>CM041777.1:414149254-415404085 GCA_023374045.1 Limonium bicolor
TCCGCAGTAGATAGTGAACCTTGTGTGTGTATGTACGCATTGAGAATGTATTGTGTAGAAATTGTATGTACGTTTGCATGTAAAATGAACTCCATGTATATCCGACCCAAAGTAGTCGGCGTACCGCGGTTAGCACGTGGTATATGCGAATTCATATGCAGCGTAAGCTGACCCCCTAGGGGGACCGTTTTTAGTGTGTAGGTACTCGAAGCTGACCACCATTCGAGAGAGTAGGACCGGGACTGCTATGTAAGCATGGGTAGTAGTATGGAAGGGATGGAACTTGTAATGTATTGGGAAATTTGAAGTCCAAACTGTATCGGTAAAATTAAGGATTGTAGTATACTCGGTATAGTATTGTATTGGAGTTGTATTTGAATTATGTTTTAGTATGCAAGGGGAAGTATTGTATTGTGTAGAGCACTCGGTATGTTCATATTCATCAGACCGATAGTATGTAGTATTGTAACTTGCCTTGTTAGTCACGTGGGTGACTAACGGCATTGTACACCTGCCGTTGAGTAAGTAATGTCCGCTGCGAAGGTAAGTATGGTACGGTAATGACGGTATTAGCGGTAGGGGTGTTACAGCGACTGCCCAATCTGTCGCGGATAAGTAAAGGTAGAGGTCCTGGCCTGGGGCGGGTACGCCCAATTTAGGCAAATCCCGAAGCATCTCTTTGATCTTTTCAAATGCGTCTATACACTCTTGGCCCCATTGGAACTTGCTGTTCTTTCTTAGGATATTGAAGAACGGGATTGATTTTTCCTGAAGCTTGGAACAAAATCTGCTTAACGCCGTGAGTCTCCCGTTCAAGGCTTGGACATCTTTGATATTTTTTGGAGGGGAGAGGTTGAGGATCGCCTGACTTTTTTCCGGATCGACCTCAATACCTCGCTGTCCAACAATAAAACCCAAGAAACTTCCCTTTGGTTACACCGAATACACACTCTTCCGGATTCAGCTTGATTCGGTATTTGTCCAGAGTGTGGAATGTTTCCTCTAAATCCTTCATGTGTTGTTCTTTTGATGGACTTTTTACGACTATATCGTCAACGTAAGCTTCCACGTTCCGGGCGAGTTGTTGACAAAACACTTTGTTAATCATTCGCTGAAAGGTAGCTCCAGTATTTTTTAGTCCAAAAGGCATTACCTTGTAACAGAATGTTCCGGCTGAAGATATGATGTTTTTTTTCCGAATCATCTTCTTTCATTTTTATCTGATTATAGCCAGAGAAAGCATCTAGAAAGCTCAACACAGAGCTTTGAGCAGTTGAAACCACCAATCTATCTATTGACGGTAGGGGATAGAAATCTTTAGGACATGCCTTATTTAAATCTGTGAAGTCCACACACATTCTCCATTTTCCATTTGCTTTTTCACCATGACAACATTAGCCAGCCATCGTGGGTATGCAACCTCCCTAATGAATCCGGCTTTGAGGAGCTTTTGGACCTCGGTTCATGTGGCCAAATCTCGTTCTTCCCCTATTACCCTTTTTCTTTGCCTGACCGCCGGATGCTTAGGGTCTACCCTGAGCTCATGCCGGATAACGCTTGGGTCTATACCAGGCATCTCGTCCGTGCTCCAAGTGAATGTTGCCCTTCTTTTTTCTAGGAACCTCATTAAGTGAGTCTGTTCTCCGCTATCAAACACAGTTCCTATTTTAAAAAATTTAGAAGGGTCAGATTTAAATGTACCTCTCTGGGGGAGTCTTGAGTTGTTTGATGTTCCTCTTTTTCTTGCCTTGGCTCCGGGAAGAAGGTAATTTTCCCTTAAACTCTTTTTGTGACCCCACAGTTTTGACTACCTCCTCGCTAGGAAGACTGTCCATGATGCGAACTTCACACAATCGGGCCATCTTTTGACTTCCCCTTATTGTAACCACCTTTCCGCTTGTGGTTAAATACTTCAATTTCA
Organism: Limonium bicolor; assembly: GCA_023374045.1. Taxonomy (NCBI): domain Eukaryota; kingdom Viridiplantae; phylum Streptophyta; class Magnoliopsida; order Caryophyllales; family Plumbaginaceae; genus Limonium; species Limonium bicolor. The sequence continues at coordinate 414,151,176 of CM041777.1, forward strand.
AGTGATGAGTACTATGTATGGCTTTAAAAACATTGATTCCCGGCCTTCCAAGATACATGTTATTCGGACAGACCTGGTACGATAAAAGCTGTGAGCTTCTCCGTTCGCCTTTCATCGTTTTGACCGAGGGTCATGGTGAAATCTATACTGCCGGTAGATGTGGTAGAAACTCCCCCTACAAATCCTCCTAGAACCGCCGAATATGGCTTAATCCGGCTCTCAATACCTCTATTTTTCTTAATTTTCTTTTAACGTTTGCTCTGGCTCCACTATCGATCAGGATCCCTTCCATCATTCGATCATTTACTTGCGCACGAATGACAAGTGGATCGTTGTGTGGATACAACACTCCATCTTCAACTTCGTCGGAAAGAAAATCGGAGGAAAGCCCTCCTTTTTGGCAATCTTCCTTTCCGGGAGTTCCTGATGTACTTGGTGAATGTGCCTTTTCCTTTCATTAGGGGTTAGTGGTCCTACCTCCGAAAATAGCCCTGTGAGTTTTCTTAGAGAAAGTTTTGTTAGCCTTCTTTCTTTCTTCTTCTTTTTTTTTTGAAAAGGGTTTTGCTGTAAACAAAAATGCGAAAAAATGAAAGTTCTACTCTCTTCTTATTTCATGGCACGAATTTTAAACAATTCAATCCTATATGCTTGATTTTTTGGAAAAACAACTTATAACCAGCCTTACTTCCTAAGAGGCCCTTTTGTCCGAATGGAAAGAGAAGAAACCTTACTTTCCTTACAGACCTGTTATCATACCCACCGATTTGCCAGGGTTTAGCCTGGGATGGACTTCTACCTCCTGCCGTCCCTGTGACACATTCTGGGTGCTGCCCTGATGACCGCCATACTGTCTTTGCGTTCCAGTTTGTTGCTTTCCCTTCTTTTTATTCTCTTCAATGACTCGGAGCTCTTTGGCCAGAGTGGCACAGTTTACGGTTCGATGGCTACGGTTCCCATGGTATTCACAGACGGGAATGCAATTAGAATTTCTCCCTGTGGCGGCTTTCTTGGCTGAGGGAGGTATCCATCCCTTACTGCAGCAGCGTACTTTCCTGGGTCGTTGCTAGACAAACAATCCTTGCTCCCTGATGCTGCAGCCCCTGAGAGGGGATCCAGCAGTGATTGTAATAATATGGCTTGTATCTTGATCCTCCTCTTCCGGCACTTCCACCTTGTCCTTCCTTTTTTCCGATGCTGTTGTGTATTTTTGAAGCTATCTGCTAGCTCCTTAGCCTGTTCTCTGCTATCTCAGACTTCAAAAAATCATGGATCATTTCAGCTAATTCCCCATGAGTTTTGGCGCTTTTGTCGCAATCTTTCCAGCAAGTCGAGGTGGGCCAGCCATTTCCAAAGGCCTTAATCAAAATTTTTTCGTCGATGTCATCGATTTCTGCAACCTTCTTATGGAAACACTCACTATACTCCTTCACAGTCTCTCCCTTTCGTTGCTTGACGTCCATCAGCTCTATTGTCTCCTTCTTCACCCTCTTGCTTGCGGCGAAATATTGTTGAAATTCCCCGGTCAGCTGTTTGAAGCTGGTGATGGACTGCGGCGGCCTCGTGGAGATCAACCCCAATGCTCTCTTTGAAAGCGTTCCCGGGAATAGGTTGCAGAGAGCGAGGGAACTAATCCCTTGAGTATTCATGGCAAACATGAATTTCTTAATATGGTGGGCGGGATCTCCTGTCCCATCGTATTTTCAATCGCCGGAGCAACGAAATGCGGCGGGAGTCTTGCTTTCCTTATCTTTTCTGAGAAGGGGTATAAGCTCATGTCTATATTGGTCGTCCTCCTCAATTTCCTCTTCGCTGATGACTGAATTGCGCTTCCGATCTTTACTTTCTTCGCCGCCGTTACTGCCTCTGGAATCCTTATTTTTCAACTGTTCTATGGCCTCAGTCATTCATCCCACTTCTTTGATACTCCTCGTCTCTTTGCATTAATTCTGCGTAGAGTCTCGTTTCCCTCTACAATCTTCTCGTCAATTGATCTGACTAATCCTTCAGCATGTCATCAAGATCTTTCTTGGAGATGGCTTTTGGCATCTCCGAACACTTCTTCCTCAATGCGATCAATATTCTTCGTGGTGCTTTTCGGTGTCTTCTTGGATCTCGGAGCCATTTCTCGTATTCGGATCCTGCAAAAAATGTCATTAGTTGTTTCATGATTTCCACTATAAATGTTACAGATTACTTTCCTGTCTCTAGGTGGTCTCGTGGTTGCTTCTTCGTTCGTTTCCCACAGACGGCGCCAAATGAAACAGTATATGCTATCCTAATACAATCCGATCTGATCCTCTATTCTACGTACCTGGTCTCGATTACAGAATTTCACAAGAGTAGAGAGAGAGAGAGCCTTAGTTAGAATCGAGTGTAAGTTTGATTGCCAAATGTAACATGTCTTATTCATGGGGGTACATCCCTATTTATAGTATTTTGAGCCTTGGTTCCATGGTGCCAGCCTGTATTTTACATGTATAAGTACAGTTTTACCCTCTCTTATTATCTTTCGCTGACCACAGGCGGTCGGTCGTACGGTATTTTGCCTTGTCTAAGTCCTATTTTCATCCGGCTGGAGACGGCCGGATGCCCTATGTGCTTCTACTTCCATCCGGCTGAAGCGGCCGGATGCTCTATGCAACCTTATTCTCATCCGGCTAGGCCGGCCGGATGCTCTCCGTGTCTTGTTTTGACTTGGCACCATTTCTTCCCTTCTCAAACATACTTTTTCAAACTAGCCCCATTGACTTTGAAAATTTCACCCTTTTTATTCTCAAGCATAGGCTCCATAGGAAGTGATACCAACAACTTTGAAAGGACCGGCCCAATGGGACTTAAGCTTCCCAGGGAAAATCTTGAATCTAGAATGTATAGCACCACCCAATCTCCAACTTTGAAGTCCCTTCTCTGAATCATCTGATCATGGAGCTTCTTAGTGCACTCTTTGTAGATTTTTGCACTATTGTAAGCCTGATCCCTCAGCTCTTCTAGCTCTGAGAGCTGAAACTTCCTTTTCTCACCAGCAACATGAATATCAAAGTTCAGGGCCTTAAGTGCCCAGTATGCCTTATGCTCAAACTCCCCAAGCAAATGGCAAGACTTACCATAAACTAACATGAAAGGAGACATCCCAATGAGTCTTGAATGCAGTTCTGTAGGCCCACAGAGCGTCATCGAGCTTCTGAGACCAATCCTTCCTAAAAGAACTAACGGTCTTTTAAAGAATCCGCTTGAGCTCTCGATTGGAAACTTCAGCTTGTCCATTCGTCTGTGGGTGGTAGGGCAAAACAATTTTGTGGTGCACCTCCATACTTAGCCATCAGGGAATCGAGGGAACGATTGCAAAAATGTGATCCTCGTCACTAATGATCGCCCTTGGAACCCCGAAACGAGTAAAGATGTGCTTCTTCAGAAATTTAACCACTGTCTTGGAATCAGCATGCTGACAAGGAATAGCCTCTACCCACTTGACACGTAGTCACGACCACGATAATATACTGGTAACCCTGAGAAGAAGGAAAAGGGCCCATAAAAATCAGTACCCCAGCAATCATATAATTCAACTTCTAAAATACCGTGCTGAGGCATCTCGTGCCATCTGGATGTGTTGCCTAATCTGACTACTGTCACACTTGGCTATAAAAGCTTGGCAATCTTTATAACGAGTAGGCCAATAGAAACCGGACTCCAAAACCTTTGCTGTTGTCTGTGGGAGCCATGGTGACCTCCCACCTCTCTGAAGTGACAAAACTCTATGACACTAGCAACCTCATCATCTGGAAGACACCTGCGAATTAAACCATCTGCACAAAACTCGAAAGAAATAAGGGTCTTCCCAGATATAATGCTTAGCATCATATAAAAATTTCTTCTTTTAAGCATAGGAAAAGTCATGAGATACCACCCTAGAAACAAGATAATTGGCCAGGTCAGCATACCATGGCTCTTGCACCTTATGCAAAATAAAAACAGTTTCATCAGGGAAAAATTCATTAATTGGTACACCATCATCAAGAACAACCAACCGAGAAAGATGGTCAGCCACTACGTTTAATTTACCACTCTTATCCCTCACTTCAATGTCAATTCCTGTAACAAGAGAATCCAACGAAGCAAGCGGGGCTTGGCCTCTTTCTTAGCAAATAAATATCTAAGAGTTGTGTGGTCAGTATGAACAATTATTTTACTTCCCTAAAGATATGATCTAAATTGGTCAAGGGAAAATACCACAACCAGAAGATCTTTTTCAGTGGTGGTGGTGTAGTTCCTCTGGGCGTCGTTCAATGTTTTGCTTGCATAAGCAATGACCCTGAGAATTTTGTCTTTCCTCTGGCACAGAGCTGCCCCACTGCATAATCACTGGCATCACACATAATCTCAAAAGGTAATGACCAGTCGGGTGAAACAACAATGGATGCAGCTACCAGTTTTTGCTTAATCAATCAAAAGTAGATACACAATCATCAGAAAAAAACTAATGGGGCATCTTTCAGAAGCAGGTCAGTCAACGGTTTTGCAATTTTAGAGAAATCCTGAATAAACCATCTATAAAAACCTGGATGCCCTAAGAAAGCTCTTACCTCTTTCACACAAGTAGGTGTTAGTATTTCTCAATTACCTCCATCTTCGCTTGATCAACCTCAATCCCTATCGTAGAAACTTTATGACCTAGCACGATCCCATCCTTGACCATGAAGTGACACTTCTCCCAGTTGAGAACCAGATTTGTCTCCTCACATTGGCCTAGGATTAGATCAAGTTGCGCCAAACAAACATCAAAGCTAGAGCCATAATAAAAAAAAATTCATCCATAAATACCTCAATGCTTTGCTCGGTGAAGTCAGCGAAGATCGCTTGCATACAATGCTGAAAGGTGGCAGGAGCATTGCACAGTCCAAAGGGCATTCTTTCGTATGCAAAGGTACCATAAGGACAAGTGAAATTGGTCTTGTCTGGTCCCCTGGCGCAATAGGAATCTGAAAGTACCCTGAAAAAACCATCTAAAAAGCAATAATACTCTTGCCCAGCCAGCCTCTCAAACATTAATTTGATCAATGAAAGGGAGAGGGAAAAGATCTTTCCTGGTGGCAGAATTCAAGCGCCTATAATCTATACACATACGCCAACCAGTGATCTTTCTTTGAGGAATTGACTCACCTTTAACGTTCAGAATAGCCTCAAACCTACCTTTCTTAGGGACTACCTGTACTGGACTTACCCAAGTACTGTCAGAAATGGGGTATATGATCTCAATGTCCAGAAGCTTCAACACCTCTTCTTGACAACTTCTTGCATCTTGGGATTAAGCCGACGCTGTGGCTGTCTGTCAGGCTTGTAATCCTCTTCCATGTAGATATGATGTGTACAGAAGGCCGGGTCAATGCCCTTAATGTCTGCTAACGTCCACCCGATCGCTCTCTTGTGCCTCTTCAAAACCTCAAGTAACTTGCCCTCCTACCTAGAAGTCAAAGAAGAAGAAACAATGACAGACAAGCAATTATTATCTACAAGAAAATAATACTTAAGATTAGAAGGGAGCTCCTTAAGCTCAAGTGTAGGTGGTTGCTCGACAGAAGGAATGGGCCTCTGAATATCTCTATCAAGCCTCTCCAACGGAGGGTGATAAGCTTGAAAACCAGCCTTTCCTCTCTCCATATCAGCAAGCGCTGCATTAACCTCAATACTTGCAGTATTTTCTTCAAAGAAGCAGCAAGAACTGCTCCAATGGCGCAGAAACATTGAGTAAGGAAGAAGGAAAAGAATACATGTCATCATCATCATCTAACAAATTACAATCTTCCCCATCATCATTCACCAGACTTACTAACATCACAGAATGAGCAGAACTAGAAGTTGACATCATCATCTTTTTGTCAAACTCAATTTTTCATCCTCATACCGCAAAGTAATCTCACCATCAAGCACATCAATAACAGCTTTAGCAGTACTCAGAAAAGGTCGACCCAAAATAAGAGGAACTTCTACATCATCATCATCTATATCTAACACAACAAAATCAGCAGGAAAAATAAAATGATCCACCCTAACTACTAAATCACGAACAATACCCATTGGTTTGATCTCAGATCTGTCGGCTAGCTGAAGCTTGAAGGGGACTGGTTGCAGCTCTCCACCTCTTACCTTCAAGAAGGTGGCGTAGGGCATAATGTTGATGCTAGCTCCCAAGTCACACAAGCCACTGCCGCAGTCTACATAACTAATAAAACAAGGGACAATGGGATTTCCTGGATCCTTCTCCTTAGGAGGAAGTGCTCGAAGAAGAGCAGCAGAGCACTCCTCTGTCAGGTGGACTGTTTCTTTGTCCTCTGTCTTCTTTTTCTTTGTCAGAATCCTTCAAGAATTTGGCATAGTTAGGCATCTCCTGCAAAGCATCAATCAAAGGGATATTAATAGTTAGCTTCTTAAAGATGCTCAAAAACTTAGCAAATTGTTCATCTAGATTTTTCTTCTTCATCCTATTAGGGAATGGAAGTTCAACATGCTTAGGAGAGGAAGACAAACATCAATAGTAATGCGAGAAGGAGAGGGAGTAGGAAGAATAGGAGTCTGGATCTCCTCAGAATTTACCATAGGAGGAACTGAAGACCCTGATGGTACATCCACAGAAGAAGGGTTGATCTCTTCACCAGTTTGATCTTCAGCGACTTGTTCTTTGCTTTTATCTTCCAACTGCCTTCCACTCCTCAAAGTTACTACAGCAGATACAGTATCATCCTCAAGATCAACCACAGGTGATATTACCTCTTCATAAAAAATCAACGCCTTAGCTGATTCCTTCGGGTTTGGATGAGGTTAGGAAGGAAATGTGCCAGGTTGTCGTTGTTGTTGCTGATTAAGGAGTATCTGGTTCATCTGATTCATCTGCTGCTCATACTCTGAACTGAGTTCTCCAAGCTTTTCTGACCAGCCATCAAGGATTGATTGATATTGTTATGCGTCTCAGTGTGAGTCTTCTAAGTACTCGCCATGGATGCAATCAATTCTTGAAGTTGGTCCATCTTTGCATCAGAGGAGGATTTAGCAGGCTGTTGAGGTACAACTGGCTTGATAGGAGCTCTGGCCTTATTGAAACTGGCCTTGTGGGCGAGCTTGATTATAAGAAGGTCGAGAGAACCTAGGTGGTCCCTGCTGGTTGCCCTGCAAAAGGTTAGAGTTCAAAGCATTGTTGGGATTACCAAACCTGAATTTTGGATGTAGATTCTTGTTCCAAGGTTGGTAATTCCCTTGCCCCACAAAATGAGCTTCCACAGCTTGTCTGATCTCCTCCAATTGTGGGAACATCTCAAAAGCATGAGCGTCCCCACATTGACAACAAAGTGGGTCTGATGTACTGGTAGCTATCCTCTTTACCTGCTGCACTGGTTGCTGGTTAATCATAAAATCATCAAATCTTTTAACCATAGAGCTTACCAGAGTAGTTTGCTATGCCTGAGTCTCCTCTATGTGTGCCATCCAAGGATCGAGGTTCTGCACACTCTTTACTCTAACAGTCATAGATCGGGCACCTTCTGATCCCCACTGGTGCACCTCATCAATATAAGTCTCCATGGCTGCCATGAAGTCGATGCCGGATCTGTTGAGGATGTCACCACCTAGAGCAGATCTCACCTCAGCCTTGTGTATATGGTGGAGCCCGTGAAAGAGCGTCATGGCTGTGCAGGTCATGTCCTGGCCATGGTGTGGACACTGACAAAGCATGTCCTTAAATCTATCCCATGCCTCACATATCGTCTCAGATCCAGTCTGTTTAAAAGCAAGCAAAGCAGCTACCAAGTCAATAGTTCGAGAAATAGGATAATATTTATCGTAAAACCTGGTAGTCATTTGCTCCCATGTCGTGATAATACCAGAAGGAAGACGATAAAACCAATTAATAGCCTCACCGGATAAGGTATTAGGAAAGAGACTCAACCAAACAAACTCCAACAAACCTTCAGAACACCCGATCTTATCAATGTGAATAAGGAAGAGATTTACATGATCTAGAGCGTCATTTGGGTTGGTGCCATTGAAGGTGCCAGGTTTTTCCCGAACAACCTTGGACTGGTGGAAAGGTTTTATGCCCTTCCACTCCTCTGTAAGTGCAGGTGTGAGCGCAGGAAGGACTACCGGACTTCTTCTCGGTACAGCTATAGGGCGATTGAATTGCCTCATCGCCTGAGCACCATATGCAGAAGTCGTCATTTCTAACTGTCTTTGGAACCTTTGTTGGCGTCTGGCTCGCTAAAAGGTACGCTCGATCTCTGGGTCCAAAACCTTATTTAAATCAATATAAGTATCTGATCGAGAATGGGTATGTACCATCAACTACCTACAAAAAGGAGAGAAAAAGAAACAACACAAACTAAAGAGGATTAGAACTTAATAAAATTAGTGATAGACAAGTAATATGAAAAATACTGAAATAAACAAAAATAAAATTAAGCTAATAGATAAATTAAAATAAATCAAAAGAAAACAAATAAAAAAATAAAAACAAAAATAAAATAAACTAACAATAAAGGCTAAGGACTAGATAGAAATCTAGTCCCCGACAACGGCGCCAATTTGCAAACGGTTATTTTTGATCTATTAAAACTAGGAAATGAATCCTAGAAATTAATAAATAAAATAAACCTACGGGTTGCAAAATAATTCCCAATCGTAGCAGTAAAGTAATATGACAAGTTAGTATACGTTATAAAACTATTCCAAAAACCCCATTTAATGAAATGCTAAGTAAACTAATTTAAGTTCTTTTACTTACCGTATAAGATAAATCTACCAGATGGCAAGGCCACGATACTTGTGAGCCACGTGCTTTAACGATAGTGCTCCAATCATTCCACTATATTGACAGTGGAATGTGATCACAACCGGCAATGACCTAGTCTATGAACACACGGACGTATCAAGTCAGAACCCGCCTAAAATGCAAAGTCGAATCAGTCTATAGAATTGTGTCGAATGCAACCTAAGAGGTGCCATGTGCATTGATCTATAGAAGGCGACACTTTTTGGTTCCCTAATAAACGAACACAAATAATTAGATTCATACATTGCAACATATATACTTTTGATTAATTGTAAAAATGAATAAAGGTAAAACACTAAAATTCACATACCTGAAGCTTGGTATATGGGAATGGATCAGAAGGTGCAGGGACGGTGTAAGGAACCGGAACCTGAAAGGGCATAGGGGCGGGAGTGGGTGCAAGGGTGGTAGCTGGTGTAGGAGCAGAAGCGGGTGCAGGGGTGGAAGCAGGTGCAAGGGCGGAAGCGGTGAAGGAGCGGACACTGATGAACTAGAAGATTGATGCCCCTGAAGCAGCTGTTGCATCAATCTTGCTTCCATTTGTTGCATCTGCTCTGCTACTGCAGAATAGATTGGAACTTCTTTATCAACCTTGCTTCACCTCCCTCAATGCTTCCTCCTTCCTCATCTGCTGGGAGTGAGGAAAAGCATCCCTCTGACGCACTACGGATGACTCTTTGAACTCTCTCATGATAATCCTTCTAGCCAAGCACTTTGTTTAATGGATCATCCTGACTATGAGGCTCGACAAGAAAAAATTCAGCACCCTCAGCAGTCTTGTACATGCAAAAAACATGTAAATTATAAATTAGATCAAATGAGTAAAACATGAATAAATTGGAAGAAAATTTATAAACTATTAAATACTCAGGACACTCACAAATTTTGCAGTAAAGTCTATAGTCTCCTTCCGCGGATAATACATTTCACCGTCCTTCTCTAATCGCCGGCCATGCATGTATGCTTGTGCCTGATTTACCTCATCCAGACTCTGAATTGGCTCAACTATGCCGTCCTCACACATACACTTCAGATACCCCTTTTCAATCCAGCCTGGTATGCGTCCCGCATACCCAGCTCGGCCCATGTAGTGTGGGTTCTGATCTTTCAAGCGATTCTCTCGAGGACCTACAAATTTCAGGCTCAGTTTGCCCTTCTGTCCAAACCTGCACACACCTCATCTCGGTGAGACTCGTTGAAATACTTGGTCACCCACTGTGAACTCCAGGTTTCATGTTCTCTCTGATTTGCTGAACCTCAGCCTGAACTTGCTCTAAATACTCTGGTCCTATAATGACCACCTCACTCGACTCATCCCAACAGAGCGGTGTATGACATGGTCTACGGTACAACGCTTGGAAAGGTGTCATCTTGATTGAAGCATAATAGCTATTGTTGTAAGAGAACTCGATCAGATGCAACTTCTCAATCCAACTGCTCTGGAAGTCCAAGGCACATACCCTCAGCATGTCCTCGAGTGTCTGAATTGTACACTTAGTTTGACCATCTGTCTGAGGATGGAACACGGTACTCAACTTCAGTTCTGTACCCAGCACTTCCCTTATAGCTCTCCAGTACCTCGAAAGGAATCTCGTATCTCTGTTAGATACTATGGTCCTCGGTATTCCATGGTGTCTCATGATCTCCTTATCGAATAGCTCTACAAGCTTAGTTACCTTCCAAGTGCCCTTCATCGGTATGAATTGGGCTACCTTGGTCAGGCGATCAACTACAACCCATATCATGTTCAGTCCTCCCCTGGTAGGTGGGAGTCTGACCATGAAATCCATGGAGATGTCATGAAACTTCCACTCCGGAACGGGCATCGATTGTACCATTCCGCCCGGTCGTCGGTGCTCGAATTTTGCCTTCTGGCATGTGAGACACCTTATTACGAACTGGTAACATCTGCCTTCATCCCCGACCACCAGAAGTACCTCTTCATGTCTTTGTACATCTTAGAGGCTCCTGGATGGATAGAAACTGAAAAACAGTGCGATTCTCTTAGTATGCGCTCTTTCAGATCAGCGCTGCTTCGTGGTATGCATAACCGGCCCTTAAGTCTGATCAAATCATCATCGTGAAGTCTAAAGTCATATTTCTGACTCTCAAAGGTACCCTCTATCAGCTTCTGTCTAACTTCCCTCATATACTCATCATTCCTCTGAGCCTCTCGCACCTCATCAACCAAGCTAGAAGAAGCGAGTAACGAATGGAGTGATTGTGCTCGACGGATCAGGGCGTCAGCTACAACATTGGCCTCCATTCTTTGTACTAGAGGTCAATGTAATAGTCTTTTAGAAATTCTAACCATCTTCTCTCTTGAAGATTCAACTCCTTCTAAGTGAATATATATTTCAAGCTCTTATGATTGGTGTAGATCGTCACACTAACCCCGTATAAGTAGTGGCGCCATATCTTCAAGGCGAAGACTACAACTCCCAACTCTAAATCATGTGTGGGGTAGTTCTCCTCATGTTTCTTCAGCTGGCGAGAGGCATATGCTACCACCTAGCCATGCTGCATGAGTACGCAACCCAATCCTCTACCGGATGCATCACAATAAACCCCAAAGCCCTCGGTACCGTCTGGAATGGTTAGAACCGGTGCATTGGTCAATGAGTCCTTCAAGCTCTGGAACAAACTCTTACAGTCACCCATCCATTCGAACGGTGCATCTTTCTTCATCAGACTAGTCATCGGCTTTGTGACCTTACTAAAATTCTTCACAAATTTGTGCTAGTAGCCTGCCAAACCGAGAAAGCTTTTGATGTCGGTAACTGTCTTTGGTCTAGGCCAGGTACGTACGGCGTCGATCTTTGCTGGATCCACAAATATCCAAGCATCCGAGATGACATGACCAAGGAAAGAAATCTAGTCAAGCCAAAACTCGCATTTGGAGAACTTAGCATAAAGCTAGTTCTCCCTTAGTGTCTCTAATACTCTCTTCAAATGACTCTCATGCTCAGCTTTTGACTTTGAATATATCAATATATCGTCGATGAAGACCACAACCGACTTGTCCAGCTGCTCCTGAACAAGTGGTTCATCAAATCCATAAATTTCACTGGTGTGTTCGACAAACCGAACGGCATCACTATAAATTCGTAGTGGCCGTATCGTGTCTGGAATGCCGTCTTCTCAATGTCCCCCACCTTAATGGCTATCTGATGGTACCCCGTTCTGAGATCAATCTTGGACAACACGGATGCCCCCTTCAACTGATTGAACAGATCATCAATGTGAGGTAGTGGGTACTTATTCTTCACAGTCACTGCATTCAACTCTTTGTAGTCGATGTAGAGGCGGAGACTGCCATCTTTCTTCGTCATGAAGAGTACTGGCGCTCCCCATGGTGAAACGCTAGGTCGCACGAACCCTTTATCAAGCAGGTCTCTCAACTGTTCTTTTAACTCATTCATTTCAGTTGGAGCCATGCGGTAAGGCGCCTTAGCTATCGGTCTGGTTCCTGGTAGCAGCTCAATAGTGAACTCTACCTCCCGAGTGGGTGGCATGCTGGGCAGTTGCCGTGGAAAGAGATCGGGGAACTCCGACACTACCGGTAAGTTGGGGTCAAACTCGGGGTCCCTCTCTATGTCCTGAACATAGCAGAGATATACTTCTTTCTTCCTCCTCAATTCTTTAAACATTGTCATGGCGGAGATGATTTTAGTCGAAGGCTCTCTGGGCCTCTAGCGGTATGATATTGTAACCCCAAACGGACTCCTGAGTAGCAGTCGATGCTCGGCGCAGAGGATACGACCCTTGTGCCGCTCCAACCAGTCTCATCCTTAATATCACCTCAAATCCAAGATCTCTGAACTCATCACCGTTAACGAGGAAGTCTTTGCCCTTGATCTGATGGGGGTTGCTCGGTAGTAGCGCGCGTCTTACTTTCTTCTTAGACGGGAGCGTAACGTAAATCGGGTAGCTCGTCGTGTCTAGCCCCCCCTCCTCGTGAATGATGATATGAAGTATGTGAGGCCCCTGAGTCGAAGAGCATGGATGCATCAACGCCATTGATCGGAAAGGTGCCGTGAAGAGTGCCGCTTTCGCCGGCCTACGCCTCTGTAAGGAACTTAGCGCACCTTCCGTACTGAGTCCACAACCTATGTATTTCACAATCTTTCATGAGTATTGAAGGTATAACACGAGTCGTAACAATTATATGAACAACTTTGTTATTTTATTGATAACCATTATGTTTACGTCAAGTGCTTCGTTCATTACATTATGCTTAAGGTATTACTCGGTAATACTGTCTAAAGGTTAAGTTTAGTCACCTTGGTCTCATATACGTTGCATTGATTACTCCTTGCGGTGCCGTATTCAGCTTCATCTTCTTAATCCTATGGTATAACATCCTTTACTCTCCACCCATGATTAACACATCTCCCGATTTAAGTACCAAGTTCTTGGCACGGTCCACACGCTTCCGCTCGGCATATAGGAATTAAGCATCATCTCCAATGGACCAAGACACTACGAGTATCCCCCTTTCGAGAGACTCTGCTGTCTCGTCCTTATCTTGGTGCAATCCAAGTCGTCCTTCTTTTTCGTAGAAGTTGACGATGCATAAGTCTGCTTGTATGCCTGGGATCGGGTCAGCTTCAAGTTGCGGAGTGATCTCCACGGCTGTGCAACAACCGGATGGAACTCCTCGGGTATTTTCGGTGGTGATGCTCCATCTTGTGCTCTCATATTCTGGGATGTTTTGGCATACGGATTCCAATCCTTGCCTAAGGTCATCATCCTTAGCTTCATCTTCGCTCCTTCAGGGTACTCTGATGTATAGAAACCTCCCGGCCCCACTCCTAACTGACTGCATCTCCTGATGATGGCTATTTGTGCTTCGGGTGTCAGGTATCCCCTTAATAAAATCATACCTGGGCGGATAACCTGACATTGATCTTTTGTGATCTCTCGGGTTTGGATGTCGGTCTCTCCCGGTTCAAGTGTTGTAGGTATTGGAAAACAAACGTTGAAGTTTCCTAAGGTGATAATATGTTATATCTTACTTAAGTTCTAATCATATACTAAATTCTTGTCTAACTCATACATTCACTCAAACGTGCATGAAATGCGGTAAGCAGGCAGTTTCTTTACTTAATATTTTATAGCGGTACCTGGTCTTGATGAGGGTTCAGCCTCATCTTTCCGGTCCACCATGTGAAGAGTAGGCCCCGACTTCTAGACTACCCAGGGTCCTTTGTTGGCGGAAGGCTGTGTTGCCTTCTGACCGTCGGATCCAGCGTTCTGGTCGGCCTTACCCTTGTCGTTGAACACGAGCCTGAAGTTCTTGCTCTCAGGGTTCTCATAGCACTCATAGGCTCAGTGCCCCATCCCCTTACAGTGGTAGCACTTCACCTTGTTGCCCTCACAGTCGTGTTCGGGGTGGTCCTTGCCATACCACGAGCATATGTATCGTCATTGGTAGCCCCCGCTAGCTCCCTTTCCGGACTCAAAACCTGGTTGATCACAATATTAGTGTTTGGATCTCAAAACTATCAAAGGATGCTTATCTCACATTAAAGTGCTTTTCCTTACCCTTTGGCGCTTTCGAGCGCAGGGGTTTAGCAGCTATCGCATATGTCAGCTTCAGAGGCTCTTCAACAGCCTTGTCTTTCTCTCCTTTTCCCTTCGACCCCTTCTGGGAATGAGGCTGATACTTTACTTTCTTGTACCCGCCTTGTCCTTGGTTATTGGAGCCCTTTCCAGAAGCATTCCTCTTGGAGGCATTGTCTTCGTCCCTCAGCTGGACAGTAATCTCCACCTTAGCAGCGGCATGATAGCACTCATGCTTTCAAGGTATTAGTCTCACATTCTTATGGTGTAAACCTCAATTACTTATTAATAGCTCAGTCTCGCTCAAGACCTGCAAGGTAGCGTAGCTGGTTGGCCCCATGACATATCTGAGTTGGTGGCTCAGCCCGCCGTAGAAGCGGTCTACTAGGATCTGGTCCGAGTATCCCAGTCCCGGTAGAAGACGTAGAAGAGCGGTGAACTCAGAGTAATACTCGTCCACCGTCATCTTGTTTGTCTGCTTCAACACATTCAACTGCAAGCGCTTCTTTGTTTGCACATGGGCGGGGTAGTACTTGGCTCGTAGCAACGCCGTGTACTGCTCCCAGCCGAAGTCGGGATTGGCCATATGCTCGGCCCTTACCAACTTCCACCAATCGCTTGCCGCCCCTTTTAGAAAGAATGTAGCAAATCGCACATTGGTTCCAGCAGGAACGTCAAGGGTCTCGAAGGCGGTCTCCAGCTCGGAGATGTACGCCCTTAGCTAGCAGGGTTAGTCTCCCCTTTGAATGATGAGGGTCGTAGATCTGAAAGATTATTCACCCAGTTGGGTTCCCAGGGCTGTGGGGGTGGTGGTGGTGCACCGGGCTGATAGCCCATATGACCCAGAGCGACAGCAACGATCTCGGTTATCGTCTGCCCACCCGGTATTTCGGTGGTCTCTTCTCTTCGACCACGGCCTCTGCCTCCCCTTCCTGACATCTGAACAAGAACAATGAACATTAGGCATGTGATTACAAAGGTCTCGGTTTACGAGTTTATAATGTCCGTGGACGGTAAAGATGATCCACACTTATTAGTGGTCGTCTGACTCTTCTCACACTAACACCTCACACTCCTAACCCATACCTCATTTCTTAACTCATAACTTGACTCGGTTTTTACCTAAGTTTGGTATTCTAGTATTCAAAGTGTAACTACGCTCTGATACCACTTTTTGTAACACCCCAACTCATTCCAACGTGGTTATCGCAAAGACTTACGAATATATATACCATTATCGCAGAGGAATTAAACTACACACCCTAGAACCGTGCTACGGTCTTAATAATCCAGAATATACCGAACTTAATCATTTACAAACTTATCCAAAATACCAAAATATCAAACGAGTATCAAGTATCTCAAGTCTACCATAGTTTGCTAAACAATGCAACTATCAACTAACGGGTGTACATGCACAACTCATCGACAAAATGTAAAACCCATCCTAAGTCTACCCGCTCTTACTCTCAAGATAGGTCTTCTGTGGGCGCTTACCAGCAAAATAAATATGGATGCCCCGAGGGGCTCAGCACCTTTGATGTTATGATAATCTTATAGCCCCCAAGCTAACGGGGCTACTACGACTACTTGTCGATAGCATGCAGTTGATTATTAATACAACATAAATAAGAAGTACAATAAACACCACACCACATATGAACAATCACAACTCAAGCAATTGTATCAACTTAATAAGTGTTCCTTAGGTATGTGAGTTAGCTTTTACTCCTTAAATTAAGATTGCCCTTATTCTCATATCCACTCTTATCTCATATATGCCAACCATTCTCTTTTTAGAACTGATTAGGCCTTAGTTCGTTGTTTATTTTTGTAGGGCTTGGTTAACCCTAGCCAGCAGCTGGACACTTACTGACAATAAACAACATTTCTCAAGTTAATGGGGATGTAGGCTAGATCCCCCCACGCCATACTTAACGTGCCTTACACCTGAAACAGTAGACCGAGGAGGTCGAGTCAGTTTGTGACTCTAGGCGACGAGTCCAAAGATAAGTCTAATTTGGAAGTCGGATCTGATACAGATACCAACCTCCTCTAATACACAAGTGCCGGTACCATTTCGGATTTCTCACTCCCCCCAAGTTATAGTTAGCAGGAGTCTCAATGACAAAGTTTTGTTAGTTAAACCTTTCCGGGTATTAACCAACCAATCTTAAGAAGTGTATCTTATCTCATCCATTTGTTTACTAAACATAGTTAGTAAGTTAACTCAAGTCAAGTGTGTTAGTACAATGCAAACAACAAGAATGATATAAACCGGTTGCATGCCTTATCTTGTTTTAGTTGAAACAATTAAACAATTAGCACAAAAGCCGAGGGACACCTCGTTATCAAGCAGGCTACAAGGAAACCATACCATACATTGTCGATCGTTTCGGTTGCCTATTCTCCTTCCGAGTCCTAATTCTCAAGTCCTAAAACATTCATCCAATGTGGGTTGTTAATTACTTTCAATTACCTAACTTACTTAACCACTAATGTTTACCCATTAAATATTCCTAAGTCCTTATAGTTTAATCTTAATCACTTAAATCATTTTACTTCTCTTAATCTCTTAAGTCCTTAAATGCTTATTCTCCTAATCATCATTACCCCCCTAATGGTGGAATTCTAATGCCACTTTTACTTTTCTTTCTCTTTTTTTTTATACTGGCCGACCGGCCTTACAAGGTAAGTCCCAAGGTCTGTCAAAGTCAGTGCACTTCCCCGTTTAAAAATTTCAACCCGACCGACCTTGCCAATGTCGGTCCTAAGGTCGGTCCAAGTCAGAAGACATCACCGTTTGAAAATTCTAGCCTGACCGACCTTGCCAAGGTCGGTCCTAAGGTAGGTCGAAGTCAGAAAGCTTCCTGGATGGGTAATTCTAGCCCGACCGACCTTCCCAAGGTCAGTCCTAAGGTAGGTCGAAGTCAGACCCATTTTTCTAAATGATTATTTCACTCCAAACCTTGTCACAAGTGTCCTAGTATGTTCTAACATTATTTTGGCACTTTAACACCCTCTTAAACCATCCACCAAACTCATTAATTAGCCTACCATCAAACTCCTTGACCATTTACTCAATTTCTTATAAAATTCCTTACACTTAAAACTTAGTTTCTCACCACCTTTAAACATGTAAACTTGCCTATGAATCTCAACTAACCAAAGTGTTTCTTTTCAACCAATATAACTACTCCTCAAGCATTATTATTCATCCCCCTTTCCTTTTCTCAAACTTCTCAAACTTTCTCAAGGCTAACTACTCTAGTTCATGCTGAAGTCTTAACATTACATTATACCTTATTTTCCTTCAAACTTTGCACAAGTCTCTAAACTTCTCCTATCACGGTTTTGGTGCCTTAAATTCACCATCCTATCCTCTAGTTCCTCCTAGACATCTCTAGGTCATCCTAATACTCAATGAACACCTTAACTCATCTATTTGCACCAACTTATCCATTAATGATTCCTAGTACAACCTAGGTCAAAATACTTCATTAAAAGACTTAAAACATTTAGTTTCTCCACCAATTTTGACATAGCTTCCTTACTATGTTATTGCACCCAAAAACTTAGTTTTTCATCCTTAAACCACCTAAGGCAATAAAATCCTCAATAAGCATTCACTACACACAAACTACAACCAAAATACACTACATCATAATATAGTGCATTAACTTAAATTGCTTGGCACTTAGGCCCTTAAATGACATAAGCTTAAACACTGAATTTCCCGCATATAAAAGCTTTCAACCTGCAAATACACACATCAATGCTCCCATAGCAATATAAGTGTTCTTGTAATTCACCTTATGATTGTTTTACTAAATCATTTTCCATTTGCTCCTTAATCACAAGTTCACAAATATGATCATGTTGTTTTTCCTAGGTTATGTAGCACATTATATAATGTAAGCTCTAAGCTACATTTGGTATCTATCTAAACCTCATCCCTTAAAACATTAAACCACCTTAAGGTAAGTAATTTACCTGGTTTTTCAAGCTCTTTTTCACTTTCCTCCTTTGGTTTTTTTTATTGGATTTCAGCCAAGGACTTTAGTTCTCTTGCCAATCTTCTAATCAACATTAACATAATCTAATGAGTACTAAGGAACATGCCTAAACTCATAGAATTTACTCTTAGGTTAAAAGAGTGTTTAAAGCATTAAAATGGTTGATTACCTTAGAGTCACAACATAGACTTCGGTAATGAATCAAAGAGGACCTCCACTAGCCCCTTGGATATTTAAACAAGCTTGTTCAAGAGTAAAACAAGACCCCATGAGAAGACAATTTTCAGTAATGAACAAAAGTGCAGGAAACTTGATTTTTCTTTCTTTCACTTTCCTTACCTTGAATGAAAGTAGATGAGATGGAGCTCTTAAAACTGAATTTCCCTCTTCAATGGAGTTTTTCCATGGCATCAAACTTGAGTTTTTGAAGTTTTGAAAAGATAGAATTAAAGGGCTTGCTCCAACTAACAATAATATAAGCTTAGTTTTTGATTTGGAGCAATATTGTGGATTTGATGAGCAAGACAAGATGGAGAAAGGATGGAGCTGAAACTTACGGTTTTGGAGAGGATGAAGAAGAAGAAAAATGGTGGAAGAAGGAAGGAATGAAGAGAAGAGAAAAGAGAGGTTAGTTTTGTTAGATGTTTCTTTAAAAGGTAAATAGTTCTTTTTCTACTTCCCTCTTCTTTATCCTTAAAGTGTTGACTTGAGTGGTGACTCAACACCTTCAAAAACCAGCCCCCTCCCTCTTAATGATATATTTATGGGCTTTGTTGACCAATTAAATAAGCAAAGTTGACATAAGTCTAATTTGAGCACTATTTGGCCACTATTCATAATTAGTGCACAAATTTGTGAAATTTTTGGTTTCTCATTGATTTAGGCTTCCTAATGTGATACTAAGTAGTACACATGTTAAATAAGGTGTAATCATGGTCATCTAGCCACTCAAAACCTCTTTCTAAGACAATTTTTCAAAAATGTGCTTTTAAGACTCCTTAAAGAATAATTTGTGTTTTAACTTGTTTTTGAGCTTGGTTTACTTTGGTAATTGGTTTAACATGTCTATTAGCATGTTAATAAGGTCCAAGAATGATCTTTTGGGTCCTAATCAAAGTTACTCCAAGCTTAGAGCGTGTTTTTGCTTTAAATTGTCCTTATGGTGTTTCCTTGTTTTTTCTATGGTTAAAATTGTTTACCAATATTTCTAAGGCATGTTTTAGCCTTATTATATCTTAGTTTAACATCTAATCTTAATATCTAGGTTTGGGGTATTTCACTGAACTGTTCTTATCTTTTCTCAACAACTAGCTATGAAAGTTAGAGTATTGATTTTTCTTTTGCCTAAATAGATAAGAACTCCTAGAATAAGTTCCAATTGGCTATTGTACACTTCGCATCAGTAGAATGATGTCAGTTTCTGAGTCAATATTCATTATAGTATACATATCATAGTAATCTATAGTAGAATTAATAACATCATATTGCAACTTGAAGTGGACAGTATCTATTCTTCAAAATGTGTATGTATTCTCTGTTGTAACATTGAATTTTCTGCAGTTGGGAGGGAGCATATCAGAAACTTTGTTCCTCTTGTTTCAGGTATTGGATTGGGAGCATCACTAGTGAGTCTAATGGAGTGGCTTCTCAAGCGGAAGATTGAGGAAAGCATTTGAAGTAAAATGGATGTAGAGTTCATGTGATAACTATGATAGGTTGAACAAGAATTGTGGAAGTATCATTTTGGAGTTGTTTCCTCTTGTTTTGTGGCTTTTTTTATAATTTTTAAGTTAGATCAGATCTAAATTGTAGTGTTGGAGTATGTTGCAAATTACTCTTTGACTAGATACGATCAGTTTGGAATGCCTATCTGTTTCTATTCTCATCATCAAGCTGGCACAAGAGAGGATAGGTCATGTATGTTCATTTTAGGATATTTTGGTTTTTTGTAATTTCAATTTTTAAGCTTCTGTTCAGTTATTCGGTTTTTATCATTATTTCGGTTTTTTTTAGTTTTTCAGTTTTTCGGTTAACCGAATAACCGAACAATAAAACGGTTCAGTTTTCAGTTATATGGGGTTATAAAATTTCGGTTTTCGGTTAATTCGGTTTTAAATCGATTATAATGTTGTAATTAACTGAAAAACTGAACGGTTTTAGCTTATTCGGTTTTTGTCAACCGAATTAACCGAATAGACCCCCCCCTAGTTATAATCATTTAAAGTTAATACAAATATTGCTCTTACCTATGCGCCACATAAATAGTCTAGTCAGCAAGTTGACTGGACTGCCACATCACTCAGCCGCTCAATGCTCAAAATGGCGTGCCCGCAGCATCGACCGTCTGACTTTGGCATGGATCAGTTTCCACTATTTTGGATTTTGGATCATGGTTTAAACAATATTATTGGGAAAGAGTGAGTTCGGATCAGATTAATTTGGTTCATTTTTTATGGTTTTAATCACTTTTACCAAGTATATTTACAACACTTTGAAGTAATTGCGTTTGCGATGGAAAGAAAAAAAAAATTATGAATTGTCAGTATTGTTGGCTAATTCATTAAATGCCACTAAACAATTGGAATGTTATGAAATGACATGCCATGATATGTTCCCGAAATTCATTAAATGTCACTATAGTCGTTGACCAGTAGAAAAATGATAAAATTACCCCTACTAGTTAACACACTACTATGATATTTCACCATATGTCATTAGGTGTTAAAAAAGTACTAAAAATAATAATTACTATAAAAAATTTGATAACTATAAATAATATAAAATAAATTATAAAATATGCAAGTATTGAAAAAGTCAAATAATTCTTAGAAATTATTTTGTAATCATTATTCAGCACTATTAAGTAGAATGTAGATTCTTAAAGACAGTACTAAAATAAATTTTTAAAACATAATTTAAATTCTATTATATGATACATTTTTTTTTAGTATCATCTCACATATGTTACATGTAGAAATAACATAAATGTAAAACTTAATAATATTGTATCATAAAATTATATACAAAATAAAACACAAATCATCAAAGATGTTGTCCTTAAAAAATTGTAAATAACTTATTTTGAAGAAATGAATTAAATTGATAAAAAAGAGATAATTAAAAAATATACGTACAATAATTTATAGTTGTTGAAAAGT
The DNA here is from genome assembly GCA_023374045.1 of Limonium bicolor. NCBI lineage: Eukaryota > Viridiplantae > Streptophyta > Magnoliopsida > Caryophyllales > Plumbaginaceae > Limonium > Limonium bicolor. The sequence goes on from CM041777.1 coordinate 414,172,730, forward strand.
TATCAAGTGTTTACCCGATATTTAAAATTACTTCTTTTTCATTACTTTCTCTTTCTCTAACTCTTCGTTATGTTTGAAATACCCCTAAGGTTTGTAAACCTAATTAAAAGATAAATCATGGAATTATAAAGGCTAATGAGCCTTAAGAATTAATAACCATGAAAACTCCTAGCACACTTATATACTATTCTCCATTCAAACTCCAATTCAAAACTGAGTACATACCATTCTCCATTCAATACGTTGTTCAATACTCACAATACATGATACCGAGTTTTCTATGCATAATACCAATATACACACCATCTTCCGCATACCTACACACACTCATTAAGAGTCTAACATTTTACCCATTCCTCACAAATCTACATGCTTTCCAAATACCTAAGGATGTACCGCTTGGTACACCGACAATTCAAAAGGGCTACAAGTCTTATACAATTCATTACTATCAACAAATTAACCCTAGCTGACTAAGCATAGCAAGCCGGTCTCAACTTCGACCAAATCAGCTTCGGGTACCTAGAAAATAAAAACAGTGCCCCAAGGGGCTCACCAAAAGCTACATATGAAATTCGCATACCCCGCGTGCTAACGGGGGTACGCTGACTACTTGGTCGAATACATGCGGTTCATTTTACTCATACATACATACATGCTTTTACAAGAAACAATACATTCACATCATGGGTCATACATACATTCCATTCAATACATAGCGAGAAGACAATACGAGTCAACCGTTCATACTTATTGAATATGGAGATACACTTCTCCAATACATACGCAATACTTGTTAGCTTCTTTACTCACCCGGGTTAATCGGGTGTACTTTACTCTTTTACTTGTGGTCAATGACTTACACTAGCCATGACCGTTACAATACAAACTCTTCTTACTTACTTACTCAAGTCAAGTCAGTGTAACCTCCAGGCAGGGACTATGATATCCCACCACCGGGCTTTAGGGTGGCTCACTAATTCGGGATGCTGCCCATTTAAGGGATTTGGTCCATGGAAACGATTAAGGCCAGGAATCGGATCCAACCTCTTGTGCCTCCTCATCTTCACGCATGGTCGAAACTATATCTGACTTCTACTCATTCCATTTTACCAATTACTCAAGTTAGAAGGTTATGTAGTTAGGAATTAGTTAGAAGTCCTTCCTTCCATACCATGGGTTAATACACTACATATCAAGGCCACACATACACTTCATTCTCATTCATACGTTTCATGAATTATACAAACTATAGGTTCAGGACAATACAGCAAGAACAATATAATACAAGCACAAGTAAGTGCATTAAAAACCCAATTCGTGCATTTATCTTATTTAGGTGATCACATAAACACACAAATCAGGTAGCCAAGGTAGCATACGGGACATGAGAAAATCATACCGTTCACCGTAGTCGTTCGAACCCTATAATATGCATGGAGTCAGACGGTTAATTCTATATAATTAACCTAACTCTTTTAATCTTTAGAGTTTCCCGACTTACAATTACTTACCCCTTTACATTTCAAATTTACTTACATTTGTTACTTACTTCCATTTACTTCTCAAGTTTGTTTTTCTCCGATTCTTTGGTGCATATTATTTACTTCTTACCACCATTACTCCCCTCAATGGTGTGCAACTTAAGCTCCATATATTTTTTTTTGACCCGACCGACCCACAGTGTGACCCGACCGACCCAAACCCTCCCGGGTCGGTCGAAGTCAGTGAGTATCGGGTCTGAAATTCCTATCTTGACCGACCCACGACTGACCCAACTCCCTGGGTAGGTCCAAGTCAGTAACTTCTCCTACAGGAATTCTTACACTCGACCGACCCACAACCGACCCAAACCCTCTGGGTTGGTCGGAGTCAGAAACTTCTCCGACTGCAGATTCTACACTCGACCGACCCAACCATGGGTCGGTCCTAGCCAGTTTACTCCTTTTACTTGTTTCAACTCCATTCTTCTACCCATTTCATCCCAAATCTTTTTTCCATGTTTACCAACATGTTTATACACTATTTAGGCACTCTAAACTACTTTAATCCCTTCATCAAATTCATCACCCAATTCATGGTTTCCATACACCATTTTCCATTCTTGTTTTTCCTAGAAAGCCTATGCTACAGATTTTTGTTTCCTTCCTTCCTCATACTCAATGGTTCTTCAACTATTGCCATCTAGCTATACTTACATTAGCTCATCCAAGGTTCTACTCTGTACACACTTCTCTTCTAATCCAAAACCAAGGTGACTAGCCACTCAAGTTCACCTTTACAACACCTAGTCATTTCCTAGATTCTCTTCTCCTTAACTTAAACACTGAAGTCCTCAAGTTTCTAGGGAAATTTTGACAGAGGTTCCCCAATTTTAACATTGCCACAGCATTATTTCCGTTCAACCAACCAACTACTCCACAACCATATCCACAAGAGGTGTTACCACACATTAATTCTTGCACTTTCTCAACAATAGTCCCACTGTGCATAAACCTTAAATACTTGGCTCCAAGGCCTTTAAACATTAGCATAAAAAATATCAAAATGCTTCAATTACTTGGTTACTATTGTAATAGCTTATATAACCCTACAACAATGTAAATCTTTCTCATTCTACAAGCATTCAAAATCTGTTTTACATTACTTACAAAACTAGCTCAAAGTTTGGTCATTACCTTGAATTTGCTAGCTCCCTTTCTTTCTTTCTTTCTTCTTCTTCTTTACTTGTTCTTTATTCTCCTTCACCACCGATTCAAGAGGCGTTCACTCCCAGTGCTACAGCCATTCCAAGAGTTCCAATGAGCTCTAAGGAAATTCTTAAGCTTCTAAATTCAGCCCTAAACTACAAGGAGGTTTAAAGCTTAAAGATGAGGTATTACCTTGGAACTTCTAGATGATGTTTTTGAGCAGTAAAAACAACAAGCTCCAGCACCTCTTGGAGGGACTAAAAACCGGCTGGAGCAAGAGGAGTACAAGAGTTCAAAATCTAGGAAAATTTCCAAGTTGAGGAAGGGAGCTAGAAAAGGGGAACTCTTGAGTTTCTTTTACCTTAGAATTGTAGGGAGATGAAGGTGCTTCCAATGATGGCCTTCAAGCTTCAAGAGGAGCCACACCCATGGAGATGAAGTGTGAGCTTTTCTGATTTTGAAAAGGTAAAAATGTTTCCCAAGGAGAGAGGATTCCAATGGTGCAGTTTCTATAGCATTTGGACAAGGTTTGGGCTTTCAAAAATGGAGAGGAAGTGAGGAGCTGAATGGGAAGCTCCAAATCGCCATGAAGATGCTAGGAGGAAGAAGAGAATTTAGAAGGAGGGTGGGTACACGTGAGAGAGGAAGAAAATGGGGAGGAGAGAGACTCCAATTTGCTTTTGTACTTTTGGTCACTTTATTTGTTTGTCCTCTAGTGTGTTAGTAAGGAAATAAAGGAGGGGGAGGGTGAGTGAGCCGGCCACACAGCACACACACCACATTTTTCTGATTTTTATTTGTAAATGGGGAAGGCTAGTTTAGTTTTATTACATTTAACACCCCACAACTTCTCGTTCTTGCACTTCGTACTAACCGCAACCCGTTTCCGAAAATTCTCTTGTTTAGTAACACCCCGTCCTAAGCCAATCGTGGTTATCGCAAACTTAACAGCTTAAACACAAACATCGCAACCCGTACTCAAAATAAAAGCCCCACCTAAGTCTAACCGCCCCTACTCTCTGGGTGACTCTTAATGAGACGCTTACCTGCAAAATAAAAACAGCCCCCAAAGGGGGTCAGCAAGAATGCTGGTACGACCCTCTCGTGGCCCCCAAGCTAACGGGGCTACGATGACTAATTGTCGATAATATGGAAGTTGATTAGAAACACAATCATAATATGAAGTGCAATAAAACAACAAACCACAGATGAACAAACATAGTTCACACACAATTGAACGACTTAAACTGTTCCCTTAACAAGTGAGTTAGTAAGTAAACTCCTCAAGATTCAATTCCACTTAACCTCAGTCCATCTTAACTTACCTTAGTCTTATCCTTATCTTAATCTCAGTATACAAACCGTTCTTTAATTAGAAATGGTTGTATCTTACCTCAATGTTTATTTTGTCGGGTCAAAAGCAACCCTAGCCAATGAGCTATTAACTCCATTGGTTGAATAAACATCTTAACTTAAAATTACGATTTAGGTGATCCTACTGCACCATCTTAATGCCTCCTACCTTGGACGGGAAGTCCAGTGTAGCTGAGCCGACAATCGACCCTAGGCGACGATTCCGAAGACAAGTCCTTAAGCGGAAGTCGGATCTGATTCAGATACCAACCCCCTACCTTAGCATGCATGACCGGAGTCAGTCCCGGGTTCCTCACTCCCCGCTTAAGTTCCAGTTAGTGAAAATCTTACAAACCACGTGTTAGTTAAACCTTAACGGGTATTAACCAACAGTTACCAATGTATATTCCTCTCCTTAACTCAATAAGTACTAAGCTTAGTTAGTAGCAAACCTCAAGTCTCGTGGGTTAGTGTAAGGAAAACACATTCACAACAAGAAGAAAGAAAACCGGTTGCATGCTTTATCTTGTCTTAGTCATAGCAAATAAACAGATAGCACACAAGCCGAGGGACACCTCGTTAGCAAGCAGATCACAAGAAAGACTGTACCGTTCACCGTCAGCGATTGTTCGGTTTATCTCCTTCCGGGTCCCAATTCACAAGTCCTAAAACATTCATTCAATTATAGGTTATTAGTCACTTAACTCATCCCACTTACTTAACCTACTTATCCACCATTGTTTACCATTTAATATTCACTAGGTCCTTACAGTTTTAACTTAAACTTTTAAGTACATCATTTCTCGTTATCTCTTACATTTGTTCACCCTTTTAATAGCCATTATACCCTCCAAACATGTCTTAAATAACCTTAGAACATCAATACTTATCAATCCCCATCATCACCTAACATTTTCAAAGCTTATACACCATTTTTAGGGTGGTCCGGGACTTGGTCCCTACCTTGGTCCCGGACCATCTCATGTTCTAACTCTCGGGTTATTTTTGGCAGTGGTCCGGGTCCTTGTACAGACCTTAAGTCCCGGACCATGCCTTTTCCTAACTCTCGGATTGTTTTAATGGGGTGGTCCGGGACTTTATACTAGACTCAAGTCCCGGACCATAGTGCTGAAGCAACTCTCGGCCCTTATTTTAGTGTGGTCCGGGACTTTACCCTGGACTTAAGTCCCGGACCAGCTACAGATTTTTGCCCTTTTTATTTTTCTAAGTGTATTTGCACTTGTTCTCTTCATCCATAAATCACCCAAACTTTACACATGATCTTAGGCACATTCTAATACCAATATAACATCTTAAACTTGCCTAATTCCTTCTCTAACCTTATAACGCAATTTCTCACATAATCTCTTAACACTTGTAATTTTTCCTTAAGTTTTCTAAGTTGTATATCATACCTACTACTCAACCTAACCAAAATGTTATCTCGCATCCATTACCACCACTCCTAAGCATTATTTTTCCATAACACCTCCCTTCCATAAACTCCTTTTTATTTTCCTCTAGCTTACACTTAGATTCTCACAAGGCATTATTCATCATTTATTTACCAAAACTTGCACAAGACTTAATCACACTCTCACCATATCCCTAGAGCATTACACTCACTCATTTGAACTCTAATTCCTTCAAGACAACTCCTAAGTCCTTTAAGTACTCAAGAATACTCTAGTTCACTTTCTTTCACCAATTTAAGCCCTAAGAACTCCTAGTGCATTCTAGGTCATCAAACTTCTTTTATACATCTTAGACTCCTTGTTTTCTCACAAAATTTTGACATGGCTTCCCTAGTATATTTCTACATCCAACCACTTGGTTTTTACCATTTACACCTTGAACACCCAAATTCCTTCCACACATTCTTAACACTCAATTACATCAGAACTACACCATATCATCATATAATGCACAAACTTAAAATGCTTGGCTCTTAGGCCCTTAAATGACATAAAGCTTAACCACTGAATTTCCACTGATAATAGCCTTTGACCTGCAAATACACTCATCAAGGCTCCCATTGAAATATAAATGCTCTTGTAATTTACCTTTCATTGTCTAACTATCTCATTTCCCATTTGCTCTTTAATCACAAGTTCTCAATATAATCATTGTTTCTTCTAGGTTTATATATATATATATATCCCATTTCTAATGTAAACTCTAAGCTAAGCTTGTCATATATCTAGATCCCATTCCCTTAAACAATAAAACACCTTAAGGTAAGCAATTTACCTTGTTCTTTTACAAGCTTCACCAAACTTCCTTACTTAGGATTTTCCTTGCACAATCTCGGTCACCAACCAAATTCTCCTTGCCAATGTTCTTTTCAATATTCATGATTCTAATGAGTGCTAGACAATGCACTAACCTTAAGAAGCAAACCCTAGGTTAAAATGTGTTTTAAGGTATTAAAATGAATATTTTACCTTGAAGTCTTAAGGTAGGCTTGGATATGAATCAATGAGGGCCTCCTCTAGCTCTTGGAATATAGAAAACAAGCTAGAACAAGGCATACAAATGAAGCCCCATGAGTAGAAATTTTCGGTAATGGAGAAGAAATGGTGGAAACCTAGTTTTTCTTACATATTCTTTACCTTAAGAGAATGGAGAAGCTAATGGACACCTCAAGCTTGTGTTTCCTCCTCTAATGGTGGTTTGGCTTGGCACCAAAATGAAGCTCTTAGAGATTTGAAAGGATAGAAAGAAAGAGCTTGGGCTAACTAAGAAGAATATGTGCTTGGTTTTGATTTTGGAGCTAAGATGAATGTTTGGCAAGCAAGTGCAGGTGGAGCTAGCATGAAGTTGTCTTCTATGTGAATGAAGATGAAAGAGAGCAAGATAAATCGGTGAGGAAGAAGAAGAATGAAGAAAGGAGGAGAGAGGTAAGTAAATAAGAGATATTTGTTTCTAAGAGCAAATAGTAACTACTTACTTTTTCCTTCTTATTTTATAAACTAACTTACTCATGTGGTTACTCATCCCCTTAGAAAACCGGCCCCCTTATCTAATTAAGGCTAGTCATGGTCTTGGTTGACCATCTAATTAGACTTAGTTGACTAAGACTAAACTATGCACCATTTGGTTACTATTATAACTAGTGCACATATTTGTGAAATTTTTGATTTCCCATTGATTTAGAATTCCTAATGTGATACTTAGTAGTAACAAAGTTGATTAAAGAGTAATAATGGGCATTTAGCCACTTAAAACCCCTTTCTAAGACAATTTTTCAAAAATGTGCTTTAAGAGTCCTTAAAGCACAATTTGTGTTTTAACTTGTTTTTGAGCTTGTTTTTTTTGGCAATTGATTTAACATGACCATTAGGATGCTAACCCAAGCTACTCCAAGCTTAGAGCACATTTTTACCTAAATTGCTCTTATGGTGTTTCCTTGTGTTTTCTTCGGTTCAATTGTTTCCTAATGTTTCTAAGGCATTATTTATCCTTCCTACATCTTAGTTTATCATCTAAACACCATATCTAGGTTTGGGGTATTTCAATCTACCCCCCTTAAAATAACTTTGTCCCCAAAGTTCACATAAGTACTTAACCACTCCAGATACTCAATTTCCTTAATCTTAACATCATGTCTTATATTCACATTCCACATCTCAAGACTCAAAGGTCTTCCACAAGTGCAATACATAAGTACTATACATATCCTAAACATATCACGAGTGTAATAACTTACACGAAACCACATCTTACAACAACCAAACAAAACGACAAACATGTTCGTTTACTAACTCAAAAGCGAGGAAGCTCTACCCCCTTAAAAGGGGTACGCCCAGTACCCTATACAGACGATCTAGTCAGTAAATAACGAAGGGTACTTCGATCTCATCTTATCCTCTAATTCCCACGTGGCTTCTTCGACATCTTGGTTAGACCAGAGAACCTTCACCAGTCGAACTGACTTATGGTGAGTGTCCCTAGTCTTACTATCCAAGATCCTCTGAGGAATCTCCACTGATCTCGTATTTGGTTCTAACGTCAATCTCTCAGGCTCTAACACATGGGAGGGGTGGTGCATGTATTTCTTTAGCTGTGAAACATGGAAAACATCATGCATTTTGCCAGCTCAACAGGTAAATTCAACCTATAAGCAACCGGGCCCACCCGCTCCATAATCTCAAAAGGACCAACAAACTTCGGGCTCAGCTTGCCCTTCTGCCCAAATCTAAAATACACCCTTCATCGGTGAAACTCATAGAAATACCCGGTCGGCCACTACGAACTCTAGGTCTCGTCGTTGAACATCTGCATACGACTTCTACCTATCTTGAGCAGCTTTCATATTCTCCCTGATTTGCTGAACTTCAGCCTTAACTTGTTCTAAGTATTCTGGTCCTATGATGATCGTCTCACTCGACTCGTCCCAGCAGAGCAGTGTACGACATGGTCTACAGTACAACACTTGAAAAGGCGCCATCTTGATCGAAGCATGATAGCTATTGTTGTAAGAAAAATCGATCAGATGCAACTTGTCAATCCAACTGCCCTGAAAGTCTAAGGCCATGCTCTCAGCATGTCCTCGAGTGTCTGAATCGTATGCTCAGTCTGACCATCTGTCTGAGGGTGGAACACCATACTCAACTTCAGTTCTGTACCCAACGCTTCTCTGGTAGCTCTCCAGTACCTCGAAGGAATCTGGTATCTCTATCTGACACTATGGTCTTCGGTATCCCGTGATGTCTCTAATTTCCTTCTCAAACAACTCAGCTAACTTAGTTACCATCCAAGTATCCTTCATCAGTATGAATCGGGCTACTTTGGTAAGGCGATCCACCACCACCCATATCATGTTCAGACCTCCCCTAGCAGGTGGGAGTCCAACTACGAAGTCCATGGAGATATCATGAAACTTCCACTCCGGAACTGGCATCGACTGTACCATTCCGCCCGGTCGTCGGTGCTTGAATTTCACCTTCTGGCATGTGAGACACCTCAAGACGAACTCGGTAACATCTGTCTTCATCCCGACCACCAGAAGTATCTCTTCATGTCTTTATACATCTTAGAGGCTCCTGGATGGATGGAAACTGAAGAACAGTGTGACTCTCAAAGTATACGGTCTTTCAAATCTGTGCTGCCTTGTGGTATGCATAACCGGCCCTTAAGTCTGATCAGATCATCATCATGAAGTCTGAAGTCGTATTTAACTCTCAAAAGTACCATCCGTCAGCTTCTATCTGACCTATCTCATGCACTCATCTGCCTTCTGAGCCTCTCGCACCTCATCAACCAAGCTGGAGAAAGAACTAGCGAATGGAGTGAGTGTGCTCGACGACTCAAGGCGTCAGCTACAACATTGGCCTTCCCTTCTTGTATTGGAGGTCAATGTCATAGTCCTTTAGAAACTCTAACCATCTCCTCTGTCGAAGATTCAACTCCTTTTGAGTGAATATGTATCTCAAGCTCTTATGATCGATGTAGATCGTCACACTAACCCCGTATAAGTAGTGGCGCCATATCTTCAAGGCGAAGACTACAGCTCCCAGCTCTAAATCATGCGTGGGGTAGTTCTCCTCATGTCTATTCAGCTGGCGTGAGGCATAAGCCACCACCTTGCCATGCTGCATGAGCACGCAACCCAGCCCTCTGCCGGATGCATCACAATATACCACAAAGCCCTCCGTACCGTCTGGAATAGTCAGAACCGGTGCAGTGGTCAATGAGTCCTTTAAACTCTGAAACGAACTCTCACAATCGGCCGTCCATACGAACGGTGCATCTTTCTTCATCAGACTGGTCATCGGCTTCGCGACCTTGCTGAAATCCTTAATAAACCTCCGGTAGTAACCTGCCAGACCAAGAAAGCTCTGAATGTCGGTAATTGTCTTCGATCTCGGCCAAGTACGCACGGCATCAATCTTTGCTGGATTCACCGAGATCCCAGCATCCGAGATGACATGACCCAGGAAAGAGACCTGGTCAAGCCAAAACTCACACTTGGAGAACTTAGCATATAGCTGGTTCGCCCTCTATATCTCTAATACCCTACTCAAATGTTCCTCATGCTCAGCTCTCGATTTCGAATATATTAAAATATCGTCGATGAATACCACTACCGACTTGTCCAGCTGCTCCCAGAACAAGCGGTTCATCAGATCCATAAATTTTGCCGATGCGTTCGACAAACCGAACGGCATCACTGTAAACTTATAGTGGCCGTATCGTGTCCGGAATGCCATCTTCTCAACATCTCCCTCCTTAATGGCTATCTGATGATACCCCGATCTGTGATCAATCTTGGAAAACACTGATGCCCCCTTCAACTGATCGAACAAATCATCAATGCGTGGTAGTGGGTACTTATTCTTCACAGTCACTGCATTCAGCTCTCTATAGTCGATGCAGAGGCGGAGACTACATACTACTTCTTCTTCACGAAGAGAACTGGCGCTCCCCATGGTGACACACTCGGTCTTATGAATCCCTTATCTAACAAGTCTTTCAACTGATCCTTCAACTCTTTCATTTCTGTCGGAGCCATGCGGTATGGTGCCTTGGCTATCGGTCCGGTACCAGGTAGCAGCTCGATGGTGAACTCTACCTCCCGAGTTGGTGGCATGCCAGGCATTTCCCGTGGGAATAGATCGGGGAACTCCGACACTACCGGTAAGTCGGGGTCGGACTTGGGGTCCCTCTCTATGTCCTGGACATAGCAGAGATATACTTCTTCCTTCCTCCTCAACTCCTTATTCATTGCCATAGCGGTGATGATCTTAGTCGAAGGCTCTCTGGGCCTCTGGCGGTACGTTATTGTCACCTCAGATGGACTCCTGAGCAGCAGTCTATGCTCGGCGCAGAGGATACGACCCTTGTGCCGCTCCAACCAGTTCATCCCGAAGACCACATCAAACCCCAACTCCCTAAACTCAATAAAACTGACTGGAAAGTCTTCCCCCTTAATTTTGACAATGGCTCCTCGGTATTAGCGAGTGCAACGAACCTTTTCCTTAGACGGGAGCGTAACCGTGAAGTCGGTATCTCATCAACGTCTAGCCCCAACCTTCTCGCAAAAGATGCCGAGATAAAGGTATGCGAGACCCCTGAGTCGAAGAGAACCGATGCCTCAATCCCATTAATCGGAAAGGTGTCGGTGAGGATAGTACCGCTTGCGTCGGCCTGTGCCTATATAAGTATGCTTAGTGCACCTTCCGTACCGAGTCCATAACCTAATTGTATTTCATAAGCTTTCATGATTAATGATGGTATAACAAGAGTCGCAACAAATTATATGAACAACGCTGTTTTTTTATTAATGACCATCCTGTTTACATCATGTGCTTCTTTCTTACATCATAGTTAAAACATTACATGGCTAATATTGTCTAAAGGTTAGGTTTAACCGCCCTGGTCTCATATGCGTCGCATTAATTACTGCTGACGGTGCTGTATTCAGCTTGATTCTCTTAATCCCATGGTATAACATCCTTGATTCTCCTCCCATAACTAATACATCCCCTGACTTAAGTATTAACTTATTAGCACGGTCCGCACACTTCTGCTCGCTGTACAAGAACTCTGCATCGTCCCCAATGGACCAAGACACTACGGGTATCCCCTTTCGAGAGATTCCGTTGTCTCATCCTTATCCTGGTGTAGTCTGAGTCGCCCTTCTTTCTCGTAGAAGTTAACTATGCAAAGGTCTGCTTGCATGTCTAGAATCGGGTCAGCTTCCAACTGCTGAGCGATCTCCACGACTTGTGTAACAACCGATGGAACTCTTCGGGTATCCCCGGTGGTGAGACTCCATCTTGTGCTCTCGTGGTCTGGTAAGTCATGGCATACGGATTCCAATCCTGGCCTAAGCTCATCATCTTTAACTTCATCCTTGCTCTCCTTGGGTACTCCGGTGTATAGAACCTCCCGGTCCCACTCCTATCTAACTGCATCTCCTGATGATGGCTATTTGCGCTTCTGGTGTCAGGTATCCCCTTAATAAAATCATACCTGGGCGGATAACTTGACATTGTTTGGTTGGAAAGTCTCGGGTCTCGATGTCGGTCTCTTCCGGGTCAGGTGTTGAAGGTATTGGATAGCAAATGTTGAAGTTTCCTAAGGTGGTAATAGGTCATATCTTACTTAAGGTTATAATCTTATCTTATTCTCATCTAACTCAATTATTCACCAAACATGCATGACAATGCGATAAGCAGGTAATTTTATCACAAAGGTTTATAGCGGTACCTGGCCTCGATGAGGGTTCAGGCTCATCGTCCCGGTCCACCATGTGTATGTGGGGTCCAACTTCTGGACTACCCGTGGGTTCTTGTTTGTAGCTTGTTGCGCCCCCTTCTAACCGTCAGACCCAGTACTCTGGTCGGTCCTGCCCTTGCCCTTCATCTCGGGTCTAAAGGCTCTACTCTCGAGGTTTCGGAAGCACTCGTATGCACGGTGCCCGTACACCCCACAAAAGTTGCATTCAACCTTGTTACCTCTGCAGTCAACTCCGGGGTGGTCCTTGTGACACCGAGGACAATAATAGCGTCGTTGGTAGCCACCACCGGCCTCCTTTCCAGTCTCAGATCCTGATCATTCTCAATATTAGTACTTGTATCTTAACGGTTGCTAAACGGTGTTCAGTTCACTCAACATTCATTTCCTTACCCTTTAGTAGCATATGCATAAGTCAATTTCAGTGGCTCTTCAGTAGCCTTCTCAGTTCCTTCCTTTCCTTTCTGGTTCTGACTCTTCTAGGCCTGAGGCTGGTACTTCTGTTTCTAGTACCCACCTTGCCCTTGGTGCTCAGTACTCTTTCGGCATTCTTTCTCTTGGCATTGTCCTCGTCCCTTAGCTGGACGGTTATCTCAACCTTAGCAGGCATGATAGCACTCCTGCTTCCAAAGTATTAGTTTCTCTTATTTCTCACAAATCTAAATCTTACACTATTCATATCTTAATCTGTCTTATTCCTGCAGGTAGTATAACTCGTCGGCCCCATGCCGTAGTGGAGTCGATGGCTAAGCCCGCCATAGAAGCGGTCCACCAGTATCTGGTCTGAATATCCAAGACCCGGCAGAAGACGAAGCAAGGCGGTAAACTTTGAGTAATACTCGTCTACCGTCATCTTGTCCGTCTGCTTAAGCGCATCCAACTGTAAGCGCTTCTTCATCTGGACATGGGCGGGATAGTACTTGGCTTCTAGTAGTGCGGTGTACTGCTCCCAGCCGAACTCTGGATTGGCCACATGCTCGGCCCTCCCTCACCAGCTTCCAACAATCGCCCGCTGCCCCTTTCAGATAGAATGCAGCCAGGCGCACTTGATCCCAGCAGGGACGTCAAGGGTCTCGAAGGCGATCTCCAGCTCGGAGATGTACGCCTCAAGCTTGGCGGGATCAGTCTCCCCCTTAAAGTGTGCGGGTCGAAGGTCTGCAAGGCTCTTCACACCCAATTTGGTTCTCGGGGCTGTGGCAGTGGGGGTGGCGCACCCACACCAGGTTGATAGCCCATATGCCCTAACGCGGCAGCCACGATCGCAGCCACGATCTATGCGATCGTCTGCCCTCCCGGTATCTCAGTAGCATCATCGCCTCGGCCACGGCCTCGGCCTCCTCTCCTTCCTGACATCTGAATAAGCACAACTCACATTAGGTTCATATCCATAACGGTTTCGGTTCAAGAATTTATAACGTCCGTAGACGGTAAAGATGATCCACACTTAATAGTGGTCATTTGACTCTACTCACTCTAACTTCTCACACCCTTAGCCCATTACTTATATTTGAACTCATATCCTAACTCGGTGGTAACCTATGTCTGGTATTTCTTGATCAGAGCGTAACTACGCTCTGATACCACTTTTTGTAACACCCCGTCCAAAGCCAATCATGGTTATCACAAACTTAACAGCTTAAACGCAAACATCGCAGCGGAATAAACTAACGCCAAGACCTTGCCACGGTCTGAGTCAATAGAATATACCGAACTTAAATATTTACAATGCTTATCCAAAAAGAATACACACTATATCCAAAACATCCATCAACCGAGTTCATAGTTTCTCGGGCAACAGCATAACTACCATAAGTCTTAATACCAACAGACAGGTGCACAAGCGTAACCCGTACTCAAAATAAAAGCCCCACCTAAGTCTAACCGCCCCTACTCTCACGGTGACTCTTCATGGGATGCTTACCTGCAAAATAAAAACAGCCCCAAAGGGGGTCAGCAAGAATGCTGGTACGACCCTCTCGTGGCCCCCAAGCGAACGGGGCTACGACGACTAATTGTCGATAGCGTGGAAGTTGATTAGAAACACAATCATAATATGAAGTGCAATAAAACCACAAACCACAGATGAACAACATAGTTCACACACAATTGAACGACTTAAAGCGTTCCCTTAACAAGTGAGTTAGTAAGTAAACTCCTCAAGATTCAATTCCACTTAACCTCAGTCCATCTTAACTTACCTCAGTCTTATCCTTATCTTACTCTCAGTATACAAACCGTTCTTTAATTAGAAATGGTTGTATCTTACCTCAATGTTTATTTTGTCGGGTCAAAAGCAACCCTAGCCAATGAGCTATTAACTCCATTGGTTGAATAAACATCTTAACTTAAAATTAGGATTTAGGTGATCCTACTGCACCATCTTAATGCCTCCTACCTTGAACGGGAAGTCCAGTTTAGCTGAGCCGACAATCGACCCTAGGCGACGAGTCCGAAGACAAGTCCTTAAGCGGAAGTCGGATCTGATTCAGATACCGACCCCCTTACCTTAGCATGCATGACCGGAGTCAGTCCCGGGTTCCTCACTCCCCGCTTAAGTTCCAGTTAGTGAAAATCTTATAAACCACATGTTGTTAAACCTTAACGGGTATTAACCAACAGTTACCAATGTATAATTCCTCTCCTTAACTCAATAAGTACTATGCTTAGTTAGTCGCAAACCTCAACTCTCGTGGGTTAGTGTAAGGAAACACATTCACAACAAGAACAAATAAAACCGGTTGCATACTTTATCTTGTCTTAGTCATAGCAAATAAACAAATAGCACACAAGCCGAGGGACACCTCGTTAGCAAGCAGGTCACAAGAAAGACTATACCGTTCATCGTCGGCGATTGTTTGGTTTATCTCCTTCCGGGTCCCAATTCACAAGTCCTAAAACATTCATTCTGTTTTAGGTTATTAGTCACTTAACCTATCCCAACTAACTTAACCTACTTATCCACCATTGTTTACCATTTAATATTCACTAAGTCCTTACAGTTTTAACTTAAACTTTTAAGTACATCGTTTCTCGTTATCTCTTACATTTGTTCACCCTCTTAGTAGCCATTATACCCTCCAAACATGTCTTAAATAACCTTATAACATCAATACTTATCAATCCCCATCATCGCCTAACATTTTCAAAGCTTATATACCTTTTTAGGGTGGTCCGAGACTTGGTCCCTACCTTAGGTCCCGGACCATCTCATGTTCTAACTCTCGGGTGATTTTTGGCAGTGGTCCGGTCCTTGTACAGACCTTAAGTCCCGGACCATGCCTTTTCCTAACTCTCATATTGTTTTAATGGGGTGGTCCGGGACTTTATACTAGAGTCAAGTCCCGGACCATAGTGCTGAATCTACTCTCGGCCCTTATTTTAGTGTGGTCCGGGACTTTACCCTGGACTTAAGTCCTGGACCAGCTACAGATTTTTGCCCTTTTTATTTTTATAAGTGTATTTGCACTTGTTCTCTTCATCCATAAATCACCCAAACTTTACACATGATCTTAGGCACATTCTAATACCAATATATACATCTTAAACTTGCCTAATTCCTCCTCTAACCTTATAACCCAATTTCTCACATAATCTCTTAACACTTGTAATATTTTCCTTAAGTTTTCTAAGTGGTATATCATACCTACTACTCAACCTAACCAAAATGTTATCTCACATCCATTACCACCACTCCTAAGCATTATTGTTCCACAACACCTCCCTTCCATAAACTCCTTTTTTTTTCCTCTAGCTTACACTTAGATTCTCACAAAGCATTATTCATCCTTTGTTTACCAAAACTTGCACAAGACTTAATCACACTCTCAACATATCCCTAGAGCTTTACACTCACTCATTGGAACTCTAATTCCTTCAAGACAACTCCTAAGTCCTTTAAGCACTCTAGAATACTCTAGTTCACTTTCTTTCACCAATTTAAGCCCTAAGAACTCCTAGTGCATTCTAGGTCATCAAACTTCATTTATACATCTTAGACTCCTTGTTTTCTCACAAAATTTTGACATGGCTTCCCTAGTATTTTTCTACATCCAACCACTTGGTTTTTACCATTTAACAACCTTGAAGACCCAAATTCCTTCCACACATTCTTAACACTCAATTACATCAAAACTACACCATATCATCATATAATGCACAAACTTAAAATGCTTGGCTCTTAGGCCCTTAAATGACATAAAGCTTAACCACTGAATTTCCACATATAATAGCCTTTGACCTGCAAATACACTCAACAAGGCTCCCATTGAAATATAAATGCTCTTGTAATTCACCTTTTCAATGTCTAACTATCTCATTTCCCATTTGCTCTTTAATCACAAGTTCTCAATATAATCATTGTTTCTCCTAGGTTATATATATAGCCCTTTTCGAATGTAAACTCTAAGCTAAGCTTATCATATATCTAGATCCCATTCCCTTAAACAATAAAACACCTTAAGGTAAGTAATTTACCTTGTTCTTTTACATGCTTCACCAACTTCCTTACTTAGGCTTTTCCTTGCACAATCTCGGTCACCAACCAAATTCTCCTTGCCAATGTTCTAATCAATATTCAATGATTCTAATGAGTGCTAGACAATGCACTAACCTTAAGGAGAAAACCCTAGGTTAAAATGTGTTTTAAGGTATTAAAATGAATATTTTACCTTGAAGTCTTAAGGTAGGCTTGGATATGAATCAATGAGGGCCTCCTCTAGCTCTTGGAATATAGAAAACAAGCTAGAACAAGGCATAAAAATGAAGCCCCATGAGTAGAAATTTTTGGTAATGGAGAAGAAATGGTGGAAACCTAGTTTTCTTACATATTCTTTACCTTAAGAGAATGGAGATGCTAATGGACTCCTCAAGCTTGTGTTTCCACCTCTAATGGCGGTTTGGCTTGGCACCAAGATGAAGCTCTTAGAGATTTGAAAGGATAGAAAGAAATAGCTTGAGCTAAGTAAGTAGAATATGTGCTTGGTTTTGATTTTGGAGCTAAGATGAATGTTTGGCAAGCAAGTGAAGGTGGAGCTAGCATGGAGCTGTCTTCTACGTGAATGAAGAAGAAAGAGAGCAAGAGAAATCGGTGAGGAAGAAGAAGAATGAAGAAAGGAGGAGATAGGTAAGTAAATAAGAGATATTTGTTTCTAAAAGCAAATAGTAACTACTTACTTTTTCCTTCTTATTTTATAAACTAACTTTCTCATGTGGTGACTCATCCCCTTAGAAATAGGCCCCCTTATCTAATTAAGGCAAGTCATGGTCTTGTTTGACCGTCTAATTAGACTTAGTTGACTAAAGACTAAACTAGGCACTATTTGGTTACTATTCACAAACTAGTGCACATATTTGTGAAATTTTTTATTTCCCATTGATTTAGACTTCCTAATGTGATACTCAGTAGTACACAAGTTGATTAAGGAGTAATCATGGGCATTTTGCCACTTAAACCCCTTTCTAAGACAAATTTTCAAAAATGTGCTTTAAGAGTCCTTAAACCACAATTTGTGTTTTAACTTGTTTTTGAGCTTGGTTTTCTTTGTCAATTGATTTAACATGACCATTAGGAAGTTACTAAGGTCTAAGGATGATATTTGGGTGCTAACCCAAGCTACTCCAAGCTTAGAGCACATTTTTACCTAAATTGCTCTTATGGTGTTTCCTTGTGTTTTCTTCGGTTCAAATTGTTTCCTAATGTTTCTAAGGCATTATTTAGCCTTCTCACATCTTAGTTTATCATCTAAACACCATATCTAGGTTTGGGGTATTTCATGTTTAATTAATTTTACTGACTCTAGACCTTCACTAATGTCTAACCATAGACATTTGATTGACTAAAATTATTACGGGTCTATTTAACCCGCTTAAATTCATGTTTTCCCGGTTTCCCCGAAAAACGCGGTTTAAGGTTTGTTTGTGGTTTTAATCCATTTTATGGATCCGTTTCCTTCGGAATTGTTTCTGCATACTATTTAGGCATAAATAAACCTTAGGAATCCACCTAGGATCCTAGTCAAGGTCACATAACTCCTATGGTTATGTAACACTCATTTTTACATTTTTCGCTTTTCAAGCGTTTTCTCTTTTTTCTTTGGTTTTATTTCCTTCACCAATATTCCTTAGGCACTATTAGGCCCTTAAATACCATAGTAGAAATAATTTTAATCATCTTATTTAAGATCGGGGTATTTCAACATGAACAAAGAACACAAACACCTAAGGTAAAATGTACCTTAAGAAGTCTTAATGACCTGTAGATAAAATTCAGTTGAAATGCAAGTGTACACACCTTATCACAGCAAGATACATGTGTTACACAGATAACACAACAAACAAGTCCAAAATGTACAACATGTACACAAAGGAACACTAAAATCATGAATGGATAAAAGTATACATTTTTACTAGTCACCGTAAATAGTAAAGTATAACAATCACTCAAGAATACAAATTAACACACTTTAGGACAAAAATAATGTTGGTAACAAACTAACACATTATATAAGTCCAAGTGCACAACATATAAGTCATAATGTTACAAATGATGCAAAAACCATTTTGCCCCTAAGGTAATAAATATGGGTGGCAATTCCTTAAGGTTGGTGACACCTTGCAAAAATGACATAAATATCTCCTCAAAGCAAGCCTAGTCATCTTATACTAGTCACTCTTCACACCTTTACTACCTTACCACTTAAAAATTAAATTTTGATCATTCTCTTTCCTAATGCACTATAGCAGCCGAGAGCCTTCACCTCCACACTTTCCATTTCAGCCACTTTGAGTTCTTGAACAAGATGAAGAAGAAAACCAACTCCAAGAGATTAGGTAAATTCTAAAGTCATGCTTCCTTCCATTCTCTTCATCTTTTCAATGCATATCCAATGAGCTAATATTCAACTCATTCCCATTGCTAAATATAGCTGAAATCAACCAGAAAGAAATCTAAAATTTTGGCAATAAACAAGAGATGGAGCAAAGGAAGGCAAACTCATTCCTTAAGGTAAAATGTGCTATAAGCTTCTACCTTTCTTATGATTCATTTTATGGCTCAAACCTATGAGTCTTTCAACTTATTTTCTTTCACTTTTCATGCTAGGACTTTGGCTATTCTTAGCTCCTTTGGAAGTGGCTGAAAACACCCAAAATCAACCCTTAAGGAGGTCTTCAAGGGTGAGTTAAATTAGAGCTTTTAATGTACATAAATAAGCTTCTTTGGCATCACTTTAGAAGAGAACTAACTCTCTTTATAATGTCCAAAATATGGTTGAGAATCACCATGGAAAATTCTTGAAATTTCAAGGTAAATTCACCTTTGAAAGTTCATCTTTGTGACTTATAATTCCTTTCCTTGATTAGTCCATTCATAGAGCTTAATCATGCCTTATTCTTGTTTTTAAATCCATGTCATGAAGTTAAGAAAAAAATCCTCTAGAAAGCTGTGAGCAAAGAGAAGGAAAAATTAAAGGGAAAAGTCATTTTTGAGGGTAAAAATATAATCTAGCATCATATTTATGCTATGTAGCCAAGATTGATGTGGACAAAATCAAGTCTTAAGCTTTAAATTACAAGGTAACCCCTTAATGCTCATTTTTATGCTTTAAAGAATTTTAAACTTGTGTCTTATGTTAGGTCCAAAAATGAGCTAGGAAAAATGGTCCATTTTGACCTTAAAATGGCTAAGAAATAATATAGTCAACTTTGGTTAATCATTTAAGTGATTCAATGACATAATTGTCAAGTTTAAGACATTATGGGGTGAAATTGTAAATATCATAAAAAATATGGGCAAATAGTAGTAAGGCCATGAATGATAAGTATTTTATGATTGTTAAGTGTAATTATAAGTTATATTATGGTTTGTAATAAGGTCATGCCATTAGGCCAAGTTTATAAGAGTTCAAGTACTTTTAATGCTTTAAGGTTTAAGCATTTGAGTAGCTTTTGATTCGGTGAATGAACCTACTGTAAAGGGACTATTTTCATTTTTAGAAACACCAAAGGAAGTTGGGATAAAAATACCTAAGGGTTAGGTAATGTTAAGTTGGAGAAAAATGTCAAAAAGGACATATAAAAGTGTTAAGGAACTTAAAGAATGTAATAGCAAGTTTAAGAGTGCTATGTGAGTGTAATACTGTAAATAAACAATATTTGGAATGTCTAAGTGTGGCATAGAAGAAAGCTAGACCTTAAAAGGATTTAAGATGCAAAATGTAAGCTTTTGTAAAGTTAAAAGACTTAAATGAAAGTCTTAGGAAAGATATGTGGTAAAACCGTAAATATGAGGAAATATTGGTCAAAACAGAATATGGGGGTCAACCTTCACTAAGGAATGAGTTGACCAAGTTAGATGAAGAAATAATTGAAATACCAATTTTAATGAAGTTTATAAGCTTAATGTAAGTTTGGTAAAACTTTAGGGGTTAAAGTGTAAAAACATAAAGTTAGGGGTTGTTATGCAAAACGGACTAGGGGTCTGTTCTGAATTTTTTGAAGAAATTGGGAAAGTTGTGGAGTTATATAAATAAGTATTGTATAACATCATGTTTAAGGATGAAATTGTATCAATTTGATAACAAATGGGGTCAAATTATAATTTCTAAAAAGATTTGGGTTAGTGAAACAATTTAAGAAAATTGAGGGTCTGTTTGGAAAAATAAATAACCTGGTTTAAGACTTTAGGATATAGTTATACAAGATAAAAACTTTAAAACACATGTTATAATGTAAGATTGTAATGTTGTAAGATAAAGTGGGGTGCAAATGTAATTTATGAAAACTATGGGGATATGCGTGATATTGTTATACCCAAAATATTAACCCCCCCAGAAGAGAGTCTCTTAAGGCACAGGTACTAAAAGGGTAGTTTGGTCAAGCCGCAAAGATTCCCAGTTCGATCGGCACATTCCAGAGTGCTAGGGACAACTTAGTCATCTTCAGGAGCATTTTCGTAATTTTCAAGGCTCCTTAGACCTCCTACAGGCTTTTTCTCTCCTCCGGAAAATGGCTTAAATCAACTTGAAATACTTTGAAATTTTAACCCATGATAGAGAATGACATTTTGAGCATAATGTCTTTGGAATTGTGATTTTTTGAATTTCCAATAAATTTCTAGTAATTTCTAATGGAATCTGATGAGAAATTAAATTTTAAAATATTCCAATATGAATAAAATTCGATTCCACCTTGGAAAAATTAGAAATTCCTCCTTTACACATGTTTAAAATTTCATAGTCAAATTCCTTTTGGAAGCCCTTAAGCTAAAACGTCGGTAAATCTCATATTTTACTAGATTTTTCTATCTTTATGGAGGTTCATATAAGGAGCCTTAACCCCTGATCAAAACATAAGCTCTCAAGCCCTAGCAAGTCAGAAATCATAGCTCTCACGTTTTTTAACTCCCGAGTCCTGAAATTCTGCCAAGTTTTCACCAAAATCACTTTCTAAACACTTTTTTCAACTCCCAGAGCATTAACCATCACCAAAATCCCACTAAAACACCACCAAAACATGAGGAACATTAAGAACAACAAGGAGTCAGAAGCTCGGTTCGAAGCTCTTTCGGATTTGCTATCAATAAGGCTCCCAAAGTATCCCGACGTGAAGAATCACCATAATCCCAAAGGTAAAAAGGTTTGTAAGCAAATCTCTCAACTTCTCTCGTCCTTAATTACCTTCTAATGAAACCCAGGATCGAGTCGACTTTTTGCGGCTCCCGAATCAGCGTTTGTTTTCGTTTCTGCCCAATAACTTGTTCATTAAGATTTGTCGTTAATTTTAAGCAGAATTGAAAATATTTGATTACTAACATCTTAGAAATTTCTCATGCTACCCGTCCATAATTTTGTGCTCTCATATTCTGGGATGTTTTGGCATACGGATTCCAATCCTTGCCTAAGGTCATCATCCTTAGCTTCATCTTCGCTCCTTCAGGGTACTCTGATGTATAGAAACCTCCCGGCCCCACTCCTAACTGACTGCATCTCCTGATGATGCTATTTGTTTTTGTGAGGTATCCCCTTAATAAAATCATACATGGGCGGATAACTGACATTGATCTTGTGTGATCTCTCGGGTTTGGATGTCGGTCTCTCCCGGTTCAAGTGTTGTAGGTATTGGAAAACATACATTGAAGTTTCCTAAGGTGATAATATGTTATATCTTACTTAAGTTCTAATCATATACAAAATTCTTGTCTAACTCATACATTCACTCAAACGTGCATGAAATGCGGTAAGCAGGCAGTTTCTTTACTAAATATTTTATAGTGGTACCTGGTCTCGATGTGGGTTCAGCCTCATCTTTCCGGTCCACAATGTGAAGAGTAGGCCCCGACTTCTGGACTACCCAGGGTCCTTTGTTGGTGGCAGGCTGTGTTGCCTTCTAACCGTCGGATCCAGCGTTCTGGTCGGCCTTACCCTTGCCCTTGAACGCGGGCTTGAAGTTCTTGCTCTCAGGGTTCTCATAGCACTCATAGGCTCGGTGCCTCATCCCCTTACAATGGTAGCACTTCACCTTGTTGCCCTCACAGTCGTGTTCGGGGTGGTCCTTGCCATACCACGAGCATATGTATCGTCATTGGTAGTAGCCCCCGCCTTCTGGACTACCCAGGGTCCTTTGTTGGTGGCAGGCTGTGTTGCCTTCTAACCGTCGGATCCAGCGTTCTGGTCGGCCTTACCCTTGCCCTTGAACGCGGGCTTGAAGTTCTTGCTCTCAGGATTCTCATAGCACTCATAGGCTCGGTGCCTCCTCCCCTTACAGACATGGTGGGGTGGCCTTCACCTGTGTTAAGCCCTCACAGTTCGTTAAAGTTTCGGATGGTTTTCCTTGCGGGGGAGGGTAAAGACAGGTAAAGTACAGGATGTCCATATGGTCCGCCTCTCATATGTATCATCATTGGTAGCCCCCGCCAGCTCCCTTTCTGGACTCAAAACTTGGTTGATCACAATATTAGTGTTTGGATCTCAAAACTATCAAAGGATGCTTATCTCATATTAAGGTGCTTTTCCTTACCCTTTGGCGCTTTCGAGCGCAGGGGTTTAGCAGCTATCGCATATGTTAGCTTCAGAGGCTCTTCAACAGCCTTGTCTTTCTCTCATTTTCCCTTCGACCCCTTCTGAGAATGAGGCTGATACTTTGCTTTCTTGTACCCGCCTTGTCCTTGGTTATAGGCGCCCTTTCCAGAAGCATTCCTCTTGGAGGCATTGTCCTCGTCCCTCAGCTGGACAGTAATCTCCACCTTAGCAGCGGCATGATAGCACTCCTGCTTTCAAGGTATTAGTCTCACATTCTTATGGTGTAAACCTCAATTACTTATTAATAGCTCAATCTCACTCAATACCTGTAAGGTAGCGTAGATGGTTGGCCCCATGCCATATCTGAGTTGGTGGCTCAGCCCGCCATAGAAGCGGTCTACTAGGATCTGGTCCGAGTATCCCAGTCCCGGTAGAAGATGTAGAAGAGCGGTGAACTCAGAGTAATACTCGTCCACCTCATCTTGTTTGTCTGCTTCAACACATTCAACTGCAAGCACTTCTTTGTTTGAACATGGGCGGGGTAGTACTTGGCTCGTAGCAACGCCGTGTACTGCTCCCAGCCGAAGTCGGGATTGGCCACATGCTCGGCCCTTACCAACTTCCACCAATCGCTTGCCGCCCCCCCTTTTAGATAAAATGTAGCAAATCGCACATTGGTTCCAGCAGGAACGTCAAGGGTCTCGAAGCGGTCTCCAGCTCGGAGATGTACGCCCTTAGCTAGCGGGGTTAGTCTCCCCTTGAATGATGAGGGTCGTAGATCCGAACGATTATTCACCCAGTTGGGTTCCCATGGCTGTGGGGGTGGTGGCGGTGCGCCGGGCTGATAGCCCATATGGCCCAAGCGACAGCAACGATCTCGGTTATCGTCTGCCCACCCGGTATTTCGGTAGTCTCTTCTCCTCGACCACGGCCTCTGCCTCCCCTTCCTGACATCTGAACAAGAACAATGCACATTAGGCATGTGATTACAAAGGTCTCGGTTTACGAGTTTATAACGTCCGTGGACGGTAAAGATGATCCACACTTATTAGTGATCGTCTGACTCTTCTCACACTAACACCTCACACTCCTAACCCATACCTCATTTCTTAACTCATAAGTTGACTCGGTATTTACCTAAGTTTGGTATTCTAGTATTCAAAGTGTAACTACGCTCTGATACCACTTTTTGTAACACCCCAACTCATTCCAACGTGGTTATCGCAAAGACTTACTAAATATATACCATTATTGCAGAGGAATTAAACTACACACCTAGAACCGTGCTACGGTCTTAACAATCCAGAATATACCGAACTTAATCATTTACAAACTTAACCAAAATACCAAAATATCAAACGAGTATCAAGTATCTCAAGTCTACCATAGTTTGCTAAACAATGCAACTATCAACTAACGGGTGTACATGCACAACTCGTCGACAAAATGTAAAACCCATCATAAGTCTACCCGCTCCTACTCTCAAGATAGGTCTTCTGTGGGCGCTTACCTGCAAAATAAATATGGATGCCCCGAGGGGCTCAGTACCTTTGCTGTTATGATAATCTTATAGCCCCCAACTAACGGGGCTACTACGACTACTTGTCGATAGCATGCAGTTGATTATTAATACAACATAAATAAGAAGTACAATACAGCACACCACATATGAACAATCACAACTCAAGCAATTGTATCAACTTAATAAGTGTTCCTTAGGTATGTGAGTTAGCTTTTACTCCTTAAATTAAGATTGCCCTTATTCTCATATCCACTCTTATCTCATATATGCAACCATTCTCTTTTTAGAACTGATTAGGCCTTAGTTCGTTGTTTATTTTTGTAGGGCTTGGTTAACCCTAGCCAGCAGCTGGACACTTACTGACAATAAACAACATTTCTCAAGTTAATGGGGATATAGGCTAGATCCCCCCAGGCCATACTTGACGTGCCTTACACCTGAAACAGTAGACCGAGGGGTCGAGTCAGTTTGTTGACTCTAGGCGACGAGTCCAAAGATAAGTCTAATTTGGAAGTCGGATCTGATACAATACCAACCTCCTCTAGTACACATGTGCCGGTACCATTTCGGATTTCTCACTCCCCCCAAGTTATAGTTAGCAGGAGTCTCAATGACAAAGTTTTGTTAGTTAAACCTTTCCGGGTATTAACCAACCAATTTAAGAAGTGAATCTTATCTCATCCATTTGTTTACTAAACATAGTTAGTAAGTTAACTCAAGTCAAGTGTGTTAGTACAATTCTAACAACAAGAATGATATAACCGGTTGCATGCCTTATCTTGTTTTAGTCGAAACAATTAACAATTACACCAAAGCCGAGGACACCTCGTTAGCAAGTAGGCTATAAGAAACCATACATACACTGTCGATCGTTTCGGTTGCCTATTCTCTTTCCGAGTCCTAATTCTCAAGTCCTAAAACATTCATCCAATTTGGGTTGTTAATTACTTTCAATTAACCTAACTTACTTAACCACTAATGTTATAACCCAAGATTTGGTTATATTTTATTTCGTCACAATTCATCTTTAAGTCGGTTCAATCTTAATTCAGGACATGGAAGTCCTTTAGATTAAAGACAAGGGCGAGGTGGTCTTCTTCTTTCGAATTTTTGGTAAGAGATTATTAATTGAGTTATATTAATAATTCCCTAGTCATTATTCTAATCACGTTCTCACGATCTCCTTTGCGCTCTTCTTCTCGCTCAGATTGGAAACCCTTCTCTCTTCTCTCTTCTCCCTTCTCTCTCTCAATCTTCCTCTCTGTTGATCGATCCATTGTGCTACTGGTTGGAGATTCGAGTGCTGTGGTTTCTTCATCGTCTTGCTTTTTTCTCTCTCGTATTCAGGTTTGTGTTGCGTTGATTAGTTTGCAAATCAGTTTGGAGAACTCCTCAAATCCCTAATTCCCTTTTCTACAATCTGATTGTGATTCAGCGTTTCTTCTCGACTCCTTCATCGGGTCATCTGCTGTGGACTGCTCTGTAATCTGTAGACAGATTCAGGTGAGGGTTTTGTTTCCGTTTTCGTTTCAGAATTTGGGTTGTGGACAGTTTCTGATTGTGGTGTTCGTTCTCTGCGTCGTTGTGAGGTTTCAGAGGCTGTCTGATTGCATTTCTGGGTCTGCATTCTGCGGTGTCTGCGTTGGAGCGATCGTTGATCAGATTCGAAGAGAATCCTCTGTTGTAATTGAGGTAGGTGGCTTTCGGATTCGATCCGTGTGTTCAGCCTTGGGGAGTTTGGATTCTATCAGTTAGTTCAATGTTTTGATCTTGTGTTGGTGTGTGATTTATGTCTGTTTAATGCCATTTCAATGGATTAAACCCCCAGGTTGTTTTGTAAATGTGTGTGTTGATTTGAGTAAGTTTTGGTGCTTTTGTTCGTGCTAAATTCGCTTCTGATTTCTGAGGTTTTCGGCATGTCCGAACTTCCGTCCGAGCTTTGAAGTTCGGACATGCCCTTCTGCGCTTAATCTTTTGAAAATCTTCGCTGTGTCCGAACTTCCGTCCGAGCTTTGAAGTTCGGACACAGCCTTCTGCATTCTCTGATTTTGGCTTCGACTTGTGTCCGAACATTGGATGTCCGGACACAAGTTCGGACTCTCCACGTCCTGTTTTCCGAAGAACGTCCGAACATCCGTCCGAACTTGGATGTTCGGACACCTCTGACTCTCCATCTGTTTTAAGGTTCGACTTGTGTCCGAACTTTGAAGTCCGGACACAAGTTCGGACATCTGTCTGGTTTTGCCTTCTGAGTCTCGACTTGTGTCCGAACATTGATGTCCGGACACAAGTTCGGACAGGCTACTGTTTGGCCATAACTTGCTCGTTTGAGCTCCGTTTTGACTTCTGTTTGGGGGTTGGATTCCCCTTCTGATTTCCAAGCTATCTATGAGCTTTCTGGTGCCTTTGGTGCACATATGCTTATCTGTATTTAAGCTTCTGTTTTGGGACCTAGTTATCTCTGTGTCTGAGCCTTTGGATGGCTGGTTACGCTGTCTCGTAGCGCGCTATGTAGGATCCTTCTGTTCACGGGTGATGTTCCCCGTTCTGTTCACGGGTGTTTACACCTGTTCTGTTTACGAGTGAGGTTTCCTCGTTCTGTTCACGAGCTGGTTGCTCGTTCTGTCTGTATGCTGTGATTACTAGTGTCCCACTCTGTTTTCTGCTTCTGTCAGCTTCTGCTCTGCTTCGTCCTTAATGATTGGACTTCTGTTTCTGATTTTGATATGTTTATGGATTCTCTTGACTCCTTCTGTTTTGATAACATTCTGTAAATGTTTTGAGCATGCTGGTTGATGAAGTTGTCATCTACTGGGCATAGTTGTGTGCTCATTCCCCTACTTCTAACGCTTTTGCAGATTGATTAGCGAGGATCGTCTCCCCTCAGCTTCTGGAGTTTAGTTGCGTTTTTTTAGCTTCTCTTGAGACTTTGTATTGAATTTGAGCCTTTGGGCCTTTGGCATATTTTGTTAGCTTCCGCTTTTGACATTAGTTTGGTGGGTTCTGTAATGACTTTTGGGGATGTTTTAACATCTCTTGTTTTATACTTTATTTAAGTATTCCGTTTGGGCCTTATTTGACTACCTGTTTAAGTTCGTTTATTAGAGCCTTGCGTTATTATGTAATAATACGCGGCGTGTAATACCCCTAACTCCTAGGCCAGTGTTTGGGGGTGTTACATTTAGTGGTATCAGAGCTCTGGGTTCTAATCTGCTGGGATTTTAAGTTAGCCAGTCAGTCAGAAATGTCAGTGCTAGTGTTTGAGTTTAACTGCTTGCTGTTGGACTTTCAGAATGCCGCCAAGGAGAGCGAATAACCCTCCAGGGAATGTTGCTGATGCTGTTCAGCAATTCATGACGCAGCTCATGCAGACCATGGCTGCAGGGGGGCGGTCCAGCTGGAGGAGGACCGGCTGGCGGAGCAGGCCCGGCTGGGGCAGATGCTGGAGGGAGGAATGTGAAGGCGCTTCAGGAGTTCATGAAGCTGAAGCCGCCGTCGTTCGATGGGGCAGGAGATCCCCAGGAGGCCAGCCACTGGTTGTCAGAGGTGGAGGATTTACTTCGGGTGATGGGCTCTGAGGAGGAGCAGAAGGTCGACTTCGCCACCTTTCTGTTCAAGGCCGAAGCCAAGGAGTGGTGGAGGTCAGTGATGGGGAAGTTCCCACAGCCTTGGACGTGGGAGCAGTTCACTGGGGAGTTCAACAAACAGTTCTACCCCCGACGTCTACAAGGATCAGCGCATCCTGGAGTATAACCGGCTACGCCAGGGTCGGGATATGAGTGTGGAGGAGTACGTCCGCAAGTTTATCAGCCTGTCTAAGTTCGCACCTGAGCCTGACGAGCATAGGAAGGCCAGGAAGTTTGAGAGTGGCCTGAGGCCGGACATCCGATCTGCTGTGACGCCGCTGCGTCACAAGACCTTCAGGGACGTTGCTGATGTCGCCCTGCTGGTAGAGGCTGACTTGAGAGGTCGCCAGTCTGGAGGGAAGGACCAGAAGAGGAAGCAGAGGTCCGATGACAGTGATAGGAGGGATCAGTCTGCTTCTCAGAAGAAGCAGTCTACTGGAGACCGCTCTGGGGACCGTTCGCGAGACAGAGGTGGTTCGTCTTCTTCATCAGCTCCCGCTCCGAAGTGCCAGGTCTGTGGCAAGTTTCATAGAGGCCAGGACTGCTACAGGAAGTCTGGAGCCTGCTTCAAGTGTGGATCCATGGGACATAGGATTGCTGATTGCCCTCAGGCTGAGAGGAGCAGAGGTAGCTCTGGAGGTGGAGCTGGAGGATCTACATCTGGGTCTAGGGATCGAGACCGGGCTGAGCAGAAGAAGCCCCAGGGCCAGGCCAGAGTGTACGCGATGGCTGGAGAGAGAGACCGATCGACTGACAGAGTTGTCACAGGTATTCTCCAGCTGTCATCTCGTTCTGTTTTCTGTTTGTTT
Organism: Limonium bicolor; assembly: GCA_023374045.1. Classification (NCBI taxonomy): domain Eukaryota; kingdom Viridiplantae; phylum Streptophyta; class Magnoliopsida; order Caryophyllales; family Plumbaginaceae; genus Limonium; species Limonium bicolor. The sequence continues at coordinate 414,201,986 of CM041777.1, forward strand.
GACTCTGGAGCCACCCACTCTTTTATTGCTGCTGAGTTAGTGGGTGAGCTCGGTTTGCCTGTCATGCCTCTGGGTGTTGAGTTATGTGTGCATAGTCCATTAGTTAGGGACTCTTCTATGCTGTTGAATTCTGTTTGCAAAGATAGTCCTGTGTTAGTCAGAGATAGGACTCTGTGTGCTAATCTCATCCCGATGGAGATGACTTCTTTTGATGTGATTCTGGGCATGGATTGGCTTGCTGCGCACCATGCCCATATTGATTGTGCTGCTTCGAGAGTCACTTTTGAGGAGCCGGGTCAGCCCCGTCTAGTTGTAGCAGGGAATGGACTCCCGTGCTCGCCGCCAGTCATATCAGCTATGCAGGCGTTCCGTTTTCTGAGGAAGGATGCCAGGGATATCTGTGCTACATCCCTGAGGTTCGCAAGGATGCGAAGTTGGAGGAGATTCCAGTGGTCAGAGACTTCCCAGATGTGTTCCAGGATGATGTACCTGGGCTTCCCCCTGTCAGAGAGGTGGAGTTCTCGATCGAGCTCGCACCTGAGACTCAGCCGATTTCGAAGGCCCCATACCGGATGGCGCCTGCTGAGCTCAAGGAGTTGAAGGTCCAGTTGCAGGAGCTGCTGGATAAGGGCTTCATTCGCCCGAGTGTGTCGCCTTGGGGAGCGCCAGTGCTATTTGTAAAGAAGAAGGACGGTAGTATGCGGTTGTGCATTGACTACAGGGAGCTCAACAAGGTTACCATTAAGAATAGGTATCCTCTCCCCGCGCATAGACGACTTGTTCGACCAGTTAGCAGGAGCTAAGGTGTTTTCGAAGATCGATCTGAGGTCGGGATATCATCAGCTGAGGATTAAGGCAGATGACGTGCCTAAGTCTGCTTTCAGGACTCGTTATGGACACTACGAGTTCCTAGTGATGCCATTCGGGTTGACGAATGCGCCGTCAGTATTTATGGATATGATGAACAGAGTCTTCAAGCCGTTTTTGGACCAGTTCGTTGTAGTTTTCATCGATGACATCTTGGTGTATTCCAAGAGTGCTGAGGAGCACGAGGGGCATTTGAGGACCGTTCTCCAGACTCTGAGGGAGAACGAGTTGTATGCGAAGCTGAAGAAGTGCGAGTTCTGGCTAGATCAGGTGGTATTCTTGGGACATGTGGTCTCCAAGGATGGTATCTCCGTGGACCCGAAGAAGATTCGAGCTATTACTGAGTGGGCCAGGCCTACTAATGTCGGAGATATTCGTAGCTTCCTTGGACTAGCGGGCTACTATCGTAAGTTTGTGGAGGGCTTCTCCAAGTTGGTGATTCCGTTGACTCGTCTGCTGCAGAAGGAGGTGAAGTTCGAGTGGAGCGATGCCTGTGAGCAGTGTTTTCTGGAGCTGAAGAAGAGATTGACTACTGCGCCGATCTTGACTCTTCCGGAGGGGACCGAGGGTCTTGAGGTTTTCTGTGATGCGTCCCATAGGGGACTTGGATGCGTTCTGATGCAGCAGGGGAAGGTAGTTGCATATGGCTCTCGTCAGCTTAAGCCATATGAGAAGAACTATCCGACCCACGATCTGGAGCTGGCTGCGGTGGTCTTTGCGTTGAAGATTTGGAGGCACTACTTGTATGGGGCAGCGTGCAAGGTGTATACGGACCATAAGAGCCTCAAGTATCTGTTCACTCAGAAGGAGTTGAACTTGAGGCAGAGGAGATGGCTGGAGTTGTTGCACGATTATGATTTAGAGATCCTCTACCATCCGGGTAGGGCGAATGTGGTTGCTGATGCGCTCAGTAGGAGGGGTCCGTCTGGGACCGTCTGTGCTTTGTCTGGTGTGCAGAGGTCTGCTCAGGAGTTGCAGCGCATGGGTATCTGGGTTATCCGTCCAGAGAGGTCTGGGATGTTAGCAGCACTGCAGGTCCAGCCTACCTTGATCGACCGGATCAAGGCCAGTCAGGAGCTTGATGTCAGTCTGTGTAAGATCAGAGAGAGTTTGTCTGCTGGTCAGGAGTCCGAGTTCCGGGTTCAGAGGATGGCTGCCTGAGGTTCAGAGGCCGTGTTTTGTGTGCCGGCAGATGACGCGTTGAGGCGTGAGATCATGCAGGAGGCTCATGGAGCTCCATACTCGGTACACCCAGGAGGTGTGAAGATGTACCGGGATTTGCGGGAGACTTTCTGGTGGAGCAACATGAAGAGGGACATCTCAGACTTTGTATCCAGATGTAGGACCTGTCAGCAGGTCAAGGCCGAACATCAGAGACCAGCTGGTTTGCTTCAGCCTCTTCCCGTTCCGGAGTGGAAGTGGGAGAGCGTCGGCATGGATTTTGTCATGGGACTGCCTAAGACTCCGAGGGGTTTCGATGCAGTTTGGGTCATTGTGGACCGGCTCACGAAGAGCGCTCACTTCTTGCCTGTCAGGAAGACCTTCAGTTTGCACCGTTTAGCCCAGTTGTACATTGATGAGATAGTACGTCTGCATGGGGTTCCGGCTTCGATTGTGTCTGACAGAGATCCGAGGTTTGTGTCCAGGTTCTGGCAGAGTTTGCATCAGGCTTTGGGGACGAAGTTGTCTTTCAGTTCAGCTTACCATCCTCAGTCAGACGGGCAGACAGAGAGGACGAATCAGGTCCTAGAGGACATGCTCAGGGCATGTGTGCTCGACTTTGGGGGCAGCTGGGATCAGCACGTGGCACTGATAGAGTTCGCGTACAATAACAGCTTTCAGACCAGTATCGGGATGGCTCCCTTTGAGGCCTTGTATGGCAGGAGGTGCAGATCACCCATCTGTTGGGATGATCTGAAGGAGAGAGCTGTGATTGGCCCAGACTTGGTTCAGGATGCTGTGGGCAAGATTCAGTCTATCAGAGAGCGTCTGCTTGTGGCTCAGAGTCGTCAGAAGAGTTACGCCGATCAGAGGAGACGACCTCTAGAGTTTGAGGTGGGCGACCATGTGTATCTGAAGGTTTCTCCAGTGCGAGGAGTCGTTCGTTTTGGGAAGAGAGGCAAGCTTAGCCCTCGTTTTGTGGGTCCTTTCGAGATCCTAGAGAGGATCGGACCGGTTGCCTATCGCTTGGCTCTGCCTCCGTCTTTAGCAGCAGTGCACAGTGTTTTCCATGTTTCGATGCTGAGGAAGTACATTCCGGACCCATCTCATGTGATCGACTTCAGTCCGCTCCAGTTGAGGGAGGACTTCACGTTTGAGGCCGTTCCTTTGAGGATTTTAGCGCGGGATGTCCGCAAGCTCAGGAGTAAGACCATGCCCTTGGTGAAGGTGCAGTGGTCGGGTCAGTCCGAGGAAGAGGCGACCTGGGAGGTCGAAAGTGATGTGCGTTCTAAGTTTCCCGCCCTTTTCCGAGCAGTAGGTATGTCTTAATTTCGGGGACGAAATTCTTTTAAGGGGGAGGTGATGTTATAACCCAAGATTTGGTTATATTTTATTTCGTCACAATTCATCTTTAAGTCGGTTCAATCTTAATTCAGGACATGGAAGTCCTTTAGATTAAAGACAAGGGCGAGGTGGTCTTCTTCTTTCGAATTTTTGGTAAGAGATTATTAATTGAGTTATATTAATAATTCCCTAGTCATTATTCTAATCACGTTCTCACGATCTCCTTTGCGCTCTTCTTCTCGCTCAGATTGGAAACCCTTCTCTCTCTCTCTTCTCCCTTCTCTCTCTCAATCTTCCTCTCTGTTGATCGATCCATTGTGCTACTGGTTGGAGATTCGAGTGCTGTGGTTTCTTATTCATCGTCTTGCTGTTTCTCTCCGTATTCAGGTTTGTGTTGCGTTGATTAGTTTGCAAATCAGTTTGGAGAACTCCTCAAATCCCTAATTCCCTTTTCTACAATCTGATTGTGATTCAGCGTTTCTTCTCGACTCCTTCATCGGGTTCATCTGCTGTGGACTGCTCTGTAATCTGTAGACAGATTCAGGTGAGGGTTTTGTTTCCGTTTTCGTTTCAGAATTTGGGTTGTGGACAGTTTCTGATTGTGGTGTTCGTTCTCTGCGTCGTTGTGAGGTTTCAGAGGCTGTCTGATTGCATTTCTGGGTCTGCATTCTGCGGTGTCTGCGTTGGAGCGATCGTTGATCAGATTCGAAGAGAATCCTCTGTTGTAATTGAGGTAGGTGGCTTTCGGATTCGATCCGTGTGTTCAGCCTTGGGGAGTTTGGATTCTATCAGTTAGTTCAATGTTTTGATCTTGTGTTGGTGTGTGATTTATGTCTGTTTAATGCCATTTCAATGGATTAAACCCCCAAGGTTGTTTTGTAAATGTGTGTGTTGATTTGAGTAAGTTTTGGTGCTTTTGTTCGTGCTAAATTCGCTTCTGATTTCTGAGGTTTTCGGCATGTCCGAACTTCCGTCCGAGCTTTGAAGTTCGGACATGCCCTTCTGCGCTTAATCTTTTGAAAATCTTCGCTGTGTCCGAACTTCCGTCCGAGCTTTGAAGTTCGGACACAGCCTTCTGCATTCTCTGATTTTGGCTTCGACTTGTGTCCGAACATTGGATGTCCGGACACAAGTTCGGACTCTCCACGTCCTGTTTTCCGAAGAACGTCCGAACATCCGTCCGAACTTGGATGTTCGGACACCTCTGACTCTCCATCTGTTTTAAGGTTCGACTTGTGTCCGAACTTTGAAGTCCGGACACAAGTTCGGACATCTCTCTGGTTTTGCCTTCTGAGTCTCGACTTGTGTCCGAACATTGATGTCCGGACACAAGTTCGGACAGGCTACTGTTTTGGCCATAACTTGCTCGTTTGAGCTCCGTTTTGACTTCTGTTTGCGGGGTTGGATTCCCCTTCTGATTTCCAAGCTATCTATGAGCTTTCTGGTGCCTTTGGTGCACATATGCTTATCTGTATTTAAGCTTCTGTTTTGGGACCTAGTTATCTCTGTGTCTGAGCCTTTGGATGGCTGGTTACGCTGTCTCGTAGCGCGCTATGTAGGATCCTTCTGTTCACGGGTGATGTTCCCCGTTCTGTTCACGGGTGTTTACACCTGTTCTGTTTACGAGTGAGGTTTCCTCATTCTGTTCACGAGCTGGTTGCTCGTTCTGTCTGTATGCTGTGATTACTAGTGTCCCACTCTGTTTTCTGCTTCTTCTGTCAGCTTCTGCTCTGCTTCGTCCTTAATGATTGGACTTCTGTTTCTGACTTTTTATATGTTTATGGATTCTCTTGACTCCTTCTGTTTTGATAACATTCTGTAAATGTTTTGAGCATGCTGGTTGATGAAGTTGGTCATCTACTGGGCATAGTTGTGTGCTCATTCCCCTACTTCTAACGCTTTTGCAGATTGATTAGCGAGGATCGTCTCCCCTCAGCTTCTGGAGTTTAGTTGCGTTGTTTTAGCTTCTCTTGAGACTTTGTATTGAATTTGAGCCTTTGGGCCTTTGGGCATATTTTGTTAGCTTCCGCTTTTGACATTAGTTTGGTGGGTTCTGTAATGACTTTTGGGGATGTTTTTACATCTCTTGTTTTATACTTTATTTAAGTATTCCGTTTGGGCCTTATTTGACTACCTGTTTAAGTTCGTTTATTAGAGCCTTGTGTTATTATGTAATAATACGCGGCGTGTAATACCCCTAACTCCTAGGCCAGTGTTTGGGGGTGTTACAACTAATGTTTACCCATTAAATATTCCTAAGTCCTTATAGTTTAATCTTAATCACTTAAATCATTTTACTTCTCTTAATCTCTTAAGTTCTTAGTCTTAAATGCTTATTCTCCTAATCATCATTACCCACCTAATGGTGGACTTCTAATGCCACTCTTACTTTTCTTTCTCTTTTTTATACTGGCCGACCGGCCTTACAAGGTAAGTCCCAAGGTCGGTGAAAGTCAGTGCACTTCCCCGTTTAAAAATTTCATCCCGACCGACCTTACCAATGTCGGTCCTAAGGTCGGTCCAAGTCAGAAGACATCACCGTTTGAAAATTCTAGCCTGACCGACCTTGCCAAGGTCGGTCTTAAGGTAGGTCGAAGTCAGAAAGCTTCCTGGATGGGTAATTCTAGCCCGACCGACCTTCCCAAGGTCAGTCCTAAGGTAGGTCGAAGTCAGACCCATTTTTCTAAATGCTTATTTCACTCCAAACCTTGTCACAAGTGTCCTAGTATGTTCTAACATTATTTTGGCACTTTAACACCCTCTTAAACCATCCACCAAACTCATTAATTAGCCTACCATCAACTAACCAAAGTGTTCCTTTTCAACCAATATAACTACTCCTCAAGCATCATTATTCATCCCCCTTTCCTTTTCTCAAACTTCTCAAACTTTCTCAAGGCTAACTACTCTAGTTCATGCTTAAGTCTTAACATTACATTATACCTTATTTTCCATCAAACTTTGTACAAGTCTCTAAACTTCTCCTATCACGGTTTTGGTGCCTTAAATTCACCATCCTATCCTCTAGTTCCTCCTAGACATCTCTAAGTCATCCTAATACTCAATGAACACCTTAACTCATCTATTTCCACCAACTTATCCATTAATGATTCCTAGTACAACCTAGGTCATAATACTTCATTAAAAGACTTAAAACATTTAGTTTCTCCGCCAAATTTTGACATAGCTTCCTTACTATGTTATTGCACCCAAAAACTTAGTTTTTCATCCTTAAACCTCCTAAGGCAATAAAATCCTCAATAAGCATTCACTACACACAAACTACAACCAAAATACACTACATCATAATATAGTGCATTAACTTAAATTGCTTGGCACTTAGGCCCTTAAATGACATAAGCTTAAACACTGAATTTCCCGCATATAAAAGCTTTCAACCTGCAAATACACACATCAATGCTCCCATAGCAATATAAGTGTTCATGTAATTCACCTTATGATTGTTTTACTAAATCAATTTCCATTTGCTCCTTAATCACAAGTTCACAAATATGATCATGTTTTTTTTTCTAGGTTATGTAGCACATTATATAATGTAAGCTCTAAGATACATTTGGTATCTATCTAAACCTCATCCATTAAAACATTAAACCACCTTAAGGTAAGTAATTTACCTTGTTTTCAAGCTCTTTTTCACTTTCCTCCTTTGGTTTTTTTTATTGGATTTCAGCCAAGAACTTTAGTTCTCTTGCCAATCTTCTAATCAACATTAACATAATCTAATGAGTACTAAGGAACATGCCTAAACTCATAGGATTTACTCTTAGGTTAAAAGAGTGTTTAAAGCATTAAAATGGTTGATTACCTTGCAGTCTCAACATAGACTTCGGTAATGAATCAAAGAGGACCTCCACTAGCCCCTTGGATATTTAAACAAGCTAGTTCAAGAGTAAAACAAGACCCCATGAGAAGACAATTTTCGGTAATGAACAAAAGTGTAGGAAACTTGATTTTTCTTTCACTTTCCTTACCTTGAATGAAAGTAGATGAGATAGAGCTCTTAAAACTGAATTTCCCTCTTCAATGGAGTTTTTCCATGGCATCAAACTTGAGTTTTTGAAGTTTTAAAAAGATAGAATTAAAGGGCTTGCTCCAACTAACAATAATATAAGCTTAGTTTTTGATTTAGAGCAATATTGTGGATTTGGTGAGCAAGACAAGATGGAGAAAGGATGGAGCTGAAACTTACGGTTTTGGAGAGGATGAAGAAGAAGAAAAATGGTGGAAGAAGGAAGGAATGAATGGAAGAGAAAAGAGAGGTTAGTTTTGTGAGATGTTTCTTTAAAGGTAAATAGTTCTTTTTCTACTCCCCTCTTCTTTTTCCTTAAAGTGTTGACTTGTGTGGAGACTCACCACCTTCAAAACCAGCCCCGTCCCTCTTAATGATATATTTATGGGCTTTTTTGACCAATTAATTAAGCAAAGTTGACATAAGTCTAATTTGAGCACTATTTGGTCACTATTCATAATTAGTGCACAAATTTGTGAATTTTTGGTTTCTCATTGATTTAGGCTTCCTAATGTGATACTAAGTAGTACACATTTAAATAAGGTGTAATCATGGTCATCTAGCCACTCAAACCTCTTTCTAAGACAATTTTACAAAAATGTGCTTTTAAGACTCCTTAAAGCATAATTTGTGTTTTAACTTGTTTTTGAGCTTGGTTTACATTGGTAATTGGTTTAACATGTCTATTAGAATGTTAATAAGGTCCAAGAATGATATTTTGGGTCCTAATCAAAGTTACTCCAAGCTTAGAGCGTGTTTTTGCTTTAAATTGTCCTTATGGTGTTTCCTTATTTTTTCTATGGTTAAAATTGTTTACGAATATTTCTAAGGCATGTTTTAGCCTTATTATATCTTAGTTTAACATCTAATCTTAATATCTAGGTTTGGGGTATTTCACTGAACTGTTCTTATCTTTTCTCTGCAACTAGCTATGAAAGTTAGAGTATTGATTTTTCCTTTGCCTAAATAGATAAGAACTCCCTGAATAAGTTCCAATTGGCAATTGTACACTTCGCATCAGTAGAATGATGTCAGTTTCTGAGTCAATATTCATTATAGTATACATATCATAGTAATCTATAGTAGAATTAATAACATCATATTGCAACTTGAAGTGGACAGTATCTATTCTTCAAAATGTGTATGTATTCTCTGTTGTAACATTGAATTTTCTGCAGTTGGGAGGGAGCATATCAGAAACTTTGTTCCTCTTGTTTCAGGTATTGGATTGGGAGCATCACTAGTGAGTCTAATGGAGTGGCTTCTCAAGCGGAAGATTGAGGAAAGCATTTGAAGTAAATGGATGTAGAGTTCATGTGATAACTATGATAGGTTGAACAAGAATTGTGGAAGTATCATTTTGGAGTTGTTTCCTCTTGTTTGTGGCTTTTTTTATAATTTTTAAGTTAGATCAGATCTAAATTGTAGTGTTGGAGTATGTTGCAAATTACTCTTTGACTGGATACGATCAGTTTGGAATGTCTATCTTTTTATATTCTCATCATCAAGCTAGCACAAGAGAGGATAGGTCATGTATGTTCATTTTAGGATATTTTGGTTTTTTGTAATTTCAATTTTTAAGCTTCTGTTCAGTTATTCGGTTTTTTCATTATTTTGGTTTTTTTAGTTTTTCAGTTTTTCGGTTAACCGAATAACTGAACAATAAAACGGTTCAGTTTTCAGTTATATGGAGTTATAAAATTTCGGTTTTCGGTTAATTCGGTTTTCGGTTAAATCGATTATAATGTTGCAATTAACCGAAAAACTGAACGGTTTTAGCTTATTCGGTTTTTGTCAACCGAATTAACCAAATAGACACCCCTAGTTATAATCATTTAAAGTTAATACAAATATTGCTCTTACCTATGCGCCACATAAATAGTCTAGTCAGCAAGTTGACTGGACTGCCAAATCACTCAGCCGCTCAATGCTCAAAACGGCGTGCCCGCAGCATCGACCGTCTGACTTTGGCATGGATCTGTTTCCACTGTTTTTGGATTTTGGATCATGGTTTAAACAATATTATTGGGAAAGAGTGAGTTCGGATCAGCTTAATTTGGTTCATTTTTTATGGTTTTAATCACTTTTACCATGTATATTTACAACACTTTGAAGTAATTGCGTTTAAGATGGAAAGAAAAAAAAAATTTATGAATTGTCAGTATTGTTGGCTAATTCTTTAAATGCCACTAAACAATTGGAATGTTATGAAATGACATGCCATGATATGTTATGTTCCCGAAATTCATTAAATGTCACTATAGTCGTTGACCAGTAGAAAAAATGATAAAATTACCCCTACTAGTTAACACACTACTTTGATATTTCACCATATGTCATTAGGTGTTAAAAAAGTACTAAAAATAATAATTACTATAAAAAATTTAGATAACTATAAATAATATAAAATAAATTATAAAATATGCAAGTATTGAAAAAGTCAAATAATTCTTAGAAATTATTTTGTAATCATTATTCAGCACTATTAAGTAGAATGTAGATTCTTAAAGACAGTACTAAAATAAATTTTTAAAACATAATTTAAATTCTATTATATGATAGATTTTGTTTTTAGTATCATCTCACATATGTTACATGTAGAAATAACATAAATGTAAAACTTAATAATATGTATCATAAAATTATATACAAAATAAAACACAAATCATCAAAGATGTAGTCCTTAAAAAATTGTAAATAACTTATTTTGAAGAAATGAATTAAATTGATAAAAAAAGAGATAATTAAAAAATATACGTACAATAATTTATAGTTGTTGAAAAGTTATCAAGTGTTTACCCGATATTTAAAATTACTTCTTTTTTCATTACTTTCTCTAACTCTTCGTTATGTTTGAAATACCCCTAAGGTTTGTAAACCTAATTAAAAGATAAATCAAGGAATTATAAAGGCTAATGAGCCTTTAATAAATAAAAACTCCTAGCACACTTATATAAATAACATATTCCATGAAGGTTATTAAACCTTGTATAAGCACATGGACATAAGTGGAATATTATTAAAGGAGGAAATCAACTTACAAGTTGATTTATCATGTGACACATTACTACATGTGTAACACTACTACTGCTAATTCCGTCATTACCTGTCTAATCATCCCATACTTCTATACAAACGCAGCGGATAATCCATACTCAACAGCAGGTGATACAATGCCGTTCGTCTCCTACGTGACTAACAAGGCCTACTTCCAATACAGCATCGGTGTGAAGGACCGGAATACCTGAGTACAACACAATACAAATCAAATTCCAATTCAAAACTGAGTTCATACCATTCTCCATTCAATACGTTGTTCAATACTCACAATACATGATACCGAGTTTTCAATGCATAATATACCAATATACACCATCTTCCGCATACCTACACACACTCATTAAGAGTCTAACATTTTACCCATTCCTCACAAATCTACATGCTTTCCAAATACCTAAGGATGTACCGCTTGGTACACCGACAATTCAAAAGGGCTACACTCTTATACAATTCATTACTATCAACAAATTAACCCTAGCTGACTAAGCATAGCAAGCCGGTCTCAACTTCGACCAAATCAGCTTCGGGTACCTGGAAAATAAAAACAGTGCCCCAAGGGGCTCACCAAAAGCTGCATATGAAATTCGCATACCCCGTGTGCTAACGGGGGTACGCTGACTACTTGGTCGAATACATGCGGTTCATTTTACTCATACATACATACATGCTTTTACAAGAAACAATACATTCACATCATGGGTCATACATACATTCCATTCAATACATACCGGGAAGACAATACGAGTCAACCGTTCATACTTACTGAATACGGAGATACACTTCTCCAATACATACGCAATACTTGTTAGCTTCTTTACTCACCCGGGTTAATCGGGTGTACTTTACTCTTTTACTTGTGGTCAATGACTTACACTAGCCATGACCGTTACAATACAAATACTCTTCTTACTTACTTACTCAAGTCAAGTCAGTGTAACCTCCAGGCAGGGACTATGATATCCCACCACCGGGCTTTAGGGTGGCTCATTAATTCGGGATGCTGCCTATTTAAGGGATTTGGTCCATGGAAATGATTAAGGCCAGGAATCGGATCCAACCTCTTGTGTCTCCTCATCCTCACGCGTGGTCGAAACTATATCGGACTTCTACTCATTCCATTTTACCAATTACTCAAGTTAGAAGGTTATGTAGTTAGGAATTAGTTAGAAGTCCTTCCTTCCATACCATGGGTTAATACACTACATATCAAGGCCACACATACACTTCATTCTCATTCATACGTTTCATGAATTATACAAACTATAGGTTAAGGACAATACAGCAAGAACAATATAATACAAGCACAAGTAAGTGCATTAAAAACCCAATTCGTGCATTTATCTTAATTAGGTGATCACATAAACACAAATCAGGTAGCCAAGGTAGCATACAGGACATGAGAAAATCATACCGTTCACCGTAGTCGTTTGATCCCCGATATTCCTTCAGAGTCCAACCTTTCGAACCCTATAATATGCATAGAGTCAGACGGTTAATTCTCTATAATTAACCTAACTCTTTTAATCTTTAGAGTTTCCCGACTTACAATTACTTACCCCTTTACATTTCAAATTTACTTACATTTGTTACTTACTTCCATTTACTTCTCATTTTGTTTTTCTCAGATTCTTTGGTGCATATTATTTACTTCTTACCACCATTACTCCCCTAATGGTGTGCGACTTAAGCTCCATATATTTTTTTTTGGACCCGACCGACCCATAGTGTGACCCGACCGACCCAAACCCTCCTGGGTCGGTCGAAGTCAGTGAGTATCGGGTCTGAAATTCCTATCTTGACCGACCCACGACTGACCCAACCCCTGGGTAGGTCCAAGTCAGTAACTTCTCCTACAGGAATTCTTACACTCGACCGACCGACCCACGACCGACCCAAACCCTCTGGGTTGGTCGGAGTCAGAAACTTCTCCGACTGCAGATTCTACACTCGACCGACCCAACCATGGGTCGGTCCTAGCCAGTTTACTCCTTTTTACTTGTTTCAACTCCATTCTTCTACCCATTTCATCCCAAATCTTTTTTCCATGTTTACCAACATGTTTATACACTATTTAGGCACTCTAAACTACTTTAATCCCTTCATCAAATTCATCACCCAATTCATGGTTTCCTTACACACACCATTTTTCATTCTTGTTTTTCCTAGAAAGCCTATGCTACAGATTTTGTTTTTCCTTCCTTCCTCATACTCAATGGTTCTTCAACTATTGCCATCTAGCTATACTTACATTAGCTCATCCAAGGTTCTACGCTGTACACACTTCTCTTCTAATCCAAAACCAAGGTGACTAGCCACTCAAGTTCACCTTTACAACACCTAGTCATTTCCTAGGTTCTCTTCTCCTTAACTTAAACACTGAAGTCCTCAAGTTTATAGGGAAATTTTGACAGAGGTTCCCCAATTTTAACATTGCCATAGCATTATTTCCGTTCCACCAAACCTACTCCACAACCATATCCACAAGAGGTGTTACCACACATTAATTCTTGCACTTTCTCAACAATAGTCCCACTGTGCATAAACCTTAAATACTTGGCTCCAAGGCCCTTAAACATTAAAAAATACAAAATAAAGCTTCCATTACTTGGTTACTATTGTAATAGCTTATATAACCCTACAACAATGTAAATCTTTCTCATTCTACAAGCATTCAAAATCTGTTTTACATTACTTACAAAACTAGCTCAAGGTTTGGTCATTACCTTGAATTTGCTAGCTCCCTTTCTTTTCTTTCTTTCTTCTTCTTCTTTACTTGTTCTTTATTCTCCTTCACCACTGATTCAAGAGGCGTTCACTCCCAGTGCTACAGCCATTCCAAGAGTTCCAATGAGCTCTATGGAAATTATTAAGCTTCTAAATTCAGCCCTAAACTACAAGGTGGTTTAAAGCTTAAAGATGAGGTATTACCTTGGAACTTCTAGATGATGCTTTTGAGCAGTAAAAACAACAAGCTCCAGCACCTCTTGGAGGGACTAAAAACCGGCTGGAGCAAGAGGGGTACAAGAGTTCAAAATCTAGGAAAATATCCAAGTTGAGGATGGGAGCTAGAAAAGGGGAACTCTTGAGTTTCTTTTACCTTAGAATAGTAGGGAGATGAAGGTGCTTCCAATGATGGCCTTCAAGCTTCAAGAGGAGCCACACCCATGGAGATGAAGTGTGAGCTTTTCTGATTTTGAAAAGGTAAAAATGTTGCCCAAGGAGAGAGGATTCCAATGGTGCAATAGCATTTGGACAAGGTTTGGGCTTTCAAAAATGGAGAGGAAGTGACGAGCTGAATGGGAAGCTCCAAATCGCCATGAAGATGCTGGGAGGAAGAAGAGAATTCAGAAGGAGGGTGGGTACACGTGAGAGAGGAAGAAAATGGGGAAGAGAGAGACTCCTTTTTGCTTTTGTACTTTTGGTCACTTTATTTGTTTTCCTCTAGTGTGTTGTAAGGAAATAAAGGAGGGGAAGGGTGAGTGAGCCAGCCACACAGCACACACACCACATTTTTCTGATTTTTATTTGTAAATGGGGATGGCTAGTTTACTTTTATTACATTTAACACCCCACAACTTCTCGTTCTTGCACTTCGTACTAACCGAAACCCGTTTCCGGAAATTCTCTTGTTTTGTAACACCCCGTCATAAGCCAATCGCGGTTATCGCAAACTTAACAGCGTAAACACAAACATCGCAACCCGTACTCAAAATAAAAGCCCCACCTAAGTCTAACCGCCCTTGCTCTCTGGGTGACTCTTCATGGGACGCTTACCTGCAAAATAAAAAGCCCCCAAAGGGGGTCAGCAAGAATGCTGGTACGACCCTCTCGTGGCCCCCAAGCTAACGGGGCTACGATGACTAATTGTCGATAATATGGAAGTTGATTAGAAACACAATCATATAATATGAAGTGCAATAAAACAACAAACCACAGATGAACAAACATAGTTCACACACAATTGAACGACTTAAATTGTTCCCTTAACAAGTGAGTTAGTAAGTAAACTCCTCAAGATTCAATTCCACTTAACCTCAGTCCATCTTAACTTACCTCAGTCTTATCCTTATCTTAATCTCAGTATACAAAACCGTTATTTATCAGAAATGTTTGTATCTTACCTCAATTTTTATTTTGTCGGGTCAAGACTCAAGCCCTGAGCTATTAACTCCATTGGTTAATAAACATCTTAACTTAAAATTAGGATTTAGGTGATCCTACCGCACCATCTTAATGCCTCCTACCTTGGACGGGAAGTCCAGTGTAGCTCAGCCGACAATCGACCCTAGGCGACGATTCCGAAGACAAGTCCTTAAGCGGAAGTGGAATCTGATTCAGATACCGACCCCCTTACCTTAGCATGCATGACCGGAGTCAGTCCCGGGTTCCTCACTCCCCCTTAAGTTCTAGTTAGTGAAAATCTTACAAACCACGTGTTAGTTAAACCTTAACGGGTATTAACCAATAGTTACCAATGTATAATTCCTCTCCTTAACTCAATAAGTACTAAGCTTAGTTAGTAGCAAACCTCAAGTCTCGTGGGTTAGTGTAAGGAAAAACACATTCACAACGAGAACAAAGAAAACCGGTTGCATGCTTTATCTTGTCTTAGTCATAGCAAATAAACAGATAGCACACAAGCCGAGGGACACCTCGTTAGCAAGAAGGTCACAAGAAAGACTGTACCGTTCACCGTCAGCGATTGTTCGGTTTATCTCCTTCCGGGTCCCAATTCACAAGTCCTAAAACATTCATTCAGTTTTAGGTTATTAGTCACTTAACTCATCCCAACTTACTTAACCTACTTATCCTCCATTGTTTACCATTTAATATTCACTAGGTCCTTACAGTTTTAACTTAAACTTTTAAGTACATCGTTTCTCGTTATCTCTTACATTTGTTCACCCTTCTTAGTAGCCATTATACCCTCTAAACATGTCTTAAATAACCTTAGAACATCAATACTTATCAATCCCCATCATCACCTAACATTTTCAAAGCTTATACACCATTTTTAGGGTGGTCCGGGACTTGGTCCCTACCTTAGGTCCCGGACCATCTCATGTTCTAACTCTCGGGTTATTTTTGGCAGTGGTCTGGGTCCCTGTACAGACCTTAAGTCCCGGACCATGCCTTTGCCTAACTCTCGGATTGTTTAAATGGGGTGGTCCGGGACTTTATACTAGACTCAAGTCCCGGACCATAGTGCTGAAGCAACTCTCACCCTTATTTTAGTGTGGTCCGGGACTTTACCCTGGACTTAAGTCCCGGACCAGCTACTGATTTTTGCCCTTTTTATTTTTCTAAGTGTATTTGCACTTGTTCTCTTCATCCATAAATCACCCAAACTTTACACATGATCTTAGGCACATTCTAATACCAATATAACATCATAAACTTGCCTAACTCCTTCTCTAACCTTATAACGCAATTTCTCACATAATCTCTTAACACTTGTAATATTTTCCTTAAGTTTTCTAAGTTGTATATCATACCTACTACTCAACCTAACCAAAATGTTATCTCACATCCATTACCACCACTCCTAAGCATTATTGTTCCACAACACCTCCCTTCCATAAACTCTTTTTATTTTCCTCTAGCTTACACTTAGATTCTCACAAGGCATTATTCATCATTTATTTACCAAAACTTGCACAAGACTTAATCACACTCTCACCATATCCCTAGAGCATTACACTCACTCATTTGAACTCTAATTCCTTCAAGACAACTCCTAAGTCCTTTAAGCACTCAAGAATACTCTAGTTCACTTTCTTTCACCAATTTAAGCCCTAAGAACTCCTAGTGCATTCTAGGTCATCAAACTTCATTTATACATCTTAGACTCCTTGTTTTCTCACAAAATTTTGACATGGCTTCCCTAGTATATTTCTACATCCAACCACTTGGTTTTTACCATTTAACAACCTTGAACACCTAAATTCCTTCCACACATTCTTAACACTCAATTACATCAGAACTACACCATATCATCATATAATGCACAAACTTAAAATGCTTGGCTCTTAGGCCCTTAAATGACATAAAGTTTAACCACTGAATTTCCACATATAATAGCCTTTGACCTGCAAATACACTCATCAAGGCTCCCATTGAAATATAAATGCTCTTCATTGTCTAACTATCTCATTTCCCATTTGCTCTTTAATCACAAGTTCTCAATATAATCATTGTTTCTCCTAGGTTATATATATAGCCCATTTCTAATGTAAACTCTAAGCTAAGCTTGTCATATATCTAGATCCCATTCCCTTAAACAATAAAACACCTTAAGGTAAGCAATTTACCTTGTTCTTTTACAAGCTTCACCAACTTCCTTACTTAGGATTTTCCTTGCACAATCTCGGTCACCAACCAAATTCTCCTTGCCAATGTTCTAATCAATATTAAATGATTCTAATGAGTGCTAGACAATGCACTAACCTTAAGGAGCAAACCCTAGGTTAAAATGTGTTTTAAGGTATTAAAATGAATATTTTACCTTGAAGTCTTAAGGTAGGCTTGGATATGAATCAATGAGGGCCTCCTCTAGCTCTTGGAATATAGAAAACAAGCTAGAACATGCATATAAATGAAGCCCCATGAGTAGAAATTTTCGGTAATGGAGAAGAAATGGTGGAAACCTAGTTTTTCTTACATATTCTTTACCTTAAGAGAATGGAGAAGCTAATGGACACCTCAAGCTTGTGTTTCCTCCTCTAATGGTGGTTTGGCTTGGCACCAAAATGAAGCTCTTGGAGATTTGAAAGGATAGAAAGAAAGAGCTTGAGCTAACTAAGAAGAATTTGTGCTTGGTTTTTATTTTGGAGCTAAGATGAATGTTTGGCAAGCAAGTGAAGGTGGAGCTAGCATGGAGCTGTCTTCTATGTGAATGAAGATGAAAGAGAGCCAGATAAATTGGTGAGGAAGAAGAAGAATGAAGAAAGGAGGAGAGAGGTAAGTAAATAAGAGATATTTGTTTCTAAAAGCAAATAGTAACTACTTACTTTTTCCTTCTTATTTTATAAACTAACTTACTCATGTGGTGACTCATCCCCTTAGAAAACCGGCCCCCTTATCTAATTAAGGCTAGTCATGGTCTTGTTTGACCATCTAATAAGACTTAGTTGACTAAAGACTAAACTAGGCACTATTTGGTTACTATTCATAAACTAGTGCACATATTTGTGAAATTTTTGATTTCCCATTGATCACTGGTACAGCGCGAGGGAAAAGAGGCGGTTCAAACTGTCTAAAAACGACGGTTTTGAACCGTCTCTTATACCGTCGTCGTTTATTAGAGATTGTGTTAAACGACGGTTCGGAACCGTGTTATATACTACGATTTTAAAAGACGGTTATAATAAAACCGTCTTTTAAAGCCATGTTTCAGCGCGCGTAAACCGTCGTTATAAGAGACGGTTTTATGATAACCGTCTTTTAAAATCGTAGTATATAACACGGTTCTTTACCATAACCGTCGTTTATAGACTTTTGGCGGTCGCGCCAATTTTAATATAAGCGACGGTTTCTTGTGAACCGTCTTTTATAGTGTTTTTTTTTTAAAAAAAATTCTGTTTTTTCTTTCCCTCTGTAATCATTTGTAATCACAAATGATTACATCCACAAAACCAAGGTAATATAGCAGCATTCCCTCTGTACAACAATCATATTTTACCAAAATATGTAATGTGTGACATACTTCACACACAAATTGCCATTGCAATTTAAAAAGCTATAACAATGACGGCATCAGCTAGCCCAACAGTTTAATCGATATTTTTTACACTAGTTAAACAAAAAAAGTCAGGGGTAAAACACATAATGACAGGACAGTCTTGTAGTCACCCTCTTTTTGACCTCCCAATGCTATCCATGATATCATTTTCCTCCTTTGAAACATTTGACGATAAACAAACACATCTGCTCTCTAACTAATTGCAGATCTCTGACGGAGTAAGTTTTTCCCGAGTTCTTGAAATGTTCTCGAACCTGTAGAGAACAAGATAAACAAATATGTATGTAAAGACACATATTTATTTGTTTTAAAACAAATGATAGACAGATTTATAAAATGTATATGTAATGGAAAGTATAATATACCTCTTCATCTTTTGTGAGCTTCTCTATGTTTAAGACAATTTCCAACATGTATCGCATTACATAGTAACCACAACTCTTAGAGTCCATTTGCCTTGGACACTGACAAGTATATAGAAAACAAAAACAAACAGTCAAAAATAGCAAATTACGACTAACACAATAATGATAAATAACTGTACCTCAAGATGAACAATTGAAAGGTTGTCAAACTGTTGAAAAACCGTCTTCATATAAGCACTGTTAAGTTCAAAAATTAAATCATTAATTCCGGTTCATCATATTATAGACAAACAATAAGTTACATTCATTAACTAACACTTACGCTTTGAACAAGTCGTCGATTTGCAACTCACGATACATTCGTAATGGGTCAAGCACAAGTAATTGTGATGTTGCCGTGGAGAACAGAAGGAGTACCCAATGGTTGCTACGATTGTAATTTTGAAAAGAGTTATCATAATATAATAATACAATAAGTCACAAAACTTAAACAAAACGAATTAAATGCAAGAGGGGATAGTATTACGCACGTCTGATGGAAAGGGATCATTTACATATCTACTACTGTTTTGAACAGCCTTCGTTAATCCATGCGACACATAGTTCCTGTATCCGGCCGGGTCTCTGTTTGCAGATTCTAGTGATGTTGTTTCAGGGCATAAGATGTCACCAAATCTTCCAATTTTTTTATGACGCAATCTAGCTTTCAGATACCTTCAACAAAAAAATAATAATAATTAAAGGTGGAATAGCAAAACAAAAACATAACAAGGTAGTCCTTAAATTACAATTTTTTATTTAAATTTATTTTCGAATGTAAGAAACTAAAAGTAACACTTACAGGGAATATGCTTGGATGATAGATATATTCAACAAATCTCTGCACAGCATCTCTTTGATGTCCTCAAAATTTATTATTGTTTCTTTGATCCGCTTCGTAATGGAAAAGCCACTCACGTAACAACACTGACACGCTAGTCATATGCAGACTCTTTTCCAATATCAGTTCATACAGCATCTTCTCATACTTCGCGAAATGCTTGTCACAAAGGGGGGACACACAAACTTCTTTCGCTGAGCTTCAGTAGTTACCTCTGTCTGGATAGGTTCTTTCCCCTTGGATTTCTGGTTGCCCTCAGCCAACTGTGTGTTGTCTCGATCAACATCCATTGATTGGTTTATCTCTTCATCACGGTTTCCCAGTCTTCTTGTTTGATCAGGGATCTACCCAATCATATATAATACAAGAACAAGAAGTTAAAACAATGTATACATTAAAGGGAAAACAATTCATAAAAGATTTAGACATACCTCATCAGTGATGACAATAAAACCAACTGGCCATGGTACAATTGCACCCCTTCCCATCAAATAGTGTCACTTTGCCATCAATATCCATGAGAAGAAAAGCATTCTCAAATCCATCAATGATGGTCTGCAGGATTACTCTAGCATAGAATGGGGGAAGACGCTTGAGATTAATCAATGTAGTTGATGCTGATTGTAGCACAGTACCGTATGCAGCATCAACAGGATAACCATCAAGCATGATTTGCAGACGACATGTTTTTGTTCCTAAAATAAGTAAAATTACAATTTAAATGTGAATAAGGCTAGTATTTTTTACAGTCATTCATTTACCATGACGAACAAGATTAATAGAGACATACTAACCTTCAGATTAGCAAACGGATACGGATCAGATGGGGCGGTACATAGATGAAGAAGTCGGTCAGTTACAATCAGTTTGTTGGTTTCGTCCTCCCAAAGCCTTTGAAACAACCTCATTCACCCTCCGATCTACAAGTGCAGACACCTCATGCTCGGACAGACTTTTGGAGGTGGAGTTTTCAAAAACAAATTTCTGACGCACTTGTCCCCCGAAACCCCTAACCCTTCCAGGATGATCCTTTAATCCAAGACCTGGTAAAGGAGGACGAGACACACTGTGATCAGTCTTTCCGTCAAACTCAATCGACATCTTGCGATATTTGTGGCCCTTTGGAAGCATTTACGATGACCCATGTAAACATTCTTACCACTATGTTTCAAGCGGATATTTGATGTATGCTCACCACAAATAGGACATGCACATGCACCTTTGACTGTGTAACCAGAAAGATTACCATAACGCAGGAAAGTCATTGATTGTGCAATATAACATAGCACGCAAGTTAAAATTCTCTTTCCCAAATGAGTCATATACCATGACCCCTTCATTCCACAAGAGTTGTAGGTCATCTATCAATGGTTGTAGAAAAACATCTATTTTGTTGCCCGTTGTTTTGGACCAGATATCAAAAGTGACAACAAAATGTGTCTAGGTTTCATACACAACCAAGGGGGAAGATTGTAGATCATCAATAATACCGGCCACATGCTGTGTATGCTACTCAATGTACCGTAAGGGTTCATCCCATCAGTACACAGACCGAGTCTCAAGTTTTTGGATCGCGAGCAAACTGAGGAAATTTCATGTCAATGTTTTTCCACTGGGATGCATCAGCCGGATGTCTCAACTTTCCATCATTTTTTCTGTGAGTCGAATGCCACCTTAGATTCTCTACATCTTTATCAACTGCAAATAGACGCTTCAATCGTGGTATTATGGGCAAATACCATAACACTTTAGCAGGGGATTTATCCCTTATGACGACCAGTGCATTCATTTTGGTTTTTCCTCGCATAACGTGATTCCACATTCTGGACATCTATCAGCAAATTCATTATCCTTCCATTACAAAATGCAACCAGATGGACAAGCGTGGATCTTTTTGTACCCCATACCCATTGGACACATCAATTTTTTTGCTTCATAAGTTGATGTTGGTAAAACATTATCCTTTGGTAGTATGGTCTTCATCATCTGTAAGAGAGCACTGAAACTCACATCACTCCAACCAAATTTCGATTTTAGATTGAAAAGTTTCAAGATGCGCTCAATTTACTCAATTCTGTAGGATCACACCCCGAATACAGCGGTGTTTTTGGATGAATCCAGCAAAGTCTCATAGGTGTCTGGCCTATTGTAAAACTCTTGTTCAACATCTTCCAGCATTGCAGCAATGGCATCGCAATCTGGTTCATTGTCTACTATGTCGTGGTCATCGACCACAATTGTTTGATTATCTTCAACTTCCTCTTGTTCATTACACATGACATCTACCGCCCTCTGACCATGCCACCGGACTATATCTTCATAGTCTTTTGTAAAACCACGACGAATCAAATGTTCCTTTATTTTTTCTATCCCTCGATACTTCAAATAGTTACTGCAGTCTATACAAGGACAAAATATGTAACCCTTATTGGCAGGAGTCAGATTATCGACCAAACATTGCAAAATTTGTCAACTCCCTCAAGAAACTTGTTATCCAAATTTCCGCTGTACATCCATGAGTTTGCCATCTGATATCCTTTAAAATTGTTTAGCGCCATGTGAAAACCCAGGGCAAATTGAAGAATTAATAAAGCAATAATCACGGCAAAAGAATTGTTGTGATGAAGACGAGGATATGGATTGTTAAGTTTGTTGACTTTGCATCTTTGTCAGTCACGACAAGGATGAACAAAAGGAAGTCTACTTCATTGTGGAGAGGAATAAGGCGTTCAATGGAAGGTGGGAAGATAAAATGTTATATTTACAAGCTATTCTTTGAATGATAGAAACTAAAGGAGAGAAGATAAAATGTTATATTTGCAAGCTATGCCCTATTAATACTAAATAGTAAAAGATATATATTTCGAGTGTATTCAAGTATAGAATGAACAGTTTCCAGCCCTTATTGGGGTTGTCGAAGATTTTACCCTATTGGGTATATCCTGGACGGGTAATTAACTATATATGTTGCATAAGCATATATTACTTAAGGAAACATTTTAAATGTACCTTATTCGATGCAGATGATAAGCGTAATAGTTTGGTGATGAACAATTGTGAGAATCCAATCAGATTAACTCTGTTTAAGAAAATAGAAAGTAACAGTACAAAAATTGTAACTACAATTGTAGTGCAAATGTGATAGTCAAAACATAATAATGCAAACAGCAAAAACAGAGGCGAAGTAGTGCGTTTTAAGAAGGTAAAATTATTGTAACATACCTTAAAAATGCAGGAGTACAATGGTCAAATTTTCAGAAGTGAAAAAGAGCAGCAGTTTTCCAGCAGCAGTTCTTCATCAACAGTAAATTAGGAGCAAATCAGCAACAAATAAGAATAGCATTAACAAATCATCAAGTGCAGGTAAAAATCAAAAGATAGAAAATTTCACAAGAAAATTTCGGCATGGTCTCCCCTGTTTTTCTTTGTTTTCCCGGTTCTAAGAACCTCCACAACTTCTCTCAATAGGATACCATTCAACTCATCAAGCGCATCACTAGCAATTGCAACCAATAATCTAGTAGCTTAGGCAATTAAGGATCAAAATTGGGCGCACGAGCTTCCGGTATCTTCCATAATGCAACATTAAATGTACCTTATTCAGCAGCCCGGTGAGAATATATGCCACAGAGAAGATGCGGCAGCCCAGTGATTATTATCACTGTAGAGGAGGGGTCAAAATAAGAGAATGAGATTGCAGAGCTTGTGTGTATTCTTAACTGAAGCTGAAAAGGACTGAAAAAATTACCAATGGTTGCTACAAACACATATCTGATCGCTCACGTACTTGACTGGTTAATCGTCCCTGAATGCTGCATTACCGTATACAAAACAAGTCATAAGCCCTATTACTATTTAGTCCAACATGTATCATCAACTTGTAGATTAATAAGCACCAATCAAGATGAGGTAGGAGGTATGTTCTGTATGTACTTTCTTCATGTTTGATAGTGAGATTGAATGTAAAGTTTATCTTTCATAATAAAATAGGATACTTACATCCACTTGATGGATTCGGTTGAGTAAGTGTAATTAGTGAAGGACATATTTTATAAAACGTGGATTAATACTCTTCAACTATTCATCAACAGTAAATTAGGAGCAAATCAGCAACAAATAAGAATAGCATTAACAAATCATCAAGTGCAGGTAAAAATCAAAAATAGAAATTTCACAATAAAATTTCGGCATGGTCTCCCCCCTGTTTTTCTTTTGTTTTCCCGGTTCTATGAACCTCCACAACTTCTCTCAATAGGATACCATTCAACTCATCAAGCGCATCACTATCAATTGCAACCAAATAATCTAGTAGCTTAGGCAATTAAGGATCAAAATTGGGCGCACGAGCTTCCGGTATCTTCCATAATGCAACATTAAATGTACCTTATTCAGCAGCAGCCCGGTGAGAATATATGCCACAGAGAAGATGCAGCAGCCCGGTGATTGTTATCACTGTAGAGTAAGTGTAATTAGTGAAGGACATATTTTATAAAACGTGGATTAATACTCTTCAACTATTCATAAAACCATAAAACTACAATAATATGATCACCCGACAACCCATTTATTGTTTCCCCTAAACATCAATATATTAACCCATTAACAACTCGGGTTAATAAGCTGTTGAACTATACCTCCTATCTTCCCGTTTAAACATTTTAACAAACATTTTAACAACCATGTCAATATGATCATTCAGATTCTGTTTACATTAATACAAAAGCAAAATTACCTAGAATGTCCACATGTACCATAAAACTTTCTTTAATTACTTAAATGTTCTTAATTGCTGAATATAAACGCTAAGCACTTAATTCACTACACTAAAACTTTCGGTGAACTAATACCAAGACTAAATTAATCACCTTGTTTTCTGTTTTGTCAGAAGTTAGTCTCCCACCATCATACAACTTCAGATGCATTATAATACGAGTTCACCGAAAGTTTTAGCCCTGATCGGTTCAGTGAGGGACAATTTTATTTGAAGACAGACACATCAACAAGGGACAGACGCATCAACAAGGACAATTTTAGCCCTGATCGGTTCAGTGAGCAACAGTCGTCGTTCAGTGAGCAACAATGGCAGAGAAAGAGAGGGGCGACGAGTATATTACCGGTTCAGTGAGCAACAATGGCGGAAGACAGCGAGCAGAGAAAGAGAGGGGGCGACGCGAGGTGGTGTTAGGCGCAGCGGCAAGAGTGGAGACGAAGGGGCAGCGACTGGATGAGGAGTATGCAGCGACGGTGGTGAAATTAATTAGGGCACAGCAACAATGGCGGAAATCTGGAACAGCGAGGGAGGTGAAGGCTCGACTGAGAGAGAGCTATGCGGGGATTCGACTGAGGAAATTAATTAGGGCGGGCGAAATTAATTAGGGCGGGATAAATTAATTTAGTCTTAGGCGTTTTAAAAGACGATTTCTTCAAAACTGTCGTTTAATATGCGTTTTACAAGACGGTTTATGAAAACCGTCGTTTAAGATCTATTACTACCTACCCCGAACACTTCACACTTTTAAACGACGGTGACCCCAAACCGTCGTTTATTATGGGTTTAAAAAGACGGTTTATACAAAACCGTCGTTTAAGATCTATTACCACCGCCGAATGTTTCACATTTTTAAACAACGGTTGATCCCAAACCGTCGTTTATTAGTTGTTTAAAACGACGGTTTATAATAGCCGTCTTTAAAACTTAATCGCGCGCACAAAAAATTAACATTTAAGACGGTTTTATGTAGAACCGTCTCTTATAAGCCGTCATTTTTGATATTTTTTTCTACCAGTGGATTTAGACTTCCTAATGTGATACTCAGTAGTAAAAAAGTGATTAAGGAGTAATCATGGGCATTTAGCCACTTAAAACCCCTTTCTAAGACAATTTTTTAAAAATGTGCTTGAAGAGTCCTTAAAGCACAATTTGCGTTTTAACTTGTTTTTGAGCTTGGTTTTTTTTTGCAAATTGATTTAACATGATCATTAGGATGTTACTAAGGTCTAAGGATGATATTTGGGTGCTAACCCAAGCTACTCCAAGCTTAGAGCACATTTTTACCTAGATTGCTCTTATGGTGTTTCCTTGTGTTTTCTTCGGTTCAAATTGTTTCCTAATGTTTCTAAGGCATTATTTAACCTTCCTACATCTTAGTTTATCATCTAAACACCATATCTAGGTTTGGGGTATTTCAATCTACCCCCTTTAAAATAACTTTGTCCCCAAAGTTCACATATGTACTTAACCATTCCATATACTCAATTTCCTTAATCTTAACATCATGTCTTATATTCACATTCACACATCTCAAGACTCAAAGGTCTTCCACAAGTACAATACATAAGTACTATACATATCCTAAACATATCACGAGTGTAATAACTTACACGAAACCACATCTTACAGCAACTAAACAAAACGACAAACATGTTCGTTTACTAACTCAAAAGCGAGGAAGCTCTACCCCCTTAAAAAGGGGTACACCCAGTACCCTATACAGACGATCTAGTTAGTAAATAACGAAGGGTACTTCGATCTCATCTTATCCTCTAATTCCCACGTGGCTTCTTTGACATCTTAGTTAGACCAGAGAACCTTCACCAGTCGAACTGACTTATGGCGAGTGTCCCTAGTCTTACTATCCAAGATCCTCTGAGGAATCTCCACTGATCTCGTATTTGGTTCTAATGTCAATCTCTCAGGCTCTAACACATAGGAGGGGTGGTGCATGTATTTCTTTAGCTGTGAAACAAGGAAAACATCATGCACTTTGCCCAGCTCAGCAGGTAAATTCAACCTGTAAGCAACCGGGCCCACCCGCTCTATAATCTCATAAGGACCAACAAACTTCGGGCTCAGCTTGCCCTTCTGCCCAAATCTAAATACACCCTTCATCGGTGAAACTCGCAGAAATACCCGGTCGCCCACTACGAACTCTAGGTCTCGTCGTCGAACATCAGCATACGACTTCTACCTATCTTGAGCAGCTTTCATATTCTCCCTGATTTGCTGAACTTCAGCCTTAACTTGTTCTAAGTATTCTGGTCCTACGATGATCATCTCACTCGACTCGTCCCAGCAGAGCGGTGTACGACATGGTCTACCGTACAACACTTGAAAAGGCATCATCTTGATCGAAGCATGATAGCTATTGTTGTAAGAAAATCGATCAGATGCAACTTGTCAATCCAACTGCCCTGAAAGTCTAAGGCACATGCTCTCAGCATGTCCTCGAGTGTCTGAATCGTATGCTCAGTCTGACCATCTGTCTGAGGATGGAACGCCGTACTCAACTTCAGTTCTGTACCCAACGCTTCTCTGGTAGCTCTCCAGTACCTCGAAAGGAATCTGGTATCTCTATCTGACACTATGATCTTCGGTATCCTGTGATGTCTCATAATTTCCTTCTCAAACAACTCAGCTAACTTAGTTACCTTCCAAGTATCCTTTATCAGTATGAATCGGGCTACTTTGGTAAGGCGATCCACCACCACCCATATCATGTTTAGACCTCCCCTAGCAGGTGGGAGTCCAACTACAAAGTCCATGGAGATATCATGAAACTTCCACTCCGGAACTGGCATCGACTGTACCATTCCACCTGGTCGTCGGTGCTCGAATTTCACCTTCTGTCATGTAAGACACCTCACGACGAACTCGGTAACATCTGTCTTCATCCCGACCACCAGAAGTATCTCTTCATGTCTTTATACATCTTAGAGGCTCCTGGATGGATGGAAACTGAAGAAAAGTGTGACTCTCTAAGTATACGGTCTTTCAAATCTGTGCTGCCTTGTGGTATGCATCACCGACCCTTAAGTATGATCAGATCATCATCATGAAGTCTGAAGTTGTATTTCTGACTCTCAAAAGTACCATCCGTCAGCTTCTGTTTGACCTCTCTCATGTACTCATCTGCCTTCTGAGCCTCTCGCACCTCATCAACCAAGCTGGAGAAAGAAACTAGCGAATAGAGTGAGTGTGCTCGACGACTCAAGGCGTCAGCTACAACATTGGCCTTCCCTTTTTTGTATTGGAGGTCAATGTCATAGTCCTTTAGAAACTCTAACCATCTCCTTTGTCGAAGATTTAACTCCTTTTGAGTGAATATGTATCTCAAGCTCTTATGATCGGTGTAGATCGTCACACTAACCCCTTATAAGTAGTGGCACCATATCTTCAAGGCGAAGACTACAGCTCCCAGCTCTAAATCATGTGTGGGGTAGTTCTCCTCATGTCTCTTCAGCTGGCGTGAGGCATAAGCCACCACCTTGCCATGCTACATGAGCACGCAACCCAGCCCTCTACCGGATGCATCACAATATACCTCAAAGCCCTCCGTACCGTCTGGAATAGTCAGAACCGGTGTAGGTCAATGAGTCCTTTAAACTCTGAAACGAACTCTCACAATCGTCCGTCCATACGAACGGTGCATCTTTCTTCATCAGACTGGTCATCGGCTTCGCGACCTTGCTGAAATCCTTAACAACCTCCAGTAGTAACCTGCCAGACCAAGAAAGCTCCTAATGTCGGTAACTGTCTTTGGTCTCGGCCAAGTACGCACGGCATCAATCTTTGCTGGATTCACCGAGATCCCAGCATCCGAGATGACATGACCCAGGAAAGAGACCTGGTTAAGCCAAAACTCACACTTGGAGAACTTAGCATAATAGCTGGTTTGCCCTCTGTATCTCTAACACCCTCCTCAAATGTTCTCATGCTCAGCTCTCGATTTCGAATATATTAAATATCATCGATGAATACCACTACCGACTTGTCCCAGCTTCTCCCAGATCAAGCGGTTCATCAGATCCATAAATTTTGCCGGTGCGTTCGACAAACCGAACGGCATCACTGTAAAACTCATAGTGGCCGTATCGTGTCCGGAATGCCGTCTTCTCAACATCTCCCTCCTTAATGGCTATCTGATGATACCCCGATCTGAGATCAATCTTGGAAAACACTGATGCCCCCTTCAACTGATCGAACAGATCATCAATGCGGGGTAGTGGGTACTTATTCTTCACAGTCACTCTGCATTCAGCTCTCTCTGTCTCGATGCAGAGGCGGAGACTACCATCCTTCTTCTTCACGAAGAGAACTGGCGCTCCCCCATGGTGACACACTCGGTCTTATGAATCCCTTATCTGATAGTCTTTCAACTGATCCTTCAACTCTTTCATTTCTGCGGAGCCATGTGGTATGGTTCCTTGGCTATCGGTCCGGTACTAGGTAGCAGCTCGATGGTGAACTCTACCTCCCGAGTGGGTGGCATGCCGGGCAGTTCCTGTGGGAATAGATCGGGGAACTCCGACACAAACCGGTAAGACGGGGTCGAACTCGGGGTCCCTCTCTATGTCCTGGACATAGCAGAGATATACTTCTTCTTCCTCCTTCTCCTCAACTCCTTATTCATTGCCATAGCGTGTGGTGATCTTAGTCGAAGGCTCTGTGGGCCTCTGGCAGTACGTTATTGTCACCCCAGATGGACTCCTGAGCAGCAGTCTATGCTCGGCACAGAGATACGACCCTTGTGCCGCTCCAACCAGTTCATCCCGAAGATCACATCAAAACCCCAACACCCTAAACTCAATAAAACTGACTGGAAAGTCGTCCCCCTTAATTCTGACGATCGCTCCTGGTAGTAGCGAGTGCAACGAACCTTCTCCTTAGACGGGAGCGTAACCGTGAAGTCGGGTAGCTCATCAACGTCTAGCCCCAACCTTCTCGCAAAAGATGCCGAGATAAAGGTATGCGAGCCCCTGAGTCGAAGAGAACCGATGCCTCAATCCCATTAATCGGAAAGGTGCCGGTGAGGATAGTACCGCTTGCGTCGGCCTGTGCCTCTGTAAGTATGCTTAGCGCACCTTCCGTACCGAGTCCATAACCTAATTGTATTTCATAAGCTTTCATGAGTAATGATGGATATAACAAGAGTCGCAACAAATTATATGAACAACGCTGTTATTTTATTAATGACCATCCTGTTTACAATCATGTGCTTCTTTCTTACATCATAGTTAAAACATTACATGGCTAATATTGTCTAAAGGTTAGGTTTAACCGCCCTGGTCTCATATGCGTCGCATTAATTACTGTTGACGGTGCTGTATTCAGCTTGATTCTCTTAATCCCATGGTATTACATCCTTGATTCTCCTCCCATAACTAATACATCCCCTGACTTAAGTATTAACTTATTAGCTCGGTCCGCACGCTTCTACTCGCCGTACAAGAACTCTGTGTCGTCCCCAATGGACCAAGACACTACGGGTATCCCCCTTTCGAGAGATTCCGTTGTCTCATCCTTATCCTGGTGTAGTCCGAGTCGCCCTTCTTTCTCGTAGAAGTTAACTATGCAAAGGTCTGCTTGCATGTCTGGAATCGGGTCAGCTTCCAACTACTGAGCGATCTCCACGACTTGTGTAACAACCGATGGAACTCTTCGGGTATCCCCGGTGGTGAGACTCCATCTTGTGCTCTCGTGGTCTGGTAAGTCATGGCATACGGATTCCAATCCTTGCCTAAGCTCATCATCTTTACTTCATCCTTGCTCTCCTTAGGTACTCCTAGTTGTATAGAAACCTCCCGGTCCCACTCCTATCTGACTGCATCTCCTGATGATGGCTATTTGCGCTTCTGGTGTCAGGTATCCCCTAATAAAATCATACCTGGGCGGATAACTTGACATCGTTCAGTTGGAAAGTCTCGGGTCTCGATGTCGGTCTCTTCCAGGTCAGGTGTTGAAGGTATTGGATAGCAAATGTTGAAGTTTCCTAAGGTGGTAATAGGTCATATCTTACTTAAGGTTCTAATCTTATCTTATTCTCATCTAACTCAATTATTCACCAAACATGCATGATAATACGGTAAGCAGGTAATTTATCACTTAAAGGTTTATAGCGGTACCTGGCCTTGATGAGGGTTCAGGCTCATCGTCCCGTTCCACCATGTGTAGTGTGGGTCCCAACTTCTGGACTACCCGTGGGTTCTTGTTTGCAGCTTGTTGCGCCCCCTTCTAACCGTTAGACCCAGTACTCTGATCGGTCCTGCCCTTGCCCTTCATCTCGGGTCTAAAGGCTCTACTCTCGGGTTTCGGAAGCACTCGTATGCACGGTGCCCAGTACACCCCACAAAAGTTGCATTCAACCTTGTTACCTCTGCAGTCAACTCTGGGGTGGTCCTTGTGACACCGAGGACAATAATAGCGTCGTTGGTAGCCACCACCGGCCTCTTTTCCAGTCTCAGATCCAGATCATTCTCAATATAAGTACTTGTATCTTAACGGTTGCTAAACGGTGTTTAGTTCACTCAACATTCATTTCCTTACCCTTTAGCAGCATATGCATAAGTCAATTTCAGTGGCTCTTCAGTAGCCTTCTCAGTTCCTTCCTTTCCTTTCTGGTTCTGACTCTTCTAGGCCTGAGGCTGGTACTTCTGTTTCTTGTACCCACCTTGCCCTTGGTGCTCAGTACTCTTTACGGCATTCTTTCTCTTGGAATTGTCCTCATCCCTTAGCTGGACGGTTATCTCAACCTTAGCAGCGGCATGATAGCACTCCTGCTTCCAAAGTATTAGTTTCTCTTATTTCTCACAATCTAAATCTTACTCACTTATTCATATCTTAATCGTTCCTATTACCTGCAAGGTAGTATAACTCACCGCCGGCCCCATGCCGTAGCGGAGTCGATGGCTAAGCCCGCCATAGAAGCGGTCCACCAGTATCTGGTCTGAATATCCAAGACCCGGCAGAAGACGAAGCAAGGCGGTAAACTCTGAGTAATACTCGTCTACCGTCATCTTGTCTGTCTGCTTATACGCATCCAACTGTAAGCGTTCTTCATCTGGACATGGGCGGGATAGTACTTGGCTTGTAGTAGTGCGGTGTACTGCTCCCAGCCGAACTCTGGATTGGCCACATGCTCGGTCCTCACTAGCTTCCAACAATCGCTTGCTGCCCCTTTCAGATAGAATGCAGCCAGGCGCACCTTGATCCCAGCAGGGACGTCAAGGGTCTCGAAGGTGGTCTCCAGCTCGGAGATGTATGCCTCAATCTTGGCAGGATCAGTCTCCCCCTTAAAGTGTGCGGGTCGAAGGTCTGCAAGGCTCTTCACCCAATTTGGTTCCCGGGGCTGTGGCAGTGGGGGTGGCGCACCCACACCAGGCTGATAGCCCATATGCCCTAACGCGGCAGCCACGATCTCCCGGTATCTTAGTAGCATCATCGCCTCGGCCACGGCCTCGGCCTCCTCTCCTTCTTGACATCTGAATAAGCACAACTCACATTAGGTTCATATCCATAACGGTTTCGGTTCAAGAATTTATAACGTCCGTAGACGGTAAAGACGATTCACACTTAATAGTGGTCATTTGACTCTACTCACTCACTCTATTCTCACACCCTTAGCCCATTACTTATATTTGAACTCATATCCTAACTTGGTGGTAACCTATGTCCGGTATTTCTTGATCAGAGCGTAACTACACTCTGATACCACTTTTGTAACACCCCGTCCTAAGTCAATCGTGGTTATCACAAACTTAACAGCTTAAACTGCAACATCGCAGCGGAATAAACTAACGCCAGGACCTTGCCACGGTCTGAGTCAATAGAATATACTGAACTTAATATTTACAATGCTTATCCAAAAAGAAAAACACACTATATCCAAAACATCCACCAACCGAGTTCATAGTTTCTCGGGCAACAGCATAACTACCATAAGTCTTAATACCAACAGATGGGTGCACAGGCGTAACCCGTACTCAAAATAAAAGCCCCACCTAAGTCTAACCGCCCCTACTCTCAGGGTAACTCTTCAAGGGATGCTTACCTGCAAAATAAAAAAACAGCCCCCAAAGGGGGTCAGCAAGAATGCTGGTACGACCCTCTCGTGGCCCCCAAGCTAACGGGGCTACGACGACTAATTGTTGATAGCGTGGAAGTTGATTAGAAACACAATCATAATATGAAGTGCAATAAAACCACAAACCACAGTTGAACAAACAACAATAGTTCACACACACAATTGAACAACTTAAAGTGTTCCCTTAACAAGTGAGTTAGTAAGTAAACTCCTCAAGATTCAATTCCACTTAACCTCAGTCCATCTTAACTTACCTCAGTCTTATCCTTATCTTAATCTCAGTATACAAACCGTTCTTTAATTAGAAATGGTTGTATCTTACCTCAATGTTTATTTTTTCGGGTCAAAGCAACCCTAACCAATGAGCTATTAACTTCATTGGTTGAATAAACATCTTAACTTAAAATTAGGATTTAGGTGATCCTACCGCACCATCTTAATGCCTCCTACCTTGGACGGGAAGTCCAGTGTAGCTGAGCCGACAATCGACCCCAGGCGACGAGTCCGAAGACAAGTCCTTAAGCGGAAGTCGATCTGATTCAGATACCGACCCCCTTACCTTAGCATGCATGACCGGAGTCAGTCCCGGGTTCCTCACTCCCCGCTTAAGTTCCAGTTAGTGAAAATCTTACAAACCACATGTTGTTAAACCTTAACGGGTATTAACCAACAGTTACCAATGTATAATTCCTCTCCTTAACTCAATAAGTACTAAGCTTAGTTAGTAGCAAACCTCAACTCTCGTGGGTTAGTGTAAGGAAAACACATTCACAACAAGAAACAAATAAAACCGGTTGCATGCTTTATCTTGTCTAAGTCATAGCAAATAAACAGATAGCACACAAGCCGATGGACACCTCGTTAGCAAGCAGGTCACAAGAAAGACTGTACCGTTCATCGTCGGCGATTGTTCGGTTTATCTCCTTCCGGGTCCCAATTCACAAGTCCTAAAACATTCATTCTGTTTTAAGTTATTAGTCACTTAACTCATCCCAACTAACTTAACCTACTTATCCGCTATTGTTTACCATTTAATATTCACTAAGTCCTTACAGTTTTAACTTAAACTTTTAAGTACATTGTTCTCGTTATCTCTTACATTTGTTCACCCTCTTAGTAGCCATTATACCCTCCAAACATGTCTTAAATAACCTTATAACATCAATACTTATCAATCCCCATCATCACCTAACATTTTCAAAGCTTATACACCATTTTTAGGGTGGTCCGAGACTTGGTCCCTACCTTAGGTCCCGGACCATCTCATGTTCTAACTCTCGGGTGATTTTTGGCAGTGGTCCGGGTCCTTGTACAGACCTTAAGTCCCGGACCATGCCTTTTCTTAACTCTCATATTGTTTTAATGGGGTGGTCCGGGACTTTATACTAGAGTCAAGTCCCGGACCATAGTGCTGAATCAACTCTCGGCCCTTATTTTAGTGTGGTCCGGGACTTTACCCTGGACTTAAGTCCCGGACCAGCTACAGATTTTTGCCCTTTTAATTTTTCTAAGTGTATTTGCACTTGTTCTCTTCATCCATAAATCTCCCAAACTTTACACATGATCTTAGGAACATTCTAATACCAATATAACATCTTAAACTTGCCTAATTCCTTCTCTAACCTTATAACCCAATTTCTCACATAATCTCTTACACTTGTAATATTTTCCTTAGTTTTCTAAGTGGTATATCATACCTACTACTCAACCTAACCAAAATGTTATCTCACATCCATTACCACCACTCCTAAGCATTATTGTTCCACAGCACCTTCCTTCCATAAACTCCTTTTATTTTCCTCTAGCTTACACTTAGATTCTCACAAGGCATTATTCATCCTTTGTTTACCAAAACTTGCGCAAGACTTAATCACACTCTCATCATATCCCTAGAGCATTACACTCACTAATTTGAACTCTAATTCCTTCAAGACAACTCCTAAGTCCTTTAAGCACTCAAGAATACTCTAGTTCACTTTCTTTCACCAATTTAAGCCCTAAGAACTCCTAGTGCATTCTAGGTCATCAAACTTCATTTATACATCTTAGACTCCTTGTTTTCTCACAAAATTTTGACATGGCTTCCCTAGTATATTTCTACATCCAACCACTTGGTTTTTACCATTTAACAACCTTGAACACCCAAATTCCTTCCACACATTCTTAACACTCAATTACATCAAAACTACACCATATCATCATATAATGCACAAACTTAAAATGCTTGGCTCTTAGGCCCTTAAATGACATAAAGCTTAACCACTGAGTTTCACATATAATAGCCTTTGACCTGCAAATACACTCAACAAGGCTCCCATTGAAATATAAATGCTCTTATAATTCACCTTTTCATTGTCTAACTATCTCATTTCCCATTTGCTCTTTAATCACAAGTTCTCAATATAATTATTGTTTCTCCTAGGTTATATATATAGCCCTTTTCGAATGTAAACTCTAAGCTAAGCTTATCATATATCTAGATCCCATTCCCTTAAACAATAAAACACCTTAAGGTAAGTAATTTACCTTGTTCTTTTACATGCTTCACCAACTTCCTTACTTAGGCTTTTCCTTGCACAATCTCGGTCACCAACCAAATTCTCCTTGCCAATGTTCTAATCAATATTCAATGATTCTAATGAGTGCTAGACTATGCACTAACCTTAAGGAGCAAACCCTAGGTTAAAATGTGTTTTAAGGTATTAAAATGAATATTTTACCTTGAAGTCTTAAGGTAGGCTTGGATATGAATCAATGAGGGCCTCCTCTAGCTCTTGGAATATAGAAAACAAGCTAGAACAAGGCATAAAAATGAAGCCCCATGAGTAGAAATTTTCGGTAATGGAGAAGAAATGGTGGAAACCTAGTTTTTCTTACATATTCTTTACCTTAAGAGAATGGAGATGCTAATGGACTCCTCAAGCTTGTGTTTCCACCTCTAATGGCGATTTGGCTTGGCACCAAAATGAAGCTCTTGGAGATTTGAAAGGATAGAAAGAAATAGCTTGAGCTAACTAAGAAGAATATGTGCTTGGTTTTGATTTTGGACCTAAGATGAATGTTTGGAAATCAAGTGAAGGTGGAGCTAGCATGGAGCTGTCTTCACCTACATGAATGAAGAAGAAAGAGAGCAAGAGAAATCGGTGAGGAAGAAGAAGAATGAAGAAAGGAGGAGAGAGGTAAGTAAATAAGAGATATTTGTTTAAAAAGCAAATAGTAACTTCTACTTTTTCCTTCTTATTTTATAAACTAACTTACTCATGTGGTGACTCATCCCCTTAGAAAACCGGCCCCCTATCTAATTAAGGCTAGTCATGGTCTTGTTTGACCGTCTAATTAGACTTAGTTGACTAAAGACTAAACTAGGCACTATTTGGTTACTATTCACAAACTAGTGCACATATTTGTGAAAATTTTGATTTCCCATTGATTTAGACTTCCTATTGTGATACTCAGTAGTACACAAGTTGATTAAGGAGTAATCATGGGCATTTTGCCACTTAAAAACCCTTTCTAAGACAATTTTTCAAAAATGTGCTTTAAGAGTCCTTAAACCACAATTTGTGTTTTAACTTGTTTTTGAGCTTGGTTTTCTTTGGCAATTGATTTAACATGACCATTAGGATGTTACTAAGGTGTAAGGATGATATTTGGGTGCTAACCCAAGCTACTCCAAGCTTAGAGCACATTTTACCTAAATTGCTCTTATGGTGTTTCCTTATGTTTTCTTCGGTTCAAATTATTTACTAATGTTCCTAAGGCATTATTTAGCCTTCTCACATCTTAGTTTATCATCTAAACCCATATCTAGGTTTGGGGTATTTCATGTTTAATTAATTTTACTGACTCTAGACCTTCACTAATGTCTAACCATAGACATTTGATCGACTAAAATTATTACGGGTCTATCTAACCCGCTTAAATTCATGTTTTCCCGGTTTCCCCGAAAAACGCGGTTTAAGGTTTGTTTGTGGTTTTAATCCATTTTATGGATCCGTTTCCTTCGGGAATTGTTTCTGCATACTATTTAGGCATAAATAAACCTTAGGAATCCACCTAGGATCCTAGTCAAGGTCACATAACTCCTATGGTTATGTAACACTCATTTTTACATTTTTTGCTTTTCAAGCATTTTCTCTTTTCTTTGGTTTTATTTCCTTCACCAATATTCCTAGGCACTATTAGGCCCTTAAATACCATATTAGAATAATTTTAATCATCTTATTTAAGATTGCGACATTTCAACATGAACAAAGAACACAAACACCTAAGGTAAAATGTACCTTAAGAAGTCTTAATGACCTGTAGATAAAATTCAGTTGAAATGCAAGTGTACACACCTTATCACAGCAAGATACATGTGTTACACAGATAACACATCAAACAAGTCCAAAATGTACAACATGTACACAAAGGAACACTAAAATCAAGAATGGATAAAAGTATACATTTTACTAGTCACCGTAAATAGTAAAGTATAATAATCACTCAAGAATACAAATTAACACACTTTAGGACAAAAAATCATGTTGGTAACAAACTAACACATTATATAAGTCCAAGTGCACAACATATAAGTCATAATGTTACAAATGATGCAAAAAGACCATTTTGCCCCTAAGGTAATAAATATGGGTGGCAATTCCTTAAGGTTGGTGACACCTTGCAAAAATGACATAAATATCTCCTCAAAGCAAGCCTAGTCATCTTATACTAGTCACTCTTCACACCTTTATTACCTTACCACTTAAAAATTAAAGTTTGATCATTCTCTTTCCTAATGCACTATAGTAGTCGAGAGCCTTCACCTCTACACTTTCCATTTCAGCCACTTTGAGTTCTTGAACAAGATGAAGAAGAAAACCAACTCCAAGAGATTAGGTGAATTCTAAAGTCATGCTTCCTTCCATTCTCTTCATCTTTTCAATGCATATCCAATGAGCTAATATTCAACTCATTCCCATTGCTAAATATAGCTGAAATCAACCAGAAAGAAATCTAAAATTTTGGCAATAAACAAGAGATGGAGCAAAGGAAGGCAAAGTCATTCCTTAAAGTAAAATGCGCTATAAGCTTCTACCTTTCTTATGATTCATTTTATGGCTCAAACTATGAGTCTTTCAACTAATTTTCTTTCACTTTTCATGCTAGGACTTTGGCTGTTCTTAGCTCCTTTGGAAGTGGCTGAAAACACCCAAAATCAACCCTTAAGGAGGTCTTCAAGGGTGAGTTAAATTAGAGCTTTTAATGTACATAAATAAGCTTCTTTGGCATCACTTTAGAAGAGAACTAACTCTCCTTATAATGTCCAAAATATGGTTGAGAATCACCATGGAAAATTCGTGAAATTCAAGGTAGGAATTCACCTTTGAAAGTTCATCTTTGTGACTTATAATTCCTTTCCTTGATCAGTCCATTCCTAGAGCTTAATCATGTCTTATTCTCGTTTTTAAATCCATGTCATGAAGTTAAGAAAAAAATCCTCTAGAAAGCTGTGAGCAAAGAGAAGGAAAATTAAAGGAAAAAGTCATTTTCGAGGGTAAAAATATAATCTAGCATCATATTAAAGCCATATAGCCAAGATGGATGTGGACAAAATCAAGTCTTAAGCTTCAAATTACAAGGTAACCCCTTAATGCTCATTTTATGCTTTAAGGAATTTTAAACTTGTGTCTTATGTTAGGGCCAAAAATGAGCTAGGAAAAATGGCATTTTGACCTTAAAATGGCTAAGAAATAATATAGTCAACTTTGGTTAATCACTTAAGTGATTCAATGACATAATTGTCAAGTTTAAGACATTATGGGGTGAAATTGTAAATATCATAAAAAATATGGGCAAATAGTAGTAAGGCCATGAATGATAAGTATTTTTATGATTGTTAAGTGTAATTATAAGTTATATTATGGTTTGTAATAAGGTCATGTCATTAGGCCAAGTTTATAAGAGTTCAAGTACTTTTAATGCTTTAAGGTTTAAGCATTTGAGTAGCTTTGATTCGGTGAATGAACCTACTGTAAAGGGACTATTTTAAGTTTTAGAAACACCAAAGGAAGTTGGGATAAAAATACCTAAGGGTTAGGTAATGTTAAGTTGGAGAAAAATGTCAAAAAGGACATGTAAAAGTGTTAAGGAACTTAAAGAATGTAATAGCAAGTTTAAGAGTGCCATGTGAGTGTAATACTGTAAATAAACAATATTTGGAATGTCTAAGTGTGGCATAGCAGAAAGCTAGACCTTAAAAGGATTTAAGATGCAAAATGTAAGCTTTTGTAAAGTTAAAAGACTTAAATGAAAGTCTTAGGAATATGAGGAAATATTGGTCAAAACAGATTATGGGGGTCAACCTTCACTAAGGAATGATTGTTGACCAAGTTAGATGAAGAAATAATTAAAATACCAATTTTAATGAAGTTTAGAAGCTTAATGTAAGTTTGGTAAAACTTTAGGGGTTAAAGTGTAAAAACATAAAGTTAGGGGCTGTCATGCAAAACGGACTAGGGGTATGTTCTGAATTTTTTGAAGAAATTGGGAAATTTGTGGAGTTATATAAATAAGTATTGTAAAACATAATGTTTAAGGATGAAATTGTATCAATTTGATAACAAATGGGGTCAAATTATAATTTCTAAAAAGATTGGGTTAGTGAAACAACTTAAGAAAATTGAGGGGTCTGTTTGGAAAAATAAATAACCTGGTTTAAGACTTTAGGTTATAATTATACAAGATAAAAACTTTAAAACACATGTTATAATGTAAGAATGTAATGTTGTAAGATAAAGTGGGGTGCAAATGTAATTTATGAAAACTATGGGGTATATGTGTGATATTGTTATACCCAAAATATTAACCCCCCAGAAGAGAGTCTCTTAAGGCACAGGTACTAAAAGGGTAGTTTGGTCAAGCCGCAAAGATTCCCAGTTCGATCGGCACATTCCGGAGTGCTAGGGACAACTGAGTCATCTTCAGGGGCATTTTCTTAATTTTCAAGGCTCCTTAGACCTCCTATAGGCTTTTTCTCTCCTCCGGAAAATGGCTTAAATCAACTTGAAATGCTTTGAAATTTTAACACATGATAGAGAATGACATTTTGAGCATAATGTCTTTGGAATTGTGATTTTTTGAATTCCAATAAATTTCTAGTGATTTCTAATGGAATCTGACGAGAAATTAAGTTTTAAAATATTCCAATATCAATAAAAATTCGATTCCACCTTGGAAAAATTAGAAATATCCTCCTTTACACATGTTTAAAATTTCATAGTCAAATTCCTTTTGGAAGCCCTTAAGCTAAAACGTCGGTAAATCTCATATTTTACTAGATTTTTCTATCTTTATGGAGGTCCATATAAGGAGCCTTAACCCCTGATCAAAACATAAGCTCTCAAGCCCTAGCAAGTCAGAAATCATAGCTCTCACGTTTTTGAACTCCCGAGTCCTGAAATTCTGCCAAGTTTTCACCAAAATCACTTTCTAAACACTTTTTTCAACTCCCAGAGCATCAACCATCACCAAAATCCCACTAAAACACCACCAAAACATGAGGAACATTAAGAACAACAAGGAGTCAGAAGCTTGGTTCGAATCTCTTTCGGATTTGCTATCAATGAGGCTCCCAAAGTATCCCGACGTGAAGAATCACCATAATCCCAAAGGTAAAAAAGGTTTGTAAGCAAATCTCTCAACTTCTCTCGTCCTTAATTACCTTCTAATGAAACCCAGGATTGAGTCGACTTTTTGCGGCTCCCGAATCAGTGTTTGTTTTCGTTTCTGCCCAATAACTTGTTCATTAGATTTGTCGTTAATTTTAAGCAGAATTGAAAATCTTGGATTACTAACATCTTAGAAATTTCTCATGCTACCCGTCCAAAAATTTTGAGCCTAAAACACCCCCGGGAACCATCAAAAACTTGTCGTCTGTGGGTGGTTCGTAACCCTGGACGCTATGTACGGGCCCACAGACGGGTAGTCTGTGGCCACGGACACCCTCGGACGGCGGTAGGATTTTAAATTTTTGAAAATTTAGGGTTTTACAAAGCACATCCGAGCCTACGGACGGTCTGTCCGTGGCCCCGGACTTTTTCATAATTTCATTTTCCTTTCAATTCGACTTTTCTGTGTTACTAGGTTAATTAGAGTTCGTGGGTTCGGACGATAGGTCCGTGGCTACGGATGTAATCAAAATTTGACCTAATTCTGCCTCTGAAACCCTAGTTTAGGTTGTTTTAGTTTCCACTTTAGTTTTCTGTCAAAAAATGTAAAAAATAAAAGAAACCAAAAAGTTTGCACACTTAGTGAAAGCGACTCATAATAAGCCATAATTAAACGAAGTAGAGGGAAAATGACTTCGAGGGGTAATGAAAGTAATTGAACCCTAAATAAGTCGAATACCAGACCCCCGAACCCAAAATCTACCTTTCCTAACTTACCATATGTTAAAATTAGGTGGTGCCTCATAGTAGGTTCCAGTGAGCTAGCTTAGGATTTAATAATTAATGTTTTGGACATAGTTATTAAACATAGTTATAAGTGGACCTAGAACCCGACCAGATCCTAATCACTTGAATCACATAGGATAGGGTTCAAAAATCGAGGCTCACAGCATGGCGACTCTGCTGGGGACAAATTCTTAATATTAAATTTTTTTAATTTAAGAAAGAGGGCTTAACTCGAACTTGGTTATTTATGGTTTTTATTACATTGTTTGTTTACTTCTGTGCGTAATTTAAATTTCTACATCTCTACATCATTAGAGCATGGGTCCACGCAAACCAATTTCACCCCCTGGGACCTGCTTTAAGGTCCCCTATCAGGGACTCACACCTTTTTAGGTGATGTGAATAAGTGGGGGAAAAGAGGAGGATGTCGTCAAACCACATCCCCTTAATACCTGGGTTTTAGTCTCAAGCATTTTCTTGGCAGTTCCCCTTACCTAGCCTTATTTGGTCATTCAACACCCCCACCGTAGACGCACACCTTTAGGTGATTGAAAAGAGTGGGGAAGCCCCAAAGAGAATAACATCAGCAAGCCCTATTCCTTTGTGGTGACCTGGGCCCACGCCCCAACCACCTCTCCGATTGATCCATACCCATTGATCATAATCGTCTAAGTGAGGACATATTGAACTTGTGTGCAACCTTGTTTGCACCTATGACTGGGCCCATCACTAGCTTTAGAACGATAGTCTTCAATCTTTCGTGTCCCAAAGGCCCATTGGTTCAGGTTGTATTAATTCCTTGTTTGTGTCCTTTTAAAACAAATCATGGCCCATTACTTCAATTTCCCTAAGCTCTACGATAGATCCATGAAAGATGTGTTAAATTGGTCGAGAAAAGTGAACAAGCTATACATCCTTCACCCTCTTGTATGCTTAGTCCAGTCACGATTGCACGAAAGTTTCCTTAGGCAGATATAGTCCATTGGGACCCAGTAGTGCATCTTTTCAAGTTTGGAGAGAATGAGTTAACCTTGCCCGAAGAATTTGAAAGCACTCCTAGGTGCTAACACCTTAGCAAGCCCAGTAGTGCCTAGCTTGACGCAATCACAGATCGATTCTCATGCTCATTGTTTGGGTTAGTCCAACTCAGTATTGGGAATGGTAGGACCCTGAGGGGTTTGCCGGTTTGAAACCCTTTCAGACTTCATCACTTTTGAGACCTTTTTAGAGCACAAGAGAAATTTCCTTGATCTCGTATTGTTGGCGAGTTACCTGTTCAGGACCCCACACATGCCATACATTGAAACATCTTCCCTTTTCACAGGTCCAAGCTGGTTTTTTCCTAGTGCCATTGATAGTTGCGCAAATTATTCATAGCCTAGATTCATAGCCCAAATCCAGGGTACTCCTTACTTCTTCGAGGGAGCCATCTATCTTTTGTAGATTTGGCTTCTTGGCGGCTCAAGCTGGACCCGAGTACAACTAGATGTTTACCGTCGAGCATGTCCCTAGAAGACGTATTCCTCAGAACCAATAAGCGATTGGACATCTTTTCTCGACTCCATTCAGTAGGATCATCAATACGGTGGACCGTTTCGGCTTGGAAGATCGACGGAATTTCGGATGCGTAGAATTACTATGGGGGAATCTCGTTGCCTAGCTTTAAGAACTTCCATGTCATTCACCCATGTGTGATCCAGCCGTCAGATCGGAAAAGCCCAAGATCGGCCAAAGGGTCCGATGTATGAGGCCCGAAGAAGGCATACGACCATGACGTTCCTTACTCGATCATGATGGACCGACTGGAAGGGGAAGTCCAAGCGCGTAAAACCTTTATCACCTGAAGAAGTGGAGCTCTCAATTGGTTATCAGAATGGTTATAGGATCAAAAAGAGAGGGTCTGCAATTCAAGCGAAACAGCAAAAGTCGGTAGGGCCAAGATCTGTCAAAAAAAGATGGCATTGTGAACGTTTCTTTTTTTAAGTTCCCATTATTCAGTGGTTCTTAAATTTTTGTAGGATTGTATTCCCTTGCAAATGCAAGATGAATAAAAGAAAGTATTTCACTTTAAAATTTTAAGATTTCCTTGTTAAAAACAAAAAAAGGGTCCATGGCCCCAAACGCGCTGTTCGGGCCCGGACGTTGACTCAGACGTGTCTGTTTTGACCTCCAACCATGTCGTTTCGTAAGTAGTCCTTTCCCTCTCGATTACAATCAGGATTTCTCCCAAAATCGATATTTTCGCTCCAACAACCCCATTCCCAAACCCTCAACTTATGCCTTCCATATCTCACTCGTTTATTGACCAATCACTCCATTCCACCACCATTTGCTTATAAAACATTCCTATTTCAATTATGAGCACTTTCATACCAAGATATTTTTTCATTTGAGCGATAGCGAAGGAGAAAAACACAAGTCTGAAACAAGGTCCATGAAATACCCAAACTAATAAAACGGATTAAACATCTAATCACATTAATTAAGGCCTAAACATGCCTTAAAAGTCAATTGAGAACAACGATGGCAATACAATGCTAGATATTGCACCCTTGACTGTTTAGGGTAAATACATACCTAATTAACTTCTTAGGACCTAAATGTTTTCCTAAGCATATTAACACATAAAGGAACATACTACAATTGTTGGAAAATACTCCACAACAAAAGAACAAGCATTACATGCTTCAATTATCATGTAAGGAATACAACAAAAACTGTTCTCAAAGAAACTAAGCTCAGAAACACCTTGTGACACAAAATGTGCACTAAAACACCTTAAAGCACGTTTTTGTGTATGAGCTCTAAGATATTGACTTTTTGTCACTTTAAAGACTATATTACATTCTTTATATCATTAATGTGACATGATAGACAATTATAAAGTCTAAATCAAAGTTTAAAAATAAAATCAAAATGGGTGGTTTTGGGTGAATAGTACCCAAAATAACACTTAATTACTTAACTTTAACCATGGTCAAATGTCATCCATTGACTTGACCACCCATGGCCGCCTCATTTAGCTGTCATCCTTATTCATTAGCAACATAAATATATAGCCAATCTAATGAATCATCATTACTATTTCATAAAGTAACATTAAATGACAAAAAAGGTATAAACTAGCTTTCTTTCCCATTTGCCTTCTTTCCAGCCGTAAGTACTCCCTCCCTTCCTCTCTTTCTTTGCTCCTCTTTGATGGTAAGAACACACCAAATCAGAGAGAACACCAATTGACATAGGTAAGCTTATTAAGCCATTTATGTTCATTCTCTTCACTTCTTTCCCTCTTTCCATGGAGCTAAGCATCAACCATTTCCATCCATGGTTCTAGGTTTGTTTTGGAGGTTAAAAGGAGTGTGTTTCTCGGCTGTAACAAGGGAAGAAGGAGGAGAATTCTAATCTTGTTCTTAAGGTATAAAAATGTGCTTTAAGCACTTATGTCTTCATTCTCTTCAGTTCCGGTTGGAAAGCTTTGTTCCTCAAGCTTATAATCGTCTTTTTTAAACATGCTTATTCAGTTGATATATCAAGAGCTTCAAGGAATAGCCAAATCCATGCCAAAAAACACCATTTGTGGCATTTTAATCAAGGTGAAAATTTGCCATCTTCTAATCTTTTATACCAG
Source organism: Limonium bicolor (assembly GCA_023374045.1). Lineage (NCBI taxonomy): Eukaryota > Viridiplantae > Streptophyta > Magnoliopsida > Caryophyllales > Plumbaginaceae > Limonium > Limonium bicolor. The sequence goes on from CM041777.1 coordinate 414,246,360, forward strand.
TTTTAAGCCTTGGTTTAGTAGCTCTTTTGATACTCTTTTTTTTCTATATAAATAGGCCGAAGACTACCTTGCTTGCCTTGGTATTCTAAGGTAAATTTTACCTTAAAAATATACATTAAACACTTCTTATGGTTGGCTCTTGTTTGGAGACTAATCATGCCTTAATTGCTGTTTGAATGTAAAATAAGCTGTGGAAAAATTGTTCCTAAGCAGGCGAGGCCAAACAAGGCCTAAACTTGGCAAAAATAAGGTATAAATCATTTAAACCTTCACTTGGTATATTAATATGTGTTTACACATATGTGTATATATATGTCGTGAGTGAACAAGGTATAAAAGGTCTTATTTTGACCATAGGTGATTAGGAATGGCTTAGTAAATTTTATAGTAATTAATTAACATAGTGTCAAATTTAAGACATTATGAGGAAAATTGGTAATTAATGGAAACTTATGGAGAGAGGCCGAGAGTTTAAAGCATTTTTGAGCATTTATGTGTAATTTATTTTATAAGCTAATGTTTGTAATAAGGCCATGTACTTTAGGCCATTTTATTTATGTATTTATAAGGTTTTGATTAAGTTTAGGTAACATCTATATTACCACAAGGAATTGGGGTATAAAGCATAATTAAATTAAATTTGGGGGCTATATAATAATAAAGCCGAAAGTTTGAGGTTAAAAGGATTTAAAATAAAAATTATAAGATTTTATAAAGTTTTGGGGTTAAATGGTAATTTCTGAAAAATATGGGGTACAAACCGTGATATATGGAAATTAACGGTCAAGGCAATATTAAGGAGGTCAACCTTGACCATATGGTAGGCTTTGACCAAATTAGATAAGTTTAATAACTTATTTAAGGTTTTTATACTAAGATAAGTATTTAATTGTAACATTTTTATAACATGTGGGGTAAATATTATTACCGAAACTAAAGGGTGTAAAAATGGTATTATAAACACCCATGGGCTATTAGGAAAATTTTAGGAATTTATTTGGTTGATTTGGGAATTAAAATATACTAATATATTATAATATATAGTTATTATTGTCTTGTGACACTTTGGATAAATATATGTGGTGGAATAGTAAACCAGAATATATGGGTTAGGAATAATATTTATAACCCTTTAGTGAAATTTGGTGATTTTTAGAAAATATAAGAGTATTTAATAAGATATGTGTATAATATATAGTTTTAATGATATTACAAAACTATATGTTATAAATTGGGCCAAATGGCAATTATAGAAAGGGGAAGGGTTGAAAAAAATAATATAAAACAGATTAGTGGGTCTGTTCGGAAATTTTAAATGTATATAACCATAGGTTTATATTTATATTAAGGTTTAAAATGTTATAATATATAATATATATATATATAACATAACATTATATATGTGGTCATTTTGTAAATTTGGAAAGTTAAAGGGGTTGGAAATTAATTGAAAACAGAATGAGGTCTGTCGGTTATTTAAATAAATAACCATAGGTTATACCTTTATAAAGTTAAAAATGTTATATTATTGGTATATATAACATGGTATAAATTATGGGTGATTTGGTAAATAAAGAAAACTATATGGTTATGGAAAAAGAATAAGATTTGATATGGTGCCCATGCAGCAATATTAAATATAGTTTTGTATAAAAACTATAGGTTATAAGTTAAAGAAATAAAAATATCATATTATATGATATTAGTATATGGTAAACATTACATATGTTATGGGTTAAAATGAAATTTAAAAAAAATAAAGTGCTATACCGAATTAATAAGAGTTGGAAAATGAATTTTAGACTATGGTCTACAATGTTATAATGTTATAACAATTATATGGTATTAATGTGGTTTTAATGGAATTAATACAAGTAAGGATATTCACATTAATAATGTGACAATATAAATAAATAAGATTTATAAACTAAGGTATATATTGAATAAACCTTAGGAGTTGTAATTATACAACATAAAATGTTACATAATATTAAGATAATAATCTTAATATAAGTTGTATAATTTAATACAATTAATGGGAATTATCATCTCATATAAGATGATAAAAATGTAACATATAATATAAGAGTTTTATAACTCATGGAACTTACCTATATGGTAATATATACATATGCGAGAATAATGTATATAAGGATGGATATATATTATGGTTGGAAACCATATAATATAATGGTGGAGGTTACTACATGGAAATTGTTTACAAACTATATGTTATAAGTTTTTGAATTCAAATATATTATTAAAGGATTAATGGATTATATAATACAAGTATTATAATGGATGGTGGGAGAATAATATAATATAATACATAATGCATGCATACATGCAACTATAGGTTATATACCTAAATTAAATGATGGATAAGATAAAGAAATATAACGAATTAAATTTAACAGTCGAAACATTTCGACATACGAGTTTTTAGTAACAAAGCCGACCGGTTTAGAGAGAACCCGTAACAATTAACTATAGAAATCCGGGGATGAACTGTCGGGGTTCTTGTTATTCGGAAATACCGGATTTAGTTAGTCATGGAGACTAACTTATAGTTTCATTACCGTTTAGATCATACTTCAGACGAAGGCGCTTGACGAGCTAGTGGTCTACACTGCGCATCCTTGGTCTAAGGTGTACGGTATGTAAAGGGGTTTGATCCGGTTGTCCTAAAGAATTCCTTGGGGCTCGGGTTTGGTTGATATAACTTGTGTGTTATGTGTGTGAATACGTGTATGTGATTATGTGTGTATTGCATTAATTATTTATGCACGAGCGTCCTACGGGACTAACACTACGTTGACTATAGATCGACTTATATAAACATACATATGCGTTTAATGTGATAACATGGCGGTTACTTGATATAATACCCTTAGTATTAATATTAAGTATAAGGTAACCTAAGTAAAACACTTAGGAACGAGTCACGACATTGTCGGTCTCTAGAGCATGGATCTCGAACATGAATATAACCTAGATTACTTCTAGGTATGCGTGAGACCCATTGGGCAGCTAATTAATAAATTGTATTCTCCATAAGACTAAGAGCATATCTTAAACATTATGAGAGAGAGTTGGTATGAGTTGAGGTGAGGAATCCAGTGTAGTTTACGAACAACCTGGTTGCGCATTTGTGATCACTGAGGGGTTCCCGATCGGGTTCCGCTCCAGGTATATACCCCAACGAGCCCTATTTGGATCGGGTCAGGTGGCTACGGCCTTTATATGGACGCCTTACAGGCAGGTGAATAGTCAGGGGCCTCCGGACCTCTGGCGAAATGAGCACCTTCATGTGTACGGGAGGACTACTGTCCATGGTGAGGTTATCGGGTTATCCTGACATGACGCCCACTGGTATTTAATTAACAGGGTTTGGATGGGGCCTGAAGGCCAAATTAAATTAACTAAGGATGGTGTTCGCTACGACGTTTATTCAGTATTATTATTTGATATGTTCGATATACAATGTGTTGTTTGTGATATTTAATGAATGTTTGGATTGGATGGATGGTTAAGTATTTATGATGGTTTTGAATTGGATGGATGGTTTAGTTTTTTCTATGCATGTTTATTACAGTATTGATTATAACTGTAAAATGGAAAAGCATGAAACCAATCTAATACAAGATGGTTAAAATGACTAAGTGAACAATAGGGTCCAAGCCGGCATACTCAGCGTTTATCGCTGAGACTACACTCATTGTGCAGGTTGTTGGTTATCGCCGAAGCCGAAGTGCGGGATCAGGGTAGTTAGAGTTTATCTTAATTACCGCCACATGGAGTTATTTGTATAGTGATTGTCGGACTGTGGATTGTATTATGGTACGATTATGTATATTCGGGATTGGGTAGACGCTCACTTGTCGGCGTTTTATGGTGTAGGACTTAGTATGATGTATAGGAGTTATCTCGTTATCCCAGCGGTTAGCAGTTTGTTTATGTTGGTTGTGGATATAGTTTGGCTTCGTTACTCACATGGGCGAGTAATGGCCGGTGACACCCGAGTGAGTATTGTTTTTTGTTATTATTTCTTCCGCTGTAAGACGTTTTATTTATTGCTACGTGAGGGATTATTACGTGTTTAAGGAGAGGGGTGTTACAGTCCAGGGCGGACTATCTTTGCCCTATTTCGGCACTTTTCGGACTTCCAACTCAAAATCTTCTTCCATCATTGTATTTTGTTAAGTTTTCTCTACATTTTGACTACTCAATTGTCCATTTTTGGTGAAGAAATGAAGAAAAACGAAATTTGGAGCTAGGAAGAAGACGACAATTTGTTTTTTTGGGTCAAATTTTCAAAGTTTGATTTTTTATGTTCTAAGTGGAATAGCTTTAGTTTGACATTAGAAATAGTGAAAAGTTTATTTGGAAAGTTATAATTGATTGTAGTGGCCAAAAAATCGCCCATTTGGATTAGTGTGTTTTAAGTGCAAGATGAAGTTTCTTGCGTTTTTAATTCTTAAAATGTTGAAAGTTTGTGCAAATGATAGGTCTTAGGACTGATGCTATGGTGTGGGGTGCATTTGAAGGCACGGGATTTACAATAAATTTAGGGTGGACTCTGTCGAAATTTCAATAAGATTTTATTCCTTTTCCTTTGTTGAATCCATAGGCTTATTATGGAGGGCCGTAGGGTTCTCGTAGGATAGCTGATGCTAGGGCATCAGGCTCTCAGCCACAACGTAGGTGCCATAGGGAGGACCCCCTGTTTATGACCATACCCGCTCTACGAGGAGCTACAGAGGAGCTCAGAGAGTGTTAGTTTCATGGGAACTTAGACATTTTCATTCAGCAGGAGCGTCTTTTTAGCAACGAGGTGATCGCCACTTTTGGTCTCGACCCCTGTTTCAGCACTTCATTAAGGAGGGTTGCTTGCTGTTATACCCCAAAATTTGACCCCCTAGTTAGGGTCTACAGGGTGCTGGTGTTGTGAGAGGCATTTTAATCAAGTAGTGAGGGATTCCGGCTCGATCGGCGCGTTCCATGGCATGGGGAACAGCTTCGTCATTTTCAGGGGCGTTTTAGTAATCTTTAAAGGCTCCTGAGACCTCCTATAAGCTTTCTCTCTCCTCCAAAGGATGCCCAAATCAGCTTGAAATGCTTTGATATTTTAACACCCATGTAGAGGATGACATTCTAAGCATAATGCCATTTGAATTTTGATTTTTCGAGTTTCCAATAATTTTCTAGCCATTTCTGACTGAATCTGACAAGAAATTCAATTTAAAAATATTCCAACATTTAAAAAATTCGGTTCCACCTCAGAAAATTCATAATATCCATCCTTGACATGTGGTTAAAATTTCACAGCAAAATTCCTTTGGGAAGTCTTTTAATTAAAATACCAAAAAATCTTACATTTACTAGATTTTCTTTATCTTTAAGAAAGTCTATATAAGGGGATAGGTTTTTGGATAAAATCAGAACCTCATATGCTCAAGAACCCTAGAGAGTCAGAAAACACAGCCTCCTCTCTCTCTCTCACGTTTTCCAACACCCGGCCACCCAAATCATACCGAAAATCCCCCAAAATCATCATCTAAACACGTTTTCCAATCCCTAAAGCACCAATAGTCATCAAAACCCCACAAAAACACCACCAAAACGTGAAGAACAGCAGGAACAACCAACAACCAGAAGCTTGGTTCGAAATCCTTTCGGGTCTGCCATCAACGAAGCACTCGACGAATCCTGGTGTGAAGAATCATCTTGAATTCGAAGGTAAAACAGGTTACAACTCTACTTTCTAATTCCCCACGACCTTATTAACTCTCTGCCAAATTTTGGGTTCAAACTAACCTTCGTACACTTCTGTATTGCTGTTTGTTTAAGCTTCTGTCCAATAACTTGTTTACCAAGTTTCGTGCTTAATTCGAATTCAAATTGGAAAACTTTCAATCACTAACGTCTTGTACATCTTTCAGGCTACACACCCATAAAATTGAGCCAAAAACACCTTCGGGAACAGCCTCAACGCCGCCGTCCGAGGGCGGTCCGCACCCACAGACGTCATGTCCGGGGTCCCGGACTCCCTGTCCGTAAGCTCGGACGCCCACGGACGGCGGCGGGATTTTTAAATTTTAAAATTTAGGTTTTCTAATAATGTCCGGGCCCACGGACAGCCTGTTCGTGGCCCCGGACTTTACAATTTTTTGTTTTCTGTTTATTCGACTTTTATTTCATATAGGTTAACTGGGGTCCGTGGTCTCGGACATTAGGTCCGTGGCTACGGACGGAAACAAAATTTGACCTAATTCTGCCTCCGAAACCCTAGTTTAGGTAATTTTAATTTCCACTTTAATTTTCTGTCAAAAAAATGCTAAAAACCACAAAAAAAAAAACAGAAGCTTGCGCACTTAGGTTAAAACGACTCGTAATAAGCCGTAAATAAACCAAGTAGAGGAAAAACGACCTAGGAAGGGTAATGAAAGTAATTGAACCCTAATTAAGTCGAATATCAAGCCCCCGAATCCGAACTCTCCTTTCCTAATTTGATCTAGGTTAAAATTAGGTGGCGACTCATAATAGGTTCCAGTGAGCTAGCTTAGGTTTTAATAATTATTGTTATATGACATAGTTATTAATCTTAGGCTATAAGTGGACCTAAAACACGATTAGATCCCAATCAAGTTAATCCACATAGGTAGGGTTTAAAATCGAGGCTCACAGACTGGCGACTCTGTTGGGGATAAACTTCTTAAGTTAACTTGTTTAATTTTAAGAAAGAGGGCTTAACTTGAAAATGTTTATTTATGGCTTTATTTACTCTATTTGTTTTACTTTCGTGCGCACTTCAATTTTTGCACCCTTGCATCATATGAGAGCGAGGGTCCACGCAAACCAATTTCACCCGGGACCCGCTTGAGGGTCCCCTGTCAGGGACTCACACCTTTTAGGTGATGTGAATAAGTGAGGGAAAAAGGAGGGTGGTGTCTAACACACACCCCCTTAATACCTGGGCTTTAGCCCCAAGCATTTTCCTGGCAGTACCCTTACCTAGCTCATTGTTTGGTCAGTCAAAGACCCGACCGTAGACGCACACCTTTAGGGATGTGAAAAAAGTGGGGAAGCCCAAAGAGAATGGCGTGCAAGCCCTATTCCTTTGTGGTGACCTGGGCCTGCGCCCCAAGCACTTCTCCGGATCGACCAATACCCAAGTGGGTAGAACGTCAAGTGAGGACATGTGGAACCTGTATGATCCGTGAGGCCATTATCAAACCTAGAATATTGATGGACACCGACCCTTGCGCAAACCTTGCTAACCAGGGGTGAATTAAAACAGGTAATCAGGGGCAAACCCGGGGACTTTGATATGTCTAATCCGGAAAATCTCAGTAGTGACCTCACGAGGCTTGAGGCGAGACATGCTTTTGCGATAGAAGGTTTGGGAGCCCAGGTCAATTCGCTAGAAGCCCCTCCAGTGGTCAACCCTTTTGAAGAATTCAGCCATGCCAGTGGTGAATCTCCGGAAGCTCCATAGAGCTCGATGATGAGGGAATCTTGAGTGAGCTGGAAAAAAGGTCCCTAAGGCACAGCCAATAGAAGACACCACCGAAGTTAATCTGGGACATCTGATAGCCCCAGGATGGTTAAACTAGGTGTGTCTTTGAGCAAAGATGAAAAAGATGAGCTGATAGGTCTGCTTAGAGAATTTTGAAGATGTCTTTGCTTGGAGTTATGCCAATATGCCAGGAATAGACCCAAAAGAAATAGCAGAACACCCATATCCCGACATATCCTGATGTGGCACCTAGATTCAAAAGTTGCGACGGTTGACGTTGAAGCCAGAACTGCAGGTTAAGGTAAAAGAGGAGATAGAAAAGATGCTTCGTGTCGGTTTCATTAAAGTGTCAAGTATCCCTCTGGCTCGCCAATATTGTTGTGGTAATAAGAGGAAAAATGGGAAAATTAGGGTCTGCATTGATTATAGAGACCTCAATAAGGCCAGCCCAAAAGACAGCTTCCCATTACCACACATTGACGTCATGGTCGACGGAGCTTCGGGGCATGAGCTTTTCTCATTCATGGATGGATTCTCCGGGTACAATCAGGTAAGAATGGCGAGGGAGGATCAGGACAAAACATCTTTCACCACACAGTGGGGAACTTATTGTTGGAATGTAATGCCTTTTGGTCTGAAGAATGCGGTGCCACTTATCAGAGAGCTGCAACCACAATCCTTCATGACATGATGCATAAAGAAGTTGAGGTCTATGTGGACGACATGATTGTGAAAGCTAAACGGAGAGCCGATCATTTAGTTAACCTCAGAAAGTTCTTTGAACGCATCCGACAATATAAGATGCGCCTGAACCCGGAAAAGTGTAGCTTTGGGGTAACTGGCGGGAAGTTGCTTGGTTACATGATAACGCCAAAGGGCATTGAGGTTGACCCGGACAAAGTTGCAGCAATTAGGGGATGCAGCCACCAAAAACTGAAAAAGAGGTTAGAAGCTTTCTAGGACGGGTGTAGTACATCAGTCGCTTCATCCGAAACCTGATTGAAATTTGTGAGCCAATCTTTAAACTCTTGAAGAAAGATGCTCCGAGAAAATGGAATGAACAAAGCCAACAGGCATTTGAGAGGGTTAAAGAATATTTACAGGAGCCACCTGTTTTGGTGCCGCCGATCGAAGGGAAGCCTCTGATCCTCTACTTGGCAGCCCATAAATTCTCCATGGGGCTTATGTTGGCTCAGAACCAGGGTGACCCGCCTCATGAATACGCCATCTATTACCTCAGCAAGAAATGGGTGGATGCAGAGACTCGGTACTCCTCCATCGACAAAACCTACGCAGCACTCGTGTGGGCAGAAAGAAACTTCGGCATTACTTGTTAGGGGTTGAAATTCACTTGATCTCTCGGATGGATCCGATAAAGTACATGATAGAAAAACCAGTTCTAACTGGCCTGTTGTCACGATGGTCCCTTTTGCTGTCAGAGTTCGACATCAAATTTTGCGTGCAGAAAGCTATTAAGGGGTCGGTAATAGCGGAGCACTTGGCTGATAATCTAATTGCTGAAGAGTCGTGTTGCAACGATGATTTTCCTGACGAACACGTGATGACAATAAAAAAAAGGGATGTGGAAATTATATTTTGATGGGTCTGCCAATGGGAATGGTTATGGAGTGGGTATTCTGCTCATCTCGCCGGAGGGTTTGCGATTGCCAACCTCTATCAAGTTAGGCTACAAAGTAACTAACAATATGGCTGAGTATGAAGCCTGCATCCTGGGCCTTGAGACGGCACTGGGTTTGGGGATAGTGGATATTGAAGTCTTTGGCGATTCTTTCTTGGTGGTGTGTCACATCAACAACGAGTGGGAAGTTAGAGATGAGAAGCTAGTGCCGTATCACCGCCATCTAGTACAGCTCGAAAAAGTCTTCAGAAACATCAGCTTCGCCCATGTTCCCAGATCACATAATGCCTTTGCAGATTCCCTGGCGTCCCTCGCCTCTTCTCTTGAAATGCCAGAAGATGCGCAGCATATCCTTCTCCAAGTAACCCTTCGGCATGAACCTTCTTTTCAAATAAATGGATATTGGTGGACGAAGAACCATGGTTTCAGGACATCAAGAAGTTCGTAGAAAAGGGAGTTTACCTAGAGGATGCCAGCAAGCAGGATCGTTTGGTAATTCGAAAACTGGCTCTCGGCTACACGATAGTGGCAGGACGGCTGTTCAAAAGGATGTCGTCCGGGGCCCTTCACAGGTACCTTTCGCAAAATGAGGCAAGGGTAGCAATGGACGAAGTCCATGCTGGAGTATGTGGGACTCATATGAGTGGGCACACCTTGGCACGCAAGATTCTAAGACACGGATATTATTGGACAACCATGGAAAACGACTGTCAACAGTACGTCAAAAGATGCCAGAGGTGTCAAATCCATGCAGATTTAAAACACCTCCCAGCTCCCCTTACATCATATGGCATCGCCTTGGCCCTTTGCTTCATGGGGAATTGATATCATCAGGGAAATACATCCCAAGGCATCGAATGGCCATCGTTACATCCTGGTGGCGATTGACTATTTCAGCAAGTGGGTAGTGTGGAGGGTGATTTTTCGGTATGAGGGGGGTCTATCTAAATATGGTCTAACTAAGAAGTCTAGACCCTAGAAATTTGCCATTCTGTGGAGGGTGAAAACCCGTTATTCTGGCATCTCTCAAATACCTACTAAATCGTCCGTCTTTCCCAGAAAGCATAAAGGGGAGTACAAGTGTGCACTACACCCGCTCTCAATGGGCTCCACGCGGACTTATGCCCTAAGGGCGGAATTGACTAGAGTCGCCACCTAGTTTGACCTATGATAACTAGGAAGGAAGAGAGGGGGGTTCTTAGAACCATTGGTTGACTCTGAATGTGTTGCCTATGGATAGGGACTTATCTGATCAAGCCAGAGATTCTGTTATGGGTTCGTACTGGGTTACACCCCTCAGAAGTGGCAATGACCACGACTTCGGATTGGTGCCCGAGGAAACCTCGGTCTCCAATTGTCGGGATTGCCTTCTTTCAAAACCTTATTAGAGAGATTCAGTTAAAGCCAAAGGATAAGATCAAATGAGGAGTGAGGAAGAGTTCGAAGAGTTGAAGAATAGGCTGGTCTTGGAGTTGGTCAGGTTGAAGTGCTTTGAGAGGTTTTAATTGTTCTGAGAGATTTGAGGTCGTTTTGGGCCTTCACGGGATTAAGAGGATGATGGGAGTTTGAGGAGTAAAAGGGCATTCGGTTGGTCATTTGTGGAGTCAAAGGGGTTTTTGGGACCATTTGGATGATTTGAGGAGTTTTTTGTGTTTGCGAAGTTCGGATTTGAAATGGTCGGGTTTTTTGAGGTGTTTTGGGAAGTTGAATGTGTTGAGGTGCAATTCGGGTTTTAAGGATGGTGAGTGTTGGAGTGGAGAGGATATGTGGTTTGTAGGTATTCGGGTTTTGAAGATATTTCAGGTTTCTGGGAGTTTTCAAGAATGGAAATCCTATGTGACTCAGAGTTGGTTCAGAGGAGGGTTGAGAAGTGTTTATGGGCCCTAGAGCTCTAATGAAAGGGTTGGATTGGTTTATTCAGAATTGTCTCTCTTAGAGTTTTTAAAACTGGAAAATCATTTTTTGTTGTAAAAGGGCGGATAATCCCGAGGGATTACCCTATGTACCCCCTCGAACACGACACTTAATTAATGGTAAGTGCCGAGGCTCGAAAGATGGGGCAATGAATTTATGTCGAAAAATAGGATTCAGAGAGAAACACCATGAATGAGATGTTCTCGGTCGAACCCTAATAACGTCTCTAACTCCCGGTTTTAAAATGTTAAAAACGAAAACATTGAAATCGAGTGGAAGGGAGTTAGACGATTCTAAAATCCCGGCTGCAACTAGGAAGGTCGTTACTTCCCTAGCCCCCGCCTTGTAAAAATCTAGGCTGCAATTAGGGGAGGTTTGTCACCCTAATGCCCCGCCTAAAGAGATCCAGACTGCGACAAGGGAGGTTATGACCCCAGTGCCCCGCCTCGGATTTTTATTTTTGGGAAGGAAGACAAGTGATGTCCTAACCATGGAGAAAATGTTTTGAAGGGGTTAGACATTACTTGCTCCCCGAAAAGTTTACTTGAGTTAAACTGAGTTGGAAAAAACTTCGAAGTTGTTCGGAATTCTCGGTAAAGAAACACTGATTTTGAGAATGTTTTAGGAGAAAACTTTCTGTATATGTGAGAAGAACTTTCTGCTGTTTGAGAAGAGTTTTCTGTGATGTGAGAAGAGTTTTTCCTTTAAAATTCCACAAATGGTTTCTTTTGAAAACTTGATGAAGTTTGAATAAAATGATTGTTGAAGTCTGAGGAGAGAGAGATTTTGAGTTGAAGTTTGAAATTTGAACAGGATTTACAAGTTGAGTTGAATTGGATGAATTGAATTCGAGTTGAATGGAATTGGACTGAATTGAAAAGAGTTGGGTTTGAATTGAATTTGGGTTGGGGTTGGAAAATGGGCCGGGTCAAAGTTAGACCAAGTAAAGTCGGTGGTTGGTCAAAGTTGGACCGAGTCAAAGTTGGAGTCAAAGCTAGTCATGGTCAAAGTGGGGTCAAGGTCAAAGTTCAGATTGGTCAAAGCTTGGTTTGGTCAAACTTGGACTTTGTTCGGGCTTTGGGGCCTTAGAATGGGCTTGGGACTTGGAATGGGTTTGGGCCTTAGAATGGGTTTGGCCTTGGAATGGGCTAGGGCCTGGAATTAGATTTGAAACGGTTTGGGCTTTTGATTTAAGGTGGTTTGAACGGCCATTTTAGAAATGGGTCAAAGATGGGTCTCATTTGATTTGGGCTGATTTGGGATTTAGATTTGGGCTAAATGAGCCTTTGAATTAGGCCTGGAAATGGGCTTAGTGGGCCGAATGGGCTTTTGAATTCAAGTGTTGGGCTTGACTTGATTTTTGGGCCCAAACTTGGCCTTGGGCTTTTTGGATGTTAGGCTTTATTTGGGTTGAAGGTTGAAGGTGAAATGACACTTCAAGTTGAAATTTGATTTGAATTTATTCTTTGTGTGTTTTTTTTTGGTAAAGTTTTTTTAATGAAATTAGGGATGGTTTGGATAGGCTATAAAAGTTTGGAAGGTATTGTTCCCCACAAAGCAAATCAGAAATAAGCTAGCTGTGGGGTACCTTCAAAGGCTTACAAGAGATCTTCAAAGTTTTGGAAAGTATTATTCCCCACAAAGCAAATCAGAAATAAGCTAGCTGTGGGGTACCTTCCAAGACTTTGATCACAATAAATAGGTGACCCTAAGGGCTGTCTAGGGCTTAAGCAATAAAAGAATACAAAGAATGAATTGAAATTGCCATAAAGCTAAATGCAAAGAATGTATGTACAACGTATATTATCAAATTAGTTTGTTCATTTCTGCTTATTCACACTTAGAGACCGGGAGGAAGTTTTTACTGCACAAAGGAGACCTCGCTCTTGAAATCTGCTATTGCTAACCTAAGACTAAATGAGTCAATAATTCATCCAACTCTGCTCGCGGTTATTTTTTAAAAAAAAAACAAACCTTTATGTCGGTTTATACATTCGAAATGTCGTAACAAAATTAACAAGATTATTTAACTAACCGATCATAAGCTCAGAAGTAAAATGCAACCAAATCAAACCAAGAAAGGGATAGAAGAGCGTGCGCCTGGAGGCACTAAACTGCAGACTCGATCACCACAACTTCATTTTTTAGAACCGAACCCATACATGAGCATTTTTATCAGGTTCGAACAAGTCTGAACAAATTACAGAGGATGACAGTGGTTCTTATGAATTTTATTCAACAGAAGAGCAAATATGGACACATAAGCATTCGTGAAGTATAAACTAGCAAGCAGATAACAAGCAAAGAAATGATGTACCAGAGAAAACGATAACAGTCTCCTGAAAAGAAAGAACACAGAACAAACGTCTTGGATTAGATTCATGAGCATATTCAGTGGAGTAAATATTCAGAAGAAAGCTTGAGGATACAGAGAAAGAGTAACCAGGATGATGATTAACATCGATACCAATTGCACACCCTCTACGCAAGGGGAAATGAACCTGTTAGCAACATGATGATGAAGCTATATCTAACAATAGGCAAACAGAGTTAGAATGAGCCTCCGCTAGCGTGATAAACAAATATACCCAGATATAAACCGACGTTGGGTTGATTTACAAAGGTTTCATATCAGATTCGAGCACCATTTGTGCCAGACAGAATCAGACTCAGAGGGAGAGGACGTATATTGCCTTGTCGAGAGTCTGAAATCCTTTCAAAACATATATGATGCGAAAGGGAAAAAGACACATGCAAACAGAAAGCCGAACCCAGAGTGGATCCCGGTTCTCTTGGTATGCACACAGTTAAGTGGAAGTTGCAAGAACGGGGAAGCAGCAGAAAACAATATATGTGACGGATTTGGATTCGTTTGTCTTTGTGGACCCATGAACCCATTCTGAGTTTGGTATCCAACAGGACATGTATTGGATGGTCATGATCAAGACCCAGTTAAATTCGAACAGAAACGAGTTACAACAGGAGAAATCGAAATCTCCACCAACGAAAGAAAAAAAAAAACAGTAACAGAAACACTATGTCGTCAGTATAGATATGAATGAGTAACCCACATGAAATACTCTGAATCCATCGCCGCATGGGAGCAAACACGAGAGCAGAAGAAGATCAACAAAGTAATCACCAGTTGAAAATAGCAGTATGTAAAACTGGTGTCAGTCAACTTCGGCGAAGTCATTATGTACGTTATTCTTCTCGAGTCCATTTGACAATATATACAAGAAGATAGCAAGTAAAAAAAACGATTTAAGCTCCAGAGACTACAAATGGACTTTGAATTCACTGGAACTGTCGTAAGTGCTGCAGGTTTAAGTATCAATTACTTAACACTGCACGAAGCTCAGTAAAAGTAAGAAGGGAGGCGAGCGAGATTAGTACAAACATCGGAAATGAATTTCCGGAAAAGCTACCCCTCATGCCTCTCATAGCCATCGTCCATTCGACTCATATGGCAAAAATCAACGAATTCATGAAACCGTTAAAACGGAAAACGAAATGAACAAAGGAAAAGCAGAGGCTAAAAAGGAAAGTTATCAACAGAGAAACGAAGAATTCAACGCTTCGTAACCAAAGCTTACCTACCCTTGTTGAAATGTTGAATGCGGCAACCGGGGCAAATGAATGAAGAAGAGAAAGGAAAACAGGCGAAAATCAGAAGCTCGTGGTAGTTCGAGGTGGAAGGAGAGTTTCGGGGTATAGAGAGATTCACTTTTCGATGGTGCTGGAGAAAATGGGAGTCGAAACTGTTGAGATAGTCGAGATTGTTGTTGTTTGGAGATGGAGATGGAATATCGATGTGAACGATGAAGAAGAATTCCGTTTCTCTGGTTTCTTCTCAGGTTTCAAAAAAAGAGATGGAAGTTACTGGTAATGAAAACATCGAATTCTTTGCCTGCCCCCGGGATTTGTTCACTACAGTATTTTTATAAGTGGATGACTAGGGTTTTTTAAAGATGGGCTTGTTAAAAGAAAAAGATAACTAGGCCTGATATAAGGAAAATGGTATTCAGCTGGTTTGGGCCGCGTCTAGTCCGAGCTGGGGTTCAGGGCCTCGTTTGACTGGCTTTGTACATGAATAGAATGGATAAAAAGAAAAAACACAAACTTTGCTTCTCATGGGGATCGAACCCAGGGCTTTCGCCCTCCTCCCAGCAACACTAACCGACTACACTACAACATCATTCAGCATATTAATGTAAAATAACAAAGAATTAAGATAAGTTAAGCAAGTAACAAAATGGCATAAGGTAAGGACAATGTAAAACAACTAGACGACTAAATAAGCGAATACAAAATAAAAATAAATAACATAGTAAAACAAGTAGCTAAACAAAGAGGGACGGGTTTGAAATTGGACAGTCGTCGGAAATTCATTTTTGAAAAATCTTGTTTTTATGAGATACCTTTGAAAAGATTATAAAACCATGGTTTCGTTTTGGCACGCACGCTAATATTTTTTGAAAAAGAAAGGCGACGACCCCTCTTATTATTTTCGGAATTGCTTTATGGGGGTGAGCATTTTTGGTGTCTACAGATGGCTCCCCTTGATTCAATTTTGCAAGCCCTTGCAGAATTGGATCAAGGTTGACGGGGCGCCAAAAATTCTCACTGCAGCTTGGGGCATTCCCAAGTGTGAGATATGAGTACCATATGAGTGGGGACTAATGATGGGCCCCGACTAGACCTCGGCGTCTAGCGCTAGGACTTATGACGGGCCTAGAGTACAATTTAAAGTACGAGGACTTAGAAGAGCCTCAACTAGACCTCTTGAAATCTAGCTTATAAGACTTATGACGAGTCTATAATACTAACAATTAGAGATTGGTTTAGGGTGCACGAGGGCTTAGGAGTGCCTCAACTGGACCTCTTGATATCCAGTCGTAGGGCTTATGACGGGCCTAGAATGCGATTGAGAGTACGAGGACTTAGGAGTGCCTCAACTAGACCTCTTGATATCTAGCTATAGGACTTATGATGAGCCTATAATACTAACAATTAGAGATTGGTTAGGGTGCACGAGGGCTTAGGAGTGCCTCAACTGGACCTCTTGATATCCAGTCCTAGGGCTTATGACGGGCCTAGAATGCGATTGAGAGTACGAGGACTTAGGAGTGCCTCAACTAGACCTCTTGATATCTAGCTATAGGACTTATGACGAGCCTATAATACTTTAATGGAGTACCGTACTAGTAGCGTAATAGCTGCCTAGCAGGTGGATGCGAAACGATCTTGCGCTAGTAGCGTAATAGCTGCCTAGTGGAGGAAAAGTGTTGGAACCGTACTAGTAGCGTAATAGCTGCCTAGCAGGTGGATGTGAAACGATCTCACACTAGTAGCGTAATAGCTGCCTAGTGGAGGAAAAGTGTTGGAACCGTACTAGTAGCGTAATAGCTGCCTAGCAGGTGGATGGAAACAATCTCACACTAGTAGCGTAATAGCTGTCTAGTGGAGGAAAAGTGTTGGAACCGTACTAGTAGCGTAATAGCTGCCTAGCAGGTGGTGTGAAACGATCTCGCACTAGTAGCGTAATAGCTGCCAAGTGGAGGAAAAGTGGTGGGACCGTACTAGTAGCGTAATGGCTGCCTAGCAGGTGGATGTGAAACAAATCTCACACTAGTAGCGTAATAGCTGCCTAGTGGAGGAAAAGTGGTGGATGGAACAGTACTAGTAGCGTAATAGCTGCCTAGCATGGTACTGCAGGTGGATGTGAAACGATCTCACACTAGTAGCGTAATAGCTGCCTAGTGGAGGAAAAGTGTTGGAACCGTACTAGTAGCGTAATAGCTGCCTAGCAGGTGGATGAAACGATCTCACACTAGTAGCGTAATAGCTGCCTAGTGGAGGAAAAGTGTTGGAACCGTACTAGTAGCGTAATAGCTGCCTAGCAGGTGGATGTGAAACGATCTCACACTAGTAGCGTAATAGCTGCCTAGTGGAGGAAAAGTGTTGGAACCGTACTAGTAGCGTAATAGCTGCCTAGCAGGTGGATGTGAAACAATCTCACACTAGTAGCGTAATAGCTGTCTAGTGGAGGAAAAAGTGTGGAAGTGAAAAGTAAAGTAGAAAGAGGAGAAGTGGAGGAGTGGTGGAACCGTATAGTAGCGTAATAGCTGCCTAGCAGGTGGATGTGAAACGATCTCGCACTAGTAGCGTAATAGCTGCCTAGTGGAGGAAAAGTGGTGGGACCGTACTAGTAGCGAATGGCTGCCTAGCAGGTGGATGTGAAAAAATCTCACACTAGTAGCGTAATAGCTGCCTAGTGAGGAAAAGTGTTGGAACAGTACTAGTAGCGTAATAGCTGCCTAGCAGGTGGATGTGAAACGATCTCACACTAGTAGCGTAATAGCTGCCTAGTGGAGGAAAAGTGTTGGAACCGTACTAGTAGCGTAATAGCTGCCTAGCAGGTGGATGTGAAACAATCTCACACTAGTAGCGTAATAGCTGTAGTGGAGGAAAAGTGTTGGAACCGTACTAGTAGCGTAATAGCTGCCTAGCAGGTGGATGTGAAACGATCTCGCACTAGTAGCGTAATAGCTGCCTAGTGGAGGAAAAGTGGTGGGACCGTACTAGTAGCGTAATGGCTGCCTAGCAGGTGGATGTGAAACAAATCTCACACTAGTAGCGTAATAGCTGCCTAGTGGAGGAAAAGTGTTGGAACAGTACTAGTAGCGTAATAGCTGCCTAGCAGGTGGATGTGAAACGATCTCACACTAGTAGCGTAATAGCTGCCTAGTGGAGGAAAGTGTTGGAATCGTACTAGTAGCGTAATAGCTGCTGCCTAGCAGGTGGATGTGAAACGATCTCACACTAGTAGCGTAATAGCTGCCTAGTGGAGGAAAAGTGTTGGAACCGTACTAGTAGCGTAATAGCTGCCTAGCAGGTGGATGTGAAACGATCTCACACTAGTAGCGTAATAGCTGCCTAGTGGAGGAAAAGTGTTGGAACCGTACTAGTAGCGTAATAGCTGCCTAGCAGGTGGATGTGAAACATCTCACACTAGTAGCGTAATAGCTGTCTAGTGGAGGAAAAAGTGTTGGAACCGTACTAGTAGCGTAATAGCTGCCTAGCAGGTGGATGTGAAACGATCTCGCACTAGTAGCGTAATAGCTGCCTAGTGGAGGAAAAGTGGTGGACCGTACTAGTAGCGTAATGGCTGCCTAGCAGGTGGATGTGAAACAAATCTCACACTAGTAGCGTAATAGCTGCCTAGTGGAGGAAAAGTGTTGGAACAGTACTAGTAGCGTAATAGCTGCCTAGCAGGTGGATGTGAAACGATCTCACACTAGTAGCGTAATAGCTGCCTAGTGGAGGAAAAGTGTTGGAACCGTACTAGTAGCGTAATAGCTGCCTAGCAGGTGGATGTGAAACAATCTCACACTAGTAGCGTAATAGCTGCCTAGTGGAGGAAAAGTGTTGGAACCGTACTAGTAGCGTAATAGCTGCCTAGCAGGTGGATGTGAAACGATCTCACACTAGTAGCGTAATAGCTGCCTAGTGGAGGAAAAGTGTTGGAACCGTACTAGTAGCGTAATAGCTGCCTAGCAGGTTGTGAGTATTTGATTGTGAACGAACTTTGTGGGTACATGCAAATGATCTGCGATGTAAGATGTTCAAGAATAAATGTATTAATTGAATCAAACTCCCTGTTTGTGGATGTAGATTTTTGTGTGAGCAGACGGCTCCAGAGTTGTTTCAGATTTTGAGATGACTTTGGCATGTGGTGATGGCTCCAGTGCGGTCGGAGGGCTCCGACATGATTCATGACCCCATTATGAGCAACGGCTCTGGGGTGGTTGGTGGGTTTCGATTTGAATTGAGATTTGAGATCGAATGGTGGGTTGATGATGTGATTGGTGGATTGTGTCGTGTTTGACGTATTTTGATGTGGTAGATAAATTCTTGGTCATGTATGGACGGCTTCGGCCGGTTATGACTTTAGGGTTCTCTCATGATGGCTCAAGGATAGCTCGGGATGGCTCCAGGAAGGGATACGAGATGGCTCTATTTGGTGATAGCGAGGAAGAAAGAGGCATTTTTCCTTTGAGGTGGTCGCACCCTGGGCGGGCTGCCTACGTACTCAATTTTGTATTGAGATCAGACCATACGTAGTTCGAAACTGTGTAGGCAAGACCCTGGTGATGAAATGGCTCTAACAGGGATGTTAGGTGGCTCCTATATTGTTCTCGAACTGTTGAGATGGCTCCTATGTAGCTCTAAAGATGGTCACAATGTCTGAGGATGGCTCCCGTATGGCTCCAATTTGGCTTTGGGGAGGGGTGTCGATGAGGCTCAAGTATGACAGTGGATGGCTCCGAGATTGTCTTCGTACGGCTTAGGATGGCCTTATTTTGGTTCGATGTAGCTCAAAGGTAGCCTGGGATGGCTCTAAATGCTTCGATGTATCGAGGATGGCCCCGGGTGGCTTCATAATGATTCGACGTAGCTCAAAGATAGCCCGGAATGGCTTCAACTTGATTTCTTTTGATAGGAACTTCAATTGCAGCAACTGAAGTCAACTCTCAACGAGTCTAGGCAGAGTTCTTACCAATCAGATGTTGATGATGGAGTGCTTATGATGCATGCAAATATTAAATGCTAGATACGATGCAAAATGCATATGCAGTTTTTGTAGAGAAGGTACGGTCCTATCTCTCTATTAATATGAGGTTTACGAATATAAGACATCTTGATTCGATCTTGAATGATTGTTGAATTGGAAGGCGTGAATCATTTTCCTCTCATGGAGGGATACGGGTCAATCTCTAGTGAGTTTGTGTGTGTGCAAAGCGGTGTGATGATACTCTCGATGCTTAGAGCAGTATTTTCCTGAGAATTTCCTTTTTGAGGTTATGGACTTTCCGTTCCTCACAAATTCCTCTCCTGCAATGGGGTAAGCTGATTATGATTTGGTGGTTTAGTCGAAGAGTCACTCGCACTCTAAAGACCTTGTGAAGTAAGGTCGCACTCATTCACTCATAGTCTCCGTATTGTGAGGTGGGACATGTTGATAACAAGCACGAAGCTTATGATTCATGTTTCAGATCTGATACTTTCAGCTAACGCTCACCAACTAACGAGTCAGAGGTCTTTCATTGGGTTATGACGGGGTGAGGGGTATGATGTATGTCACATGGGACTGGAGGATTTGTTTAGGAATTGTGGAGCTTTTGTGCAATAGAGGACATGTTTCGCCTTTGCCATGGGTGGAATGATTAGGCGGGTTTTGATAACCCGTGTCAGTTTCTACGGGACATCATTGGTCCTTTTGGTTTGGATTTCTCCTTCTTGCCTCTCCTGGCGTACGATTTGAACTTTCTTCTCATCTTCGTGTTATTGAAATTGCGTTTGGCTCATCAACTTTTTCAAGCATTCTCTGCTTTGTATTTTGGCTTTCAGCTTTAGAGTTGCGTTGACTCATCGATCTTCTTGGACAATTTGATGTTCTTTTGGTGTTCGGCTCTGGAGTTGCACTGACTCA
Source organism: Limonium bicolor (assembly GCA_023374045.1). NCBI lineage: Eukaryota > Viridiplantae > Streptophyta > Magnoliopsida > Caryophyllales > Plumbaginaceae > Limonium > Limonium bicolor. The sequence goes on from CM041777.1 coordinate 414,266,928, forward strand.
CTAATTTCCTTGCACATTTTCGATGTTATTTTGTGAAAGATGGTGGGGGGAGAGGCCATGGCTCCGGCTCCTTCGAGATCCTCTATTGCAAGGGTAGGTATGTATATGTGGGGTGGCATGTTGTGGAGTTTTTTTTATTTTGAAGAAAGAGTTTTTTATGAAAGGCTCAGCGGGGCTCACTAAGGGATCATGTACAGGGCAGTCAAAGCTTTTTTGGTTTTGTGGAGATTTTTATTCCTAAGTGCCTCGTCATTCTCATTAGTCGATAATTGTTTTCTTACTATTCTCGAATCTTTGCATGAACCACAGTTCGTATCTTGCTACCGACATTGATCTCACTAAATTATGCTCTCCATGTGCTGAAGGAAAGCACAAGTCGCTCATGGTTTTACCTTGATTGGCTCTCTCTACCTTCCCTCGTCGCTCAGTGGATGGTCCAATACCCTCTTTTGGAATTCAAGAGAAAATACCGCTCTTCGCGCACTACTCACTTGGTTTGTGGTGCTGATTTTGATGAGACCCTTGTGTTCATTGATGGGTCGAGAGTTACGTGGTTCACGCGCTCTATTCAAGCAATCAATCAAGATTTTCACCAAAGACGTCATTTCGATACGGGAGTATGCAAATGCAACGATCTACCATGCATTGTGTTGTGATAATATGGAGTTACTATGTATAGGATGTGTCAAATGCTGAAAATGATGAATGAAGATGGTTGACTTCAAGTTTGACTAAATGTTTGTTTGTTTTTTTTTTGATGCAATGCATGCGTGGTAAGGCTACACCTAGTCTCGCTTGAGTCGGCTCTAGTTGATGATCCATGAAATTCATCCCGTCAGTGTCGGTCTTGGATGTGGTCTAACAGTTGAGGTTGTTGTCTAAGAAGTAACTCTCGAGCGAGGTCGGGTTGGTGATTGGCTCCTAGATTTTGGATTTTAGGGAGTGCTGGTGATTGCTCCTAGATTTTGGATTGTCTAGGAGTGACAACTTCCCACATGGTAGCCAGACAACTCCCGCATGGTAGCCCCATAATATGACAAAGAACATGACATCCTTCTTTTTTTCATAACTTTCTCTTTTTTTTCTGATGGAGAGGAACAATTCTTTTCAAGCAAATACAGTAAATGTGAACAAAAGCAACTACTTTCTACAACTACGGCTGTTAGCTAAGAAAATCATGATGTTCAACTTGGTGACTTTTCAGGAAAAGGAACCGAAAGTATCTTCTTCCTGGCCTAGAACATATGTTGCATTCCTAGTGCGGAGGCGTTTCCCCTGTCTATCAACTCTTGAATTGATCCTTTAGTGTGGTGCACTCGTTAGTGGTGTGCCCCCAGATTTGTGATAGTCGCAATACTCATGCAAGTGAGGCCCAAGCTTCTTAATTCGTGATCTCGTGTTGAAAAGTGCTAGATGACCCCCCTCAACTAATATTTCAATGCTTTGCTGAGTGACATTCCCGGATTTGAAAGTTGTCCTTGTGAGCTTTGTCCAAGTAGACTATCCTTCTTTTCCATCATTTCTGGTTGCTCAATCAATTTGATTTCAGTGTCCTCCAAAGCAATTACGGCCGCCATCAATCGTTTGAACTCATAAATGCCTAGGTATTTCAGCTGACATTGGTACTCTTCTCTCATGCCAGAAATAACCATTTGTATTTGTTCCTCCTCAGTGGGTTGATTATTCATTTGCCCAGCCTTCACCCTCCATCGTTCTACGAATTCCCTCACAGTTTCGTCAGGACTTTGGCGGGTGATTTCTAATTCTCTGCGTGTAACTTCATGATGAAAGTACCACCGTATTGGGTGAGAATTCGAAGTACAAATCTTGGCTTGACTTTCCTTTTAGATCTAGGCCCATAATCCAAGAGTAAGCAGGTCCCTGTAAGTAGAATCTAAAGCATGCAGCCTTCATCTCATCAGATAAACCATGTAGATCCATGAGCTTGTCATTTTGTCAACGTGATGCCTTGGGTTACCAATTCCTTCATACTTCTCCATTCAGGCAAACTTAGGCCTTTGTGTAGTCGAGCTCCAGCATATGGATTAGTTGGTTCCCAACCCATTGATTCAAAGCGTCGGGTCCGTTCTATCTCTTGTATTTCTGTCCTCAACTCTTCCATTAGTTCCTTCTTTAGGGCCGTCCTGAGATCTGGGTCTTTGATGAAGGTAGAGGCGATCTGGGAGTGGTTATCATAAAGAGAACGAGGGAGTTGGAAGGCTTCTGGGCAGAGATGTTGGTCAAACTTTGATGGCTGAGGAAGTATTTGTCGTGGAGGGGTGTGATTTTGTGCGGGAGAGGAGATACTTAAACCGGGATGTGCAACGAGTGATGATGAGGTTTGGTGGTTTCCCGCATCACGGATCATCTGCGATTGCTGATTTCCTATAGTGGCAATTGGGTTTCTTGGGGCCGAACTGCATACGAGCGAAGGAGGCATGTTTGGCACTTCTGGGATTTGGACAGAGGGAGTGTGTGGGTCCATCGCTTGAAACTCATAGGCATCATATGCAGAGTAAGTTGGAGACTCCTTGTAACTGCTATCTGACCCTGAATGGGCCCTATTTGTTTTTCTTTGGACGCATTCTCCTATCCTCAAGTTTTTCTCCAAGCCACCATCAAAGTTACGTGTCAACCTTTCATTAGCTAATCGACCTTTGACGGTTTGACACTCCGGGATGGTTGCTTGGTCATTTTCCACCGTTGCTTTAAGTGGGCTGGTCTTTTCCCTTTCAGTTATGTGTGCCACCAACACTGCACGCACACAGCAAGAGTAGAATGGGTGAGAAAAAGGTAATATCCGTATGCTTCATTAAACAAGATGTTATTGTGTGGTGAGTGTGAATGATTGTTGGGGAAAAACAATCTTTTATTTATTTTGAAAAAAGTTGTGAAATTCATGTTGTATGAATGTCATGGATGCAAGCGTGTGAAATTTTTTTTTTGAAAGGGGATGCGTCCGTAGATACCGTAAATTTCACCCCATAAAGCAGAGTTGATGAATGATATATAGATGTGAGGGGTCGTCCCTTATTCGTTTTTTTATTATACGTGCATGCCAAAAGAAACCAATTTTTAGAAAACAATTTTGAAAACGCGTGTTTTCAAAGTGGTGGATTTTCTCATATGAATTTTGACACTCGGTCATTCGCAAATAAAATAAGGAGTGGGGAACCCTATACACATTGATCTAAATAAATTCAAAGGGAATGTGCAACCTATACACAAAGTCTATTCAGAAATTGACAAGAGAGAAAAGAATGCTAGGGAAAACCTATACATCAATTCTAAAAGTCATTAAATGGGGAAGTTTTGAGCTAAACTTCTTCTGAACTCTTCTGGTCCGTCTTCGGGCTTCTGATCGACTGCTTGCGCTCATCTTCAGACTCTTGCTGGCTTGCTTGCTCGTCGTCGGGCTCTTGTGAAGCGGAAGCGGTACTATGATCAAACAGAACGGGTTGGTGTTCCTCTGATTCTTACATTCTTGGACTCGACGTTTGTTTGGATGTGGTCGGTCTTCATGTGTTTCGATTTGTTTCACGGGTTTGTGTTCTTCTGATTTCCGACATTCCTGAACGCGAATGGTTGTTGCTAGTCTTCATGTTGCTGGATTCGGACTGGTGCTCCTCTGATCTTTGGTTCGAATGGTTGACGTTGGTCTTCACGTTGCTCGGCTAGCTCCGCGGGTTGGAGCATCTCTAGCTTTCGCTGCTGATTCGCGTAGTCGGCCTTCATGCTGCTCTACTTGCTCTGACAAGGGGAATAAATGATATTTTTGAGAAAGGAAAGATGAATGATTGAGCACAGAATCTCATGTAAAAATCCACCACTTTTGTGAAAACACGAAATGACTAGAACGCTCCACAGTAATGACTACTGCTCTTGAAGGTGGGGTTGAACTTCAAAAATAGTGGGTCATAACATGGGGACTGAATCATTTATTTTGAAATACGTTTGTGAAATTCAATTTTGAAAACTGTTTTCGAAAACTATTTTAAAAATCATGTTGGTGAAGAATGTTGTTTGAAATTCGTTTGTGGAAAGTAGGTTTTTCGAAATCAAATTTTTGAAAAATTGTTTCGGAAAATAGCATTTTAGTGAAATAAACCTTTTAAGGAGAATGACAAATTTTGAAAAACCCGTTTATGAGTAAATATTTTGTGGCACTTTAAATTGAACGAGCTCATAAAAAACAGCTTTTAGGGACATGCAAACGAGAATTCCGAACATTTTAAAACGGATTGATCTGAAAAAGTGGTTTGCACACACATGTATAGCATAAAGTAAATCGCGGCTATGTGGATGTGGAGCTGTAAGTGTTAATGTTGGGATAATCACTTTCCAGGTCAATTATGATTCCATCTCACCGGGGGAACCGTCGTCCCTTCACTGTCATCTCTCGGGGTTTTTCTCTGCTATGCCCCTGCGAGGCACATCGTAAAGAAAGTCCGGAGTGCTTAAGTTCGAAAGGTCAGGACACCCGAGATGATAAGGAAACATACGCCACGGCCAGTGATGATCCGACAACACCCCCTTTTCGGGAAACTCGGGGAAGTATTTGCATGGGAACGGGTCTCTCGTCACCTGCACGGTCAGGTGTGTCTAAAGTCCAAATTATTCACTGACTACGTTGTGCCATGTATGGGTATCCGGTAAATACGGGATCCTCTATGGACGTATAGCGTGACATTGGGCTTTAGAGACACATGTAGTGCAGAGGAACAATGGAGAACTGAGCCCATGCAATCTTCAGGGTAAGGCAAAAGGGCGGTCAGACAGGCGGCATACAAGGGGGTGACTTCCAATAAACCGTCTTAGACACCGGACCAGGTAGCTGGACACTGAAGGCTCAGAGTTCACTATATGCTGGCTTTGACTCGGATAATGGAGGATAATTTTGGATCATGAGCTCAAGGCGTCGGTCAGAAACCTTACCGCCCCGTGGGTGGGTTTGTTCACTCATAAAGTGACCCTAGCTCATGGGGAATCAACCGTGGACCGGTTGGGGATCCCGTGACATCGTGGGTAAATCGGGTGACACAGAGGAATGCATGTCCTAAGCTACCCACCCCATGCACCCCACAATTGTAACATAAATATGAAAGCAGTAAATGAAACAAACGAGGTTAGCACCGACCTATTCGCTAAGGGTTTTATCTTGAGATTAGTGATTCCAAATTGGTTGTTTATTAACCTAAGAGAAGTTAGCTTCATTTAGTCCTAAGTGTCTCTTTCTAATCGTGAGCTAATCATTAACCCAATTGTTGTCATGTTTGTTGAGGATCTATCAAGTCCTAACTGTCCTCATCAGGTACACACTAAGTGCGGAGTAGAATAATCCTAAAGGCTTTGAAAAGAATCTCTTGAAGGTTTTGAAAGAAGTGGGGAACTCCCGACAATCTTGAATGGAGTTCAGTCTTCCTTGAGTTTGAGAAAAACTTACTCAAGTTTTCCCCAGCAGAGTCGCCATTCTGTGGAGGGTGATTTTTCGGTATGAGGGGGGTCTATCTAAATATGGTCTAACTAAGAAGTCTAGACCCTAGAAATTTGCCATTCTGTGGAGGGTGAAAACCCGTTATTCTGGCATCCCTCAAATACCTACTAAATCGTCCGTCTTTCCCAGAAAGCATAAAGGGGAGTACAAGTGTGCACTACACCCGCTCTCAATGGGCTCCACGCGGACTTATGCCCTAAGGGCGGAATTGACTAGAGTCGCCACCTAGTTTGACCTATGATAACTAGGAAGGAAGAGAGGGGGTTCTAAGAACCATTGGTTGACTCTGAATGTGTTGCCTATGGATAGGGACTTATCTGATCAAGCCAGATTCTGTTATGGGTTCGTACTGGGTTACACCCCTCAGAAGTGGCAACGACCACGACTTCGGATTGGTGCCCGAGGAAACCTCGGTCTCCAATTGTCGGGATTGCCTTCTTTCAAAACCTTATTAGAGAGATTCAGTTAAAGCCAAAGGATAAGATCAAATGAGGAGTGAGGAAGAGTTCGAAGAGTTGAAGAATAGGCTGGTCTTGGAGTTGGTCAGGTTGAAGTGCTTTGAGAGGTTTTAATTGTTCTGAGAGATTTGAGGTCGTTTTGGGCCTTCACGGGATAAGAGGATGATGGGAGTTTTGAGGAGAGTAAAAGGGCATTTTGGTCATTTTTGGTGGAGTCAAAGGGGTTTTTGGACCATTTGATGATTTGAGGAGTTTTTGTGTTTGCGAAGTTCGGATTTTGAAATGGTCGGGTTTTTTGAGGTGTTTTGGGAAGTTGAATGTGTTGAGGTGCAATTCGGGTTTTAAGGATGGTTGAGTGTGGAAGAGGATATGTGGTTTGTAGGTATTCGGTTTGAAGATATTTTAGGTTTCTGGGAGTTTTCAAGAATTGGAAATCCTATGTGACTCAGAGTTGGTTCAAAGGAGGGTTGAGAAGTGTTTATGGGCCCTAGAGCTCTAATGAAAGGGTTGGATTGGTTATTCAGAATTGTCTCTCTTAGAGTTTTTAAAACTGGAAAAATCATTTTTGTTGTAAAAGGGCGGATAATCCCGAGGGATTACCCTATGTACCCCCTCGAACACGACACTTAATTAATGGTAAGTGCCGAGGCTCGAAAGATGGGGCAATGAATTTATGTCGAAAAATAGGATTCAGAGAGAAACACCATGAATGAGATGTTCTCGGTCGAACCCTAATAACGTCTCTAACTCCCGGGTTTTAAAATGTTAAAAACCGAAAACATTGAAATCGAGTGGAAGGGAGTTAGACGATTCTAAAATCCCGGCTGCAACTAGGAAGGTCGTTACTTCCCTAGCACCCGCCTTGTAAAAATCTAGGCTGCAATTAGGGGAGGTTTGTCACCCTAATGCCCCGCCTAAAGAGATCCAGACTGCGACAAGGGAGGTTATGACCCCAGTGCCCCGCCTCGGATTTTTATTTTTGGGAAGGAAGACAAGTGATGTCCTAACCATGGAGAAAATGTTTTGAAGGGGTTAGACATTACTTGCTCCCCGAAAACGGTTTACTTGAGTTAAACTGAGTTGGAAAAAACTTCGAAGTTGTTCGGAATTCTCGGTAAAGAAACACTGATTTTGAGAAATGTTTTTAGGAGAAAACTTTCTGTATATGTGAGAAGAACTTTCTGCGTTTGAGAAGAGTTTTCTGTGATGTGATGTGAGAAGAGTTTTTCCTTTAAAATCCACAAAATGGTTTCTTTTGAAAACTTGATGAAGTTTGAATAAAATGATTGTTGAAGTCTGAGGAGAGAGATTTTTGAGTTTGAAATTTGAACAGGATTTACAAGTTGAGTTTGAATTGGATGAATTGAATTCGAGTTGAATGGAATTGGACTGAATTGAAAAGAGTTGGGTTTGAATTGAATTTGGGTTGGGGTTGGAAAATGGGCGGGTCAAAGTTAGACCAAGTAAAAGTCGGGTTGGTCAAAGTTGGACCGAGTCAAAGTTGGAGTCAAAGCTAGTCATGGTCAAAGTGGGGTCAAGGTCAAAGTTCAGATTGGTCAAAGCTTGGTTTGGTCAAACTTGGACTTTGTTCGGGCTTTGGGGCCTTAGAATGGGCTTGGGACTTGGAATAGGTTTGGGCCTTGGAATGGGTTTGGGCCTTGGAATGGGCTAGGGCCTTGGAATTAGATTTGAAACGGTTTGGGCTTTTGATTTAAGGTGGTTTGAACGGCCATTTTAGAAATGGGTCAAAGATGGGTCTCATTTGATTTGGGCTGATTTGGGATTTTAGATTTGGGCTAAATGAGCCTTTGAATTAGGCCTGGAAATGGGCTTAGTGGGCCGAATGGGCTTTTGAATTCAAGTGTTGGGCTTGACTTGATTTTTGGGCCCAAACTTGGCCTTGGGCTTTTTTGGATGTTAGGCTTTATTTGTGGTTGAAGGTGAAATGACACTTCAAGTTGAAATTTGATTTGAATTTATTCTTTGTGTTGTTTTTTTTTTGGTAAAGTTTTTTTAATGAAATTAGGGATGGTTTGGGATAGGCTATAAAAGTTTGGAAGGTATTGTTCCCCACAAAGCAAATCAGAAATAAGCTAGCTGTGGGGTACCTTCAAAGGCTTACAAGAGATCTTCAAAGTTTTGGAAAGTATTATTCCCCACAAAGCAAATCAGAAATAAGCTAGCTGTGGGGTACCTTCCAAGACTTTGATCACAATAAATAGGTGACCCTAAGGGCTGTCTAGGGCTTAAGCAATAAAAAGAATACAAAGAATGAATTGAAATTGCCATAAAGCTAAATGCAAAGAATGTATGTACAACGTATATTATCAAATTAGTTTGTTCATTTCTGCTTATTCACACTTAGAGACCGGGAGGAAGTTTTTACTGCACAAAGGAGACCTCGCTCTTGAAATCTGCTATTGCTAACCTAAGACTAAATGAGTCAATAATTCATCCAACTCTGCTCGCGGTTATTTTTTTAAAAAAAAACAAACCTTTATGTCGGTTTATACATTCGAAATGTCGTAACACAAAATTAACCAATTAATTAACTAACCGATCATAAGCTCAGAAGTAAAATGCAACCAAATCAAACCAAGAAAGGGATAGAAGAGCGTGCGCCTGGAGGCACTAAACTGCATACTCGATCACCACAACTTCATTTTTTAGAACCGAACCCATACATGAGCATTTTTATCAGGTTCGAACAAGTCTGAACAAATTACAGAGGATGATAGTGGTTCTTATGAATTTTATTCAACAGAAGAGCAACTATGGACACATAAGCATTCGTGAAGTATAAACTAGCAAGCAGATAACAAGCAAAGAAATGATGTACCAGAGAAAACGATAACAGTCTCCTGAAAAGAAAGAACACAGAACAAACGTCTTGGATTAGATTCATGAGCATATTCAGTGGAGTAAATATTCAGAAGAAAGCTTGAGGATACAGAGAAAGAGTAACCAGGATGATGATTAACATCGATACCAATTGCACACCCTCTACGCTTAAGGGGAAATGAACCTGTTAGCAACATGATGATGAATATCTAACAATAACAATAAACATAGAATGAGCCTCCGCTAGCGTGATAAACAAATATACCCAGATATAAAACCGACGTTGGGTTGATTTACAAAGGTTTCATATCAGATTCGAGCATTTGTGCCAGACAGAATCAGACTCAGAGGGAGAGACGGATTGTCGAGAGCCTTGTGAATGAAATCCTTTCAAAACATATATGATGCGAAAGGGAAAAAGACACATGCAAACAGAAAGCCGAACCCAGAGTGGATCCCGGTTCTCTTGGTATGCACACAGTTAAGTGGAAGTTGCAAGAACGGGGAAGCAGCAGAAACAATATATGTGACGGATTTGGATTCGTTTGTCTTTGTGGACCCATGAACCCATTCTGAGTTTGGTATCCAACAGGACATGTATTGGATGGTCATGATCAAGACCCAGTTAAATTCGAACAGAAACGAGTTACAACAGGAGAAATCGAAATCTCCACCAACGAAAGGAAAAAAAAATCAGTAACAGAAACACTATGTCGTAGTATAGATATGAATGAGTAACCCACATGAAATACTCTGAATCCATCGCCGCATGGGAGCAAACACGAGAGCAGAAGAAGATCAACAAAGTAATCACCAGTTGAAAATAGCAGTATGTAAAACTGGTGTCAGTCAACTTCGGCGAAGTCATTATGTACGTTATTCTTCTCGAGTCCATTTGACAATATATACAAGAAGATAGCAAGTAAAAAAAACGATTTAAGCTCCAGAGACTACAAATGGACTTTGAATTCACTGGAACTGTCGTAAGTGCTGCAGGTTTAAGTATCAATTACTTAACACTGCACGAAGCTCAGTAAAAGTAAGAAGGGAGGCGAGCGAGATTAGTACAAACATCGGAAATGAATTTCCGGAAAAGCTACCCCTCATGCCTCTCATAGCCATCGTCCATTCGACTCATATGGCAAAAATCAACGAAATTCATGAAACCCGTTAAAACGGAAAACGAAATGAACAAAGGAAAAGCAGAGGCTAAAAAGGAAAGTTATCAACAGAGAAACGAAGAATTCGACGCTTCGTAACCAAAGCTTACCTACCCTTGTTGAAATGTTGAATGCGGCAACCGGGGCAAATGAATGAAGAAGAGAAAGGAAAACAGGCGAAAATCAGAAGCTCGTGGTAGTTCGATGGAGGTGGAAGGAGAGTTTCGGGTATAGAGAGATTCACTTTTCGATGGTGCTGGAGAAAATGGGAGTCGAAACTGTTGAGATAGTCGAGATTGTTGTTGTTTGGAGATGGAGATGGAAATATCGATGTGAACGATGAAGAAGAATTCCGTTTCTCTGGTTTCTTCTCAGGTTTCAAAAAAAGAGATGGAAGTTACTGGTAATGAAAACATCGAATTCTTTGCCTGCCCCCGGGATTTGTTCACTACAGTATTTTTATAAGTGGATGACTAGGGTTTTTTAAAGATGGGCTTGTTAAAAGAAAAAGATAACTAGGCCTGATATAAGGAAAATGGTATTCAGCTGGTTTGGGCCGCGTCTAGTCCGAGCTGGGGTTCAGGGCCTCGTTTGACTGGCTTTGTACATGAATAGAATGGATAAAAAAGAAAAACACAAACTTTGCTTCTCATGGGGATCGAACCCAGGGCTTTCGCCCTCCTCCCAGCAACACTAACCGACTACACTACAACATCATTCAGCATATTAATGTAAAATAACAAAGAATTAAGATAAGTTAAGCAAGTAACAAAATGGCATAAGGTAAGGACAATGTAAAACAACTAGACGACTAAATAAGCGAATACAAAATAAAAATAAATAACATAGTAAAACAAGTAGCTAAACAAAGAGGGACGGGTTTGAAATTGGACAGTCGTCGGAAATTCATTTTTGAAAAATCTTGTTTTTATGAGATACCTTTGAAAAGATTATAAAACCATGGTTTCGTTTTGGCACGCACGCTAATATTTTTTGAAAAAGAAAGGCGACGACCCCTCTTATTATTTTCGGAATTTGCTTTATGGGGTGAGAATTTTTTGGTGTCTACGGGTAGAGGCTAGATCTTTCGCCCAATTGGGGGCCAAACAGACAACACGGTTTATTGAAAGTGAGATTATCTGCAGATATGGTGTGCCTTTCGAAATTATTACAGACAATGGCGTTCAGTTCAAGGCCGAAACTGAGCAACTCAGGAGGAAATATGGAATTCAACATCATCATTCCTCACCCTACCGCCCACAGGCAAACGGGGCCGTTGAGGCGGCAAATAAGACCATTAAGAGGATTCTAGCCAAGATGGTCGATACCTACTGGGATTGGTCATTCAAGCTACCGATGGCTCTTTGGGGTACAGGACGTCAGTAAAGACAGCCACTGGGGTACTCCCTATTCCCTGGTTTACGGGACTGAGGCAGTACTGCCCATTGAGATGAAGATAAAGGCCCTACGGGTCATGAGCGAGCTGCAAATACCTGAGTCTGAGTGGGAGGAGAAAAGGCTCGACAGTTTGGCTTTCTTGGACGAGAAAAGGTTGCGAGCCCTCGAATGTATCCAAGTCTACCAGAAGCAAATGGCCCGAGTTTTCAACAAACGAGTCAAACAACGAGGAATTCAAGAGAGTGATCTTGTGCTAAAGCAACTCAGGGCTGATCTACCAGATCCGAGGGGGAAATTCAGACCCAAATGGTCGGGGCCATACTTGGTGAGACAACTGTTCTCATATGGTGCAGCAAGTTTAGTTCTAGCTAGTACCGGGGAGGAGCTCCCGGGATTAGTCAATTTGGATAAGCTCAAGAAGTTCTATGCATAAGCATATTTTCATTGCTAGGTTTGTCCTCATGTCAATCATTGTTTCATTTTGTAACACTCTAGGAAACATTAATAAAAAGAGATTCTCGTTCCTTGAAGTTGTGCTTTCTTCTTTAGGCTGAATGAATTAAACAGTCGTCCGGACACCTAGCGCGAAATTCCTTTGTGGGGTGTACCTTAGGCGTTAGAAACAGAGCTTTTGCTCTCATGTGCCTTGTACAAAACCATTTCCCATCCATGTATTCACCACCTCCATTACAGTCACCACACATGTCGCAGCATTCCATCACCTCTACCATTTCATCAGGCACATAAAAAGCAAAAACCGCGGCCGCCAAAAGGCCAAAGAAATGAATCACTCAGAAATCACCCCATTACCCCTCACCACCATTGTTCACTACCACACATGCAATCACCCTTCACAAATAACTTGGGCATTCAAAGGTTTGTCAAGAAAACCCCACAACAATACTGGGGGCAATCTGAGTTAAGGAACGTTAATGTTTATTTCTTTTGTTTGAATGTGCAAACAAGTCTCTGAGTGAACGTTTCACGAGAGTGCCTTGAGCGGTAAAACCAAGAGCGAAAGAGCGTGTCATTTTTACACGACTCCAGAGAGGTCACATTCACAAGGTGAGGTAAACAGCATGACTCCGACCGAAGGAGATAATTGTAAATTTACGTTTAAACCTGTGAAAAGTGACAAAGAACAGATACACAACTACCAGGATGACGAAGCACCTAGGTACAGCACACACAGCCAAAAAGCTTGTGAACCCTGACATTACGCCCTAGGCACCCCCGCTGAGCTTTTCATATATGACCTCTTTCATAATATTACAAGCTCCACAAACAAGCTAGCCAATGATGAATAACCGACCGGTGACCAAAGGAAGCAAGGAGCCCGACTTTTGAGCAACAACTTCACAAGTCCAAAGAAGCAAAACCGCTACCAGCGTGACGAAGCGATCCGCAATGGTCCCAAAGTGACACAGGATCCAAAATGAGCTAACATAAAAAAACAGCTCTCAAAGTTCAAAACCGGGAAACACAAGAACCCCGAAGGAAAGGAGATTCAAAGAAGGGCAAACTTGAAAAGTCTCAAAGAAACCCATAATCGGAAAAGGAAGAAGATGCAAGGAACAATCCAAAAGTTCCAAGTCCCAAGCTCATAAGTGAAGTCATCACGAAGTAGCCAAACGACTTCAAGGCAAAGAAGACAAGTCCTAGAGACGGTGCAAGTTGCAGCTTTGGTCATCCTTAAAGCTCCACATATCCTAAACATTCCTCCATTATCCTGTTGTCATTCATCACACCCCATAGCCACGCTATAAGCTCAAAAGTCTTCCGACTTAGTAGTTGTGTATCCGATCATGTGAAAGTAGCAGGTTGAATGCGTAAATCTAACAAATGTCAAATTCAATGGTTGAGAAGTTGTGCTCGTAAGTGAGAAAGGTGCAAACACCAAACACGTCGAGTGTAGGAAGCACCACTGTTATACCCAAAATTTTGACCCCCCTGGTTAGGGTCTACAAGGTCCTGGTGTTGTGAGGGGCATTTTAATCAAGTAGTGAGGGATTCCGGCTCGAACGGCGCATTCCATGGCATGAGGAGCAGCTTCGTCATTTTCAGGGGCGTTTTCGTAATTTTTAAGGCTCCTAAGACCTCCTATAAGCTTTCTCTCTCCTTCAAAGGATGCCTAAACCAGCTTGAAATGCTTTGATATTTTACCCATGATAAAGGATGACATTCTAAGCATAATGGCGTTGGAATTTTGATTTTTCGGATTTCCAATAATTTTCTAGCAATTTCTGACTGAATCTGACAAGAAATTCGATTAAAAATATTCCAACATTTAAAAAATTCGTTTCCACCTCAGAAAATTCGTAATATCCATCCTTGACATGTGGTTAAAATTTCACAGCAAAATTCCTTTGGGAAGTCTTTTAATTAAAATACCAAAAAACTTACTTTTACTAGATTCTCTTTATCTTTAAGAAAGTCTATATAAGCGGGATAGGTTTGGATAAAGGAAGAACCTCGTATGCTCCAGAAACCCTAGAGAGTAAGAAAACACAGCCTCATCTCTCTCTCTCACGTTTTTCCAACACCGCCACCCAGAATCATCCGAAAATCCCCCGAAATCCCATCTAAACACGTTTTCCAATCCCCAAGCACCAATAGTCATCAAGACCCCACAAAAACACCACCAAAACGTGAAGAACAGCAAGAACAACCAACAACCAGCAGCTTGGTTCGAAATCCTTTCGGGTCTGCCATCAACGAAGCACTCAACGAATCCCGGCGTGAAGAATCACCTTGAATTCGAAGGTAAAACAGGTTACAACTCTACTTTTCTAATTCCCCACGACCTTATTAACTCTCTGTCAAATTTTGGGCTCAAACTAACCTTCGTACGCTTCTGTATTACTGTTTGTTTAAGCTTCTGTCCAATAACTTGTTTACTAAGTTTCGTGCTTAATTCGAACTCAAATTGAAAACTTTCAATCACTAACGTCTTGTACATCTTTCAGGCTACACACCCATAAAATTTGAGCCAAAAAACACTTCGGGAACAGCCTTAACGCCGCCGTCCGAGGGCGGTCCGCACCCACGGACGTCATGTCCGGGGTCCCAGACTCCTTGTCCGTAAGCCCGGACGCCCACGTACGGCGGCGGGATTTTTAAATTTTAAAAATTTAGGTTTTTTCTAATAATGTCCGGGCCCACGGACGGCCTGTCCGTGGCCCGGACTTTACAATTTCTGTTTTCTGTTTAATTCGACTTTTATTTTCATGTAGGTTAACTGGGGTCCGTGGTCTCGGACATTAGGTCCGTGGCTACGGACGGAAACAAGATTTGACCTAATTCTGCCTCCGAAACCCTAGTTTAGGTAGTTTTAATTTCCACTTTAATTTTCTGCCAAAAAACGTAAAAAAATAAAAAAAAAAACAGAAGCACGCACCTAGGTTAAAAACAACTTGTAGAAAGCCGTAAATAAACCAAGTAGAGGAAAAACGACCTAGGAAGGGTAATGAAAGTAATTTGAACCCTAATTAAGTCGAATATCAAGCCCCCGAACCCGAACTCTCCTTTCCTAATTTGATGTAGGTTAAAATTAGGTGGCGACTCATAATAGGTTCCAGTGAGCTAGCCTAGGTTTTAATAATTTTTGTTATGACATAGTTATTAATCTTAGGTTATAAGTGGACCTAGAACCCGATTAGATCCTAATCAACTTAATCCACACAGGATAGGGTTTAAAATCGAGGCTCACAGACTGGCGACTCTGCTGGGGATCACTTCTTAATTTTAACTTGTTTAATTTTAGGAAAGAGGGCTTAACTCGAAAAATTGTTTATTTACGGCTTATTACTTTGTTTGTTTACTTTTGTGCGCACTTTAATTTCTGTACCTTTGCATCATATGAGAGCGAGGGTCCATGCAAACCAATTCCACCCCGGGACCCGTTTGAGGGTCCCCTGTCAGGGACTCAGACCTTTTTGGTGATGTGAACAAGTGGGGAAAAAGAGGAGGGTGTCGTCTAACCACACCCCCTTAATACCTGGGCTTTAGCCCCAAGCATTTTCCTGGCAGTACCCTTACCTAGCCCATTTTTTGGTCAGTCAAAGACCCGACCGTAGACGCACACCTTCAGGTGATGTGAAAAAAGTGGGGAAGCCCAAGGAGAATAGCGTGCAAGCCCTATTCCTTTGTGGTGACCTGGGCCCGCGCCCCAAGCACTTCTCCGGATCGATCCTTACCCAAATTGGATAAGCGTCAGGTGAGGACATGCTGAATTTGTGTGGGCCTTGTCTGCTTGTATGATTGGCCCACTACCCAGCCTAGAAACTGATAGGAATTTCTCCTACATCAACCTAGCCCAACCCGAATTGGCAGCTCTATTTGTTTGCGGCCCAGAGGCCCTGTTTGGTTATCATGTGAGTCGTTCGGGCTTCGGCCCAAAAGCCTAGACTTAGGTGATTTCTCTCCTGGCCCAATTTGAATTATCCAATTGGTTCTAGGCCCATTAAAAAATCCACCTGAAATAACTCACAAGTCCTGAAAATAAAAACTTTTTCGGCTTAGCAACCATCTTCTCTGGCCCGATGAAAGTTAGGCCCATTTGTGATTTAGGGAGCATTCTGGCTCATGTGCTTTACTTCAGGCCCAAACACATTCTGGCCCAAGGGCTCACTCTAGTCCAGGTAGACTTCTTATCATGACCCCAGCCCAAAACCCTAGATCTAGGTGTCATCTTTTAGGCCCAACAAAATCGCTCGGCCCAAATTCCAGCTCACATATTGAGCAGTCATTTTGGCCCAAGTACCACACTCATGACTCATTTCATCTAGGCCTATAGACCAATTCATAGTTTTGCCCATAGGCTTCGCTCTCAATTCAGAATTTCGGCCCATAAAACATTTGAATCCAAGATAGTTTGCATAATTCATTCATCCAGTTTCCGGCTTCAAGGCCAACAAGAACATCAAACGAATCTTAGACTTGAAGGCTTATCTCTCGACCCAGTGGCCCATTCACGGTCCATGTGACTTCCTTCAGCTTGTTTGCTCGGTTTCTAGATTAAGGGATTCAGGCCCACATGTCCGTTCTAGTCTAGGAGTCACTATAATCTGTGCACTCCACTCTCAGTTTGGAGAAGACTCAGGCCCAGTTACTTCCTACATAACCCATAGGCATTCCTAGTTCAAAAATTTTACAGGGCCTACTCGAAGTTTGGAAGGAAGACAATCACGGTCATCTCAATGGCGTCCTGACGGCCCAAAGCTCGAGTCTTCAGTATGTTGGCATCAGACAGCCCAACATCACTATTTTAGAAGTTTTCTCGATTGGTAGTTTTCTTTTTCGTTCTTCCAGCTTTTATGGTAGCTAGCTTCCTTTATCATATTAGGTAGTTTTCTTAAGATTTCAATTTCGATGTTGTCTTTTCGTTCATGAATTAGAGCATAGTTCCACTTTCATAACTTTTGTGCATTTAAGAACACCAAAAAAATAAATAAGTCATCACGTCATTTCACCCACATCCACTACCTTGATCACATACATCCCATGTGTCTCACCACACCCCCTCTCCACATGAAACTCATTCTTGCGCAGGGAGTATCTCACCACCTTGTCGGCTTCCACCACTTGTCACCTCTCAATAGAAAGTTAAACCGTACACTGAAAGCATCCCACTACCATGTTTTACTTTCATCACTACATCACTCCACCAAAACAGCAAGACTTCATCACCACGTACCACCACACATACAGCCACCTCCAACAAATAACTTGGGTATTCAAAAGGCTTGTCAAAAAAACCCCACAATAATACTGGGGGCAATCTGAGTTAAGGGTCGATAATGTTTATTTCGTTGGTTTAAAGCGCGTGAACAAGTCTCTGAGTGAACATTTCACGAGAGTGCCTTGAGCGGTAAAACCATGAGTGAAAGAGCGTGTCATTTTTACACGACTCCAGAGAGGCCACATTTAAAGGTAAGGTAAACGGCATAACTCCGACCGAAGAGAGATAATTTGTAAATTTACGCTTAAACCAGTGAAAAGTAACAAAGAGCAGATACACAACTATTAGGGATGACGAGGCCCTAGGAAATAGCACCACATAGCCAAAAGCTTGTGAACCTGACATTACACCCTAGGCACCCCCGCTGAGCTTTTCATATACGTTCCCCTTTTACAACACTACAAACTCCACAAACAAGCCAGCCAATGATGAATAACTGACCCGGTGACCAAAGGAAGCAAGGAGCCCGACTTCCGAACAGCAACTTCACAAGTCCAAAGAAGCAAAACCGCTACCAGCATGACGAAACGATCCGCAAATGGTCCCAAAGTGACATAGGATCCAAATGAGCTAACATCAAAAATAGCTCTCAAAGTCAAAGCCGGGAAACACAAGAACCCCGAAGGAAAGGAAATTCAAAGAAAGGCAAACCTGAAAAGCCTCGAAGAAATCCAAAATCGGAAAGAAGATAGAAGGTGCAAGGAACAACCCAAAAGTCCCAAGTTCCAAACTCACATGCGAAATCATCACGAAGTAGCCAAACGACTTCAAGGCAAAGAAGACAAGTCCGAGAGACGGTGCAAGTTGCAGCTTTGGTCACCCTTATAGCTCCACATATCCTAAACATTCCTCCATTGTCCTGTTATCATTCATCACAGCCCATAGCCACGATATAAGCTTAAAAGACTTCCGAACTAGTAGTTGTGTATCCAATCACGTGAAAGTAACAGGTTGAACACGTAAATCTAACAAATGTCAAATTCAATGGTTGAGAAGTTGTGACCGTAAGTGAGAAACGAGTGCAAACACCAAACACGTCGAGTGTAGGTTAGAAAGCACCACATCAAGATAAACCTGACCTTGTGAGAATGAGACTTGTTATGCACCATTAGTCAAAGAAAATACTGGGGGCAATCGATCGTTCTGATCGATTGCCAAAAATCCTAAAGAACTCAGATTGCCTTAAGGAAAAATACTGGGGGCAATTGTTGGTCCCAACAATTGCAACAACGACACCGTTTGAGGCCCAAAAGCCAGAAACCCAAAGGATTCAAACCCTTCTCATATCACTCAGGCCCGACCTAAGCCCTACCTCCACATTCAAACTTCCTCGGGCCCGACCTAAGCCCTACCTCCACGTTCAAAACACCCTCAGACCCGACCTAAGCCTTCCTCCACATTCAAACATCAATAGGCCCGTCCTAAGCCCTTCCTCCACAACAAATCCCCCCAGGCCCGTCTTAAGCCCTACCTTCACATTCAAAACACCCACAGGCCCGTCTTGAGCGCCACCGTCTCCAGGTTTGACATAAGCCCTAATCCTTCTACATCCATTTAGACCCATCATACATTTTACTCACTTTCACTTAGAGCTACCCTATAGGCCCGTCATAAGACCTAGATTCCAGCTTTAGGCTCGTCATAAGACCTAGTTCCAACCCTTAGGCTCGTCATAAGATCTAGATCCATCCTTAGGCTCGTCATAGGACCTAGAACCATTTTTAGGCTCGCCATAAGACCTAGAACCATTTTTAGGCTCGCCATAAGACCTAGTCACATTCCCTTAGGCTCGTAGTAAGACCTAGTTGCATCCCTTTAGGCTCGTCATAAGACCTAGAACCTTTTTAGGCTCGCCATAAGACATAGAACCATTTTTAGGCTCGCCATAAGACCTAGTCACATTCCCTTAGGCTCGTAGTAAGACCTAGTTGCATCCCTTTAGGCTCGTCATAAGACCTAGAACCATTTTTAGGCTCGCCATAAGACCTAGCTGCATTCCCTTAGGCTCGTAGTAAGACCTAGCGTTACCCTTTAGCTTACCCACTCTTATCAAACACATTGCATTCATCTCATTCATATAGGCTCGTCGTAAGACCTAGTTGCATTATCCAGGCGCGTCACAAGACCTGGCGACAGAAAAGTTGGCGAGGTGATGGCAAGAAATCCTCCTTTTGCGATGTCAACTTATTTTCGGGATCAACGAATGGTGGGCGAAGGCAATAAGTCCCCAAGGTTTTTACCAGGAGTTATCCCTGCACACCGGCTTGGGGGGCGATGGCAATAAGTCCACATTGGGTTCAGCCAGGAGCATTGGCACGGGTTTCGGTCCCCAGAAGCATCCGAGCATCATCAGCATCATCAGCATTATCATCAGCATCATCAGCATTATCATCAACATCATCAACATCATTAGCATCATCAACATTTCAGCATTCTTGCATTTGCATACCGCCCAGTTATCACATTTTAGGTTGTCAACGCCTTAGAATCGCTTGATATTATCTCATTTCCACATTTTAGGTTGTCAACGCCTTAGAATCGCTTGACATTACTTCATTTCACTTTACTTATAGGTAGTCAACGCCTTAGAATAGCTTGACATCATCTCATTCGTCACAGGCAGTCAACACCTCAGAATAGTTTGACATCATATCATCATTATAGGTAGTCACGCCTTAGAATTGCTTGACATTACTTCATTTTACTTATAGGTAGTCAGCGCCTTAGAATAGCTCGACACAATTTATCAGTTTTCGATAACATGCAGGGTCTTGGAAACATTTGAAATTTTGGGGTATCACTCAAGGATCAACTAGCCTTCTCACTTTCATTACAAAGTCTAGTGACGGGGGGCAATCTGTTATACCCAAAATTTTGACCCCCCTGGTTAGGGTCTACAAGGTCCTGGTGTTGTGAGGGGCATTTTAATCAAGTAGTGAGGGATTCCGGCTCGAACGGCGCATTCCATGGCATGAGGAGCAGCTTCGTCATTTTCAGGGGCGTTTTCGTAATTTTGTAAGGCTCCTAAGACCTCCAATAAGCTTTCTCTCTCCTCCAAAGGATGCCCAAACCAGCTTGAAATGCTTTGATATTTTAACCCATGATAAAGGATGACATTCTAAGCATAATGGCGTTGGAATTTTGATTTTTCGGATTTCCAATCATTTTCTAGCAATTTCTGACTGAATCTGACAAGAAATTCGATTTAAAAATATTCCAACATTTAAAAAATTCATTTCCACCTCAGAAAATTCGTAATATCCATCCTTGACATGTGGTTAAAATTTCACAGCAAAATTCCTTTGGGAAGTCTATTAATTAAAATACCAAAAAATCTTACTTTTACTAGATTCTCTTTATCTTTAAGAAAGTCTATATAAGGGGATAGGTTTTTGGATAAAGGAAGAACCTCGTATGCTCAAGAACCCTAGAGAGTCAGAAAACACAGCCTCCTCTCTCTTTCTCACGTTTTCCAACACCCGGCCACCCAAATCATACCGAAAATCCCCCGAAATCACCATCTAAACACGTTTTCCAATCCCCAAAGCACCAATAGTCATCAAAACCCCACAAAAACACCACCAAAACGTGAAGAACAGCAAGAACAACCAACAACCAGCAGCTTGGTTCGAAATCCTTTTGGGTCTGCCATCAACGAAGCACTCAACGAATCCCGGCGTGAAGAATCACCTTGAATTCGAAGGTAAAACAGGTTACAACTCTACTTTTCTAATTCCCCACGACCTTATTAACTCTCTGTCAAATTTTGGGCTCAAACTAACCTTCGTACGCTTCTGTATTGCTGTTTGTTTAAGCTTCTGTCCAATAACTTGTTTACTAAGTTTCGTGCTTAATTCGAACTCAAATTGAAAACTTTCAATCACTAACGTCTTGTACATCTTTCAGGCTACACACCCATAAAATTTGAGCCAAAAAACCTTCGGGAACAGCCTTAACGCCGCCGTCCGAGGGCGGTCCGCACCCACGGACGTCATGTCCGGGGTCCCGGACTCCTTGTCCGTAAGCCCGGACGCCCACGGACGGCGGCGGGATTTTTAAATTTTAAAAATTTAGGTTTTTTCTAATAATGTCCGGACCCACGGACGGCCTGTCCGTGGCCCCGGACTTTACAATTTTCTGTTTTCTGTTTAATTCGACTTTTATTTTCATGTAGGTTAACTGGGGTCCGTGGTCTCGGACATTAGGTCCGTGGCTACGGACGGAAACAAGATTTGACCTAATTCTGCCTCCGAAACCCTAGTTTAGGTAGTTTTAATTTCCACTTTAATTTTCTGCCAAAAAAACGTAAAAAATAAAAAAAACAGAAGCACGCACCTAGGTTAAAAACAACTTTGTAGAAAGCCGTAAATAAACCAAGTAGAGGAAAAACGACCTAGGAAGGGTAATGAAAGTAATTTGAACCTAATTAAGTCGAATATCAAGCCCCCGAACCCGAACTCTCCTTTCCTAATTTGATCTAGGTTAAAATTAGGTGGCGACTCATAATAGGTTCCAGTGAGCTAGCCTAGGTTTTAATAATTTTGTTATATGACATAGTTATTAATCTTAGGTTATAAGTGGACCTAGAACCCGATTAGATCCTAATCAACTTAATCCACACAGGATAGGGTTTAAAATCGAGGCTCACAACCAAATCTAAACATAAGCTTGACCCTGTGAGGACGAGACTTGTTCGCACAAGAAAATACTGGGGGCAATCGATCGTTCCGATCAATCGCCATGAACTCTAACTCAGGTTGCCTTAAGAAAGAATACTGGGGGCAATTGTTGGTTCCAACAATTGCAACAACGACACCGATTGAGGCCCAAAAGTCCAGAGCCCGAAGGTTCAAACCATCCAAACATCCCACAGGCCCGTCCTAAGCCCTTCCTCCACATCAAATTCCCACAGGCCTGTCCTAAGCCCTACCTTCACACCCAAACTCCGTAGGCCCATCTTGAGCCCTACCATCTCCAGATTTGACATAAACCCTAATCCTTCTACATCCATTTAGACCCATCATACATTTTACTCACTTTCACTTAGAACCATCCTTTAGGCTCGTAGTAAGACCTAGTCGCATTCCCTTTAGGCTCGTCATAAGACCTAGAACCATCCTTAGGCTCGTCATAAGACCTAGATCCATCCTTTAGGCTCGTAGTAAGACCTAGTCGCATTCCCTTAGGCTCGTAGTAAGACCTAGTTGCATCCCTTTAGGCTCGTCATAAGACCTAGAACCATCCTTAGGCTCGTCATAAGACCTAGATCCATCCTTTATGTAACACCCCTACCGCTAATACCGTCATTACCGTACCATACTTACCTTCGCAGCGGTTATTACTTACTCAACGGCGGGTGTACAATGCCGTTAGTCACCCACGTGACTAACAAGGCGAGTTACAATACTACATACTATCGGTCTGATGAATATGAACATACCGAGTGCTTTACACATTACATTACTTTCCCTTGCATACCAATCCATAATCCAATTACAACTCCAATACATTACTATACCGAGCATACTACAATCCTTACATTACCGATACAGTCTAGACTTCCAAATTCATACTACGTTACAAGTACGATTCCCTTTTCTCAACTACCCATGCTTACGTAGCAGTCCCCGTCCTACTCTCTCGAACGGAGGTCAGCTTCGAGTACCTGCACACTAAAAATGGTCCCCCGAGGGGGTCAGCTTACGCTGCATATGAAATCCGCATATACCACGTGCTAACCGCGGTACGCTGACTACTTTGGGTCGGATATACATGGAGTTCATTTTACATGTATACATACATACTCATACTACTCAATACAATCAAAGATACCTACATAAATACACAAGTACAATACTTACTAAGGAAGACAATTCAATAGTCAACCATTCGTATTTGTCATACATTCATTACTCTTCGTGCTGTGTTCAATATTCATTGCTCTACTCATGCTTACTCCTTACTCTTGCATACTCACTCACTCCATGTGCAATACCTTACTCGTACCCGATCCTTACTTTGTACTCGTTACTATACTGGTGCATACTCACTCCTCAATTCTCTATACTTACTCTTACATATTCGATACTCAATACTCACTCATACATACTCAATACTCGGTACTCATTACATACTCATACTTGCTTCTTACTCGATACTCGTTGCCTTACTCATACATACGCAATACTCATTACTTTGTTCTCTGGGCGGAGTCATACTCAAGACTCGCCACCGGACCTACAATACGAGGGCTATACGCTTAGCTCCTCAAATACTCAAATGTCCGTTCTACCGGACTACACGAATTCCCAACACTCTTCTCTCAGAGCACAATACAACCTCATGGGTTAGCCTAGAAGTATCTCTCTCGATAACCTCTGTTAGCTTAGGGAATTACCACCGTCTAGTATCCTCAGATTTAAGGGTTCCCCAACATATCGAATACTCTCTCGTTCGGGGCATACTTACATCAGTCGGGTCCTCTCATAATGGGTCGACTAATTACTAAGGGGTTTGGAGATCCCTCATCATTCTTTACTACTCTCATGGTTCATGTTTTGCACCAAGATTAATTCCTCTAATAGAGGTTACTTATATACTTCCACTACGTTTCGTTTGTGGATTATTCATTTCGTTTCTCCTACCGTTATCGGAAGGTTATTACTCCGTACACTCGCTCACATGCTAGTGAGTTCGTTGGGTTGCGTTATCGTTTATTGATTCGATAATTTAATGCGTTGCTACGTTTCCATTAGTTCACATTATGACTCTTACTACGAGCCTCTACACAATAAGACTCATCTATCGAGTCTTACTACGCGCTAAATGAAGCCACACAATCAAGTAGAAGGTTAGCTCACACAACATCTCATACTCTACAATGGAAGGCATAACCAGTTTCATGCTTTAGTCTTGATTAGCCGCATACAACATACATCAACGTAACTCGTTAGCATACGGGGTATGAGGAAATCATACCTTTCACCGAGTTAGCTCTACTTGTTTCCCTTGTTTCCTTGGTTCACACTGGTTCACTGATATGTTCCAACATTATTATTAATACTACCTTCTTACGATACACAAATTATTACTACTCCCTACTACCTACCGAACCACCCCCCGTTATCCCGTTGTACTTAATGTTCTCATACTCTCAACATACTTGATTACTTCCCATACTTGTTTTTTTCCTACTCACATACTTACTTCCTACCTTTAACTTCATTACAGTGTCTACTACATACATATGCATATATGTGTATAGGCATATATATTATATATATATACATATGATTATTATAATCATATAATAAAATTATTTATTTTTTTTTTTGACTCGACCGGACTTGCGACCGACCTTGCAAGTCCGGTCCATTCCAGTAGCTACTAGTACGAGAAATTTTCTGATCGACCGAACTTGCAAGTCTGGTCGCAAGTTCGGTCCATTCCTGTAGCTCGCATTACGGGAATTTTTTCTGGCCGACCGAACTTGCAAGTCCGGTCGCAAGTTCGGTCCATTCCAGTAGGTTTCTGACGGGAGAATTTTTTCTGGTCCGACCGAACTTGCATGTCCGGTCGCAAGTCCGGTCGATTCCAGAAGGTTTCCCGTCTTTGTAAATCTGGGCTCGACCGAACTTGCAAGTCCGGTCACAAGTCCGGTCCGCCCAGTACTTCAGTTTTAAATTCTGTTTTCAGCTCTATACTTTGCCCATTGTTTCCCCAATATTCCTACATGTAATCCCACATTTTTTAAAACACTACTTAGGCCCTCCAAATTGCCTTGATTCATCCACCAAATCCCTCACTAAATCCATCAAATAACTACACAATTCCCTCACTTCTTTTCCAATACATGTAACAGTTTTTGTTACCCTTATGCTACATATTTTACAATTCAACTCTCCCATCCAATACTTTCTCAACCAATGCCATCCCTAGCATTCTAAATACCTCTCCTTACCATACCAATTCATCTCCAAGCCATTGCACTACCTATACCCAAGTTCCAACACTCATCTCACCAAAAATCCTGCACATTAAATTCTCCTAACTTCTCCCGTGTGTTCTTATACACTTTGCTACAGATTTTACACTCCTTATTCCTCATACTACAATTACCATTCCAATGGTCATTAAACATCTCTACTATCCTCAATACATACCTTGGTTCTCCCACTCACCAGTCATTCTTAAATACATAATTCCTACTAAAATTTTGCCATAGTTCATCTACTTTCCTTACTTATCCACACACATCCTTTTCTCATCAAATTCATCTCTATTCTAGCCAAACCACAAGGGTTCTATCAGCACACATACAAAATCCAATATACCAATATTTCCTCAATTCACCATACAATTATTCATATACAATTACTTGGCTCTAAGGCCTACAATCCACATGCTTGCTCTTAAATACTCAAACTTCACAATCTCAATACTAGTACAAGGTTTTAGGTTCTTTAAATATTTTGCCCATTCCCATTACTCTAATACAATAAAATTTACATTAGGAAGGAGCTCTTACCTTGAGCTTATACTTCCTTCTTTCATTCTCATTTTTCCTCCTTCTTCCTTTCTTGCCTCCAAATCGGTTTTTGTGGGATGGAGTTGCCAAACTCCATCCCCACACCCAAATTACACAAGAGAACATAATCAATCTACTAACCCCATATTAACACTAATTCATTG
Organism: Limonium bicolor; assembly: GCA_023374045.1. Classification (NCBI taxonomy): domain Eukaryota; kingdom Viridiplantae; phylum Streptophyta; class Magnoliopsida; order Caryophyllales; family Plumbaginaceae; genus Limonium; species Limonium bicolor. The sequence continues at coordinate 414,292,710 of CM041777.1, forward strand.
AAGTGTAAAATAAATTTCTAGGGTTTACCTTTGGAGTGTTTTAGGAGGGGTTTTAGCCCTTGGTTCAAGAAGGAGAATCCACACCATGGCTAGGTGAAATTGATGCTCAAAGAAGAGAGAAAACAAGGCATTACAAAGGGCTAAAATTGGTTTCCAAGAGGGTGGAGGAAACTTGAATCTTTTATGGAGATTTTTACCTTGTTGGAAAGAGGAGACTCCAAGCTTCACAATGGTGTGCTTTTCTCTTCAAATGGGGAAAACCCATGGAGATGAAACTCATCCTTTTCGAATTTTGAAAAGATAGAAATGTAGAGGAGGATGAGGGATTACAAATATGTAATTTATTTTACATTTGGGGCTCAAGGAGCTAGAGTTGGAGAAGAATGAAGAGAGCCATGGATGTGGAGCTTCTCAAAATCGCCCAGCTCAAGGAGGGAGAGAGAATCGATGGGAAGGAGAAGGAGAGGAAAGAGAAGGAAGGAGAGAAGTGAGAGAGGAGAGAGAGGGTGGGGTTGCTTTTGTCCTTTTTATTCTACTTTTGCTTTTTGACTCATTATTTATTTAGCTAGTGTGTGTGTGTGAGAGGGGGTTTTTATTTACTGTTAAAACCGGCCCCACTGTAATACTAGCTGGAGCGTTTTTCGTCTTTTACAGAAAACGCTCGCTATTTCACCCGGTTTTGATACTATTCACTAACCGGGCCCGTTTTCCGGAATCTTCTCGTTTCTTTATTTTTATTGGTTATTAAGCTTCCATAAATGCTTAATAATTATTATTCAATGAATTATAATTTTTACGGGTCTGTTTGACCACTTACAGTCACGCTTTTGGGTTTCCTCGAAAAACGTGCGCTAAAGCTCTTTTAGCGTTTTAATACATTTCTTGGATTCGTTTTCTTCAGGAATCATTCCCGTATACTAATTAGGCATGAATAAGCCTTAAGAATACTTACGATACTATAACCGAGGTCTCGTACCTCCTATGGTTATTTAACGCTCATTTTAGCGTTTTCCGCTTCCTAAGCGTTTTTCTCATTTCTTTGGATTTATTTTCTTTACCAAAAATTACTTAGGCACTATTAGGCCTTTAAATACCTTATTAGAATAATATAATCACCATATTTAAGTCCGGGGTATTTCAATCTACCCCCCTTAAAGAACTTTGCCCTCAAAGTTGGTGAATCTAATATTGCTACTTGTATACATACTCTATGCTAAGGTTGTAACCTATACATATATCTTGTCAAACTCCGAATATCTGACATGATGCATACTACGCATCCAAACAGCATGTCACTGCATGCATAGCAATCAAAAATATCCGTTTTACTTCTCTCCAAGGGGGTCCATCCGAAGACAATTAGGTACAATCCTCCCCCAATGGCGAGTGATCCCTCAGGTACCGGTCACGTTTGAACACTTACGCTTTCAGGTTCACGGCCGTCATGACTTGAGCACTTACGCTTTCTGGCTCTACGGTCCTTTGGTTCTGATCAATTCATTTGCACATATAGAGATCCTCGGGCACTTACTCATACTTACTTACTCATACTTTACTCATACTTACTCATACTTACTCGGGACTACACTGCCCCAGTGCCCTTGGAAAAATACAAAACACACACTGTTACCGTACACCCGGTGTAGTGGTTTCAAACTACTCTACACTTCCACAGACTCAAAACTAGCTTCACCTCCTATGGTTTCGACCGGATACCCGTGCCTAGGCATGGAAGATCCACTAGCGTCCGTGGGAGCGGTTTTAAAACCGATCCTCATTCTCAAGTTTGAAGAAAACGTTATACCAACTTAGTTTTAGAAATTCATTTTGAAAACTTTGCACACATCTCACAAGTTCAGTTTATGATAATTATTCCTATTACTAGTGTCATTGTTGTGACCACTTAAGGGAGCTTCCAGAGTCCTTCAACCACAATGTGATCAGCATTGGTGTTGAATTATCCCTCCACCCCAATTTGTGTTCGGCTTCCCTTGATCGCTAGCAAATCAAGTTCCACTTCCCACCTCAATACAAACAGACAGATTGTCAAACATTATTTCGTTTTCTATCTTTTTAATCTTGCTACTCATAATCATACACATACATTTTCCAATTCATATGATTCACTTACTTACTTACTAATCCTTTCATCAATTATTGCTACATCTTCACCAACTGCTATACTTTAAGAATTCAAGGGTATAATATCCCATTAATTTGCTGTACTCCAATTTATACTCATAAAATACATCGGTTGTACGCCGATTCATACTCATTACATACGTCGGTTGTATACCGATTTATACTCATTACATACATCGGGTTCCGTACCGATTTATACTCCTCAAGTCTCCATACATACTCATTCTTCATACTATTACCAATCGGGTTTCTCATTACCCTGGAGTTTCTCTACTCTCTTTTCCTATACTTACTTCCCAAATTACCATAATTACACGATGAGTGAATACAAATGTTTGTGTAACATAAGTATCAACCATCAAAACGAATTCTCTTGCGCTATGCGCATTGTAGTTTACGCACCTATCACGTAAAACATACATTTCGCGGTTTTCGCTCTACCCCCCTTAAAAGGGATTACGCCCACGTAATCTACCATGTGTCAACATTGGACATTGGTCGAAGGCATTCAGCCGTCATGGAGTGGTTCAGTTTCCATGCGGTCTATTATACAATGTTCCTTGATCGACGGGTCTTAACCGTACTATCGGTTAGTCCCTGCATCAAGAATTTTCATCGGAGTTATTTAACTCTTAACCGGGTTCAGTTCTAGCCTGAATGGCTTTAAGGCATTAACGATTACCTTTTATTCACTAGTGTACTTCACTTAGAATTCTGGCCCACTAGCTTCTGCTGCGTGACCCTGATAACTTGGGTTATTCGCCCTTCTTGTTATCTTAAATGTGCTATACAACACCTTTGTATCCCTTTTTTATGTGGGAATAAGCCTATTCCATCTCGCGTGGTATTCTTTACCGTGCGTGAACTTAATGAGTTTTAGATTCATAACCAGCTCTCTGGCAATCTATATACATACTGTTGTGTTCGCATTGATCATTCACTTGGTTTCTCCGACTTATTGTCGGTTGAGGTTAAGTCACTACTTAGTTGTAGTGCTTCCTCTGTCGTTAGTAGCTTCTAAGCTACACCAGTTTCTCTGGTTCATTACAAGTGTTCTTTACTTGTATGATCTTGCATTTTCCATGCGTCGGTCCTTGTGACTTTCTTAAGTCCCCTTTCGCTTTTATTCCAATGGAATTCACATCTTGTGATTGTTGGTGTGTTTCACACTCTTCGTGCTCTTTGGCCTTAGGCCGCACGGTTTGTTTCTAAGCTTTTGCTTGACTGGCTTATGCCATGTTTACTGGTGAAAGGAAGAATTTACCACTACTTACGTTCTCCATATCCTTAGCTATCCCACTAGATCGTTGACTACACAAGTGCAATACCAAAACACTCAGTCCTACAGAGTGCAGAGGCGTAAACGCTTGGCAGTAACTCTCTTATGAGATCGCAATAGGAATTATTGTTACTCCTTCAGGTGGTGTTTCATCATTTCGTGCGGACTCCTGGCTTGTTGCCCGGTCTGTCCACTATCTCAACTTAACAATTTCTATAGCATTAGTGATTACTCGTATACATTGGTCGCCTGTTGTGCACCATGTTCTTATGATTCCATAGTATTGGTTTACATGGCATCCACTGTTTCTAGCTTCAGCTCATGCATTTATACAATGGTTTCCCATGTATTTGGCAATACCGAATATGGTATTCCTTTATTTTCTGAGCTCCCTGAGCATCATTGGTTTTATAACTAGTTATTCCTTGGTTGTCGACAGTTGCTGTTGAAGCTTACCTCACATTGCTTGCATAATAATTGTACTCAAGTTAGCTACTACATAGTAGTTCTGAAAGGATTATATTTCCCCACAGTTACTGATGGTATCCCCTTCTTGGGATCCATGTGTTATCCACTCTTGTGGTCTCACATTATGAGGGGCATCCTCAATTATTGGTTGTTACTCTTTTATCGGTGTCATCCTTGACCACTTCCATATAGTTCACATTGGTTTTGCAACCGTTGGTTTGTGTGTGGTAATAGTTTATGGCCTACTAGCCATATTGCCTAGAGCTCTGCTCATCATAGGTTGTTTCCGAGTGATTATTTCTCCATAAGCTATTGCTGCGTTGGAGGTGATACTGGGCTCCATGATAAGATCGTCGCATCACGCTTCCGTATGTTGGAGACCCTTTTTGTATCTCGGTATTGATCGATACCTTTTATTAATTTGGGGTATCCCCTATCAAGTGGGATCCCGTCGGTGTTCTAACCGGTTGCTCGTTCCGATTGTGGTGTTTTTACCACGACATCTCGTTCAACTGTGTTGACTTGCTACCCTTTATGGATTGCTCCTGGGTATTACCGATGGTGCGGTAGCATCCAGCATGTATGAGTATTTTCAGTTTGTTGTCCTACCTTGCGGTTCAGGATCTGAGTTATCCATTTCGGGTTGTAACGTCTCCCGATCTTAGGGTAGACCATTGGTGTTTTTCCTTGTGTTATAACGGATTTGATATCCCTTCTGGTGATGAATGGTATTTCCAGTACCTTATAACATCACCCTGTGTGTTTACGGTTGTTGATCTGGGAATTCTATCCCGCTCATTGAACACTGATGTGTTAATGTTAGGCATTTGCCTTACTATGCTTAGACTGGGTATTCCTTCCAGTTGTCATGCTTTACTTAGCTATATTCGAGACATATCCAATGTCTTATCCCGTTGTTAGTGCTTCTTGCACTTTCAACTCTTGATGTTTCTCCTGGTGAGTTTCTGACTCCTTAGCTTGTAGCTTATCTGAGTTTCCCTTGTTCGGTTGAGGTAACCAGTTGTTCTGTTTTAAATTTACTTATGGTCCGTAGAACAGAGTTGACTACTTCCCGTGTTTCGTACACTACATGTATACATACGTGGGGTACCGTCTTGGCACGTTACCACTTACCTAACTACATGTCAGGCCCGCAAGCTCCTTCGGAGTGCGGTCATCCCACATCCCGTATTTGGGTACCCTTGTAGTGTTCGTCACACGCCTAGGTGAAGTATTCTATTGTCAACTCCTCTTGTATCATTCTATGATACTCACCGTAATTCCGTCCTTTTGGTTTAGAAGAAATCCAAGGTTTAAAAGAAGGATTTGTGGTTTTGAAAGAGAATTTGGGTTTTGAAAACAGTTCGGTGTGAAAGGAATTCTTCATGGCGTTGCCATGATTGAGGTCTTGACCAAGTCCAGCTTCTTGCTGACTGGTATACTCTTAATACAATGGTCGGGCCGTTAGGCCTTTCCGAGGTTTCATTATTCAGATACTCAGGATTGGTGATGCTATTTTTGCGCCATTCGTCATTGCGGTACTTTAGCAAGTATTTGCGGGTTGTTAAAGATATTCCAATCATCTTGTAGTTTCTGCACTTGTCCTAGGCAAGTGCGCGGGTAGGGTTTTTTTCGGTCAACGCATACCGGTGGCGGTATCGTCTCCATCCGTAATTGGTGGTTTTATTAGGTCTTTATTTGATCCTTTGATCTTGGTGATCGACCTCCTGAGTCGCTTCTCAGTGTACTTGACGTGGTTGTCGTCCATCTGGGTGTCTCACACCTTCAGTGTGGTTAACAAGACCTGTCTTATCCTTAGGAACCAGGTTGTGGTCCTATAGGTGTATGTGTTACGATTTCTTTCATAGTTATCTGAACTATGTTGTTCGGTTATTGCAGCCTCTTGGCATGTAGGTTTGGTATTAATCCAACCTCGACTAACTCCTTAGTCGGTTTGCATACCGTTGTTGGTATCATCAAATTACGGTCCGTAGACTCTCTTGTCTCGGCTTGTTACTCCATTTTCCTTGCTTCATTGCGCGACTGTGCTTCTCTTCTTGCTGGCTACACATGGTTCTCGCGACTGCGAAGCATGTCGCCCCATGGTGCCATAAATTCCATTATCCTTGTGCTTAGGATCCTCATTCCTCCGCCATTAAGTGCGGTCCTTGTCATTCAACGGGAACCGTCTTCGGGACTTCCAGTTCTTGGACTCTACCGTATGACAGGTTCCTTTCTAATAAAGTTTACTAGCAACTGCCAGATCGGGTTACCCGAGTGTGAGAGGTCTTTCCATCTCTCTGGCGTTCTTGTCCCAACTTACAACGGGGGACGCGGAGGGCGGGTATGGTTACTGTAGGTATCCAGATCACACTGGAAATTCCTATCTAGCGTCCTCACACACTAGCACTCAACCCATAGCCCTAAGTCTCTACTTCCTAACTCGGTATTTACCTAAACTCGGTATTTCATCCATCAGAGCGATACTTCGCTTGATACCACTTTTTGTAACACCCCTACCGCTAATACCGTCATTACCGTACCATACTTACCTTCGCAGCGGTTATTACTTACTCAACGGCGGGTGTACAATGCCGTTAGTCACCCACGTGACTAACAAGGCGAGTTACAATACTACATACTATCGGTCTGATGAATATGAACATACCGAGTGCTTTACACATTACATTACTTTCCCTTGCATACCAGTCCATAATCCAATTACAACTCCAATACATTACTATACCGAGCATACTACAATCCTTACATTACCGATACAGTCTAGACTTCCAAATTCATACTACGTTACAAGTACGATTCCCTTTTCTCAACTACCCATGCTTACGTAGCAGTCCCCGTCCTACTCTCTCGAACGGAGGTCAGCTTCGAGTACCTGCACACTAAAATGGTCCCCCGAGGGGGTCAGCTTACACTGCATATGAAATCCACATATACCGCGTGCTAACCACGGTACGCCGACTACTTTGGGTCGGATATACATGGAGTTCATTTTACATGTATACATACATACTCATACTACTCAATACAATCAAAGATACCTACATAAATACACAAGTACAATACTTACTAAGGAAGACAATTCAATAGTCAACCATTCGTATTTGTCATACATTCATTACTCTTCGTGTTGTGTTCAATATTCATTGCTCTACTCATGCTTACTCCTTACTCTTGCATACTCATCACTCCATGTGCAATACCTTACTCGTACCCGATCCTTACTCTGTACTCGTTACTATACTGGTGCATACTCACTCCTCAATTCTCTATACTTACTCTTACATATTCGATACTCAATACTCACTCATACATACTCAATACTCGGTACTCATTACATACTCATACTTGCTTCTTACTCGATACTCGTTGCCTTACTCATACATACGCAATACTCATTACTTTGGTCTCTGGGCGGAGTCATACTCAAGACTCGCCACCGGACCTACAATACGAGGGCTATACGCTTAGCTCCTCAAATACTCAAATGTTCATTCTACCGGACTACACGAATTCCCAACACTCTTCTCTCAGAGCACAATACAACCTCATGGGTTAGCCTAGAAGTATCTCTCTCGATAACCTCTGTTAGCTTAGGGAATTACCACCGTCTAGTATCCTCAGATTTAAGGGTTTCCCCAACATATCGAATACTCTCTCGTTCGGGGCATACTTACATCAGTCGGGTCCTCTCATAATGGGTCGACTAATTACTAAGGGGTTTGGAGATCCCTCAACATTCTTTACTACTCTCATGGTTCATGTTTTGCACCAAGATTAATTCCTCTAATAGAGGTTACTTATATACTTCCACTACGTTTCGTTTGTGGATTATTCATTTCGTTTCTCCTACCGTTATCGGAAGGTTATTACTCCCGTACACTCGCTCACATGCTAGTGAGTTCGTTGGTTTGCGTTATCGTTTATTGATTCGATAATTTAATAAGTTGCTACGTTTCCATTAGTTCACATTATGACTCTTACTACGAGCCTCTACACAATAAGACTCATCTATGAGTCGTACTACACGCTAAATGAAGCCACACAATCAAGTAGGAAAGGTTAGCTCACACAACATGCATCAAGACATACAATGAAGGCAATAAACCATTTTCATGCTTTAGTCTTGATTAGCCGGCATACAACATACAAATCAACGTAACTCGGTTAGCATACGGGGCATGAGGAAATCATACCTTTCACCGGAGTTAGCTCTACCGTGTGTTCTCTTGTTTCCTTGGTTCACACATGTTCCACTGATAATGTTCCAACATTATTATTAATACTACATTCTTACGATACACAAATTATTACTACTCCCGTACCTACCCCGTTATCCCGGTGTACTTAATGTTCTCATACTCTCAACATACTTGATTACTTCCCATACTTGTTTTCCTACTCACATACTTACTTCCTTACCTTTACTACTTCATTTACAGTGTTCTCTACTACATATAATGCATATATGTGTATAGGCATATATATATATATATATCATATATTATTATAATCATATAATAAAATATTTTTTTTTTTTTACTCGACCGGACTTGCGACCGACCTTGCAAGTCCGGTCCATTCCAGTAGCTACTAGTACGGGAAATTTTCTGGATCGACCGAACTTGCAAGTCCGGTCGCAAGTTCGGTCCATTCCAGTAGCTCGCATTACGGGAATTTTTCTGGCCGACCGAACTTGCAAGTCCGGTCGCAAGTTCGGTCCATTCCAGTAGGTTTCTGACGGGAGAATTTTTCTGGTCCGACCGAACTTGCATGTCCGGTCGCAAGTCCGGTCGATTCCAGAAGGTTTCCCGTCTTTGTAAATCTGGGCTCGACCGAACTTGCAAGTCCGGTCGCAAGTCCGGTCCGGCCCAGTACTTCAGTTTTAAATTCTGTTTTCAGCTCTATACTTTGCCCATTGTTTCCCCAATCTTCCTACATGTAATCCCACATGTTTTAACACTACTTAGGCCCTCCAAATTGCCTTGATTCATCCACCAAATCCCTCACTAATCCATCAAATAACTTACACAATTCCCTCACTTCTTTTCCAATACTTGTAACAGTTTTTGTTACCCTTATGCTACAGATTTTACAATTCAACTCTCCCATCCAATACTTTCTCAACCAATGCCATCCCTAGCATTCTAAATACCTCTCCTTACCATACCAATTCATCTCCAAGCCATTGCACTACCTATACCCAAGTTCCAACACTCATCTCACCAAATCCTGCACATTAAATTCTCCTAACTTCTCCCGTGTGTTCTTATACACTTTGCTACAGATTTTACACTCCTTATTCCTCATACTACAATTACCATTCCAATGGTCATTAAACATCTCTACTATCCTCAATACATACCTTGGTTCTCCCACTCACCAAGTCATTCTTAAATACATAATTCCTACTAAAATTTTGCCATAGTTCATCTACTTTCCTTACTTATCCACACACATCCTTTCTCATCAAATTCATCTCTATTCTAGCCAAACCACAAGGGTTCTATCAGCACACATACAAAATCCCAATATACCAATATTTCCTCAATTCACAATACAATTATTCATATACAATTACTTGGCTCTAAGGCCTACAATCCACATGCTTGCTCTTAAATACTCAAACTTCACAATTCTCGATACTAGTACAAGGTTTTGGGTTCTTTAAATATTTTGCCCATTCCCATTACTCTAATACAATAAAATTTACATTAGGAAGGAGCTCTTACCTTGAGCTTATACTTCCTTCTTTCTTTCTCATTTTTCCTCCTTCTTCCTTTCTTGCCTCCAAATCGGTTTTGTGGGGATGGAGTTGCCAAACTCCATCCCAACACCCAAATTACACAAAGAGAACATAATCAATCTACTAACCCCCATATTAACACTAATTCATTGAAGTGTTAAAAATAAAATTTCTAGGGTTTACCTTTGGAGTGTTTTAGGAGGGGTTTTAGCCCTTGGTTCAAGAAGGAGAATCCACCACCATGGCTAGGTGAAATTGATGCTCAAAAGAAGAGAGAAAACAAGGCATTACAAAGGGCTAAAAATCGGTTTCCAAAGAGGGTGGAGGAAACTTGAATCTTTTATGGAGATTTTTACCTTGTTGGAAAGAGGAGACTCCAAGCTTCACAATGGTGTGCTTTTCTCTTCAAATGGGGAAAACCCATGGAGATGAAACTCATCCTTTTCGAATTTTGAAAAGATAGAAATGTAGAGGAGGATGAGGGGATTACAAATATGTAATTTATTTTACATTTGGGGCTCAAATGGAGCTAGAGTTGGAGGAAGAATGAAGAGGAGCCATGGATGTGGAGCTTCTCAAAATCGCCCAGCTCAAGGAGGGAGAGAGAAATCGATGGGGAAGGAGAAGGAGAGGAAAGAGAAGGAAGGAAAGAGAAGTGAGAGAGGAGAGAGAGGGTGGGGTTGCTTTTGTCCTTTTTATTCTACTTTTGCTTTTTGACTCATTATTTATTTAGCTAGTGTGTGTGTGTGAGAGGGGGTTTATTTATCTGTTAAAACCGGCCCCCACTGTAATACTAGCTGGAGCGTTTTTCGTCTTTTACAGAAAACGCTCGCTATTTCACCCCGGTTTTGATACTATTCACTAACCGGGCCAGCCGTTTTCCGGAATCTTCTCGTTTCTGTTTTTTATTGTTATAATCCCATAAATGCTTAAAATATTATTCAATGAATTATAATTTTATGGGTCTGTTTGACCACTAACAGTCACGCTTTCGGGTTTCCTCGAAAAACGTGCGCTAAAGCTCTTTTAGCGTTTAATACATTTCTTGATCCGTTTCTTCGGGAATCATTCTCGTATACTAATTAGGCATGAATAAGCCTTAAGAATACTTACGATACATAACCGAGGGTCTCGTAAATCCTATGGTTATTTAACGCTCATTTTAGTGTTTTCCGCTTCCTAAGAGTTTTTCTCATTTCTTTGGATTTATTTTCTTTACCAAAAATTACTTAGGCACTATTAGGCCTTTAAATACCTTATTAGAGTAATATAATCACCATATTTAAGTTTGGGGTATTTCACTTTAGGCTCGTCATAAGACCTAGTTGCATACCCTTAGGCTCGTCATAAGACCTAGATCCAACCCTTAGGCTCGTCATAAGACCTAGATCCAACCCTTAGGCTCGTCATAAGACCTAGTTGCATTCCCTTAGGCTCGTAGTAAGACCTAGCGTTACCTTTAGCTTACCCGCTCTTATCAAACACATTGCATTCATCACATTCATATAGGCTCGTCATAAGACCTAGTTGCATTATCCAGGCGCGTCACAAGACCTGGCGACAGAAAAGTTGGCGAGGTGATGGCAATAAATCCTCCTTTTGTGATGTCAACTTATTTTCGGGATCAACGAATGGTGGGCAAAGGCAATAAGTCCCCAGGTTTTTACCAGGAGTTTCCCTGCACACCGGCTTGGGGGGCGATGGCAATAAGTCCACGTTGGGTCCAGTCAGGAGCATTGGCACGGGTTTCCGTCCCCAGAAGCATCCGAGCATCATCAGCATCATCAACATCATCAACATCATCAACATCATCAACATCATCAACATCATCAGCATCATTAGCATCATCAACATTTCAGCATTCTTGCATTTGCATACCACCCAGTTATCATCATTATAGGTAGTCAACGCCTTAGAATCGCTTGACATTATCTCATTTCCACATTTAGGTTGTCAACGCCTTAGAATCGCTTGACATTACTTCATTTCACTTTACTTATAGGTAGTCAACGCCTTAGAATAGCTTGACATCATCTCATTCGTCACAGGCAGTCAACACCTTAGAATAGTTTGACATCATATCATCATTATAGGTAGTCAACGCCTTAGAATCACTTGGCATCGCATCGTTTCATGTATTATAGGTAGTCAACGCCTTAGAACCGCTTGACATTATTCCGTTTTCGTCACCTAGGTAGTCAGCGCCTTAGAATAGCTTGACACATTTTCACTTATAGGTAGTCAGCACCTTAGAATAGCTCGACAGCGTTTTTTGTGCTTAGGTAGTTAGCGCCTCCGAATAGCTGCATGCAATCAACGCGGTTTCGCACAACATGGAGAATTTCGTGAAGTCCAAAATTTTGGGGCATCACTCAAGCATCAACCAGACTTTTCACATCCACTACAAAGTCTAGTTGACGGGGGGCAATCTGTTATACCCAAAATTTTGACCCCCTGGGTTAGGGTCTACGGGGTGCTGGTGTTGTGAGAGGCATTTTAATCAAGTAGTGAGGGATTCCGGCTCGATCGGCGCGTTCCATGGCATGGGGAACAGCTTCGTCATTTTCAGGGGCGTTTTGGTAATCTTTAAAGGCTCCTGAGACCTCCTATAAGCTTTCTCTCTCCTCCAAAGGATGCCCAAATCAGCTTGAAATGCTTTGATATTTTAACCCATGATAGAGGATGACATTCTAAGCATAATGGCATTGGAATTTTGATTTTTCGAGTTTCCAATAATTTTCTAGCAATTTCTGACTGAATCTGACAAGAAATTCAATTAAAAATATTCCAACATTTAAAAAATTCGGTTCCACCTCAGAAAATTCATAATATCCATCCTTGACATGTGGTTAAAATTTCACAGCAAAATTCCTTTGGGAAGTCTTTTAATTAAAATACCAAAAAATCTTACTTTTACTAGATTTTCTTTATCTTTAAGAAAGTCTATATAAGGGGATAGGTTTTTGGATAAAATCAGAACCTCATATGCTCAAGAACCCTAGAGAGTCAAAAAACACAGGCTCCTCTCTCTCTCTCACGTTTTCCAACCCCGGCCACCCAAATCATACCGAAAATCCCCCGAAATCACCATCTAAACACGTTTTCCAATCCCCAAAGCACCAATAGTCATCAAAACCCACAAAAACACCACCAAAACGTGAAGAACAGCAGGAACAACCAACAACCAGAAGCTTGGTTCGAAATCCTTTCGGGTCTACCATCAACGAAGCACTCGACGAATCCCGGTGTGAAGAATCATCTTGAATTCGAAGGTAAAACAGGTTACAACTCTACTTTTCTAATTCCCCACGACCTTATTAACTCTCTGTCAAATTTTGGGTTCAAACTAACCTTCGTACACTTCTGTATTGCTGTTTGTTTAAGCTTCTGTCCAATAACTTGTTTACCAAGTTTCGTGCTTAATTCGAATTCAAATTGGAAAACTTTCAATCACTAACGTCTTGTACATCTTTCAGGCTACACACCCATAAAATTTGAGCCAAAAACACCTTCGGGAACAGCCTCAACGCCGCCGTCCGAGGGCGGTCCGCACCCACGGACGTCATGTCCGGGGTCCCGGACTCCCTGTCCGTAAGCTCGGATGCCCACGGACGGCGGCGGGATTTTTAAATTTTAAAAATTTAGGATTTCTAATAATGTCCGGGCCCACGGACAGCCTGTCCGTGGCCCCGGACTTTACAATTTTCTGTTTTCTGTTTAATCGACTTTTATTTTCATATAGGTTAACTGGGGTCCGTGGTCTCGGACATTAGGTCCGTGGCTACGGATGGAAACAAAATTTGACCTAATTCTGCCTCCGAAGCCCTAGTTTAGGTAATTTTAATTTCCACTTTAATTTTCTGTCAAAAAATGCTAAAAACACAAAAAAACAGAAGCTCGCGCACTTAGGTTAAAACGACTCGTAATAAGCCGTAAATAAACCAAGTAGAGGAAAAACGACCTAGGAAGGGTAATGAAAGTAATTGAACCCTAATTAAGTCGAATATCAAGCCCCCGAACCCGAACTCTCCTTTCCTAATTTGATCTAGGTTAAAATTAGGTGGCGACTCATAATAGGTTCCAGTGAGCTAGCTTAGGTTTTAATAATATTGTTATATGACATAGTTATTAATCTTAGGCTATAAGTGGACCTAAAACCCGATTAGATCCCAATCAAGTTAATCCACATAGGATAGGGTTTAAAATCGAGGCTCACACTTGCGTGCCCGAGGAGTTATGTTAGGGAGTTAGTCATAGAGTTCTATGCTAACTTGGACCAGAACGAGACCGAAGCTATGGTATCCTCTATGCGTGGTCAGCCCATCACCGTGGGCTTAGGGGATTTTGTGCATTTTTATGGCCTACACCCAACGACCATGAGCATAGGGGACTAGAGACGATAGCAGCATCAGGGATCCAGGCGTGCCAGTTTTACCTGCAGTATTCCACTTTATCAGAGCGCGTTCATTCCTCTACGAGAGATCAGTCGAGGAAGCAGGTGATCGTCCCCTCTGCCTTGCCTACTACCCTAGATAGGGTATTGCTAGAGGTCTTGTCCTGTAATGTACTACCGAAAGCACGTAACGATGTCTTTTCCCGCTATTGCTTCCTCATGAGGTACATTCAACGTCCACCTGATTCAGGGGATGGCCTGATCCCGCTGTCGATTATGATGAGAGACCACCTGGTGACAACAGCCCGGGCCGGTCGCCATGCTTTGGTTTACCCAATTTTCATTCAGTGGTTATGCGAGTGCGTGAGGGTTCCGATGGATGACGAGGATTGGGAGCCCCTGTATCCCTCGTACACTATGAAGACGCTGAGATCTCTAGTTACTCAGCTGATTATGGTTGGGCCTTCCCGCAGCAGGCCAGAGTCTTTTCCCAGAGGCCGGTCCGGTCCAGACAGAGGCATCAGGCACCAGAGTCTGAGGATGTCCCGCACCACGAGGACCCGTCAGGAGGATACACCTATCAGGGTGAGGGGTCGAGCTACATGGACACAGAGTACCCCATGCTGTTTTCCTCTTACTACGCCCTACCAGCTCCGCCACCACAGCCAGCCACGCTGGAGAGTTTGCAGGGAGACATCTGGTCTCTCCATATTACCCAGGGTCGCATGGAACGTAGGTAGATACGCGTGGAGAGCCATATGGACGACTTCATGACTCACATGTACTCGGTCTTCCCCCGCCCACCACCTCTAGAGCAGTAGTCATAGGATTTTATGTTCTCTCTATGTACTTCTTAGTTAGACTTTTATCTTTCTTTTCATTTATATTATCATACATGAGTTTTCTTTTGATGTTACTAAGCCTTGACATTTATTGCATGTTCTATATAGTGTTATTCAACAATTTCCTTGCATGTAGAAGATCGTTGTCAGTTATCTCGAGTTAAGTATAAATCTTTGTCATCAAAGCAAAACCAAACCACCAAAAAATGAATGAGTTGTCACATACCTCGCCCACATACACCACCTTCAGGAAATGTATCTCACATATCTCACCACTCCACCATCTCACCAAACACATAATACCAAAAAACTAAAAAAATTGTTGTCACCAAATCACCTCACCTCCTCATAAAATCACCCCATCATCATTTACCACCACACATACAACAACCCCCCACAAATAACCTTGGTATTCAAAAATCTTGTCAAAAGACCCCAAAACAATACTAGGGGCAATCTGAGTTAATGATCGATAACGTTTATTTCTTTTGTTTAAGCGCGTGAACAAGTCTTTGAGTGAGCATTTCACGAGAATGCCTTGAGCGGCAAAACCAAGAGCGAAAGAGTGTGTCATTTTTACACGAATCCAGAGAGATCATATTCAAAGGTGAGATAAACGGCATAACTCCAACCAAAGGAGATAATTTGTAAATATACGCTTAAACCTGTGAAAAGTAACAAAGAACAAACACACAACTATTAGGGATGACGAAGCACCTAGGCACAGCACCACATAACGAAAAGCTTATGAACCCTAACATTACACCCTAGGCACCCACACTAAGCTTTCGGTATATCTCCTTTTTTTTCAACATTACAAACTCCACAAAATAAGCCAGCCAATGATGAATAACCGGCTCGGTGACCAAAGGAAGCAAGGAGCCCGAATCCCGGACAGCAAGTTCACAAGTCTAAAGAAGAAAAACCGCTACTGTTATCCCCAAAATCTTTACCCTCCTTTAAACATGAACATGGTTTTTCTAGGGTCGGTACATGGCTAAGGGTAAAGTGGCGCCTTTTCATTCAATGGATCATTATCCTATTTTTGGAAAGAATACGGACTTTAAGGTGGCAACGTTCATATGGTTTGTGGTATTGTGAAAATAGAGAAATGCGCAATATGTGACAACAAGTTATATTGGCACATCGGTGAAGGGTTGTGGAGGAGGTTCATGAGGTCAATGGTTCGAGTTTAATAATAAACAATTTTTGTAGTTCTCATTTAATTCTTCTTTCTTTTTTCTTTCATCATTTATATTTCCAATTTTTGAAATCAAAGTTTATTTGTCAAGTAAAAATCCAAAAAAAAAAAAAATTCTTTCCTATTGGCAGTTTATTTCCCAAAAAAAAAAAAAAAGAACAAAAATTCAAAATTCTTTACACGTGAATAGTGAAAACAAAAAAAAAACCACATTTTGCCGTTAGCTATTAACCCCCTTTTTTAGGTTACTTTACTTTTGTTTCATATTTCTTATCCCTTATTCTAACTTAACTTAGTTTTCTCTTGATAACTTTTCTCTTCCTTAAAAAAAAATCAAAAAAAATTCTACTAACGTGAGTTTTTCCAACAAGCTGAGCATTCAGAAATTCACTCTTGTACTTCTTTATTTTGTTTTTGTCGTAAAATTGGAAAACATTGGTGAAGATATTGATAGTTAGGATTTTTAGTCGTTTTCAATATTCAGAACCCAAAAAAATGCATTTGTTGGGATTTTTAGGCATCTTCAATTAGTCTCTATGTTAGTTTATTTGATAAAAAAAAACTTTCCTGTTCTCTCCAAACGTGGATCTTGGCAGGATAAAAAAAATTGTTTGTTTTCTGTTATGCATAGTTCACGAAGTTATCCCTTGTTAATAGGTTGTTTTGATTCTAGTTGTTATTATTTATTTTTATTTTTTTTTGTTTGCTTGATAATGATCTTGAGGCTAGCCCGTCACTATATAAAGGGTGCTCATATGCATATGGGGCAGACAGAGCGCATGAGCCTACATAGCCTAAAATATTTTCAGCTTCCATCCCCAACATACCTCTGTTTTGTGTAGTTCATCAGTCAACACCGTCACAATCTAGTCATACGATCAGGTCATTTGTTGCTTCATTTAGCTGCTGCCGTGCATTCCAAAGGAAACACTTTCAAACACTCAGGAACATTCCCACCTTGTTTGTTCTCTGGAACAACATCACCGTGCAGCAACAACCACCTTGTTGCGGTCGGTGTGAGCTCTCATCGCACAGCAACAACCCCATTGTGATTCTGCTACTGACGAGGAAACGTTCTTCTTACATTATCGAGGATTACTGGAACTAACTTCCGAGGGTGAAACACGAGCAGCCTCAGTTCCGAAAATCTTTTCTCCCATCGGCACCAATCTAGGATGTGTTACCGGTTGGCTGCATCAAACGAGCAGACCTTGGGGAAGAAGTAGATAATAGTAAGCTGTAGCTTCTCAGAATTGTTTCAGAAACTCATTTATTCAATCCGTGAAAAAGAAAACAGGTACGTATACGTGCACCTCATTTCAAACTTTGACATTTTTTTCCCCTTTCTTTAATTTATTCTCCCTCTCTTTCGTTTTTTTTTCCTTTTCTTTGCTTTTCAAATCCTAATGCTTCCGTATACTAATCATATTTACTTTAAGAAATCGTTAACTAATGTTCTCGGTAGGTAGTTTAAGCTAAGTCATTTTTTTTATTGTTATTATTTTGTCTTGGAACATTTATTTAGGCTGATCTTTGTACGTATTCCGATCATTTTTTTTGTTTGCCTATATATTTGATTCATAATCCCATCTGGAGTGTTTGCGTAAAAGTTGAAATACACGAGAAAAAAGGAATTTAGATAATCAAAAGGGAAAAGAGAATTTGTTACTATTTCAATAATACCTCGGAGGATTAAAGTTTTAAGTGAAAAAGATGACATCATGAAACTTTAGCCTTAGAGTTTATTATAGTAGAGGAAAAGTAATTTCTTAAGGGGTAATGAAAGAATTTGAACCCTTGGAAATTTCATATCTAGCCCCCGGATCCAGAACTCTAAAAATTGTTACAACATTTCCTTTCCTAGTTTAAAAGGTTAAAACTTAGGTGGCGACTCTATTTAGGTTTGTGTGGGCCAGTTAGAATAATTAAACTCTAATTTTATAATTTTGGTTTAGTTGTTCGAATTGCAAATCAAACCTTGAAGCCTTAAGCTCAATACTTAAGGGTTCAAAACCAACGCCCACAGACTGGCGACTCTGCTGGGGACCACCACCTAAGTTTTAAAAATTTAAAATTTAGGAAAGAGGGCTTAACTTGAATTTATAATCTTTAAGGCTTACTTTTTATGATATTATCCTTTTTAGCTTGTGCATTTTTATTATCTTGTGCATACGAGAGATGAGGGTCCAAATAAACCAATCATCGGTCATGCTTAGTCATGACCCGTTCTGAGACACACACTGTAGGGTGATGTGTAAAAGTGGGGGAACTGAGGAGGATGGCGTGCAAACCCCATCCCTTCACTACCTGGGCCCAAAGCCCCAAGCACCTCTCCGAACGTATCCTTACCCGAAAACCAAATATCGGTCGTACCAAGATATGACCCGTCCTGAGACACACACCTTAGGGTGATGTGTAAAGGTGAGGGAACTGAGAAGGATGACGTGTAAGCCTCATCCCATCATTACCTGGGCCCAAAGCCCCAAGCACTCTCCGGATGTACCCATACCCGTTTGTTTATAGTGAGGTCAGGCATTTGTTCTTGTATTTATTTGTTTGCTTTTTTAAGATATCTATTTACATGCTATTCTTTGATAAACAGACGATGGCTGGATCGTGCTTTATTCCTGATTTCGTAGAGTCTTATTCTCGAATCACAAAAGATACCTTGTTCTGGTCTAAGAAAATTAATCGATTGTCAGCCCTTCATCCATTGGCTTTTTTAGCACACCACCCTATAAAAGAAAATTTCCTTAAAGCCGTCATCCGTTATTGGGATCCAAATGAGCATGTCTTTAGATTTGGAGATAATGAACTGACCTTAATACCTGAAGAATTTGATGCGCTCTTAGGAATGAATACCTCAGGAGACCCCGTTGTTCCAGTGTTAGATCCTCCTAGGGTCGAGTCCCATTCTCATCTTTTTGGTTTAACCCCGACTCAGATCTTAGAAATGGTGGGTGCTCAAGGTTTATCCCTTAAAACTTTTTCAAGTTTCATTTCTTCTAGTACCTCTGATGATTGCAAAAGAAACTTTCTAGATCTAGCTCTTATGGCACTCTATCTCTTCAGAACACCGTTCATGTCTGTACACTCTAATGTGTTTCCTTTATTATCTCAAGTCCGATCCAATCGTGCATTAGGATCACTTATAGTCGCACAAACCATTAGAAGCCTCGACCTTTGGTTTGAATCGAAATCTCAGCCCTTTTTCTTTGAAGGTAGCGCACATCTCCTCCAGATTTGGCTCTTTGAGCGGCTACAATTGATTTCTGAGCATAGTCAAATCTTCACCACTCAGCAAATTTCTCGAAGGTCAACCCCTAAGACACCTGACGATGGGTGGCCTGCCTTCTTCAACAACGTCCGACTTGGGAGACAGGTAAGATGGGTGGTCGCCAGTTGGAAGATCGAAACTGTTCAGATGAGGGGAGAACGGTACAACGGGATCTCTTTGCCTGGATTTGAAAATTACTATGTCATCCACCCTTGGAGGTCCAAGCGTAGATTGGAGAGGCCCAAGATATTCCAAAGATGTTACTATTTGACGCACCAAAGAAGAATTACACACCAACCTAATTCATACAATAGTGACGGACCGGAAGAAAGGAAGTACTCGGAAGGTGGCTTCTCTGAAGCCTGAAGAAGTTGAACTCCCCAGTTTTTACTTAACCTGGTTGCGAGTGCGAAATGAAAGTATAAAAGATTGTAAAAGGAGGAGGGGGTTGACGGTTGAGACAAAAGTTGTTAGGAAAAGGCTTAGTTCATAATAGGGTCCCATGTCTAGTTTAGGATAGTTTATGTTTACGTTCATTCTTGTTCTTGATAGGTTCCCGTTGCAAGTACTTTTTATTTGTTTTTTTTTTTCTCTTACATTTCAGCTGTCCAAGGATGTTAGTTCTCTTGCAATATTTTGTTAGTAATAAAATAGCGTATTTTATATTCCAACCTATTTTTGTGTTTGTCACATTTCTCTTAATGTTGGAAATCAGGACAACAAAATTGAGAAAGCCTGGGCCAGAAGTTCGGGCAGATTAATCAGAAAAACTCCACCTCCAACCGGCGCCTCCAGCTTCATTCATACCCCTTCCAGTTCATCTTCTTCTTCTTCAAACAGAATGACTTCCCCGGAAACTACCCCAGAAAACTTGGGAACAGGCCACGGCTCAGGAGCAGCAGGGAACCAAGCTGGCGTCGAGGCTTTGATGGCCGCCATGGAGCAACGAAACAAAGCTGCCATAGAAGCTTTAGAACAGAAATATGTGTCGTCTATTGATGAGCTAAGAAATAAGGTTCAAGTCCTTGAAGCGAATCACCACACCCAGGGAGGTCGCACTATAGCCCACACCCAAACGAATCACCACGACCCCAACAATGACTACATCGAAATAGGCTCGATGGGAGCTCAGGAACCTCAAGGACAGGCCGAGGATACCGCCCCTAACAACCAAATGGCCGAAGAGCTTAAGAGAGCCTTGAAAAGAATTGAACGGATGGAAAAGGCAAATAAACCAGCCGGATTCGACTTCTATTCCATGGGGTCGTACCCAGAGGTTGATTTGCCGCTTAAGCTAAAGCTCCCCACATTAGCATTGTATAAGGGATCCTCCGATCCTCAGATTCACTTGGCCATGTTCGATCGGGAAATGTCCATATTAAGGCTAAATGACATGCAGAAAGCCAAAGTATTTGCACGGTATTTGGATGAGATCCCTCAACGTTGGTATCTAACCCAAAAAATGAACACCAAAAGCTATGAAGAGGTGTGTGAGGCTTTCCTACAACATTTTGAGTATGCAAAGAATCTAGAAGTAACCCGGTCAGATCTATCTAATACCCGCCAAACAGGAAATGAATCAATGTCTGATTTCATTAAGCGATGGAGAAGAAAGGCTGCCGGTATGCCTGTAAGGATGGATGAACAGGAACAGATCCGCATGATTGTTGAAAACATGCAGAAAAATTACCATGATGAGCTGAAGTACGTTTACTTCCCTAATTTCGAGATGCTGATGGGACAAGTGGGGATCCTAGAGGAGAAAATTCATAAAGGGGAATTGAAACTGGGACTCCCGAAACCTGTAGGTGGCACCAGATTCTCCAAACCAGAGCAGACCAAAGCCGCATCAGTAGCCTATGCTCAGAGCAATTCATACAAGTCATCTATGCCATGTCAGTTTGGAGTAAACGCCATTCAACATCCTCAACCCTCGAACCCAAACTACAGGGCAACACCTCCACCTCAGCAATACAGAGAGAGGAAATTTACAGACATAGGACGACCCTTGAGTCAAGCTTTCCAAAAACTTCAAGAGCAGAACATTTTGCATCCTCTCGTCCCCCACTCTGGGAGAACTCAATTGGGACCCAGACCCGACCAATTTTGCCAGTACCACCAATTACCTGGGCATGAAACTGATGCATGTCGTGCATTAAGGTATAAGATCGAGGATTTAATTGACCAAGGGTTGAAGTTTACTGAACGAGCCAACATTCATGAAAATCCCATCCCTAGGCATCACCGAACAGCTATGATATGCTGCGAATCAAAGAGTGACATGGTGGATTCGATAAGTCTTATCACATACCACCCAGAGAAAGAGTATGGGTGTGCCACATTCACGATTTATTGGGATGATGACAAACCCGCTCCTCCTCCAACTCGTCTGCCGGATCCTCAACAAACAGCCCCAGTTATCACTCGACCTGGTAATCAATCAATCCACCGGTCCGCTGTGCGTGCCACTCCACCAACTTCCATTAATTTTGTCCCGGCCAACGCCCATATCACCCGGTCTGGTCGTCATTATGCCCCAGTTGAAGTCCCTCCACCACAAGCTCAGCCAAAGGATCCAATATCTCAGGTTGAAAAAACTCAAATAATTGAAGATGTCCCAGGTGAGCAAGAACTGCTGAAAAAGCTAAAGTCCACAACTATTCCCATGGCCATTTGGTCTCTTTTAACCATCTCACCAGAGCATCGACGTGCCATAGCCAGACATCTTGGCGGATCTGAAGAGAGCTTGGCCCCTGAAAAAGTTGTTGCTGCCTTATGGCAAACAGAAGAAGAGGAGATTAGCTTTGCTGATAGTGAAATCTCTGGAGACGCTGGGAAGGCTCTCTACATTACTGTATGGTGTGGGGGATTCAAAGTGCCAAGAGTTCTTGTTGACACTGGAGCTGATGTCAGCATATGCCCACTCAAGGTTGCGGAAAGCATGGGATACGAAAAATTTGAGTCATGTCAGATTGTGCTCCGTGGCTATGACGATAACCCTAGACATGTCTTTGGTCTTCTGGATCTCCCACTAAAGTTTGGCTCCATTACTCATTCTGTTAAGTTTCTGGTGTTACAAATTCCTCATTCCTACAACCTAATTCTTGGGAGGGATTTCTTGGAGGATCTAGGGGCGGTTCCCTCGACAGTACACCAAAGCCTGAAGTTTAAAAGGGATGGCAAGGTTCACACCATCAAAGGAGAGCCTCATTTGAAAGAGTTGCCAATCTGCATGATAGAAGAGAGCAACTTAACTTGTCTTAGTGGTTTTAAGGTTATTTCAGATCAATCTGATCCAGAATCATTGCAGAAGCTGAAGGCAGGGCCTGGAAAAGCCATCATGATGAGGTACGGATATCAAGAAGGAAAAGGGTTGGGAAAGGAGCTACAGGGTCTTCCCGAAGTCCCATATCCACCAGTGAACAAAGATCGGCTAGGGCTCGGTTTGTTTCCTAACCTTTTTTATATTTCTATGTTGGAACTGTTAACCCTATGTGTTTGCTCATGTTCTTCATGCACGCAGGATTTGAGCGAGACAACGCTGGAAGTGGTGCCTAGCTGGCTATTCAAAGAAGAAGGCCCTAGTAGTTTCGTGTTTTCCTTTGATTCAATAATCGAGTGTGTCGAGATTTTGTTTGTGTGAATGAATGTTTGGGATCATTAGAGCATGTTAGTGATGTTACTTCTTTGAATTTTATGAATAAAAACCCTAGAGTTTGTGTGCATTCTTCTGTTCCATCTTGTTCGCCTTCTAATCTTGAAATCAACGATGAAGAAATTCTTAAAGAGCTTGAATCTAAAATCCCAAAAACTCAACCTATTGAGGACACAATTAACATTAATCTTGGAACTAATGACAATCCTCGGATAATCAAGATAGGCACGTCACTAAATGAGAATGAGCGATCTGAAATAATCAAATTACTCAAGGAATTCATAGATGTATTTGCTTGGAGCTATGCCGACATGCCAGGGATCGATCCCAATGTAGCTGAGCACTGTATCCCAACATATCCTGATATACCACCCAAGAAACAAAAGTTCAGACGCCTCAAACCGGAGCTACAGGTCAAGGTAAAAGAGGAAATAGACAAACTGCTTCACGTAGGTTTCATCAAAGTAGCAAAGTATCCTCGGTGGCTGGCAAACATTGTGGTTGTACCCAAAAAGAATGGAAAAATTAGGGTTTGCATAGACTATAGAGACCTCAATAAGGTAGCCCGAAGGATAACTTTCCATTACCACACATTGATCTTATGGTGGACGGCGCCGCACAACATGAATTGTTTTCTTTTATGGATGGTTTCTCCGGCTACAATCAGATTAAGATGGCAAGGGAAGATCAAGAGAAGACAACGTTCATCACTCAATGGGGAACATACTGTTGGAATGTCATGCCTTTTGGGTTAAAGAATGCTGGGGCCACTTATCAAAGGGCAGCTACTGCTATCTTGCATGACATGATGCATAAAGAGGTTGAAGTTTATGTCGATGACATGATTGTAAAAGCCAAACAGAGAGATGATCATGTGGCTAATTTGAGAAAATTCTTTGAGCGAATCCGGCTTTACAAGATGCGTCTGAACCCAGAAAAATGCAGCTTCGGTGTGACGGGGGGCAAGTTGTTGGGCTTTATGATCACACCGAAGGGGATTGAAGTTGATCCAGAAAAAGTAATGGCTATCAAAGAGATGCAACCACCTAAGACTGAAAAAAGAAGTGAGGGGTTTTCTCGGGCGAGTGCAGTATATCAGCCGTTTCATTCGAAATCTGACCGAAACTTGTGAGCCAATCTTCAAATTGCTCAAGAAAAACGCTCCAAAGAAATGGAATGAATGAGCAGTGTCAACAGGCATTTGACAAGATTAAGAGATACCTACATGACCCTCCTGTTTTGGTCCCACCCATCGAGGGAAAACCCTTAATTTTGTATGTGGCAGCGCACGAGTTTTCCATGGGCGCTATGCTGGCTCAGAATCAAGGCAATCCACCAAAAGAATGTGCCATTTATTATCTGAGTAAGAAATGGGTGGATGCCGAAACGAGATATTCGGCGATTGATAAAACTTGTGCAGCGTTAGTGTGGGCGACAAAAAAGCTCCGACATTACCTATTAGGGAATGAAATCCACCTCATTTCTAGGATGGACCCTATCAAGTACATGCTGGAAAAGCCTGTGCAAAATGGCAGGTTATCCCGTTGGTCATTGTTACTGTCAGAGTTTGACATTAGTTTTTGTATCCAGAAAGCTATCAAGGGTTCAGTTATAGCAGAGCACTTAGCTGAGAATCCAGTATCGGAAGAGGCATTTGTAAATGACGACTTCCCAGATGAGCGCATAATGGCTATTGAAAAAAACATCTGGAAGTTGTATTTCGATGGGGCCTCAAATAAGAATGGGTATGGTGTTGGTATCCTTCTTGTTTCTCCCGAAGGCTTACGACTCCCTTCGGCAATCAAGCTTGATTACTCAGTCACCAATAATGTGGCCGAGTATGAGGCTTGCATCTTAGGATTAGAAATGGCTCTGGGCATTGGTGTCCAGGAAATTGAAGTATGGTGGTGATTCTTTCTTGGTTATCTCACACATCAATGGAGACTGGGAAGTTCGAGATGATAAGCTGGTAGCTTACCACCATCATTTGGCCCAACTAGAGAAATCTTTCAAAAACATCAGCTTTACTCACATTCCCAGGTCTCGAAACATGTTCGTTGATTCTCTCGCTTCTTTAGCCTCAACATTTGAAGTTCCAGAGAATGCTCTCTATGTCCCTCTTCAGATCACTATCAAACATAGGCCTTCATTTCATGTGAATACATTGATACTCAATGAGGAGCCATGGTTCTAAAATATTCAAGAATTTGTCGAGGAGGGAACATATCCTAAAAATTGTAGTAAGCAAGATCGAATGGCTATTCGGAGGATGGCCCTTAGCTACAGTGTCATTGCAGGGAAGCTATACAAAAAGATGCCAGTTGGAACATATCACTTGTGTTTGACTGAAAGGGAAGCTGAGACTATCATGGTGGAAGTTCATGCAGGAATATGCGGCACTCACATGAGTGGTCATACCTTGTCCCGAAAAATCTTAAGGCATGGATATTACTGGACCCCATGGAGAAAGATTGTCAAGAATATGTCAAGAGATGCGAAAAGTGTCAGCTACATGCAAACCAGAGAAGCACCTACCAGCCCTACCCTTCACCACATGGCATCACCATGGCCGTTCGCCTCATGGGGAATAGATATCATTGGGGAAATTCGTCCAAAGGCTTCCAACGGTCATCGCTACATTCTAGTAGCTGTCGACTATTTCAGCAAATGGGTCGAAGCTAAAGCTTTCTCTAAACTAGGAGCCAAACAAGTAGCACATTTCATTGAAAATGAAATCATTTGCAGATATGGGGTACCGTTTGAGATTATCTCTGACAATGGCGTTCAGTTTAAAGGAGAAACGGAACAATTATTGAGAAAGTATGGAATCCGTCATCATCATTCTTCGCCGTATCGCCCTCAGGCAAACGGAGCAGTTGAGGCGGCTAACAAATCCATTAAGAAAATTTTGGCTAAGATGGTTGAAACTTATCGTGATTGGTCTTCCAAATTACCTCTAGCCCTGTGGGGATACCGAACGTCAGTTAAATCTGCAACAGGTGTTACTCCTTTCTCATTGGTTATGGCGCCGAAGCGGTCCTACCGGTTGAGTTAAAGATAAGATCCCTCAGGGTTATAAATGAACTGCGGATAGAGGAGCCAGAATGGGAGCAACAAAGGTGCGATAACTTGGCTTTCTTGGATGAGAAGCGTCTTCAAGCTTTGGAGCACATCCAGTCATATCAAAAGCAAATGGCACGGATTTTTGACAAAAAGGTTAGCGAGCGAGGTATTCGGGAAGGAGACTTAGTCCTAAAGCAAGTAAGAGAAAACACTCTAGATCCGAGAGGGAAATTCAGGCCGAAATGGTCAGGACCATACTTGGTAAAGCAATTGTATCCTTACGGAGCGGTCAAATTGGCACTAGCAAGTACAGGTGAAGAATTCTCAGGGGTGATTAATTTGGATCAGCTCAAAAAGTTTTATGCTTAATAATGATTTTGTTATTCATGACCTTTACGGGAAATGTGTCGTGTTTGTCTTCATATCTCATGTGTTAATGAACTCATCATTTTGTTTGAAGAATTTAGCAGTATGTTTGCTCTCGCTGAGGTTGCTTTATTTTCGTGCATGTCTATTTGCATAAAGGATATCCTATAAGACAAGGGCTTGTGAAATGTCATCTTGTGGGCAAAGAGTGCCAAGGCTTGAATTTTATTACCTGGAAGATAAGTAACATTTATGTCAAGGTGACATTCCATTTCAAGGCCACTAAGAACAAGAACCACATAATCACTTCCCTGCAAGCCTTAATGTAATACTGGGGGCAATCTGTTTACGGATGAGTTTTTCTTATTCCCTTGTCAAAAGTCCGGATAAATTTTGGAGAGAAAAAATGAAGAGCGTTCAAAAGAGGTAAAACCATTGAGATTCAAGTGTATCTTTTTATACATTTGGAGAGGTCACATGCAAATGTAAGGATTTGACAACATAACTTTGGTTGAAGGAGGCTACATGTCGATTTATGCTAAGACCCAAGAAAAGTAACTAAAATAAATACTGGATTGTCAAGAATGAAGAAGCACTTAGGGAAAAACCATCACAAGGCCAAATATCTTGCAAAATCCTGAAGGTTGAACCTTAGATACCTCTGCTGAGCCGTTTCATACAGATCATTCTTTTTATTGACAAAGCTCCACAAAAAGCCAGCTCATGATGATTACGTACCCCGGTGACCAAAGGAAGTGAGGAGCCCAACTCTCGGATGAGTACACTCCTGTTTGGAAAGAAAGCAAACACTACTACAAACATGATGAAGATCCGCAAATGGTCGCAAAGCGACCCAAGATTCAAGAGCTTGAACGAAAGCAGCTCCAAGAGTTCGGGAAACACAAGAACCCAAAGATGAGCCAAAGTGGCACCAAGAGCTCCAGGATCGGGAAACACAAGAACCCCGAAGGCTGTTAAAGCCACTCCAAAAGATCGGGAAAACAAAGAACCCGAAGGCATGTTAAAGCCTCTCCAAAGGATGGGAAATACAAAAATCCTGAAGGCAAGTCAAAGTAACTCCAAAAGCTTTAAGATAGGGAGATACAAGAGCCTCGAAGATGAAAAGGCGAATCTGAAAGCCTCGAGCTTCTAAACGAAAAGTAGTAACGAAGATGACACCGAGGTCATCCGCATGCAGCAACGAGATTGTTTCCCACGAAAGGAATAGAAGGCGAATCCAGGAGAAGGTGCAAGTCACAACTTTGGTCATCCTTAAGCTCCACAAAACCAAAATATCCTTCATTTGTCCCCGTAACATTCACTACACCCCTGGCCACATTACAACCTGTAAAGACTTCTGACTTGACATTTCAAGTTTGTTTAAGTGAAAGTATTGGATCAAATGTGTAAATTAAGCACGTGCCGAATACAATATCAGCAGTTATGGTTGTGCAAGAAAAGAGAGAAATAGAGGAAAACAATTTGGGAGTAGGTAGAGACGCACCACTTAAAGTAAGCCTTCCACCATGTAAGAAAAGAAAGAAGTATCTAGGTTGTTGACAAGGGAATACTGGGGGCAATCGATTTTTCAAATCGATTGCCATTGCCATCACCTTCAAAATCACAATTCCCCAAATAAAATCATGCCAGCATCGATTGCCAATGAAACCAGTGTCTTCACAATGAGAAGTTCCCACGAAAGAACCCTTATGTTCGTGTTGTTATTTAGCTCTAAGGAAATAAATCTCAAGCCTGGTAATCCACATCAGAACATGCGAATTCCGCTAGCCATTGTTGAAAGGGATATCTGTCAATGCATGAATGACACACACGTTGAGAATCGAGTCAATATGTTTTATTTCACATTAAGTCGCTTGTTTCTTGATTTGACATTGAGTTTGTGAGCTGGTTTTTGGCATGGGGTCAGTCAACTTGTTTTAATATGGACATTAATGCATCTTCACATGGAGTCATTAATAATGTTTCATCTTTTGAAATTGAGTAAGTGATTTCATTTCCACGTTGAGTTTGTAAGCT
This sequence comes from Limonium bicolor, assembly GCA_023374045.1. NCBI lineage: Eukaryota > Viridiplantae > Streptophyta > Magnoliopsida > Caryophyllales > Plumbaginaceae > Limonium > Limonium bicolor. Next base: position 414,321,197 of record CM041777.1, read on the forward strand.
TGTTTTTAGATAGTTTTTTCTTACATTGACGTTTAGGTGGTTGTTAAGCTTATTTGGTATGTTGACATTTGTGACATTAAGCTTGTTTGGTGTGTCTTGTATATGATTGATATAACCGACACCAAGTCGGTGGTAAGCAAGATATACGAATGGTTGAGTACAGGTGGAGGTATGCTGCCCGTTGAATTAAAGCAGGGTGTATACTGGCCAATGTGTACGAATGTGTACGAGTGGTCGAGTACAGGTGGAGGTATGCTGCCCGTTGAATTGAAGCAGGGTGTATACTGGCCAATGTGTACGAGTGGTTGAGTACAGGTGGAGGTATGCTGCCCGTTGAATTGAAGCAGGGTGTATACTGGCCAATGTGTACGAGTACAGGTGGAGGTATGCTGCCCGTTGTATTGAAGCAGGGTGTATACTGGCCAATGTGTACGAGTACAGGTGGAGGTATGCTGCCCGTTGTATTAAAGCAGGGTGTATACTGGCCAATGTGTACGAGTACAGGTGGAGGTATGCTGCCCGTTGAATTGAAGCAGGGTGTATACTGGCCAATGTGTACAAGTTGGCGGGGCGATGGCAATAAGTCCTCATTTCTATGTCAACTTTTTGGATAACAACTGGCGGGCGATGGCAATAAGTCCCCTATGATAACCAGAAGTTCATCCCAGCAACCCAGTTGGCGGGCGATGGCAATAAGTCCCTTGGAAAACCAACATGGAGCGTTTTTTGAATGGGTTTCGGTCCCAGAGGCATCCGAGTTATTTTCTTTTTGAATGGGTTTCGGTCCCCAGAGGCATCCGAGTTATTTTCTTTTTGAATGGGTTTCGGTCCCCAGAAGCATCCGAGTTATTTTCTTTTTGAATGGGTTTCGGTCCCCAGAGGCATCCGAGTTATTTTCTTTTGAATGGGTTTCGGTCCCAGAAGCATCCGAGTTATTTTCTTTTGAATGGGTTTCGGTCCCAGAGGCATCCGAGTTATTTTTTTGAATGGGTTTCGGTCCCCAGAAGCATCCGAGTTATTTTCTTTTTGAATGGGTTTCGGTCCCCAGAGGCATCCGAGTTATTTTCTTTTTGAATGGGTTTCGGTCCCCAGAGGCATCCGAGTTATTTTCTTTTTGAATGGGTCTCGGTCCCCAGAAGCATCCGAGTTATTTTCTTTTTGAATGGGTTTCGGTCCCCAGAGGCATCCGAGTTATTTTCCTTTTGAATGGGTTCAGGCCCCTAGAAGTGCATTGGTACAATGACATGCTCGGTAAGCTCAAACATCTTTTCAAGGTAGTCAGCACCTCTGAACAAAGGAAAAGGGACAAGCAAGGTGAGACAAGGTTGGTAAAGATTTGGGTATTATCAAGCGTCAACTTAACCTTTCATTCGCATTACAAAATTAAGTTGACGGGGGGCAATCTGTTATCCCCAAAATCTTTACCCTCCTTTAAACATGAACATGGTTTTTCTAGGGTCGGTACATGGCTAAGGGTAAAGTGGCGCCTTTTCATTCAATGGATCATTATCCTATTTTTGGAAAGAATACGGACTTTAAGGTGGCAACGTTCATATGGTTTGTGGTATTGTGAAAATAGAGAAATGCGCAATATGTGACAACAAGTTATATTGGCACATCGGTGAAGGGTTGTGGAGGAGGTTCATGAGGTCAATGGTTCGAGTTTAATAATAAACAATTTTTGTAGTTCTCATTTAATTCTTCTTTCTTTTTTCTTTCATCATTTATATTTCCAATTTTTGAAATCAAAGTTTATTTGTCAAGTAAAAATCCAAAAAAAAAAAATTCTTTCCTATTGGCAGTTTATTTCCCAAAAAAACAACAAAAAGAACAAAAATTCAAAATTCTTTACACGTGAATAGTGAAAACAAAAAAAACAACCACATTTTGCCGTTAGCTATTAACCCCCTTTCTTTTAGGTTACTTTACTTTTGTTTCATATATCTTATCCCTTATTTCTAACTTAACTTAGTTTTCTCTTGATAACTTTTCTCTTCCTTAAAAAAAAATCAAAAAAAATTCTACTAACGTGAGTTTTTCCAACAAGCTGAGAATTCAGAAATTCACTCTTGTACTTCTTTATTTTGTTTTTGTCGTAAAATTGGAAAACATTGGTGAAGATATTCACTACAACAACATTGGTCAGTTGGGGCAATTTGTTGATTATCAAATAGTGCACAACTAAAATTGCACCTAATAATATAATCAAATAGAGTAATTTTTAGCTGCACTATTTGACTACATCAAATGGGGGACAATAAAAAACTTGCACCGATAGGTCATATTAATAGGGCAACATAAAGACTCACCCTAATAGATATTATCAGGTGGTGCAAGTTCAATTGGGCTCTAATTAACTATGTCAAATAGTGCAATTTTAGATTATCGCACTAATAGGCGTGTATCAATTGGTGCATCTGCAATTTAAGCACTAACTGGTAATATCAAATAGTGCAATTTTAGGTTGTCGCACTAATTGTCACTGAATCAATTGATGCATTTGCAAACGCCGAAGTAAGTGATAATATCAAATAGTGCAACTTTAAGTTAATTGCACTACTTGGCATTATATCAATTGGTGCATCTATAAAATATGCACTAATTGATTAACTCAAATAGTGCAATTTTAATAGTGGCACCTAAAAGACATTATCATTTGGTGCAAATTTATATTTGTGCACTAATTGATGACTTTGTAAAAGGAAAAAAATGTAGTGCGGTGGACTTATTTCTCTGAGTTCAACTAATGGGTTATTATTTCAGACTTTTTTCCTCTCTTCCCTGGGCGACGTATTTCTCCAGTTCTTCTTCTTCTTCAAATTTCTCTAGTTCCTCTTTTCTAGACCTGGCAAAAGTAACCCGAACCCGAAAAACCGAACCGAACCAATCCGATCCGAATCCGAATCTCAACCGAAAACTATAACTTGAAAAATGACCCGAAATCCGAAATAAACCGACCCGGACCAAACCGAACCGTATTATTGTAAAACCGAAAGTAAACCACAATCCACAATCATCCGAACCGAAGTCATCCGAACCAAAATCAACCGAACCGAAGTCACCCATAACCCGACGATGACCCGAAAACCGAAGTGACCCGAACCGAAACCAACCGAAGACCAACCGAACCAAACCCGAACCGAAACCAGTGTGGCCCGAACTAATATATCCGATGTGACCCGAAAGAATATATTGCATTAATTATAGGAGACAATGAGAATAAAACAGAATGTTTATACCCAATATCTAGTTTAAATACAAATCAGTATTTAGCATTTGTATCATACAACACTAAACAATGTCCCACAATACTTTTACAATTAATCATTACTTAGTAAGTGGCGTACCTATAAAAAAGTATTAATAAACTTATATACACGAGAAATTATTTTAAATATACCACAAATATTTTGCACTATAAAATTTTAAAGTAATTAATTATCATGCATTTTCATTAATCGCACAACTAATAATGAATTAATGATAATGCGTTACTCATCAATGATAGATTGGTAAGAACCAAAAATATTTGTATATTTAGACTTAAAGTTTATCACTAACTCATATCATTATTGTATTAATTATTCATATATTGAATGTGTTTTTATTAATTAGAATTTTTCAAGCCTTTATCCAATCTTGTGAATAATTCTCCCTCATTAGCAATTTAGCATAAATGTTTAATATACTTGAAAGTTTTTACCTATGTAGCAAAATTCTCATGCTTCTGAATAGTTCTTCATCATTAACAGTTTTTAACTACCGTAAAAAAAGTCATCAAAACTTATTAACTAATTCCATTCGCTAACTATTAATAGATTGAAAATACAAGTTACTACACTTTGATACAATTTTAATAATTATCCACAAAATACCTTATTTATACTCCTCTCAAAATAATGAAACTATTAAATAATCTAAAGCTACATCAATAATTATGATAAGTTCAGAGTTAGTTGCTAAAGTATAACATGATGCAAATTATAATTATTTGTTTAAATTAATCTTTTATATACATTTATATGTGTTGAGATTGATTGAATTCAAATTTGCATATCATGATGATTGAGTTGCGGGATTCTGTAATGGCAACCGAATTTAACCGAATAATTGACCCGAATTTGACCCATAACCCGAAAAAACCGAATGAACCAGAGGCTAACCCGAACCGTAAGTTACCTGATCCGAAGTCACCCTAACCGAAAGTCATCCAAACCGAAAATCATCCAAACCGATCCAAACCGACCCGAAATTTCAACAAACCGAACTCAACCCGAACAAACCGAATTCAACCGACCCGATCCAACCCGAACCAAATATTGAACGATTTGAAATCAACCCGAACCGAACCGAACCCGAACCGATTGACCTGAACTGCCACCTCTACTCTTTTCCCCATCGTTTCTCAAATTTCTGAGTTCCTCTTCAAATTCTTCTTCTTCTAACGGTACTAGTAGTAGTGCGGAGGGACAGAAAAGTATGGACAGCGAAGGAAAAACCTAATTTCTCTACACTTCCGGTGGCTTACCATCTGTACTGTGGTTTGGGACCTGAATTCTCGTTTCAGATACCTCCGGTTGAGTTCGTCATTGCTGGTGAGTTCAACTTCGTTCATTATTCCTGCTAGATTTAAGACCGTTGGAACGAGAGAGAGGATCAAACCAGATTGTAGGAAGTTTATCGACTTCCTTCAAACTTAGGACGGTATTAGATTATCTGGTTTGGTTGAAGTTTTGTAAGTAGTAGTCAGTCAATTTCTCTCTCAAACAATGTTGCATTCTCTTCTAGCAGATTATTTGCCTCTCTGCCTTGTTCAAATCTCAACTCTGTGTATTGGACAGAAAAGCATATTTTCTACCAATTTTACTTCGTACAACTGCTAGATAGCGGATTATTTGCCTCTCTGCCTAGTTCTATTATGCAACAGTGTAAGCAATTCTAACCTATCTCACAGTCGTATTCTAACCTATCTCTCTGCCTAACTGGAGAACAAGGTATGCTCAAAACCCCCAAATTAATCAGTTAGGGTTCTACCAAATTGGAGAAATACCAACCAAATAAGATGAATACTAGTCTGATGAGAGAACATTTTTTTTGTCTGAGAAAGTTGTACAGTAGAAATGTGGTTTGCATCATATATGAAAACTTTATCATTGTGTTAATTCTTGATCTTGTTCAATTTGGACTGCTTTTGATGCTTTGTCATTGTTTGTACTTGGATCGTCAAAGCATGTTTATCAGAATCAGACTGGTGGCTAGTATGGTATTAGCACAATGGGCCTTCCACGTGCATCCTAGACGTATGTATAGTAGTAGTAAATACTAGTAGTATGGAAAGATTCTCACTCAAAATTAAGTATGGAAGAAGTATTCTCAGGAAGTATTCTCAGAAAAGTGAAACAGGGTTAAGTGAACTAATCTATCTTAGCCAATTTTCTTCTTTTTGAAATTATCTACTCAGATTGTTATCACTAGTTCAAATCCAATCCAAATATCTGAAGGAATTTATAGTACAACCAAAGCACTTGTGGGTGAACTAAAGAAAATGTCAAAAGATGTACGTATATGTATATAGACAAGTCCTAACTTTGTTGACAGTAGAAATCCATTGTGGTGAGAAGAAGATAAACTTACTGCTGATATGTGCTGATTAAGTTTGTCTTCTTATTTTACAATATGTGCGCTGCAGGAGCGGGCTGATGTGTAGTAATGGTGATCATGAAAAGGGATCTGTAGCAGTCTCTGGTGGTGGTCAAACATTAATGACCCAATTATATCCTAATCACAACGAAACAAATTCTACCCCACCGAGTACTAATTGGCAAGATAATCATCATCAAATGATGCAATTTCATCAACAAGTGAAGCAAGAGGTTATTAACCAACCTAATATTATCTGCCATGGCGGCGGCACCCAAAGCTACCCTCCAGTACTTGCTGCAGTAGAGGATAATCATACCAGCAATGGATTCGATGTTACAAAACCTAGTAACAGGTGGTCTAATATTCTTCCTACTCAACAAAACCCCACACAGCTACTTCGTCTCCTCAATCTTCATGTGTTAATACTACTACTACCACTGGAGCCCGTAAATTGGGGGATTTCTCTTCTGCAGCCCCAGTGCCACCACCTCCAAGTGGATCTTCTCAGGTATATATAAAGATTAATGAATGTTGCTCTAATTTTAATACCGTGAAGCCACATGAAGTCATATTAATTTGGTATTTAGAATGTTAGTGATAGATCCATGATAAACTTGTCTTAATTTGGTACCTTTATCATCATCACCGAATTGCTTTAATTTAACTGAATATTTTATCTGTGCGGTTTGTGGGTCTTTGACGAGAAATCAGATCAAGCAAATTAAGGTCTAAATTCAACGAAGTTTATACCACATTAATGGATGTATTTCACTTAACTTATAAGGTCAAGAAGCATTAACTAATGTTGACAAATATTAACTTCATTTATTGTTTGGTGTACTGTCGTGTGATGAGAAGGGGCAGATTGGTCCTGATCTTTCTGCTTATATTTAAAGTGCGACAGGTTTTTCCTGAAATCATGGGTGTTGAATTGCAGCATTGTGTAGATCTGTGTCTTCTATGTGGCAAATAATACTTATTTCTTGCAAGATTGAGTCCAGTTAGCACTAATTATTGTAGAGAAACAGATTTTGCAGCATTGTGTAGATCTGTGTCTTCTATGACTCAAACGTGTAAACATTGAGATTATGTTAAATGGTTCAGATCTTGTGAGACATAAGCGTAGAATAGTTCTAATTAGTTTCATTTTCACTCTCAGGTATGTCGAGGCCATCAAATTGTTAAAGCAGCTGCTGGTGCTTGGACTCATCTTTTAGAGTTTTTATGTTTTGAACAGCAGTTGTATTGTGTTTTTTCTGAACAGTTTTGTATGATGTAGAAACATGAAAATATTACTTACGTGTAGAACGGGGATTGTGTAGAACAGGATGATATATTGTTTATGGTAAATAATATATAATATTTTGACTCATTTTTTAAATTTTCATGTTTTGTTAATAGCATATAAAGATTAAACAGAGATTGACAGAGTAATAACAGTAAAAGATCAAATAGAATAAAAATGACCTGTGCAGGATTTTATTTTTTTTTAAATCTAAAAGATCAAATAGGGCAACTTATTTTTGCACTAAATGTAATATCAAATAGAGTAATAAGGAAAAATGCACTGATGGAGGATATCAAATAGTGCAACTTTTAAAGTTTGCCCTTTTAGTGTTTGGCAGTCCTGTCATATCTATGCACCAAGTGGTGCAATGTCTTTTATGCCCTATTTGTAAATATCAAATGGTGCAAGAAACAGATTTTGCACCAATTATTAACTATCAAATAGTGCAATAAATGCATTTGCACCAATTGTTAACTATCAAATGGTGCAAGAAATAAACATTGCTCCAATATCTAGCTATTAAATGGTGCACAAAAACAACTTTGCACCAATTGTTAACGTAGCAGCTACGGTGGCAGGAGAACAAATGGGGCAACTATATAACTCATGCACTATTTGGTATTGCTCAAACGGGGCAAAAAAAATAATGCGCCCCCTTTGCTATTGATCAAACGGTGCATCGAGAAAACATGCACTACTAGCCTACCACCATTTAGTGCAATATTTGAGTGCACTGTTTGGGTTTCATCAATTGGTGCAAGTAGTCTTTGCACTAATAGAGCTTTTCAAATGGTGCAATCTAAAATGTTGCCCCAATAACTTGTTAGTGCGCATCTAACGGTGCAACCTCGGAGCAACATTAAAATTGCACTGATTATCTAATTGGTGCAAAAAATTGATCTATTGGGGCATCAAAAATCGCCCCAATTACACTTATATGTTGTAGTGATTGATAGTTAGGATTTTTAGTCGTTTTCAATATTCAGAACCCAAAAAAATGCATTTGTTGGGATTTTTAGGCATCTTCAATTAGTCTCTATGTTAGTTTATTTGATAAAAAAAAAACTTTCCTGTTCTCTCCAAACGTGGATCTTGGCAGGATAAAAAAAAATTGTTTGTTTTCTGTTATGCATAGTTCACGAAGTTATCCCTTGTTAATATGGGTTGTTTTGATTCTAGTTGTTATTTTTATTTTTTTTTATTTTTTTTGTTTGCTTGATAATGATCTTGAGGCTAGCCCGTCACTATATAAAGGGTGCTCATATGCATATGAGGGGGCAGACAGAGCGCATGAGCCTACATAGCCTAAAATATTTTCAGCTTCCATCCCCAACATACCTCTGTTTTGTGTAGTTCATCAGTCAACACCGTCACAATCTAGTCATACGATCAGGTCATTTGTTGCTTCATTTAGCTGCTGCCGTGCATTCCAAAGGAAACACTTTCAAACACTCAGGAACATTCCCACCTTGTTTGTTCTCTGGAACAACATCACCGTGCAGCAACAACCACCTTGTTGCCGGTGTGAGCTCTCATCGCACAGCAACAACCCCATTGTGATTCTGCTACTGACGAGGAAACGTTCTTCTTACATTATCGAGGATTACTGGAACTAACTTCCGAGGTGAAACACGAGCAGCCTCAGTTCCGAAAATCTTTTCTCCCATCGGCACCAATCTAGGATGTGTTACCGGTTGGCTGCATCAAACGAGCAGACCTTGGGGAAGAAGTAGATAATAGTAAGCTGTAGCTTCTCAGAATTGTTTCAGAAACTCATTTATTCAATCCGTGAAAAAGAAAACAGGTACGTATACGTGCACCTCATTTCAAACTTTGACATTTTTTTTCCCCTTTCTTTAATTTATTCTCCCTCTCTTTCGTTTTTTTTTTCCTTTTCTTTGCTTTTCAAATCCTAATGCTTCCGTATACTAATCATATTTACTTTAATAAATCGTTAACTAATGTTCTCGGTAGGTAGTTTAAGCTAAGTCATTTTTTTTATTGTTATTATTTTGTCTTGGAACATTTATTTAGGCTGATCTTTGTACGTATTCCGATCATTTTTTTTTGTTTGCCTATATATTTGATTCATAATCCCATCTGGAGTGTTTGCGTAAAAGTTGAAATACACGAGAAAAAAGGAATTTAGATAATCAAAAGGGAAAAGAGAATTTTGTTACTATTTCAATAATACCTCGGAGGATTAAAGTTTTAAGTGAAAAAGATGACATCATGAAACTTTAGCCTTAGAGTTTATTATAGTAGAGGAAAAGTAATTTCTTAAGGGGTAATGAAAGAATTTGAACCCTTGGAAATTTCATATCTAGCCCCCGGATCCAGAACTCTAAAAATTGTTACAACATTTCCTTTCCTAGTTTAAAAGGTTAAAACTTAGGTGGCAACTCTATTTAGGTTTGTGTGGGCCAGTTAGAATAATTAAACTCTAATTTTATAATTTTGGTTTAGTTGTTCGAATTGCAAATCAAACCTTGAAGCCTTAAGCTCAATACTTAAGGGTTCAAAACCAACGCCCACAGCTACCAAGACGATGAGATGATCCGTAATGGTCCCAAAGCGACACAGGATCCAAAGAGCTCACATCAAAAAACAACTCTCAAAGTTCAAAAACGGGAACCACATGAACCACAAAAAAAGGAAAAGGATGCAAGACAAATCTGATAAGCCTGAAAAAATCTCAGTCTAAAACCAAAAGAAGAGATAGATGATGGCTTCAAAGTTCCAAGTCTAATGTCCGAAAGCAAGGTCAACGTGAAGTAGCCAAACGACTTCAAGGCAAAGAAAGCAAGTCCAGGAGAAGGTGCAAGTTGCATCTTTGGTCACCCTTCATAGCACCACATATCCCAAATATTCCTCCAATGGTCCCACTGTCATTCATTACACCCCATTACCATGTTACAAGCTTTAAAGACTTCTGAGCTAGTAATTGTGTATCCAATCACGTGAAAGTAACAGGTTGAATGCGTAAATCTAACAAATGTCAAATTCAATGGTTGAGACATTGTGACCAAGAAGAGAGCATGAGCGCAAACATTAAACACTTTGAGTGTAGGATAGAAATTACCACATCAAAATCAACCCCCACCCCGTGAGAACGAGACTTGTTTTTACGCAATTAATCAAGGAAATACTGGGGGCAATCATCGTCCCGATTGATTGCCACAAATCTTAAAACTCATATTGCCTTAAGGAAAGATACTAGGGTAATTGTTGGTTCCAAAAATTGAAAGAATAGTGCTAATTGGAACCCAAAAGCCCTACTACCACAAAAACATCTCAGGCACCCATGAGCCCTACCATACACTTTTCCTTCTCAGGCACACATAAGCTCTACCACCACAAAAACACCTTAGGCACCTATGAGCCCTACCATACACTTCTCCTTTTCTAGCTGCACATAAGCCCTACCACCATAGAAACATCCTTAGGCACCCTTAAGCCCTACCTAGCATTTCCACATAGGCACATATAAGCCTTACCTAGCATTTCCACTTAGGCACACATAAGCCTTGTGTAGCATTTCCACTTAGGCACACATAAGCCCTGTCTTGCATTTCTGTCCTTACATAGAAACCATCATTAGGCACACATAAGTCCTACCTTCCGTAAAATCATCCTCAAGCACACATAAGCCCTACCTTGCATATTGCATCATCAAGCATTCCATACCATTTGCATAACCCAGGCTCGCATAAGCCCTGGCTATAGAAGTTAACGAGGTGATGGCGATAAATCCTCTTTAGTTATATCAGCTTATTTTGGGATCAACGAATGGTGGGCAAAGGCAATAAGTCCCCAAGTTTTATACCAGGAGTTATCTCTGCACACCAGTTTGGGGGGCAATGGCAATAAATCCACATAGGGTCCAACCAGGAGCATTGGTACGGGTTTTGGTCCCCAAATGCACCGAGCATCATTTGCATACCATCTTCATTCATATGCATATCATCTCCAATAGCATGTCATACATACAATTCTCATATCTGCATTCCACTCATAGGTTTTTGAGACCTTCAATACTTGGTTCATTACACTTTTTTCTCAATTCAACTCATTTCCCAGGTAGCTAGTGCCTCATAATAGCACAGCACAATCATTAGAATTTCAGTAGAAATCTAATTCATTCTTCACTATAGGTCAAAATTTTGGGGCATCTCTCAGGCATCAACGGTCTTTTCATTCTCATTACAAAGACAAGTTGACGGGGGACAATCTGTTAGACCCAAAATTTTAACCCCCCGGAAGAGAGTCTCTTAAGGTATAGGTACTAAAAGGGTAGTTTGGTCAAGCAGGAAGGATTTCTAGTTCAATCAGCACATTCCGGAGTGCTAAGGACAGCTTAGTCATCTTCAGGGCATTTTCGTAATTTTAAGGCTTCTAAGACCTCCTTTGGGCTTTCTCTCTCCTCCGAAAATGGCTTAAATCAAATCGAAATGCTTTAAAATTTTAACCCACGATATAGAATGACATTTTGAGCATAATGGCTTTGAAATTTTGATTATTCAAATTTTCAAAAATTTTATAGTAATTTCTGATTGAATCCAACGAGAAATTGAATTTAAAAATATTCCAATATCCAAAAAAAATTGATTCCACCTTGAAAAAAAATCAGAAATATCCTCATTTACACATGTTTAAAATTTCATAGTCAAATTCCATTTGGAAGCCCTTGAGCTAAAATGTCGGTAAATCTCAGTTTTTACTAGATTTTTCTATCTTTAAGGAAGTCTATATAAGGAGCCTTAACCCCTGATCAAAACATAAGCTCTCAAGCCCTAGCAAGTCTGAAATTATAGCCGTCTCATAGCTCTCACGTTTTTCAACTCCCGAGCCCCGAAATTCTGCCAAGTTTTCACCAAAATCACATTCTAAACACTTTTTCCAACTCCCAAAGCATCAACCATCATCAAAATCCCACTAAAACACCACCAAAACGTGAGGAACATCAAGGAATCAGAAGCTCGGTTTGAAGCTCCTTCGGATTTGCCATCAACGAGGCTCCCGAAGTATCCCGACATGAATGATCACTATAATCCCAAAGGTAAACAAGGTTTGTAAGCAAATATCTCAACTCATCTCGTCTTTAATTACCTTCTGTCAAAATCTAGTATCGAATTGACTTTTTACAGCTCCCGAATCAGCGTTTGTTTTCATTTCTACCCGCTAACTTGTTCATTAAGTTTCGTCGTTAATTTTAAGTCATTGAAAATCTTTGATTACTAACATCTTGGAAATTTCTCAGGCTACGCGTCCATAAATGTTGAGTCTAAAACACCGTCGGGAACCATCTAAAACTCATCGTCCGTGGGTGGTCTGTAGCCCTGGACGCTATATTCGGGCCCACGTACACCCTCGGACGGCGGCGCGATTTTAAATTTATGAAAATTTAGGGTTTTACAAAGCATGTCTGTGGCCCCAGACATTTTCAAAATTTCGTTTTCCTTTCAGTTCGACTTTTCTATATAACTAGGTTCACTAGGGTCCGTGCGTTTGGACGATAGGTCTGTGGCTACGGACGTAATCAAAATTTGACCTAATTCTGCCTCCGAAACCCTAATTTAGGTAGTTTTAATTTCCACTTTAATTTTCTATAAAAAAATGTTAAAAAATAAAAGAAATCAGTAATTCGCGCACTTAGGTTAAAATGAGTTGTAATAAGCCGTAATTAAACTAAGTAGAGGAAAAACAACTTCGAGGGGTAATGAAAGTAATTGAACCCTAAAAAAGTCGAATACCAAGCTCCCAAACTCAAACTCTACCTTTCCTAATTTACCCTTGGTTAAAATTAGGTGTCAACTCATAGTAGGTTCTAGTGAGATAGCTTAGGAATTAATAATTAATGTTTATGACATAGTTAATAAACTTAGGTTATAAATGGACCTAGAACCCAACCAGATCCTAATCAACTTGAATCAACATAGGATAGGGTTCAAAAATCGAGGCTCATAGATATACAGAACCTTTAAGTGGATTTTATAATAAGGTGCAGTATGTCATTTTGTGACAATAAATAATAAGTTAAATACTAGCTAAGTGAAGTTAGTACAAGATTTAAGGAACCTTAAAGTGCACCTTGAATTATAAGGATTAATGGAGTTTTACAATTGCTTAATTAAGTTGTAAATGAATTTATATTGGAAGAGAAGTTTAACATACTAAGAGAAGAGCTTAATATATGTTAGAATCATATTATAAAACATTAGACATAAAAGTCTAAGTAAATATATGATGAGTTAGACTAAGGAAAGAATTATATAATTCAAAGGAATTAAATGGTGATTTATACAAAATGTTGACTTGCATACTTAGTCAAGTCAACTACATTGACTTAGTCAACTCAATTGACCAAAAAGGTCAAGATTGACAAACTCATAAGGAAGATGAGACTTATAGATGAATTAAACATTATAATGTCAAATGTACAATTAGCGTATAGTAACAAAATTATTTGTTCATATATAATATATATATATATATATATATATATATACACACTTTATATATCTAATTAAACCTATCAATTAATGAGATAGGTTATAAGGAATTGATCATTTGTTGTGAGTTATACAACAATGTCATTAATACAAGAATTAAAGCATTGACATGACTAATCCCGAACTCACTCGAAAACTCGGGTAATGATTATTAGATAATCACGGGGTAATTACCAGGGGGGATTTGTGACTAGTAGGGATACCGAATTAGTCAATATTTCAGAGAGCTAATGTGTAGCCTCATAATTCCAGAGTTGAGTCATTAGAGGACATGCGTTAGAGGACGAGCTTCGAGGATTAGCGGGCGAGCCTGAAACTTCACGCTAGCGTTTATTACGGTGAAAGGTATGTTATTGTGTGATTTGATTGTTCCTGAGGATTTCCTTAGGTTCGGATATTTGTGTGCTTACTTGCTAAGAGGATATATGTGATTGATAATAACTATCATATGTGATTGGTTGTATATAATTGTCTTGTATAGATTGCTTATGTTATGTAGTATTACTTGTTCATATATATATAAAAACCGAACTAAGACAAGCAATGCTATCTTATAGTAAGATAAGAGATGTAGTAATAAAACGTCATAGCATAAGATATAACGACTTATATTATCCGAGACTTCTAAGAACTTACTTAGATATTGATCAACAACTCGATCAAAGCCGCTCTTGTTATTATTTTATTCGAATGGTATAAATCACCTAGAGACCCTAAGTATAAGACCTTGATGGCACACATTCGAAATGTTACATTGAGACCTAAGTTGAACTTAGGTATATAGATTAAGTGACCATAATCGTTCAGTGACTAGTATATGGAGGAAGTATATGTAGAAATCCAAGGTGATGTGGCTCTTGGTGGGCGTTGTGATCACAAACATGATGCGAGGAAGTCTGTATTCGGCTCCTCTGCTCAATGAATTCTAACAATCCCAGATGGTTCGTCGATCAGAGACTCCACTGTTGGAGGTGGCTATTGTCGTTGGTGACCCGCCGGATATTGGAGTATACTGTAGAGACACGTCATTCTTTAACGAGACATTGTCATTAGACTTGAGACGGTTTTCAGTTAAACATAATACGAACAGCTAGATAGCTCGTATATTTGGTAAACATTATTTAGTGGCTTAAAAGCCAAGAACAAGAATAAATTGTATACATATTTATAACTCTCGTATTGTTTGCCTTGATTGTTATTAACTTGAATGCATGGTGAGATGCTATGCGGAAAATATTTGGTATATGTGTGAATTGAATGAGTTGAGTTATTATACTTATATATACATTGTTATGCATTTGATTAGTTTGTTGTTGGTGTGATAAGTGGAGTTGGGGGCTATGAATGTTTGTTTGAATTATTGCAATATATATTATTGTTTTACAATTTTAAATTATGCAAATGGTATTGCATGTAATTGAACTACATGTCAACTCGACCAATTAATATAAGAGCCTGAGGGCGCATGACGGTTGCATAGTAGCATACTCAGCAGAGGCTGATTCCATACATACAAACAAAACTCTACAGGTGTATAGCTGCTGATGAGGATAGAGTGCAGGATGCGTTGGGTACACAGTCGTATTCAATTAACGAATTTGTTATTGTATTACAAATCAGCTGTAAGAATATTGTACAAGACTTGAATAATTAGAATGCTCACTAGTTATTGTATTTGGATTAATGTATAGAAGGATGTCTATCTCTTGGTCATCATAGTGGTTGTTGTGAAACGGTAATTGGATGCCTAGTTACTCACATGGGTAAGTAACGGCGGTAGCAGCCGAGTCGGTATTTATTGATTAATTTCCGCTGCATTATATTTAAGATTGAGCAGATTGTACCAAATTTAGTATTAATGTAAGATTATGAGTTAACGGTGTTACAATGCTGCTTCACTTAAAACTAATAAATTAACAAACAGATTGTACCTTTATCTTAACATACTAAATAAGTAATAAACAAAAGAAGTGAAATTGATTTATTAAGAAAGATCCCATATTTTTTGCTAATTGATTTTTTTAAACATGCTAATTAAAATTTTGTTTAAACAATGTGTTTAGAATTTTGAAACTTAATAAAAAGATTTATTAGTTTCTAGTGAAGACACATGATGAAGAGTTAGATAAAGTAGTGAGAAAAAAGAAGTAAATTAAATTACACTGTCTACACTTAGACAACTTTACAACAATTATAAATTTATTACATTAATTTTTAAATTATCTATTTTGTACCAATTTAAATCTTTTATTCATATTAAATTTTTGTAAAGTTTTTAAAGTATTATTGTGTCTTTAAAAATTTGTATTCTTTTTAGCTAATTTTATGACATCGAATGTTTGCTTTTCACAAATTTATTATTTTACTAGTAACATTAGTTAAATGACACTAAAGAAGCAAAAAATACCATATAATAGAATATAATTTTTTAAAAAAATTATTTTAGTACTTTTTTTAATTTTTGCCCTATTTTATGAAATTGAATAAATTTTAAAAAAATCTAAAAAAATATATTTTAAAAAATATTTATTATATTTCTATTATTTGTTTTAACATTTTTTTTTATATTTTTTTGTTTTTAAATTTTTTTATAGTATTTTGAATTTTTTGTGACTTTTTTGAATTTTAAACTTGTGGTGATATATTGTTAATTTTTAAAGTAGTATGTTTGTAGTGGCATTTCAAAAATAAATTGACATTTCTTTTAACATTTCCTAAAAAAAGAGCTATATGTCATAAGCGGATGAAATACCAGTCAAAAGACGAGGAATTTGAGACCCTGCCATGACGGCGTCATTTCCTGCTCCAATAACGTCATTTTATCCCTGGAGAATGTATACTCCATTAGTATTGATATCTTTTATGTCAACTTACATCTAGTAAAAAAACTATATCTCATTGTACACAAATGATTCAACCAAGGTTACGAAATGATGTCCGACTTTTATAAAAGTGAGGGCTTATAGAATCTTTCTTAAATGCCTTCATTCAACTCAGGCTACACCATGGTATCCAAGCCTTAAAGTGAATGGGATTGTATATTAGATACTTGGTCCTATCAATAACCTGTATGCTTTACATTCAAAATTAATGGACGAATAAACCACAACTAATTAAACTTGAGAACAAAATCAACCGGCAAATTCAATGAAAATAGATCCAATCGCGATAGACAATCACAAGAATCAAAGCAAGTTGAACACAACATACTGCAAAATTCAAGTTAAAGCGATTAGTTTTTTCACATCGACTAGCATGGAATTAAAAAAAATATATATATATCTCATAATCAGGGCGGAAAACCCTTAATTCGAGTAGTCCTTCACACCAGCAAACATAGAAATCAAACAAGTCTCAAACTAGAAGAAAGTAATGGACACTTGGGTGATAGCAGCCACCCGGTATGCAAGATATTCACAAAATCAGGGCATAGCGCTAACTGCTCCCGTTTCATGTCGGCCGTCTCACCAGCAAGCAACGAAATCAAGAATAACAATATCCAATTCCCATATGAATGGACACCTGGTTCACGTCAGCCGGCATATTCGCCTGAAAATCTAGCCAACTTGACGTTTGTCCTTGACATCAAGAGGTAAGGAAATGATCACACATGCATTCACATGAAAGATGTAAATTGAAACTTAGGATGGGAAAATCGACCGTATTCAGGGGTTTCAAATCCTACGTTCTCAAAATTCTGCATTTAAGAGCTTTTTTTTCGATCCTGAGCAACATAAGGCGGGAGATGAATTGCCACTGTGAAAGCGACACGCGGCAGAAGCAGAGCGAGATGCAGGGAAGCAAACATACAGTTTGCCTCCACAGAAGCAGTCCAAAAAGCAGCAAGAGACGTGAGTCACAAACAAGGTCATTACCAAATAATATGAAAGAACTAGCTTATCTGTATTCAATCAATTAGTTGCGTACATTCTAAACAACATTTTCATTTTCTTGAATAGCTAATAACCCAGGACTTTTTAGCTCACTGTCAATTTGCACCCCTATCCTGACCATAGTTTCTTGTAGGGGGGTCCTTAAACAGACCTAGGGATCTGCAATTTCATCAACAAAATCTTCAAACCCCACATTCTACCAAAAGATAGAAAGATCCAAGTACAAAAAAACTTGTTTATTACTGGAACTTGAGAAAACAAACAGCTCGGCAATCATTTGTACAACATACCAGTTAGTCTAAACTCTCTTGACCTCGGATAAATAGTAGCTCAAGCACATTGGTTCTTAATGACAGTAGCCATAAAAAATTGTAGGCGAATTAACCTCACCAATGGGACTTGTGATCTTCTGAGTATTTGAATCTCTCTGACTAACAAAATCGTACAACAATCAACTCTTTTTTGGTCATTCACGTACCATGTGCTTGATTTGTGTGTGTATATTCTCTGCAGGGAGAAATTAGGTAATGCTGCTGCTGCTGCTGCTCCTGCTATCATTATCTTCTTGAAAGAAAGACTTTCCAGCTTCATACGTAGACCAGCAGATAGCTGCAGCTGGGGCATGGAAGAGCATCCTTGGGATCCAACCTCTTATCAAACCCCTATAGCCATCTTTTGCCACTATAGTCTTTAATACATCCATCATTGAGCCAGTGGTGAATCTATCGCACCCACAGACACCCTGCATTTATTTACACATGAGAGTAAGACCTATCATCAGAGTCGCATCCTTGAATAGTCTGCATTTCAGTATATTCTTCTCATTCAGCAATTCACAAGACTCCAAGAATGAGTGCCTCGGTGTTCACTCTATATAAGACAAGTGACAGACTTTCTGCTTTTAGTTTACCACTAACATATCTATTGAAACCCTCATAAATAAGAGCTTACGTGCACGATTAAGATTAGACAGACCATGAAGACATATGACTTTGAGGTACAATTCATAAAGATATATCTCGAGAAATATATATGTTTGCAAAGGTGGAAGTACAATGTCAATAAGAAAAAACGGTTGAGCCTGTGCCTAAACAAAATGAAGTTTCAATATTTAGATTAGAGCCTTGAGCCACAACTTGCAATGAGATTTAAATATGCTTTCCTTACTTCAGTCTTACCAAATTGATCTACTGCTTGGTGCTTATGACATAAGAGCAGATGCAAATCCAACAGCTGAAAGTTGAAACACAAAAAAAGTGGAAAAATAAAAGAAATCTTTGCTAAAAATCTTTGAGAGATATGCCATGGTCCTAGTGATACTGAAAGTTTCCCAATGAAGCAATTTAACAATACAAGCTTTCACGGGGCCAGAGGAGATCAATGTGCCTTCATTTACAGAGAATTTTCAGAAATGAACTACTAAAAAGGACTATCAAGTGCCAGCCTCTGGTTTACCAAATGTTCCTGAACGCCAAAAGAAGCAAATTTTTATTGCAGAATATTAAGACAAAACAAATCAACGAAAAGTTAAAAGGGGTTTGGCAAGTAACGGCTTTGCTTAGCAGTCATCTGTTTTAAGGACAGAAAACATTGTTCACTCTAGTTCCTGGTTGCTCAGGCATAGTGACATGGAGAATCTAGCTTCTAGCAATTTGCCATACGCACCCCACGAAAAAGGGAAAGTGTGCAGTTCTATTTAACCCGCTCTAGATACTCATAGAAACTCAGCTCAAGTCTTCGGCGTGATGTCTTTTATGATGAAACTCAATTAAAGGCAACATGAAACGAATAGGTGGATTGATTTGTGATCAGCAGCATCTTGCAATAAGAGCAGCTCCAATAAACATTTACTTTGCTTTGGATAGATTCCTATAGCTTAACAGGACAGCAGAACACAAGGACAAAGAATAAACATCCTTTTCTAGCTATAGTTATAAAATTCCTCCTTTATCAGCAAAACTGTTGTTTCAAGAGCATATTGCCCATTTCCCTCAAAACCAGAAACGTGTTTCATTCAAGCACAAGCTCGGATCTTTTTCTGTCCACAACAGAATCCATACTCCAAAGATACACAGAGTAATTTCAGAAGACGATTAAAAACGTACGGTTACTCTATCCAATAGAATTCAAAATCAGTGAATAAAGCGCAACTGAAAACTCATGACCAGTCACCTGACACTGCAATTGAGTCTTGACAACATCCAGTGGGGTGGTAACAGCGGCCGCCAGTGCCCCAGCCGCTGCACCAGCAGTGGCGTGGAAAACCAACCGCTCATCGCTCGCAGCATCTGGTGAAAACTCAGACAGCCCTTTCTTCACGGCCTCATAGGTAGCAAAGTGCACGGCCGTGAAAGGCGCATTCATGACCACAGTGGTCCGGTACGAAGCGTAGAAGGCACCAAATCCCTCCTCCTTCAGCACCCTCGACACGCAATCTCTCACCCCACGGTAGGTTCCCCCGCCACCGCCACTGAGCTGGAGCCGCTGCTTCACCATATCCATCGGAGTGAAAACAGCGTCGCTGATAACGGTCGCACACACACCAGATGCGGCGTGGGCAAGATGATTGTTAGGATTATCACCGGAGAGAGCCTTCTTGCAGAACTCGTACATCGAGAAGTAGACGGCGTGGGCAGGGCCAGCGCCGAGGCCCATGGCGGCGATCCCTCGGTAGAAACCGCTAGGCCCATCTGTCTTGAGGATGGAGCGGACGGCGCTTCGGACGCCAACTGAACGGATCGGGCAGGACCCCAGAGCTTGCATACGGGTTTTGACGGTGTCGACGGGGAACATGGCCATGTGCTCCACGCAGCCCGCGATAGAGCCGGCAATCATATACTGCCAAAAGAGAAGGCCATCGTGGTGTTGGGGGCTTGGGGTGACTACCAGCTCAGGTTGAGGCTGAAAATCTGGCGGGTTCGGCCGCAGCTCCGAAGAGCCGTGGAATTTGGGCCGCGAGGCGGCGTCTGTGGTAGCCATCAAGGGGAAGGGGAACGGAGGGGGGAGCGTCGTTCGCTACCGGCTAGGGTTTTGTAGAGAAAGAGGAGAGTGGTTGGACGGCGAGCTGGAGTTAAATTGGGTAGTCGTCGCCATTCACGGTTACACAGAGAGATTAATTAAGAATCAATTCGGTGGTGATAGCAACATCTGAGAAACTGAGGATTCCTTTTGATGGAAGGAGTCCGCTGCTCGACTTATCCGTGGGCTCGGCTGTAAGTTTTCAGGAGTTTTTCTAACATAAGTAATCAGGAGTAAGCTTATGGTCACCTTAATAACACTACGACAGGGTTAACATGTTCGCAAATCATATAGATGCCCGGGTGTTGATGTGCGATTAACTGTATATGGTTAATCAGTTAATACGGTTTTATGAAACTTATCCATTGTGTCTTTTTTTGAAGAAAGGTTATATATTAAGAAACAAGTTGAAATACAAGTTCCGGCATATTATTCGAAGTTCATGAACCCATTTGTTGTAAACATCGGGCATGGTTAGCTAGACAGTGCGAAACTATGTTAGCATCTCTAGGAATGTGAAAATATTCTATATCATCAAAGCGACTAGAGAATGCGTGAATTCGATCTAGAATAGATGTCGTAGATGGCAGCAAGGGAGTTTGTCCGCCCTTGTCTAGGTATTGAACTATTGATTGGCAATCCGAGAGGACTCTGCAGGACTTGTAGCCGTTGGATTCCGCCATATTAAGTGCAAAGGCAATGGCATGCGCTTCAGCATCGGACACCAGCATTGAGGCAATAGAACCCATACATCCCGTGGAAAGCAGTTGTGACCCAGAACGTGCAATAGCTGCGTAACCAACATTGTTATGGGAGTTGACACTGGCATCCACCCAAAGTTCGATGAAAGTCGGGTTTCCCTGTCAATGGGTTTGCAATGAGACAGATGGTAAAGAAGACATATTCGCAGTAGTCAGGTGAAGATAGCTAGTTGCTTGACACCATCCGTGAGCAAAATGAGGTGCACGTGCATGGTTGACCTGACAACGGGCATACCATAACTTCCAAAAAACTCCAGATACTTAACCACCGTTGGCTTCGGAGAGTGCATGTAGAATTGATAGAACCAATCCCGGAATGCATGATCTGAGTGAATATGAGGTGGCATCATAAACCCAAAGGTAGTCCAAAAAGATTGCACAACTGGGCATTGATATAGCACGTGCAACATTGTTTCTGGTGAATTGTAGAGAAGGCATTGAACAGACATGTCAACTTTGATACAATCTTTGACAGCAGTCTTGCAGAGTAGCTTAGTTGTCAGCATCTTCTAACCAAATAGGTTAACCCTTGGTGGTACCGGTAACGCCCAAAGCTTTTTGTATGCAGAAATGTAGCAATTAGAAGTGGAGGAAGCTGGATCATTTGAAGTACGCAAGGATAGGTCTGCATGATATGCTGATTTGACCGTGAAAGTTTTGGAGGTTGATAGGCCCCAGTACCAATAATCCCCCGAAATATAAGATTGATCCATTAGTGGTGGCAAATTTATCTGTGTTATATGTGAGATGTTAGGAGGATCACACCACTGTGCTAGCAAGCTGGTATTCCACACATTTGGAGGCTTGATCAGAGTAGCAACCGATGATAGTTGAAGCACCAACGAAGGAATATAATAGGGAAACAGCATACCCCCAGGCTTTGAGGAGAGCCAACGATCCATGATGTTGGTAGTCTGCCCATTGACAATTGCACGTCGACTCCCTAATTCTACCAAATCCCGCACACCCTCAAGTGCTCTCCATATTGGACTCGAAGTTGCTGCTGGCTTGACAATCAACCAAGATGCAACAGACATATACTTGGCATGGTAAAACTGCGATAAGAGGGTGTGTGGTTGAGAAACGATTCACCAGAATTGTTTAGCAAGCAAGGCACGGTTGAAACTCTGAAGCTAGCGGAAGCCCAAACCCCCTGAACTTTTTTCTTTGCATAAGGCAGACCACTTGACCCAATAAATAGAGGATCTCTGCGTACCACCACCCCACCAAAAATTGTTAATCATTTGTTGTATTTTCTTGAGTAACGTCCGGGGGAGCAGAATAACAGACATTGCATAAGAGGGAATAGCCTGGAGCACTGCTTTAACCAATGTCGTTCTGCCCGTATGCGACACTTTACTTGACCGGCTTTGGATACGCTTCATTACTCTATCCTTCATGTAATTGAAGATTGGACATCTATTCTTACCTATGTTGCTGGGAAATCCAAGATAAAGACCTAAATCAGACACCTGATGCGTGTGAAGAGCATGGGTAATCTCTACCTTCAGTGGAGAAGACAGACCGTGGGAAAGCATGACTGCAGACTTTGATGTATTTATGCACTGCTGTAATACCCCCATCCCACATCGGGATATGAGTTGTAATATGAGTGGTTTATAATAATACATATGTGTTGACTACAACAACAGGCCTTCCACTTTTAAGCCCAAGTGAGGATTGAGGGCCTAAAGTGGCTAGTTTTCAAGCCCGGATGGCTTGGGAGCTAGGTTGTTGGACAGTTGCTCATATGGGGTGTTACAAATGGTATCAGAGCGGACTCGGGACCGTGTCGGGATGGGTAACCCGACACCTACCGAGGAGGTCCATGGGACTTGGATATTAGGCTTGCGACGAGGACGTCGCGTTCTTTGAGTGGGGGAGTATGTAATACCCCCATCCCACATCGGGATATGAGTAGTATTGTGAGTTCCTTATATGTAAACATATGGGTTGACTACAACAACAGGCCTTCCACTTTAAAGCCCAAGTGAGGATTGAGGGCCTAAAGTGGCTAGTTTTCAAGCCTGGATGGCTTGAGAGCTAGGTTGTTGGACAGTTGCTCATATGGGGTGTTACAAATGGTATCAGAGCGGACTCGGGACCGTGCCGGGATGAGCTACCCGACACCTACCGAGGAGGTCCATGGGACTTGGATTTAGGCTTGCGACGAGGACGTCGCGTTCTTTGAGTGGGGGAGTATGTAATACCCCCATCCCACATCGGGATATGAGTTGTAATATGAGTGGTTTATAATAATACATATGTGTTGACTACAACAACAGGCCTTCCACTTTTAAGCCCAAGTGAGGATTGAGGGCCTAAAGTGGCTAGTTTTCAAGCCCGGATGGCTTGGGAGCTAGGTTGTTGGACAGTTGCTCATATGGGGTGTTACAACTGCCCTGAAGCAGCCTTAAAGTTATGCAGGATATCCTCAAGCACATGAGCATTGGCAGCGGTTGCCTTCCCAAAAATGACACAGTCATCTACAAATTGTAGATTGGTGATTGGCAAATCCAAACCAGGTAGAGTAAACCCACGATAGAGACCAGTAGTGGCTGCAACATTCAAAGAAGCTGAGAGTGTCTCCATACATATTGTGCGGATCTTCCTGCCGAAGACCACGCTGGGGAGAGAACACTTGTCCTGGATATCCATTTATAATAATAGAGGTACGAACAGTTGTGAGACATAAGCGCACCAGAGAAATCCAAGAAGTGTGAAAACCCATACTTGAAAGAACGTCTAGAACAAAACTACACTCAATTCTGTCAAAGGCCTTTGACATATCTACTTTGAAAGCGAAATGGCCTTTGACCTTTGCCTTTGACCGCCTCATGCTATGCAAGATTTCATGTGAGATCAAAATCGGAAATTAACCTGTTGTGGACAAACGCTGCTTGATTATTTGATATGACCAAAGGGAGAGTATCAGCGATCCGATTGACCAAAACATTAGATATAACCCGATATATGGTGTTACAAAGCGATATAGGTCAAAAATCCTTGATAGTCGTAGCACCCTGAGACTTAGGAATGAGGACAATGTGAGTGTCATTAAGAGTTGGTGGCATAATGTGATCACTAAGGATGGAAAGGCAAGTGTGTATGAAATCCGCACTGATAATAGGCCAGAAGGATTGAAGGAAGAAACCATTAATTCCATTAGGTCCTGGAGCCTTAGTAGGATTTAATTGATTGTAAGCCTTGGTTACTTCTTCAGTTGTATAGGGCAAACCCATGGAGTGATACATATTTACAGGAACATGATCCGTAACACAAGCTAACAGATGCGGGTCCTGCTGCGGTTGAGTGGTGGTGAACAAATCATGGAAAAACTCCTGCGCAACCAGCTCAATACCATCCCACGAGGATTGAGGAGGATGAGAATCCGATGATAAAGTAGTGATTGTGTTTTGTCTGAGGCGAGCTTTATATCGGGCGAAGAAAAAGGTAGAATTTCTGTCACCACAAGCTAGCCATGCTTGCCTAGACCTTTGTTGAACTCGAATCTCTTCCTGGAGCAACAATGAGTCAATAGTATGATTAAGTTCATTCCATCTATCCAAATTCCTCTGGGATGGTGGCCTGGAGGTGACTATCTGTAATTCCCTGTGAGTCTGATTGAGTGTTTTCTTTTCGATCCATAGCTTACGTTTGCCCCACTATTGAAGTTGTTGTCCATAATGCCTAACTTTTTCACAGCAACTTGCAGTTGTGGAGTGCCAGACTGATTGAACTAATAATTTGCAAGCAGGCTTACTAGCCCAACGGTTTTCAAACTTGAAGGGTTTTGGACCTCTTCTATTTAATGGTTGCAAGACCAGTTTAATTGGCTTATGATCAGAATGTCCCCTGTTTAGATGGTAATTCGTGGCATTAGGAAACATATTGAGCCACTGGTCATTGCATAGAAATCTGTCCAACCAACTACAAGCAGCACGATTCAAAGCACTTTTGTTTTTGAAAGTAAATTTAGTGCCTCTGAAACCTAAGTCTTGTAGATTGCAATCCTGTACACAGGCATGAAAAGCTGCCATAGCTGAGTGCAAGTGTGAACCCCTCCCCTGAAATTCATGAGTGTAAAGAACCTCATTAAAATCCCCCCTAAGACCCAAGGTCCTGACCATTGGCCATTGAGATACCGTAATAAATTCCATGTTTTCCATTTCTGCATGTGACCAGACCAACCATACAACCTTGAGAATCTCCATTGGAACCCCCCCTTACACCTACTACAACATCTACAT
This sequence comes from Limonium bicolor, assembly GCA_023374045.1. NCBI lineage: Eukaryota > Viridiplantae > Streptophyta > Magnoliopsida > Caryophyllales > Plumbaginaceae > Limonium > Limonium bicolor. Next base: position 414,346,562 of record CM041777.1, read on the forward strand.
GATGACTAGAGATGCTCAAAACATAAACAACAAAATTCATTCTCCAAAGCAAAACCACACCCGCTTTCCTACCGATACTATCACCCCCAACCCAACAGTAATTCCTAAAACAACTTGCAAAAGGGCGCAACTCAAAAGATGAGAGCTTGGTCTCAGCCAAGAAAACAAAAGAAGGTACTTCCCTATGAATTACATCTTTTATCCATCGAATTGAAGCAGCATCACCAAGACCGCGACAATTCGCCACCAAAATTGACATTATATCGGGCGATACTGGAAATCACCCTGCATCGCCATTGATGAAGCACCCGAGTCGTCTCCTTTGCCCTTCTTCGAGACTTCCGCCAGACCATTGGCCTCCCTAGGCTCTGATTCAGAACAGGATCAATCTAGAAGCAGGAGCTTACGTTCGTGACTCGTTGAAATAGACGGTGAATAGGGAACCTCACCTTCCTCTAGCACCGGGGAGCGATTGATGTTAACCATCATAGTTACTGCAACAGAGGTCGGAGCCATAGGATCGTCAGCTGCAGCTACATCTGGACGGGTGACCGGCGAAGAAGTCCAGCTTTCAGATGGCATTTCAGCTTGCTGTTGATGGTATTGCCTGGGAAAGCCGAGAGTACCAGCTTTGATCCAAACTCCATAATTTTCTTCTTCCATAGTGGCTTCGGTGTGATACGGGCAAGCACGCAGAAGATGCGTGAATGGCCACACAGGAAGTGGAGACATGGCAGGCGCTCATAGGTCAGAGGCAAGACAATGGGCTTACCAGCCAAGGAGAGCGTAACAAACCTTAAAATAGGCCGAGTAATGTCAACCTGCACCTTCAGTCGCATATAGGAACCAGCTTTACGGCGGTCGAACTCCATATATTCCAAGAAAACTCCAATCTTGTCGCCCAGCCGCTTTGCCACCATCTGATTCATGTAGCTAAAGGGAACATCATGCACATGTATCCAGAAGGGCACCCATCGGAAAACATGGTCCTTGGGAGCGATGTTTCTTTCAACCAAAGAAAGTGCGAGCAAACAATCATCGTAGGTCCAGAGACCTTGAGATAGGACTTCAGCAACAGATGCTTCATCGGGAAGTTGTAAGAAAAGAAAACCATCACCTAGGTTACAAATACGCAAATGGTTTTCACACTTCCAAGCTTGAGAGAGAGTGCGCTCAAGTAGCTTGATGTGGAGAGGGCGGGGCATAATCAGTTTCCCCATGATGCTGCACTGAGTGAGAGCATCAACAATTGTGCGTTGAAGATGGTCTATAACAACAATTTCTTGCTCAGCAACAGTAAGAGTGAGATGAGCACATTTGGATGCTAAATCTTCAAATGGGGCCAAAGATGTTGCCATGGTGAGGTCTATGTGTGAAGGTACAAAAGGTTGAGAAAAACTGAGAAGAAGGCAAAGAAAAGAAGTCGGAGAGGTGTGTAAGTATGTGATTGGCATGAGCAAGTGAAGTTCAAATGAGATGGAGTGATTTATAGCCGAAAGATGTCTTAAAAAAGCCTTGCGGGCGAAGAACCTAATGGCATGCAAATCTAGTCTTGTAGGTAATTATTGTTTGCATGTAATAGATCGATAGATGTTGCTTAGAGAAGATTGAAACGTGCTGATGGTAGGAGAATCCAATGACAGGTGAGGCAATGCAGTGAGGGAGATATTGCATGCAGGCGGGAGATGGAGGGGTTGCACAGTGTATGAAGAGTTTCGCCCTAGGAAACCCAGATAGGCAGGAAACTTATCCATTCTTTTTATGAAACTTATCCATTATTTTTTAAACGGTAAATGATAATAGGTTTTAGGGTATCTACATGATGAAGAGTTTGTTAGATTTTCGAGTTGTCTGGTTTGTAAACTCGGACCACTCCACTGGTATTACATTCTGTCGCGTTTTCAATCTGGTCCGGGTTTCTGTACCGGTTTACAGACCCGGACCAGCTGCAGTAATGCAAAATATGTATGTTTTTTATTATGTTTCAACTCCAAACTTCTACCAACTTCTTCCCCAATCTTCCTACATATATCATAGTGTGTTTTTACCATAATTAAGCAATTAAAACTAACCTAATCCATTTGTATACAAATCTGTTACTTAACATATTTCTCTGTCAGTTTTTCTCTTCTGTTACAGTTTTTCTCCATCAACTGATGCTACAGATTTTTCCTTTCTTCTTCCCACTAGCTAAATGATTCTCAATCTAGCATAACTTAGTTAAACACTTCCCATTACACCATTTCCAGTTCTACTCAACTACACCTCTTCCTCCTAAATACAAACCTAGGTGAAAATCTCATTCTTTTCTTCTCTGTACACCTCCCTGTTCTTTCCTTTCTAACAGCACTCAAGTACCTAAATTCCTAACCAAATTTTGATAGAGTTTCCCTACATTTCTAATTATTCTCACCACATAATTTTTCTCACTCAACACAATTTACAACCTGCTCAATATATAGATTATCAATATACACACTAAACACTCACTTTAATTCCTGCACACACACCATTTCTTTCTTTAAGGTTAATACAAGCTTCTAAGTGTCTTTGAAAGTTTTAAAGTAGTTTGGTTCATTCCCACATTATACTACTACTCAACACCATTTACAATACTCATTTAAAGCTACTAAAATTTGTTACACAATGCATTATAAATGCTACACAAGGTGAGTGTAATTTACCCTGTTTTCTTACTAGCTTTTCCTTCTTCCTTTCCTTTCCTCTCTTCCCACCGGTTATGGAACTCAAACCTCTAGAGCTACAGCCCATTGATATACACCACCATTTCAATACAACTAACCGTTAAATCATCTTAAAGCTTTAAGGTATACTTTAGGGTTTAGGAAATGCATTACCTTGCAAGTATATGGACGTAGTGTTGGATAGCAACAAGAACAAGATTTCCACTCTCCAAGATAAGCCAAAACTGGCTGGGTAAACAAGGAATAGAAGTTCAAGACTTGGAACTCTATTTTACAAATGAAAGCCAAAATGCTAATTTTTTCGAATTTCTTTTTACCTTAGACCAACAAGGTAAAGGAGAGGCTTCTAATGGTGGTCTTCATCTTCAAAACCAAGAACACCTATGGAGATGAAAGTGGTTGTTTTCGAATTTGGAAAAGAGGGAAATTGTGACAGCCCAGCCTAATCAGCCCACATGTGTGATATTGTCCGCTTTGGCACGCAGGCCGCACGGATTTGTTCCTGGGGTTTCCTAGCCCCAAAACGCGTCACACAAGGAAGAGGTATCCATGCACCTATAAGGCACACTTCGTTCTCCTCTCCAACCGATGTGGGAGGAACACCACGCCAGGTGTTACACTCTACCCCCCTTAGGGAGCCCAGTGCCCTCACGGGCTCACTGGCACACCGACCTGGGTCTGGCTCTGATACCATCTGTGACAGCCCAGCCTAATCAGCCCACATGTGTGATATTGTCCGCTTTGGCACGCAGGCCGCACGGATTTGTTCCTGGGGTTTCCTAGCCCCAAAACGCGCCCCACAAGGAAGAGGTATCCATGCACCTATAAGGCACACTTCGTTCTCCTCTCCAACCGATGTGGGAGGAACACCACGCCGGGTGTTACAGAAATGCTCTCCTTGATGAGAGGATTCCAATGGTACTATTTTTGTAATTTTTGGGGAAGCTTAGAGGGTACAACAAGAAGAGAGAAGTAGGAGTGCTAGAGGGGTTTTGCAAATCGCCATGGAAGGGGTTGCAAGAGTGTGAGGGAGTAGGAGAGAGAGAGTAAAACTTTCTTTTTGACTTACTTTATGGCCTTGTCCTTTAGCATATTAGAAACAATTAAAATGAGTGAGAGAGGGGGGAACAACAAGCAGCCGGCTACACACTCCCTCACAGGGATTTTAAATTTTTTTATTTCTAATAGTCGACGCACTAGTTTGGTTTATTTACACTCTCACCCCAGGTTTTTACAGTTTTTACTATTTTCTCGTTTAATTGCTTTTATTGGTTCTAGACCTTCATTAATGTTTATTAATGACTATTTGGTTGACCAACATTATTACGAGTCTATTTGGCCAGCTTAAAGTCGTGTTTTCCCGGTTTCCTCGAAAAACGTGCTTTAAGGTTCGTTTATGTTTTTAATCCGTTTTAAGGATCCGTTTTCTTTGGAATTTGTTCCCTAATGATTATTTAGACATAATTAAGCTTCTAAAGCCATCATTAGCCTAATTAATCACTATTTTTAATTACGGGTATTTCAATTGAACTCTAAACCATTGTATAGATCGTCGTCTGGAACCTCCCCTTTCTCCAGGAAGAACTATGAGATGGTCTGGCGGCAGATATTGGTTATCATGCGGCATTGGGAGGCGAAAGATTCCTTCAGAAGAGCATTAATAGTGCTTTTCTTTTGTAGCTCCTTTTGGGTTTGTCGCGAGAATGATGTGAGCTTAGCCACTTGGGTCTCAAGAGTCAAAACTTGGGCCCAATACCGGTCACGGTGAGTGTTGGCTGAAGAAAGATCCTCGTTGACATTGTTCACTCGGTCGCTTAATTTCCGGATGTGCTTCAAAAGATTGTCGGAGCTTGAACCTGGCCGGAAGTCCAGGCAAGTAAGGAATAAAGATAGGAGAAGAAAATGACAAAAATTCAAAACCAGAAGCTCTCACTTATTATTTGACAGCTCGGTGTTCTCAATTTGAAGACGGGCTATGACACTCTCCAAAATTTTCACCCTCTCCTCTGTTGGGTAAAAACCTAACGGCAAGTATACCAGTCGATTATAGCAAGTTTTCCTAGAAGTGTCCCTCCAGGTTATTGAATCCAAGGGAGGCAGTGTTTTAGTTTAATTAATATCAAAAAATGAACTAATAAATCGGTTTACTCTAGTAACAGGGGGTGAAATACCCCAAACCTTAGTATGTTTTTAAACACCTAAGTGTGGTATATTAAGACTAAAAAGAGTCTTAGAAACATTAGTAAACAATTTAAATGATAGAAAACACAAAATGTGCTTTAAGGTCAATAAAGGCCAAAATGTGCTCTAAGCTTGGGATAAGCTTGGGTAAGACCTAATGAGCTTACCAAGACTTTGTTTGTATACTAATGAACATATTAAACCAATTACCAAAGAAAACCAAGCTTGAAAACAAGTTAAAACACAAAATGTGCTTTAAGGAGTCTTAAAGCACATTTTTGAAAATTGTCTTGTAAATGAGTTTTGAATGGCTAAATGTCCATCATTACTCTTTAATTAACATGTGTACTATATAGTATCACATTTGGAAGTCTATATCAATGGGAAATCAAAAATTTCACATCTATGTGCCTTGTTTTTATTAATAGTAACTTTAATAAGCTAGTTTGTAACATATGTTATTATAAGTAATTAAATTGACAAATAAAGACTAAAATACCCCTTATGTAATAAAGGGGGCCGGTTTTCTTAAGGGATGACTCATCCCCTTGTTAATTTGATAAGATAGAAAAATAGGTAAAGTAAAACACTATTTACTTTACTTAAATATCTAAACTAACAAAACTTATCTTCACTTCTCCCTTCCTTCTTCATTTCCCACGGTTCCAAGCTTTCTTCAACCTCTCTTCTTTCTTTCATTCACGATTTGCAATAGTACTACACAAACTCCATCTTTGACCTCTTGTAATTTCTAGCTCACTTAACCAAATCAAAAACAAACACCACCATCCTCTTAGTCTCATCAAGCTCTTCATTCCTATCTTCTCAAAACTTCAAGACCACCATTTCGGTGCCATGGAGTTCCACCATTGAAGGAGCTTGAGCTTATATTTCTACATATTATTGATCTCCTTTGCTTCTAGGTAAGGAATCTCAAAGAAAAATAATGTTTCCTCCATGTTTTTATCATGACCGAAAATCACCATTGATGGTGCTCATTATATTGCTTTGTTCTAGCTTCATTCCAACCTTTCAAGGACTAGGTGGAGTCCTCTCTTGATAGATATTCAAACTCTCTTCAAATACCAAGGTAAAACAACTACCTTAATGCTTTAAAACAATATATGTACCTAGGGTTTACAATGAGATTAAGCTTGAAGCTTGAATGCTCATTATATTGTTTGTATAATGTATAGAAGTTGACAAGTTATCAAACATCATTACCGGTTTTATAAGGAAACAAGAAAGAAGTTTGTGAGGAAAAGAGGTAAATGTGCTAACCTAATGTGGTTTAAAGTCTTAGGAGAAATGAGCTTATGTTGCTTATTGAAATGATCTAAGGAGCCAATGGTGAATGACTTAGTAAAATGTTCTCAAGGGCTTAGTAAGAGGCATATGTATTGTTGAGTGTATTTGCAGGTCAAAGGCAAATATATTGTGGAAATTCAGCGTTTAAGATTTATACATCTTAAGGGCCTAAGAGCCATGTTATTTAAGGGCCTAAGTGCCATGCAATTTAAATTATGCACTATATTGTGATGTAGTGCTAAATGTGTGAAGTTTGTGTATAAGAATGTGTTTGGTGGATTTTTAGTGTTCTTGGTTGTTTAATGGTGAAAACAAGGTGTTTTGGGTTACTAATGTTCTAGGAGAGTTCATGTCAAAATTTAGGTAAGAAACAAGAAGTTCTAAGGGTTTAAAAATGAGTTTGGTAAGTTAGGAAATGTTTAGGATGGTTAAGTGTTCAACTAGTGGAAGAAGCATGCATTAAGGTGTTTAAAGATGTAAAAAGGGCCTAGGAAATGTTCTAGAGGATTTTATGATGCAAATGAATGTTTTGGGATACACCAAAGTCATTTAGACTTGTGTTAAGATTTATGCAAACTTTGATGAACAAGGAGAAAGTGTAAACTTGAAAAAGGATTTCAAGAATGTCATAAGGAGTTAGTTGTGAGAATAGATGCTTGAGAGATGATGTTGTTGTGGTGAGGGAGTATTTTGGCATAAGTGATCATCTTAGGTATGAAACACCACTTAGAGACCTAGGAGAAAATAACATAAGGGTTAGGAATTTCGGTATGGAATGAGTAAGTGTTAAGGAGATAGATAATGAATTTTATGGATGTTGTATGAGGGTTTAAGTGTACCAAATGATGTTAGAAAACATTAGGAGGCTTAAGAAGAAGTTTGGTGAAGATTTGACAAAGTTTGGGCAAGTTTTGATGGCGTCCGACCTAGGGGTCCGACCCAAGTTTGGGTCGGACAGCCTCTGTTAGACGTCAGTAATTGATTCTGGAACGGTCCGACCCAGAGGACTTGGGTCGGACATGGGTCGGACGTGGGTGTTTTGTAAGTCGGTAAATGTTCTGTAATGGTCCGACCCAGTCGAGTGAGTCGGACATGGGTCGGACATGTATGTTCAAAGGTCGATAAAATCTCTGGAATGGTCCAACCCAGATGGTTGGGTCGGACATGGGTCGGACAGGTTAAGTTTTCCAAACCTGAAAATCACTGGAAGGGTCCGACCCAGTTGTGGTCGGACGGTGGGTCGGACAGACCAAAATTTATATAAAAAAAAGTAAAGAGTGTGGCTAATGTAGTTAACCCTAGGGGGTATAATGAAGGTAAAGAAGGATTAGTTGGGCATTAAAAGCATGTCATACAATCATGTTAAACATTTAGTAAGTTTGAAGTTAAGTAAATAATTAACCGACATTATTAATCATGTATAAGAGTGACCTACGGTGGGAACAAATCGAAGCAAGGACCAAGGTATGGTTTTCTTGCAGTCTGTTGCCTACCGGTTTACACCGGCTTGTGTGTTGTTTGTTTTCCTGTGTGTTTACGACGTTATAAGACTTAACCATGTAATGAGTTTACCGTTGTTCATATTATTGTGATGTTATGATGTGACTCATTTCCCTCGTGTGTGTCTAACGTGACTTACCACCTGTTGTGTATTGTTTGTTAAGTTCCACCGTGAACTTCTAACAAGTGCTAACTGGGAAGTGAGGAATCCGGTTGTCCGGTCATGCATGTAAGTTAAGAGTAGATATCTGAATCAGATTCGACTCTTATGTTGTTAAGATCGTTCTCCTTAATTTGGCGTTCGATCTCCCGCTAGCTTCCTCCAAAGCTTACCTATTCTGACTTATGACCAGTTTAGTGGGAACATGTGTTCGTGTGGTGTGTTCGGGTCACTATATCCGAACCATCTATGACTTAAGTTACTCGTTCGAATAACAGAACGGTAATGAGTGTGTGTAACGAGCTTAACATGAGGGTGAATCATTCTCTAGGCTCTTATGTTGTTTAACCTTCTTGGTTTGTTATTGTGGAAAGAGTATCCACTGTGTATGTGATGTTGTGCTATGCAATAATGATGATGTGCCACATATTATGTTATGTTATGTTATGTTTAAAATGAATGCCATGTTATCATGACAATTAGTTGCGCGTATCCTGGTAGCCGATGGGCTGCGCGTTAACCATACCAGCCAAGGGTTGCTGACCCCCTCGGGGGCTCCATATTTTTACTACAGGATGAGGATCGAGGAAGCAGAGTGGCTGTAGGTTCTAGGCTGCAGTTGTACTTTTGGTTATTTTGGATGTTGAGCCCGGGATGCGCCTATGCTCCCGTGGCATTATATTTTGATTCCGTTGAAGCTACTGTGGCGGTATGTTGACAGTTTACAGTGAAGGAATGTATTTAAATACTCGGTATTGTATATGATGTATTTATGGTTCTAGTTCTATGCTCGGGAGTCTGATCATCAGACCGGTACACTTGTATTTATTCTGCCTTGTTAACCACGTGGGTGGTTGACGGCGTTGTAGCACCGAAACGTTTAGTTACTGTTTAGTCGTTTATTTCCGCTGCGATTTCAATTAGTTGTTAAGTAAGATGTAGGGGTGTTACAAAAAGTGGTATCAGAGCGAAGTATCGCTCTGATGACTAGAATACCGAGCTTAGGAAAATACCGAGTTAGGAAACCTAACTACAGTTACCTAAGTGACCAGTTATGGAAAGGTTAACCACTAACCAAGTGTGGAGATACCTTGTTGTCTGGAAAACGTTACAACCGTTGGAACCGATAAGTGTGTAAGCATAATGCTAATAATGTTCGTGTGAATTCAGATGTCAGGTAGACCGAGAGGTAGAGGCCGCGGAGGCGGTACTGGAGATACGGATGACCAGGGCGAGAATACTACGGCTCAGGTTATGGCCGAAGCTGTAGCGGCCGCCGTAGCCCAAATGGTCCCACAACTTGTAGCTGCAATTCAGCAGGGGCAACAGCCCGAAGTTCAACCACCACCGCCATCGCCACGAGAGACCAACTGGGTCAAGGCATTGGCAGATCTTAGACCCCCGTCGTTTCATGGGGAGACCGACCCACGTAAGCTGGAGGCGTACATCTCCGAGTTGGAGACCGCCTACTAGACCTTGGATGTGCCTGCTGGGGCCAAGGTTCGTCTTGCCGCTTACTACCTGAAGGGTTCGGCACAGAGTTGGTGGAAGCTTGTGAGAGAGGACCGGATGGCGGATCCTCAGTTTGGTTGGAGGGAGTACATAGCTCTACTGCGAGCCAAATACTACCCTATGCATGTCCAAGAGGCCAAGCGCCTGGAGCTGGATAGTCTGAGGCAGGGGGACAAGATGTCAGTTGATGAGTACTACACTGCATTCACCGGTCTTATCCACCTGTTACCGGACCTGGGATACTCGAACCGGGTGCTGGTAAACCGTTTCTACAACGGTCTCAGCCACCGTCTTCGCTATGGGATGGGGCCAGCTGAGTATACTACCTTGCAGGTAACTTGAATGAAGTGTGATGTGAATAAGTGTAATCCATAAGTGAGTATTAATGTGAGTTTGTGAGTATGTTTTGCGGAGCATGACTGACATCCTAAATTCAGGAGTGCTATCATGCTGCTGCTAAGGTCGAGATTACCATCCGTCTGAGGGACGAGGAGAATGCGCACGAGCGCAAGGCCACGAGCGAGGGCCAAAGTCCGCAGGGGTATGGGGGAGGAAAGAAGAAGAAAAAGCCTTATCCCCAGCCCCAGAAGAGTCAGCACCAGGGTGACAAGGGCCAAGCCCAGACTACCACAGCTGTGGAGCCATTGAAGCTCACATATGCTTATACGGCGAAACCCCTACGCTCTTACCCACCTAAGGCTAGCACGGGTTCTGGACCGGAGCGCCACTACTACTGTAAGTGGTGTAACGGAGACCACCCCGGCAAGGACTGCAAGGGAAACGACGTGCAGTGTCGTTACTGCGAGAAGTGGGGTCACCGTGACTACGAGTGTTACCGGAACCCCAACAGCAGAGTCAACAAGCCCAAGGGGCAGTGGAAGGGTAAGGCCACATCGACTATTGATGGCCCGAAGACGGCCAACCAGCCACCCACAGATCAGAGGCACACTGATTCCCAGAAGGGGAAAGGGTCGGGACCTAGCAAGGCCGCCCTGAATGTGGTGGACCGGTCTGAGGCGCCAGGGCCCTCTTCTAGACCAGGTACCGCCTATATTGTTGAATGAAATAAGTGATTGCATACCGCATTTCATGCATGTGTGTATTAGTGAGTCCAAGTGTACTACCATGTAAGTAAGAGTTAAAGTATAGTGTGAAAGTCACCTAATTAGGTAATTCTAAACTTAAAGGAACCTTCAATATATGTTATCCAATCCCACCCACACCAAACCCTGAAGAAACCACCATCAACATCACCGACTTTCCAATGGAGCAATGTCAGGTTATCCAGCCAGGTATGATACTCTTAAATGGATACCTGACATCGGAAGCACAAGTCCATATCATCAGACGATGCAATGAACTTGGAGCAACACCTGGAGGTTTCTACACACCTGAATACCCGAGCGGATCAAGAATGAAGTTGAAGATGATGTGCATGGGTAAGGACTGGAATCCTTACACCAAGACATATCAAGAAGTGCGAGCTGAAGACGGAGCAACTGTACCGATAATACCTGAGGAGTTCCTTACGGTCGTTAACCACGCCGTGGGAATTGCTCAGCAAGTTGAAACAGATTCATTTCCAAGTGTTAAAGCAGATTTGTGTATTGTGAACTTCTACCAGAAAGGTGGACGATTAGGTTTACACCAAGATAAGGACGAGTCACCCGAGTCTCTAAGTAAGGGAGTACCCGTGGTGTCTTGGTCCATTGGTGATACCGTAGTGTTTATTTATGGCGAGCAGAAGCGTGCTAACCTTGCAAAGAAGTTGGTACTAAAATCAGGAGATGTGTTAATAATGGGTGGGCAGTCGAGGATGCTATATCATGGCATCAAGAAGATCAAACTGAATACCGCACCGTCGGCAGTGATCAACGCCACACACATGAAACCCGGACGTTTGAATTTGACCTTCAGACAGTTTTGAAAGCCTTGTATAATTATGTAGTGTGTTAAGCCAGTGTATGTTAAGGATGTTATGTATGTGTTAGTTATGTTAACAGTGTAAACCAACGTATAATGTAAGAAGAGTGTGTTAATGAATAAAGTGGAGTTATTGAAGTATATCAACCGTGTTGTTACCCAATACTTATTAGTTTGCCAATGAATTAGGCTGTGCTCTCGGAACGGGAGGTATACTGAGTGTCTGCAATGAGGCAGAAGCTGGCAAGAGCGGCACAATCCTCACCGGTACCTTTCCAGTCAATGGCGTGGACGCTTCGATCTTGTTCGACTCCGGAGCCTCTCATACGTTTATCTCGCTATCTTTTGCGAAGAGGCTGGGGTTAGACGGTGATGAGATGCCAGACTTCCTAGTCACTCTCCCGTCGAAAGAGCGGATCAGGTGTACCCGCTACCACCGAGATGTTGTTGTACGAATCAGAGGTGAAGAGTTTCCGATCGACTTGATAGAGTTCGACGGACTTGGTTTTGATGTGATTGTCGGGATGAACTGGTTGGAGCGGTACAAGGGCAGAATCCTGTGTGCCGAGCATCGTCTGCTTCTTCGGAGTCCATCTGGGGTTACTATATCTTACCGCCAGAGGCCCAGGGAGCCTTCGACTCAGATCATCACCGCCATGGCTATGTGTCGTGAACTACGACGAGGGAGTGATGTATACCTCTGCTATGTCCAGGACATAGAGAGAGATCCAGAGTTTAGTCCTGATGTGCCGGTAGTGTCGGAGTTTCCTGATGTATTTCCTAAGGAACTGCCGGGCATGCCGCCAGCACGGGAAGTAGAGTTTGAAATTGATTTGGTTCCGGGCACCGGACCAATTGCGAAGGCGCCCTATCGTATGGCTCCGGCAGAGATGACAGAGCTCAAGGAGCAGCTGAGAGACCTACTCGACAAGGGATTTATCCGCCCTAGCGTTTCACCATGGGGAGCGCCGGTCCTCTTCGTGAAGAAGAAGGACGGTAGTCTCCGCCTGTGTATTGACTATCGAGAACTGAATGCAGTTACGGTGAAGAACCGTTACCCTTACCATGCATCGACGACTTATTTGACCAGTTGAGGGGAGCATCAGTATTCTCCAAGATAGATCTACGATCCGGATACCATCAGATAGCCATCTGTGACAGTGACATTGAGAAGACAGCATTCAGAACTAGGTATGGACATTATGAGTTTACGGTTATGCCGTTTGGGTTATCCAATGCACCAGCGAAGTTCATGGATTTAATGAACCGCTTGTTCCAAGATCAGTTGGACAAGTCTGTGGTAGTCTTCATTGACGATATTCTTGTGTACTCGAAATCGAGAGGTGAGCACGAAAGCCACCTGAGAAATGTGTTACAAACATTGAGGAGGAATCAGTTGTATGCTAAAATTTCAAAGTGTGAGTTTTGGTTGAACCAAGTATCCCTTCTTGGACATGTGATTTCTAAAGCCGGGATCACTGTTGATCCGACAAAGATTGATGCAGTGCGCACCTGGCCTAGGCCGAAGATAGTTACCGATATCAGGAGCTTCCTCGGTCTGGCAGGTTACTATTAGAGGTTTGTAAAGGACTTCTCCAGTGTCTCGAAGCCGATGACTTCCTTGATGAAAAAGGATGCACCATTCGAGTGGACAGTCGACTGTGAGAGTTCTTTCCAGAGTCTCAAGGATGCTCTGACATCTGCACCAGTCCTGACTATACCAGATGGTTTTGAGGTCTATTGCGACGCATCAGGCAGAGGTATGGGTTGCGTGTTGAAGCAACACGGGAAGGTCGTAGCTTACGCCTCCCGACAGCTGAAGAAGCATGAGGAGAACTACCCTACCCACGACTTAGAATTGGGTGCCATTGTCTTCGCACTGAAGATATGGCGACATTATTTGTATGGGGTAAGTGTGACAATTTATTCGGACCACAAAAGTTTAAAGTACTTGTTCACTCAGAAGGAGTTGAACATGAGGCAAAGAAGGTGGGTTAAGTTTCTAAACGACTACAACATTGATTTACAGTATAAGGAGGGAAAAGCAAATGTGGTAGCTGACGCATTGAGTCGCCGAGCACACTCTCTCCATTCGCTAGTCTCTCATACTGGCTTGGTTGAAGAGGTGCGGAGTGCTCAGATGACGGATCAGTATATGTTGGAGATCAGGCAAAAGCTTATTGATGGCACATTCGAGGGTCAGAAGTACGACTTCAGACTCCACGATGATGACCTGATTAGGCTTAATGGCCGACTGTGTATACCGAAGAGTAGCGCTGAGTTGAAGGAGCGCATATTGAGTGAATCCCATTGTTCTACTACTTCGATTCACCCCGGAGCTTCAAAGATGTATAAGGGTATAAAAAGATATTTTTGGTGGATTGGAATGAAAAAGGATGTTACTGATTATGAATTGAGGTGTCTCACTTGCCAGAAGGTCAAGTTTGAGCACCGACGGCCTGGTGGTATGGTACAACCAATGCCAGTGCCTGAGTGGAAGTTCCATGATATTTCCATGGACTTCGTAGTAGGGCTTCCACCTACAAGGGGAGGTCTGAGTATGATCTGGGTTATTGTTGACCGACTGACCAAGGTGGCTCGATTCATACCGATGAAGGACACCTGGAAAGTGGCTAAGCTTGCAGAACTCTTCGACAAAGAGATTGTAAGACATCATGGGGTACCGAAAACGATTGTATCTGATAGAGATACCAGGTTCTTGTCGAGGTATTGGAAGTCTACACGAGAAGCACTAGGTACCGAACTGAAATTGAGTACAGCGTTTCACCCACAGACAGATGGTCAGAGTGAGCGCACCATCCAGACACTTGAAGATATGTTACGTGCATGTGCACTTGACTTTCAGACCAGCTGGATTGACAAGTTACATCTGATCGAGTTTAGCTACAACAACAGTTACCATGCTTCGATCAAGATGTCTCCTTTCCAGGCTTTGTATGGTAGACCATGCCGCACGCCATTATGCTGGGATGAGTCAAGTGAGACGGTCATTATAGGACCAGAGTATCTTGAACAAGTTCAGGCAGAAGTTCGCCAAATCCGGGCTAACATGAAGGCAGCCCAGGATAGACAGAAGTCGTACGCAGATGTGCGCAGACGTGACCTGGAGTTCGCCGTGGGCGATCAGGTATTTTTGAGAGTATCCCCCATGAAGGGAGTATTTCGTTTTGGCCAGAAAGGCAAGTTGAGCCCAAAATATGTGGGGCCTTATGTTGTGACGGAGCGGATCGGCCCGGTAGCTTACAGACTTGATCTACCCGCCGAGCTGGGCAAGGTACATGATGTATTTCATGTGTCCCAGTTGAAGAAGTATATGTCTCATCCATCTCATGTGCTTTAGCCTGAAAGGCTAACCTTAGAGCCGACCATGCGATCAGTGGAGACTCCGGTACGGATTCAGGATACTAAGACTCGAGACACTCGCCATAAGTCTGTGAGACTGGTGAAGGTTCTTTGGTCTAACCAGGACGTTGAGGAGGCCACTTGGGAGCTAGAAGATAAGATGAAGGCGAAGTACCCGTCATTGTTTACTTCTTAGTGTTTATGTGTAGAGGGTACGGGGCGTACCCCTTTTTAAGGGGGGTAGAGCCGTTTCGGTTATGTGTGTACGACGTGTATTTAAATACATCGTCTATGTTATGTTGTCATGTTACAGACCGTTGTGTTTGAATGATGTTGATGATGTTGTATATGTTGTATGGACCTTGTGTCCGATGTTATGTTGTATGGACCTTGTGTCTAATGTTATGTAAGTGTGTTGTTAATGTTGTATGGAAATATTGTTATATGTATTCCCGTGTTCTAACATTTAGGATATGTGGAAGTGCGAACTTTGAGGACAAAGTTCTTTTAAGGGGGGTAGATTGAAATACCCCAAACCTTAGTATGTTGTTTAAACACCTAAGTGTGGTATATTAAGACTAAAAAGAGTCTTAGAAACATTAGTAAACAATTTAAACGATAGAAAACATAAAATGTGCTTTAAGGTCAATAAAGGCCAAAATGTGCTCTAAGCTTGGGATAAGCTTGGGTAAGACCTAATGAGCTTACCAAGACTTTGTTTGTATACTAATGAACATATTAAACCAATTACCAAAGAAAACCAAGCTTGAAAACAAGTTAAAACACAAAATGTGCTTTAAGGAGTCTTAAAGCACATTTTTGAAAAATTGTCTTGTAAATGAGTTTTGAATGGCTAAATGTCCATCATTACTCTTTAATTAACATGTGTACTATATAGTATCACATTTGGAAGTCTATATCAATGGGAAATCAAAATTTCACATCTATGTGCCTTGTTTTTATGAATAGTAACTTTAATAAGCTAGTTTGTAACATATGTTATTATAAGTAATTAAATTGACAAATAAAGACTAAAATACCCTTTATGTAATAAAGGGGGCCGGTTTTCTTAAGGGATGACTCATCCCCTTGTTAATTTGATAAGATAGAAAAATAGGTAAAGTAAGACACTATTTAAATACATCGTCTATGTTATGTTGTCATGTTACAGACCGTTGTGTCTGAATGATGTTGATGATGTTGTATATGTTGTATGGACCTTGTGTCCGATGTTATGTTGTATGGACCTTGTGTCTAATGTTATGTAAGTGTGTTGTTAATGTTGTATGGAAATATTGTTATATGTATTCCCGTGTTCTAACATTTAGGATATGTGGAAGTGTGAACTTTGAGGACAAAGTTCTTTTAAGGGGGGTAGATTGAAATACCCCAAACCTTAGTATGTTGTTTAAACACCTAAGTGTGGTATATTAAGACTAAAAAGAGTCTTAGAAACATTAGTAAACAATTTAAACGATAGAAAACATAAAATGTGTTTTAAGGTCAATAAAGGCC
Source organism: Limonium bicolor (assembly GCA_023374045.1). Taxonomy (NCBI): domain Eukaryota; kingdom Viridiplantae; phylum Streptophyta; class Magnoliopsida; order Caryophyllales; family Plumbaginaceae; genus Limonium; species Limonium bicolor. The sequence continues at coordinate 414,362,729 of CM041777.1, forward strand.
AAAATGTGCTCTAAGCTTGGGATAAGCTTGGGTAAGACCTAATGAGCTTACCAAGACTTTGTTTGTATACTAATGAACATATTAAACCAATTACCAAAGAAAACCAAGCTTGAAAACAAGTTAAAACACAAAATGTGCTTTAAGGAGTCTTAAAGCACATTTTTGAAAAATTGTCTTGTAAATGAGTTTTGAATGGCTAAATGTCCATCATTACTCTTTAATTAACATGTGTACTATATAGTATCACATTTGGAAGTCTATATCAATGGGAAATCAAAAATTTCACATCTATGTGCCTTGTTTTTATGAATAGTAACTTTAATAAGCTAGTTTGTAACATATGTTATTATAAGTAATTAAATTGACAAATAAAGACTAAAATACCCCTTATGTAATAAAGGGGGCCGGTTTTCTTAAGGGATGACTCATCCCCTTGTTAATTTGATAAGATAGAAAAATAGGTAAAGTAAAACACTATTTACTTTACTTAAATATCTAAACTAACAAAACTTATCTTCACTTCTCCCTTCCTTCTTCATTTCCCATGGTTCCAAGCTTTCTTCAACCTCTCTTCTTTCTTTCATTCACGATTTGCAATAGTACTACACAAACTCCATCTTTGACCTCTTGTAATTTCTAGCTCACATAACCAAATCAAAAACAAACACCACCATCCTCTTAGTCTCATCAAGCTTTTCATTCCTATCTTCTCAAAACTTCAAGACCACCATTTCGGTGCCATGGAGTTCCACCATTGAAGGAGCTTGAGCTTATATTTCTACATATTATTGATCTCCTTTGCTTCTAGGTAAGGAATCTCAAAGAAAAATAATGTTTCCTCCATGTTTTTATCATGACCGAAAATCACCATTGATGGTGCTCATTATATTGCTTTGTTCTAGCTTTATTCCAACCTTTCAAGGACTAGGTGGAGTCCTCTCTTGATAGATATTCAAACTCTCTTCAAATACCAAGGTAAAACAACTACCTTAATGCTTTAAAACAATATATGTACCTAGGGTTTACAATGAGATTAAGCTTGAAGCTTGAATGCTCATTATATTGTTTGTATAATGTATAGAAGTTGACAAGTTATCAAACATCATTACCGGTTTTATAAGGAAAAAAGAAAGAAGTTTGTGAGGAAAAGAGGTAAATGTGCTAACCTAATGTGGTTTAAAGTCTTAGGAGAAATGAGCTTATGTTGCTTATTGAAATGATCTAAGGAGCCAATGGTGAATGACTTAGTAAAATGTTCTCAAGGGCTTAGTAAGAGGCATATTGAAATACCCCAAACCTAAGTATGCTAAGTAAACATCAAATTATGATGTAGTAAGGCCAGAATATGCCTTAGAAAGATTGGTAGACAATTTAAACCAAGGAAAACACAAGAAAATGCCTTAAGGGCAATTAGGGCAAAAATGTGCTCTAAGCTTGGAGAGACTTGGGTGAGTACCCAAATATCATGATAAGACCTTAGTAATATTCTAATGGTCATTTGAAACCAATTACCAAAGAAAACCAAGCTTGAAAACAAGTTAAAACACAAAATGTGCTTTAAGAAGTCTTAAAGCACATTTTTGAGAAATTGTCTTAGAATTGAGTTTTGAGTGGCTAGATGTCCATCATTACTCTTTAATCAACATGTGTACTAATTAGTATCACATTAGGAAGCCTAAATCAATGGGAAATCAAAAATTTCAGAAATATGTGCACTAATTTGTGAATAGTGCCAAATAGTGACTAGTTTAAGTTTTAATCAATATAAGCTAATTAGTTGGTCAACAAAGACCATGACTAGCCTCATTTAAGATGGGGGCCGGTTTTCTAAGGATGAGTCACCTAGACTTCATCAAATAAGAAAGGATAAAGAAGAGTAAAGTAAAAGGAGTTACTATTTGCTTTTATAAAGCAAATATCTTATATTAGCTTACCTTTCTTCTTCTCTCTCTTCATTCCTCCTCTTCACACGGTTTTCTTCACCTCCTCCCTTCTCCATTCACGTAAGAGAAGCCTCCATTGTTGCTTCACCTTGCTTTGTCAATTGCTTGCTCATTTTAGCTCCAAATCAAAAACTAAACACATATTATTCTTAGTTAGCTCAAGCTCTAGCTTTCTATCTTTTCAAATCTTTCAAAGCTCAAGTTTGGTGCCATGGGAAAACTCCATTGATGGAGGAAAATCAAGTTTGAAGAGCTCATTAGCTTCTCCATTCTCTTAAGGTAAAGAAAATGTAAGAAAAACCATGTTTCCATCATTTCTTGTACATGGCCGAAAATTTCTACTCATGGGGCCTTGTTTTTATGCCTTGTTCTAGCTTGATTTATTCACCAAGGACTAGTGGAGGTCCTATTTCATTCAATGCCAAAGTCTATCTTGAGACTTCAAAGGTAATCATCCACTTTTATGCCTTAGAACACATTTCTAGCCTAGGTTTTTATTCCTTGAGGTTAGTGTATTGTTTAGTACTCATGCGAGTCATTGAATATTGATTAGAACATTGGCAAGGGAAGTTTAAGTGGTGGCCGAGATTCATGCAAGAAGAAGGTCTAAGGAGGAAGTTAAGATAAGCTTGAGAAAACAAGGTAAATTGCTTACCTAATGGTGGTTTAAGGTTTAAGGAATGAGTTTTAGATGAGTACTAATGTAGCTTAAAGCTTACATTAGGTAATGGGTTGTACAACCTAAGAAAAAGAACTTAAATAAGCTTGAGAACTTGTGACTAAGGAGCCAAAGGAAATGAGTTAGTAATATAAGTTTAAGATGAGTTTTAAGAACATTATAACTACTATGAGATTGATGGGTATATTTGCAGGTTGAAAGCTTTTATATGTGGGAAATTCAGTGTTTAAGTTTAAGTCATTTAAGGGCCTAAGAGCCATGTCATTTAAGAGCCTTAGTGCTATGCAATTTAAGATTATTGCAATATATTGAGTATGATGTGAATAAGTTGATTTGGGTGAGAAAATAAGATGAGAAAGGACTTGGTGTGTGTGAGATTATTGTGTGAGAAAAACAATGCATTTGGGCATGAGAATATACTAGAGGAGCTATGGCGAAATTTGAGTAGAAAATAAGTGTTTAGGTGATGGTGGTGAATTAATATGACCAAGGGTTATTAGGAGTCATTAAAAAAGAATTTGGGTGGAAATGAGTTAATGAAGGAGTTCTTGAGGTTTAGAATGACCTAGAATGGTCTATAAGGAAATTAGAGTTTAGATGGGTGCATTGAACACACCAAAGACACGGTATGAGGAATGATAAGACTTGTGCAAATCTGGAGGAAAGGTGTATAATGCTTTAAGGTGATTTAGGTATGAACTAAGAGAAGAACAATGAGAGTTCGAGAAGTTTGTGTAAGAGGTGGTGATGCTAGTAGTGGACTAATGAGGTTTAGTTTAGATGTTAATGAGTGGACTTAGGTGATGGAAGAGAAAGGTGTGGGAGAATGTTGTCAAATGTCAAGGAAAAATGACTGGGAATGTAAAAGAGAGCATGATCATGAGAATGGTGAGTAAGTTGCATAAGAGAAGGGGAAAAGTCTAAGGGGGGTGTTGCTTGGTCAAGGTAAATGAAGGGTAGTGTTCTAAGGAGATTTTATGACTAAGGATGTTCTAGGAAACAGTAAGTGTTGTTTTGGTGAGAATGAATAAACTATGGAGTTCTTGAGTACTAGGAAGACCTAGAGATGTCCAGAGGGACTAAGGGTTACAATGGTGAATTTAAGGCACCAAAACCATGGTTAAGGAAGCTAGGAAGCTTGTACAAGTTTGAAGGAAAAATAAGGGATAATGACTTGTGAAGATGTAAGCATGTGCTAGATTACATATAGCTTTGAGAAGTTTGAGTAAAGCAAATGAATATGCATAAGGATGCTTGGGAGATGATGTTAAGGTGATGAAGAAACACCTTGGTATAATGGTTACATAGGCATGAGATGCCATTTAGAAACCTGAGGATAAAACATAATAGATGTTAGGGATTTTGGTAAGAGTTTAAAGATAAGGAAAATGGGTGTTTGGGCACGTCCGAACTTACGTCCGAACTTGGACGTTCGGACATGCCCTGGAGCGCGTAAGTCTTCTGATCTTCGACTGGCGTCCGAACATGGAAGTTCGGGCACATCAATTTCTATATTCTGGTTTGGCCTCGAGCGACGTCCGAACTTTGGAAGTCCGGACGCATGTTCGGACATTCGGCAATCTGCACCCTTAGAGTCTCGAACAGTGTTCGAACTTGGAAAGTCCGGACACAAGTTCGGACAAGGTGCTGTATTGACCAAAAACTTTGTTTAAGGTTGGGAAATGATGGGGAATATTAAGTAATGTTGTTATAAGGTTATTAAGGACATGTTTGGTGGGTAACAATGAAATTAAGTGAATGAATAAGTATAAGTGATGAGGAGAAGTGATTCACTTAAGATTAAGTTTGTAAGATTAAGTAGTGAGACTTAAGAATTGTTAGGATCATTAAGGGTTAAGTAAGGTAAGTAAGTTAAGTAAGTTGAATTCAGTTAAGTGATTACAACCTAAAACTGAATGAATGTTTTCTTCTTGTACATTTGGACTCGGAAGAGAGTAAGCAACCGAACGACCGATGTGAATGGTACAGTTCTTCTTGTGACCTGCTTGCTAACGAGGTGTCCCTCGGCTTGTGTGCTATTTGTTTTTGTGCTCACTAACAGATAAAGCATGCAACCGGATATATTATATTTTATTGTATTGTTGTGTGATGTTTGAAAACTAACACAACATACCGTGAGAACTTACTAACCAACGTTTAGTAAGGAAATGAGTGAGACTAAGGAACGCTCCCTAATATGGGCTGATATAAACCGAAAGAGGTTAACCAACAAACATGGTCTTGAGACTACTACTAACTGGAACTTGAGTGAGGAAACCCGGGACCGATCTCCGGTCATGCATGCACTAGTAGGAAAGACCCTACCGCAGCGGTTGTTTGGTACCTATGGCAGCGGTTGAAAACCGCTGCGATGGGTGCCGCTGCGGTAGGTGAAACACCTACTGCAGCGGTTGTAGAACCGCTGTGGTAGGTACTCTATCGCAGCGGTTGTTACTAAGAACCGCTGCGTTAGACCTTTTTTTTTTAAAAAAAAAGCCACCTATCGCAGCGGTTGTTACTAAGAACCGCTGCGATAGACCTTTTTTTTTAAAAAAAAAACCACCTATCGCAGCGGTTCTTATTAAGAACCGCTGCAATAGGTTATTTTTTTTTTTGTTTTTTCCATTCCACCCTACAATTCTACCACACACACCCAAAATCAATCAAACCTGTTAAGATATAGCAATTAACAATGCCACCACATTGGGGCATTAGATCAACCATTTCACCATTTAAATAGCCACCAAACCTATCTACGGGCAATAATCCATTACATTTACAAATTTGAGCAAATTAATCTAACATCAACAAAATCTTTACAGAAACGACAATTGTTTCATGAGAATTCCAAAATCATCCTACTCAATCCTACCAAACCCTAGAAGCAACCTACATTAACGCTCATGAATTCTGCCCATTCTTCGAGCACCTCGGTTATATGTCCTTGGTTGTAATCGTCTACCAACTCTTCAAAAGCCTTGGAATTAACACAAAAAAAATATGATTAGTTGCTAATTAATAATACTTTGAGTTTAAGAATCAATGTTAAAAATTATCTACAAAACCAAAATATTTCGAGAATGCTACTTACCAGGTCTAGAGACTTCTCTGGCAAGAGTCTCGGTCCCGCTATCAAGTCACTCATGAACCGAATGACATAGTAGCCACATTCCGAACCTCCCGGCTGCTGTGGACACTGCACATGTATATACGTACATATTCAAAATCGATTTAACACATAAATTATAATGCTGTTCCTATTTTAAAACTAATGAACATATTACAAAATTTGAATAAGGACTACAAAAATACCTTGACTACATTCCACGGAATCTTCTTAAATCTCTCTCCTCGGACTTGCGTCATTACAGATACAAAGGCACTAGAATTCATACGCACAGATAAAGTAAAAGTTATCAACCGGATGATTAAGAAATAACTAAAAATTGCTAATTAATCAAGTTAAGTAAATTCATCACCTCATCAACATGTTATATATAAGTGGCCTCTTGGGATTCCGAGATGCTGAGTCAAGCTGCAGGACTCTTGGGCTTTTTATACATAGAACGAGCAAAGACCAGTGTCGGCTGTTCATAGATTACAATACAAGTAGAACTTAATTCAATCAATTACATAATAAAATATCATAATTTTTAAACTAATTGAACATTAGATAAAATTCTTACCCTTGATGAAGAGGCAGCATTATGTAAGATTTATCAGCAAGTGCACACGAATGTATCACATTCGACAAGTACTGGACCAAAGCTTGGGGGTCAGATCCCATATTAGCTTCTGAACAGTAGTCAGGGCATAAGAACCCGAAACTACTATTCTCATGTACTTGGACCGCCTTGTCATCAACAAACCTGCACAACATAAAGAAACAATATTATGAATTTAATTTTCAAATATACAGAGTAAAATGTGTACAAGGTATGCTAATTACTCACATGCAAGCCGATTTGAGAATCGACGCACTCAACCAATCCTTCGTGAACAACTCCACAAAATCAGTAAGATAGATTTCAAAACTCTGAGCGCCTGTATAGTAAAAAAGATCCGGTCTTGGTTCCATTGTAACCGAATCTCTTCCTGGCGGCGTCATCAATAGTGTGGAGTGCAACAGTTTCAGCATGGGGGGTAAGGCATTCAGAACCGCCGGGTGTAGCAAATTCGATCTCATCACAACTCTAGTCGCGGATGCCATCGAAGGATTAGCTGGTGGAACAACTCTCTTTCCTTTTGCCTTACCAGAATTTGATCGAATTTGTTCCTAATATATTAATTTAATAAGTATATGTTTCTACTCTAGGATATGTTAAAGAATAAGTTTTTTCATGGGGTTACCTGCTGCTCCCCAAGCTTAATCAATCTACAGGGCCACTGTACTGTCACGGATTCAGCTTGACGAAGGGTGGATATGTCTGCATGGGCACCGGTATCTGACAATCCGCGTAAGCAGGCGCGTAACCTTCAACAAGCACCCGGCCATGGTACTCTCGGAGCGCTGCATTCCTCACGGTGTCTCCAGCAGAAGACTTGAAAAGTTTTCCCCACCCTACTTCGACTTCGTCAACGCCAATCACTTGGAACAATGTGCAGTCAATTGGTTGCTAAATTTTCAAAATTAAAGATTTTAGATGCACATAAACAAGTGTATAATTTGTTTTTTTTTTGTATTTGTAGTTAACATGTTGTTCTAACCTTGAGAGATGAATATGGAAATGGGTTGACGGAGTGAACACTACTGGGAGGCACTGTTGCGGGCTCTGATGCTTGTGCCTGATCTGGGTCTAGAAACCTCCTGACTCATCCTCTCAGATCGGATCATCTCCATAGCTTGAGCGATCGACTGCTGAAACTCACTTCGTAGTCGCTGCTCGAGCTCCGCATTCTGGCGTAAGTGCTCCTCATATGAAATGCTCCCTCCTGCACCGTGTCTCGACCCAGGATTACCGAAGGCTTGGCGTATACCGACATGACCACCAAAGCCTACGGCACGACCCGGATGATCCTTCTTCCCGAGAGCGCGGGAAAGTGGATCATCCTGCCTAACGGGCTGCCAACTGCCCTGGGTGATCTGGGAGCTTAACTCTTCCTGTTATGGAGTTTAATAAGTCAATAAGGATACTTCAGTTTATTTAACTGCTATTGTTACTCTATAAATATAATAAACATTTTTTAAACTAAAAATCACTTACCATTTGGTTGATGACCTCTCTCGTGGCGTCATCATACTCAGCAGGTGCCGCCGGATTTGAAGGTTTCTTCCGTCGACTTAAGTCCCAAACCTTCATCCTTCGTTCGCTGACATTCGAGCCAGCTGGCAGCAACCCCTCTTTCTCCCACTGCGGTACACGCTGAGCAATACTTGTACTCCCCATGTGATGGGGGTAACGATTTTTTTTTGCATTTTGTTGTTGTTTCTCACGTATAGCCTACATATATGTATGAAAAGACAAATTATGCAAATAATATATGAAAAAGACGAATTAACCAAATGAACTCTAAGGACACTTTAAACATTTATCATACAAAAGAACAACTAATAGTGTGAAACTCACCTTGAACTCAGGGGTCAAACGCTTCGCAACAAACTCATTCCACTGCTCTTCAGTAATACCATCATATTTTTGCCACGGTGGTCTCCGATCATCCACATCTTCACCTTCTGCCTCCTCTATCTCTGCGGGCTCCTCACAGTAAATGTACTGCCTCGTGAGCAGAGATCTGAAGTCTTTGAATTGTGTGGCAATCCCCTTCATCACATCATCCTTCAGAGAAGGATCTATACAGAATCGGTCCTATATGCACAAAAAAAATGGATTAGTGTAAAAAAGTAACTATATAAATCTTAAAAAAAACTATTAAGTGTAACAAATACCTTGAGACGTTCAAATATCTGCTCCTTCAACGCTTGAGGCACTTGCTTCCAATTATGGTTTATATTGAAATATGTACTCACCAAATGCCTGGCTAGAGCAGTGAAATCATTTTTCCAGGTACCGGTGGGCTGATTAAATTCATTGAACTCCAAAGGCTTTGTCGGGGGGCCTCTATTTGCTTTCAGCCCACGGGTTGCCCCTCGTTTTTTGGGTTTCTTGAGAGGCGGAGGAGCAACTTCTAACTCTTGTCCTTCCTGTGAAGGCCCTGCTGTCTCGGTCTGCTGTGGGGTGGTCTCTACGTCTGCTTTCTTTGATTTCTTTTTACCACCTCGTGTGGTGCGTTTTGCCGGTCTACTCTGCTGTGGCTGAGTTTCCCCAGTCAGGAGCAGTCGTCCTATAGGATCATCAATAGGATCATCATCCACTGAGGAACAAAAACACACACATTAGATCAATATTCATGGAACGATGTATAATTGCAAAAATAAACATAAATAATTAATTCTGATAACATTGTAACAACAATAATACAAATTATATAATGTAATTTCAACCAATGGTGTTACCTAGACATAGTAACATATATCATGATCTGTTTTCTACCCAAACCCCCTCATTATGGTCCGATCGAGCGTAGATGGTCTGAACATCATCATTTTGTAAATCATCAGTTGAATCATGTAACCATGTATGCAATGATACAATTTCATCTATCATCTCATTATCATCATCGTCGTTGTTTTCATCCTCAAACAAAACCGGTCTTCTCCCTGGAAGAACAACATGCCATCTACTAGCTTTTGGGTCTTCAACATAAAACTCTGGTCACAGTCTTTACCCAACACCAACTGATCTTCCTTATTAGTTGTAACACGTGACAGATCAACCAAAATAAGTCCTTTATCATTTTGGAGCCCATGTCGGTTGTCCACCCAATTGCAGCGGAACAATAGAAACGAATCAATGTGATAGTTTAGTTCCCATATGTCCTCTATCACACCATAATACCAACTACTACTGCTCATTGGTTGAACCTGGTTACCTAGACCATATTCAGTCACCGATGCTTCAATTTTTACCCCACTGTTCTGATGTATTGATTTAGCATCATGGCGTGCAGTGTAGTATGTGCATCCATTAATGTCATACCCTTCAAACGATACAATATCTGTTCCAGGACCAACAGCTAGACATCTGATTTCTTCACTGACATCTTCGGGGTTCAATGAAGCTTGCTGTAACACCCCAACCGTTAATCTCGTCATTACCTCTTAATTTGACACCAATTACTCTTACTCACGCAGCGGAACTCTAACAACAACGAGGGGTGAAACAACGCCGTTAGCCACCCATATGGCTAACCAGGCCTATCTCACATACAGTAACGGTCTGATGGACTGGATCAACCGAGTACTTCATACAAATACAATACTCTTTTCACTTCTTTACTATACCGAGTCTACAATATACGGATGCCGATAACATACTCGGACTTACACCTCATTTAAATGCATAAGTAATTACGATCTAACTACCCACGCTTCATAACTGTCCCCGTCCTACTCTCTCGAACGGTGGTCAGCTTCAAGTACCTGCACACTAAAAACGTTCCCCCTAGGGGTACGCCGACTACTTTGGGTCGGATATACATGGAGTTCATTTTAATCAAACAACATGCATCATGGCAATACAATATATATGTATATCACACAAGGAATCTACATCCAATCACGGAACACGATTCCTAACTAACATAACAATGTTGTTAGTGGTAACTGGTTACTCTTAGGCATTGAGGGTTATTCCTCACTATGCCTTGTTTACTTATTCGATACCTCACCCGCTCTCTCAGGTTATTTATTCGTATACACACCCATTCTCTTGGGCTACTCATTCTTATACTTACCCATTCTCTCGGGTTACACATTCATATACTCACCCCTTTCTCTCGGGTTATTCATACTCAAGCTCTTGTAGATTCTCGAGACACTACAGGTCTCCTACGTCACGCTTGTTACTCTTATACATACTTAAGCCAAAACTCATGGCTCTCTAGCATAGTCTTACTTCCCCGGTTTCGACCCTACTCTGGGTCTAGCATGGTGGGAAGGTTCAACTAGCTCACGAAACTCTCTCTTAGTTCCTATCTCTTTTACTTAGGTCCGACTACTCTCGGACTACTCTCGTTCCCGTACACTCCTCTCTCGGAGTTATAATTATATCATGTATATTAGTCTAGAAGCATCATTCTCGATGTTTCTAATGACTTTGGGAACTTTACTTAAATTCGGGTAATCTTAGGTTTAAGGGTTACCCTCACAATCATATGATTATACGTTCGGATATTTTCTTATACCGGGTAAAATTCCTCATATAAGAGGTCGACCGTATCTCAAGGGAGTCACATAGTCTCTTAGGTCTCTTTTACCTTTCTTATATGTTTACATTATTGGACTAACTTCGATCCTCTCGATGGAGGTTCGTTTATCCCTCCACTCATATTTATTCCGTGGATTGTTTCAATAAGGTTTACTAACCGTTATCAGGTATTTACTCAACCCGTACATCTCCTCACGTTCTAGGGAGTTCATATGCTTGCGTTATCGTTATACTTTAATCGATAGCTTGTGTGTTTGCATGTTTTCGTTATCATACGCATCGATCCGTTCTACGGATCTCTAGCCGAACGTTACTCACTATGAGTCGGTCTTTACACTATGTTAGACCACACCGGCATACAAGTATGTTAGTTCATTCAACATACAACAAGACATACATAATCAAACAAGGGATTATTTCCATGCTTTAGTCTTGATTAAGCCGGCACACAAACACACAAATCAGAGTAACTCGGTTAGCATACGGGGCATGAGAAAATCATACCTTTCACCGGGGTTTTTACTTTACCGTGGCATCTCACCATGCTCGAGTCACGCACGACTCTCTGATAATGATTCAAACATTATTATTAATACTAAGATCATACGGAACATAATTAAATGTTATTCCCGTAGTTACCCCGTTATCCCGTTATCTTGGTTTCACTCTTGTTAATTTGAGTTCTCGCTTCTCAAACACTTCTAACACTTTCTTACACTTCCTAGGGCCTTAACATGTCACCAAACTAGGCCTTAACATCTTATAACATCATTAACATTTAAACCCCCACCATTTAAAGCCTTAAAAATACTCTCTGTAGGTTTTAGGGGGTGGTCCGGGACTTGGTACTTACCCTAAGTCCCGGACCAATTGCAAACTAAACTCTCGGGTGAATTTATATATGGTCCGGGACCTTGTCCCTATCCCAAGTCCGGACCAGCTTGATTGTTCAGTCTCGGCCTTATTTTAGGGGGTGGTCCGGGTCCTTGTCCATGGACTAGGTCCCGGACCCTGCTAAACCTGCAACTCACATTGTTTTTTCAACCCCATTTCAATCCTTAATCCACCTCCAACCTTTCCCTAATCTTTCCACAAGTTTTCCACATGTTTAATCACCTCAAAACATGCTCTAAAACTCTTCAAATCATGGGTTAAACCCTTACCCAAATTCTTGCCCAAAATCACTTAAATATCATAATTGGTTCTCTTGTTTTCCAAAGCTCTTGTAACAGATTGGGCACTCTCTTCTCAACATTCAAACTTCACCCACTAATGCCATTCCTAGCACTTCAATTGACATTATTTCCACTACTAACACACTCTTCTTCTTAGTTTGGTTTTCAAGCCATTAACCAACAACTTAAACCTCTTAAACCACCTAGTTTCTTCCTTATAATCAAACACCCAAACTTATCCATTCCTAGGCAAATTTTGACAGCACCTACTTGCTTTCCTAAGCATTTTCACCACACTAGATGTACTCAGAAACACAACCTTCACCCCTGTTTTGTTTAGGCACCAATAACACATCAAATTCCCATGGTTCTCACATATGACTAGCTTAGTTTCCTAGGTTTATTTGCACACTTAAACACATTAAAACATTCTCATTCAACTAACAATATTGTAGTATCATTACTAAGTTCAAGGTTGTTTATACAGCACCCACATAAGTTTCACAAGGAAAAAAAACCATCACAAGGTAAGCTCTTTACCTTGTTCATTTCGGTTTTCACCCTTCTTCTTCTTCTTTATCTTGTTCTCTCTTTCACTTCTTGTTTTCACACCAAACAAAGGAGCATAGATTGCCAACTACAATCATATCCCCGCACACACATCAACAAGTAAGTTTCAATATTTTCCACATAACCTAATATATTCCAAGGAGCTAGTTTTCAAGGTTTAGCTTAGGTTTTACCTTAGAATAACCAAATGGACAGCTTGGCAATCCATTGGAAGAGTTTCCATCCCTCCACAAGAGCAAGATGCTCACGGCTAACATGGGGAAAAATTCAACGTGAGGGAATTTTTTTTCCAGAATTGGAAGAGTTAGCTAGAAATGAAGAGCTTGTAACTTTCTTTTTACCTTGAAGCATCAAGAAGATGATAGAGGTTCAAAATCAGCTCCTTAAGCTTCAAAAGCCAAAACACCCATGGAAGTGAAGGTGGAGGAAACAAGATTTTGAGGGGTGGAAAACGTAGCCCTCGCCGATACGAATCTAACGGTACGATTTTTGTGCGATTCGGTGAAGAAACGAGGATGTTAATGGAGGAAGAAGGTGGGCTGTGTGCTCACGTAAGGGAATCGCCATTTAACAGAGGAGGAAGAAGATAATAGCAGGGGCTGGGCAATACGTGAGAATAAGGAAGAAGGAGGTGAGTGAGTGTATTTAAGTTGCTTTTACTATTCACTATTTGCTTTACTTACTTATTTCTTGCCTTGTTATTAGTTATTAGCTAACAAGCTATTAATGGGTGTACACTTATTAATTAAAACCGGCCCACATTAATTAATAGCCCGGGTCGTTTTTCGTCTTTTCGAATTAAACGCGTTTCGTCTCCCGGTTTCGACACTATTCATTTACCGGGCCCGTTTTCCGGAATTTTCTCGTTTAATAAATTTTAATGGTTATTAAGCTTCCATTAATACTTAATTATAGTTATTTAATCAACTATAATTTTTACGGGTCCATTTGACCACTTAAAGTCACGTTTTCGGGTTTTCTCGAAAAACGTGCTTTTATACTTAATTAGCGTTTTAATCCATTATTCGGATCCGTTTTCTTCGGGAATCATTCCCGTATACTAATTAGGCCTAACTAAGCCTTAGGAATCCATCTCGGACCCTCTCGAGATCATATATCTCTTATACTCATTTAACGCGCATTTTAGCGTTTTTCGCTTTTCAAGCGTTTTCTCTTTTCTTTTGGTTTTATTCTTTTTACCAATACTCTTTAGGCACCATTAGGCCTTATATAATCATATTAGAGTAATTTAATCGCCATTTTTAGATCCGGGGTATTACAATCTACCCCCCTTAGGAACTTTGTCCTCAAAGTTGGTGAATCTAGATGGTTACTCTCAAGGCATTCAATGCCAAGGTTATAGTACATGTATAACCCTACTGACTCCACAAGTCAGTCTCATTTCATACTACACATACCACACACATATCACAGCATGTATAGCAATCAAAAATACTTTTTGTTCTCTCTCCATGGAATCGGTCCGAAGACAAGAAGGCACTACAGTCCTCGAATCCATGTTGAGTGATTTACTACTGATCCCTCAGGTACCGGTCACGTTGAACACTTACTCTTTCTGGTTCACGGCCGTTTCATGACAAATGGGCACTTACTCTCTCTGGCCCACGGTCCCTTCGGTTCTGATCAAAACGTTACACATATACATATCCTCAGGCACTCTGGTTGACTCACTCAACACAGGAACATCTCAGGGTACTTCCCCGTCCCCGCTGCCTTTGGAAAAATCACACACTGACACCGCCCCAACCGGTCACTTAGGACCGCCGCACGTACGGTGCAATGGTTTCAAAACTAATACACGCCCACCGTTCTACCGGTCATCAAGACTTAAGGCTCAGCCATCGGCGGGTGATAGCGGTTTCAAAACCAGTTTCATTTCCATCTTCATACTTGAAGGAAATTCTTTTTCAAAATCTGTTTGAAAATTCTTTTTAAAACATCACACAACTCCAAATCAGATTTATGGTAGCTGTATCTTTCTTAGCGTGATTACTTGTGACCACTATAGGGAGCTTCAGGAATCATCTAACCCTGATGTGATCAGCATCAGTGTTGAACTATCCTTCCACCCCAATTTGTGTTCGGTTTCCCTTGATCGCTAGCAGATCAAGTTCCACCTCCACGTCAGTTTCAAACAATCAGATAGTCAAACATTTTTGTTTCTATCTTTTACTCTTTCTAGTCATATTCACGAAACAATTCGTTTCAATTAATCTCTAGTTCCTAGTACTTAGGTCATTTGTCATTCTCATTGCTTCACTACTTTACCTAGGTATTCCATACTTATGGCTTCATTTACTCAAATTGTTGCTCAATTTAAAACACATAACATACAACTCCAAAGGATGGAACTCACTCCATCTATCATTCTCAAATAAAATCACCTAGGGAACTCACTCCCTCTTAGGTTACACATCGGTTTCATGCCGATTCATACTCATCATAACTCATGTCTAATCTCACTAGACATATACTATAGGGATTCTCATTCCCTAGGAGTCTCTCTACTCCTCTTTTCATAAATATTACATACTCGTTACTTGCATCACTCATGCACAACAATCATTATTACACAATGAATGGGTACATATGTTTATGTAACATAAGTTCCAATCATCAAAACAATTTCTTTTGTGCTATGCACATAGTAGTTTACGCACCAATACGTAAAACATACTCTAAGCGGTTTCTCGCCCTACCCCCTTAAAAGGGGTTACGCCCGCGTAACCAACCATATGTTATCGCTGAACATTGGTTCATTAATTCGGGTATTATGAAGTGTTTAAACTTCAGTACGGTTAATTAACTCATAACCGGGTTCGGTTCTAGCCTCTAAGGCTTCAAGGGGTTTATGATATAGATATACTTAACCCTGAATCACGGTCCACAAGCTTCTGCTGCGTGACCTGATAACTAGAGCTTAACTCGCTCTTTGGTATTCTCAATGTATTTCAATCGTCGCTTGGTATCTCTTACCGTATGCGAATTCGATGAGTTATAGATTTTCTCTCCAACTCTCTGGAAATCTATTTGTATAACTCTGTATACCTTCGTGGTTATTCGCTTACTTTTCCCGACTTGTTGTCGGTTGAGGTCAAGCTACTACTTAACATGTAGTGCTTCCTCGTTTAATAGTGGCTCATGGATTATGTTTGTTTCTTGGTTCTGTACCAGAGTTCTTCATTCATACTACTCTGCATTTTTCCACATATCGATCCTGGGCCCTGTGGGTTACTGCCCACGTTCTTTGTGCATCTTTGGCCAATGGCCGCACGGTTATCTCTTAGATTCTCACTCAACAGGCTTCGTTGACATTTCTCAATTCCTGGCTCTCCCACTTGATCATTACCGCACAAGTGCAATACCAAAACACTCAGTCATACAGAGTGCAGAAGCGTAAACCCTTGACAGTAAATCTCTCATGAGATAGGAATGATCATGTCTTCTTTACCACATTTCCTTATCAGCTTCATATCACTAACCGAATATACTCTTACAATGGTCGCTTACTGCGTACCTAGTTCTTTCTCATTTCCATGGCATCCGCTACTACTTTAGCTTTCGCCCAGGTGTTCTCGCCATTTACACTATGGCTTGCCATTCACTTGGCTCAACAATATACGCTATTCTTTAAATCTCTCTACGCGCTTGCGCACTGCTTACTCTGCAGTTCATATTGCACACATACAGTGTTTACTACTCAACTGATTACTCTTCGGTCTAGAATTGCTGCAATCGAGGTTCCTCTTTACACTCTACTATAGTTCATATACTCATTGGCAATATACACATGCTCAAGTTTATTACACCGCTCTAGCGGTTTCACATTACATACTTAGGTGGTAGCCTTTCTCTGGAGGATTCACGCGAATGCCGCTCCATAGGCCCCATAACAACAAGTGGTATCCCCACTCAAAGGTAGTGGTTCATTCACCACTGTTCCTCTTATGCCTCTATGCATAGGTTTACAACGTTTGGATCTACGTATTGTAGTTGGTTTTATCGGCTTACAAGCCACCTTGCCTCGAGTCATGCTCCATGCGGCTGTTTATATAGGTTTCTTCTTCTCCGTACACCATTCAATGGTTTGGAGGTATTACTGGGCTTTTCGATAAAATTGTCTCAACACACTTCCATACTTGGAAGGCCCTTTTTTACTAGGTATTAATTCATGCCCTCTAGCAATTTAGGGTATCCCGTGTTACAAGGGATCCCTTCGGGTTTTACCCGAGTGTTTGCTTAAACACTTGTGTTCTCAGCATGATGTTTCGTTCAAGTACTGTTGACTCCGGCACCCTTCTCGGATTGCTCCTGGGTGTTACTGAGTAATGCCATTACATCTGGCTTGTACTCATGGTTATGTTCAGTTGTGACTTCGCCTTGCGGCTATGTATAACTCAAACTATCCCGTTTAGGGTTGTAATGTATCCCGTTATTGGGTAGAGTATTAGTACTTTTCTCAGTATTCTCTTCAGTGAGGTATAAAGTGGGAATTCTATCCCGTTTATCGTACATTAATAAGTCCATTTAGGCATTCGCCGTATTATTTACGCTGGTATATATTCCAGTCATCATGTATTTCCTAAGACATATCCAGTGTCTATACCTAATACTCTATGCTTCTCGCACTTCTCCACGCTATGTCCTTAGGTCCGTCACCTTATTGGTTTCTTGACTCCCTTAACTCGGTAAGCTTCCTTGTGTTCTTCGATCATCCGAGGTGTCTACTGTCTTGGTTTGGATTGGCTCTTTCGTCCGTAGTATGGAGTGGGCTACTTCCCGTGTACCGTACTCTACTTGTATACATACATGGAGTATCTTATTGATACGTTACCACTTACCCGACTAACTCATAACTGGTCTGTCAGGCCCGCAAGCTCCTTTGGAGTGCGGTTGTTCCATGTCTCGTTTGTGTACACTTGTAGTGTCGGTCACGCCTAAGTGAAGTATTCTGTTGCCAACCTCTTATATGGTCCTATAATAACTTATCGTGGTTCACTGGTTTGGTTTTAAAACTTTGGGGGTTTTTGGAAAATTTCATGTTTTGAAGAAAGGTTTGAGTCTTGAAAGTAAACTCTTTGCGGCATTTCAATGCCGGTTGCTTCTTACCAGGTCTAGCCTCTTGCTGACCGGTATATTCTTTATACAGTGGTCAGGCCTTTAGGCCTTTCCAAGGTTTCGTTTCAGAATTCATTAGGGTTTGTGGTGCTATATTGGCTTCTCTTGCCGTCTTGGTACTTACTAATACTGGTCGCTTGTCAAAGCTCTTCTTATTGGTCCCGCTATTACTGCACTTGCCGTGGCAAGTGCGCGGTGCTGGCGGTTTTTAGGTTAACTCATACTGGTCACGGTATTGTTCACATTGTATCTGGTAGCCTAGTCGGCTCTTCCTTGATCCCGTAGTTGGATAACTGCTCTTTGGAGCTGATTCTCATTCCTCTTGACATGACTGTCATTCAATTTAGGCACTTCTCCACTCTCGGAGTTCCTTAATTACTTAGTGCTTTGTTCTACCTCGTTGCTCGTTCCCATGTCTTTACTGTGGTTACCGAGGTTAAAGTCATTTAGGCACTACTTCTGTAGTCCTATTCGGGTATATCCCGTAGTTATGCTTGTAGCTGTCTAAGCTGTGCCCGTTAGGTATTGCAGCCTCTTCGGGTGTGGTAGGGTGGGTGTACCTACTCTTGACTAGATTCTTAGTCGGTTAGTGTACCGATGTTGGTATTACTTACTATGGCGGTCCGTAGACTTGTGTCCCGGTTCCCGTTAGTTTTCATAAGTCCGTCTTGTCGCACGATTGGTGCATCCTTCTCACTGCTGCTCGACCAGCTGGGTTCTCGCGACTGCTAAGCATGTCGCCCCAAGCTGCCACAAATTCTGGTCTCCTTGGATTAGGATGTCTCGACCTTCCGTCATTGCATGCAGTTTTTGTCATTTCAGCGGGATCCGTCTCCGGGATTTCCGGTTCTCGGGATCCACCGCATGACAGATTCTGGTTCATATTGATACATTAATTAAACAACTGCCAGGTCGGGTTTCCCGTCTCTCTGGCGTCTTTCACGAACTTTTAATACGGGGGTTGTGGAGGGCGGGTTTGGTATTGTAGGTCTCCAGATCATACTGGAAGTTCCTAACTAGCGCATCTCTCACGCTACCACTCAACCCATAGCCCTAAGTCTCTAATTCCTAATCGGTATCTCCTAAGCTCGGTATTTCCAGTCATCAGAGCGATACTTCGCTCTGATACCATTTTTGTAACACCCCAACCGTTAATCTCGTCATTACCTCTTAATTTGACACCAATTACTCTTACTCACGCAGCGGAACTCTAACAACAACGAGGGGTGAAACAACGCCGTTAGCCACCCATATGGCTAACCAGGCCTATCTCACATACAGTAACGGTCTGATGGACTGGATCAACCGAGTACTTCATACAAATACAATACTCTTTTCACTTCTTTACTATACCGAGTCTACAATAGACGGATGCCGATAACATACTCGGACTTACACCTCATTTAAATGCATAAGTAATTACGATCTAACTACCCACGCTTCATAACTGTCCCCGTCCTACTCTCTCGAACGGTGGTCAGCTTCAAGTACCTGCACACTAAAAACGTTCCCCCTAGGGGGTCAGCTTACGCTGCGCATGAAATTCGCATACCGCGTGCTAACCGCGGTACGCCGACTACTTTGGGTCGGATATACATGGAGTTCATTTTAATCAAACAACATGCATCATGGCAATACAATATATATGTATCACACAAGGAATCTACATCCAATCACGGAACACGATTCCTAACTAACATAACAATGTTGTTAGTGGTAACTGGTTACTCTTAGGCTTGAGGGTTATTCCTCACTATGCCCTTGTTTACTTATTCGATACCTCACCCGCTCTCTCGGGTTACTTATTCGTATACACACCCATTCTCTTGGGCTATCATTCTTATACTTACCCATTCTCTCGGGTTACACATCATATACTCACCCCTTTCTCTCGGGTTATTCATACTCAAGCTCTTGTAGATTCTCGAGACACTACAGGTCTCCTACGTCACGCTTGTTACTCTTATACATACTTAAACCAAAACTCATGGCTCTCTAGCATAGTCTTACTTCCCCGGTTTCGACCCTACTCTGGGTCTAGCATGGTGGGAAGGTTCAACTAGCTCACGGAACTCTCTCTTAGTTCCTATCTCTTTTACTTAGGTCCGACTACTCTCGGACTACTCTCGTCCCGTACACTCCTCTCTCGGAGTTATAATTATATCATGTATATTAGTCTAGAAGCATCATTCTCGATGTTTCTAATGACTTTGGGAACTTTACTTAAATTCGGGTAATCTTAGGTTTAAGGGTTACCCTCACAATCATATGATTATACGTTCGGATATTTTCTTATACCGGGTAAAATTCCTCATATAAGAGGTCGACCGTATCTCAAGGGAGTCACATAGTCTCTTAGGTCTCTTTTACCTTTCTTATATGTTTACATTATTGGACTAACTTCGATCCTCTCGATGGAGGTTCGTTTATCCCTCCACTCATATTTATTCCGTGGATTGTTTCAATAAGGTTTACTAACCGTTATCGGGTATTTACTCAACCCGTACATCTCCTCACGTTCTAGGGAGTTCATATGCTTGCGCTATCGTTATACTTTAATCGATAGCTTGTGTGTGTTTGCATGTTTTCGTTATCATACGCATCGATCCGTTCTACGGATCTCTAGCCGAACATTACTCACTATGAGTCGGTCTTTACACTATGTTAGACCACACCGGCATACAAGTATGTTAGTTCATTCAACATACAACAAGACATACATAATCAAACAAGGGATTATTTCCATGTTAGTCTTGATTAAGCCGGCACACAAACACACAAATCAGAGTAACTCGGTTAGCATACGGGGCATGAGAAAATCATACCTTTCACCGGGGTTTTTACTTTACCGTGGCATCTCACCATGCTGGGTCACGCACGACTCTCTGATAATGATTCAAACATTATTATTAATACTAAGATCATACGGAACATAATTAAATGTTATTCCCGTAGTTACCCGTTATCCCGTTATCTTGGTTTCACTCTTGTTAATTTGAGTTCTCGCTCTCAAACACTTCTAACACTTTCTTACACTTCCTAGGGCCTTAACATGTCACCAAACTAGGCCTTAACATCTTATAACATCATTAACATTTAAACCCCCACCATTTAAAGCCTTAAAAATACTCTCTGTAGGTTTCTGGGGGTGGTCCGGGACTTGGTACTTACCCTAAGTCCCGGACCAATTGCAAACTAAACTCTCGGGTGAAATTTATATATGGTCCGGGACCTTGTCCCTATCCCAAGTCCCGGACCAGCTTGATTGTTCAGTCTCGGCCTTATTTTAGGGGGTGGTCCGGGTCCTTGTCCTTGGACTAGGTCCCGGACCCTGCTAAAACCTGCAACTCACATTGTTTTTCAACCCCATTTCAATCCTTAATCCACCTCCAACCTTTCCCTAATCTTTCCACAAGTTTTCCACATGTTTAATCACCTCAAAACATGCTCTAAAACTCTTCAAATCATGGGTTAAACCCTTACCCAAATTCTTGCCCAAAATCACTTAAATATCATAATTGGTTCTCTTGTTTTCCAAAGCTCTTGTAACAGATTGGGCACTCTCTTCTCAACATTCAAACTTCACCCACTAATGCCATTCCTAGCACTTCAATTGACATTATTTCCACTACTAACACACTCTTCTTCTTAGTTTGGTTTTCAAGCCATTAACCAACAACTTAAACCTCTTAAACCACCTAGTTTCTTCCTTATAATCAAACACCCAAACTTATCCATTCCTAGGCAAATTTTGACAGCACCTACTTGCTTTCCTAAGCATTTTCACCACACTAGATGTACTCACAAACACAACCTTCACCCCTGTTTTGTTTAGGCACCAATAACACATCAAATTCCCATGGTTCTCACATATGACTAGCTTAGTTTCCTAGGTTTATTTGCACACTTAAACCACATTAAAACATTCTCATTCAACTAACAATATTGTAGTATCATTACTACTCAAGTTCAAGGTTGTTTATACAGCACCCACATAAGTTTCACAAGGAAAATAAAACCATCACAAGGTAAGCTCTTTACCTTGTTCATTTCGGTTTTCACCCTTCTTCTTCTTCTTTATCTTGTTCTCTCTTTCACTTCTTGTTTTCACACCAAACAAAGGAGCATAGATTGCCAACTACAATCATATCCCCGCACACACATCAACAAGTAAGTTTCAATATTTTCCACATAACCTAATATATTCCAAGGAGCTAGTTTTCAAGGTTTAGCTTAGGTTTTACCTTAGAATAACCAAATGGACAGCTTGGCAATCCATTGGAAGAGTTTCCATCCCTCCACAAGAGCAAGATGCTCACGGCTAACATGGGGAAAAATTCAACGTGAGGGAATTTTTTTTCCAGAATTGGAAGAGTTAGCTAGAAATGAAGAGCTTGTAACTTTCTTTTTACCTTGAAGCATCAAGAAGATGATAGAGGTTCAAAATCAGCTCCTTAAGCTTCAAAAGCCAAAACACCCATGGAAGTGAAGGTGGAGGAAACAAGATTTTGAGGGGTGGAAAACGTAGCCCTCGCCGATACGAATCTAACGGTACGATTTTTGTGCGATTCGGTGAAGAAACGAGGATGTTAATGGAGGAAGAAGGTGGGCTGTGTGCTCACGTAAGGGAATCGCCATTTAACAGAGGAGGAAGAAGATAATAGCAGGGGCTGGGCAATACGTGAGAATAAGGAAGAAGGAGGTGAGTGAGTGTATTTAAGTTGCTTTTACTATTCACTATTTGCTTTACTTACTTATTTCTTTGCCTTGTTATTAGTTATTAGCTAACAAGCTATTAATGGGTGTACACTTATTAATTAAAACCGGCCCACATTAATTAATAGCCCGGGTCGTTTTTCGTCTTTTCGAATTAAACGCGTTTCGTCTCCCGGTTTCGACACTATTCATTTACCGGGCCCGTTTTCCGGAATTTTCTCGTTTAATAAATTTTAATGGTTATTAAGCTTCCATTAATACTTAATTATAGTTATTTAATCAACTATAATTTTTACGGGTCCATTTGACCACTTAAAGTCACGTTTTCGGGTTTTCTCGAAAAACGTGCTTTTATACTTAATTAGCGTTTTAATCCATTATTCGGATCCGTTTTCTTCGGGAATCATTCCCGTATACTAATTAGGCCTAACTAAGCCTTAGGAATCCATCTCGGACCCTCTCGAGATCATATATCTCTTATACTCATTTAACGCGCATTTTAGCGTTTTTCGCTTTTCAAGCGTTTTCTCTTTTCTTTTGGTTTTATTCTTTTTACCAATACTCTTTAGGCACCATTAGGCCTTATATAATCATATTAGAGTAATTTAATTGCCATTTTTAGATCCGGGGTATTACACTTGCTCAAACACATATTCCTTAAACCATTGGACGAATACTCGATTTTGTTCTTTTTTAAGCCAGATACGGTTTTTGTTTTGGTAGGGTTTTGTCGACTCAACTTAGCAATGTGAATATCGAAGTAGGGTTCAACAACCTCAAGGTGTTGTAGTACAAACAAATGTGCCTGATTAATAAGATCACGCGAGATATGAACAACCTTTTTGCCAATAACTCCTTTACCCTTAAATCTACCATGGTGACGTGGTTTGGGAATACCAATTGACTCTGCATGTTCAAAACTTGTCACGAATTCTATGACTTCCTCAGTCACTGTTGCTTCGATGATACTACCTTCCGGTCTATATCTTTTTTCATTCTACCCTTCAGAATCCCCATATATCGTTCGAAAGGATACATGTAACGTAAGTAGACCGGACCACAATTTGATCTCTCGGACAATATGCACTACTAAATGCACCATTATGTCAAAGAAAGATGGTGGGAAATACATCTCAAGCTGGCATATTGTCACAACAATTTCATGTTGCAGATCATCGAGGGTGTCTGAGTCAATTGCCTTGCAGCAGACAGCGTTGAAGAAGAAACATAATCGAGTTAGAGCATTTCTGACATTTTCTGGTAATATCCCTCGTATTGCAACTGGAAGAAGATGCAACATTAACACATGATAATCATGAGATTTCATGCCTAACAGTTTCAAATCCTTCATAGAAACTAGGTTCTTCCAGTTTGAAGAGTACCCAGATGGTACCTTCAATGTGTGCAAACACTTGCAAAAACTTAATTTTTCACTCTTAGAGAGGGTATAACACGCAGGAGGTAGATATGTTCGCTTCTCATCCTCTATTGGGTGTAGTTCTTTTCGTATGCGCAACTCTTGCATATCTCTCCTCACCTTCAATCCGTCTTTCGTCTTGCCGGGTATGTTGAGCAAAGTACCACACATGCCTCACCGACGTTCTTCACAATGTGCATGATATCCAAACAATGTCGAACAGGCATATGCCGCCAATACGGTAGATCCCAAAAAATGGAACGTTTTTTCCAAATGTTCTTCGGCGGCGTGGATGTGTTTCCAAAGACATTTTGAATGTCTTTTACCTTTGCATACACTTCCTCTGCATTCAAAGGCAGACGAGCCACACGAGTCTCGTGCTCATTGTTGAAAACTTTCGCTTTCTCGAACGGTAAGGATGGTCTACTGGAAGAAACCGTCGATGACACATGTAAACATTTTTGCCGTAGTGCTTCAGACGATCTGAACATGTGTCATCCTCACATACCGGACACGCTTTGAATCCTTTCACCGAGTATCCTGACAAGTTCCCATAGGCAGGAAAGTCGTTAACAGTACAGAACAACATCGCCTTCAGTGTGAAATTTTCTTTCGCATGAGCATCATATACCACTGTCCCTTCATTCCACAACAAGTTCAGATCGTCGATCAGTGGTGCAAGATATACGTCAATGTTATGACCAGGTTGCTGGACCAGAAATTAGGAGTGATAACATAATGTATTTTCGTTTCATGCACAGCCATGACGGTAAATTGTAGATCACTAGTAGCACCGGCCAAGTGCTGTGCTGACTGCTCAACGTGCCATACGGGTTCATCCCATCGGTACACAATCCAAGTCTCAGATTCCTATCCTCATCCCCAAAATGATGTTTGAATTTTCTGTTGATATTTCTCCACTGAGGTCCGTCTGCAGGATGTCTTAATTTTTCATCAATTTTTCTACCATCCGCGTGCCAACGTAAGTTCTTCGCATCTTTCGGGTTGGCAAACAACCGTTTGAATCTAGGAATTATCGGCAAGTACCACAATAATTTCACTGGACGATTTTTTTTCTGAAAGGAGGAATCCTCATCCTTGTCCTTGTACCGGGACAACAAACATTTAGGACACTTGTCTAGATGTTCGTATTCACCCCTATAGAGCACACAGTTATTTGGGCAAGCATGAATCTTTTTATATTCAACTCCCATTGGACACATCCATTTCTTTGCCTCATAGGTGGATGTAGGAAGACCATTCTCATCAGGAAGCATATCATGTATCAGCTCTAGAAATGAAGTGAAACACTTGTCACCAACTCCATATTTCCCCTTTAAGTTGAACAAATTAAGTACAGCAGTCAATTTTGTGTATTTCACGCACGAAGGGTACAAAGGTGTCTTTGATGCATCCAACAATCTTTGATACTCTTCCGGCTTATCGACAAAAGTATCCGCAACATTTTCTAACATTTCATCCATTTGCTCATCATGGTGAGTGGTCTCACTGTCATCGAATCCTGAATCACTTAACGGTACCGACTCATTGATGGTATTGAAGGTGTGGGCGGTACTTGCGTAACGTGGATCATGAGCACTTGATGATGTTGAAGCACTAGCTGCAACATCTTCTCCATGAAAATTCCATCTTTTGTAATGTGGCATGAATCCACGGGATTTAAGATGAAATCTAATTTCCTCAATGTCTACAAATTTCCTTACGACCCCACAGTCAACACAAGGACATGAAATATTGTCCGCCTTTGTTCTGTCCTTGTGTTGCACTGCCGCTTTGATAAACTCTTTCAGCTTCTCATCAAAGTAGTGATCCCCTCGATCACCGTACATCCAGTCACGCTCCATTCTATATGTGAAAACAAAACAAGTTTCAGATTGATTTGTCTTTCAGTTTTGTTTGCATTTGTATATGGAGCATGTTTCTACTAGATGTACGGTTGCAACCAAACTCAGCACTACTCTATGGTTCCAACCAAACTAACGTAGCCTAAGTACTCTAACGTTCCAACGTAACTAATCTAGCCTTATTCTAACAATTCTAACACATTTAATTTAACTTCAACAAATCATTGCATTATTAAAACAAAAAATAAATTTTAATTACTTACTTGTTTTAAGGTTGTACAGAGGAGGAAGCTAGGAGACTGCTTTGGTGATGGGCTGGGAAAGTACTGGTACAAATCCAATAGCAGATTCAGAAGACCTGACAAAGAAAAGTAAAGATTGTTATACACAAATGACAAATAAAATTAATTAATAAGACTAATACGATTCTAGAAAAAATTCGGCATGACCTTTGCGTAATCGTGTTAATCCCATGCTTATCATTAAGCATTCACCAACATCTTATTTACCACGACAAATAAATTCAACAATTGGCAGCAACCATCCTTATTCACAATCACTCAATATTAACCACAACCACTTTTTTCGCAGTAATTAATTAAACACACAAAGAGAAAAGATAGATGAAGATGTTACCTTTTCACTCTTAGTCCACAGCAGAAATAAGGAAGAAGAAGTACAGACCACCCCAATTACTGCAGACAGTGGGGAAGCAAGGAAATAATATTAGGGGGGGCAAGAAATCCATTATTATAAGCATTATCATATTAAGAAAATAAAAAAGAGAAAAAAGATAGATGAAGATGTTACCTTTCAGCTCATGCTGCACAACATAAGCAATGAGGAAGAAAGAGACACAGAGACCACCCCAATTACTGCAGACAGCGGTGAAGCAAGATAATAATATTAGGAGGGGGCAAGAAATCCATTACTATAAGCATTATCATATTAAGCACGTAAAAAAAGAGAAAAATGATAGATGAAGATGTTACATTTCCACTCTTTTTCAATACAAGCAATATGTATGGCCACTTGATACCATATTGAATGGGCAAGAAACAGTTAGGCTTAATATTGTATGCCTAATTTTTCATTTTCCAAGTCATATCAGATTTGAGAAATTAGTCCACTATTTATAAAGTTAATTAATAAGACTAATACAATTTTAGAAAAAATTTGGCATGACCTTTGTGTAGTTATGCTTATCATTAAGCATTCACCAATATCTTATTTTCCATGACAAACAAATTCAACAAGTGGCAACATCCATCCTAATCGCAAACAACACAATTTTTCACTCAGGCATTTTATCGAACACTGTATGCACAACTAATTAACTAATTGAACAATATTATTGTAATTGACTTAAAATTTATTGTGGGCTGGGCTTACAATTAGAGGGGGGCCCATCATTCGGGGGGGGCTTGGGGGGGCGTAGCTATATACAATTATTCGCTCGATTTTACAACAATAACTATATACAATTATTCACACACAACTACATTAGAAATCAATAACTACATTGCATCATTTTATAATAATAAATCATACCATAATTATGCTAATTACAAGTTACAACTTCGGAATAAATATGCTAACCTTTTTTGCAGCTCGTGTGCGGCCTGGTTCGAATCCTGCGACGACCGGCAGCTGGCGCGGTGGCGTGGAAGGCAACGACGAAGCAGGTGGCGCAGCTGGCACAAACATAATTTTCCACTCAGGCATTTTATCGAACACCAAGTATGCACACCTAATATAACTAATTCAACATTACAACTATACATAAATTATGCACACACAACTAAACTAACAATCAAAAACTTAATTACAACCTTTTTTGCAACTAAACCACATCATAATTTATACAAACGCAACATATATTAACAAATTCGAAATTAAATACCTGTTCGGTCGATCTGCTGCAGTTGGCGGTGCTTCGAACGCGCTTGGCGGTGGCGCGGAAGGCGCCGGCGGCTCGTGCGGTGGCGCGGAAGGCAGTGGCAAACGCGGAGGAGAAGGAGGTGGTGCGGTGGGGCGGTGGTCGTCACAGGATTCGTCGTCGCAGCTCTCGTCGACGAGAACAGATAGCAGAGGAAGATGAGGGTTTGAGAGAGAGCGGGCGCGAGTGAGTATATAATTTAACGAACCTATGGCAGCGGTTCCAGCTAAGAACCGCTGCGATAGGTTAGTTTTACTAACCTATGGCAGCGGTTCTTAGCTGGAACCGCTGCCATAGGTTCGTCAAATTTTTAAAACACTCCTATCGCAGCGGTTACAAATAAGAACCACTGCGATAGGTTAGCGACATTTTAAAAAACGACCTACAGCAGCGGTTCTTTTTACAACCGCTGCACTAGGGGCGCTGCTACAGATCATTTTTCTACTAGTGATGCTAAGGAAAGGGGGTCGTTATCTATAGCAGATTCGACCTCCGATTAAGGACTTGTCTTCGGACTTGTAGCCTAGGGCCGGTTGCCGGCTCAGCTGCGCTGGACTCCCGTCCAGAGTAGGTGGCATTAAGATGGTGCGGTGGGATCACCTAAATCCCAGGTTCGAATTAAGCTACAACCATTCCCTTCCAGGAACGGTTTGAATATTGAGATTAAGTTAAGATTAAGGCTAAGGTAAGGTTAAGATAAGTTGCAACCATTCCTTATTAAAGGATGGTTTGTATTGTTAAGTTTAAGATTAAGGTAAGGTTAAGATGAATTGCAACCATTCCTCTTTAAAGGATGGTTTGTATAATTAAGATTAAGATAAGCGATATCCACTCCTTATTAAAGGATGGTTGTTTCTAAGATTAAGATAAGACTAAGAGTGAGGTGAGATAAGGATGGACTAAGATTAAGAGGGAACATTACTTAAGGAGTTAAATAATTAACTCTCTAATTAAGGGAACGCATTTAAGTCGTTCATTGTGTGTGAACTTTGATTGTTCATATATGGATTGTTGTTTACAGCATTTACTATTATGTTGTGCATTTAATCAACCTCCATGCTATCGACAATTAGTCGTCGTAGCCACGTTAGCTTGGGGGCCATGAGGGGATCGTACCAGCATTCGTGCTGACCCCCTTTGGGGGCTGTTTTTACTACACAGGTACATCAGGAAGCGGCTGTCGCGAGAGTAAGAAGGGGTATAAGTGTTACGGGTTAAGTGTGGCCTACGAGTTGTGCATGTACACTCGTATGGCAATTTGAGTTAGTAAGATGTATAGGATGTGAGGGGGTTGTAAGAAGGATATGTAAATGGTTAAGATTGTTGTACTAATGTTCGGTATATTCTGTAGTCAGACCGTGGCAAGGTCCTGGATTGTAAAGAATTCCGCTGTGACATGTTTATATATATACTGTTAAGTTGCGAGACCACATCTGGATTGAGTTGGGGTGTTACAAAAAGTGGTATCAGAGCGTAGTTACGCTCTGAAGACAAGAAATACCGAACTTAGGAGAATATTGAGGTTGAGGTTGAGTTATGGGTTAAGGGTTGAGAGATAGAGTGAGAGGTGCGTTAGTCGGGACTTCCCGGTGCTTACCGGACATCCATAGTACCTAGACCCGCCCTCCACATCCCTAACCCTGAATATGTGGAACAAACGCCAGAGAGAAGAAAGCCTTCTCTTACTCGGGGAAACCCGATCTGGCAGTTAGCTAACAGTAAGCAATACGAGAAACAATTTGTTGTACAACAGTTATGGAGAACTTGGAGGTTTTTAACGGAGCGCAACAGAGACACAGGCGCTACCTATGGAATTCTATCAATAAGGGAACGGTAATTACCGGCAACATGGGTCGACATGCTACGCAGTCGAAATAACCCGTAGTACCAATGATAAGGAAAGCACTACGGGTGCAATAGAAAGGAAAAGGGAAGCGACATGAGTACCGGACAGTGGTCCGAAGGAGCATAACAGTAGGATAATACAGAGCCTGAGGATTGAGATTACTGGAATGTCCAGTTAAGAACAGGGAACTCCAAACCCCATACAATGAAAAAGGTTGCAAACCTGCCCGACATAACGCGGACAACGGTGGAAACACATATAAATTGTATACCGAAATAGGACTACGGTGTAGTGCCTAAAGGAGAATCATTACTGAGTAACCACAACAAAATGAGTGGAGACAAGAGTGAGGATTAAGACATAAGAAAATATTAAGGGATTCCCTCAGAAAGAGGAACGCCCTGATAAATGACAGTACTGTCAAACAACAAGGAAACTGCCGAATGGACGGTTATCCAAAATAAGAGATTATCGAAGGAGTCCCGAGGACTACCAATTCCATGGAAATTAGAAGGAAGTATCACTACTAATGTACTTTGTACCGATAGCCCATCCTGCATGGCGCACTTGCCATAGCAAGTGCTACCACGGTTAAGCTACACGGAAAGCCACCATGGCAAGATAGGAGAACGCTACAGTTGTAACACATATCAATACCGAATTGTAAATCCATAGGAATGAAAAAAAAATAAGACCTTGGAAAAGCCCGACGGCCTGACCATGATGAGATGAGGTGACACACCAGTCAGCATGGAGCTGAACTTGGACAGAATACTAAACGATATGAATATGAGCAACGGTACAACCTACTACAACAACATACATGGAAGGTGTCAGGAGAGATACAATAAAGGCAGTCGACTGAACGACTTCCAACAAGGACGGGATAAGACTCCCAGAGTGACCATCAAACATACCAATAACAACATTCTTCAATGAAGAGATTGGAAAACCCGGAAGACAAGGATAAAAGAAATAAACATAAGCTATAACCTAATAAGGACTAAAGATGTACCACCCAGGAAAAGGAAGCCGGAGGACTACCCCCACAGAGCGGGCATAGTCGAGCCGAGCAAACTGATGAATGATAGTTAATACTGTTTGTTTAACTCATTAACACCCAAGTATGATTGATCATCAACGGGTGGCGTAGTCAACAGAAGTTGAACGAAGCGTTGAGATGGAAGTATAAGACGATAGGATGATAACCAACTTGGACACCGTAAGGCAAACGCCTAATACGAACCTAACCTTGACTACTAAAAGACATAAGTCTAGTAAAATGACAGTATTGTCAAAGACATTAAGTAACCTTAGATCACCTGAGTAACTTCCATAGCAGGAAGCAGGATGCAGCAACTTACCATGAAACCCGATACTACACTTAGTATGTAACCTAACGGTGGATAGTGTTCAACGAACCAGAATCTTATAAGGATGACCTGTAGATGAGTGAGAGTACAAATAATGAACTGAGACATTAAGCATTAAGAGCCTACGAGCCAAGGATGTTAACCACATCAGAGCCGAGGCGCAATAAGTTATAAGAGAGCTTGTTTAAGCCACGAAGGGACTACAATTTGTAGATATGAACGGTTACCAAACCTATAACTTAGATTGGGAAGAACATTACCAAGAAAGGGTACCAATGAGAATACTGAGATAATGCTAAGGACAGGAGCGGAGAACGAACCATGCCTTTTAGGGTGGGGATACCTCTCCTTGTTGTGAGGCCATGAGTGGGAATGAACCCCTCAAAAGGGCTTTCACATATTAGAGATAAAATACAATTCATTTAGAAAATGGGAACTATGAACCTTGAGATTACCTTAGAACATACCAGATACACTCGAGTAATAAGGAAGGTCGCACAAATAGACCCCATATCCAACACCCAGGATGTAAGAATTAGTAATGGTCAGAGATAAACATTGTGACTGCACATTGTGGCACGTCAATTAATCAATGCTTAGAAGAGCTTGTGATTCAGTGGATGACTTCTTCAGTAATCAGTTAAACTACATGGTAGATAACATCACTAAGGATGAAAGAATGCGAGGGAAATCAGCCTATTTACGAATCTGCGATTTAAGCAGAACATCTTCATATTAAGAGTCAACTATTTTACAACACGGTACGGCAACCGCCATACACCGGAATGAGAGAACTCCCAGTGTGTTTACACCCAGAAGGGATTGAGTATAAGGTAAGACATTAGAATAAGTGAGTAAGGAGTTGCACCATCAATGGGCAGCATGGTAAGGGCCAACTACCATGGTAGTAGTGGTCGTGAGTACAATAGTTAGATAAGTGGATTAAGTCATGGTGCGCGGTAAGGCGACCATTATGTATGAGCCGTCAAATATTGACACCGAGGCAATTGATTATGAGTTAAGACCACTATATAAGGAAATAAGATGGTAGACGAACTGCGCATTGATGCCAGTAGTCTAACCTTGGTTAGGTAAGGTTTCACAGGAAGACACTACCCTTCCTTACGGAACGGAAGTGCATTCCTATAGAACAAATATGAGAAACACGATAAGAAGCTCTATGGAAAGAGACCTAAACAACTAAGAAATAGAGTCAACCGGAATACAGAAAGGAGCTAGAGCATACCATACCCAAGAACGCAGTAAATGGATTTCCCTTGATTGACTTCAAGAAGAACAATAAATGTTATTATGGAACGATGAAAGAGGAGATCGACAACAGAATACTTCATAATTAGCAATAGCTAAACGTGTGACGGACACTATGAGTTTACAACGAGACGTGGGACGACTGCACCCCACAGGGCTTGCAGGCCTGACACGCTCATTTATGAGTTAGTTGGGTAAGTAGTAATGTACCAGTAAGGTACCCCATGCATGTAGACGAGTGGTGTAAGGAACACGGGAAGTAGTCAACTCCGTACCACAGACAACGACGCAAGATCACACAAGAGCAGCTACTACCACAAACAGTCGAAGAGAAGAATTCAATTGGACCAGCAACACAGAGGAACCAGAGAACTAATAATTAAGGACTATGAAGTGCGAAGAGCACGGATTGTTAAGTACAGACATTGAACATGTCTTAAGATGTAAGAGATTAAACTGTAAAGCCTAATAAGCACCAAACAGTAGTTTCAGATTAAGAATCATCCTCAGACCAAGGGTCAGATGGAAAGAACGATTTAGACACTTGAGAAAACACTAAGAATACAGACATTAGATCTCCAGGAAGACTGGATAGACGAGCTACGACTCATCAAGGTCGTGTATGTATAAAGATAACACGTGACCATTGAGGGACCTTTAGTGCTAAACCATAGCACGCAGGGAAAGATATACAATACTGTAAAAGGATAAGCGAGACAGTTAAGCCTAAGACCATCAGAGTTGTGCAGCGGAAGCTAGCAGACCACTACCTTTGAGATTAGACCAAACTAAGTTAAGGAAATAGTATAAGTACCGTTAAGAATCCTCGATACAGAGACTAAGTCATTCCTGATCGAATTCTAAGTAAGATAGATGACATGGAAGCTAGAATGCTTGGTAAGAATTAGACATCTTGAACTTATGTTCAAAGATCATGTAATGTTGATTACGTGGGCGTAATCCATTTTAAGGGGGGTAGAGCGAAAACCGCTTAGCGTATGTTGTGTACTGAGTACATAAACTACGGTGTGCATAGCACAAAATAATTTGAGAATATGTTTTACATAAACATTTTGAGATAAATTATGGTTATTGCACACAGAAGATGTGAATACCATACATATTAAGTACCTATCTTGTTAACTCCGGTGTGAGTACAAGTTAAGAGAATTAAGGAAGAGGTTTAAGGAGACTTAAGGAATAAGGAATATATGAGGTATGAGTCGATATGAGACTATGTGTGAGATAAGAATAAGATAACATTATGAGATACAATTTGATATGAGTATGAGGAAGGAAATTGTAATGCTATGAGATATAAGATGGTGAGAATTGGTATGGGACAGTTATAGAACTTAGTAGGAATTTAAGTCTTGGAGTAATTACTAAGAGATGAATCGGGAATGTTTGATGGACTGAGTCCACACTTGGGAGATGTATTGATTATGATTAGGAAGAACTAAAAAAGATAGAAAATTGGACATGAGTGAATTATCTGATGTTTGAAAATGACGTGGGAGGTGGAACTTGATTTTCTAGGGATCAAGGGAAACCGAACACAAATTGGGGTGAAAGGATAGTTCTACACTGATGCTGATCACATCGGGGTTGGATGATTCCTGAAACTCCCTACCAGTGGTCACAATTAAATCACACTATGGACAGAGGCCTTAGGATAAAATGAAATTGGAGTTGATTGTATTTTTAATTAAAGGAATTATTCCTCACAGGACCTCGTAAAAAGGATTACCTTTTTACTGAGTCTCGCCCATGAAGTCGAGGACGCACGAGCCTTTGTCTTCGGACCGGTGACATGGGGAGAGCAGCGTGTTTTGTATTCTGGCCATGGTGACGAGGACGAATGAGCCATCGTCTACGGACCGGTGACATGGGAGAATACGTTGGAAGTTATGTGAATGTTTTAATCATCAAAAAGGAACAAAAGGAATTTTGAGTGCTACACATGCTTAAGCATGTTGTGTGATATTTAAGTATAAGAATATGGTGGATCCAATGATCCAATGAGATTAAGTATACATAAGTATGATCTATATGATCTAAGGAATGAGGTAAGACATGCATTCTAATAAGAAAATGCATGGGAACTTTGGGGACAAAGTTCTTTTAAGGGGGGTAGATTGAAATACCCCAAACCTAAGTATGCTAAGTAAACATCAAATTATGATGTAGTAAGGCCAGAATATGCCTTAGAAAGATTGGTAGACAATTTAAACCAAGGAAAACACAAGAAAATGCCTTAAGGGCAATTAGGGCAAAAATGTGCTCTAAGCTTGGAGAGACTTGGGTGAGTACCCAAATATCATGATAAGACCTTAGTAATATTCTAATGGTCATTTGAAACCAATTACCAAAGAAAACCAAGCTTGAAAACAAGTTAAAACACAAAATGTGCTTTAAGAAGTCTTAAAGCACATTTTTGAGAAATTGTCTTAGAATTGAGTTTTGAGTGGCTAGATGTCCATCATTACTCTTTAATCAACATGTGTACTAATTAGTATCACATTAGGAAGCCTAAATCAATGGGAAATCAAAAATTTCAGAAATATGTGCACTAATTTGTGAATAGTGCCAAATAGTGACTAGTTTAAGTTTTAATCAATATAAGCTAATTAGTTGGTCAACAAAGACCATGACTAGCCTCATTTAAGATGGGGGCCGGTTTTCTAAGGATGAGTCACCTAGACTTCATCAAATAAGAAAGGATAAAGAAGAGTAAAGTAAAAGGAGTTACTATTTGCTTTTATAAAGCAAATATCTTATATTAGCTTACCTTTATTCTTCTCTCTCTTCATTCCTCCTCTTCACACGGTTTTCTTCACCTCCTCCCTTCTCCATTCACGTAAGAGAAGCCTCCATTGTTGCTTCACCTTGCTTTGTCCATTGCTTGCTCATTTTAGCTCCAAATCAAAAACTAAACACATATTATTCTTAGTTAGCTCAAGCTCTAGCTTTCTATCTTTTCAAATCTTTCAAAGCTCAAGTTTGGTGCCATGGGAAAACTCCATTGATGGAGGAAAATCAAGTTTGAAGAGCTCATTAGCTTCTCCATTCTCTTAAGGTAAAGAAAATGTAAGAAAAACCATGTTTCCATCATTTCTTGTACATGGCCAAAAATTTCTACTCATGGGGCCTTGTTTTTATGCCTTGTTCTAGCTTTATTTATTCACCAAGGACTAGTGGAGGTCCTATTTCATTCAATGCCAAAGTCTATCTTGAGACTTCAAAGGTAATCATCCACTTTTATGCCTTAGAACACATTTCTAACCTAGGTTTTTATTCCTTGAGGTTAGTGTATTGTTTAGTACTCATGCGAGTCATTGAATATTGATTAGAACATTGGCAAGGGAAGTTTAAGTGGTGGCCGAGATTCATGCAAGAAGAAGGTCTAAGGAGGAAGTTAAGATAAGCTTGAGAAAACAAGGTAAATTGCTTACCTAATGGTGGTTTAAGGTTTAAGGAATGAGTTTTAGATGAGTACTAATGTAGCTTAAAGCTTACATTAGGTAATGGGTTGTACAACCTAAGAAAAAGAACTTAAATAAGCTTGAGAACTTGTGACTAAGGAGCCAAAGGAAATGAGTTAGTAATATAAGTTTAAGATGAGTTTTAAGAACATTATAACTACTATGAGATTGATGGGTGTATTTGCAGGTTGAAAGCTTTTATATGTGGGAAATTCAGTGTTTAAGTTTAAGTCATTTAAGGGCCTAAGAGCCATGTCATTTAAGAGCCTTAGTGCTATGCAATTTAAGATTATTGCAATATATTGAGTATGATGTGAATAAGTTGATTTGGGTGAGAAAATAAGATGAGAAAGGACTTGGTGTGTGTGAGATTATTGTGTGAGAAAAACAATGCATTTGGGCATGAGAATATACTAGAGGAGCTATGGCGAAATTTGAGTAGAAAATAAGTGTTTAGGTGATGGTGGTGAATTAATATGACCAAGGGTTATTAGGAGTCATTAAAAAAGAATTTGGGTGGAAATGAGTTAATGAAGGAGTTCTTGAGGTTTAGAATGACCTAGAATGGTCTATGAGGAAATTAGAGTTTAGATGGGTGCATTGAACACACCAAAGACACGGTATGAGGAATGATAAGACTTGTGCAAATCTGGAGGAATGGTGTATAATGCTTTAAGGTGATTTAGGTATGAACTAAGAGAAGAACAATGAGAGTTCGAGAAGTTTGTGTAAGAGGTGGTGATGCTAGTAGTGGACTAATGAGGTTTAGTTTAGATGTTAATGAGTGGACTTAGGTGATGGAAGAGAAAGGTGTGGGAGAATGTTGTCAAATGTCAAGGAAAAATGACTGGGAATGTAAAAGAGAGCATGATCATGAGAATGGTGAGTAAGTTGCATAAGAGAAGGGGAAAAGTCTAAGGGGGGTGTTGCTTGGTCAAGGTAAATGAAGGGTAGTGTTTAAGGTGTTCTAAGGAGATTTTATGACTAAGGATGTTCTAGGAAACAGTAAGTGTTGTTTTGGTGAGAATGAATAAACTATGGAGTTCTTGAGTACTAGGAAGACCTAGAGATGTCCAGAGGGACTAAGGGTTACAATGGTGAATTTAAGGCACCAAAACCATGGTTAAGGAAGCTAGGAAGCTTGTACAAGTTTGAAGGAAAAATAAGGTATAATGACTTGTGAAGATGTAAGCATGTGCTAGATTACATATAGCTTTGAGAAGTTTGAGTAAAGCAAATGAATATGCATAAGGATGCTTGGGAGATGATGTTAAGGTGATGAAGAACACCTTGGTATAATGGTTACATAGGCATGAGATGCCATTTAGAAACCTGAGGATAAAACATAATAGATGTTAGGGATTTTGGTAAGAGTTTAAAGATAAGGAAAATGGGTGTTTGGGCACGTCCGAACTTACGTCCGAACTTGGACGTTCGGACATGCCCTGGAGCGCGTAAGTCTTCTGATCTTCGACTGGCGTCCGAACTACCCGTCCGAACATGGATGTTCGGACACATCAATTTCTATTTTCTGGTTTGGCCTCGAGCGACGTCCGAACTTTGGAAGTCCGGACGCATGTTCGGACATTCGGCAATCTGCACCCTTAGAGTCTCGAACAGTGTCCGAACTTGGAAAGTCCGGACACAAGTTCGGACAAGGTGCTGTATTGACTAAAAACTTTGTTTAAGGTTGGGAAATGATGGGGAATATTAAGTAATGTTGTTATAAGGTTATTAAGGACATGTTTGGTGGGTAACAATGAAATTAAGTGAATGAATAAGTATAAGTGATGAGGAGAAGTGATTCACTTAAGATTAAGTTTGTAAGATTAAGTAGTGAGACTTAAGAATTGTTAGGATCATTAAGGGTTAAGTAAGGTAAGTAAGTTAAGTAAGTTGAATTAAGTTAAGTGATTAACAACCTAAAACTGAATGAATGTTTTAGGACTTGGGAATTTGGACTCCGGAAGAGAGTAAGCAACCGAACGACCAATGGTGAACGGTACAGTTCTTCTTGTGACCTGCTTGCTAACGAGGTGTCCCTCGGCTTGTGTGCTATTTGTTTTGTGTGCTCACTAAACAAGATAAAGCATGCAACCGGAATATATTATATTTATTGTATTGTTGTGTGATGTTTGAAAACTAACACAACATACCGTGAGAACTTACTAACCAACGTTTAGTAAGGAAATGAGTGAGACTAAGGAACGCTCCCTAATATGGGCTGATATAAACCGAAAGAGGTTAACCAACAAACATGGTCTTGAGACTACTACTAACTGGAACTTGAGTGAGGAAACCCGGGACCGATCTCCGGTCATGCATGCTAAGGAAAGGGGGTCGTTATCTATAGCAGATTCGACCTCCGATTAAGGACTTGTCTTCGGACTTGTAGCCTAGGGCCGGTTACCGGCTCAGCTGCGCTGGACTCCCGTCCAGAGTAGGTGGCATTAAGATGGTGCGGTGGGATCACCTAAATCCCAGGTTCGAATTAAGCTACAACCATTCCCTTCCAGGAACGGTTTGAATATTGAGATTAAGTTAAGATTAAGGCTAAGGTAAGGTTAAGATAAGTTGCAACCATTCCTTATTAAAGGATGGTTTGTATTGTTAAGTTTAAGATTAAGGTAAGGTTAAGATGAATTGCAACCATTCCTCTTTAAAGGATGGTTTGTATAATTAAGATTAAGATAAGCGATATCCACTCCTTATTAAAGGATGGTTGTTTCTAAGATTAAGATAAGACTAAGAGTGAGGTGAGATAAGGATGGACTAAGATTAAGAGGGAACATTACTTAAGGAGTTAAATAATTAACTCTCTAATTAAGGGAACGCATTTAAGTCGTTCATTGTGTGTGAACTTTGATTGTTCATATATGGATTGTTGTTTACAGCATTTACTATTATGTTGTGCATTTAATCAACCTCCATGCTATCGACAATTAGTCGTCGTAGCCACGTTAGCTTGGGGGCCATGAGGGGATCGTACCAGCATTCGTGCTGACCCCCTTTGGGAGCTGTTTTTACTACACAGGTACATCAGGAAACGGCTGTCGCGAGAGTAAGAAGGGGTACAAGTGTTACGGGTTAAGTGTGGCCTACGAGTTGTGCATGTACACTCGTATGGCAATTTGAGTTAGTAAGATGTATAGGATGTGAGGGGGTTGTAAGAAGGATATGTAAATGGTTAAGATTGTTGTACTAATGTTCGGTATATTCTGTAGTCAGACCGTGGCAAGGTCCTGGATTGTAAAGAATTCCGCTGTGACATGTTTATATATATACTGTTAAGTTGCGAGACCACATCTGGATTGAGTTGGGGTGTTACACATATGTATTGTTGAGTGTATTTGCAGGTCAAAGGCAAATATATTGTGGAAATTCAGTGTTTAAGATTTATGCATCTTAAGGGCCTAAGAGCCATGTTATTTAAGGGCCTAAGTGCCATGCAATTTAAATTATGCACTATATTGTGATGTAGTGCTAAATGTGTGAAGTTTGTGTATAAGAATGTGTTTGGTGGATTTTTAGTGTTCTTGGTTGTTTAATGGTGAAAACAAGGTGTTTTGGGTTACTAATGTTCTAGGAGAGTTCATGTCAAAATTTAGGTAAGAAACAAGAAGTTCTAAGGGTTTAAAAATGAGTTTGGTAAGTTAGGAAATGTTTAGGATGGTTAAGTGTTCAACTAGTGGAAGAAGCATGCATTAAGGTGTTTAAAGATGTAAAAAGGGCCTAGGCAATGTTCTAGAGGATTTTATGATGCAAATGAATGTTTTGGGATACACCAAAGTCATTTAGACTTGTGTTAAGATTTATGCAAACTTTGATGAACAAGGAGAAAGTGTAAACTTGAAAAAGGATTTCAAGAATGTCATAAGGAGTTAGTTGTGAGAATAGATGCTTGAGAGATGATGTTGTTGTGGTGAGGGAGTATTTTGGCATAAGTGATCATCTTAGGTATGAAACACCACTTAGAGACCTAGGAGAAAATAACATAAGGGTTAGGAATTTCGGTATGGAATGAGTAAGTGTTAAGGAGATAGATAATGAATTTTATGGATGTTTTATGAGGGTTTAAGTGTACCAAATGATGTTAGAAAACATTAGGAGGCTTAAGAAGAAGTTTGGTGAAGATTTGACAAAGTTTGGGCAAGTTTTGGTGGCGTCCGACCCAGGGGTCCGACCCAAATTTGGGTCAGACAGCCTCTGTTAGACGTCAGTAATTGATTCTGGAACGGTCCGACCCAGAGGACTTGGGTTGGACATGGGTCGGACGTGGGTGTTTTGTAAGTCGGTAAATGTTCTGTAATGGTCTGACCCAGTCGAGTGAGTCGGACATGGGTCAGACATGTATGTTCAAAGGTCGATAAAATCTCTGGAATGGTCCGACCCAGATGGTTGGGTCGGACATGGGTCAGACAGGTTAAGTTTTCCAAACCCGAAAATCACTGGAAGGGTCCGACCCAGTTGTGGGTCGGACGGTGGGTCGGACAGACCAAAATTTATATATATAAAAAAGTAAAGAGTGTGGCTAATGTAGTTAACCCTAGGGGGTATAATGAAGGTAATGAAGGATTAGTTGGGCATTAAAAGCATGTCATACAATCATGTTAAACATTTAGTAAGTTTGAAGTTAAGTAAATAATTAACCGACATTATTAATCATGTATAGGAGTGACCTACGGTGGAAACAAATCGAAGCAAGGACCAAGGTATGGTTTTCTTGCAGTCTGTTGCCTACCGGTTTACACTGGCTTGTGTGTTGTTTGTTTTCCTATGTGTTTACGACGTTATAAGACTTAACCATGTAATGAGTTTACCGTTGTTCATATTAGTGTGATGTTATGATGTGACTCATTTCCCTCGTGTGTGTCTAACGTGACTTACCACCTGTTGTGTATTGTTTGTTAAGTTCCACCGTGAACTTCTAACAAGTGCTAACTAGGAAGTGAGGAATCCGGTTGTCCGGTCATGCATGTAAGTTAAGAGTAGATATCTGAATCAGATTCGACTCTTATGTTGTTAAGATTGTTCTCCTTAATTTGGCGTTCGATCTCCCGCTAGCTTCCTCCAAAGCTATCTATTCTGACTTATGATCGGTTTAGTGGGAACATGTGTTCGTGTGGTGTGTTTGGGTCACTATATCCGAACCATCTGTGACTTAAGTTACTCGTTCGAATAACAAACGGTAATGAGTGTGTGTAACGAGCTTAACATGAGGGTGAATCATTCTCTAGGCTCTTATGTTGTTTAACCTTCTTGGTTTGTTATTGTGGAAAGAGTATCCACTGTGTATGTGATGTTGTGCTATGCAATAATGATGCTGTGCCACATATTATGTTATGTTTAAAATGAATGCCATGTTATCATGACAATTAGTTGCGCGTATCCCAGTAGCCGATGGGCTGTGCGTTAACCATACCAGCCAAGGGTTGCTGACCCCCTCGAAGGCTCCATATTTTTACTGCAGGATGAGGATCGAGGAAGCAGAGTGGCTGTAGGTTCTAGGCTGCAGTTGTACTTTTGGTTATTTTGGATGTTGAGCCCGAGATGCGCCTGTGCTCCCGTGGCATTATATTTTGATTCCGTTGAAGCTACTGTGGCGGTATGTTGACAATTTACAGTGAAGGAATGTATTTAAATACTCGGTATTGTATATGATGTATTTATGGTTCTAGTTCTATGCTCGGGAGTTTGATCATCAGACCGGTACACTTGTATTTATTCTACCTTGTTAACCACGTGGGTGGTTGACGACGTTGTAGCACCGAAACGTTTAGTTACTGTTTAGTCGTTTATTTCCGCTGCGATTTCAATTAGTTGTTAAGTAAGATGTAGGGGTGTTACAGGGGGATTTTGTTTGTTGAATTACTAGGTAAAGAAACAAAACGTAAATACGAACAAGAGTAATAAATGCAAGAGTAACAATACTGATATTTCTGAATTAATGAGAAGGGAAAATTCCGGTTTACTAATCCTCCAAATTCTTCAGTTCCTTTCTCGATGTGTTTACTAAAATTTAGATTAAAATCCCAGATCTGAAATATTCCACGTTCAGTCTCCCGCTCGGTGGAATCTAATTAACAGCTAATAAATCTTAACTCTCGTTACAAATTTACTAATTGCTAACAGCTTTAAGAATAATCCAGTTTATTGATCAGTTAATATCCTAGAGGAATTACCATCTCTAAATTAACCGGTACCGTTCCTGTTGTCTATTATCTACCGCAGTTCTCACTTATAAGCAGATAAACTGATAAAATCCAGTAATTGGCCAAATCACAAGATTTATAAAAATAAATAAGGAACAACACTTTAATCTATTAAAATGGTAAATCACAAAGATAATGGAACCTTGAATTTGGATTACATAGCAAGCCGAAATTTATAAAAACTACTCAGCCATGGAAATAAAAGTACTGACAAAATATGTAAATAACATTAAAGAGGAAGAGCAAGAAGAAACTCTGATTTAAAATTCTTTGATGGAGTCTCTGTGCACGACCAGCATTTTCTTCTGCTCAATCTCCAGAAAGTGGTGAAGTCTTCAACTGCTTGTGCACTCCAGATTTCTGTGGATGTGTATGGATACGTAGGTGATAATGATATGATATTTTATGGAGGATGTGTGTGAAGTATGGATGATGGATGTAATCAGATGGAGGAGTGTATTGGATGGATCGTGTAAGAAGTGGTATGATGCTCTCCAGAATTGTGTGTCTAAAATGTGTGAGAATGAGTTCTATTTATAGAACTCATGGATGAGTACGTAGCAGCCTGGTGTGGTGGACATGATGATAGTTAGATTAGTGGGATTAGAGGATGAAAAGGAGTAGCAGAGGTGGGACGGTAGTCTGGAAAGAAAGATTAGTGCTGGAATGGATGGAATGAAGTGGGGCGGTAGTTTAATATGAAGAGAATAAAATTCTCTTCACGTTCGCGCGTTACAGATTGTCGGATTCGACCACTTGGTCCGGGACTTAGGCCCTGGTTGATGTCCCAGACCAGTACTGAAAACAATTCTAGAATTTTGCTATGGTGTGGTCCGGGACTTAGGCCGTGTATCAAGTCCCGGACCATGCCTGAAATTAAGTCGAGAGTTTTGCCCCATTGTGGTCCGGGACTTAAGCCATGTAAGAAGTCCCGGACCATTCCTGAAATTGATTCGAGAGTTGAGTCGCAATGTGGTCCGGGACTTAGCTCCAGAATCAAGTCCCGGACCATGACTGAATTTTGGTCAAAAGTTGTTGTCTTGACTCAAATTAGCTTGTTTGATTTGCCATGGGTTCCAACAATGATAGGAATGTGTTTCCTTGAGATTAAAAACCTGAAAAAAGCACATAAAAACCATAAAAGAGGACAATTGCAACAAGAAACACAAAAATACTCATAAGTCAGGAATTTAGCAGTAAAAAGCAACGAATTAGGTATCAAAAGACCCTGTAGAAATAGGTAAATTCCTGACTTATCAACTTCCCCACACTTAATCTTTGCTTGTCCTCAAGCAATTACTGCAATCAAAATGTACTAGAGTTCAACAGCGGGGATTTATCAGGTCAGGAAAATGTACAAGGAAATCTAATGCCGAAAAAAACAGTCATAAGAAACAACGATTAGTACTGCAAGTTTTCTTAAACAGTGAAGCTAGGGTGTTTGACAAATGCATGAAACAATCATCATAACTATTTAGTCCAAATTTTACTCAGGGCTTTACTTTCCGTTTGCTTTCCACAATTCATTTGGACGACAAGGGGCAAGAAGTAATGTCATATTCCACAATACATTTCATTGCCACATACTCATAATCAAGGAAGAATTTGCAATAAACTGTTTGGCATGAAAGAACTTTCCTTCCAATTTTTCTGAGTCAGCGTTATTCATTTCATCCCCCTAGACTTTTTCTCCCCATCCTTGTAGCGGTGCTGGGCCTTCTATCCCAGATCAGATGATCTTAGGTAGATAAGTGATGAGGCACTCCATGGGCTTAATTACCAAATGGGAGAGGTCTGTTCCGGTTCAGAATAGATTAGCGGAGTAAATTGCCTTTGTCCTTTCCTTCCATTCATTCCAAAACTTTCCAAAGCCCCAAGTTAGTTCAAACAAAATAGTCACAAAATGGTCTCACCTTTTATTTAAGGAAATAGATAAAAATTTTAACCAAAACTGACAATACAAGCAGTATAACCAAAGTTCTTATGACCGAAGTTTCAGATTAAATCTCAGAAATATTCGCTACTTGTACGTTATTCCCGACTGATGCATTTGACCACAAATGAAAACCAAGTATGTCGAATTAAAAATTTTGTGGAGGGTCATCAAAGGTTAATGAAGTGAGAATTAGTAGTGTCAGGAGCCACAAAAAATATGAAAATAAACGCACATCCTCCTTACTACTAACTTCCCTACACTTAGAAAATAGCAATGCCCTCATTGCTGCATGAATATGA
The DNA here is from genome assembly GCA_023374045.1 of Limonium bicolor. Lineage (NCBI taxonomy): Eukaryota > Viridiplantae > Streptophyta > Magnoliopsida > Caryophyllales > Plumbaginaceae > Limonium > Limonium bicolor. The sequence goes on from CM041777.1 coordinate 414,406,859, forward strand.
TCATAGTGCGAAAGAAGGAATAGAACTCCCCTGAAAATTGGGTGAAGATGACGTCCCCACACTCATGAAAAAGAACGGGCTTGTTAAGGAGTGTTGAAAAAAAATTCGGCAGAGTCTCCTTTGTATTTTGTTGATATCGCACACAAATATGGGAATCCTGTTTGAATGAAGCAGTAGATGACAATATGTGGCACTAAAGTCAAGGAACATAACTAAGCAGTGGTAGTAGCAGAAGTACCAAAGTAACCATAACAATCCAAAATAAAAAGGAAAAGTACCAGAAGAAGCAACCTAACAAGCTAAGATACATCAAAACATCTAGAGTTAGAAAATCCAAAATAGCAATAACAAGATAGAGAGTCTGAAAATAAAAGATCATAAACCAGCATAAGATCTACTGAGGTGGTGGGTGATCCCGAGGTAGACGCCAGGACTCCAGCTGAGCAAAACGGGCATCATAATCAGTGAAACGTGCCTCGTAGCGAGCCACATACTCCGCAAACCGTGCGTCCTGCCTAGCTTCATACTCCCTCTGTCGGGTCTCCAGAGCTGAGATCCGTGCTCCATAATCATGCAGGCTCGTACTCATCCCGTCTAAACGAGTGTCCATCTGAGTCATATGAGCAGCAAGACCATCGACCCGTGCAGTGGTCAGCCCCTGCCAATTAGAAAATGACTGAAAAAAAGTAAATCTCTATCCTGGGGTGGGAGCAGTGGGTACGGAACATCGGGGATGCACCACCAGCGGCAACAGCAGGGGCTCATCCTCAGCGGCTTCAGGTCTGGAGCTCGTTGCCCCAGGCTGTGCGTGTCGGCACTAACCCACTGATCATCTATCTTCTCTCACTGATAGAAGCGCAATCGTCATGTCTATGGAGACCGGGGGTACTGGGGCTGCATCCGAGAAGTCTACCCCAGCATCGAGGAAGGACGGACTGCAGGGGTGCGGGAGGAAGAGGAGCTACTGTCTAGTCAATCACCCGAAGCATTAAGTGAAAAATGATTCCATGCAGGGCAATGGGGAACGCCACCCGAGCAAGCTCGTCATCTAGGAGATAGCGCAAAACATAGAAGTCAATTGAATTCAGGTCCGCACACTCCCGGGGTCGGACATTATACATTAAAATCCCCAAGATCAGACGCTCAAGCGGTGTGGGCAGTTTATCACCGGTAACCACCTGCTTATCCCAGTGGTTGCGCCTCTGGCGGTTCTGAACAGTAGGATCATTCACGATCAAATTAATATAATGCTTCTTAGCCTGTCTCTCACGGAGTTCTTGATTCTCTCGTTCCTCCGCAGACGGGAACCTAGCCCGAATAGGGATATGTAGAGCATGGCGAATATGGGTGTAATCGATTAGGATATCCTTCCCCTTAACCCTCGATTTAATTTTCGTACCATTATCACGCACCATAGCATTAGCATAGAACAATTTAACAAGGCTCGGGTAAAACGTACCACCGCGGTTTAGCAGACATAACCAACCCCTGTTGCTAAATATCCGCTCCAAATCGAATTCAGATATCAAAGTGGGACATACTGACCTCTCAGGAATTATCTTGCGCTCCTTAGCTTGGAACCAATCCCAAGCAGCGTCAGTGATGAATTCGGAACGGTCCGTCTCACGTATCTGAAGTGGGGGAGCGTCAGAAGATGACGATACGCCGGCAGTGGTGTGTTTTCGAGCACGTTTGGGGGCCATCAGAATTTTGGGTGAAGGATTGGTGATTAAGGTGTGTGGTGTGTGACGGTTTGTTGAGAGATTGAGGTTGAGTGGTTGCTTGGCTTCGAACAGAACAGGGTGAGGGCGAGGGTGTGGTTGTCAAGACATCGGAACCAAGTGAGGGCGAGGGTGTGGTTGCAGTGGAATCGGGTATGTGGGTTTAACAGGACAGGGAGGGACTTGGGTTGGTGGATGGTGTTTACAGGCGAGGTCGGGTTTAGAAGAACGGTGAGTGGTGGTACAGGGCGGGCGCGAGAAGCAGGGCGGCGTCGGGTTGGTGTTGGTGAACGAATGGAATATGGTGGAGATGTGAAGGATGTATGGTTGTGATGGTTTGGTGATGGTTGTCGGGTGATATAGGTGGTCGATGAAGATTACGGGTGATGGTGGTTTCGGGTGGTGATGTGGAGCAAATAGAGGGAGATGTGATTCAGGAGTATGGCAGGATGATGAGATGGATGTTGAGGGTAAGCCCCTCCTGGGCTGGGATGTAGTCCGTGGCGTGAATGCGGTGGTCGGGGCGATGTCGGAAGTGGTGGTGGTATTTTGTGGTGGAAGGCGGAAGCGGGCGGTGAGGCGAGTGCGGGTTAGGGTTGGGGGAGCGGAGGTTGAAGACGACGCGTTTTCTGGGTTTATTTCTTTAACAGCGATAGATGGTCCGGGACCTAGGGTGTGGTTGAAGTCCCGGACCAAGGGATTAAACGGGCCAAGAGTTTTCAATGATAACGGTCCGGGACTTAGGGTATGGTTGAAGTCCCGGACCAAGGTATTAAACGGGCCGAGAGTTTTCATCACATGTGGTCCGGGACTTAGGCTGGGTATGAGGTCCCGGACCACCCCTAGTTCTGTTTCGAGAATTTTCTTTGAATGCGGTCCGGGACTTAGTTTATGGGGAAGGTCCCGGACCATTGTTTTATTTTCACCGAAAGTTCTGTTTGTGATAGGTCCGAGACTTAGGGTACGGACAATGTCCCGGACCACCCTATTTAATCCACCGAAGGTTTGCTTCCTAGCACTCTGCTCCTCTTCCTTCCCCAAACCTACACTTTAACAAAACCAATCAAGGAAAAATAGCTAACAAGAGAATTAGAACAAGTAAAAACATGAATTAAAACTAAAAACAAGAAGATAAATAAAAGAAGATTGGGTTGCCTCCCAATGAGCTACCCGTCTTTTCGGTCTTTGGCTAGACCGTGCAACTGTAAGATCAGTATGGAGGATCATGCACCGTGATCACAGAATGGACTTCGGCGATGTCACCACTTAGATAGTGTTTTAACTGAGACCCGTTGACTTTGAATGTCTCCCCTTCTGTATTGATTAAACCTATGGCTCCATAAGGCGAGATACTCATCACTGTGAACGGTCCAGACCAACGAGATTTCAACTTTCCTGGGAATAGTTTCAGGCGGGAGTTGAATAGAAGCACCTTATCTCCAACGTGAAACTCACGCTTGACCAACAGCTTATCATGCCACCTTTTCGTCTTCTCCTTATAGATCTTGGCGTTTTCATAGGCTTCCTCTCTAAACTCCTCCAGATCACACAGCTATAGCTTACGCTTCTCACCAGCCTTTTGGAGATCAAAATTCAACGCCTTAATTGCCCAAAAAGAATTGTGCTCCAGCTTCACAGGTAAGTGACATGCCTTGCCATAAACCAACTTGTATGGAGACATACCTAAGGGTGTTTTGAAGGCAGTGCGGTATGCCCACAAGGCGTCATCTAGCTTGAGCGACCAATCGCGTCTATAGGATGTGACAGATTTCTGAAGGATCCACTTGATTTCTCTATTTGTAATCTCGGCTTGCCCGTTTGTTTGTGGATGATACGGTAGAGAAACCTTATGCCGTACGCCATACTTCTGTAGAAGAGCTTCAAACTGTTTGTTGCAGAAGTGGGTACCTCCATCACTAATGATTGCTCGCGGAACACCAAAACGAGTGAATATATTCCGCTTCAAAAATTTCAGCACTACTTTTGCATCATTAGTTGGTGCTGCTATTGCTTCAGCCCATTTTGTAACATAGTCCATTGCTACCAAGATGTAGAGGTTACCTTGAGATGATGGAAACGGTCCCATGAAATCAATGCCCCAAAGGTCGAATGGTTCAACTTCCAATATAGAATTCAAGGGCATCTCATGGCGTCTAGATAGGTTCCCCTGCCTTTGGCACTGGTCACATGTGGATACAAACTGATAGCAATCTTAGTTCAAGGTCTTCCAAAAGAAACCTGCTTCCAAAACTTTCGCGGCTGTCCTAGCAGGACCGAAATGACCTCCTGATTCTCTTGAGTGACAATGAACAAGGATGTCTCTTATTTCAGCATCAGGAACACATCTACGAATCATCCCGTCCGCACAAATCTTGAAAAGAAATGGATCGTCCCAAAGGTAATGCTTGACCGTGGAGAAGAACTTCTTCATCTGCTGATATGACAACTCTGGAGGAACAATGCCCTTGGCTTGGTAGTTTGCAATATCAGCATACCAAGGGTCCGTGGAACGACTGATCATGTAGACAAACTCATCAGGAAAATACTCGTTAATCGGTCTGCCATCATCTGGAACTTCCATACGGGATAAGTGATCTGCCACTCCATTCTGCGCTCCAGGTTTGTCCCTAATCTCAATGTCAAATTCCTGCAGAAGTAAAATCCATCTGATCAAACGAGGTTTAGCATCAACCTTTCCAAAGAGATACCTGAGAGCGGAATGGTCGGTGTGCACAATGACTTTGCTGCCAATAATGTACGGTCGAAACTTATCACATGCAAAGACAATTGCCAGCAGCTCCTTCTCCGTTGTTGCGTAGTTCTTTTGTGCCTCATTCATAGTCTTACTAGCATAGTAGACTATCCTTAACACCTTGTCATGCCTTTGACCCAAAGCTGCTCCCAATGCGTAATCGCTGGCATCACACATTATCTCAAAAGGTAATGACCAATCAGGAGCAACAATAATAGGTGCAGAAACCAAATTAGCCTTGATCAAATTAAAAGCATCTAAGCACTCTTTTGTAAATTCAAATTTAGCATCTTTAATTAACAGATCACAAAGAGGCTTAGAGATCTTGGAGAAATCCTTAACAAAACGCCTGTAAAAACCTGCGTGACTGAGAAAACTCCGGACATCCTTTACCGACGATGGTGGTGGCAGCTGCTCTATTGCTTCAATCTTTGATTTGTCTACCTCGATCCCTTTCTTAGAAATCTTATGTCCGAGCACGATGCCTTCCTGCACTATAAAGTGGCACTTCTCCCAATTGAGCACCAAGTTAGTTTCCTTGCATCTAGCTAAGATTAAATCCAAGTCTCTCAAACATGAAGCAATAGTTGGTACAAAGACAGAAAAATCATCCATAAAGATTTCGATGCACTTTTCAATAAAATCAGCAAAGATAGTAGTCATGCATCTTTGAAATGTAGCTGGTGCTTTACACAAACCAAAGGGCATTGCAGACGTGTATATCTGAGTGGTTAGAGCTGTAGAAATTAAAATAAAAGAAAAGAAATTAAAACTCAAAATAAACGTCAGGCTGCAAACAAATCCCGGTCGTAGTAGTATAGTAAAGTGTAAGCGACCGGATATCGAACCGTGGGACTAATGTGCATATTATAGTACCTAAGCGTGTCACAAAAAAGGGGGATTAATTGACTTGTATTATAAATAAAAAGGAAAGATAAAATAAACTAAGTTAATAGATAAATTAAACGGGACTCTGGGTCAGGTTAATATAATATGCTCTTTCATGCTATGTCTACTGGTTTAATTATAATTGTTTGGCAAAATTCCTCTTATTATCTTAAGGTCCGATGAAAACTCATAAGAACTCGTTTACCTGAAAATGCAAGGTCCAATGAAAACTCAAGCAAAATGCGTGTAAACGGACGGTTTTAATATAGAAATTATTTATGCATCTGAGTACTAACTTAAACGATGAAAATAAGTTTCCTCCAGATTTACGGCTTAATTAACCTATCTATTTGTCACCGATCAGATTAGAAATAGATTTAGTAAAGCAATTTAATAAACTCATGACATTTATTAAAAAGGCGAGATGACCCTTTAAAACGCAACAAACTGTATTTAAATAAACCAGTAAACATATTGCATAATTAATACAAACACATAATAACCATTCCCAAAGTATAAATATTCTAGCCTAACATATTAAATAGATAAACAGAAACAAGAGTAGTAGAAATCATCTGTAGTCACTCCTGCATTCGTTCTGCTATTTTGTATACGTATGACTAGAGGTGGATATGGTGGAATGAAAAGTAAATAAAATGGAGAAGGCGGGAGAAGAGAAATGGGATGGATGATGGTATTCTGTGGTATTTAGTATGTGGAAGGGACTGATTATTGAAGGCAGAAGGAGCGTGGGTTTTATAGAAGATAAGAAGAGGAAGCAGACAGAGGGAACACCGCGTGAGGAAATTAAGGAATGGATTGGGGCGGCAGAAGGAGCTGGATCACGCGTGAAAGGATTTGCAGATTGATTGCTCATTAATTGCAGGGGACACACGCGTGAGGGAATTAAGGTCGGTGCTGGTCGGAGTAGATGGATAGACAGAAGCAAGTTGCAGACAGTTGCGAAGAAGATAAACAGCTCGCGTTAATTATCTGGACATTTACACGCGTTCGCATAGATGTCCGCCTTCAGTTATGCGGTTGTCTCACGGTCCTTAGCCTTGTCCGCGTAGACGTCCGCCTTTAGTTATGCGGACGTCTCATGGTTGTCTCGCGGTCTCTCCTGTTGTCCGCCTGTTGTCCGCCTGTTGTCCGCGTAGAATGGGGCGGACACATTGTTTAGGCGCGCTCCATATCTTGTCCGCATGGCTGTCCTCGTGGCTGTCCGCATAGAATGGGGCGGACACATTGTTTAGGCGCGCTCAAGTCTTGTCCGCATGGCTGTCCTCGCTTGTGTCCTCGTTGTTTTGGGCGGACGCTCATGCGGACACCATGCGGACACAAACTTTGACCGGCTCTAGATTCTTCGTTTGGACTCTGTTTTTCAGCCGTCTGCGCCTATGCGTTCGTCTCCTTGTCTACTTTGCTCCCATTTTCGTTTTCCTCATGTTTAACCAATAAATTTGTGAGATAATAATAAAACATAAACTAGAGGAAAACTAACCGAAGTGGAGAAATGAGCAAGAAAAGTGCTAATATTATATATGAAATACACCTATAAAACATGCTCATTTGGACACTTATCACACCCCCACACTTATCTTTTTGCTTGTCCTCAAGCAAAACCACGTACCCAAGTAAGTAGGGAATGCTCAATACTAGCAAATATTATTATGAAGGGTAGGATAAAGAGGTGAACAGTTCATGATCTTTTTAACTTATTGAGGAGTGTGATCCATCAACTGCTGGTGGCGTAGGTGTGCTCAGGGTAAAAATAAAATATAGAGTTTCGGGGTATGATCCAAGGTACTTCAATGTTTCTTTTGTTTAGGTGACTCTGAGAACTTTTACCATGGCCAACTTCTCTCAAGAATGGGCATTGAGGAGAAAACAAAAGGAAGAATAGATTCATGCATTTGTTTCACTTTTGCATAAGGGATGAGAAAATGTAGGCATCACGCCTTTGTATTCAAGAACACTCAACTCTCTTTGTTGGTTACCAATGGTGTCTCGCAAGTCCCTTATTATTTTTTGTATTTTTCTCTTCTTTTTTTTTTAACAGAGAAGCACCCTTAGCAATCCCTAAGAGAGAAGACAGAAAGAAACCCTGAGCAATAAAATCCAACCATTTGCAGATCATTTGGTCACACCGCATATAAAATGCTCCTCAAAAGTAATCAAAATTTTAAAATTTTGTACTATTTATCCCACAATTCATAACTGTATTTATTCTTAAAGAGAACAACCCACATATAAGGGGTCACGATATTGAATTGGACAAACGCAAGATAAGGAGAGAGATTAAACATTTAAGCACAAAATTCCACCGAAAGGGCACACTCCCCACACTTAATTTGAACAATGTCCTCATTGTTCACCCGAAAAACAAGGGAAAGTTTTAGAAGACCTTTTCGGTAAGTAGATAAAATAGAGATAACATAAAGGTCACAAATAAACATTTAAGCACATAAACGCTCCTCTGTAGTTTTTATTTAAATAAAAGCATAATTAAAGAAACCGGTACTCCCCTGATATTGTTTTTGCTAGTTGGTAAAGGAGTTCCCCCACACTTGAGCTTCAGCCTCAAGTAGCGTAGCTTGGTTGCAGTGTAGACATGAATTTGCACCTGCATAAGACACTAGAAGCAACCATACTATAAACGGAGTTAAAAGTTAGCAAAAATAAAATTTAAAGAGAACCTGAAAATTAAAAGAGCATAAAAGCAAAATAAAATAAAAGTTCATCCGGGTTGCCTCCCGGGAAGCTGCCCTTCTTTAACGTCTTTGGCTAGACGCCTGCTTCGTTATCCTGGATCAAAAATATAAGTAGACAACAGTTCTGCCAGGAAAACGGAGTTGACAATAATTAAAAGCAAACCACCTGGATCAAAACAAAACGTTACTTCGGCATATAAAATAGGAAAATGGATACTCCACGAAACCTGGTGTTTGAGGAGGTACTGCCGGGAACGTAGTTCTAACAGAAGACCCGGTGGTGATGATTCTTCTTCCTCAAATTGGAGGATGTAAACATCCTCCTCTTATAGGTGAGGCTCATAGAAAGAACGCGGATCGATATCATCTTCAGAGAAAGTTGATTCTTCGAAGGTGATAGTGGCGTTTTGTTTGGATATCTTGGCGGGAGGTGATGGCAATTCCTTTCTTCATTTTCGAGGATGTAAGTATCCTCATCTTCTGGATAGAGCATAGAGAAGGATGTAAACTGGTGGTAGGTGACTGTAGAGGGAAGAGAGTAACTTACATCCGTAGTGGGGTGTTCTACCTCATGAACTGTTTCGCTCCTTGGTTGCTGTTCTCGTTGAGCGATTCTCTCCAGGTAGTCTGGTTGATCTTCTAACCAGAGTTGTTCTTGGAATATGAGACAATCCTCATAATCATGAGCTCCCCCACATACGGAGCAGTATAAATACTGAGAATAACAAAACTCTTGTTCGAGCTCCTCCTCCATTTGCTGCGTACAGATTTTTTTTTTGTGTTTTCGTATATAAAACGAAATTACTGAAACAGATTAGAAAATAAAATGATTAGAAACAAACATAATAATAATATAAGCAAAATATAAAAGTTAATTAATATAAACAACAACCAAAATAAAATAGACAAAATATTCTAATATAACAAGTGAATAATCCGGGGCTTAGGGACTAGAATAAATCTAGTCCCCGGCAATGGCGCCATTTTGCAGACGTGTATATCTGAGTGGTTAGAGCTGTAGAAATTAAAATAAAAGAAAAAAATTAAAACTCAAAATAAACGTCGGGCTGCAAACAAATCCCGGTCGTAGTAGTATAATAAAGTGTAAGCGACCGGATATCGAACCGTGGGACTAATGTGCATATTATAGTACCTAAGCATGTCACAAAAAAAAGGGATTAATTGACTTGTATTATAAATAAAAAGGAAAGATAAAATAAACTAAGTTAATAGATAAATTAAACAGGACTCTGGGTCAGGTTAATATAATCTGCTCTTTCATGCTATGTCTACTGGTTTAATTATAATTGTTTGGCAAAATTCCTCTTATTATCTTAAGGTCCGATGAAAACTCATAAGAACTCGTTTACCTGAAAATGCAAGGTCAGATGAAAACTCAAGCAAAATGCGTGTAAACGGACGGTTTTAATATGAGAAATTATTTATGCATCTGAGTACTAACTTAAACGATGAAAATAAGTTTCCTCCAGATTTACGACTTAATTAACCTATCTATTTGTCACCGATCAGATTAGAAATAGATTTAGTAAAGCAATTTAATAAACTTATGACATTTATTAAAAAGGCGAGATGACCATTTAAAACGCAACAAACTGTATTTAAATAAACCAGTAAACATATTGCATAATTAATACAAACACATAATAACCATTCCCAGAGTATAAATATTCTAGCCTAACATATTAAATAGATAAACAGAAACAAGAGTAGTAAAAATCATCTGTAGTCACTCCTGCATTCGTTCTGCTATTTTGTATACGTAGGACTAGAGGTGGATATGGTGGAATGAAAAGTAAATAAAATGGAGAAGGCGGGAGAAGAGAAATGGGATGGATGATGGTATTCTGTGGTATTTAGTATGTGGAAGGGACTGATTATTGAAGGCAGAAGGAGCGTGGGTTTTATAGAAGGTAAGAAGAGGAAGCAGACAGAGGGAACACCGCGTGAGGAAATTATGGAATGGATTGGGGCGGCAGAAAGAGCTGGATCACGCGTGAAAAGATTTGCAGATTGATTGCTCATTAATTGCAGGGGACACACGCGTGAGGGAATTAAGGTAGGCGCTGGTCGGAGTAGATGGATATGGCAGAAGCAAGTTGCAGACAGTCGCGAAGAAGATAAACAGCTCGCGTTAATTATCTGGACATTTACACGCGTCCGCGTAGATGTCCGCCTTCAGTTATACGGTTGTCTCACGGTCCTTAGCCTTGTCCGCGTAGACGTTCGCCTTCAGTTATGCGGACGTCTCATAGTTGTCTCGCGGTCTCTCCTGTTGTCCGCCTATTGTCCGCCTGTTGTCCGCGTAGAATGGGGCGGACACATTGTTTAGGCGCGCTCCATATCTTGTCCGCATGGCTGTCCTCGTGGCTGTCCGCGTAGAATGGGGCGGACACATTGTTTAGGCGCGCTCAAGTCTTGTCCGCATGGCTGTCCTCGCTTGTGTCCTCGTTGTTTTGGGCGGACGCTCATGCGGACACCATGCGGACACAAACTTTGACCGGCTCTAGATTCTTCGTTTGGACTCCGTTTTTCGAGCCGTCTGCGCCTATGCGTTCGTCTCCTTGTCTACTTTGCTCCCAGATTGGTTTTTCTCATGTTTAACCAATAAATTTGTGAGATAATAATAAAACATAAACTAGAGGAAAACTAACCGAAGTGGAGAAATGAGCAAGAAAAGTGCTAATATTATATATGAAATACACCTATAAAACATGCTCATTTGGACACTTATCACACCCCCACACTTATCTTTTTGCTTGTCCTCAAGCAAAACCACATACCCAAGTAAGTAGGGAATGCTCAATACTAGCAAATATTATTATGAAGGGTAGGATAAAGAGGTGAACAGTTCATGATCTTTTTAACTTATTGAGGAGTGTGATCCATCAACTGCTGGTGACATAGGTGTGCTCAGGGTAAAAATAAAATATAGAGTTTCGGGGTATGATCCAAGGTACTTCAATGTTTCTTTTGTTTAGGTGACTCTGAGAACTTTTACCATGGCCAACTTCTCTCAAGAATGGGCATTGAGGAGAAAACAAAAGGAAGAATAGATTCATGCATTTGTTTCACTTATGCATAAGGGATGAGAAAATGTAGGCGTCACGCCTTTGTATTCAAGAACACTCAACTCTCTTTGTTGGTTACCAATGGTGTCTCGCAAGTCCCTTATTATTTTTTGTATTTTTCTCTTCTTTTTTTTTAACAGAGAAGCACCCCTTAGCAATCCCTAAGAGAGAAGACAGAAAGAAACCCTGAGCAATAAAATCCAACCATTTGCAGATCATTTGGTCACACCGCATATAAAATGCTCCTCAAAAGTAATCAAAATTTTAAAATTTTGTACTATTTATCCCACAATTCATAACTGTATTTATTCTTAAAGAGAACAACCCACATATAACGGGTCACGATATTGAATTGGACAAACGCAAGATAAGGAGAGAGATTAAACATTTAAGCACAAAATTCCACCGAAAGGGCACACTCCCCCACACTTAATTTGAACAATGTCCTCATTGTTCACCAGAAAAACAAGGGAAAGTTTCAGAAGACCTTTTCGGTAAGTAGATAAAATAGAGATAACACAAAGGTCACAAATAAACATTTAAGCACATAAACGCTCCTCTGTAGTTTTTATTTAAATAAAAGCATAATTAAAGAAACCGGTACTCCCCTGATATTATTTTTGCTAGTTGGTAAAGGAGTTCCCCCACACTTGAGCTTCAGCCTCAAGTAGCGTAGCTTGGTTGCAGTGTAGACATGAATTTGCACCTGCATAAGACACTAGAAGCAACCATACTATAAACGGAGTTAAAAGTTAGCAAAAATAAAATTTAAAGAGAACCTGAAAATTAAAAGAGCATAAAAGCAAAATAAAATAAAAGTTCATCCGGGTTGCCTCCCGGGAAGCTGCCCTTCTTTAACGTCTTTGGCTAGACGCCTGCTTCGTTATCCTGGATCAAAAATATAAGTAGACAACAGTTCTGCCAGGAAAACGGAGTTGACAATAATTAAAAGCAAACCACCTGGATCAAAACAAAACGTTACTTCGGCATATAAAATAGGAAAATGGATACTCCACGAAACCTGGTGTTTGAGGAGGTACTGCCGGGAACGTAGTTCTAACAGAAGACCCGGTGGTGATGATTCTTCTTCCTCAAATTGGAGGATGTAAACATCCTCCTCTTGTAGGATGTAAACATGCTCCTCTTGTAGGTGAGGCTCATAGAAAGAACGCGGATCGATATCATCTTCAGAGAAAGTTGATTCTTCGAAGGTGATAGTGGCGTTTTGTTTGGATATCTTGGCGGGAGGTGATGGCAATTCCTTCTCTTCATTTTCGAGGATGTAAGTATCCTCATCTTCTGGATAGAGCATAGAGAAGGATGGAAACTGGCGGTAGGTGACTGTAGAGGGAAGAGAGTAACTTACATCCGTAGTGGGGTGTTCTACCTCATGAACTGTTTCGCTCTTTGGTTGCTGTTCTCGTTGAGCGATTCTCTCCAGGTAGTCTGGTTGATCTTCTAACCAGAGTTGTTCTTGGAATATGAGACAATCCTCATAATCATGAGCTCCCCCACATACGGAGCAGTATAAATACTGAGAATAACAAAACTCTTGTTCGAGCTCCTCCTCCATTTGCTGCGTACAGATTTTTTTTTTGTGTTTTCGTATATAAAACGAAATTACTGAAACAAATTAGAAAATAAAATGATTAGAAACAAACATAATATTAATATAAGCAAAATATAAAAGTTAATTAATATAAACAACAAACAAAATAAAATAGACAAAATATTCTAATATAACAAGTGAATAATCCGGGGCTTAGGGACTAGAATAAATCTAGTCCCCGGCAACGGCGCCATTTTGCAACCGTGTATATCTGAGTGGTTAGAGCTGTAGAAATTAAAATAAAAGAAAAGAAATTAAAACTCAAAATAAACGTCGGGCTGCAAACAAATCCCGGTCGTAGTAGTATAGTAAAGTGTAAGCGACCGGATATCGAACCGTGGGACTAATGTGCATATTATAATACCTAAGCGCGTCACAAAATAGGGGGATTAATTGACTTGTATTATAAATAAAAAGGAAAGATAAAATAAACTAAGTTAATAGATAAATTAAACGGGACTCTAGGTCAGGTTAATATAATCTGCTCTTTCATGCTATGTCTACTGGTTTAATTATAATTGTTTGGCAAAATTCCTCTTATTATCTTAAGGTCCGATGAAAATTCATAAGAACTCGTTTACCTGAAAATGCAAAGTCCGATGAAAACTCAAGCAAAATGCGTGTAAACGGACGGTTTAAATATGAGAAATTATTTATGCATCTGAGTACTAACTTAAACGATGAAAATAAGTTTCCTCCAGATTTACGGCTTAATTAACCTATCTATTTGTCACCGATCAGATTAGAAATAGATTTAGTAAAGCAATTTAATAAACTCATGACATTTATTAAAAAGGCGAGATGACCCTTTAAAACGCAACATACTGTATTTAAATAAACCAGTAAACATATTGCATAATTAATACAAACACATAATAACCATTCCCAGAGTATAAATATTCTAGCCTAACATATTAAATAGATAAACAGAAACAAGAGTAGTAGAAATCATCTGTAGTCACTCCTGCATTCGTTCTGCTATTTTGTATACGTAGGACTAGAGGTGGAATGAAAAGTAAATAAAATGGAGAAGACGGGAGAAGAGAAATGGGATGGAAGATGGTATTCTATGGTATTTAGTATGTGGAAGGGACTGATTATTGAAGGCAGAAGGAGCGTGGGTTTTATAGAAGATAAGAAGAGGAAGCAGACAGAGGGAACACCGCGTGAGGAAATTAAGGAATGGATTGGGGTGGCAGAAAGAGCTGGATCACGCGTGAAAGGATTTGCAGATTGATTGCTCATTAATTGCAGGGGACACACGCGTGAGGGAATTAAGGTAGGCGCTGGTCGGAGTAGATGGATATGGCAGAAGCAAGTTGCAGACAGTCGCGAAGAAGATAAACAGCTCGCGTTAATTATCTGGACATTTACACGCGTCCGCGTAGATGTCCGCCTTCAGTTATACGGTTGTCTCACGGTCCTTAGCCTTGTCCGCGTAGATGTCCGCCTTCAGTTATGCAGACGTCTCATGGTTGTCTCGCGGTCTCTCCTGTTGTCCGCGTAGAATGGGGAGGACACATTGTTTAGGCGCGCTCCATATCTTGTCCGCATGGCTGTCCTCGTGGCTGTCCGTGTAGAATGGGGCGGACACATTGTTTAGGCGTGCTCAAGTCTTGTCCGCATGGCTGTCCTCGCTTGTGTCCTCGTTGTTTTGGGCGGACGCTCATGCGGACACCATGCGGACACAAACTTTGACCGGCTCTAGATTCTTCGTTTGGACTCTGTTTTTCGAGCCGTCTGTGCCTATGCGTTCGTCTCCTTGTCTACTTTGCTCCCAGCTTTGTTTTCCTCATGTTTAACCAATAAATTTGTGAGATAATAATAAAACATAAACTAGAGGAAAACTAACCGAAGTGGAGAAATGAGCAAGAAAAGTGCTAATATTATATATGAAATACACCTATAAAACATGCTCATTTGGACACTTATCAGGCATGCATCGATAAGCATAAGTACCATACGGACATGTAAAATTGGTTTTCTCTTGGTCTTCCTTAGCAATTGGAATCTGAAAATAACCGGAGTAACCATCCAAGAAATAGTAATATTCTTGTCCTGCAAGCCTCTCCAGCATCTGGTCAATAAAAGGAAGAGGGAAATGGTCTTTCCTAGTGGTGGCATTTAATTTCCTATAATCATTGCAAACTCTATGCCCGGTAATAGTACGCTGAGGTATTAATTCACCTTTATCATTGGGCACCATAGTTAAATCTCCTTTCTTAGCTACGACCTGTGTAGGACTTACCCATTCGTTGTCAAAGATCGGGTAGATGATACCTGCATCCAAGAGCTTGATAACCTCCTTCTTAACCACCTTTTTCATGTGCGGGTTCAGTCTTCGTTGAGGTTGTCTCATTGGCTTGTAATTCTCCTCAAGGTAAATGCGGTGAGTGCAGAACATAGGAGCAATGCCTTTGATATCAGCAATGGACCATCCTAGCGCCTCTTTGTTCCTCTTTAGAACCTGCAGCAAAGCTTCCTCATGTTCATCGGTTATACTATTAGAAATAATGACAGGCAAATCAGATGGAGGAACTAAGAAAGCATATTTTAGGTGACTAGGAAGAGGTTTAAGTTCAAGAGAAGGAGGTGAGTCCACAGAAGGAGCTAGCGTGTTTGGCATCCAGTCCAGCAGTTCCTCCTCGATTCTGTGGTTCTTCCTATATGGCCTCCCAGCAGCAAGCTGAAATGCTGCAGCAGAAATCTCAGAATCATCGTGAGCAGTTTCTATGGAATCTACCAAGCACTTCTCCAATGCATCCAGCTCCGTGGGGCTGTAAGAATAGTCCTGCATCAAGGTGTCAATACAATCTAAACTGAAACACGCATGAGCATCAGAAGGGTGGGTAGTAGCCTTGGTCATATCAAATACAAGCTGCTCATCATGTAACCGCAGTATAATCTTCCCTCCTTCAACATCAATGAGGGTCCTTGCTGTACGCATGAATGGTCGACCTAAAATAAGCGGTACTACCTTGTCCTCCTCCATGTCTAAAATAACAAAGTCAGCAGGGAAAGCAAAAGTACCAACCCAAACAATTAAATCCCTTACCACCCCTCTAGGTAGGATGATTGACCTATCAGCTAATGGTAGAGTAATTCGGGTAGGTTCACATTCTCCTAAACCAAGCTTCAAATACATTGATAAGGGCATTAAATTAATACTCGCACCTAAATCACATAAACCCTTACCACAGTTTACATTACCTATCGCGCAAGGTATGGCCGGAGTACCTGGATCTTCAAGCTTAGGTGGAAGCTTCTTCGAAAGAACAGCTGAAACGCTCTCAGTAAGCTACATAGTATCCTTCTCTACTAACGACCGTCTATTGGAAAGTATGTCCTTCATGAACTTTGCATAAATCGGCATCTGCTTCAAAGCTTCAGAAAAAGGAATGTTAATGGTTAGTTTCTTAAAGATACTTAAAAACTTACCAAACTGCTCATCCAAGTCTCTCTTCTTCAACCGGTTTGGAAAAGGAACCGGTGCTTCAGCAACTGCACGTCGTGGAGGTGTGGAAGTCTTGCTAATCATTACCTTCTCTCCAACTGGTTCCTCCTGAGAACCTGCTGGTGTAGTTTCTTCATTCTGCTCAATATTAGGAAGAGGGGCCTCAGCTTCAGGGACCACCGGGTCAAGCTGTGTACCACTCCTCAACGTGATTGCCTTGGCATGCTCTCTTGGATTTTGCTCTGATTGACTGGGCAAAGAACCCAAAGGACGCTGAGCCAACTGCTGCGATATCTGAGACAGCTGAGTCTCGATGTTCCTGTTGAAAGTCCTCTGATCATTGTTGAATGTTCTCTGCTCTTGATTGAATGCGTCAAGCACTGAAAATTTCTTTGTATTTATAATGATAAAATTATTCATTCTGGCCAATACTTCTTCCATGTTCAAGGATGTTCCGACACCGGAACTCTGTGTCTGCTGGTTCTGGATTGGTTTCTGGTATGTTTGATTATACTACTGTGGCGGTCTCTGATTGAAGTTGTTGCTACCACCAGCTTGATAACGATTTTGTTGCTGAGAATGGTAACCAGGGTTGCCTTGATTCCCGAAATAATTACCCGGTCTGTTACCAACATAGTTTGCTACCTCTTCTTGCGGTGGAACACACTGGCACATGTTAGAACCTCTACCACAATATTCACAAGGTGGATAAACCTCAGGAGCAGCTGCTGCATTTGAATGCGGGTTCATCACTGCACACATACGCTCAAACTGCTTTGACATAGCTTATATCTTGGCAGCCAGAAAAGTATTCGAATCCACTTCATAAACTCCAGCAGTTTTCTTCGGTGCAGCTTCTCTGGTTCTCGCACCTCCCCACTGATTGGATGCATTGGCAATGGTCTCCAACAATTCCTTGATTCTAGCTATTGGTTACTCCATGAGGCTTCCTCCTGTACAAGTGTCTACCAACAAACGACTTGAATGATCCAAATCTTTGTAAAAGGACTGTAAAATTACCTCCTCTCCCAAGCCATGGTGTGGTACTCTGCGCACAATCCACTTGAAACGCTCCCAAGCCTCAGATAATGTCTCACCGGTGAACTGCTTAAAGTTGGTAATCTCTCCTCTCATAGTCAGCATTCGAGAAGGAGGAAAATACTTTGCCAAGAATGCATTTGCTAACTCCTTCCAGGTAGCGATACTGTTGGGCGTCAATGAGTTTAACCATTCTGCAGCTCTATCCCTCAGGGAGAATGGGAAGAGAGTTAATCTAGCAACCTCTTGTGAAGCTGGTGTAGAACATGCTCCTACCAATCTCAGGAAAGTGGTGAGATGGACATTGGGATCTTCGGTGACTGATCCGCTGAACTGAGGTGCATTCATGACCATAGTAACATAGTGTGTCTTGAACTGCCACTGCACTCCTGATGGTAATGCAGGAATTACTATTGGTGAAATAAGCCCTTTGACGCTTGGGCGGGTATAATCCCTCATGTGCCTCTCCGGATTCGAATTCTCCATGCTGGTTCCTGAGGGGTTGTTTAGAATCTCTTCTTCAACTAGTAACTCAGAAATAGTCTCCTCTGCTGGTGGATCTTTTAGAAGCACCCCTTGCTCAAGTAGAAGATCCAGCACTAACCGTTTTCGAATCCTTCTTATTACTCTGTCTATTTTCGGTTCAATTTCAAATTCAGGGTTTCCTTCAGAACAAGTTTTAACCATAAACCAAAATCAGATAATTGAGAGTAATGTAGTTGTAAAAGTAAACTCAATCGGATATTACTATGACCGATAATACGAAACAATTCGCACAAGGCTAACAGAATGAAAAAAAAGAATAAAATAAAACAATGATAAACTTAAAAAGGACAAAAACAAAACAAAATTAAATAAAATAAAAAAAATAAAAATTAAACTAAGCAACCGTGCCTCCCCGGCAACAACGCCATAAACTTGTTGGGTAAAAACCTAACGGCAAGTATACCGGTCGATTATAGCAAGTTTTCCTAGAAGTGTCCCTCCAGGTTATCGAATCCAAGGGAGGCAGCGTTTTAGTTTAATTAATATCAAAAAATGAACTAATAAATCGGTTTACTCCAGTAACAAGGGGATTTTGTTTGTTGAATTACTAGGTAAAGAAACAAAACGTAAATACGAACAAGAGTAATAAATGCAAGAGTAACAATACTGATATTTCTGAATTAATAAGAAGGGAAAATTCTGGTTTACTAATCCTCCAAATTCTTTGGTTCCTTTCTTGATGTGTTTACTAAAATTTAGATTAAAATCTCAGATCTGAAATATTCCACGTTCAGTCTCCCGCTCGGTGGAATCTAATTAACAGCTAATAAATCTTAACTCTCGTTACAAATTTACTAATTGCTAATAACTTTAAGAATAATCCAGTTTATTGATCAGTTAATATCCTAGAGGAATTACCATCTCTAAATTAACCGGTACCGTTCCTGTTGTCTATTATCTACCGCAGTTCTCACTTATAAGCAGATAAACTGATAAAATCCAGTAATTGGCCAAATCACAAGTTTTATAAAAATAAATAGGGAACAACACTTTAATCTATTAAAATGGAAAATCACAAAGATAATGGAACCTTGAATTTGGATTACATAGTAAACCGAAATTTATAAAAACTACTCAACCATGGAAATAAAAGTACTGACAAAATATGTAAATAACATTAAAGAGGAAGAGCAATAAGAACCTCTGATTTAAAATTCTTTGATGGAGTCTCTGTGCACGACCAGCATTTTCTTCTGCTCAATCTCCAGAAAATGGTGAAGTCTTCAACTACTTGTGCACTCTAGATTTTTGTGGATGTGTATGGATACATAGGTGATAATGAGATGATATTTTATTGAGGATGTGTGTGAAGTATGGATGATGGATGTAATCAGATGGAGGAGTGTATTGGATGGATCGTGTGAGAAGTGGTATGATGCTCTCCAGAATTGTGTGTCTAAAATGTGTGAGAATGAGTTCTATTTATAGAACTCATGGATGAGTACGTAGCAGCCTGGTGTGGTGGACATGATGATTACTTATATTACTTGTTGGAATGAAGATGGGGGTGCAATTGGCAAATTTGGAAGGTAGTTAGATTAGTGGGATTAGAGAATGGAATGGAGTAGCAGTGGTGGGACGGTAGTCTGGAAAGAAAGATTAGTGCTGGAATGGATGGAATGAAGTGGGGCCGTAGTTTAATATGAAGAGAATAAAATTCTCTTCACGTTCGCGCGCTACAGATTGTCGGATTCGACCACTTTGTCCAGGACTTAGGCCCTAGTTGAAGTCCCGAACCATTACTGAAAACAATTCGAGAATTTTGCTATGGTGTGGTCCGGGACTTAGGCCGTGTATCAAGTCCCAGACCATGCCTGAAATTAAGTCGAGAGTTTTGCCCCAATGTGGTCCGGGACTTAAGCCATGTAAGAAGTCCCGGCCATTCCTGAAATTGATTCGAGAGTTGAGTCACAATGTTGTCCGGGACTTAGCTCCAGAATCAAGTCCCGGACCATGCTTGAATTTTGGTCGAGAGTTGTTGTCTTGACTCAAATTAGCTTGTTTGATTTGCCATGGGTTCCAACAATGATAGGAATGTGTTTCCTTGAGATTAAAAACCTGAAAAAAGCACATAAAAACCATAAAAGAGGACAATTGCAACAAGAAACACAAAAATACTCATAAGTCAGGAATTTAGCAGTAAAAAGCAACGAATTAGGTATCAAAAGACCCTGTAGAAATAGGTAAATTCCTGACTTATCATCCTCCAACCCGGATTTCTCGTTGGCCAAGGTAGTTTTTTGTTCAGCAAGAGCTTTTTTCTCACCTTCCAGTGTGGAGCAATCCTGAAGTAAAGACTGCCTCTCTTGTTTAAAAGAAACTCTCGTCTGCTCTTCCAATACGGCCTTCTCTTCTGATAAGCAGTTAAGCTCTTGAATGAGCTTGCCTTTGTCCTCTACTAAGGCCTTGTTTTCACGAGAAAGGGCCTGCTTCTCTAGCTCGAGCATCTCGACCTCCTTCTTAAAGGCATTCCGCTCGTCAAAAAGGAAAGTCTTATCGGTTAGAAGAGAAGTCACCTCTTTCTGATGGGCGGCCCTCACCTACTTTAGTAATACTTTTAAATCAGAGAAAGCCCCTGCCCGCTTATCTTTTTCAGTAGCAAGTCGATTTCGTACCTCTTTCAAAGCAGCGTCAGCCTGGAGATTCCGGCTCTTGAGAGAAAAGTTCTCCTCTCGTAGACATTTCAGTTGTAGTTCATACTCGTCACGTTGACGAACACATTCTTGTCGAGACAGCCGCAGTTCCTTGTTCAGCGCCTCGGTCTTTTCCTTCACTTTAAGATCAATCTCGTAGTGAATGTGGTCAATATAGGCGTCATGGGTGGAACGGGTTTGCCTCAGCTCCTCTTGACCATTGTTAGCACGGCTCTCTTCGTAGCGAAGCTGGGACTGAAGGTTGCCCGTATGCACCTCAGCGCTTTGAGCCATAGACATCACCTAAAAAAAGAAGAAAGAGCACAGCAACGACAAAACAATTCACCAAAGGTTAGTATTCTCATAAAAAGCAACAAAGATAAAGACTATAAATAAAAATTATTAAAAGTAGGAGAAGTGTATCAACCCGAAAGATGCCTTGCCACATGAAGTCAAACACTTCGTTAATCAGAAGAGAATGCCGCATGATGGCATCTGCCCCCCATCTCCTATTCGCAACTTCTTCTTAATTGCGGTGGTAATGGTCGGAGGAGCAAAGATTCCATCCGGATGACTGGATCTCTTTATGGCTTTCTTTCAGGCAGCAAACTACTTTACAGAATCATAGGAGAACAGGGGCAAAGGTTGCCCACGATGGTAGAACCATCCTTCCTTCTGAGAAGGGCCGGTAAAGGATTCCTGCGCAGGTGGAGGGGGAGAAGGGGGAGAAGCGGTGATATCCCCCCGTTGTTTGCTACGGAGTTCGGGGTTCTCTGGTACCGACCGGTATTCCATCACCCTCTGCCGCACCGCTTCCTTAGCTCCGACAATGTCAAATGAGGACCCACGATCCCCATAAGCCTGCTCTCCCGACATCTCCAGTAAAGGAACTTTCGGCTTTGACACGGTTTTCTTTTGAACTTTCTGTACGCCGGAAGCAGGGACTGAGACAGCAATAGGAGAAAAGCCAGATATGGCTTCAGTATCAGGAATATAAATTGGGGCATCTACAGAGCCTGGTACAGGGAGGTACTATTAAAAAAAAACAAAAGAAGGGCAAGAAAATTGATAAAGTCATCTGTTGATTAAAACCTGGCTTAGCCGGAGGATCAGTGCGAAGGCCCGTATCCTCTAAAACGATGTTCTGAGCAGGTTCTGAGGAAAAGTAGCCCGACAGGTCAGGAAACAGTTCACAAATTGGGGTTGGGTGACCGGACTCCCGCTCTGGACGAGAACCAAGGTCCAAACCGGAACCAGGGGTGAGAGGAAGAAAGACACGGCACCCAGACTCTGGACTCATGTGCTAAGTACCTGACAATCCGGCGTTCGCTCGGTCAGGAGATTCGGCACTCTTTTTCATCTTCTGTTTCCTGGCCTCATCAACCTCCACTTGTCTGGAACGTTTTTTGGAGGAGCATGTGTCTCCCAAAAGCTGCTCGGCCGCACCAACGACCGCATCTATTGAGGCATAATAATCGACCCTCTCGTCTCCGCTTGTGAAATTTACAAAATTCCAGCCGCTGAAGGGACTAATTTTGTCCCCCTTCCGGAAGAAATCTATTCACAACGTGCAAAAACAGTAAGAAAAGCAACAAAGAAAACAAAAATATTTTGTTACTTACTACAGTATGTTTTTAGCGCAGTTAAACGCGCTTTGGTGAAGAATCCTTCAACCGTCAGTGGTTGGCGACTCTGCGCCTTCAGAACCTTTGAGATGGGCAACTCGGCGGTGGGAGTAGTGGGACAGCCAAGCTGACCTTTTACAACTTCAGGGCAGTATGGAACACCCAGATATCGGCCGGACGGGGGAACGATGACGAACCACCGCGAATTCCACCCATGCACCTTCTTGTAGTCAAAAAGTGAAAATCTGGCCTTCGCTATAATAGTTAGGCTATCAGGATCAACCCTAACTGTGAAGAATTTGGCAAATTCGGTGGCCTCTGGTCGAATTTTGTTTTCCTCGCAAAGAACGACGAAAGCGTGGAGATACGAAACGGCCTTTGGGTGTAGATGAGCAAGCGAGCAGTAGTGATGAAGCAGAAACCCCAGAACAAAAGGATGTGGGGGAACGGTCAAGCCACAGAAAAAGAAGTCGGCGTAGACCACATACCCCAAACTGAAATCGTCATAGGGTTGGGAGTTAGAAGATGGAAGGTAAATTTGAGTGCCTAGTGGGACTTCGACGTTTCTAAGACAATGAGAAAGCGAAGAAAAGTCCAGAGAAGAAGGAGAGGGCTCCCGACCAGCCAAGAAAGGTTTCGAAGACTGAAGGTAAGTAGGCCGAAAGCTGCTAGAAGAACGGGTACCTTGGATTACTTCGACAGCCGGCGAAAAGCTCGAGGCGGCCTTACCCTTCTTTGCAGCGGAAGAAGACATCGCAAGAAGTTTGAAAGTTTAGCGGTAGCGACAACGGCAAGAAAAGAGGGCACAAAGCAGGAAGATGAAGGAGAAGGCAGCAAGAGCGTAAGGGCGGAGGAGGAAAGAGAAAGAAACCCAAAAGTTTGGGCTTTAAAGGAAAGGTTATTCTCGCTCAAAAATTAAATAAATATATATATATATATATGTGTGTGTACAAACAAAAAACTGCTTTTTCCAGAAACAAGGGGAGGCTACACGCTTCCTAAAAATCAACTCTGACAACAGCCGAAAAGGAGAACCCTGCGTATTCCACATCTAAAACAGGCAAGAAGGTTCGAAAGAATGGCACGGGCCAAACACGAGCCACGAGTTCCGCACGGGCCGTTAAAGTCCTTTCTCTTCACCTTGAAGAAAAAGAACTTGTGGGACTGAGAAGAGACAGGAAAGGCAAGAGGAAAAAGCAACCAGGGACGCGAGTGGCCGCAACCGCGAGTGGCTGCAACCGCCAAATTTTTCTACAAACAAAGGTACAAGAAAATCTACTTAAAAGATAGAAGGGAAGAAATGGAACCAGCCTAAAAAGGTTCTTGCCGGACAGAAACAGAGCTAAAATAGGTATAAAGCAACCGTTTGTCAGGTCACCTATGACCGGACGAACCAGGCTAGGTAGAATATAATGCGGCCGGTCGCCTGAGACCGGACAAGGCTGCAACAAAAGGGTAGGAGCGTCCGGCCATCTTAAAACCGGTAGATAAGGGTAAAATTGTATTTATGTATGTAAAAAGACAGGCTGGCGGCCTGGGATCAGATGTAAACACGTTATAAATAGGGGAGTACCTCCATGAAATAAGACACGCTGCATTTAGCAATCGGACTTAAGCTCTCTCTCTCTCTCTCTCTCTCTCGTTGTACTTGCGATCGTAACCAGGTAACATAGGGTAGTGTGAAGGGTTGAATTGAACAAGATTGGATACTTCGTTTCAGTCACAATTAATCACATAAAAAATAGTGGCAGTTAGAATAAAATGGAATTGGAGTTGATAGTATTTTCAAATAGAGGGAATTATCCCTCACTTGACCTCGGAAAAAGGATTTCCTTTTTACTGAGTCTCGCCCATGAAGCCGAGGACGCATGAGCCTTTGTCTTCGGACCGGTGAGATGGGGAGAACAAAGTGGTTTTGTATTCTAGCCCATGAAGGCGAGGACGAATGTGCCTTTGTCTTCGGACCGGTGACATGGGAGAATAAGATGAAAATTATGTGATTGTTTTAATCTTCAAAAGGACCACTATAACACCCCTACTACACACTTAACATTAAATGAAATCGCAACGGAAAAACAACTAAACAATAACTAAGCGATTCGGTGCTACAACGCCATCAACCACCCACGTGGTTAACAAGGCAGAATAAATACAAGTGTACCGGTCTGATGATTAGACTCCCGAGCATTAGGTACTAACAACCATATATACACATAACCAACTTTCCGAGTATTTAATACCAACCGTCACTGTAAACTGTACACGTTAACTCCACTGTCAACTGTAAATAACCGTCACTGTAACACGAACAGTACCAAAATATAACGCCACGGGAGCACAGGCGCATCCCGGGCTCAACATCCAATATAACCAAAAGTAATTTTGCAGCCTAGAATCTATAGCCATTCCGCCTCCTTGATCCTCATCCTGCAGTAAAAATATGGAGCCCCCGAGGGGGTCAGCAACCCTTGGCTGGTATGGTTAACGCGCAGCCCATCGGCTACCGGGATACGCACAACTAATTGTCGTGATGACATGGCATTCATTTTAACATATAACATATACATTTGGCATAGCAACAATATTGCATAGCACAACATCACATACATAGTGAATACACTTTCCACAACAACTAACCCAGAAGGTTAAACAACATAAGAAGCCTAGAGAATGGTTCACCCTCATGTTAAGCTTGTTACACACACTCATTACCGTTCTGTTGGACGAACGAGTAACTTAAGTCACAGATGGTTCGGATATTGTGACCCGAACACACCACACAAACACATGTTCCCACTAAACCGATCATAAGTCAGAATAGGTAAGCTTTGGAGGAAGCTAGCGGGAGATCGAACGCCAAATAAAGGAGAACAATCTTAACATCATAAGAGTCGAATCTGATACAGATATCTACTCTTATACTTACACGCGTGACCGGACAACCGGATTCCTCACTTCCCAGTTAGTACTTGTTAGAAGTTCAACAGTGGAACTTAACAAACAATTCACAAGAAAGTGGTAAGTCATGTTAGACACACACAAGGGAAATGAGTCACGTCATAACATCACAATAGTATAAACAACTGTAAACTCATTACACGACTTAAGTCTTACAAGGTCGTAAACACAAAGAAAAACAAACAACACACAAGCCGGTGTAAACCGGTAGGCAACAGACTGCAAGAAAACCATACATTGGTCCTTGCTTCGATTGATTTTCACCGTAGGCCACTCCTATACATAATTAAGAATGTCGGTTAATTAACTTACTTAACTTCAAATTTACTAAGTGTTTAACATGGTTATATGACATGTTTTAATGCCCAAACTTATCCTTGATTACCCACATTATACCCCCTAGGGTTAACTACTTATGCCACACTTTGTTTGTTTTTTTTTTACAAGTTTTGGTCCGACCGAACTTACCGACCGACCTTACACAAGGTCGGTCCATTCCAGAGCACACATTACCATCAAAAATTCTACTCCGACCGACCTTGCATGTTCGGTCCACAAGTTTGGTCTAATCCCGAGAGTTTTTCCCTTTGAAAACTCAGGCCCGACCGATCTTGGCAAGTTCGGTCGCAAGATCGGTCGATTCCCGAGACTCATTTATGTACAAAAATTTAGGCATGACCGACCTTGTAAGTCCGGTCCCAAGGTCGGTCTATTCCAGAGACTCAATCCGTACTAAAAATCCATGCCCGACCGACCTTGCAAGTCCGGTCCCCAAGGTCGGTCCATTCCAGAGACCATTTCTCGCAGGGTAAACTGGGCTCGACCGACCTTGCAGGTCTGGTCCCCAAGGTCGGTCTGCTCCAGACCCTTTTTTTAATTGCCCATTTAACTCAAACTTCCCCACATATATCCTAGTATGTTCTAACCTTATTTGGGCACTTCAAACACACCTCAAGACCTCCATTAAACTCCTTAAATCATTCACTAAAATCCTCCTCAAGCATTACACAAATTCTTATAAAAAGGTTTACACTTGTAATGTTTTTCACTAAGTTTCTATGTGGTGTTTCATACCTATAACTTCCACTATTCCCAAATGTTTTCTCACCACTACAACATCATCTCCCAAGCATCTTTTCTTCCTAACCAAACTCCTTGAATATCTCTACAAGTTTATAGCTCCTCCATGCAACAAATCACTTCTTCCTTATTCACCAACATTGCACAAGTCCTACACAATCTCACCATGATCTTGAAGTATCCCAAAACACTCATTTGCATTCTAAATCCTCTAAAACATTGCCTAAGTCCTTTTTACATCTTAGAATACCTTAATGCATGTTTCTTTCACTAGTAGACACTTAACCATTCTAACACTTCCTAACTCTCAAAACTCATTTTAAACACCTAAACTTCTTATACGTTATCTAAATTTCGACATGGGTTCTCCTAGAACTTTACTAAGCCAAAACACATTGTTTTCACCATTAAACATCCAAGAACACTAAAATCCATCACGAACATTCTTGCACACAAAACTTCACTCATTTAAAACTACATCACAATCTAGTGCATAATTTAAATTGCTTGGCACTTTGGCCCTTAAATAACATGGCTCTTAGGCCCTTAAGATGCATAAACCTTAAACACTGAATTTCCACAATTATTTGCCTTTGACCTGCAAATACACTCAACAACACATATGCCCTTTTACTAGTCTCCTTGAGAACATTTTACTAAGTCATTCACCATTGGCTCTTTAGATCATTTTAATAAGCATCATAAGCTCATTTCTCCTAAGACACTAAACTATATTAGGTTAGCATATTTACCTCTTTTCCTCACAACTTCTTTCTTGTTTCCTTGATTAAAATCGGCAAGGCTTTAGTTGCTTGTCAACTTCTAAACATTATACAAATGATAAAATGAGTATACAAGCTTTATGCTTCATCTCATTGTAAACCCTAGGTTATACATTGTTTTAAAACATTAAGATAGTTGTTTTACCTTGGACATGAAAGAGAGTTTGGATATGTAGCAAGAGAGGACTCCACCTAGTCCATGAAAGGTTGAAATGAAGCTAGAACAAAGCAATATAAAGACACCATTAATGGTGATTTTCGGACAACATAAAAACATGAAGGAAATTATTTTTCTTTGAGTTTCCTTACCTAGAAGCAAAGGAGAACAATAATATGTGAAAATATGAGCTCAAGCTCCTCCATGGAGATTCTCTTGGCACCAAATGGAGCTCTTGAATTTTGAAAGGATGAAGTTGAAGAGCTTGGCAGACAAAGAGAATGGTGGTCTTTGTTTTTGATTTGGCAAAGTGAGCTAGAATAATGACAAGGAAGTTGGTGTTGGTGTGGTACTATTGCAAAACCATGATAGAGAAGAAGGAGGTAGAAGAGGTTGGAGACGTGGAAATGAAGAGGGAAAAGAGAATGAAGATAAGTGCTAGTTTTGATATTTAAAGTAAAAGCAAATAGTGTTTTACTTTATTACTTTATTTAGCTTATTTTTTGTTTAAGTATGGTGGGTCACCAAGAAAACCGGCCCCCATATTATACTAAGGGGTATTTTAGTCTTTGTTGACCAATTGTCACACTTATATGACATATGTTATAAACTTGGTTATTTGGTTACTATTCACAAAAACAAGGCACATAGTTGTGAAATTTTTGATTTCCCATTGACTTAGACTTCCTAATGTGATACTAAGTAGTACACATATTAATTAAAGAGTAATGATGGACATTTAGCCATTCAAAACTCATTTACAAGACAATTTTTCAAAAATGTGCTTTAAGACTCCTTAAAGCACATTTTGTGTTTTAACTTGTTTTCAAACTTGGTTTTCTTTGGTAATTGGTTTTATATTCATTAACACCTAAATGAAGTCTTGATAAGCTTATTAGGTCTTAACCAAGCTTATCCCAAGCTTAGAGCACATTTTAGCCCTAATTGACTTTAAGGCATTTATTTGTGTTTTCTATGGTTTAAATTGTTTACTAATGTTTCTAAGACTCTTTTTAGTCTTAATATACCATATTTAAATGTTTAAACAACATACTAAGGTTTGGGGTATTTCAATCTACCCCCCTTAAAAGAACTTTGTCCCCAAAGTTCATACTTCCCATATCCTAAATATTAGAACACGGGAATACATATAAACAATACTTCCATAACAACATTAACAACATACTTACATAACATCGGACACAAGGTCCAAATAACATAACATCATTCAGACACAACGGTCTGTAACATAACAACATAACATAGACGATGTATTTAAATACACGTCGTACACACATAACCGAAACGGCTCTACCCCCCTTAAAAGGGGTACGCCCCGTACCCTATACACATACACTAAAAGTAAACAATGACGGGTACTTCGCCTTCATCTTATCTTCCAGCTCCCAAGTGGCCTCCTCAATGTCCTGGTTAGACCAGAGAACCTTCACCAGTCTCACTGACTTATGGCGAGTGTCTCGAGTCTTAGTATCCAGAATCCGTACCGGAGTCTCCACTGATCGCATGGTCGGCTCTAAGGTTAGCCTTTCAGGCTGAAGTACATGAGACGGATGAGACATATATTTCTTCAACTGGGACACATGAAATACATCATGTACCTTGCCCAGCTCGGCGGGTAAATCAAGTCTGTAAGCTACCGGGCCGATCCGCTCCGTCACAACATAAGGCCCCACATATTTTGGGCTCAACTTGCCTTTCTGGCCAAAAGAAATACTCCCTTCATGGGGGATACCCTAAGAAATACCTGATCGCCCACGGCGAACTCCAGGTCCGTCTGCGCACATCGGCGTACGATTTCTGCCTATCCTGAGCTGCCTTCATGTTAGCCCGGATTTGGCGTACTTCTGCTTGAACTTGTTCCAGATACTCTGGTCCTATAATGACCGTCTCACTCGACTCATCCCAGCATAATGGCGTGCGGCATGGTCTACCGTACAAAGCCTGGAAGGGAGACATCTTGATCGAAGCATGGTAACTGTTGTTGTAACTAAACTCGATCAGATGTAACTTCAATCCAGCTGGTCTGAAAGTCAAGTGCACATGCACGTAACATATCCTCAAGTGTCTGGATGGTGCGCTCACTCTGACCATCTGTCTGTGGGTGGAACGCTGTACTTAGCTTCAGCTCGGTACCAAGCTTCCCGTGTGGATTTCCAATACCTTGAGAGGAATCTGGTATCCCTGTCAGACACAATTGTTTTCGGTACCCCATGATGTCTTACAATCTCTCTGTCGAAGAGCTCTGCTAGTTTTGCCACTTTCCAGGTGTCCTTCATCGGTATGAATCGAGCCACCTTGGTCAGTCGGTCAACAACAACCCAAATCATATTCAGACCTCCCCTTGTAGGCGGAAGCCCTACTACGAAGTCCATAGAAATGTCATGGAACTTCCACTCAGGCACTGGCATTGGCTGTACCATACCACCAGGCCGTCGGTGCTCAAACTTGACCTTCTGACAAGTGAGACACCTCAATACATAATCATTCACATCCTTTTTCATTCCAGTCCACCAAAAATAACGTTTCATACCCTTATACATCTTTGAAGCTCCGGGTGAATCGAAGTCGTAGAACATGGGATTCACTCAGTATGCGCTCCTTCAGTTCAGCGCTACTCCTCGGAATACAGTCGGCCATTGAGCCTAATCAGGTCATCATCGTGGAGTCGGAAGTCGTACTTCTGACCCTCGAATGTGCCATCAATAAGCTTCTGCCTGATCTCTAACATATACTGATCCGTCATCTGAGCACTCCGCACCTCTTCAACCAAGATAGAATGAGAGACTAGCGAATGGAGAGAGTGTGCTCGGCGACTCAATGCGTCAGCTACCACATTTGCCTTACCCTCTTTATACTGTAGATTAATGTCGTAGTCGTTTAGAAACTCACCCACCTTCTTTGTCTCATGTTCAACTCCTTCTGAGTGAACAAGTACTTCAAACTTTTGGTCAGAATAAATTGTCACACTTACCCCATACAAATAATGTCGCCATATCTTCAATGCGAAGACAATGGCACCCAGTTCTAAATCATGGGTAGGGTAGTTCTCTTCATGCTTCTTCAGCTGTCGGGAGGCGTATGCTACGACCTTCCCGTGTTGCATCAACACAACCCATACCTCTGCCTGATGCGTCGCAATAGACCTCAAAACCATCTGGACCGTCTGGTATAGTCAGGACTGGTGCAGATGTCAGAGCATCCTTGAGACTCTGAAAAGAACTCTCACAGTCATCTGTCCACTCGAATGAGCATCCTTCTTCATCAAGGAAGTCATCGGCTTCGAGACACTGGAGAAGTCCTTCACAAACCTCCTATAATATCCTGCCAGACCGAGGAAGCTCCGGATGTCGGTAACTGTCTTCGGCCTAGGCCAGGTGCGCACATCAATCTTTGCCGGATCAACAGCGATCCCGGCCTCAGAAATCACATGACCAAGAAAGGATACTTGGTCCAACCAAAATTCACACTTTGAAAATTAGCATACAACTGATTCTTTCTCAATGTTTGTAACATATTTCTCAGGTGGCTTTCATGCTCACCTCTCGATTTCGAGTACACAAGAATATCGTCGATGAAGACTACCACTGACTTGTCCAACTGATCTTGGAACAAGCGGTTCATTAAGTCCATAAACTTTGCTGGTGCATTGGATAAACCAAACGGCATAACCGTAAATTCATAATGTCCATATCTGGTTCTGAAAGCGGTCTTCTCAATGTCACACTCACGGATGGCAATCAGATGGTATCCGGATCGTAAATCTATCTTGGAGAACACTGATGCTCCTCTCAACTGATCAAATAAGTCATCGATGTGTGGTAAAGGATAACGGTTCTTCACCGTAACTGCATTCAGCTCTCGATAGTCAATACACAGGCGGAGACTACCGTCCTTCTTCTTCACGAAGAGGACCGGCGCTCCCCATGGTGAAACGCTAGGGCGGATAAATCCCTTGTCGAGTAGGTCTCTCAGCTGCTCCTTGAGCTCTGTCATCTCGTGGAGCCATACGATAGGGCGCCTTCGCAATTGGTCCGGTGCCCGGAACCAAATCAATTTCAAACTCAACTTCCCGTGCTGGCGGCATGCCCGGCAGTTCCTTAGGAAATACATCAGGAAACTCCGACACTACCGGCACATCTGGGCTAAACTCTGGGTCTCTCTCTATGTCCTGGACATAGCAGAGGTATACATCATTCCCTCGTCGTAGTTCACGATACATAGCCATGGCGGTGATGATCTGAGTCGAAGGCTCCCTGGGCCTCTGGCGGTAAGATATAGTAACCCCAGACGGACTCCGAAGAAGCAGACGATGCTCGGCACACAGGATTCTGCCCTTGTACCGCTCCAACCAGTTCATCCCGACAATCACATCAAAACCAAGTCCGTCGAACTCTATCAAGTCGATCGGAAACTCTTCACCTCTGATTCGTACAACACATCTCGGTGGTAGCGGGTACACCTGATCCGCTCTTTCGACGGGAGAGTGACTAGAAATCTGGCATCTCATCACCGTCTAACCCCAGCCTCTTCGCAAAAGATAGCGAAATAAATGTATGTGAGGCTCCGGAGTCGAACAAGATCGAAGCGTCCACGCCATTGACTAAAAGGTACCGGTGAGGATTGTGCCGCTCTGCCGTGCTTCTGCCTCATTACAACACTCAGTATACCTCCCGTTCCGAGTGCACAGCCTAATTCATTGGCAAATTAATGAGTATTTGATAACAACGGTTGATATACTTCGAACAACTCCACTTTATTGATTAACACTCCCTTCACATCACAAGTCGATTACATGTAAACTTAGCTAGATATAGCATTCTTAATATACAACTGGCTTAACATATTACATAATTATACAAGGCTTTAAAACTGTCTGAAGGTCAAATTCAAACGTCCGGTTTCATGTGTGTGGCATTGATCACTGCCGATGGTGCGGTATTCAGTTTGATCTTCCTGATGCCATGATATAGCATCCTTGACTGCCCACCCATGATTAGCACATCTCCTGATTTCAACACTAACTTCTTTGCGAGATCAGCACGCTTCTGCTCGCCATATATAAACACTGCGGTATCACCAATGGACCAAGACACCACGGGTACTCCCTTACTTAGAGACTCGGGTGACTCGTCCTTATCTTGGTGTAAACCTAATCGTCCACCTTTCTGGTAGAAGTTCACAATACATAAATCTGCTTTAACACTTGGAATTGAATCCGTTTCAACTTGCTGAGCAATTCCCACGGCGTGGTTAACGACCGCAAGGAACTCCTCAGGTATCATCGGTACCGTTGCTCCATCTTCAGCTCGCACTTCTTGATATGTCTTGGTGTAAGGATTCCAGTCCTTACCCATGCACATCATCTTCAATTTCATTCTCGATCCACTCGGGTATTCGGGTGTGTAGAAACCTCCAGGTGTTGCTCCAAGTTCATTGCATCGTCGATATGTGGATTTGTGCTTCAGGTGTCAGGTATCCATTTAAGAGTATCATACCTGGCTGGATAACCTGACATTGCTCCATTGGAAAGTCGGGATGTTGATGGTGGTTTCTTCAGGGTTTGGTGTGGGTGGGATTGGATAACAATATTGAAGGTTCCTAAATTTCCAAATTACCTATTTAGGTGACTTTCACATTATACTTTAATTCTTTACTCACATGGTAGTACACTTAGACTCACTAACACACATGCATGAAATGCGGTATGCAATCACTTATTTCACTCAACAGTTTAGGCGGTACCTGGTCTAGAGAGGGCTCCGGCGCCTCAGACCGGTCCACCACATTCAGGGCGGCCTTGCTAGGTCCCGACCCTTTCCCCTTCTGGGAATCAGTGTTCCTCTGATCTGTGGGTGGCTGGTTAGCCGACTTCGGGCCATCGATGGTCGCTGTGGCCTTACCCTTCCACTGCCCCTTGGCTTGTTGACTCTGCTGTTGGGGTTCCGGTAACACTCATAGTCACGGTGACCCCACTTCTCGCAGTAGCGACACTGCACGTCATTTCCTTGCAGTCTTTGCCGGGGTGGTCTCCGTTACACCACTTACAGTAGTAGTGGCGCTCCGGTCCAGAACCCGCGCTAGTTGCTATCACAGTACACAATCAATACTTACTTCATAACTTAACAACATACTCTTCAACTTGACACACATGATTAAATAATTACCCTTAGGCGGGTAAGAGCGTAGGGGTTTCGCCGCATATGCGTATGTGAGCTTCAGTGGCTCCTCAGCTGTGGTGGTCTGGGCTTGGCCCTTGTCACCCTGGTGCTGACTCTTCTGGGGCTGGGGGTAAGGCTTCTTCTTCTTCTTTCCTCCCCCGTACCCCTGCGGACTCTGGCCCTCGCTCGTGGCCTTGCGCTTGTGCGCATTCTCCTCGTCCCTCAGTCGGACGGTAATCTCAACCTTAGCAGCGGCATGATAGCACTCCTGGATTTAGGATGTCAGTCATGCCCCGCAAAACATACTCACATTAATATTCACTTATGGATTACACTTATTCACATCACACTGTATTCTAATTACCTGCAAGGTAGTATACTCAGCTGGCCCCATCCCGTAGTGAAGACGGTGGCTGAGACCGTTGTAGAAACGGTTTACCAGCACCCGGTTCGAGTATCCAGGTCCGGTAACAGGTGGATAAGGCCGGTGAAGGCAGTGTAGTAGTCATCGACCGACATCTTATCCCCCTGCCTCTGACTATCCAGCTCTAGGCGCTTGGCCTCTTGCACATGCACAGGATAATACTTGGCTCGCAGCAGAGCCGTATACTCTCTCCAACCAAACTGAGGATCCGCCATCCGGTCCTCTCTCACAAGCTTCCACCAACTTTGTGCCGAACCCTTCAGGTAGTAAGCGGCAAGACGGACCTTGGCCCCAGAAGGCACATCCAAGGTCTCGTAGGCGGTCTCCAACTCGGAGATGTACGCCTCCAGCTTACGTGGGTCGGTCTCCCCATGAAACGACGGGGGTCTCAATCTGCCAACGCCTTGACCCAGTTGGTCTCTCGTGGGGTGGCGGTGGTGGTTGAACTTCGGGCTGTTGCCCCTGCTGAATTGCAGCTACTAGTTGTGGGACCATCTGGGCTACGGCGGCCGCTACACAGCGGCCATGACTTGTGTTGTAGGGTTCTCCCCCGGGTTCCCAGTATCACCAATGCCGCGCCCGCGGCCTCGACCTCGTGGTCTGCCTGACATCTGAATTCACACGAACATTCATTAGCATTGTGCTTGCACACTTATCGGTTCCAACGGTTGTAACGTCTTCCCGACAACAAGGTATCTCCACACTTAGTTAGTGGTTACCCTTTACATAACTGCTCATTTAGGTATCTGTGGTTAGGTTTCCTAACTCGGTATATTCCTAAGCTCGGCATTCTAGTCATCAAAGCGATACTTCACTCTGATACCACTTTTTGTAACACCCCTACTACACACATAACATTAAATGAAATCGCAGCGAAAAAACAACTAAACAATAACTAAACGATTCGGTGCTACAACGCCGTCAACCACCCACGTGGTTAACAAGGTAGAATAAATACAAGTGTACCGGTCTGATGATCAGACTCCCGAGCATTAGGTACTAACAACCATATATACATAACCAACTACCGAGTATTTAATACAAACCGTCACTGTAAACTGTACACGTTAACTCCACTGTCAACTGTAAACGACCGTCACTGTAACACGAACAGTACCAAAATATAACGCCACGGGAGCACAGGCGCATCCCAGGCTCAACATCCAAAATAACCAAAAGTAATTCTGCAGCCTAGAATCTATAGCCATTCCGCTCCTCGATCCTCATCCTGCAGTAAAAATATGGAGCCCCCGAGGGGGTCAGCAACCCTTGGCTGGTATGGTTAACGCACAGCCCATCGGCTACCGGGATACGCGCAACTAATTGTCATGATGACATGGCATTCATTTTAACATAACATATACATTGGCATAGCAACAATATTGCATAGCACAACATCACATACATAGTGAATACACTTTCCACAACAACAAACCAGAAGGTTAAACAACATAAGAAGCCTAGAGAATGGTTCACCCTCATGTTAAGCTTGTTACACACACTCATTACCGTTCTCTTAGACGAACGAGTAACTTAAGTCACAGATGGTTCGGATATTGTGACCCGAACACACCACACAAACACATGTTCCCACTAAACCGATCATAAGTCAGAATAGGTAAGCTTTGGAGGAAGCTAGCGGGAGATCGAACGCCAAATAAAGGAGAACAATCTTAACATCATAAGAGTCGAATCTGATACAGATATCTACTCTTTACTTACACGCGTGACCGGACAACCGGATTCCTCACTTCCCAGTTAGCACTTGTTAGAAGTTCAACAGTGGAACTTAACAAACAATTCACAAGCAAGTGGTAAGTCATGTTAGACACACAAGGGAAATGAGTCACGTCATAACATCACAATAGTATAAACAACTGTAAACTCATTACATGACTTAAGTCTTACAAGGTCGTAAACACACAGAAAAACAAACAACACAAGCCGGTGTAAACCGGTAGGCAACAGACTGCAAAAAACCATACCTTGGTCCTTGCTTCGATTGATTTTCACCGTAGGCCACTCCTATACATAATTAAGAATGTCGGTTAATTAACTTACTTAACTTCAAATTTACTAAGTGTTTAACATGGTTATATGACATGTTTTAATGCCCAAACTTATCCTTGATTACCTACATTATACCCCCTAGGGTTAACTACTTATGCCATACTTTGTTTGTTTTTTTTTTACAAGTTTTGGTCCGACCGAACTTACCGACCGACCTTACACAAGGTCGGTCCATTCCAGAGCACACATTACCATCAAAAATTCTACTCCGACCGACCTTGCATGTTCGGTCCACAAGTTCGGTCTATTCCCGAGAGTTTTTCCCTTTGAAAACTCAGGCCCGACCGATCTTGGCAAGTTCGGTCGCAAGATCGGTCGATTCCCAGACTCATTTACGTACAAAAATTTAGGCATGACCGACCTTGTAAGTCCGGTCCCAAGGTCGGTCTATTCCAGAGACTCAATCCGTACTAAAAATCCATGCCCGACCGACCTTGCAAGTCCGGTCCCCAAGGTCGGTCCATTCCAGAGACCATTTCTCGCAGGGTAAACTGGGCTCGACCGACTTGCAGGTCCGGTCCCCAAGGTCGGTCTGCTCCAGACCCTTGTTTTAATTGCCCATTTAACTCCAAACTTCCCCACATATATCCTAGTATGTTCTAACCTTATTTGGGCACTTCAAACACACCTCAAGACCTCCATTAAACTCCTTAAATCATTCACTAAAATCCTCCTCAAGCATTACACAAATTCTTACAAAAAGGTTTACACTTGTATGTTTTTCACTAAGTTTCTATGTGGTGTTTCATACCTATAACTTCCACTATTCCCAAATGTTTTCTCACCACTACAACATCATCTCCCAAGCATCTTTTCTTCCTAACCAAACTCCTTGAATATCTCTACAAGTTTATAGCTCCTCCATGCAACAAATCACTTCTTCCTTATTCACCAACATTGCACAAGTCCTACACAATCTCACCATGATCTTGAAGTGTCCCAAAACACTCATTTGCATTCTAAATCCTCTAAAACATTGCCTAAGTCCTTTTACATCTTAGAATACCTTAATGCATGTTTCTTTCACTAGTAGCACACTTAACCATTCTAACCACTAAACACTTCCTAACTCATCAAAACTCATTTTAAACACCTAACACTTCTTATACGTTATCTAAATTTCGACATGGGTTCTCCTAGAACTTTACTAAGCCAAAACACATTGTTTTCACCATTAAACATCCAAGAACACTAAAATCCATCA
Source organism: Limonium bicolor (assembly GCA_023374045.1). NCBI lineage: Eukaryota > Viridiplantae > Streptophyta > Magnoliopsida > Caryophyllales > Plumbaginaceae > Limonium > Limonium bicolor. Next base: position 414,443,782 of record CM041777.1, read on the forward strand.
AGGCATTCTTGCACACAAAACTTCACTCATTTAACACTACATCACAATATAGTGCATAATTTAAATTGCTTGGCACTTAGGCCCTTAAATAACATGGCTCTTAGGCCCTTAAGATGCATAAACCTTAAACACTGAATTTCCATAATATATTTGCCTTTGACCTGCAAATACAGTCAACAACACATATGCCCTTTTACTAGTCTCCTTGAGAACATTTTACTAAGTCATTCACCATTGGCTCCTTAGATCATTTTAATAAGCATCATAAGCTCATTTCTCCTAAGACACTAAACTATTAGGTTAGCATATTTACCTCTTTTCCTCACAACTTCTTTCTTGTTTCCTTGATTAAAATTGGCAAGGCTTTACTTGCTTGTCAACTTCAAAACATTATACAAATGATAAAATGAGTATACAAGCTTTATGCTTCATCTCATTATAAACCCTAGGTTATACATTGTTTTAAAACATTAAGATAGTTGTTTTACCTTGGATATGAAAGAGAGTTTGGATATGTAGCAAGAGAGGACTCCACCTAGTCCATGAAAGGTTGAAATGAAGCTAGAACAAAGCAATATAAAGAACCATTAATGGTGATTTTCGGACAACATAAAAACATGAAGGAAACATTATTTTTCTTTGAGTTTCCTTACCTTGAAGCAAAGGAGAACAATAATATGTGAAAAGATGAGCTCAAGCTCCTTCCATGGAGATTCTTCTTGGCACCAAAATGGAGCTCTTGAAGTTTTGAAAGAATGAAGTTGAAGAGCTTGGCAAGACAAAGAGAATTGTGGTCTTTGTTTTTGATTTGGCAAAGTGAGCTAGGAGATAATGACAAAGGAAGTTGGTGTTGGTACTATTGCAAAACCGTGAATGGAGAGCAAGAAGGAGGTAGAAGAGAGGTTGGAGACGTGGGAAATGAAGAGGGAAAGAAGAGAATGAAGATAAGTAGCTAGTTTTTGATATTTAAAGTAAAAGCAAATAATACTCTTTACTTTATTACTTTACTTAGCTTATTTTTTGTTTAAGTATGGTGAGTCACCAAGAAAACCAGCCCCCATATTATACTAAGGGGTATTTTAGTCTTTTTTGACCAATTGTCACACTTATATTGACATATGTTATAAACTTGGTTAATTTGGTTACTATTCACAAAACAAGGCACATTGTTGTGAAATTTTTGATTTCCCATTGACTTAGACTTCCTAATATGATACTAAGTAGTACACATATTAATTAAAGAGTAATGATGGATATTTAGCCATTCAAAACTCATTTACAAGACAATTTTTCAAAAATGTGCTTTAAGACTCCTTAAAGCACATTTTGTGTTTTAACTTGTTTTCAAACTTGGTTTTCTTTGGTATTTGGTTTATTATCATTAACACCTAAATGAAGTCTTGATAAGCTTATTAGGTCTTAATCAATCTTATCCCAAGCTTAGAGCACATTTTAGCCCTAATTGACTTTAAGGCATTTATTTGTGTTTTCTATGGTTTAAATTGTTTACTAATGTTTCAAAGACTCTTTTTAGTCTTAATATACCATATTTAAATGTTTAAACAACATACTAAGGTTTGGGGTATTTCAACCACGGACCAGAGAGCGTAAGCGTCCAATAGTCTATACCTGTGGGTGATATCTTGCATTACTCGCCCATGAAGCCGAGGACCTGTGAGCCTTCGTCTTCTGACCGGTGACATGAGAAGGATGCAACAAAAAGAATTTTGAGTGCTGTACATGCTTAAGCATGTTGTGTGATATTTGAGTATAAGTGTATGACAGAACTAATGAGTCTGTAAGATTATATAAATAAACATGATCTATGTGATCTATGGAATGAGATAGACTGTGTATTCGAATGAGATAAGATGTGTGTGAACTTTGGGGAAAAAGTTCATTTAAGGGAGGTAGATTGAAATACCTCAAACCTAAGTATGATAAGTAAACATCAATTTATGATTTAATAAGGCTAAAACATGCCTTATAAAGATTGGTAGACAATTTAAACCAAAGAAAACAAAAGAAAACACCATAGAGTTAATTTAAGCAAATACTTGCTCTAGACTTGGTGTAAGTTTGAGTAGGACCCAAAGGTCATTATTAGACCTTATTAACATGCTAATGGACATGTTAGAACAATTACCAAAGAAAACCAACTCAAAAACAAGTTAAAACACAAATTGTGCTTTAAGGACTCTTAAAGCACATTTTTGAAAAATTGTCTTAGAAATGGGTTTTGAGTGGCTAAATGCCCATGATTATACCTTAATAAACTTGTGTACTACTTAGTATCACAGTAGGAAGCCTAAATCAATGAGAAACCAAAATTTTCACAAATTTGTGCACTAATTATGAATATTACCCAAATAGTGCCCAAAATAAGTCAAATGACTTATAGATAGCTACACTATGAAGGAAGTCGACATTGTAGGAGAAGAATTCACACTTCATATTTTTATTTTGAAAATGTAATGAAGAATACATGCTACAAAAATATGAAGAAAGATCTCTTGTTCTTATTAGAAGATTGTGATTGGATCACGGGGGGACGAGCTATTTATCAAGTGAAAGATGAGCCAAAGTTATAGCACAAGAAATTATAGTCATGTCCTTATACAATATGTGGCAATTTCTTATTGTAGTAATTGTGCAAGGCAGTGTTGAATTTTGTGAATGTTACAAAGTATATATATAGCAAATGAATTTAGTAACTCTTTTACAAGCCACTGTGACTGCATATTGAATGTGTCATGTGTAATAGACATGATTGATTATTAATTTTAGGTTTGTTGGGTGATACATACAAATAGAAAAAACAAGTTTTATGACACAGTTGTCTTGAAAAACAGTGTTATAAAACAATACAATATTTTACGAGAGTAACGTTTTACAACATAGTTAAATAAAACCAAATCGTGGTATAAAATCAATCAAAATTTTCAAGAATGAGACTTTTATAACATAGTTTAGTATAAGAACCGTGTTATAAATCTAATTCAATTTTCGTGGGAAGAAACTTTATAACACGGTTTGTATGCAACCTTATTATAAAGTTAATTTCACGCCAAAATAGTCAGCTTGGTCACTTGTTTATAACACGGTTTTATCGGCCTTAACCTGTGTTGTAAATGATTTTATAACAAGGTTTCAAACCATGTTGTAAAAGCAAAATCAATGACCGCAATATATAACACGCCTACTAACCGTGTTATATATAGCAAAAAAACCATGTTGTAAAACATTTTTTCCACGAGAGAGTAACTCGAAACTTAGGATCATCTCAACTTATGGGGATCACATCCAAGAGAGTCATGAGTGGTTCTATGGGAACTCAAAGGGACTTGGGTAAGAACACCAAGGGAAACACGGGTTGATGGGTTGGTTGGGTAATCCTCATGTAAACTTGTAATTCGCATGCTCTTACTGAAAGTTGTTTTACCTTCTCCCGTGGATGTAGGTCATGTTTGGACCAAACCATGTATATTCTGGTGTCACTATTTTATCATTACATTATCTTGTGGTTTTTCTTCTTTAGTAACCATGTGGATTTCACCACAATCCTGGGGAAATAGGCCGGCAACGCTAACAATAAATAATGTAATTAATCATTATTAGTGTAAATCCTCATGGTATTTAGCATTTTTTCTGTAAATGCTTCTGTATTGTTGTGAACCATTCTATACTAAGACTAACTTTAAAAACAAATTAGTCACTTGAGAAAATTGACATCAATTTTTTTAAAAGTTTAAGTGACACTTCAATTGCTTCCTCTCAGTGGTTGTCATTTCTCACAGATGCAATTACCATAAATTAGGGGGGGGGGTATCTATGTTTATTCGTGTTTCGTGATGTGCTCTTTGCCTATACATGATTGAATGAACAATTAGATTGATAAAATTAGGTTACTTAGCTGAAGTGTTAATATCAGGTATAACAAGTTTTCAAGGGTTCCAATAAATCAATGCATCAAAAACACTAGCATTTTTGTATTAGAGAAAAAAAGTAAAATATCATCAGTTTATTATCATTTATCTTGCATATTATTTCAATTAAAAATTTTCAATTCAACTATTATATAATTTTCTGATAGAGACTGAGCTAACTGACTGAAAAATTTAAAATCATTTGAACAAATAAGAAGATAAACTTCAATGTTTATATTAAGGGAAAATTACATTGTCTACCCATGTCATATTAAGAAATTACAGTATCGACCCTGAACTTGAAAAGTGACACTTCAGACCCATATACTTATTAGAATGCGGTGAAATGAAAGATCTAATTAAATAATATATTACTAGAGGATTTTAACAATAAAAAACAATAAAAAAAGTCTCCAATTTTACATCAACCCATGATAAAGGAATTGCATAGAAGTTCATCATTTTATCTTTGATTTAGCATCATTGATTTTTATTATTAGGTATTTTCCATTAATTTGACTATGTAGGGTCATTTAATGCAATTCAGGGGTTTGCAAATTTTTTTGTGTTGTCTAACATCTTTATTAAGGTAATGAAACTCATAAGCACTCCTGATGCGTCCCCGATGTGTCGTGGACGTATCGAGGACTCTAATAAAACTTGATAGACGATAGGCAACTATTAAACTGGAAAACACATTTTGATTGAGAATTTACACACATGAAATTCACTCAACCTCCCATTGCCCCACACACGGACTCCCGTGATAGTTTCGACTTTACCCCTAAAGTCGTCAACCCTCTCCTGACTATTGGCCTACGGTTCCACGACCATTCCCTAACATGTCGTCCTATCAAATACCCAATGTATTGATACTATAACCTAGTCCTCTCTAGCTCACCAACTCTCTAGCACTTACACACACTCCTAAGTCTGATCCACACTTGCCCAGATTATCTCTATCTTTTCTCTTATACAGGGGATTATCTTACAAGGAACATTAAGCCACATATTTATACAAGTTAGTTGAGATGCCAACTAACAACCTTGGAGTTGTAGACTCTAAGAGTAGAATACTTATTCTTCTACAAATATAATATCCGCACCCTACTGCAGATTTTCATCCAACTTGATCTGGAGCCACCAGCACACGTGTTGCTTTGTGAATGGGCAAGTTGGCGGCGCGTCTCCCCAAGTGGTTGGTCACCACTTGCACTTGTTTGAAGTTGTGTGGCTCATAATGCTCATAAATGCTCTCTTCTAAAGTATTACGGCTATGTAATGATATTCATCAATAGGCTTTGGTTATCTTGTTATCTTGCAGATTAATGAGATACACCTTTTGTCGTGTGTTTGTCAAGAGCAAGTTGCTTGTGTGGTTATGAATAATCTGAGTGAGTTTGTCGACGTTGCTAACTCCGTTTGGTCCTTGTTTGATGTCTGATGTAAGATATGTGATGGTGTGGTTCTTGACTACTTGTGTCTTGCTAGAAGTTCTCCAGAGCTCTCACCGACAGGTGCCCGACTGGTAGAGTACATGTCGTGGATTGAGCACACTTGTAACCTTGCATGCTAAGCCACTCATGACTTAAGTGCGCTTGCAACCTTGCGTGCTAAGCCACTTTTTCACATGTCTATCTGAAAACATGAATCTTGACAAGCGCATTAGATAGACAACACAAGATTTGCTATCATCAAAACTAAAGGATCTTGTCTTAACAATTTCCCCCTTTTTGATGATGGCAACTTATACACTTATTATGTACTTGGCAATCAAGAATTGAGAGATTCCCCCTAAGAAGGATTCCCCCTGAGTTTTTTAAGGGTTTTTAATGAAAGAATTTTAACGAATGATAGCATAAGTGACAGCTTTTATGTTATATCATAGATAAGGTTTCATTCAGATGATACATAATACAAGGATGATAGATATACTCTCACAAGTACATATACTTTTCTTTCCCCGTTTACCATACAGCAAAATAGGGAGCAACTACACGATGTAAGATGTTGTAAAGGCCATGACATTCCATAGATTACAAACTACAAAGTGTGATCAAGATAATCTAGATGGATGAGTGACGTAGTTAGGTATCCCATTCATAATCCTTTGAGCAAGTAGGCTCTTGCTTTGAAAAACCGGCTTTGATCCAAGAAGGTTTGGCTTTAGGTGAAGTGATCAAAGGTGATTCAGCTGTGGTTGAAAGGTCAGACTCATCAGAATCTATGGAGAACTCCATGCAATGTGGAGAACATGATTGCGATAGAGTAATACTTGAGGTGATAGACCAAGCTGTTAGGGAGTCAGAGTCTGGTTGAATATAGCTTTGGGCGACGTATTTCATTGGATGTTTAGTTGTCATAAACTTGTGAATGGTGGAGTGAATGGTTTGCTCATTCGAGCTGGATGAGCTTTGTGGATAGTGAGCCATTTTGTGAGATGTTTTTGAGTGGTAAAAGGAGTAAGCAAGTTTTATAGACACTTTGGATATGCTCAACGACTGATCAGTGAGTGGCATTTAATGAGGTGCTACGTTTGTGGGCTATATTTGTAGGCTTTTTACTTGTCAAGGTCAGAGTTTAGATTAGTGGAATGGATGGGACTAAATATCTCAGATCATTTTTTAATTTTTAATCAAGGAAGAAGCAGCCAAGACAATAAATTATTTTGTACCCTCATAAGCATTCAAGTAACAAAAATGAGTTGCATTTTCATTGACGTCCAAAAGGTACGTGAAACAGATAGTCAAAGGCAAAATAGAGCATTTGATGGAAAAGAAAAATCTAGTCCTAACTCTAACTCTTACGGTTTCACTTAAGTCTCTAGGAGACAAAGAACGCTCAGGCTATGTGAGTATCTGTGAGCCTCGATTTTAAACCCTATCCTATGTGGATTAAGTTGATTAGGATCTAATCGGGGTTTAGGTCCACTTATAACCTAAGATTAATAACTATATCATATAACAATAATTATTAAAACCTAAGCTAGCTCACTGGAACCTATTATGAGTCGCCACCTAATTTTAACCTAGATCAAATTAGGAAAGGAGAGTTCGGGTTCGGGGGCTTGGTATTCGACTTATTTAGGGTTCAATTACTTTCATTACCCCTAGAAGTCGTTTTTCCTCTACTTAGTTTAATTATGGCTTATTACGAGTCGTTTTAACTTAAGTGTGCAAGCTTATGTTTTTTTTGTGTTTTTTTAGCATTTTTTGACAGAAAATAAAAGTGAAAGTTGAAATTACCTAAACTAGGGTTTTAGAGGCAGAATTAGGTCAAATTTTGTTTCCGTCCGTAGCCACGGACCTAATGTCCGTAACCACGACCCCAGTTAACCTATGTGAAAATAAAAGTCGAATTAAACAAAAAACAAAAATTTAAAAAGTCCGGGGCCACGGACAGGATGTCCGTAGGCCCGGACATAATTTACCAAAACCTAAAATTTTAAAATTTTAAAATCCCGCCGCCGTCCGGGTGTCCGTGGCCAAGGACAACCCGTCCGTGGCCCCGGGCCATAGGTCCGAGGTCACGGACCACCCACGGACAGGGGTTTTATGGTGGTTCCCGAAGGTGTTTTCAGCTCAAAATTTATGCACGTGTAGCCTGAAAGGTATACAAGACGTTAGTAATTGAAAGACTGCAATTTGAAGCCGAATTATGCACGAAACTTGACGAACAAGTAACAAGGCAGTAGCTAAAACAATTAACAATACAGAAGCAAAAAAGAGTTGTTTTAAGCCCAAATTTTGAGGCAAGACTGGTAATATCGTGAGGAGTTAGAAAAGTGAAATTTCTACCTGTTTTACCTTCGGATTCTCGATGATTCTTCACACCGGGATTCCTCGAGTGCTCCGTTGATGGCAGACCCGAAAGGATTTCGAACCAAGCTTCTGGTTGTTGGTTGTTCTTGCTGTTCTTCACGTTTTGGAAGTGTTTTTGTGAGGTTTTGATGATCATTGGTGCTTTGGGGATTGGAAAACGTGTTTAGATGGTGATTTCGGGGGATTTTCGGTATGATTCAGGTGGCCGGGTGTTGGAAAACGTGAGAGAGAGAGAGGAGGCTGTGTTTTCTGACTCCCTAGGGTTCTTGAGCATATGAGATTCTGATTTTATCAAAAAACCTATCCCTTATATAGACTTTCTTAAAGATAAAGAAAATCTAGTAACAGTAAGATTTTTTGATATACTAATTAAATGACTTCCCAAAGGAATTTTGCTGTGAAATTTTAACCACATGTCAAGGATGGCAATTGTGAATTTTCTGAAGTGGAATCGAATTTTTTAAATGTTGAAAAATATTTTTAAATTGAATTTCTCGTCAGATTCAGTCAGAAATTGCTAGAAAATTATTGGAAATTCAAAAAATCAAAATTCCAACGTCGTTATGCTTAAAATGTCATCCTCTATCATGGGTTAAAATATCAAAGCATTTCAAGCTGATTTGGGCATCTTTCGGAGGAGAGAGAAAGCCTATAGGAGGTCTCAGAAGCGTTAAAAATTACGAAAACGCCCTTGACAATGACGAAATTGCTCCTCATGCCCTGGAATGCGTCGATCGAGCCGGAATCCCTCATTACTCGATTAAATGCCCCTCACAACACCAAAACCTTGTAGACCCTAACCAGGGGGTCAAAATTTTGGGTATAACAGATTGCCCCCCGTCAACTGGACTTTGTAATGGATGTGAAAAGTCTGGTTGATGCTTGAGTGATGCCTTAAAATTTTGGACTCCATAGAATCCTCCGTGTTGTGCGAACCCGCATTGACCACGTCCAGCCATTCGGAGGCGCTGACTACCTAAGCAACAAAACGTTGTCGAGCTGTTCTAAGGCGCTGACTACCTAGGTGACGAAAATGAAATAATGTCAAGCGATTCTAAGGCGTTGACTACCTAGGTGACGAAAATGAAATAATGTCAAGCGATTCTAAGGCGTTGACTACCTAAAATAAATGAAATGACACAATGTCAAGCAATTCTAAGGCGTTGACTACCTAGGATGATGAAAGCTAAATAATGTGTAGAGGTAGGAATGCTGACATGCTAGTGATGCTCATGATGCTGATGATGCTGATGATGATGTTGATGATGCTGATGATGCTGATGATATTGATGATGCTGATGATGCTCGGATGCTTCTGGGGACCGAAACCCGTGCTGATGCTTCTGGCTGGACCCAATGTGGACTTATTGCCATCGCCCCCCAAGCCGGTGTGCAGGGATAACTCCTGGTAAAAACCCTGGGGACTTATTGCCTTTGCCCACCATTTGTTGATCCCAAAAATAAGTTGACATCACAAAAGGAGGATTTATTGCCATCACCTCGCCAACTTTCTGTCGCCAGGTCTTGTGACGCGCCTGGATAATGCAACTAGGTCTTATGACGAGCCTATATGAATGATATGAATGCAATGTGTTTGATGAGAGTGGGTAAGCTAAAAGGTAATGCTAGGTCTTACTACGAGCCTAAGGGAATGCAACTAGGTCTTACGACGAGCCTAAAGGATGGTTCTAGGTCTTATGACGAGCCTAAAGGATGGTTCTAGGTCTTATGACGAGCCTAAAGGATGGTTCTAGGTCTTATGACGCGCCTAAAGGATGGATCTAGGTCTTATGACGAGCCTAAAGGATGGTTCTAGGTCTTATGACGAGCCTAAATGATGGATCTAGGTCTTATAACGGGCCTAAAGGATGGATCTAGGTCTTATGACGAGCCTAAAGGATGGTTCTAGGTCTTATGACGAGCCTAAATGATGGTTCTAGGTCTTATGACGAGCCTAAAGGTTGTTCTAAGTGTATGATGGGTCTAAATGGATGTAGAAGGATTAGGGTTTATGTCAAACCTGGAGACGGTAGGGCTCAAGACGGGCCTGCGGATGTTTGAGTGTGAAGGTAAGGCTTAAGACGGGCCTGAGGGAATTTGATGTGGAGGTAGGGCTTAGGACGGGCCTGAGGGAATTTGATGTGGAGGTAGGGCTTAGGACGGGCCTGAGGGAATTTGATGGGGAGGTAAAGGCTTATATGGGCCTGTGGTGTGATGGTGTCGGTGGTGCTTTCTATCCTACACTCAAAGTGTTTGATGCTTGCACTCGTGCTCTCCTTTTGGTCAAAACATCTCAACCATTGAATTTGACATTTGTTAGATTTACGCGTTCAACCTGCTACTTTCATGTGAAGTCGGAAGTCTTTTAAGCTTATAACGTGGCTATGAGGTGTGATGAAAGACAAGGGGATGATGGAGGAATGTTTAAGATATGTGGAGCTATAAGGGTGACCAAAGCTGCAACTTGCACCTTCTCTCGGACTTGCCTTCTTTGTCTTGAAGTCGTTCGGCTACATCGTGATGACTTCTCTTGTGAGCTTGGAACTTGGGACTTTTGAGTTATTCCTTGCACCTTCTCTCTTTTTTCTGATTTTGGATTGCTTCGAGGCTCTTCAGGTTTTCCTTTCTTTGAATCTTTTTTTCTTCGGGGTTCTTGTGTTTCCAGGTTTTGAACTTTGAGAGCTGTTTTTTGATGTGAGCTCATGGGATCCTGTGTCGCTTTGGGACCATTTACGGATCATTTCCTCATGTTGGTAGCAGTTTTGCTTCCTTTGACTTGTGAAGTTGCTGTTCGGAAGTCGGGCTCCTTGCTTCCTTTGGTCACCGGGTCGGTTGTTCATCATTGGCTAGCTTGTTTGTGGTGTTTGTAATGTCGTAAAAGAGGATGTATACGAAAAGCTCAGTAGGGGTGCCTAGGGTTTAATGTCAGGGTTCACAAGCTTTTTGGCTGTGTGGTGCTGTACCTAGGTGCTTCGTCATCCCTAATAGTTGTGTATCCGCTCTTTGTTAATTTTCATAGGTTTAAGTGTAAATTTACAAATTATCTCCTTTGGTCAGAGTCATGCCGTTTAGCTCACCTTTGAATGTGATCTCTCTGGAGTCGTGTAAGAACGACATGCTCTTCCGTTCTTGGTTTTACCGCCCAAGGCACTCTCGTGAAATGTACACTCATAGACCTGTTTGCACGTTTAAACAAAATAAATAAACATTACCGTTCCTTAACCCAGATTGCCCCCAGTATTGTTGTGGGTTTTTTTGACAAGCCTTTTGAATACCCCGGTTATTTATGGAAGGTGGTTGCATGATGAATGATGGTGGTGAGTGGTGATGAGATGATCTTGTGAAGGAATGATGGATGATGTGGTGACTGACCGATATATCTTTTTCTGGAGTTTTTCTTGCTTTTGTTTTGGGTGAACTGGTGGAATGGTGAAGTGAGGATTGTGGTAAACGTAGGTGAAGTGAGGAGTCGATCTTGTTCATGGTGTGAGTGATGACTATGGATGTGGCAAAGTTTGCTTATGGTGGTTGCAAGGGGGGACTTCCTTTTGTTTTTATATTGTTGAATTTATGAATGACTAAATGCATGCATAAATGAGAACTTACACAGAATGAAAATCCTCATTTCATGATTGAACGCAAATAACAAAGTGGACTGTAATTTCAAAAGACAAGGCCTATCTAGAGAGATAAAATTGAACTACTGAGAAAGTTGAAAACAGTAATTAAAGGAAAACATAAGAACTGAACAATATCTAATAGTGCCCAAACATAGGATTCATGTATAAGTTGCTGTCATCATGGGAATCGGAAGCTTCGGTCGATGAGATCTTGAATTTTATGCCTCAGATTCCTGCAATTATTGGTGCTATGTCCTGGTAATTTATGAAATTGACAGAATTGATTGAGCTGTTCCCCTGCTTGAATAACCCCGGGATGAGATGCAAGAGGCCATAGTAGATTCAGTTCCTGTAGTTCCATGAGAGCTTGACTGAGAGGTCTGCCAATGCCGGTAAATTGTCTCGGTGTAGAGAAACGCCTAGGTCGAGATGATGCTTTGGTTTTCTGTTTTGAAACTAGGATTGCTACAACTGGCTTCATCTTCAAAGTCTTGTTGCCTACTCCCTGAGCTTTGAGCTGTCCTACCTGGGACCTGGCACTGTAGTTCTGCAGACATATGGAACTCTCGCCTAGGGCGGGAGTTGGTAATCTCGACTTAGTGCAAGATCCCAAGGAATTCAAACTGGTCGTCTTGGGAGTTTCTTCTGGTTGTCCGCTCGCCCTCTCGAGTTCTGCAGCAATTTCCTCGATATTCCCTTGTGAACCTTGGGCCCTAATAGAGCTAACTTCCATGCAGTTGTGAAGAGAACTAAGAAGCCTATTCACTAGTTCACTTTGGACTTGACGTCTGGCCTCAAGGGAAAGGGTCTTTGTTTTTAATTCTTCAATTGCTGCAATGTAGTTGGACTCCATGGCGTTCCTGACAGCACTATGTCTCTGCTCCATGGCATTAATGGTGTCCATGTTGACCGGATTTCCTTCTTCACCACTCCTAGGATTTAGGTTTACCTGTTTCCAAAGCGCCGTCTGTCAGAAAATGAAAGAGGACTGGACTGAAGTTCTGGGCCGGGAAGGAGTACTTGATAAAGTGGTATTCTAATTTAAAACTTGTTTGGGCCGAGTAATTCTGATTGGGCCTAAAAGTTGATACTTATAACTAGGACCTTGGGCCAACGACCGAGTGGAAGGTCTTCTTAGACTAGAATGAGACTTGAAATGGAGAGGCCTGATGGATTTTCATGAATTGCTTTAGGTGGATTTACTTTCCATGGGCCTAGAACTAAATTGATAATTCAAATTGGGCTGAAAGAAAAAATACCTAAGTCTAAACTTTTGGGCCGAAGCCCACACAACTCACATGTTAAACCAAACAGAGCCTTTGGGCTGCAAACAAATAGAAATGACAATTCAGGTTGGGCTAGGTTGATGTAGGAGAAATTCCTATCAGTTTCTAGGCTGGTAGTGGGCCAATCACACAAGCAAACAAGGCCCACACAAATTCAACATGTCCTTACTAGATGTTTAAATCAAACCAGGTATGGATCGATCCAGAGAAGTGCTTGGGGCATGGGCCCAGGTCACCACAAAGGAATAGGGCTTGCACGCTATTCTCTTTGGGCTTCCCCACTCTTTTCACATCACCTGAAGGTGTGCGTCTACGGTCGGGTCTTTGACTGACCAAACAATGGGCTAGGTAAGGGCACTTCCAGGAAAACGTTTGGGGCTAAGGCCCAGGTATTAAGGGATGTGGTTAGACGACATCCTCCTCTTTTCCCCCGCTTATTCACATCACCTAAAAGGTGTGAGTCCCTGACAGGGGACCCTCAAGCGGGTCCCAGGATGAGATTAGTTTATAAAGACCCTCGCTCTCATATGATGCAAAGGTACAGAAATTTAAATTGCGCACAAAAGTAAACAAACAATATAATAAAAGCCATAAATAAACATTTTCAAGTTAAGCCCTCTTTCTTAAAATTAAACAAGTTAATATTAAAAAGTTGTCCCCAGCAGAGTCGCCAGTCTGTGAGCCTCGATTTTAAACCTATCCTACGTGGATTAAGTTGATTAGGATCTAATCGGGTTTTAGGTCCACTTATAACCTAAGATTAATAACTATGTCATATAACAATAATTATTAAAACCTAAGCTAGCTCACTGGAACCTATTATGAGTCGCCACCTAATTTTAACCTAGATCAAATTAGGAAAGGTGAGTTTGGGTTCAGGGGCTTGGTATTCGACTTATTTAGGGTTCAATTACTTTCATTACCCCTAGAAGTCGTTTTTCCTCTACTTAGTTTAATTACGGCTTATTACGAGTCGTTTTAACCTAAGTGCACAAGCTTATGTTTTTTATCATTTTTTGACAGAAAATAAAAGTGAAAGTTGAAATTACCTAAACTAGGGTTTCGGAGGCAGAATTAGGTCAAATTTTGTTTCCGTCCGTAGCCACGGACCTAATGTCCGTAACCACGGACCCCAGTTAACCTATGTGAAAATAAAAGTCGAATTAAACAGAAAACAAAAATTTGAAAAGTCCGGGGCCACGGACAGGATGTCTGTAGGCCCGGACATAATTTAGCAAAACCTAAATTTTTAAAATTTTAAAATCCTGCTGCCGTCCGTGGGTGTCCGTGGCCCTGGACCATAAGTCCGAGGTCCCGGACCACCCAAGTCCCTCGAACTCTATCAAGTCGATCGGAAACTCTTCACCTCTGATTCGTACAACAACATCTCGGTGGTAGCGGGTACACCTGATCCGCTCTTTCGACGGGAGAGTGACTAGAAAATCTGGCATCTCATCACCATCTAACCCCAGCCTCTTCGCAAAAGATAGCGAAATAAATGTGTGTGAGGCTCCGGAGTCGAACAAGATCGAAGCATCCACACCATTGACTAGAAAGGTACTGGTGAGGATTGTGCCGCTCCTGCCGGCATCTACCTCATTACAGACACTCAGTATACCTCCCGTTCCGAGTGCACAGCCTAATTCGTTGGCAAATTAATGAGTATTTGATAACAACACGGTTGACATACTTCGAACAACTCCACTTTATTGATTAACACTCCCTTCACATCACAAGTCGATTACATGGCAAACTTAGCTAGATATAGCATTCTTAATATACAACTGGCTTAACACATTACATAATTATACAAGGCTTTAAAACTGTCTGAAGGTCAAATTCAAACGTCCAGGTTTCATGTGTGTGGCATTGATCACTGCCGATGGTGCGGTATTCAGTTTGATCTTCCTGATGCCATGATATAGCATCCTTGACTGCCCACCCATGACTAGCACATCTCCCGATTTCAACACTAACTTCTTTGCGAGATCAGCACGCTTCTGCTCGCCATATATAAACACTACGGTATCACCAATGGACCAAGACACCACGGGTACTCCCTTACTTAGAGACTCGGGTGACTCGTCCTTATCTTGGTGTAAACCTAATCATCCACCTTTCTGGTAGAAGTTCACAATACATAAATCTGCTTTAACACTTGGAATTGAATCCGTTTCAACTTTCTGAGCAATTCCCACGGCGTGGTTAACGACCACAAGGAACTCCCCTGGTATCATCGGTACCGTTGCTCCATCTTCAGCTCGCACTTCTTGATATGTCTTGGTGTAAGGATTCTAGTCCTTACCCATGCACATCATCTTCAATTTCATTCTCGATCCACTCGGGTATTCGGGTGTGTAGAAACCTCCAGGTGTTGCTCCAAGTTCGTTGCATCGTCGAATAATGTGGATTTGTGCTTCAGGTGTCAGGTATCCATTTAAGAGTATCATACCTGGCTGGATAACCTGACATTGCTCCATTGAAAAGTCGGGGATGTTGATGGTGGTTTCTTCAGGGTTTGGTGTGGGTGGGATTGGATAACAATATTGAAGGTTCCTAAATTTCCAAATTACCTATTTAGGTGACTTTCACATTATACTTTAATTCTTTACTCGCATGGTAGTACACTTAGACTCACTAACACACATGCATGAAATGCGGTATGCAATCACTTATTTCACTCAACAGTTTAGGCGGTACCTAGTCTAGCAGAGGGCCCTGGCGCCTCAGACCGGTCCACCACATTCAGGGCGGCCTTGCTAGGTCCCGACCCTTTCCCCTTCTGGGAATCAGTGTTCCTCTGATCTGTGGGTGGCTGGTTAGCCGACTTCGGGCCATCGATGGTCGCTGTGGCCGTACCCTTCCACTGCCCCTTAGGCTTGTTGACTCTGCTGTTGGGGTTCCGGTAACACTCGTAGTCACGGTGACCCCACTTCTCGCAGCGACACTGCACATCATTTCCCTTGCAGTCATTGCCGGGGTGGTCTCCGTTACACCACTTACAGTAGTAGTGGTGCTCCGGTCCAGAACCTGCGCTAGCTGCTATCACAGTACACAATCAGTACTTACTTCATAACTTAACAACAACATACTCTTTAACTTGACACACATGATTAAATAATTACCCTTAGGCGGGTAAGAGCGTAGGGGTTTCGCCGCATATGCGTATGTGAGCTTCAGTGGCTCCTCAGCTGTGGTGGTCTGGGCTTGGCCCTTGTCACCCTGGTGCTGACTCTTCTGGGGCTGAGGGTAAGGCTTCTTCTTCTTCTTTCCTCCCCCGTACCCCTGCGGACTCTGGCCCTCGCTCGTAGCCTTGCGCTTGTGCGCATTCTCCTCGTCCCTCAGTCGGATGGTAATCTCAACCTTAGCAGCGGCATGATAGCACTCCTGGATTTAGGATGTCTGTCATGCCCCGCAAAACATACTCACATTAATATTCACTTATGGATTACACTTATTCACATCACACTGTATTCTAATTACCTGCAAGGTAGTATACTCAGCTGGCCCCATCCCGTAGTGAAGACGGTGGCTGAGATCGTTGTAGAAACGGTTTACCAGCACCCGGTTCGAGTATCCCAGGTCCGGTAACAGGTGGATAAGGCTGGTGAAGGCAGTGTAGTAGTCATCGACCGACATCTTATCCCCCTGCCTCAGACTATCCAGCTCTAGGCGCTTGGCCTCTTGCGGATGCACATGATAATACTTGGCTCGCAGCAGAGCCGTATACTCTCTCCAACCAAACTGAGGATCCGCCATCTGGTCCTCTCTCACAAGCTTCCACCAACTTTGTACCGAACCCTTCAGGTAATAAGCGGCAAGACGGACCTTGGCCCCAGCAGGTACATCCAAGGTCTCGTAGGCGGTCTCCAACTCGGAGATGTACGCCTCCAGCTTACGTGGGTCGGTCTCCCCATGAAACAACGGGGGTCTCAGATCTGCCAATGCCTTGACCCAGTTGGTCTCTCGTGGCAGTGGCGGTGGTGGTTGAACTTCGGGCTGTTGCCCCTGCTGAATTGCAGCTACTAGTTGTGGGACCATCTGGGCTACGACGGCCGCTACAGCATCGGCCATGACTTGTGTTGTAGGGTTCTCCCCCTGGTTCCGAGTATCACCAATGCCGCGCCCGCGGCCTCGACCTCGTGGTCTACCTGACATCTGAATTCACACGAACATTCATTAGCATTGTGCTTGCACACTTATCGGTTCCAACGGTTGTAACGTCTTCCCGACAACAAGCTATCTCCACACTTAGTTAGTGGTTACCCTTTACATAACTGCTCATTTAGGTATATGTGGTTAGGTTTCCTAACTCGGTATATTCCTAAGCTCGGCATTCTAGTCATCAGAGCGAACCACTTTTTGTAACACCCCTACTACACACATAACATTAAATGAAATCGCAGCGAAAAAACAACTAAACAATAACTAAACGATTCGGTGCTACAACGCCGTCAACCACCCACGTGGTTAACAACGGCAGAATAAATACAAGTGTACCGGTCTGATGATCAGACTCCCGAGCATTAGGTACTAACAAACCATATATACACATAACCAACTTTCCGAGTATTTAATACAAACATCACTGTAAAACTGTACACGTTAACTCCACTGTCAACTGTAAACGACCGTCACTGTAACACGAACAGTACCAAAATATAACGCACGGGAGCACAGGCGCATCCCGGGCTCAACATCCAAAATACCAAATGTAATTCTGCAGCCTAGAATCTATAGCCATTCCGCCTCCTCGATCCTCATCTGCAGTAAAAATATGGAGCCCCCGAGGGGGTCAGCAACCCTTGGCTGGTATGGTTAACGCACAGCCCATCGGCTACCGGGATACGCGCAAACTAATTGTCATGATGACATGGCATTCATTTTAACATATAACATATACATTTGGCATAGCAACAATATTGCATAGCACAACATCACATACATAGTGAATACACTTTCCACAACAACAAACAGAAGGTTTAACAACATAAGAAGCCTAGAGAATGGTTCACCTCATGTTAAGCTTGTTACACACACTCATTACCGTTCTCTTAGACGAACGAGTAACTTAAGTCACAGATGGTTCGGATATTGTGACCCGAACACACCACACAACACATGTTCCCACTAAACCAATCATAAGTCAGAATAGGTAAGCTTTGGAGGAAGCTAGCGGGAGATCGAACGCCAAATAAAGGAGAACAATCTTAACATCATAAGAGTCGAATATGATAGATATATACTACTGATACTTACGCGTGACCGGACAACCGGATTACTCCACATTCCCAGTTAGCACTTGTTAGAAGTTCAACAGTGGAACTTAACAAACAATTCACAAGCAAGTGGTAATTCACGTTAGACACACAAGGGAAATGAGTCACGTCATAACATCACAATAGTAAAACAACTGTAAACTCATTACATGACTTAAGTCTTACAAGGTCGTAAAAACACAGAAAAACAAATAACACACAAGCCGGTGTAAACCGGTAGGCAACAGACTGCAAAAAAACCATACCTTAGTCCTTGCTTCGATTGATTTTCACCGTAGGCCACTCCTATACATAATTAAGAATGTCGGTTAATTAACTTACTTAACTTCAAATTTACTAAGTGTTTAACATGGTTATATGACATGTTTAATGCCCAAACTTATCCTTGATTACCTACATTATACCCCCTAGGGTTAACTACTTAAGCCACACTTTGTTGTTTTTTTTTACAAGTTTTGGTCCGACCGAACTTACGACCGACCTTACACAAGGTCGGTCCATTCCAGAGCACACATTACCGTCAAAATTCTACTCCGACCGACCTTTCATGTCGGTCCACAAGTTCGGTCTATTCCCAAGAGTTTTTCCCTTTAAAATCAGGCCCGACGATCTTGGCAAGTTCGGTCGCAAGATCGGTCGATTCCCAAGACTCATTTACGTACAAAAATTCAGGCATGACCGACCTTGTAAGTCCGGTCCCAAGGTCGGTCTATTCCAGAGACTCAATCCGTACTAAAAATCCATGCCTGACCGACCTTGCAAGTCCGGTAAGGTCGGTCCATTCCAGAGACCATTTCTCGCAGGGTAAACTGGGCTCGACCGACCTTGCAGGTCTGGTCCCCAAGGTCGGTCTGCTCCAGACCCTTGTTCTTAATTGCCCATTTAACTCCAAACTTCCCCACAAATATCCTAGTATGTTCTAACCTTATTTGGGCACTTCAAACACACCTCAAGACCTCCATTAAACTCCTTAAATCATCACTAAAATCCTCCTCAAGCAACACAAATTCTTACAAAAAGGTTTACACTTGTGATGTTTTTCACTATGTTTCTATGTGGTGTTTCATACCTATAACTTCCATTATTCCCAAATGTTTTCTCACCACTACAACATCATCTCCCAAGCATCTTTTCTTCCAAACCAAACTCCTTGAATATCTCTACAAGTTTATAGCTCCTCCATGCAACAAATCACTTCTTCCTTATTCACCAACATTGCACAAGTCCTACACAATCTCACCATGATCCTGAAGTGTCCCAAAACACTCATTTGCATTCTAAATCCTCTAAAACATTGCCTAAGTCCTTCTTAAATCTTAGAATACCTTAATGCATGTTTCTTTCACTAGTAGCACACTTAACTATTCTAAACACTTCCTAACTCATCAAAACTCATTTTAAACACCTAACACATCATATACGTTATCTAAATTTCGACATGGGTTCTCCTAGAACTTTACTAAGCCAAACACATTGTTTTCACCATTAAACATCCAAGAACAATAAAATCCATCAAGGACATTCTGCACACAAAACTTCACTCATTAACACTACATCACAATATAGTGCATAATTTAAATTGCTTGGCACTTAGGCCCTTAAATAACATGGCTCTTAGGCCCTTAAGATGCATAAACCTTAAACACTGAATTTCCACAATATATTTACCTTTGACCTGCAAATACACTCAACAACACATATGCCCTTTTACTAGTCTCCTTGAGAACATTTTACTAAGTCATTCACCATTGGCTCCTTAGATCATTTTAATAAGCATCATAAGCTCATTTCTCCTAAGACACTAAACTATATTAGGTTAGCATATTTACTCTTTTCCTCACAACTTCTTTCTTGTTTCCTTGATTAAAATCGGCAAGGCTTTACTTGCTTGTCAACTTCAAAACATTATACAAATGATAAAATGAGTATACAAGCTTTATGCTTCATCTCATTAAACCCTAGGTTATACATTGTTTTAAAACATTAAGATAGTTGTTTTACCTTGGATATGAAAGAGATTTTGGATATGTAGCAAGAGAGGACTCCACCTAGTCCATGAAAGGTTGAAATGAAGCTAGAACAAAGCAATATAAAGACACCATTAATGATGATTTTCGGACAACATAAAAACATGAAGGAAACATTATTTTTCTTTGAGTTTCCTTACCTTGAAGCAAAGGAGAACAATAATATGTGAAAAGATGAGCTCAAGCTCCTTCCATGGAGATTCTTCTTGGCACCAAAATGGAGCTCTTGAAGTTTTGAAAGGATGAAGTTGAAGAGCTTGGCAAGACAAAGAGAATTGTGGTATTTCTTTTTGATTTGGCAAAGTGAGCTAGGAGATAATGACAAAGGAAGTGGTGTTGTGTTGTGTGTTGGTACTATTGCAAAACCGTGAATGGAGAGCCAGAAGTAGGTAGAAGAGAGGTTGGAGACTGAAATACCCCAAACTTAGATATGTTTAAATTATAAACTAAGATATAAGGAGGCTAAATAATGCCTTAGAAACATTAAGAAACATTTCTAATCAAAGAAAATATAAGGAAACACCAAAAGAGCAGTTTAAGCAAAAACGTGCTCTAAGCTTGGAGAGACATGGGAGAGTACCCAAATATTGTTCTAAGACCTTAGTAATATCCTAATGGTCATTTTAAATCAATTACCAAAGAAAACCAAGCTTGAAAACAAGTTAAAACACAAAATGTGCTTTAAGGAGTCTTAAAGCACGTTTTTGAAAAATTGTCTTGTAAATGAGTTTTGAATGGCTAAATGTCCATCATTACTCTTTAATTAACATGTGTACTATATAGTATCACATTTGGAAGTCTATATCAATGGGAAATCAAAAATTTCACAACAATGTGCCTTGTTTTGGTGAATAGTGAATTAATTAAGCTAGTTTATAACATAAGTCTGTATAAGTGAGACATTTGGTCAACAAAGACTTAAGTACCCTCATTATTAAAAGGGGGCCGGTTTCTTAGGAGGTGAGTCACCACCTTCATGAGTCATTAAGCAAATAAGAAAGCAAATGAGAGTTATAAAGTAAAAGCACTATTCACCTTTTACATAAATATCACACTTTATTAGTTCTCTCTCCTCACTTCTTCATTCTCCTTTGTTTTCCCACGGTTTGAGCTGCTCTCTCCCTTCTCCATTCACGTAAAACTCAACCTCCATGAAAGCTCCATCCTTCCTTGGTCACATCTTGCTCATTTTAGCTCCAAATCCAAAACAAAATACATATTCTTCTTAGTTAGCTCAAGCTCCTTCTTTCTATCTTTCCAAAACTTCAAGAGCTTCATTTTGGTGCCAAGTCAAACCACCATTAGAGGAGCAAATTCAAGTTTGGAGACTCCATTGGCATCTCCATTCTCTTAAGGTAAAGAAAGTGTAAGAAAATCTAGGTTTCCACCATTTTCTTCACATGTCCGAAAATTAGTGCTCATGGGACTCCATTTTTATGCCTTGTTCTAGCTTGTTTCTACTCTTCAAAGTAGAGAGGAGGTCCTTCTTGCTTCATATCCAAGTTTGTCTTGAGAAACCAAGGTAAAACAATCACATTAATACCTTAAAGCATATTTTTAACCTAGGGTTTGTTCCTTAGGGTTAATGTGTTATCTAGTACTCATTGGAGTCATTGGATATTGGTTAGAACATTGGCAAGGAGATACACATTGGTGACCGAGATTGAACAAAGAAAAACCTAAGGAAGAAAGCTTTTTAAGCTTGTAAAAGAACAAGGTAAATTACTTACCTTAAGATGTCTTGTTGTTTAAGGGAATGGGATTTAGGTATATGATGAGTTTAGTGTAGAGTTTATATTGGGAAGGTGTTATAAAACCTAGAAGAAACAATGACTATACTTGTGAACTTTTGACTAAAGAGCAAATGAGAAGAAGAGATAGTTAAAACAATGTGGAGATTAATTACATGAAGCATTTTATTTCAATGGGAGCCTTGTTGAGTGTATTCGCAGGTTGAAGGCAAATATATGTGGAAATTCAGTGGTTAAGATTATTGTCATTTAAGGGCCTAAGTGCCAAGCATTTTGAGTTTAAGCAATATATGATGATGTGGTGAAGTTTTAGTGTAAATTGTGTGTTAAGGTGTTGTGATGAGAATTTGTGTGGCATTGGTTATTTGATGGAGAAAAACCATGTATTAGGAGGTATTATATACTAGAGAACCCATGGCAAAACTTAAAGGAGAGCTTAAGTGTCTAAGATATTCTAAGGGAATTTAATGACTAAGGAAGTACTAGGATGTTCTATAGGTTGTCTTGATGAAAAAGGGTGTAGTTAAGGTGTTCTAATGACTTATAATGACTTAGGTATCACCATGGAGGATTTAGGAATCAAGAGAATGTATTTGAGTATTTAGGACTTAGGCAAATGTTGGTAAACAACTAGGAAGGAAATAATGTGTTGATGGATGGAAGTTTAAGTTGTGAAGGAACATTAAGTAAATGCATAAGAGAGTTTTAGATAGTGAGAGATGCTTGGGAGATGATGTTATAGTGGTGAAGAAAACATTTGGCATAGTGGTTACATTAGGTATGAACCACCACCTAGAAACCTAGAGGAAAGCATTACAAGTGTTAGCATTATCACAAGGAAAATGTATAATGATTAAGGTGAATCTTGGTGAATGATTTAATGTGTTTGGAGGATTCTCTAAGGTGGGTTTAAGGGTCTAAATGATGTTAGAACACATTGGGAGGCTTGAGTAAAAGTTTAGTGAAGATTTGGCAAGTTTGGGCATGCTTTAGTGGCGTCCGACCCAAGTTTGGGTCGGACGGCCTCTGTTTAACGCCAGGGAAAGGTTCTGGAATGGTCCGACCCAGAGGTCTTGGGTCGGACATGGGTCGGACGGGTGATTTTTAAAGGGCAAATAAGTTTCTGGAATGGTCCGACCCAGAAGGTTGGGTCGGACGTGGGTCGGAAATGGGAGGTTTTAGAAGACGGGAAGTTTCTGGAATGGTCTGACCCAGTTGGTTGGGTCGTACGTGGGTCGGACATGTAGGGTTTTCCAAACCCGAAAGTTACTGGAATGGTCCGACCCAGAGGGTGGGTCGGACGGTGGGTCGGACGGCCCTTAACACTTAAAAAAAAAAGAAATTTTGAATTCTAAGGATGGTAATAGGTAATAAGGTATACCTTTGGTAGGGTGGTAATGATTGGGACCCTAAGAACTTAAGGAACTAAGTTAAGTTAAGTGTAAGTTTTAATGTTTAAAGTTAAGCTTGTAAGCTAAGTGGCAAAGACTTGAGAGGTTATTGAATGGGAATCTTTAGAGACTAAGTGAGTTAAGTAAGGTGCAAATAACTAATGACCTAAAAATGAATGAATGATTTAGGTTTGTGAATTGGGACCCCGAAGAAGGATAATCAAACAACGATCAACGGTGAATGGTACAATCCTTCTTGTGACCTGCTTGCTAACGAGGTGTCCCTCGGCTTGTGTGCTATCTGTTTAATTGCTATGACTAAAACAAGATAAAGCATGCAACCGGATATATTTGTTCTCGTTGTGTTTGTGTTATCTTTACACTAACCCGCGAGACTTAAGATTGTTACTAACCAAGTTTCGTACTTACTGAGTTAAGAATAAGAGTTAAGTTTGGTGGTTGTTGGTTAATGCCCGTTAAGGCTTAGCTAGCACATGGTGATTAAGATTTCTACTAACTGGAACTTGAGTGAGGAAACCCGGGACCGATCTCCGGTCATGCATGCTAAGGAAAAAGGGGGACGGTATCTGAATCAGATCCGCCCTCCGCTTAAGGACTTGTCTTCGGACTTGTAGCCTAGGGCCGGTTGCCGGCTCAGCTACGCTGGACTCCCGTCCAGAGTAGGTGGCATTAAGATGGTGCGGTGGGATCACCTAAATCCCAGGTTCGAATTAAGCTACAACCAATCCCTTCCAGGAAAGGTTTGTATACTGAGATTAAGATTAAGATTGAGATTAAGGTTAAGGTAAGGTAAGGAACTGAGATTAAGGAAATGAGGATTAAGGAGGGGGTTACTAACCCACTTGATAAGGGAACGCTTGAGTCGTTCATTGTTTGTGAACTATATATGTTCATCTGTGGTTATTGTTATTGCACTTCATATTATGCTCGTGTATGTAATCAATTTCCATGCTATCGACAATTAGTCGTCGTAGCCCCGTTAGCTTGGGGGCCATGAGAGGGTGTACCAGCATTCGTGCTGACCCCCTCGGGGCCTATTTTTACACTTGCAGGTAAGAGACCCATGAGGACGCACTACGAGAGTAGGAGCGGTTAGACTTAGGGTGGGATGTTTATTTTGAGTTCGGGTTGCGCCTGTGCACCTGACTGTTTATATTAAATTGATGTAAGTCTGGGATTTATGATTAAGATACTTGTACTCGGTTGGTTATGGTATTGTAGTTGGTGATGTTTTGAGTTGGATAAGTATTGTAAATGTTAAGGCCGGTATATTCTAACGATCAGACCGTGGCAAGGTCCAGGTGTTACTTATTTCCGCTGTGACGTATTCGATTAAGTGTTCAGTTTGCGATAACCACGATAGGCTTTGGATGGGGTGTTACAGAGACGTGGGAAATGAAGAGGGAAAGAAGAGAATGAAGATAAGTAGCTAGTTTTTGATATTTAAAGTAAAAGCAAATAATACTCTTTACTTTATTACTTTACTTAGCTTATTTTTTGTTTAAGTATGGTGAGTCACCAAGAAAACCAGCCCCCATATTATACTAAGGGGTATTTTAGTCTTTTTTGACCAATTGTCACACTTATATTGACATATGTTATAAACTTGGTTAATTTGGTTACTATTCACAAAAACAAGGCACATTGTTGTGAAATTTTTGATTTCCCATTGACTTAGACTTCCTAATGTGATACTAAGTAGTACACATATTAATTAAAGAGTAATGATGGATATTTAGCCATTCAAAACTCATTTACAAGACAATTTTTCAAAAATGTGCTTTAAGACTCCTTAAAGCACATTTTGTGTTTTAACTTGTTTTCAAACTTGGTTTTCTTTGGTATTTGGTTTATTATATTCATTAACACCTAAATGAAGTCTTGATAAGCTTATTAGGTCTTAATCAATCTTATCCCAAGCTTAGAGCACATTTTAGCCCTAATTGACTTTAAGGCATTTATTTGTGTTTTCTATGGTTTAAATTGTTTACTAATGTTTCAAAGACTCTTTTTAGTCTTAATATACCATATTTAAATGTTTAAACAACATACTAAGGTTTGGGGTATTTCAACCACGGACCAGAGAGCGTAAGCGTCCAATAGTCTATACCTGTGGGTGATATCTTGCATTACTCGCCCATGAAGCCGAGGACCTGTGAGCCTTCGTCTTCTGACCGGTGACATGAGAAGGATGCAACAAAAAGAATTTTGAGTGCTGTACATGCTTAAGCATGTTGTGTGATATTTGAGTATAAGTGTATGATAGAACTAATGAGTCTGTAAGATTATATAAATAAACATGATTATGTGATCTATGAAATGAGATAGACTGTGTATTCGAATGAGATAAGATGCGTGTGAACTTTGGGGAAAAAGTTCATTTAAGGGAGGTAGATTGAAATACCTCAAACCTAAGTATGATAAGTAAACATCAATTTATGATTTAATAAGGCTAAAACATGCCTTATAAAGATTGGTAGACAATTTAAACCAAAAAAACAAAAGAAAACACCATAGAGTTAATTTAAGCAAATACTTGCTCTAGACTTGGTGTAAGTTTGAGTAGGACCCAAAGGTCATTATTAGACCTTATTAACATGCTAATGGACATGTTAGAACAATTACCAAAGAAAACCAAGCTCAAAAACAAGTTAAAACACAAATTGTGCTTTAAGGACTCTTAAAGCACATTTTTGAAAAATTGTCTTAGAAATGGGTTTTGAGTGGCTAAATGCCCATGATTATACCTTAATAAACTTGTGTACTACTTAGTATCACAGTAGGAAGCCTAAATCAATGAGAAACCAAAATTTTCACAAATTTGTGCACTAATTATGAATATTACCCAAATAGTGCCCAAAATAAGTCAAATGACTTATAGATAGCTACACTATGAAGGAAGTCGACATTGTAGGAGAAGAATTGACACTTCATATTTTTGTTTTGAAAATGTAATGAAGAATACATGCTACAAAAATATGAAGAAAGATCTCTTGTTCTTATTAGAAGATTGTGATTGGATCACGGGGGGACGAGCTGTTTATCAAGTGAAAGATGAGCCAAAGTTATAGCACAAGAAATTATAGTCATGTCCTTATACAATATGTGGCAATTTCTTATTGTAGTAATTGTGCAAGGCAGTGTTGAATTTTGTGAATGTTACAAAGTATATATATGGCAAATGAATTTAGTAACTCTTTTGCAAGCCACTGTGACTGCATATTGAATGTGTCATGTGTAATAGACATGATTGATTGTTAATTTTAGGTTTGTTGGGTGATACATACAAATAGAAAAAAACAAGTTTTATGACACAGTTGTCTTGAAAAACAGTGTTATAAAACAATACAATATTTTACGAGAGTAACGTTTTACAACATAGTTAAATAAAACCAAATCGTGGTATAAAATCAATCAAAATTTTCAAGAATGAGACTTTTATAACATAGTTTAGTATAAGAACCGTGTTATAAATCTAATTCAATTTTCGTGGGAAGAAACTTTATAACACGGTTTGTATGCAACCTTATTATAAAGTTAATTTCACGCCAAAATAGTCAGCTTGGTCACTTGTTTATAACACGGTTTTATCGGTCTTAACCTGTGTTGTAAAATGATTTTATAACAAGGTTTCAAACCATGTTGTAAAAGCAAAATCAATGACCGCAATAATAACACGCCTACTAACCGTGTTATATATAGCAAAAAAACCATGTTGTAAAACATTTTTTCCACGAGAGAGTAACTCGAAACTTAGGATCATCTCAACTTATGGGGATCACATCCAAGAGAGTCATGAGTGGTTCTATGGGAACTCAAAGGGACTTGGGTAAGAACACCAAGGGAAACACGGGTTGATGGGTTGGTTGGGTAATCCTCATGTAAACTTGTAATTCGCATGCTCTTACTGAAAGTTGTTTTACCTTCTCCCGTGGATGTAGGTCATGTTTGGACCAAACCATGTATATTCTGGTGTCACTATTTTATCATTACATTATCTTGTGGTTTTTCTTCTTTAGTAACCATGTGGATATCACCACAATCCTGGGGAAATAGGCCGGCAACGCTAACAATAAATAATGTAATTAATCATTATTAGTGTAAATCCTCATGGTATTTAGCATTTTTTCTGTAAATGCTTCTGTATTGTTGCAAACCATTCTATACTAAGACTAACTTTAAAAACAAATTAGTCACTTGAGAAAATTGACATCAATTTTTTAAAAGTTTAAGTGACACTTCAATTGCTTCCTCTCAGTGGTTGTCATTTCTCACAGATGCAATTACCATAAATTGGGGGGGGGGTATCTATGTTTATTCGTGTTTCGTGATGTGCTCTTTGCCTATACATGATTGAATGAACAATTAGATTGATAAAATTAGGTTACTTAGCTGAAGTGTTAATATCAGGTATAACAAGTTTTCAAGGGTTCCAATAAATCAATGCATCAAAAACACTAGCATTTTTGTATTAGAGAAAAAAAGTAAAATATCATCAGTTTATTATCATTTATCTTGCATATTATTTCAATTAAAAATTTTCAATTCAACTATTATATAATTTTCTGATAGAGACTGAGCTAACTGACTGAAAAATTTAAAATCATTTGAACAAATAAGAAGATAAACTTCAATGTTTATATTAAGGGAAAATTACATTGTCTACCCATGTCATATTAAGAAATTACAGTATCGACCCATGAACTTGAAAAGTGACACTTCAGACCCATATACTTATTAGAATGCGGTGAAATGAAAGATCTAATTAAATAATATATTACTAGAGGATTTTAACAATAAAAAACAATAAAAAAAGTCTCCAATTTTACATCAACCCATGATAAAGGAATTGCATAGAAGTTCATCATTTTATCTTTGATTTAGCATCATTGATTTTTATTATTAGGTATTTTCCATTAATTTGACTATGTAGGGTCATTTAATGCAATTCAGGGGTTTGCAAATTTTTTTGTGTTGTCTAACATCTTTATTAAGGTAATGAAACTCATAAGCACTCCTGATGCGTCCCCGATGTGTCGTGGACGTATCGTGGACTCTAATAAAACTTGATAGACAATAGGCAACTATTAAACTGGAAAACACATTTTGATTGAGAATTTACACACATGAAATTCACTCAACCTCCCATTGCCCCACACACGGACTCCCGTGATAGTTTCGACTTTACCCCTAAAGTCGTCAACCCTCTCCTGACTATTGGCCTACGGTTCCACGACCGTTCCCTAACATGTCGTCCTATCAAATACCCAATGTATTGATACTATAACCTAGTCCTCTCTAGCTCACCAACTCTCTAGCACTTACACACACTCCTAAGTCTGATCCACACTTGCCCAGATTATCTCTATCTTTTCTCTTATACAGGGGATTATCTTACAAGGAACATTAAGCCACGTATTTATACAAGTTAGTTGAGATGCCAACTAACAACCTTGGAGTTGTAGACTCTAAAAGTAGAATACTTATTCTTCTACAAATATAATATCCGCACCCTACTGCAGATTTTCATCCAACTTGATCTGGAGCCACCAGCACACGTGTTGCTTTGTGAATGGGCAAGTTGGCGGCGCGTCTCCCCAAGTGGTTGGCAACCACTTGCACTTGTTTGAAGTTGTGGCTCATAATGCTCATAAATGCTCTCTTCTAAAGTATTACGGCTATGTAATGATATTCATCAATAGGCTTTGGTTATCTTGTTATCTTGCAGATTAATGAGATACACCTTTTGTCGTGTGTTTGTAAAGAGCAAGTTGCTTGTGTGGTTATGAATAATCTGAGTGAGTTTGTCGACGTTGCTAACTCCGTTTGGTCCTTGTTTGATGTCTGATGTAAGAGATATGTGATGGTGTGGTTCTTGACTACTTGTGTCTTGCTAGAAGTTCTCCAGAGCTCTCACCGATAGGTGCCCGACTGGTAGAATACATGTCGTGGATTGAGCACACTTGTAACCTTGCATGCTAAGCCACTCATGACTTAAGTGCGCTTGCAACCTTGCGTGCTAAGCCACTTTTTCACATGTCTATCTGAAAACATGAATCTTGACAAGCGCATTAGATAGACAACACAAGATTTGCTATCATCAAAACTAAAGGATCTTGTCTTAACAATTTCCCCCTTTTTGATGATGGCAACCTATACACTTATTATGTACTTGGCAATCAAGAATTGAGAGATTCCCCCTAAGAAGGATTCCCCCTGAGTTTTTTAAGGGTTTTTAAGAATGAAAGAATTTTAACGAATGATAGCATAAGTGACAGCTTTTATGTTATATCATAGATAAGGTTTCATTCAGATGATACATAATACAAGGATGATAGATATACCCTCACAAGTACATATACTTTTCTTTCCCCGTTTACCATACAGCAAAATAGGGAGCAACTACACGATGTAAGATGTTGTAAAGGCCATGACATTCCATAGATTACAAACTACAAAGTGTGATCAAGATAATCTAGATGGAGTGACGTAGTTAGGTATCCCATTCATAATCCTTTGAGCAAGTAGGCTCTTGCTTCGAAAAACCGGCTTTGATCCAAGAAGGTTTGGCTTTAGGTGAAGTGATCAAAGGTGATTCAGCTGTGGTTGAAAGGTCAGACTCATCAGAATCTATGGAGAACTCCATGCAATGTGGAGAACATGATTACGATAGAGTAATACTTGAGGTGATAGACCAAGCTGTTAGGGAGTAGAGTCTGGTTGAATATAGCTTTGGGCGACGTATTTCATTGGATGTTTAGTTGTCATAAACTTGTGAATGGTGGAGTGAATGGTTTGCTCATTCGAGCTGGATGAGCTTTGTGGATAGTGAGCCATTTTGTGAGATGTTTTTGAGTGGTAAAAGGAGTAAGCAAGTTTTATAGACACTTTGGATATGCTCAACGACTGATCGGTGAGTGGCATTTAATGAGGTGCTACGTCTTGTGGGCTATATTTGTAGGCTTTTTACTTGTCAAGGTCAGAGTTTAGATTAGTGGAATGGATGGGACTAAATATCTCAGATCATTTTTTAATTTTTAATCAAGGAAGAAGCAGCCAAGACAATAAATTATTTTGTACCCATCATAAGCATTCAAGTAACAAAAATGAGTTGCATTTTCATTGACGTCCAAAAGGTACTGTGAAACAAATAGTCAAAGGCAAAATAGAGCATTTGATGGAAAAGAAAAATCTAGTCCTAACTCTAACTCTCATGGTTTCACTTAAGTCTCTAGGAGACAAAGAACGCTCAGGCTATGTGAGTATCTGTGAGCCTCGATTTTAAACCCTATCCTATGTGGATTAAGTTGATTAGGATCTAATCGGGGTTTAGGTCCACTTATAACCTAAGATTAATAACTATATCATATAACAATAATTATTAAAACCTAAGCTAGCTCACTGGAACCTATTATGAGTCGCCACCTAATTTTAACCTAGATCAAATTAGGAAAGGAGAGTTCGGGTTCGGGGGCTTGGTATTCGACTTATTTAGGGTTCAATTACTTTCATTACCCCTAGAAGTCGTTTTTCCTCTACTTAGTTTAATTACGGCTTATTACGAGTCGTTTTAACCTAAGTGCACAAGCTTATGTTTTTTAGCATTTTTTGACAAAATAAAAGTGAAAGTTGAAATTACCTAAACTAGGGTTTCAGAGGCAGAATTAGGTCAAATTTTGTTTCCGTCCGTAGCCACGGACCTAATGTCCGTAACCACGACCCCAGTTAACCTATGTGAAAATAAAAGTCGAATTAAAAAAAACAAAAATTTGAAAAGTGGGGCCACGGACAGGATGTCCGTAGGCCCGGACATAATTTACCAAAACCTAAATTGATAAAATTTTAAAATCCGCGCCGTCCGTGGGTGTCCGTGGCCCCGGACCAAGTCCGAGGTCACGGACCACCCACGGACAGGGGTTTTATGGTGGTTCCGAAGGTGTTTTCGGCTCAAAATTTATGCACGTGTAGCCTGAAAGGTATACAAGACGTTAGTAATTGAAAGACTGCAATTTGAAGCCGAATTATGCACAAAACTTGACGAACAAGTAACAAGGCAGTAGCTAAAACAATTAACGATACAGAAGCGAAAAAGAGTTGTTTTAAGCCCAAATTTTGAGGCAAGACTGGTAATATCGTGAGGAGTTAGAAAGTGAAATTTCTACCTGTTTTACCTTCGGATTCACGATGATTCTTCACACCGGGATTCCTCGAGTGCTCCGTTGATGGCAGACCCGAAAGGATTTCGAACCAAGCTTCTGGTTGTTGGTTGTTCTTGCTGTTCTTCACGTTTTGGAAGTGTTTTTGTGAGGTTTTGTTGATTATTGGTGCTTTGGGGATTGGAAAACGTGTTTAGATGGTGATTTCGGGGGATTTTCGGTATGATTCAGTGGCCGGGTGTTGGAAAACGTGAGAGAGAGAGGAGGCTGTGTTTTCTGACTCCCTAGGGTTCTTGAGCATATGAGATTCTGATTTTATCAAAAAAACCTATCCCCTTATATAGACTTTCTTAAAGATAAAGAAAATCTAGTAAAAGTAAGATTTTTTATATACTAATTAAATGACTTCCCAAAGGAATTTTGCTGTGAAATTTTAACCACATGTCAAGGATGGAAATTGTGAATGTTCTGAAGTGGAATCGAATTTTTAAATGTTGGAATATTTTTAAATTGAATTTACGTCATATTCAGTCAGAAATTGCTAGAAAATTATTGGAAATTCAAAAAATCAAAATTCCAACGCCATTATGCTTAAAATGTCATCCTCTATCATGGGTTAAAATATCAAAGCATTTCAAGCTGATTTGGGCATCTTTCGGAGGAGAGAGAAAGCCTATAGGAGGTCTCAGAGCCTTAAAAATTACGAAAACGCCCCTGACAATGACGAAATTGCTCCTCATGCCCTGGAATGCGCCGATCGAGCCGGAATCCCTCATTACTCGATTAAATGCCCCTCACAACACCAAAACCTTGTAGACCCTAACCAGGGGGTCAAAATTTTGGGTATAACAGTATCTATAAAATCTATCGCTCCTTGAACCATGTGATGAACACTTTGCTCAGTGGAGACAGCCTACACAGCTGTGAGAGTGACTCTCACCCTCTTCAGAATATCTATAGTTGAGGTATCCAAACTGGTCGTCCAGCCATTCGGAGGCGCTGACTACCTAAGCAACAAAACGTTGTCGAGCTGTTCTAAGGCGCTGACTACCTAGGTGATGAAAATGAAATAATGTCAAGCGATTCTAAGGCGTTGACTACCTAGGTGACGAAAATGAAATAATGTCAAGCGATTCTAAGGCGTTGACTACCTAAAATAAATGAAATGACACAATGTCAAGCAATTCTAAGGCATTGACTACCTAGGATGATGAAAGCTAAATAATGTGTAGAGGTAGGAATGCTGACATGCTAGTGATGCTGATGATGCTGATGATGCTGATGATGATGTTGATGATGCCGATGATGCTGATGATATTGATGATGCTCGGATGCTTCTGGGGACCGAAACCTGTGCTGATGCTTCTGGCTGGACCCAATGTGGACTTATTGCCATCTCCCCCCAAGCCGGTGTGCAGGGATAACTCCTGGTAAAAACCCTGGGGACTTATTGCCTTTGCCCACCATTTGTTGATCCCAAAAATAAGTTGACATCACAAAAGGAGGATTTATTGCCATCACCTTGCCAACTTTTTGTCGCCAGTCTTGTGACGCGCCTGGATAATGCAACTAGGTCTTATGACGAGCCTATATGAATGATATGAATGCAATGTGTTTGATGAGAGTGGGTAAGCTAAAAGGTAATGCTAGGTCTTACTACGAGCCTAAGGGAATGCAACTAGGTCTTACGACGAGCCTAAAGGATGGTTCTAGGTCTTATGACGAGCCTAAAGGATGGTTCTAGGTCTTATGACGAGCCTAAAGGATGGTTCTAGGTCTTATGACGAGCCTAAAGGATGGATCTAGGTCTTATGACGAGCCTAAAGGATGGTTCTAGGTCTTATGACGAGCCTAAATGATGGATCTAGGTCTTATAACGAGCCTAAAGGATGGATCTTGGTCTTATGACGAGCCTAAAGGATGGTTCTAGGTCTTATGACGAGCCTAAAGGATGGATCTAGGTCTTATGACGAGCCTAAAGGATGGATCTAGGTCTTATGACGAGCCTAAATGATGGTTCTAGGTCTTATGATGAGCCTAAAGGATGGATCTAGGTCTTATGACGAGCCTAAAGGATGGATCTAGGTCTTATGACGAGCCTAAAGGATGGTTCTAGGTCTTAGGACGAGCCTAAAGGATGGATCTAGGTCTTATGACGAGCCTAAATGATGGTTCTAGGTCTTATGACGAGCCTAAAGGTTGTTCTAAGTGTATGATGGGTCTAAATGGATGTAGAAGGATTAGGGTTTATGTCAAACCTGGAGACGGTAGGGCTCAAGACGGGCCTGCGGATGTTTGAGTGTGAAGGTAAGGCTTAAGACGGGCCTGAGGGAATTTGATGTGGAGGTAGGGCTTAGGACGGGCCTGAGGGAATTTGATGTGGAGGTAGGGCTTAGGACGGGCCTGAGGGAATTTGATGGGGAGGTAAAGGCTTATATGGGCCTGTGGTGTGATGGTGTCGGTGGTGCTTAATGTTTGGGTTTCGATTGGTGTTGTCATAGCAATTGTTGGAACCAACAATTGCCCCCAGTATTTTCCTTTAAGACAATCTGAGCTAGAGTTCATGGCAATCGATCATTCCGATCGATTGCCCCCAGTATTTTCTTTGATTAAACATGCGAACAAGTCTTATCCTCACATGGTCAAGGATTATGTCTTGATGTGGTGCTTTCTATCCTACACTCAAAGTGTTTGATGCTTGCACTCGTGCTCTCCTTTTGGTCAAAACATCTCAACCATTGAATTTGACATTTGTTAGATTTACGCGTTCAACCTGCTACTTTCATGTGATTGGATACACAACTACTAAGTCGGAAGTCTTTTAAGCTTATAACGTGGCTATGAGGTGTGATGAAAGACAAGGGGATGATGGAGGAATGTTTAGGATATGTGGAGCTATAAGGGTGACCAAAGCTGCAACTTGCACCTTCTCTCGGACTTGCCTTATTTGTCTTGAAGTCGCTTGGCTACATCGTGATGACTTCTCTTGTGAGCTTGGAACTTGGGACTTTTGAGTTATTCCTTGCACCTTCTCTCTTTTTTCTGATTTTGGATTGCTTCGAGGCTCTTCAGGTTTTCCTTTCTTTGAATCTCTTTTTCTTCGGGGTTCTTGTGTTTCTTGGTTTTGAACTTTGAGAGCTGTTTTTTGATGTGAGCTCATGGGATCCTGTGTCGCTTTGGGACCATTTACGGATCATTTTGTCATGTTAGTAGCAGTTTTGCTTCCTTTGACTTGTGAAGTTGCTGTTCGGAAGTCGGGCTCCTTGCTTCCTTTGGTCACCGGGTCGGTTGTTCATCATTGGCTAGCTTGTTTGTGGTGTTTGTAATGTCGTAAAAGAGGGTGTATACGAAAAGCTCAGCAGGGGTGCCTAGGGTTTAATGTCAGGGTTCACAAGCTTTTTGGCTGTGTGGTGTTGTACCTAGGTGCTTCGTCATCCCTAATAGTTGTGTATCCGCTCTTTGTTAATTTTCATAGGTTTAAGTGTAAATTTACAAATTATCTCCTTTGGTCAGAGTCATGCCGTTTACCTCACCTTTGAATGTGATCTCTCTGGAGTCGTGTAAGAACGACATGCTCTTC
The DNA here is from genome assembly GCA_023374045.1 of Limonium bicolor. NCBI lineage: Eukaryota > Viridiplantae > Streptophyta > Magnoliopsida > Caryophyllales > Plumbaginaceae > Limonium > Limonium bicolor. The sequence goes on from CM041777.1 coordinate 414,478,640, forward strand.
CGTTCTTGGTTTTACCGCCCGAGGCACTCTCGCGAAATGTACACTCATAGACCTGTTTGCACGTTTAAACAAAATAAATAAACATTACCGTTCCTTAACCCAGATTGCCCCCAGTATTGTTGTGGGTTTTTTTGACAAGCCTTTTGAATACCCCGGTTATTTATGGAAGGTGGTTGCATGATGAATGATGGTGGTGAGTGGTGATGAGATGATCTTGTGAAGGAATGATGGATGATGTGGTGACTGACCGATATATCTTTTTCTAGAGTGTTCTTGCTTTTGATTTGGGTGAACTGGTGGAATGGTGAAGTGAGGATTGTGGTAAACATAGGTGAAGTGAGGAGTCGATCTTGTTCATGGTGTGAGTGATGACTATGGATGTGGCAAAGTTTGCTTATGGTGGTCGCAAGGGGGGACTTCTTTTTGTTTTTTATATTGTTGAATTTATGAATGACTAAATGCATGCATAAATGAGAACTTACACAGAATGAAAATCCTCATTTCATGATTGAACGCAAATAACAAAGTGGACTATAATTTCAAAAGACAAGGCCTATCTAGAGAGATAAAATTGAACTACTGAGAAAGTTGAAAACAGTAATTAAAGGAAAACATAAGAACTGAACAATATCTAATAGTGCCCAAACATAGGATTCATGTACAAGTTGCTGTCTTCATGGGAATCGGAAGCTTCGGTCGATGAGATCTTGAATTTTATGCCTCAGATTCCTGCAATTATTGGTGCTATGTCCTGGTAATTTGTGAAATTGGCAGAATTGATTGAGCTGTTCCCCTGCTTGAATAACCCCGGGATGAGATGCAAGAGGCCATAGTAGATTCAGTTCCTGCAGTTCCATGAGAGCTTGACTGAGAGGTCTGCCAATGCTGGTAAATTGTCTCGGTGTAGAGAAACGCCTAGGTCGAGATGATGCTTTGGTTTTCTGTTTTGAAACTAGGATTGCTACAACTGGCTTCACCTTCAAAGTCTTGTTGCCTACTCCCCGAGCTTTGAGCTGTCCTACCTGGGACCTGGCACTGTAGTTCTGCAGACATATGGAACTCTCGCCTAGGGCGGGAGTTGGTAATCTCGACTTAGTGCAAGATCTCAAGGAATTCAAACTGGTCGTCTTGGGAGTTTCTTCTGGTTGTCCGCTCGCCCTCTCGAGTTCTGCAACAATTTCCTCGATATTCCCTTGTGAACCTTGGGCCCTAATAGAGCTAACTTCCATGCAGTTGTGAAGAGAACTAAGAAGCCTATTCACTAGTTCATTTTGGACTTGACGTCTGGCCTCAAGGGAAAGGGTCTTTGTTTTTAATTCTTCAATTGCTGCAATGTAGTTGGACTCCATGGCGTTCCTGACAGCACTATGTCTCTACTCCATGGCATTAATGGTGTCCATGTTGACCGGATTTCCTTCTTCACCACTCCTAGGATTTAGGTTTACTTGTTTCCAAAGCACCGTCTGTCAGAAAATGAAAGAGGACTGGACTGAAGTTCTGGGCCGGGAAGGAGTACTTGATAAAGTGGTATTCTAATTTAAAACTTTTTTGGGCCGAGTAATTCTGATTGGGCCTAAAAGATGATACTTATAACTAGGACCTTGGGCCAACGACCGAGTGGAAGGTCTTCTTAGACTAGAATGAGCCTTGAAATGGAGAGGCCTGATGGATTTTCATGAATTGCTTTAGGTGGATTTACTTTCCATGGGCCTAGAACTAAATTGATAATTCAAATTGGGCTGAAAGAAAGAAAATACCTAAGTCTAAACTTTTGGGCCGAAGCCCACACAACTCACATGTTAAACCAAACACAGCCTTTGGGCTGCAAACAAATAGAAATGACAATTCAGGTTGGGCTAGGTTGATGAAGGAGAAATTCCTATCAGTTTCTAGGCTGGGTAGTGGGCCAATCACACAAGCAAACAAGGCCCACACAAATTCAACATGTCCTTACTAGATGTTTAAATCAAACCAGGTATGGATCGATCCAGAGAAGTGCTTGGGGCATGGGCCCAGGTCACCACAAAGGAATAGGGCTTGCACGCTATTCTCTTTGGGCTTCCCCACTCTTTTCACATCACCTGAAGGTGTGCGTCTACGGTCGGGTCTTTGACTGACCAAACAATGGGCTAGGTAAGGGCACTGCCAGGAAAACGTTTGGGGCTAAGGCCCAGGTATTAAGGGGATGTGGTTAGACGACATCCTCCTCTTTTCCCCCACTTATTCACATCACCTAAAAGGTGTGAGTCCCTGACAGGGGACCCTCAAGCGGGTCCCAGGATGAGATTAGTTTATAAAGACCCTCGCTCTCATATGATGCAAAGGTACAGAAATTTAAATTGCGCACAAAAGTAAACAAACAATATAATAAAAGCCATAAATAAACATTTTCAAGTTAAGCCCTCTTTCTTAAAATTAAACAAGTTAATATTAAAAAGTTGTTCCCAGCAGAGTCGCCAGTCTGTGAGCCTCGATTTTAAACCTATCCTACGTGGATTAAGTTGATTAGGATCTAATCGGGTTTTAGGTCCACTTATAACCTAAGATTAATAACTATGTCATATAACAATAATTATTAAAACCTAAGCTAGCTCACTGGAACCTATTATGAGTCGCCACCTAATTTTAACCTAGATCAAATTAGGAAAGGAGAGTTTGGGTTCGGGGGCTTGGTATTCGACTTATTTAGGGTTCAATTACTTTCATTACCCCTAGAAGTCGTTTTTCCTCTACTTAGTTTAATTACGGCTTATTACGAGTCGTTTTAACCTAAGTGCACAAGCGTATGTTTTTTAGCATTTTTTGACAGAAAATAAAAGTGAAAGTTGAAATTACCTAAACTAGGGTTTCGGAGGCAGAATTAGGTCAAATTTTGTTTCCGTCCGTAGCCACGGACCTAATGTCCGTAACCACGGACCCCAGTTAACCTATGTGAAAATAAAAGTTCAATTAAACTGAAAACAAAAATTTGAAAAGTCTGGGGCCACGGACAGGATGTCCGTAGGCCCGGACATAATTTAGCAAAACCTAAATTGATAAAATTTTAAAATCCTGCTGCCGTCCGTGGGTGTCCGTGGCCCCGGACCATAAGTCCGAGGTCCCGGACCACCCACGGACAGGGGTTTTATGGTGGTTCTCGAAGGTGTTTTCGGCTCAAAATTTATGCACGTGTAGCCTGAAAGGTATACAAGACGTTAGTAATTGAAAGACTGCAATTTGAAGCCGAATTATGCACAAAACTTGACGAACAAGTAACAAGGCAGTAGCTAAAACAATTAACGATACAGAAGCGAAAAAGAGTTGTTTTAAGCCCAAATTTTGAGGCAAGACTGGTAATATCGTGAGGAGTTAGGAAAGTGAAATTTCTACCTGTTTTACCTTCAGATTCACGATGATTCTTCACACCGGGATTCATCGAGTGCTCCGTTGATGGCAGACCCGAAAGGATTTCGAACCAAGCTTCTGGTTGTTGGTTGTTCTTGCTGTTCTTCACGTTTTGGAAGTGTTTTTGTGAGGTTTTGTTGATTATTGGTGCTTTGGGGATTGGAAAACGTGTTTAGATGGTGATTTCGGGGGATTTTCGGTATGATTCCAGTGGCCGGGTGTTGGAAAACGTGAGAGAGAGAGGAGGCTGTGTTTTCTGACTCCCTAGGGTTCTTGAGCATATGAGATTCTGATTTTATCAAAAAAACCTATCCCCTTATATAGACTTTCTTAAAGATAAAGAAAATCTTGTAAAAGTAAGATTTTTTTATATACTAATTAAATGACTTCCCAAAGGAATTTTGCTGTGAAATTTTAACCACATGTCAAGGATGGAAATTGTGAATGTTCTGAAGTGGAATCGAAATTTTTAAATGTTGGAATATTTTTAAATTGAATTTATCGTCATATTCAGTCAGAAATTGCTAGAAAATTATTGGAAATTCAAAAAATCAAAATTCCAACGCCATTATGCTTAAAATGTCATCCTCTATCATGGGTTAAAATATCAAAGCATTTCAAGCTGATTTGGGCATCTTTCGGAGGAGAGAGAAAGCCTATAGGAGGTCTCAGGAGCCTTAAAAATTACGAAAACGCCCCTGACAATGACGAAATTGCTCCTCATGCCCTGGAATGCGCCGATCGAGCCGGAATCCCTCATTACTCGATTAAATGCCCCTCACAACACCAAAACCTTGTAGACCCTAACCAGGGGGGTCAAAATTTTGGGTATAACAGTATCTATAAAATCTATCGCTCCTTGAACCATGTGATGAACACTTTGCTCAGTGGAGACAGCCTACACAGCTGTGAGAGTGACTCTCACCCTCTTCAGAATATCTATAGTTGAGGTATCCAAACTGGTCCCTCACATGTCGTGGACCGGTGAGAGACTGCTCTTCCCATTGAGTGCTGATGCTCTTCCCGTTGAACGAGATTCTGACCTTGAACCTTCACTCTTGGTTTGCTTATGGATAACCACTAACTGATCTCCCTTGGTCTTTATACCTAATTTTGACAACATCTCTAAGCAGATGCTGTCTTGAGCAGTTCGTGTACATTCATGGATCCTGTCGATTTCCACTCCACTTTACCATAAAGCCTTGGTTACTACTCCCCCATGTGCTAACCCTTGATTGACATGTCTGCTTTCATCGAGAGTAAGGAAAATCATTACAGGAAGGTCAATCTTCTCTTTGATCTTGAGAGCATAGAGTAACCTTACGTCTCTCGCGCGTTGACAATGTGTGTTCGCTGATTTCGTGGAGTTATGTTGTCGGTGAGCAAACTGAAAAGGACTCTGTCAGGTATTTCATTTCATCCGCAGGAAAGTTCTTCAATGTTTCTCCTTTGTTGAGCAAGCTTACCATTATTCCTCCTAGATGACCGAGATCGCTCCACTATGTTTCTTTTGGGATGATTAGTCCTTCTGATTTTAAACCAAAAGTCTCGGAGACCCAAGACTTAGAGATGGTGATTTCGGTACTTGAACTCGTGAGATGATGTAGTCATCATCTTCATCACTTCGGAGTGGTCCAAGGTGTCTCGTATGTTCTTTCAGCAGCTCTGTGTAGACAGGGATAGGCTTCTAGAAGAAGTCCATCCATTGTTGGAACTCCAGTAGCTCAATGACCTCTCCTAGCCCCATCTTTTCCATCCATTCTATGTCCAACGTCTTAGGTAGGATGGGACAAGATCTGTCATTGACATTCTTAGCTTTAATCATGGTTGGCTCAAGCTCCTTACGTTTCTTAAGTCACTTTAGAGATTAAGGAGGTTGAGACTTGAGCACGGCCTTCTTAGCTTGAAGGAGCTCCTCCAGTTCCTTAGTATGTGGCGAAAGAGCCATCTTCTTTTTGCCTTTTTCCTCCTTTAGTTGCTCACGCTCCTTGTGCATGAGTGTGACATGTGATGGCGACTCTGTGTTGCTGTCTTCAACCTAAAGCTGTCGTTGAGGTGTTGGAGACCTATCAGTGAGTGGTCCCCTCAACTCGGCGATGATTTTGCCTCTTCCTCGGAGTCAGCTGCTGTCTCTTGAAGTATTTCCTATATTGAAGTGTCTTTTTGTGCTGGTTCATTGATTTGAACTTCCTCTTCTTCCAGTTGTCGTACAACTGCCTCGATTTCAGTTGAGATAGTTGCTTCATCATCATCAGAGAACAGCAGTCATCGTGTGATCTTTTCTGGAGTAGAGTAAGATTTTTGTGGTTCTGTTGGTTTTTGGGCACGCCTAGATGCGCGAGTTAAACGACTAGTTATGGCGGTTGAATGGCCTTTGGATTTTGATTGTTTGTCTTTTGATTTCTTTGTGGTGTCTTTGGAGGTTTTAGGTGGGGGCAGAAGAAGACATTTTTGATTTTTCTTTAGAGGTAGGGACTTGGAGTATTTTTGGCTTGAGGAGTTTTGTTTGAATAAGGTGATGGAGCATGGGAAAATAGTGGTTTAAATAGTGTACCTCATTATGTAGAAGTTCACCTTCGTCAGTTACGCGACGCATAAGCTGATCTTCTAGGTCTTTGGAAAGTTGAGGAGGTGGTGATTCTGTGTGAGCTTCTGTCGATCTTATGTCGGCCACTTGTCCTGAGGAACATTCCTTGAGTGCCGTTTTACGGAGAGAGGATTTGGGTGCCATTGTTAGTCAAAGGATTTCTGGAATTTCTTGTGAACCTTTAGCTATAGAGATCTTTAGAGTTGCTGTGAGGCGAGGTTCTTTGCACTTGAATCTCGAAGGAAATTTTGTGAGAGAGAAGAGAATATGCTTTGATCGCTTAGAGAGATTGGAAAGAGTGAGGGCAATAGTGTGACAGGGCGAGTAATGGTCGGCGACCGCTCCTCGTCCACTCGCTGACATGTCCTAATGGTACTATTCATAATGGGCAGCAGTCGTGATGGTTGTCAGCGATCCGTTCAGAAGTTTTTTTGTTTCTATCCGTTGGACTCTCTCTAACGTAATCTCACTTTTGTGGAAAATGACATATCTGCTTCAAGTAGTCGTTTGACTTGTGTTCTATGCATTAAACTAATCGTTGACTACTGAACGACCATATAACAGGTGTTGCTCACATGTCGTTGACCGATCGTGGGAAATAAAAGTAGTGTAACTGTGATTAATGAATATCATAACAAGATCATGAACAATATTAGTAAACCTTTCTCTACTTAATGGCTTTGTAAAGATGTCAACTAGTTGATTCTCTGTAGAAATATACTTTAAACCAACTAATTCTTTTTCACAACAATCTCTAAGAAAATGATGTCTATTGTCAATATGTTTGGTAGGAGAATGATGCACAAGATTTTTGGAAATAGAGATGGCACTTGTATTATCACACATAATTGGCAAAGTACCTATTTTGACGCCATAATCACCAATTTGTTGTTTAAGCCATAGGAGTTGAGCACAGCAGCCTGCCACATCAATGTATTCAGATTCAGCTGTTGAGATTGCAACACTTTGTTGTTTCTTTGATCCCCATGTAATCAGACATGATCCAACAAAGAATGCTGTCCCTGAAGTGCTCTTTCTATCGGTGATAGATCCTCCATAGTTTGCATCTGAAAATCCTACAACGTTGCAGTTATTGAACTTAGGATACAAGAGACCAAGATTCATGGTTCCTTTTAAGTAACGTAGGATTCTTTTTACAACTGTGAGGTGACTTTCTCTTGGATCTGCTTGAAACCTGGCACATAATCAAATGCTATACATGATATCAGGTCTACCAGTAGTTAAATATAGTAGAGAACCAATCATCTCTCTGTAAGATTGCTGGTCGACCGATCGATCACCAGTCATGATACCCATCTTAGTGCCAACTGCCATTGGTGTGTCAAACGTCTTACATCCCTCCATTCCAAATCTCTTTAGCAAGTCTTTTACATACTTTTCCTGGGATATGATGGTCCCTTCATCATTCTGCTTGACTTGAAGTCCTAGGAAAAACTTCAATTCTCCTAGATCACTCATCTCAAATTCCTTTTTCATCAATGCTTCGAACTTTTTGCAATATTTCTCATTAAAGGCTCCAAAGATTATATCATCAACATATACTTGCACAATTAGCAAATCTCTTTTGTTGTTGTAAACAAATAGAATTTTGTCTACTTTACCTCTCTTAAAGTGGTTTTCCAATAAATAGGAGGACAGACGATCATACCATGACCTTGGAGCTTGTTTGAGCCCGTAAAGAGCTTTGTTAAGTTTGAGTACCATGTCTTTTCCTTCTTGTGTCTCAAAACATAGAGGTTGCTCAACATACACTTCTTCTTTGACGTACCCATTTAGGAAGACACTCTTGATGTCAAGTTGAAAGAGTTTAATTCCTTTGTGTGCAGCAAATGCAATTAGTAATCTGATCGATTCCATCCTTGCTACTGGAGAGAAGGTTTCTTAGAAGTCTATTCCTTCTTGTTGACGATATCCTTGAGCTACCAGACGAGCCTTGTTCCTAACAACTTCTCCCATTTCATTTATCTTATTTCTAAAGACCCATTTTGTGCCAAGTACTCCTTGATGAGTGGGGCGAGGCACAAGATGCCAAACTTTGCATCTTCCAAATTGGTTTAGTTCTTCTTGCATTGCATTGATCCAGTCTGAGTCTCGAAGAGCTTCCTTGGCGTTCTTGGGCTTGATGGGTGAGGCTGTCATTGAGAAGGCTAGAAGATCTCGAGTTTGTGGTCTTGTCTGAGTTCCTTTGGATGTCTAATATGATATTCTCCAATGGATGATTTTTGTACAAAGCATGAGATTGATGAATGGTTGATGGAGAGAGAGGATCTTTGACATCATTGTTTCCTTCGTCGACCTGTTGTTGACCTATCGCTGACCTATCGGGCAAGTTTTCTTCAGTCGTTGATTCATCTTTGGGATTATCTACGTGATCTTGATAAGCTAGATTGAATCCAAGTTCTTTATCTTCATCAGATTCCTTGAATTTGTGCACATCAGCCTCATCAAAGACTACGAGCACACTTTCCTCCACCTTCAGTGCCCTTTTGTTTTATACTTTGTTTGCCTGACTTCTTTCAGAGCATCCAAGGAAGATGGCCACGTCACTTCTGGCATCAAACTTCCTAAGAAGACTCTTTTCATTGTGTGGACATAATATTTGCAACCAAATGTCCTGAAGTGACTTATGTTTGGTTTTATTCCCTTGATTAACTCATATGAAGTTTTGTTGAGGATCGGTCGTATGAGCGTTCTGTTTGTGATGTAGCATGCAGTCGCCACCACTTCTACCCAGAAGACTTGAGGAAGATTGCTCCCCAATATTATGGCCCTAGCTACCTTATAGTGTTCTGTTCTTTCGCTCAACTACCCCTTTTGTTGGGGTGTTCTTGGTGCGGAATATGTGTGACTAATCCCATGTTGTTTACACATATCCATGAATTATTGATTCTCAAATTCTGACCCATGACCAGACCGAAGAGTCTTGATCTTAAGACTGAGTTGTACTTGGAATTTGTCTGCAAAGGCTTGAAATTTCTCAAAGACTTCATCTTTGGAAGCAATAAAGAGTGTCCAAACAAACCGTGAGTAATCATAAACAATTACAAAAACATACCAATTTCCTCCAAACTTTTGATTCTCATAGGTCCACATAAGTCCATGTGAAGTAATTCAAGTGGTTTAGATGAACTAACTGAGTTCTTTGATTTAAAAGAAGCCTTGGTCTGTTTGCTTCTAACACAAGCATCACAAAGATTGGTATCAAATTCATTAATCTCAGGAAGACCTCTTTCCACTGTTTTTTGACAAGTTTTCTTAGTAAAGAAGTGCTAACATGCCCTAGTCTTTTGCGCCATAGAGTAGAGTCATCTATTGAAACAGTCAAGCAAGGAAGATTTGGACTGTCAATCCTCTAAGCTTGTTACATAAACATTTTTCCATCCTTTTCCCTTTAAATAACTATTTGCCATTGTTCTGAATTACTATGATACAATGTGTAGGATAGAAGTGAACTGAATTCCCTTTGTCACAAATTTGAGAAACACTAAGCAAGTTGAATTTTAAACCATGAACTAGATTTACACTATCTATGACATAGTCAGATGCACCGATGATTTTACCTTTCTTGTTGTCGCCAAAGGAAATGGTTCTTTGGCTTCCTTGTTCGAGTGAGAAGAACTTCTTCTTGTCTCTTGTCATGTGTTTAGAGCACCCACTGTCGATGTACCCGTAGGGGTCCATTCTCACTCGATCTTACACTTAACACGTTAGTGGTGTGGGGTTAGGGTCCACAGAAAGGTTGGACCCATTTCCACCATTTAATACTCTCAGATCATTTTTGACTACCCATTTTAGTCCTAGTTTCTTGAGTTACCAATGCCTCATAAATCTCGTTTTATGACAATTGGGCTCATGATGACCGGGTAGTCTGCATAAGCTGCAGACATCTCTACGACTGGTCTCTGACTAGCATCCGACCTATCGTTTGCTTCTCCTCATGGGTGTCTTAGAAACTACATCTATCTTAAAATATTTCTCTTAGATGGTAGCTAGTTCCTTTTGTTTAGTGTTAAGGGCAACAATCAATTCATCGATTTCAGGTTGTTTTTCATACTTCAACTTTTCATGAACGGTGAGGATTTCACTGTAATCTCTTTGTAATTTCATGAGTTCCCTCATGAGTTTTTCTACCTTTTAATCGTAGGCTTTTCTCAGGTTTTCATTTTCTTCCAAAAGTTTCGTTTTCATATTCTAATGTCTCTAGGTGATCGACTAATATAAGAGAAAACTTTCTAAGACCTAGAAGTTCAGCCTTCTGAATTCTCCTTCTAAGTTTAGAATAGTTTACCTTATGTTGTTCTTCTTCTCCTTCTGATTCTGAGACATCATTGTCTTGTGCCATCAAGCACACATCTTCAAGGAATAGGTGAGCCTCTCTTCTAAGGTGTCGCTATCTAAGGTTTGATTGTCATCACTTTGTTTAGAATCTCCCCATGCGGCAACGAAGGCTTCCTTCTTTGGTCCTTTGTTGAATGATCGTCGCATAGGCTTTTTGTCCCTGTCGTTGTCCTCTCGTGATCACTGAGGGCAGTCTTTGATGTGATGTCTACATTTTGAACTCCCAAAGCACTTGTCATTGCTTTTCTTCTGATCATCCGACTCCTTGGACTCGCCTTTCCTCATTTTATTTCATATGAACTTTCAAACGTACCTCTTAGCATAGCGGACCATTTCATCATTGTCATCTTCTGACTCGGACCTTCCATTTTCAGCTACTTGAAGGGCTATGCCTTTCCATCTATCTCTTGATGAGCTTTCCGAGTTTTTGTGTTGTAATTTTAACTTGAAAACCGTTAGAGATCCTAGCATGTTTGCCAGAGACATCTTAGAGAGATCATGCACTTCTTGCATGGCATTGACTTTGCTATCAAAGGAGGCATGGAGAGATCTGAGGAACTTCTGAATTTGATCCTTATTAGAGATAGTTCTTCCAAGCACCAACATTTCGTTGATCATCTTGGTGAACCTTGTATGCATTTCAGACATGCTCTCATTTTCTTCCTTTTTGAATAGCTCCCAGTGAGTGAGTCGCAACTCAATGCGAGTCTTTTTGATCTGAACATTCCCTTCAAAGGTGACCTCAAGAGTTTTCCAAATCTCTTGGGCCGTTTTAGCTGAAGCAATTTTTGAGTATTGCTCTGGTAGTAGTGCACAGTGAAGTATTCTTACAGCTCGAGCGTTGAATATCAGCTTCTTGATTTGATCATCTGTCATGCTGTCGATAGATATGTCTGTCCTTGAGGATTCTGGAAGGTGTACTCTCCATGTGTTATCACCCTCCACATTCTTGGATCATCAGACTTGATATGAAACTACATCTTGTTCTTCCAGTGAGTGTAGTTGTCTCCATTGAAGAGGTGGTCTATTTGGTGTAGAACCTTCTTCTGCTGCTAGAATGCTTGCATGAGACATCTTGATCGTCTTCCAAAGCAGTTAGCTTTCTAGAAGAGACCCGCTTTGATACCAATTGAAACTCACAAGCGCTCCTGATGCGCCCCCGACGTGTCGTGGACGTATCGTGGACTCTAATAAAACTTGATAGACAAGAGGCAACTATTAAACTGGAAAAACACATTTCGATTGAGAATTTACACACACTAAATTCACTCAATCTCCCTTGCCCCACACACGGACTCCTAGGACAGTTTTGACTTTATCCCTAAAGTCGTCAACCCTCTCCTAACTATCGGCCTACGGTTCCCCGACCTTTCCTCGACCTGTCGTCCTATCAAATACCCAATGTATTGATACTATAACCTAGTCCTCTCTAGCTCACCAACTCTCTAGCACTTACACACACTCCTAAGTCTGATCCACACTTGCCCACATTATCTCTATCTTTTCTCTCGTACAGGGGCTTATCTTTTAAGGAACATTAAGCCACGTATTTATACAAGTTAGTTGAGATGCCAACTAACAACCTAGGAGTTGCAGACTTTATGAGTAGAATACTCATTCTTCTACAAATATAATATCCTCACTCTACTGCAGATTTTCGTTCAACTTGATCTGGAGCCACCAGCACACGCGTTGCTTTGTGAATGGGCAAGTTGGCGGCGCGTCTCCCCAAGTGGTCGGTCACCACTTGCACACTTCAACTTGTCTAGCTCATTAATGCTCATAAATGCTCTCTTCTGAAGTATTACGGCGATGTAATGATGTTCATCAATAGCTGATAAGTGCAAAACATAGACTTTTAGGGTTTAAATACCGTATGAATTGCAATATCTGAAACACATGTTTCCCACTTATTATGTGTTTTTTCCCTAAGATTTATGTTTTGACATGAGCTAATGCATTTTATATGTTCAATGTACGAAAAAGCCATGTAATTAAGTAGATTTACTCATAAGGATTTCAGCGCAACAAACAGGGATTAAATCGGAGCTCAAACGAAGATTTTAGAGGGAAAATAATTCTCGTTCGGACCTGTGTCCGGACATGCAGGTCCGGACGCAACACGTGGAAGCAAGCTCCGCACAGCGTTGACATGTCCAAACCAGCAGGTCCGGACGCTGGTTCGGACACGTCGGTAAAATCAGCAAACAGAGCAGAATCGATATAGTGTGAAAAGATAAATCAATTTTATCTTTTCACACGCCTCTTCCACCAACTTACCCTTCCTTTTTACCCCAATATCACTATAAATATACCGATAACCCTCCATTAACATATATCTCATTCCATCCCCAAACTTATGTCATTTTTCCTCCACAAAATTACCATTACCTCTCCAAAAATCATACATCCCATCTACAAAATTTCCACATAAAATCCACACATCACCTCATCCCATAAAACATTCCATTTCCATACCATTATTCTATCCAACCTCTGTCCAAAATATTAGCAGTCAAAATAGTGGAGCTGAATTAATTATCTTTTCCAGATGATTTCTTTTACTTCTTATTTTGTCTTCTTTTTAACTATGTTGGGCTAAGAGGATATATTCTGGGTGAAGGTTAATTTATAGTCTGTTTAATTAGGTAATTATGTTTTAATCGGTTTAATTAAATACAGTTTGTTACGATTAAAGCTTATCTCTCGCCTTTTTAATAAATTTCATGAATTTATTAAAATGCTTTACTAATTCTATTTTGATCAGATCCGTGATAAATAAACAGGTTAATTAAGCCGTAAATCTGTAGAAAGCTTATTATGATTTAATAAGTTAGTATTTTCAGACGCAAATAAAATTTCTCATACTTAATCCGTTTACATGTGTTTTACTCGAACCTGGATTAGACCGAGCATGTTCTGGTAAACGAGTTCTTTTGAGTCTATGATTTAGTCCTCAAGATAATAACAGGAATTTTGCCAAACTATCACAATAAAACCAGTAGACATAGCATAGAAGAGCATACTATATAAACCTGAACCTAGAGTCCCGTTTAATTTATCTTCCACTAAGATAATTTTATCTGCTATTTAACTTTATAATAACAAGTTAATTAATTCCCCCCTTTTGTGACAAAGCTTAGGTATTATATTATTTCACTATAAGTCCCACGGTTCGATACCCGGCCGCTTCTGTCTTACTATACTACTGCGACCGGGATTTGTTTGCAGCCCGATAGATATTTTGAGTTATTAATTTCTTTCTCAATTGTTTTAAATACACCAGTTCCAACCTCTCACATTATCCTGTCTGCAATAGCCTTTGCTTATCTTGTTATATTGCCCAATAATGAGATACACCTTTTGTCGTGTGTTTGTCATGAGCTAGTTGCTTGTGTGGTTGTGAATAATCTGAGTGAGTTTGTCAACGTTGCTAACTCCGTTTGGTCCTTGTTTGATGTCTGGTGTAAGAGATATGTGATGGTGTGGTTCATGACTGCTTGTGTCTTGCTAGAAGTTCTCCGGACCTCTCACCGATAGGTGCCCTACTGGTAGAGCACATGTCGTGGATTGAGCGCGCTTGCAACCTTGCGTGCTAAGCCACTCAAGACTTAAGTGCGCTTACAACCTTGCGTGCTAAGCCACTTTTTCACCTATCTATCTGAAAACATGAATCTTGACAAGCGCATTAGATAGATAACACAAGGTTTGCTATCATCAAAACTAAAGGATCTTGTCTTAACAGGTAATCCTTGCCCTAGATATTTAATTTCATCATACATCATACTGATAAGTATATGGATAAGAAATATAATTCTTTGAAGTTCAATGGTGGACATTGTAAATTTCCAATATCACATTATGGAAAAATGGGGTATTCGAGTCGTTATACTTAGGCCACCGGATCTTTGAGAGCTGACCAAGGAAGAGGATATCCTGGTCATTATGGATAAGAAGGTCATGTCTAAGGAATTTCTCTTTGGATATTGGGGGGGGGGGGAGCTCCAAGAGTCAAGGTCAAGCCTCCTTTAGATGTCGTAGAGCTCCTCTAATAGATTGGGCTTTGAGAGATAAGAAGTTGAATTCAGTTTTATGAAGCTCGGCAAGGCCGGATTTGAGAAGCCAAAGCTTTTTGACAATCCAGTACATCTTTTTCTAGAAAGGGGGACTCTCCAAGCCTCACAAACGAGGGGGGGGGGGGGAGGAGGGATCGCTGGCTTAGATATTGAGAAACTTGAAGCTCCTGGAAAGGGGGTTAGGCCTAGCTAAGGAGATAATCATAGAGTTATGGTCAGAAACAAAAGGGAGGAGGAAGTAGCGTAGCTTAACGGGCAGACAGCTATCTAATCCTCATTGACAAGGACACGGTAAATTTTCCCCAAGGCATGGTCAGGGTTATCCTTATTGTAGAAGTGGCCATAGTAGCGCAGGTCATAGCGACCCGCTTTGGTCATTCAATCTGTAAAATCGTTGTAGTCCCTAGGGGAAGGAGTATAGCAACTAATTCTATCTTCAACGAAGAGGATGTTATTGAAATCACCTGCCCCAACCCAAGGGCCCCCTAAGGTGTCACTAAGGCAAGTGATTTCCTCCTAGAGTTGAGATCTACATGCTAGATTGTTCATCCCATACACAATGGACAGGGTAAAGGAGAGGTTCCATGAGGCGAGACATCACAAGAGAGCATTTGCATCAAAGTGTGGATGAGGTAAAGAGATATGAGAGAAAGATAAAAAAAGGATCCAAATGCTTCCATTGGGGTGGTACGAGTAGTTATGAAAAAAGATTCGTAAGGGAAAATAATGAGATAAAAAAGGGACCATGGTTGTTGAAAGAGAAATGGATCTCAACAAGACCGAAACACAACTTACCGACTTCACAAAATGTTGGATTTCATGGATCTTTAAGGGGTCATTACAACCTCTAATATTCCAGACATCAAATTCATATAGAGATAAATGAGTGAATATATTTTGTAAACAATATAGGTTTGAGTGAGTAAAATGGCAAAATGGTAATAAGTGAAGTAGAAAAATAAGAGAAAATTGGATTCACGTATTGATAAGGATTAAATGTTTCTCTTCTTTTACCATGAGGATTAAAGATTGTTAGTTCACAATTGTGGAAAAATAGACATTATTGTCCAGCATCTTGCATTCAAAATTCTCACAAATTCACAATATGGACCCAATATTGTTTGTGTGACTACATGATTCACAGTGTATACTAAAATGTTTTCTAAATGATCATATTGCCCTTAACTATTAAGTACCTATAACTAGTTCATAAGATGCCCATTGGTAAGAAAAAATAGAAAAATATGTACTTATGGAACAATATGAAAAATATGGAAAAATATAAAGTTATAAAAAGTTACACATATTGGGCAATGAGATTACAAGTTGTAGAAACTATCTAAAAATAACAACAATATTACAATTAGATTAATTAATATAAAAGATCTTGAAAACTTTCGTAATTCATAATACCACAAATATATAGAGTTTCAAATGGAAGTCACATATTTTCTTTTGTATTCACAAGATGCCATAAAGGCGGTTCATTATGTTGCGAGAAAGACATTAATACCATGTTATTATTGATTGTTCATAAGATGCCCTTAAGTGGTCAAAAGTTATAAATCAATAGAAAACTTTAAATTTTTTGTTATTTACTAAAAAAATTTGATTTCATAATGATTTTAATAATTTTGCAAAGTTAATATAATTTTTGTAATACCCCTACCGCTAATTCCGTCATTACCGTCTAATCATCTCGTACTTCTATACATACATTGCGGATAGTCCATACACAACTGCGGGTGATACAATGCCATTGGCCACCCACATGACTAACAAGGCCTACTTCCATTACAGTATCGGTCTGATGGACTGGAATACCCGAGTACAAAACAAATACAATCAACACTTCAATTACAAACCGAGTATATATAATTCTCCAATCAATACAGTGCTCAATATTTACAATCCAATATACTGAGTCTACTAATGTACAACCCAAAGTACAATCTGTTCTCACAGGTCTAAACACAATTACCATGAGTCTAACATCCTACCCATGTCTCACAAGTCTACATACTTCCCCAAAATACATAAAGGTGTACCACAAGGTACACCGGCAATTCAAAAGGCCACTAGCCTATTTATAATTCGGTACACCAATTATAATTTGCTAACTATCAAAAAGCACAACATCTTGGTCTCGTCACGACCACTAACTTTCTTGGGTACCTGAAATAAAAATAGTGCCCCAAGAGGCTCAGCAAATAGCTGGTATGAAATTCGTGTACCCCGCGTGCCAATGGGGGTATGCCGACTATGTTGTCGCATACATGAGGTTCATTTATTTTGTACATGCATACATGCTATAATTGTAACACCCCTACTACGCACATAATAATACTTGAAATTGCAGCGGAATTAAACAACTAAACAATAACTAAACGATTCGGTGCTACAACGGCGTTAACCACCCACGTGGTTAACAAGGCAGAATAAATACAAGCGTATCGGTCTGATGATCAGACTCCCGAGCATAGAACTAATAACTTTTAATACATTAACCAAATACCGAGTTTATTACTACATCCATAAACATGTCTGTACATCACAAACTGACAACGACCGTCACTGTACTACAACAGTACCAAAATATACCGCCACGAGAGCAAAGGCGCATCCCGGGCTTAACATCCAAAATGATCAAAAGTAATCCTGCATCCTAGAATCTAAAGCCATTTTGCTTCTTCGATCCTCATCCTGCAGTAAAAGAAATATGGAGCCCCCGAGGGGGTCAGCAACCCTTGGCTGGTATGGTTAACGCGCAGCCCATCGGCTACCGGGATACGCGCAACTAATTGTCATGATGACATGGCATTCTTTTTAAACACACAACATATACATATATCACAACATGAGTATTGTACACAACATCACACATAACATACAAGAACAATTCCTTTTAGGAAGTGAACCAATACAATTAGTTCCCATGGAGAGCCTAGAGAATGTTGCCATGCTCATGCTAAGCTCGTTACATAACTCGTTACCGTCCTGTTAGATTGAACGAATAACTTAACACAAGGTGCCTCGGATATAGTGATCCAAGCACACCGAAACATCACATAGTATGCCCCTATGGCCCGACGTGAGTCAGTAAAATAGCCTTGGTTAAGCTAAAGGGAAGGTTGGAAACCAAATTGGAAAACAACCATAACATACAAAGAGAATCGAACCGGTTATGACATCGACTCCCATACTCACACGCGTGGCCGGAACAGACCGGACTCCTCACTTCCCTCGTTAGAACTTGTTAGTAGTTCAACATTGAACTCAATAAACAATTCACAAACAATTGGTTAAGTCTTGTTAGACATACACAAGGGAAGAGAGAGTCATACTTAACAATACAATAATATTTAACAACTATAAACTCATTACATGACTTAAGTCTTACAAGGTCATAAACACACAGAAAAACAAACAACACACAAGCCGGTGTAAACCGGTAGGCAACAGACTGCAAGAAAACCATACCTTGGTCCTTGCTTCGACTGGCTCCCACCTTGAGAGAATCCTATACACATTTAGTAACGTCGGTTAATTAACGCACTACTCCATTGTTAAAATTACTACTCCACATTTCTAGTTATCTCATTCCGACATTTTGTTTTAACTTCTTATCATTTAAAATGTCATTATAACACTCCTAACGTGTCCTATATAACCTTATAATATCATTTCTAACTTATCCCTATCATTAGGCATCATTTAATAACCTAAAACTAAGTTTTTATAGTGGTCCAGGACTTGGTCCCCAACTAAGGTCCCGGACCTACACTTAACAAAATCCTCGGCCTGTTTTAATGGGGTGGTCCGGGACTTCATACAAGTCCTAAGTCCCGGACCATTCTAGGCAAAAACTCTCGGGGGTATTTAAGGGGGTGGTCCGGTACTTCTTACATAACTTAAGTACCGGACCAAGACTTGCAAAAATCCTCGGCCCCTTTTAATATATGGTCCGGGACATCATCCAAAACCTAAGTCCCGGACCACTGCTACAGATTCACCTTTTGAACATTTTTCTAAGTCTTGTTGCAATGGTTCTCCTCACCCATTAAATATATAAACTTGCCAATGATCTTAGGTATATTCTAATGCCAAAATATCATCTTAAACACACCTAGTTCCTTATCTAACTTGTTACTCAATTTTTCTTAAAATTCATTAACACTTGTAACATTTATACTAGGTTTCTAAATGGTGTTTCTCACCTATGGTAACTACTATCCCAAAATGCTTTCTCCTCATTTTAACATCATCTCCCAAGCATCATTTCTTACCCTCTTACACCCTAGTTGATGTCTAAGTTCCTTTGTTTACCTAGAACACCTTATGACATTATTTCTCCTCTTGCAAGATACTTAAGCATTTCCAACATTTCTAGTTCACCAAACCTTATGTAAACACTTAGAACTTCTTGCACATTTCCTAAATTTTGACATGGATTCTCCTAGAACGTTACTAAGCCAAAACACTTTGTTTTCTCCATTAAGCACACAAGAACACCTAAATTCACCAAGAACACTCTCACACACAAAGTTTCACCAAATTTACACTACATCACAATATAGTGCATAATTTAAATTGCATGGCACTTAGGCCCTTAAAATGCATGGCTATTAGGCCCTTAAAGTGCATAACTCTTAAACACTGAATTTCCACAATATATATGCCTTTGACCTGCAATTACATACAACAACATATATGTCCTTTTACTAGTCTCCTTGAGAACATTTCACTAGGTCATTATCATTATCTCTTTAAGTAGTTTTAACAAGCATTATAAGCTCATTTCTCCTAAGGCATTAAACACATTAGGTTAGCATGTTTACCTCTTTTCATACAAACTTCTTTCTTGTTTCCTTGTTTAAAATCGGCTAGGTATTTGATTCCTTGTCAACTACTAAACAATATACAAGCAATGTAATGAGTATACAAGCTCCAAGCTTAAACTCATTGTAAACCCTAGGTTTTACATTGTTTCTAAAGCATTAAGATAGTTGTTTTACCTTGGTATTTGAAGAGAGTTTGAATATCTATCAAGAGAGGACTCCACCTAGTCCTTGAAAGGTTGGAATGAAGCTAGAACAAAGCAATATAATGAGCACCATCAATGGTGATTTTCGGTCATGATAAAAACATGGAGGAAATGAAGTTTTTATTTGAGATTCCTTACCTAGAAGCAAAGGAGAACAATAATATAGAAATATAAGCTCAAGCTCCTTCAATGGTGGAACTCCATGGCACCGAAATGGTGGTCTTGAAGTTTTGAGAAGATATGAATGAAGAGCTTGATGAGACTAAGAGAATGGTGGTGTTTGTTTTTAATTTGGTTAAGTGAGCTAGGAGTTACAAGAGATCAAAGATGGAGTTTTGATGGTGGTGGTGTATTACTGTGAGAGAGAGCAAGGAGATGGAGTAGGTGAAGTGTTGAAGACGGTGGGAAATGAAAGAAGGAAAGAGAGAATGAGATAAGTCTTGCTTTTAGAAGATATTTGTACTTAATAAAGTAAATAGTAACTAAGTAGTCATCTTTTATTTACTTAACATATTAACAAGGGTGGTGAGTCACCACACCTTAAAAACCGGCCCCCAATAGTACGTAGGGGTATTTTAGTCTTTATTTGTCAATTTAATTATTTATAATAACATATGTTACAAACTAGCTTATAAAACTTACTATTCATAAAAACAAGGCACATAGAAGTGAAATTTTTGATTTCCCATTGATATAGAGTTCCAAATGTGATACTATATAGTACACATATTAATTAAAGAGTAATGATGGACATTTAGCCATTCAAAACTCATTTACAAGACAATTTTTCAAAAATGTGCTTTAGGACTCCTTAAAGCACATTTTGTATTTTAACTTGTTTTCAAGCTTGGTTTTCTTTGCTAATTGGTTTAATATGTTCATTAGTATATAAATAAGGTCTTGGTAAGTTCATTAGGTCATAACCAAGCTTATCCCAAGCTTAGAGCACATTTTGGCTCTTATTGACCTTAAAGCACATTTTGTGTTTCTTATGGTTTAAATTGCTTACTAATGCTTCTAAGACTCTTTTTAGTCTTAATATACCGTATTTAAATGTTTAAACAACATAACTAGGTTTGGGGTATTTCAATCTACCCCCCTTAAAAGAACTTTGTCCCCAAATTTCATACTTCCACATATCCTAAATATTAGAACACGGGAACACATATCAACAACACTTCCATAACAACATTAACAACATCTTTACATAACATCGGACACAAGGTCCAAACAACAAAACATCACAACATCATTCAGACTCAGCGGTCTATAACATAACAGGGTAACAATATAACAACACAACACAGACAATGTATCCAAATACATGTCGTACACACATAACCAAAACGGCTCTACCCCCCTTAAATAGGGGTACGCTCCGTACCCTATACATACAAACGCTAAGAAGTAAACAATGACGGGTACTTCGCCTTCATCTTTTCTTCCAGCTCCCAAGTGGCCTCCTCAACGTCCTGGTTAGACCAGAGAACCTTCACCAGTCTCACAGACTTATGGCGAGTGTCTCGAGTCTTAGTGTCCAGAATCTGTACCGGAGTCTCCACTTATCGCATGGTCGGCTCTAAGGTTAGCCTTTCAGGCTGAAGTACATGAGACGGATGAGACATATATTTCTTCAACTGGGACACATGAAATACATCATGCACCTTGCCCACCTCGGCGGGTAAATCAAGTCTGTAAGCTACCGGGCCGATCCGCTCTGTCACAACATATGGCCCCACATATTTCGGGCTCAACTTGCCTTTCTGGCCTAAACGAAACACTCCCTTCATGGGGGATACTCTCAAGAATACCTGATCGCCCACGGTGAACTCCAGGTCACGTCTGCGCATGTCTGCGTACGACTTCTGTCTATCCTGAGCTGCCTTCATGTTAGCCTGGATCTGGCGAACTTCTGCCTGAACTTGTTCAAGATACTCTGGTCCTATAATGACTGTCTCACTCGACTCATCCCAGCATAATGGCGTGCGGCATGGTCTATCGTACAAGGCCTGGAAGGGAGACATCTTGATCGATGCATGGTAACTGTTGTTGTAGCTAAACTCGATCAGATGTAACTTGTCAATCCAGCTGGTCAGAAAGTCAAGTGCACATGCACGTAACATATCCTCTAGTGTCTGGATGGTGCGCTCACTCTGACCATCTGTCTGTGGGTGGAACGCTGTACTTAGCTTCAGCTCGGTACCAAGCGCTTCCCGTGTGGATTTCCAGTACCTGGAGAGGAATGTGGTATCCCTGTCAGGCACGATAGTCTTCGGTACCCCATGGTGCCGAACAATCTCTCTATCAAGAGCTCTGCAGGTCTTGCCACTTTCTAGGTGTCCTTCATCGGTATGAATCAAGCCACCTTGGTCAGTCAGTCAACAATAACCCAAACCATATTCAGACATCCCCTTGTAGGCGGAAGCCCTACTACGAAGTCCATAGAAATGTCATGGAACTTCCACTCAGGCACTAGCATTGGCTGTACCATACCACCAGGCCGTCGGTGCTCAAACTTGACCTTCTGACAAGTGAGACACCTCAACACATGATCATTCACATCCTTTTTCATTCCAGTCCACCAAAAATAATGTTTCATACCCTTATACATTTTTGAAGCTCGGGGTGAATCGAAGTCGTAGAACAATGGGATTCACTCAGTATGCGCTCCTTCAGCTCAGCGCTACTCCTCGGAATACACAGTCGGCCATTCAGCCTAATCAGGTCATCATCGTGGAGTCTGAAGTCATAATTCTGACCCTCGAATATGCCATCAATAAGCTTCTGTCTAATCTCCAACATATACTTATCCGTCATCTGAGCACTCCGCACCTCTTCAACCAAGCTAGAATGAGAGACTAGCGAATGGAGAGAGTGTGCTCGGCGACTCAATGCGTCAGCTACCACATTTGCCTTACCCTCCTTATACTGCAGATTGATGTCGTAGTCATTTAGAAACTCGACCCACCTTCTTTGTCTCATGTTCACTCCTTATGAGTGAACAAGTACTTTAGACTCTTGTGGTCAGAATAAATTGTCACACTTACCCCATACAAATGATGTCGCCATATCTTCAATGCGAAGACAATGGCACCCAATTCCAAATCGTGGGTAGGGTAGTTTTCTTCATGCTTCTTCAGCTGTCGGGAGGCGTACGCTACGACCTTCCCGTATTGCATCAACACACAACCCATACCTCTGCCTGATGCGTCACAATAGACCTCAAAACCATCTGGACCATCTGGTATAGTCAGGACTGGTGCAGATGTCAGAGCATCCTTGAGCGTCTAAAAAGAACTCTCACAATCGACTGTCCACTCGAATGGAGCATCCTTCTTCATTAAGGAAGTCATCGGCTTCGAGACACTGGAGAAGTCCTTCACAAACCTCCTATAATAACCTGCCAGACCGAGGAAGCTCCTGATGTCGGTAACTGTCTTCGGCCTAGGCCAGGTGCGCACTGCATCTATCTTTGCCGGATCAACAGCGATCCCGGCTTCAGATATCACATGTCCAAGAAAGGATACTTGGTACAACCAAAATTCACACTTTGAAAATTTAGCGTACAACTGATTCTTCCTCAAGGTTTGTAACACATTCCTCAGGTGGCTTTCATGCTCACCTCTCGATTTCGAGTACACAAGTATGTCGTCGATGAAGACTACCACTGACTTGTCCAACTGGTCTTGGAACAAGCGGTTCATTAAGTCCATGAACTTGGCTGGTGCATTGGATAGACCAAATGGCATAACCGTAAACTCATAATGCCCATACCTAGTTCTGAATGCTGTCTTCTCAATGTCACTGTCACGGATGGCAATCTGATGGTATCCGGATCGTAGATCTATCTTGGAGAATACTGATGCCCCTTTCAACTGATCAAATAAGTCGTCAATGCATGGTAAAGGGTAACGGTTCTTCACCGTAACTGCATTCAGCTCCCGATAGTCAATACACAGGCGGAGGCTACCGTCCTTCTTCTTCACGAAGAGGACCGGCGCTCCCCATGGTGAAACGCTAGGGCGGATAAACCCCTTGTCGAGTAGGTCTCTCAGCTGCTCCTTGAGCTCTGTCATCTCTGCTGGAGCCATACGATAGGCGCCTTCGCAATTGGTCCGGTGCCCGGAACCAAATCAATCTCAAACTCAACTTCCCGTGCTGGCGGCATGCCTGGCAGTTCCTTAGGAAATACATCAGGAAACTCCGACACTACCGGCACATCAGGACTAAACTCTGGATCTCTCTCTATGTCCTGGACATAGCAGAGGTATACATCACTCCCTCGTCGTAATTCACGATACATAGCCATGGCGGTGATGATCTGAGTCGAAGGCTCCCTGGGCCTCTGGCGGTAAGATATGGTAACCCCAGATGGACTCCGAAGAAGTAGACGATGCTCGGCACACAGGATCCTGCCCTTGTACCGCTCCAACCAGTTCATCCCGACAATCACGTTAAAACCAAGTCCGTCGAACTCTATCAAGTCGATCAAAAATTCTTCACCTCTGATTCTCACAACAACATCTTGGTGGTAGCGGGTACACCTGATCCGTTCTTTCGACGGGAGAGTGACTAGGAAGTCTGGCATCTCATCACCGTCTAACCTCAGCCTCTTCACAAAAGATAGCGAAATAAATGTATGTGAGGCTCCGGAGTCGAACAAGATCGAAGCGTCCACGCCATTGACTGGAAAGGTACCGGTGAGGATTGTGCCACTCCTGCCAGCTTCTGCCTCATTGCAGACACTCAGTATACCTCCCGTTCCGAGTGCACAGCCTAATTCATTGGCAAACTAATAAGTATTGGGTAACAACACGGTTTATATGCTTCAAACAACTCCACTTTATTCATTAACACACTCTTTTTACAACATTCGTTGGCTTATACTGTCGCCATATTTAACACTTACAACATCCTTAACATACACTGGTTCAACACATCACATAATTATACAAAGCTTAAAACTGTCTGAAGGTCAAATTCAAACGTCCGGGTTTCATGTGTGTGGCATTGATCACTGCCGATGGTGCAGTATTCAGTTTGATCTTCTTGATGCCATGGTATAGCATCCTTGACTGCCCACCCATGATTAACACATCTCCTGATTTTAGTACTAGCTTCTTTGCGAGATCAGCACGCTTCTGCTCGCCATACACAAACACTGCGGTATCACCAATGGACCAAGACACCACGGGTACTCCCTTACTTAGAGACTCGGGTGACTCGTCCTTGTCTTGGTGTAAACCAAACCGTCCACCTTTCTAGTAGAAGTTCACAATGCATAGATCTGCTTTCACATTTGGAACTGAATCCGTTTTAACTTGTTGAGCAATTCCTACGGCGTGGTTAACGACCGCAAGGAACTCCTCAGGTATACTTGGTACAGTTGCTCCATCTTCAGCTCGCACTTCTTGATATGTCTTGGTGTAAGGGTTCCAGTCCTTACCCATGCACATCATCTTCAATTTCATTCTTGATCTGCTCGGGTATTCGGGTGTGTAGAAACCTCCTGGTTTTGCTCCAAGTTCGTCGCATCGTCTGATGATATGGATTTGTGCTTCCGGTGTCAGGTATCCATTTAAGAGTACCATACCTGGTTGGATGACCTGACATTGCTCCATTGGAAAGTCGGTGATGCCGATGGTGGTTTCTTCAGGGTTTGGTGTGGGTGGGATTGGATAACATATATTGAAGGTTCTTTTAAGTTTAGAGTATTCTAATTAGGTGACTTTCACACTATACTTTAATTATTTACTCACATGGTTGTTTACTTAAACTCACTAACACACATGCATGAAATACGGTATGCAATCACTTATTTCACTCAATAGTTTAGGCAGTACCTGGTCTAGAAGAGGGCCCTGGCGCCTCAGACCGGTCCACCACATTCAGGGCGGCCTTGCCGGACCCCGACCCCTTCCCCTTCTGGGAATCTGTGTACCTCTGATCTGGGGGTGGCTGATTCGCCGTCTTCGGGCCATCGGTGGTCGCAGTGGCCTTACCCTTCCATTGCCCCTTGGGCCTGTAGTTTCTACTGTTCGGGTTCTGCCAGCACTCATAGTCGCGGTGCCCCATCTTCTTGCAGTATCGGCACTGCACATCATTACCCTTGCAGTCCTTGCCGGGGTGGTCTCCGTTACACCACTTGTAGTAATAGTGGCGCTCCGGTCCAGAGCCCGTGCTAGCTGCTAACACATCACACACTCAGTACATTCTTCACAAGTTAATAACACACACTAGATTTCGGTATTGAAATTTGTTAATTACCCTTGGGTGGGTAAGAACGTAAGGGCTTGGCCGCATACGCATAGGTGAGCTGCAGCAGCTCCTCAGCGGTGGTGGTCTGGGTCTGGCCCTTGCCACCCTGTTGCTGTCCTTTCTGGGACTGGGGGTATGGCTTCCTCTTCTTTCCTCCCCCTTACCCTTGCGTGCCTTGGCCCTCGTTCATGGCCTTGCGCTTGAGCGCACTCTCCTCTTCCCTCAGACGGACGGTGATCTCCACAATTGCAGCGGCATGGTAGCACTCCTATATTTAGGGTGTCAGTTATGCCCCGCCAAACAAATTCACATCACATTAACACATTGCACATACTTATTCACATCACACTGTAGTCCCATTACCTGCAAAGTAGTATATCCGGTTGGCCCCATGCCATAGCGTAGGCGGTAGCTCAGTCCGTTGTAGAAACGGTTCACAAGAATCCGGTCTGAGTAACCCAGATCCGGTAGCAGGTGGATAAGTCCGATGAAGGCTGAGTAGTACTCATCTACTGTCATCTTATCCCCTTGCCTCAGATTGTCCAGCTCCAGGCGCTTGGCCTCTTGCACGTGTATCGGGTAATACTTGGCTCGCAACAGAGCCGTGTACTCCCTCCACTGAAAGGTCGGGTCAGCAACTCTGCCCTCCCGTACTAACTTCCACCAGCTATGTGCCGAACCCTTCAAGTAGTAAGCGGCAAGTCGAACCTTGGCCTCTTCAGGCACCACCAAGGTCTCGAAGGCGGTCTCCATCTCGGAGATGTACGCCTCCAGCTTACGAGGGTCGGTCTCCCCACTGAAAGATGGTGGCCTCAGATCAGCCAACGCCTTGACCCAGTTGGTCTCTCGTGGCGGTGGCGGTGGTGGTGGCTGAACTCCGGGCTGTTGCCCCTGCTGCATCGCAGCTACCAACTGGGGTACCATCTGGGCTACGGCGGCTGCTACTACCTCAGCCATAACCTGAGCCGTAGTATTCTCGCCCTGGTCACCCGTATCTCTAGTACCGTGTCCACGGCCTCTACCTCTCGGTTGACCTGACATCTGAATTCACATGAACATTCATTAGCAATATGCTTGCACACTTATCGGTCCAACGGTTGTAACATCCTCCCGACAACAAGGTAATTCCACACTCAGTTAGTGGTCATCCTTCTCATAACTGTTCACTTAGGTAACTATGGTTAGATTTCCTAACTCGGTATATCCCTAAGCTCGGTATTCTAGTCATCAGAGCGATACTTCGCTCTGATACCACTTTTTGTAACACCCCTACTACGCACATAATAATACTTGAAATCGCAGCGGAATTAAACAACTAAACAATAACTAAACGATTCGGTGCTACAACGCCGTTAACCACCCACGTGGTTAACAAGGCAGAATAAATACAAGCGTATCGGTCTGATGATCAGACTCCTGAGCATAGAACTAATAACTTTTAATACATTAACCAAATACCGAGTTTGTTACTACATCCATAAACATATCTCTACATCACAAACTGACAACGGCCGTCACTGTACTACAACGGTACCAAAATATACCACCACGGGAGCACAGGCGCATCCCGGGCTTAACATCCAAAATGATCAAAAGTAATCCTGCATCCTAGAATCTATAGCCATTTTGCTTCTTCGATCCTCATCCTGCAGTAAAAGAAATATGGAGCCCCCGAGGGGGTCAGCAACCCTTGGCTGGTATGGTTAACACGCAGCCCATCGGCTACCGAGATACGCGCAACTAATTGTCATGATGACATGACATTCTTTTTAAACACACAACATATACATATATCACAACATGAGTATTGTACACAACATCACACATAACATACAAGAACAATTCCTTTTAGGAAGTGAACCAATACAATTAGTTCCCATGGAGAGCCTAGAGAATGTTGCCATGCTCATGCTAAGCTCGTTACATAACTCGTTACCGTCCTGTTAGATTGAACGAATAACTTAACACAAGGTGCCTCGGATATAGTGATCCAAGCACACCGAAACATCACATAGTATGCCCCTATGGCCCGACGTGAGTCGGTAAAATAGCCTTGGTTAAGCTAAAGGGAAGGTTGGAAACCAAATTGGAAAACAACCATAACATACAAAGAGAATCGAACCGGTTATGACATCAACTCCCATACTCACACGCGTGGCCGGAACAGACTGGACTCCTCACTTCCCCCGTTAGCACTTGTTAGTAGTTCAACATTGAACTCAATAAACAATTCACAAACAATTGGTTAAGTCTTGTTAGACATACACAAGGGAAGAGAGAGGCATACTTAATAATACAATAATATTTAACAACTATAAACTCATTACATGACTTAAGTCTTACAAGGTCATAAACACACAGAAATACAAACAACACACAAGCCGGTGTAAACCGGTAGGCAACAGACTGCAAGAAAACCATACCTTGGTCCTTGCTTCGACTGGCTCCCACCTTAAGAGAATCCTATACACATTTAGTAACGTCGGTTAATTAACGCACTAGTCCATTGTTAACATTACTACTCCACATTTCTAGTTATCTCATTCCCACATTTTGTTTTAACTTCTTATCTTTTAAAATGTCATTATAACACTCCTAACGTGTCCTATATAACCTTATAATATCATTTCTAACTTATCCCTATCATTAGGCATCATTTAATAACCTAAAACTAAGTATTTATAGTGGTCCGGGACTTGGTCCCCAACTAAGGTCCTGGACCTACACTTAACAAAATCGTCGGCCTGTTTTAATGGGGTGGTCTGGGACTTCATACAAGTCCTAAGTCCCGGACCATTCTAGGCAAAAACTATCGGGGGTATTTAAGGGGGTGGTCCGGTACTTCTTACATAACTTAAGTACCGGACCAAGACTTGCAAAAATCCTCGGCCCCTTTTAATATATGGTCCGGGACATCATCCAAAACCTAAGTCTCGGACCACTGCTACAGATTCACCTTTTGAACATTTTTCTAAGTCTTGTTACAATGGTTCTCCTCACCCATTAAATATATAAACTTGCCAATGATCTTAGGTATATTCTAATGCCAAAATATCATCTTAAACACACCTAGTTCCTTATCTAACTTGTTACTCAATTTTTCTTAAAATTCATTAACACTTGTAACATTTATACTAGGTTTCTAAATGATGTTTCTCACCTATGGTAACTACTATCCTAAAATGCTTTCTCCTCATTTTAACATCATCTCCCAAGCATCATTTTTTACCCTCTTACACCCTAGTTGATGTCTAAGTTCCTTTGTTTACCTGATAAGTGTGAAACATATAGGCTTTTTAGGGTTTAAATACCTTATAATTTGTAACAATTCAGGCAATGTTTCCCACTTATTATATGTTTTTCCTAAGATTGATGCTTTGATAAGAACTGATGTGTTATATATGTTAAATGCAGGAAAATCCCAGGAAATAAAGATTATACATCATAAGGATTACAACACAACAAACGGGGAACAAATCAGGAGAAGAGACAAAAATTGGTCTTGTCCGGATCAGTTTGGCCGGACACAAAGCCGGACATCCCTTGTCCAGATCTGATTGGGCCGGATGCAAGCCGGACATGACTAAAATTCCAGATCCAAGAGTTCGCGTTTCAGATCTAAAACTCTGTGTCACGTCCGGATCCGGACACGATCCGGACGTCACACAGAATTGAAAAATAAAAAGGCACGCACTGATAATTAGCCTTTCGGCTAATTATCAGACGGCGCAATAAGAAGACAGGGGAGCGGCGCACTGAACATTGATTAATCCAGGCTCCATGCTCAATCAAACTATGCACTCACACAAACGTCAAAATCACCACTAACCCTTGTTTTCCTCCTCTAACCCTATATAAACCCAGCATTGCGTTCATTCCAATTGGCACTAGACTTCACAGTCTAACCCCTCATCTCTCCCTCTCTGCATATCCTCTTATTCACACACTCCATCTCCATTCATCAAATCCCCTCCGTAAAACTGCATCGTTGACTCACAAAATCCATAATCATTCCCTCAAAAAACCTCCGTAATCTTCATCGGTCATTCATACACATATCCCGTATCCATACACACCATTTAGCCGCGTCCTACCCTTGTCCGGATCCGGACACACTCACTCCACCCACGTCCGGATCACGTCCGCCCCGGCTTAGCCGGACACATTCATTTTACACACGTCCGGATCACGTCCGACCCTGTGGATCCGGACACCTCACAAACCTCACCAAAACTTCCACTTTCGCCCCATTTCACCCAGTCCACTCCATTATCACCGAGATCAACCTTCAAGCTAGCACGGCGCAAGGACAAAGGACGGAGCGAGCAAGAAGATCTTCGTAACAGATGATTTCTTCTAACTCTCTCTCATTTATGATTATAATTGCTATGTCTAGCTAAGAGGATATACTCTAGGGGAAGGGATGTTGTAATTAGCTAAACTCTGCATTATGTTACTGCTTATTTGAGACAATTTGGATTGTTCAGGTTAATGCTTTTAAGTGCTTTTAATAAAAGTTGCTAAGTTATTATAAGCCCTCGAATCATGTTATGATCAGATAAGTGATTAACATTGACGGTCCTATTAACCTGTTACCTGTGATAATTGCAATCGGATAGATTACTTTAGTCACTAGGAGCTTTAGTCCGGATTAAAACCAGACTAGTAATTCTGTGCAATAAAACCATCTAGATATACTTGCTAGGACTAGACTAGAACTACATGCCCTGTCTAGATGAGCTATCTGGAATTAAGACTTAATACAGAATAGATAATTGAGAATTACAAGCCGATCCAAGTCTCCACTTAAGCGGTATAATATGCAGAACCTAGCTAGTGAAACAACTCCCTGAACCTAGAGTACCGTTCACACTCCCAAGACTATCACTTTACTTTATCTGCTATTTACTTTCTTGTTATTTATTTGCAACCCAAAACCAAAACAAAACCCCCTTTCGAGTTAACCATTACCTAAGGCTAGACTTACTTATCAAGTCCCGTGGATTGACACCCCGGTCGCTTCATTGAATTACTATACTATTTCGACCGGGATTTTTGCAACCTGACGATCTATTGAACTATTGAATTCTAGGATTATTTCTAGGCTTTTAATATGTCAAATAAATCGATTGCATTACCAAGAACACCTTAAGACATTATTTCTCCTCTTGTAAGATACTTAAGCATTTCCAACATTTCTAGTTCACCAAACCTTATGTAAACACTTAGAACTTCTTGCACATTTCCTAAATTTTGACATGGATTCTCCTAGAACATTACTAAGCCAAAACACTTTGTTTTCTCCATTAAGCACACAAGAACACCTAAATTCACCAAGAACACTCTCACACACAAAGTTTCACCAAATTTACACTACATCACAATATAGTGCATAATTTAAATTGCATGGCACTTAGGCCCTTAAATGCATGGCTCTTAGGCCCTTAAAGTGCATAACTCTTAAACACTGAATTTCCACAATATATATGCCTTTGACCTGCAATTACATACAACAACATATATGTCCTTTTACTAGTCTCCTTGAGAACATTTCACTAGGTCATTATCATTAGCTCCTTAAGTAGTTTTAACAAGCATTATAAGCTCATTTCTCCTAAGGCATTAAACACATTAGGTTAGCATGTTTACCTCTTTTCACACAAACTTCGTTCTTGTTTCCTTGTTTAAAATCGGCTAGGTATTTGATTCCTTGTCAACTACTAAACAATATACAAGCAATGTAATGAGTATACAAGCTCCAAGCTTAAACTCATTGTAAACCCTAGGTTTTACATTGTTTCTAAAGCATTAAGATAGTTATTTTACCTTGGTATTTGAAGAGAGTTTGAATATCTATCAAGAGAGGACTCCACCTAGTCCTTGAAAGGTTGGAATGAAGCTAGAACAAAGCAATATAATGAGCACCATCAATGGTGATTTTCAGTCATGATAAAAACATGGAGGAAATAAAGTTTTTATTTGAGATTCCTTACCTAGAAGCAAAGGAGAACAATAATATGTAGAAATATAAGCTCAAGCTCCTTCAATGGTGGAACTCCATGGCATCGAAATGGTGGTCTTGAAGTTTTGAGAAGATAGGAATGAAGAGCTTGATGAGACTAAGAGAATGGTGGTGTTTGTTTTTGATTTGGTTAAGTGAGGTAGGAGTTACAAGAGATCAAAGATGGAGTTTTGATGGTGGTGGTGTATTACCGTGAGAGAGAGCAAGGAGATGGAGTTGGTGAAGTGTTGAAGACGGTGGGAAATGAAAGAAGGAAAGAGTGAATGAGATAAGTCTTGCTTTTAGAAGATATTTGTACTTAATAAAATAAATAGTAACTAAGTAGTCATCTTTGATTTACTTAACATATTAACAAGGGTGGTGAGTCACCACACCTTAAAAACCGGCCCCCAATAGTACTTAGGGGTATTTTAGTCTTTATTTGTCAATTTAATTATTTATAATAACATATGTTACAAACTAGCTTATAAAAGTTACTATTCATAAAAACAAGGCACATAGAAGTGAAATTTTTGATTTCCCATTGATATAGACTTCCAAATGTGATACTATAGTACACATGTTAATTAAAGAGTAATGATGGACATTTAGCCATTCAAAACTCATTTACAAGACAATTTTTCAAAAATGTGCTTTAAGACTCCTTAAAGCACATTTTGTGTTTTAACTTGTTTTCAAGCTTGGTTTTCTTTGCTAATTGGTTTAATATGTTCAATAGTATATAAATAAGGTCTTGGTAAGTTCATTAGGTCATAACCAAGCTTATCCCAAGCTTAGAGCACATTTTGGCTCTTATTGACCTTAAAGCACATTTTGTGTTTCCTATGGTTTAAATTGCTTACTAATGATTTTAAGACTCTTTTTAGTCTTAATATACCATATTTAAATGTCTAAACAACATAACTAGGTTTGGGGTATTTCAATAATGAATAACCATACTTTTACACAATAGTGCATACATACATACATACATACATACATACATACATTCCAATACACGCAACGGAAGACCATCACAAATCAACCATTCATACTTACCAAGGTATTGAGATACACTTCTCAAGTTCATACACAATACTGTTAGTTACTTACTCATCCGGGTTAATCGGATGTACTTTACTCTTTTACTCGAGATCGTTTGACTTACACCAGTCATGATCTTACTTCGCCAATTACTTTTCTTACTTAAATACTGAAGTCAAGTCGGTATGACCTCCGGGCAGGGACTACGATATCGCACCACCGGGCTTTAGGGTGGCTTAATTCCTAGGGTTGCTATCCATTTAAGGGATTTGGACCACAAGGAAGAATAGGCCAGAACTCGGGAACAACCTCTCGTATTTCCTAGCTCTCACGGGTGGCCGAAGCTATATCAGACTTCTCTCATACTCCAGTTTACCAATTTACTCATGGTTAGTAATTTTACTTAGTTAGGAGTTAGTAAAAATTCATTCTTTCCATACTACTTGGTTAGTACACTTCACACCAAGGCAATCAAACACTTCATCCACAATCATACATTTCATGAATTATACAAACTACAGGATCAAATACAATCCAACAAGGAACAATACATTACAAGCACAAGAAAGTGCAATAAACCAGATTCGTGCATTTTATCTTGTTTAGGTGATAACACATAACACACAAACACACAAATCAGGGTAACCACGGTAGCATACAGGGCATGAGAAAATCATACCTTACACCAAGGGTTACTCTACCATGTCACCTTACGTTCCTCAGGTTATTCTCAAACCACTGATAACATTTGCAGTGGTTTTGTTAACATTAAGGTAATACAATATGTAAACAACTAGTACACTCGTATTTAACCCCGTTGTCCTATTATTCCTTAGGTTAATTCAAGTGTACTAAAGTTCTCAACTTCCTCAATCACTTCTAGAACTTGTTTATACTTCTTAGGACCTTTACATGTCACCAAACAAGGCCTAAATATCATCTAAAACTAATACAAATCAATCACCCATGTTTTAGAGCCTTAAAAACACCTTCGGCTCATTTTTGTGCTTGGTCCGGGACATGGTCTGGGTCTATAGTCCCGGACCCAAGCATTACTTAACTTTAGGCTAGTTTTTATCATTGGTCTGGGTACTAGTCCGGGTCTCTAGTCCCGGACCACTTCATTTCTCAACTTTCGGGGCATTTTTGAGGTTGGTCCGGGGCTTGGTCCGGCCCCTAAGTCCCGGACCCTGTTAAAAAGCTGCTAAAACATCATTTTTTAACCTCAATTCCAACCTTAATCCACACCTAATCATTCCCTAATCTTTCCACATGTTTTCTACATGTTTAAGTACTTTAAAACACTCTTAGTCATGCTCTAAATCCTTGGTCCAATTCATTACCAAACTCTTGTTCAATTCTACCGATTTCAATTTCCATTTTCAACACTTTTGCACACTAGTGCATTACCTACCTCTTCTTGGCAGTTTTCCCTTGTTCTCACTCAATTTGACCATTACAAATCCATCCTAGACAATGCATTCACTATACCCAAGTTCAACTCTTGTTTTCAAAGTCTTGCGCACTAGTTCTTTTCTAGCTATTCCAAGATCCCCCTACACCATTTTGCTACACATTTTCACACCAACCTCCCATCTTAAATAAGCATTCCTATGGTGATTTACAAACCCAAATCAATCTCCATCAACACTGGTTTTACTAGGTCATTCTTACTCTTATAATTACCTAAAACTCCTTAGGTTTCTACACAAAATTTGTCATAGCTCACCTACAATCCTAACATTGCCCACATGCATAACTCAGCTAACTTACTCAATTTCCAATATCCAAATCAATTTAAACACTAACAACACATTTAACTCTGGCACATAAGTTTAATATACTAGCTCATTATTCCCAACACTCTCACCATTTAATTAGCTTAGCTCTAAAGCCCTCAAGCGCTAGTATACACAACATTATACAGCTCAATTTTCTTGTTCCCAAGTACAGTAGCATAACACTACTAACGACCATATAATTGCTCTGTTTTACAAGACATCGCCATTCAGCTCAAAGGTAAACTCATTACCTTGGAATTCTAGTTTCTTTTCCTTCGTTTCTCTTCATGTTCTTTCTTTTCTCTGCTTGCTCTTTCTCTCCTTGTTTCTTGTTCACAAATTGGCCAAGCTACAGCCCATAGCCAATGGAATACACAACAACGCTAGTAAATACAAAACTCATGAATTAACCCTAAAACTTATAGAGAGTGTTCAAGGCTTTAAAGGAGGTATTACCGTCCAATCTTTATGGGAAGTGTTCGGCTAGCAAAACAACAAGTCTCCAGCACTTTTGAAGGCCATAAATCGGCTGTCACATGAAGCATAAGAGGGCTCGAAATCTGGAGAATTTGGGTTGTAAATAAAGGCTAGAAAAAGAGAGGTTTTTGAGTTCCTTTTTACCTAAAGAAGCAAGAGAGTTGTTCTAGCTCACCATGAGCTTCTTCTTTCCTCAATTGGAGGTTCTTCCATGAAGATGAAGGTTGGAGTTTTCGATTTTTTAAAAGAGGGAACTAATCTCTAAGAAGAGAGGAAACTAGTGGTGATATTTTTGTAGCATTTTAACCTTGTTTAAGGCATGAATAATGGAGAAGAAGAGAGGGCTGAGGGGAGCTGTAAAAATTGCCATTTTCTGGCTGCAGGAAGAAGGAGAAGCTCAGATTGGGGGAGGGAGTACGTGAGAGAAGGAAGAAATGAGGAGGAGAGAGGTAAAAATTTGCTTTTGTACTTTTATCTCTCTTTGTACATTATAGTTTCGTCTTTTAGTGAGTGAGAGAGTTAGGAGAGGGGGAGAGCTGAAAAAAATGTGGCACACACATAGAAGAAGGGAGCCAGCTTTTTAATTACAAATGGGGAGGAGTATTTTTGTTTTATTACACTTAATACCCCATAAGTTCCTGTTTTTGCACTATTCACTAGCCGGAGCCCGTTTTCCGTAATTTTCTCGTTTAATTAGTTTTAATGGCTTTAGGCCTTCACTAATGTTTAATTATAGACATTTGATTGAATATAATTATTACGGGTCTATTTAACCCACTTAAAGTCATGTTTTATGGTTTCCTCAAAAAACACACTTTAAGGTTCATTTGTGTTTTTAATCCGTTTTATGAATCTGTTTTGTTTGGGAATTGTTCCCACATGTTCATTTAGGCATTATTAAGCTTTTAAAATCTTTATTAGCCTAATTAAATACTGTTTTAAATTTTAGGGTATTTTAATCTACCCCCTTAAGGAACTTTGCCCTCAAAGTTGTTCAAAGTTCAAAGTTGGTGAATTACTATCTTTGTTCAATTGACACTAAATTGTCAAAGATCACACAACACTACTGCTTTTAGAATTTAAATTATGTCAAACATAGGTATTCACATACCATACACGCAAGCACATCACAATGCAAGCACAATTCTCACTACAATGCAAGTAATACCATTCAACTTCAAGCACAACCTATTCCATAATTACACCCAATACTCTACAACCAACGCCTTGGTTGTTACACTTTGCTCACCAAATGTAATACAAACTTACATACAACGCAATGCTATCCCAAGCAATGCAAAGTACTCTTTCGGATTCTCCCCATGGGATTGGCCCGTAGGCTACTAGGCTTGACAATCCTTGAGTCATATGATGACTAGTACACACTATGATCCTGCAGGCACTCAGGTCATCTAAACACAGGACTCTCTAGGACCTGCAGCCCTTGGAGTAATACAACACAATACACTACCACTATTCTCCCTGTTATCAGATAAAGGACTGCAGCCCTCGGTTAAGTGGTAGAGGTTTCAAATAAATCCTCATTCCCAGGTTTGAGGGAGAATCCTTTTTGTAAATATTAGTTAGAAATCCTTTTGGAAACACAATCAGCTCCAAATCGAATTTATGTTCATTATATCTATTCTAAGCGTGTTTACTTGTAACCACTTGAAGGGAGCTTCAAGAATCATTCAACCCTGATATGATCAGCATCAGTGTTGAACTATCTTTCCACCATAATTTGTGTTCAGTTTCCCTTGATCTGATAAGGATCAAGCTCCACTTCCCACTTCCGTTTCACACAATCAAATAATTTAATTATTTCCATTTTCTATCTTTTTACTCTTCCTAGTCATAATCACAATTCAATACATCTCCAAAGGATGGAACTCTGTCCATGTATCATCCTTAATTTACTTCCAATTAATTTACTTGGGAATTCACTACCTATTGGACTCATTTCATCAACTATTATTCCTTTTATCCATTATTTTCAATCATCTCAAATATTTTGTCTAAGGAATACAATACTTATGGAGCTCAGTCCACCAACCATTCTCTATTTGCCTCAAAACAATCACCTAGGGAACTCAATCCCTCTAGGTTTTACATCGGTTTCATACCGACTCATGCATCACAATGCCATGTCTAGTCTCAGCTAGACACATACTATAGGGATTCTCATTCCCCAGGAGTTTCTCTACTCCTTTCTCCTTGTATACTCATATCCGAGTTAACAATATAGGTATACTTATACGCATGGTATTCACATCTCTTGTGCACAATAACCATAACTAGGCTATGAATGGGTGCATATGTTTTTGTAACATAAGTACTATTCATCAAAACAATTCTCATTTGTGCTATGCACATTGTAGTTTACATGCTTAATGCGTGAAACTTACACTATACAGGTTTTCGCTCTACCCCCCTTAAAAGGGATTACGCCCACTTAATCTACCATATGTTATTGTTGAACATTGGTTCACTGAATTTGGGAGTCTTGAAACGTTTTAGCTTCCATGTGATCTGCTGTACAATGTATTCGGGTCAAAGGGGTCTTAACCATACTGACGGTTTAGTCCCTGCACCAAGAATTTTGATTGGGGTTTATTTAACTCATAACCGGTTCAGTTATAGCCTATTAGGCTTCAAGGCATTGATAATCAGACATTCCCTCATAGTTATTGGGTATATTAAACCTCCGAGCTAGGGCCCACTAGCTTCTGCTACACGACCCTGATAACTTTAGAGCTTAGCTTGCCCCCTTTTTGTTATTCTTAATGTATTACACATTTACTTTTTGTCCCTTTATCTTGGGATGTTCGGTTCCTCAACTGGCGTGTGGTATCTCTTACTGTGCACGAACTCATTGTGTTATATGTTTTCTATCCAGTTTCTTGGAAATCTATTGTGCATACTGTTGTATACTTCTGTGTTTATTCACTTAGTTCTTCCGACTTGTTGTCTAGCTACTATCTACTGTGTAATGCTTCCTATGATCATTGGTTTCTGGTTATTCACTCATATAGTGTTATACCAGTTTTCTTTTATCGCACTATCTTGCATTTCATAAGCATCGATCCTCATAGCGTTTATGATTTCGTTTCTACTATTATTCTAGTGGAATTCACAGGCTGTGATTGTTGGCGTCTCCAACGTTCCTCGTGCATCTTTGGCCGAAAGGCCGCACGGTTTATCGCTAGATTTACGCTTAAACTGGCTTACCCCGTGTTCATTGTTGCGCTGCAAGTCTTTTGTAATTAGTACGGTTGGTTGTTTAGCAATCGGGTGCTCTCATCGTGAGTTATTATTTCTCCATTAAGTTGATCCACTAGGAACACGCTTTCGGTTTCCTATGCAATTGCAATAAGAATGAACAATGCATTCCCTGTGAGATCCTTTTCATATGGTTCAGATTGTAGGCTTCCATGCCTGGCCTATGTAGCAATTGTTGCTTTTCATCTATATTGAGTCTTGCTCATGGGTCCTCTTGTTTTCCATATCATTGTCTAGATGTGCACCATGTTCTCGTTCATTATACAGGTATTGTTTTCATGGCCTCTGCTACTATGGTAGCTTGCCTTTGTTCTCTGCCCATTGTTGGCACAACTCCTCAACCGTTCACTCCAATGTCTCATTTTATATTCAATTCTTTCGTGGCGTAAACAAACTGGAAGTTCTATAGGTTCGTGTGTATGGTTGTTGTCGTATCAACCCGTAAAATTATTATCTTTTTAATGTGGAGGTGTTCTATTCCAGATTCGGGTTCATGTGTAGGCTAGTCTGCCTCACGTTCCTTCATCACATTGGGTCACAAGCTCTTTTGAGTGTTGGTCATTCGGTATCATATTACGCACTCACATTGCTTGTTCTTGACATTTACTGTCGTCTAAATCCTGGCATTGGATATAAGATCTGGTTGTGCATTCTTACTTCTCTATGCACATCATCGAGACATCCCTAGGAAACTTCAAGGGTTTTCTGGTCCCATTCTCTAATAGAAGAGTATTCT
This sequence comes from Limonium bicolor, assembly GCA_023374045.1. NCBI lineage: Eukaryota > Viridiplantae > Streptophyta > Magnoliopsida > Caryophyllales > Plumbaginaceae > Limonium > Limonium bicolor. The sequence continues at coordinate 414,517,666 of CM041777.1, forward strand.
ATCACTAATAAGTGAATGTCCTTGTTGAGGGGTTTATTTCCACTCACAAGCCTCACAACTAGGTTTTTACTGTTTTAGCCTCTGTTTATGTACTTCCACCATTCATACAATGGTCCGTCATTTGCTTGGTTGACTACAGAGTATACTACTCTTTTAAGTCTCTATGCTCTTTGAGCGTTATCATTCTACAATCCACATTGTACACATTCTGTGTTTGCTTCTAAACCGATTACTCTTCGGTTTTTAACCACTACTATCAAGGTCTTTTCGTTCATATGATTCTTGGGGTTTTCCTTTCCTCGTTCAAATTGTTCCTTGGCAACAATCATATGCTCAAGTTTCAGAACGTTAGAAGGTGAAAGCCTTTTACTTGAGGGTCCACATAAAAACCAATCCGGTGGCTTCACGATAGCGAGATTTTTATGTCCCGGTATTACTTTACTACAGGGAGCAGGAAACAACTAAAGCCTTGTCAACTGTATACTAGGCTGACACTCTAGTGATAGTGACACTAAAGTAGTCTTCACTCTAAGCTTCTCATTATATTGAATTCAAATCGAGTGGTTCGATTGTCGCTTCATTCATTGTATGAAGTAATATCTCTTCTCTTACTCGTGCCACTCTCGGTAATTCTTATTACTCCCTCCGTCCCTAATTGACCTTCCCTTTTGCTATTTGGGTATGTCGTTTGACTTTAATATTTAACATATAAGATAACATAATTTTATAAATCTAAGTATTGCAATGGAATCCTTATATGAAAAACTATATGTTGTAGAAATTTGTTTTCTAAAATTATTTTATCTTATATGTTTAATATTGAAGTGGAAAAACGTGCCATAAAGCAAACAGGAAGGTCAATTAGGGACGGAGGGAGTATTATATAACGTGGGTTTTGCAACCGTTTGAATCTACACAACATAGTTGGTTCATGGCTTTTAAGCCACATTGTTTTGAGCTATGCTCTTTGCAGGTTGTTTATACATATTCCTACTTCTCCGTATACCGTTAAATGGTGTGAAGGTGGTACTGGGCTCCATGATACGGTTGTTACATCACGCTTCCGTTCATGGGGGACCCTTTCAGGTATCTTGACGTTAATCGGTGTTCTATGGCAATTCAGGGTATCCCCTGTTAAGTATGATTTCTTCGATGTTCTAATCGAGCGTTCGTTTTAGCTCTTGTGTTTTTATCATGCTTCATTCAATCGTTGTTGGCTCAGACACCCTTCAAGGATTGCTCCTGGGTGTGACTAGGTTACGCCATTGCATCTGGCTAATATTTACGATATGTTGCATTAACTACACCGCCTTGCGGTATCGTATTTTGAACTATCCCTTTTAGGGTTACAGTGTCTCCCGTTCATGGGTAGACTGTTGATACTTTCTCTTTGTGTTCTAGACCGGGTCAAACATCCTCTTTGGTGAAGAATAGTATTCCCGGTAGCCATGATGATTGTTCTGGGAATTCTAACCCATTCATTGGATGTTAACGTATCTGTGTAGACTGTTTGAGGGTGGGTATTCATTCCAGCTTCCATGCATTCCTTCACGAATCATGAGACATATCCATTGTCTAAATTAAATAATCTGTGCTCCTTACACTTCTTGGCTTCCAATCATTTCCCTTGGATGAATTTTTTGATTCCTTTATACTCGTTAACTTAACTGAGTTCCTTCTCTTTGATCGTCTGAGGTGTCCAACTATTCTGGTTTGAACTTACTTACGGTCCGTAGAACGGAGCCAACTACTTCTCGTGTTCTGTACACCACGTGTATACATATGTGGGGTACCTTACTGATACATTGCTACTTACCCGACTAACTTAGAAGTAGGTCTATTAGGCCCACAGGCTCCTATCGGAGTGCGGTCATCCCACATCTCATTTTTGTACACTTGTAGTGTTCGTCACACGCCTAGGGGAAGTATTCTGTTGTCAACTCCTCTTATATCATCCTATGATGACTTATTGTGAATCTTCTGGTTTGGTTTTAAAATCTGGGGGTTTAAAAGAAATATTTGAGTTTTAAAAGAAAAATTTGGGTTTGAAAGAAAAAAATTTCATGGCATTTCAATGCCGGTTAATTCTGACCAAGTCTAGCTCCTCGCTGACTGGTATATTCCTAACACAATGGTTGGACCGTTAGGCCCTTCCAAGGTTTCATTCTTCAAGTCCTTAGGATTTGTGATCCGGTAGTTGCTTCATTGCGATCATGGTACTTTACTAAGTACTTTTGGTTTAATAAAGTCTATCTGAATAGTTTATTACTGAACTTGTCGTGGCAAGTGCGCGATACTGGTGGTTTTTGGGTTAACCTATACCGGTCACGGTATTGTTTCCTTGCGCATTCGGTAGCTTTGTTGACTCTTCCCTTGATCCGCTGATCTTTTACTTGGGTTAATAAATCTTCTGAGTACCTTCTCGGTGATCTTGACATGGGTGTCATTGATCAGGGTGCTTCTTTAATCCTTGGAGATCCCTATTTACTTAGTTCTGTGTTTTCCTTGTTGCTCATTCCCACATGTTTGCCATGGTTACCGAGACTTAACTTGTTTAGGCACTACTTCTGTAATCCTGTCGGAGTGTATTCCGTAATTGTTCTCGTAACTGTCTAAGCTATGTCGGTCAGGTATTGTAACCTCTTTAGCATTGTAGTTTTGGAGTTAATCACTTCCGACTAAGTCCTTAGTCAGTTAGTATACCATTGCTGGTATTATCTAGCTATTACTGTCTCATAGACTTGTGTCTCGGGTTTTTCTTACTGCTCCTTTATCTGCTTCGTTGCGCGCTTGGTGCTTCTCTTCCTGCTGCCGCTTGACCAGCCAGGTCCTCGTGACTGCTAAGCATGTCGCCCCATCCTGTCGTAAGTTCCAGTCTCCTTATGGTTAGGATTCTCATTCTACCACTATTAAGTGCGGGTACTGTTGTTCAACCAGAAACTGTCTTTGGGATTCCCAATTCTTGAGACCTACTGTATGATAGGTTCTTTCCTCTTATAGGAATACTTCACAACTGCCAGAACGTGTTTCCCGAGTATAAGAGGACTTTCCTTCTCTCTGGCCTTCTTTCCCAAGTTATACAATGGGGGATGCGGAGGATGGGTCTGATATTGTAGGTATCCGGTACACACCAGGGGTTCCTAACTAGCGTATCTCTCACACTATCACTCAACCCTTAGCCCTTAGCTTCTAATTCCTAACTCGGTATTTCCAAAGCTCGGTATTTCCAGTCATTAGAGCGAAGTATCGCTCTGATACCACTTTTTGTAACACCCCTACCGCTAATTCTGTCATTACCGTCTAATCATCTCGTACTTCCATACATACGCAGCCGATAATCCATACACAATGACGGGTAATACAATGCCGTTGGCCACCCATGTGACTAACAAGGCCTACTTCCATTACAGCATCAGTCTGATGGACCGGAATACCCGAGTACTAAACTGAAATACCCCTAAATTAATTTAAATTAATTTAGGTGATTTCTTTCATTAAACCATAAATAATACTATTAATTATTAAATTATTGTATGGAATTATGAATAATAAATTATTATATTACTATATGGAATTATGGAAATTAAAGTAGGGGATTTCTTCTATTTAACCCTAAAGAATACTATTAAATATTAGATTACTATATATTATTATATAGTATTATGAATTTAATAATAAGATTTATAAGTCAATAAATCTTGGAAAAATTTCTAAACACCCAAGTATATTATAAAGATTTTAGAAATAGTTGGAAAATTAATTTGAATCATAAAAGTCAATATAAAATCATGAAGACCATAAAGCTTCTTAAGCCTTGCTAGGGTTGACTTTTTGAGAATGGTCAAACGAGCCCATGAAACCTATACCAATAAAAAGGTTATGGAAAACCAAGAAGATTGATAAAAAGAACGTCAAAAATGGATCATTCTAGCTAAAGTTATGATAAAATGAAGTTTAAAGCCAAAATTTTGAAAAAAATGCTGATGTGGCATGGTTGCTGACTCACCCGCGCACCTCGGGAAGCGTGCCACATCAACCTCGCCGGATTCTTCTAAAAATTCGGCTAACTCTACTCAGCCTCCACCTGATCATTTCCCTAACTTGTGACACCAATATCTCTCTCATCTTTGAGAAATTTTTAGTGTCGTTTTCTCCATTTTCTTCTCCTACAATTCCTCTTTCAACCATAGCTCATACACAACCTAACTTATTCTACATTGACGGCAAATTTGATCTGAAGTTGCCTCCCCGAACACTTTCAACCCAGTTTTCTAGAAAAACGTAATCGGTAAGGTAACTTCATCACGTCATAACTTCTTTGTCTCTTATCCAAAATTCGAGTTCTATAGCTCGTTTTGTATATCTCTGATCCTTCTACAATTTTCATGTTAACTACCAAGGCTGATTCGTAACCATTAGGAAGAGAGAGGTGCCTAAAGTTCATGGTTCGTCATCACATAAAATCATAGAAAAACGTAAGGTAAACTCGTAACTTTAGGACTAGATTTCTTTCTGTCGTGGTTCGTCATCACATAAAATCATAGAAAAACGCAAGGTAAACTCATTACTTTAGGACTAGATTTCTTTCTGTATATTACAATTTTGATTAAGTTTTTGCTACCAATCTGTAGATCGATATCTCATCTTTCGAATAAGCCCAATAACTTGTCCTAACTCGATCTGTGCTGCAACTTATGATTCAGCAAAGTTCAACCCTCAACAACTTGTAACAGTTGCAATTTTCCAGAAAACGAGACTCGAATTCCCTTGTTGGCACAATTCCGGTACGACTCAGACCAAATCCCTCTGATAATGTCACTCTATTTGCCATTTTCGAACAAACCCCTCAACCAATTTAACATATAATGCATCGTATGGCGAGAATTGGATGGAATTCGAATTCCCAAACCCGAAGAACCCTAACTCGTAAACCCAGAATCGTATTTGATGTATACTGCATTATAGGTCGTGAAATTGGGGTCATTAGAACCGCAATTAAATTTCGAGTTCAATGGGACAAGAAACAACGAATTTGGCTCGGTGAGTTGAGAGAAATCAACGATTTAGTACTCGGGTTCTGGGTTGAGTTCGCTGAAGAACTCAACAAACATGAGCCGTCCGATCGTAGGTTATAGGAACGGACGGCCAAGATTAAAACGTGGGTAGATTAAGTTGTTTTGAGTTCTATTAATTCCAGATTTAAACCCTAACTTGTCAAATTTATTTAATGACCTTCCCGAATGTATTTTGACTTGAAATTTTAACCATAGATTCCTTATAAAATCTAGTTTATTTTGATGTAAATTAATATGGGTTTTGAGTTTTTAAACGCAAATTATAATTTTTGTAAATTCTAAGTATTATGGAATTATTTAGATAATTTTAAAACATATTTTTATGAAATAAAAATTTTATAATATCTCTAAAATATCATAGTTACTATATATTACATTTGAGGATTTTTAGACAAGAGGAGGTAGGCCTAAAAATTGTGTTTCTGAATTTTTTCATAAGTTACCTTATAATGTAATGTTTTTAATGTGACAAAAATTAAAGTATGACTTATTAAGAAACTTTATAGGTTGGAAATAATATAATAAGACTAAACTAACATTTAATACAGAATGTTAATAAATATTTTTAGGTATCAACTTTTAAGTGAAGTAAAAATTAAATACATGTACATATATACATATATATATATAAGAAATAAAATAGTAACTTAGGTTAAGTCAAGGAGTTAAATTAATCTACATTTTTATTAATTATATAATGTGGAAGTTAGTATACTGAATTGAAACTAAGGAAAATACTTTATCTTATAAATCATATATTGTGTGTAGATGTGTGTACAAGTTAATATAAATAATTTAATTCAATAAAACTACATAAAGAATGTCTTGAATAAATCCTAATATATGTTTATAAAAAAATAAAAGAAATAAAATACCTCATAGAAAATAGAATATGAAGGAATTAATAATTTAAACTAAGCCTATACATAATACTACTAAAAGAATATTATATGAGGTGGTATTGAATTATGGTTATGAAATTAAGTTTAAAGAGTTACCTTTGAATTTCTAAGATTTATATAAACCGTATTAAAATAAATGTATAGTGTTAGTCAATGACCATAATGTAAATCTATAATTGGGTTCACTAGTAGAAAAACATTTTAATTGACGCACTTTAAACCACGGTTATACTCGTAACCGTCATTTAAAAACTTTATACCACGGTTATGATCATAACTGTCACAAAAAGTGTCGGCGGGAGATTTTATAGCACGGTTCCACGCAGAACCGTCGTATATAGCTTTACGTGTTTTATTATATACCACGGTTCTGAAGGAACCGTCATATATAGTTTGACGTGTTTTATTACATACCACGGTTATAGGTCGAACCATCATATATACTTTGACCCCTTGCATTATATACCACGGTTGTATGACAACCGTCGTTTTTAGTCATGGTAAAAAAATTTAAATGACGGTTTCTTGATAGAACCGTGGTATATAGTCTAAGCGGGAATTCAAATTTTCCGCGAAAATTAATGCGACTCTTTCTCCTTCTCCTATTAGATATATTGCTCTCACTGTTTTACAACCAACACTGTCGAACAAATCGAACATGCTCTCAACTCTTCTTCTCTTCTACTTCGTATTTTTTTTTTTGCAACCCACCGGCGAACATGGAACAAATGCTCCTCTTCTTCATGCTCTGCGCCTCTTCTTCTTCAACTTTGCAACCCACCGGCGAATTGGAAAACAAGGAACACATGCGCCTCTTCTTCATACTCTGCGCCTCTTCTTGACGGTAATTTTTGCGAACAAGTAACAAATGCTATGCGCCTCTTCTTCACGGTAATATTTGCGAATAAGGAACCCATGCTCTTCTTCATCTTCATTATAATTTTGTAGCCCACCGACGAACACGGTAATTTTGTAACCCACCGACGAACATGGTAATTTTGTAACCCACCGACGAACAAGGAATTCAACATTCAATCATTTATTTTGCAACCCTAATTCACATACAAGGAACATACATGTTCTGCATTCTGCAGTGTTTGAGCTCTTTTGAATTAGTTGAAGGCGGCGCTAAAATCGACGGCAATTTTTCAAAAAAAAAACTATAAACCACGGTTTTACGAATAACCGTGGTTTATTAGTTCATTTTATAAATTAAATACCATGGTTCTACACAATAACCGTCATTAATACTCACTTTATACCACGGTTCGGGCTTTTAACCGTGGTATAAAGTCAATGATCTCACGGGAAAAAAGGGGTCTTAAACGACGGTCCAAAGGAACCGTGGTATAAACTCCCTTTTAAACGATGGTTTTTGAACCGTGGTATATAGGTTTTAGCTATATGCGACGCCAGTATAAACCACGGTTTCTAACCGTGGTATATAGGCAAAATAACCATCATTAAAAACATTTTTTCCACTAGTGGTTAAGTAATTTATAAGTTAACACTTAGGAACATTTGTAATTAGATTTCACAAAATGTTACACAAATAGATCTTATAACATAATCAATAATAAAGTAAACGAAATACTTTTATCTAAATGTGAAGTGGATTTATAAGTCTAGATTTAATCATTTCATAACATACATAGTATTGAATAATAACTTAATGTTTTACGATAAAATCATTAAAAGGATTGTGATGTAAAACTATATTAAACTATGATTAGGAAATTAATCTAGATAATAATCTTTAAGTTTCTTAGAAGTAGATAAGCCATATAAAATACATTTATAACATTAACTACCAATATTTAGAATGTGAGTTTATAAATAAGTGTTGTAGTTAATAGCTAGAACTTGTAAAAAGGTTTGTAAATATAAATTAGATATTTAAAACTTTGAACCTTTATTTAGAGGAAACTAAGTTACATAAGAGATTATATTGATTTACCTTTTGACACTAGAACATGTTAATATGTCATTTGAATATAAGGTATGATGATTTTTCGGAATAGATGATCTTATTAAATAATTGACAATTTCACTTACAAGTAAGAATTTGATTCTTAGACGAATTCTACCTGGTATATTGTCCATCCTAAATACAATAATGGAAATTAATTTATTAAGTTATTCCTTTGAAACCTTAGGTTTTGTAAACAACTTAAGACGTATCTAAGACTTAAGTTTATTGAAGTTTGGTATAAAAGGATTATACATTGTCTATGGAGGGAATATGTGTTAAAATAAAATATTTAGGAAATTAAATGTAAGCAAGGATACATAAAAGGTTACCTTAAAACGCCTTATTATATAGTTAATGATAAAGTAGATAATATACCTTAAGAATAATAAATGTAAGAGTTCGATAAATCTAAGTTAACTATAATATAGTTATTCAAGATGAGAAGCAATTTAACATCTTATGATAAGATTATTAGATGGTTTTAATAAAAGTCATTCTGAACAAAACATAAGATAAATGAGTTTAGTAACTCAAATAAGTTATAATAAAATGCATCTACAACACTATGATTCCAATATACAGGATGTAGATCTTAATTAAGTTAAGGGGAAAACTTAATTATAATGGATTATCTAGTATATATTGGTAAAATACATAATCATTACATTGGGAAATAATAGTATAGTATTATAAGATAAACCCATCATAGGTCATAATACGATGTTTATCCTAAAGTAAGAATAGAGGTATTGAGCTTAAGAATTATTATTGAGATTATAAGATTAATTGAGTAATATAAAATGCACCTATGATATAAAGGTCTCAAAAGTCTTGAATGTGAGAATTACGGTTATATATTAGTAAAGTGGATAAGAGTGGAACAATTAACAAGTGTTAATAAAATACATTCCTTGGTCTTACAACCTTGGGCTATACAACCTTCTAAAATAAGTCAACGGTTATACGTAACATTTAAGCGAGGGCTTACAAGATAATTTGGATTTGAAAATAAGAGAGAGGAATTTATTTAAGTTTAACATAGGCTACAAGTTATTGATGATAGACTATCTTTAATGCTCCTCAGAGTGTTGTTGAATGTTTGCACGAGTCTACTAGAACTGCTACAACATTAACCAGGTACGATTTCTCTTACTCCGATACTTTACTAACCGACTTATGAGACATTTTCGAAAAACGCTAACTGAGTTTAAAGGAATTTCAAAAGGAAACTGTTTTTGTGGCTAACTCAGCTTGATGTGACTAACTGGGCCTTAAATGTGAAACTTACATGGTTATTGGTTCCTTCTATTTGGTTGTTTCACTAGACATTAACTGCCTAGGGTTCACGCTTCTACACTCTGTAGGATTGAGTGTTTTGGTATTGCGTTGGTGCAGTTAATGATCTAGTGGGAATTTGGGAAATGTCAATCTTGGTAAATTCTTCCTTGACTCTGGATATCATTTCATCCATGAGCTGAGTCTTTTGTTGTGGTGTGCGCGCGTCTTCATTGGTAATAGTGAGGGGCTGTATATCCCCTGTCCTAAAAAGACGTTGTAAACAGTGAGGGGTTGTATATCCCCTGTCCAAAAGGATGTTGTAAACAGTGAGGGGCTGTATATCCCCTGTCCTAAAAGGACGTACTTGGCGGTGGGGGCCATCTCTCCCAATTGGTTTTATTCCACTCTTGAGTTATTGGTTCTTAGATCTATCTTTTCATTCCTAGTCCTTTGTGACTACCTGAGTCTTTCTCTTCTTAACCAGAATTGGTTCTAACATCAACAATGGATGCTTACTAACTATATGGTGTGACTTATTAAGTGGTTGACTTGGTTTTAAAGTTCTTTGTCTCTATCTTTGCCTTGTTCTCTTTTTCTCTATAACTTGATTGTTTTGAAGTGCTTTTTCTCTGTTTACTTTTAAGAGTTTGTTTCCATGTTATTGTTTTATTTGGGGAACTATGTTTATTTTATTGCTTTAGAGAATTGTACTAGTTCCATTCCAGGGAACTGACTCACCCCTCCCCGGGTGGGCTGCTTGGTTTCATCTTGCAGGTATGAGATTGTTTGTACAGGTGGCCACGAAGAGTATGAGTGACTGGGATGGGAATCAGGATTTATGGAGAGTGGATGTATTTTATTATTATGTTTATGTTATGTTTTCTCGAGTTCAGACCGTAGCTTTTGTAGTTTTATTAGTTGTAATAGGTGAGGTTTGGTGCCGAGTGTTTGGAGCCCGATGATCTGTAAACGTCATAGTATTTTATTTTCCGCTGCATTTTTTTAATTGGGGCGTTACGTAAACAAATACAACTAACAATTCAATTACAAAACGAGTATATATAATTTTCCAATCAATACAGTGCTCAATATTTACAATCCAATATACTGAGTCTACTAATGTACAACTCAAAGTACAATCTATTCTCACAGGTCTAAACACAATTACCATGAGTCTAACATCCTACCCATGTCTCACAAGTCTACATACTTCTTCAAAATACATAAGGGTGTACCACAATGGAAATTTAAAAGGCTACTAGCCTATATACAATTCGGTACACCAATTATAATTTGCTAACTATCATAAAGCACAACATCTCAGTCCTGTCACGACCACTAACTTTCTTGGGTACTTGAAATAAAAACAGTGCCCCAAGGGGCTCAACAAATAGCTGGTATGAAATTCGCATACCCCGCGTGCTAACGGGGGTACGCCGACTACTTTGTCGCATACATGAGGTTCATTTATTTTGTACATGCGTACATGCTATATTGAATAACCATACTTTTACACAATAGTGCATACGTACATACATTCCAATACACGCAATGGAAGACCATTACAAATCAACCATTCATACTTACTAAGGTATTGAGATACACTTCTCAAGTTCATACACAATACTTGTTAGTTACTTACTCATCCAGGTTAATCAGATATACTTTACTCTTTTACTCGAGATCGTTTGACTTACAATAGTCATGAACTTACTTGGTCACTTACTTTTCTTACTTAAATACTCAAGTCAAGTCGGTATGACCTCCGGCTAGGGACTACGATATCTGTAACGCCCCTGTTTAACATAAGTGCAGCGGAAATAAAATACTAAGGCGATTACAGATCATCGGGTTCCAAACACCCGGCACCAAACCTCACCAATTACAACTTATGATATTACAAATGCTACGGTCTGAACTCGAGAAAACATAACAAGAGCAAGATATAAAAACTCTCCACAATTCCTAATTCCCATCCCAATCACTCATACTCTTCGTGGCCACCTGTAGAACAATTCGTACCTGCAAGATGAAACCAAGCAGCCCATCCCGGGAGGGGTGAGTCAGTTCCCTGGAATGGAACTGGTACAACTCTCCAAAACAAAAGTTTAAAAACATAACTCTTAAAATAAACAATAACTTGAAGTCAAATGCTTAAAACAAAACAGAAGAACAAGGCACATCCAAATCACCAAGTCAAAGGTAACAAGTCAAGGATAAGGATATAACAAGAACGTAAAGTTAGTCAATTAAAAGAAACCACATCATAAGTCAGTGAACATCCATCGCTCGTGTAGATTCAGTTCCAATTAGAGTAGAAAGACCCAAGTAGTACAAGGCTAGGAATGGAAGAAGAGATCCAAGAACCATAACTCAAGAGTGGAATAAAACCAATTGGGAGAGATGGCCCCACCACCAGTCAGTTGTCACAAGGACGAGGTAAACAAACCTCCGCTGTCAGTTGTCCATATGGACGAGGTATAGCAGACCTCCGCTGCCACCGACCCGTTCTCAGTCATCGGTGAAAAGTGAGTGCACCACTTATTAGAAATAATCCATACCCAATACCAAGATTGACATTTTCCCATATTCCCACTAGATTATTAGCTGTACAAGAGCAATACCAAAACACTCAGTCCTACAGAGTGCAGAGGCGTAAACCCTCAACAGTCAATATCTAATGAGGCAACCAGATAAGAGGAACCAAAGATCATGTGAGTTGTACATCCAAGGCTCAGTTAGTCACATCAAGCTGAGTTAGTCACACAAACAGTTTCCTTTTGAAATTCATTCGCTCAGTTAGCGTTTTCCAAAACATTCCATAAAGTCCGTTAGCAAAAGTATCTGAGTACGAGAAATCGTACCTGGTATATGCAGAAGCAGTAACCAAACTTGAAAATGCGAACTACTTCCACTAATCACCTATAATTAAAGTATCCCAAGCATTGATTAGTTAAGGCACTATAATGCTACACATCCTCCATTCTTATTAGTCTATAGTTTTGTTTTACAGTTACTCTCTCCTAAGGATCTGGCTAGATCTCGTAATTAAATCTTTAATGTATACTTAACTTATTCCATTTACCTACTCCTGATTATAGGTTTAGTTTAATTAAACCCTTTGGTTACGCTTGGCTAACTTACTTTGTCACCTATTTAAGGTTTAGGATATGTACTTCCCCCTAATAGTCCACCTAGATGTCACATTAACATTTAATATTTTTAATTGTCACGTATGAATTAGGTTTATCCCAATTTTTCCCTCTTAATATGTTTCTCATAAGGTATGTTACTTCTTTTTTTACTTCTAATGTATTTATATATACACTTATATTTTCCTTAGGATTTATCCAAAACATTCTTTAAGAAATTCTTATTGTATTTAATTATATTTAATATCTTTTAGACATATCCACAACTGATATATTTATAAAATAAAGTGTTTGCCCTATTAATTAAGCATATTAACCTCCATAATAATAATATGTAGTTTAGTTTAATACCTCGATTTAAATAAGTTCCTATTTTATTTTTCTCATATAAGTATATATATATATGTAAACAACTTTTACTTCACTTAAAAGATAATACCCAAAATATTTATACATACTGGTATAAAATGTTAATTTAGGTTTATTATTTCCCCAACCTAAAAAGCTTATTAACAAACCATACTTTAATTTTTGTTACATTAAAACCATATATTATAAGTTATTCTTATGAAAATTCCATAAACATAATTTTTAAACCCATTTACCCTTGTCCAAAAATTCCCAAATTTATTATATAATAACTATAACATTTTAGACATATTATAAAATTTTTATTTCATAAAAATATCTTTTTAAATTAACCAAATAATTCCATAATACTTGTAACTTGCAAAAATCATAACTTATGTTTAAAAACTCAAAACCCATATTAATTTACATCAAAATAAACTAGATTTTATAAGGAATCTATGGTTAAAATTTCAAGTCAAAATACATTCGGGAAGGCCATTAAATAAATCTAGCAAGTTAGGACTTTATTCAGGAAAACATATTAACTTATTACAACTTAAACCCCCACGATCTAATCTCGGCCGTCCATTTTTATTAACCGAGATCGGACGCCTAGAACTCGCGAGTTTTTCAGGATTCTCCAATTTGCACCCGAGTACTAATCACTCGATATCTCACAATCTACAGAACGAAATTCGATGATTCTTGTTCCTATCGATTCGTAATCAATTTCCGGTTCTAATGGTACCGTTTTCCCCAATTATCATGCAGAATGGAATAGATTCGAATCTGGGTTCGAAGTTAGGGTTCATAGTTTAGTTCGAATCCGATTTTGACAAATTCTCCTATTGTAATGCATAATAGACTAAATTGGCATGTGGGTTTGATCGGTGATGAAATTACGAATGGAATCAACGGAGCAATTTGATCAGAAACTCACCGGAATTGCATTAACGGGGAGAATCCAAATCGGGAATTCTGGAAACGTTATTTTATGTGCAGTTCAGGTATGCCTCTTCTCGAATCAACTCGCACCAACTGAGAGAGATTTGATTCATGGAACCTATCACAATCCAAACTAGACATGTAACTCTAGATGTTAGTGGAAGAATCATTGAATTTGATGAACTAGGGAGAAAGTTACAGATCTCACAAGATCTGTGTTTACCTAGTTGGTTTCGGGATGAACTGGGCAGAATTATCACCGTGATCGAGTAGGCAACTTTAGACAGTTTATCTCCCAAACCAGTGCGAATCAGCCTTGGCCATCAACATGAAAGTTATAGAGGGATTAGAGATCTTCAAAACAAGCTGAAGAACACGAAATTTGGATGAGAAATGAAGAAGTTATGGCGTGACGAAGTTTACCCGATTTCAGGAAAAACTGGAATTCTGGGTTACGAACTCGCGAGGAGGCAACTTTGGATCAACTTTCCGATCATTGTAGAAGGAGTTAGATGGTGTGTGAGTAATGGTTGGAAAGAGGAAAGATAGGAGAATCGAATGAAACAAACGGCATACCAAATGGTGGAGTAGGGAAAAAGATATAGGTCTAAGATCGACCCATGACATGCCAAAACTGAAGGAAAACTAACCGTTTAAGTTACTCGGTGCTGACTGGGCGCGGCACGTGTCCCGAGGCGCGCAGCTGAGTCAGCTAGCTTTGGACACGTCAGCAACCTCCAAAATTTTGGCTCTAAACTTCAATTTATCATAACTTTGGCTAGGATGATCCGTTTTTAACGTTCTTTTTATCAATCTTCTTGGTTTTCCATAACCTTTTTATTGGTATAGTTTTCATGGCCTGATTTGACCATTCTCAAAAAGTCAATCCTAGCAAGGCTTTTGAAGCTTCAAGGTTTCTATGATTTTATTTTGACTTTTAAGCCTTAAATCAATGTTCAAAATATTTCTAAAATCTTTATAATATAATCGGAGTGTCTTGAAATTTTCCCAAGATTTATTGACTTATAAATCTCACTATTAAATTCATAATACCATATAATAAATTAATATTTAATAGTATCATTTAGGGTTTACTAAAAGAAATCCCCTAAATTAATTTAAATTAATTTATGGGGTATTTCAGTCTACCCCCCTTAAAAAACTTCGTCCCGAAGTTTAACACCAACTAATAGCTACTCACACCACATCAGGTGTGCTGTCAACAATTACCAGAATGTTCATCCAATAACAATTCCAACCAAAATTCCATACCAATTGTAATTTCTCCCACAATCTATTTCCACTCATTTCCATTTCCAAATTCCACGCAAGATTACTCAACATCAGACCAAACCAAGATTTTTTTTCATAGATAGAAATCAAGAATCACACAATGTAAAAATCAAGTACATGCATACACCTCTCTCTCATTCTACTAACAAAACAAACAGGGCATAATCTGGATGAGGTGACGAAGAAAGAGTATGCACTACCCCCCGAAAAGAGCCAAGGTACGCCCTCGTACCGCTATGAACAAGAACCCAGTAAAGGCAAGAATACAAGGAAATATCATGGGAATAGGTGTGGGTACTTCACTCTCATAGAGTCCTCAGTCTCCCAAGTAGCTTCTTCAACCCCATGATGCTCCCAAAGAACCTTCACTAGCTTGACTAATATGCCTCTCGTTTCCCGGACCTTCGTGTCCAGGATCTGAATGGGAGTCTCCTCATATCTCAGTGTAGGTTCAATCTCTAATCTCTCTGGCTGTAGCACGTGAGAAGGGTCAGGTACATACTTCTTCAGCTGAGATACATGAAACACGTCATGTACCTTCCCTAACTCCGCTGGTAGGTCTAGTCGATATGCTGCTGGGCCCACGCGCTCCGTAATCCTGTACGGACCAACATACTTAGGGCTTAACTTTCCTCTCATCCCAAATCTGAAGATGCCTCTCATCGGAGACACTCGTAGGAAAACCATATCACTGATCTGAAATTCAAGCTCTCTGGTACGCTGATCCCCGTAAGATTTCTGCCTAGACTGCACTGCCATCATGTGCTGCTGAATAACTCTGATGTCATCCTGTAGTCTCTGAATATACTCCGGACAAATCAAAACAGTCTCAGCAGGGTCACTCCATGATAAAGGTGTCCAGCACGGTCTGCCATACAGAGCCTGAAATGGGGCCATGCCGATAGACGAGTGATAGGAGAACTCTACCAAGTGTAGACGCTCTACCCAACTCCCCTAATAGTCTAAGGCGACCGCTCTCAACATATCTTCCAGTGTCTAAATCGTCCTCTCGGTCTGCCCATCTGTTTGAGGGTGGAAGGCTGTGCTAAGTCGTAGCTGAGTACCAAAGGCCTCCTGCACCTGACGCCAAAATCTACTAAGGAAACGTGCATCACGATCGGAGACGATCGTCTTCGGTACCCCATGGTACCGGATGTGCTCTGTGGTGAACACCTCAGCTAGTTTGGGCACCTTCCATGTGTCCTTGATAGGTATGAACTTAGCTGTCTTAGTTAACCTATCGACTATCACCCAAATTGTGTTCAATCCACCTCTGGCTGGAGGGAGACCGACCACAAAATCCATACTAATATCGTCAAACTTCCAGCACGGTACCGGTAACGACTGAATCTGGCCTCCTGGTCGCCGATGCTCGAACTTCACCTTCTGACAGGTGAGACATCACGAGACGAAGTCTGCTACATCCCTCTTCATCCCGCTCCACCAGAATAACTTCTTTGAATCCTTGTACATCTTGGTGGCTCCAGGATGTACTGACAATGTAGAGGAATGAGCTTCAGAGAGAATCCTGGTCTGAAGTTCTGTCGCATCCTGAGGAACGCAGAGTCTGCCTCTGACTCGAAGGTGTCCCTCGCTGTCTAGCTCGTAGTCATACTTCAGACCATCAGTCAACCCATCTGCTAATTTCTGCCTGATACCCTGTAGATACACATCACTGTCCTGAGCTGCATATACCTCCTCAGCTATCGTGGTCGTCTCTATGAGAGCAAGAAGTGAATGTGCTCTTCTGCTCAGAGCGTCTGCCACGACATTACCTTTACCCTCAGTGTACTGGAGGTCGATATCATAATCAGCTAGTAGCTCGATCCACCGTCGCTGTCTCAAGTTCAGCTCCTTCTGGGTCCAGATGTATTTCAAACTCTTATGATCTGTCATAATTCGGACCGTGGCTCCATACAGGTAGTGTCGCCAGATCTTCAAGGCAAAAACTATGGCGAGGAGCTCAAGGTCATGTGTGGATAATTTTCTTCGTGCTTCTTCAGCTGTCGAGAAGCGTAAGCCACGACTCTGCCATTTTGCATCAATACTCCACCGATCCCCTTGCCTGAAGCATCACAGTAAACCTCGAATCCCTCATTTCCCTCGGGGATCACCAATACTGGAGCTGTGGTCAGAGCATCCTTCAGTGCCTGAAAGGAGACCTCACATGCCTCTGTCCATACAAACGGGCTATCCTTCTTCATCAGAGAGGTTAAGGGCTTGGCTAGCCTGGAGAAATCCTTCACAAAGCGTCTATAATAGCCAGCCAACCCAAGGAAGCTCCGAATCTCAATCACTGAGTGAGGTCTGTGCCAGCTCTTCACCGCCTCAATTTTAGCTGGGTCCACTGAAACTCCCTCAGCTGAGATCACATGACCAAGAAATGATACCTTGTCTAGCCAGAATTCACACTTGCTGAACTTGGCATAGAGTTGCCTCTCTCTCAAAGTCTCCAAGACTGTTCTCAAATGCTGCTCATGTTCCTCCCTACTCTTGGAGAAGATCAGAATATTGTCTATGAATACGACCACTAACTTGTCTAGCTGGGCTTGAAAGACCCTCTGCATCAGATCCATGAATCTCGCTGGTGCGTTAGTCAGTCCAAACGGCATCACTGTGAACTCGTAGTGGCCGTATCTGGTTCGGAACGTTGTCTTCTCTATATCTGGTTTAGCTACTGCTATCTGATGATATCCGGAACGCAGATCGATCTTGGAGAACACCCTCGCTCCCTTCAACTGGTCAAATAGGTCATCGATCCTGGGCAGTGGGTACTTGTTTTTGATCGTGACATTATTCAACTCCCTGTAGTCAATACATAATCTCATGCTTCCGTCCTTCTTCTTGACGAACAGCACAGGAGCACCCCAAGGTGAGACACTGGGTCGGATGAAACCCTTATCTAGTAACTCCTGCAGTTGTTCTTCAATTCCACCATCTCCGCAGGGCCCATCCTACGGTAGGGTGCTTTGGCAATCGGTCCTGTACCAGGTATGAGGTCGATGTTGAACTCAACCTCCCTCAATGGTGGTAGTCCAGGTAACTCCTCCGGAAAAACGTCGGGGTACTCCGACACAACAGGTACGTCACTCTTGAACTTTGGATCTGTCCTCAGATCCTGGGCATAACAGTAGTAGGCGGTCGCTCCCTTGGACACCTCCTTCATCAGGGATAATGCCGATACAACCTTCACAGTCGGCTGCTTGGGCTGCATTCGGTATGATACTGTGATCCTGTAGCTGACTTCAAGAGGAGACGATGCTCTGCACAGTGTAGCCTACCTCTGTATCGCTGTAGTGTGTCCATGCCCACAATTATGTCGAACCCCATGCCAGGGAAGACAATGGCATCAAAGAGGAAATCTGCTCCCTTGATGTGTATGTTCAAGTCCTTACATTGCTTACTGCACTTGATTAACTCTCTGGATGGCAATAAAACTGAGCAGTCATGGATATCCTCTGTAGGGGCATCTATCTTAGCATGGAATGCCTGGGATATGAATGAATGGAGGCTCCAGAATCAAACAGAACAGTGGCTTCCACCTCATTAATTAAGAACGTGCCTGAAACCACAGAGTAAATTCTAAGATTCTCAGGCATTACTTCCAAGGTAATAAATCAGGCTAGTAGTTATACCTGTGATGACCATCCCATTGCTCTTCGCTTGAGCCTGGTTCAACACAGTCAACCTGATCTCTGAGTTCCCAACCCCTACAACGACGAAACAAACTATAAGATTTCCATTCTTATTAAGGTCTTCATGAGCATTTTAATGATTACAATGCTGAAATTGCATAAATTACAAGGCTAGATCTGTCTAAAGGTCAGGTTTAAACGGCCAGGTTTCATGTGGGTCTGGTTGATGATGGATGTGGGGGCTGTGTGGGGCTTAATTCTCTTCACCCCATGGTAGATAAGTCTGGCTGCTCCCCGAATATCAGCACATCACCCGACTTCAGGAGGATCTTTGTAGCAAGATCCATTCTCTTCTGATCTCCAAATAGGAATTCCGCGTCGTCTCCAAGTGATATGGACACCACTGGAACTCCTCTGGTGATGGACCAGAGACTCGTCCCTATCCTGATGCATTCCTAGCTTACCTTCTTTCCCATAGAAGTTGATGATGCACACGTCTGAGGTTAGGTCTGGGACGGGCTCATCCTCCAATTCCTGGGCTGCTTTAACTGCAGCTCCAATGATGGTCTGCAACTCTCCTGGAATTGGTGGCACCTCCACCTCCTCATAGCTTCTAGTGGTGTGGTCCCACTTCTTACCTAGGCACATGATCTTCACCTTCATGGTTGCACCGTTCTTGAAGGTAGGGGTGTAAAAGTTTCCTCCTTTCACACCTAATTCTCTGATCTTGAGGATCAATGCATATTGGTCAGCTGGGGTCAAAAATTCTCGTAATAAGACCATCCCAGGTCTCAATATCTCACACTTCTCTGGTGGGTGTGGTTTGGCTTCAAAGGGAATGGTGGGTGTGGAAATAGGCAATACAGGAAAGCAAATATCGAAAGCTGAACGAAAACAACAATTGCCATTAAGTAAACAAGTCAAGGTTCAAACTGGTCTTAGCACAAAGATGTAAAAGAAAGAGGGATTTATAGTTCATCCCTTTACAATGCAGAGGAAAAATTACTTGAAGAAATGAAGCAAAACGAAGGTCTAAGCTTCTTCAGTAGGAAAGTAGTCCTCACCAGGTGAACTCGGGTCATCACTGCTGATTCGACACGGTCCACCAGGTTGAGAGCTGGTGCTTTGCCTGGCCTCTGAGGGTAGTTCTGGGCAGGGCGATGGGTAGATGGTCCAGCACCTCTAGTGCCACCTCTACCTCCTCCTCCATTTGTATTAGTAGCTGGGGCTTTAGTCGCTGACCCGGTGCGTGGCTTGTAGTTCCTGGAATCCGGGTTCGAGAAGCACTCAAAGGATCTATCCCCCTTCCTGTCACAGTGGTGACACGTCACCAGAGTTCCGTCACACTCCTTTCCTGGATGGTCCCTCTCACACTTCCTGCAAAAGTATCTTCTTACGGGTTGGTTTCCTGTTCCAATTCAAGGTCAGTAACGTGATAGCAATATGTAACCACATTGTAGATTCTGTTTTATCTTACCACTAGGTGGCTGGGAGCGGATTGGCTCAGCATCGATATGTGATGGGACTATGGCCTTTTCATTCTTCCCCTTGTAGAACTTGCCCTTCCTCTCATAGTTCTGGGAAGAGTTTCCTCCACTACCTCCTCCAGCATCTCCCTTCCTCTTGCCTAGCACAGAATCCTGATAGGCAATGGTGGTTTCACAGTCGTTTGCATCATCAGCTAGTTCCTGTAAAGTCTTTCCCCTGGTGGAACCGATCATGGTCATGATCCTGAAGTTCAAGCCAGTATAAAATTTATCCACCAGGTACCTCGGAGCGTAAGCTCCCTCTCCAATGACAGCAAGCAACTCCACAAACTTGTCATAGTACTCAGCAACAGAAGAAGTCCCTTGCTTCAGATGCTCAAATTCACTTCTCATCCTCTTCTGTAGGTAGGATGGGTAGAACTTAGCTCTCAGGGCCACCAGAAAAGCTTGGAAATCAAAGTTCGCTTGGGTGGTCAGCTCGGCTCTGGCAGTCTGCCACCATCGATGAGCTGGCCCTTGGAGAAAGTTGGCCGCTATGTCCACTTGGCGATCTGCTGGAACATGTATAGAGGTAAAAGCCTTTTGAATCTCAGCGATGTATTTCTCTAGAGCTTTCGGTACTGGCTGGCCTTCGTAGGCTGGGGGACGAAGATCGTTGACTGCTTTCAACCAGTTAAACTCTCATGGACCGTTGGGTGGTGGTGGCGGTGGTTGAGGGATCTGAGCCTGCTGCTGAGCTAATGCAGCGGTCACAATCTGAGCTATGACCTCAGGGGTAATAGCATCAGGTCCGTAACCACCTGGGGGTCCCGCTCCTCGTCCTCCTCTTCCTCCGCGTCCTCCTCTTTGAGACATTTAGCTGCTAAGGATGGTGTTTGTTGTTCAGAGGTTGTATGTTAAATCTAGACATCTATGTAGTAACGTGCGAAGTGTTTCATAACTACCCAGGGACGGTATGTAGCTAGAGTGTTCATAAGTAATGTAAATAAGGTCAAGTATGGGGTAAGGGTAACGTACCTTTCTGGAATCCTCACTTCCCAATTCTACCCTGATTACCCGGTTTTAAGGGCACCTATATTCTAAGTATTTCACTCGGCTTGTTTTCTCGGGCTCAGAGCGTAACTACGCTCTGATACCACTTTCTGTAACGCCCCTGTTTAACATAAGTGCAGCGGAAATAAAATACTAAGGCGATTACAGATCATCGGGTTCCAAACACCCGGCACCAAACCTCACCAATTACAACTTATGATATTACAAATGCTACGGTCTAAACTCGAGAAAACATAACAAGAGCAAGATATAAAAACTCTCCACAATTCCTAATTCCCATCCCGATCACTCATACTCTTCGTGGCCACCTGTAGAACAATTTGTACCTGCAAGATGAAACCAAGCAGCCCACCCCGGGCGGGGTGAGTCAGTTCCCTGGAATGGAACTGGTATAACTCTCCAAAACAAAAGTTTAAAAACATAACTCTTAAAATAAACAATAACTTGAAGTCAAATGCTTAAAACAAAAACAGAAGAACAAGGCACATCCAAATCACCAAGTCAAAGGGTAACAAGTCAAGGATAAGGATATATAACAAGAACGTAAAGTTAGTCAATTAAAAGAAACCACATCATAAGTCAGTGAACATCCATCGCTCGTGTCAGATTCAGTTCCAATTAGGAGTAGAAAGACCCAAGTAGTTACAAGGGCTAGGAATGGAAGAAGAGATCCAAGAACCATAACTCAAGAGTGGAATAAAACCAATTGGGAGAGATGGACCCCACCACCAGTCAATTGTCACAAGGACGAGGTAAACAGACCTCTGCTGTCAGTTGTCCATATGGACGAGGTATAGCAGACCTCCGCTGCCACCGACCCGTTCTCAGTCATCGGTGAAAAGTGAGTGCACCACTTATTAGAAATAATCCATACCCAATACCAAGATTGACATTTTCCCATATTCCCACTAGATTATTAGCTGTACAAGAGCAATACCAAAACACTCAGTCCTACAGAGTGCAGAGGCGTAAACCCTCAACAGTCAATATCTAATGAGGCAACCAGATAAGAGGAACCAAAGATCATGTGAGTTGTACATCCAAGGCTCAGTTAGTCACATCAAGCTGAGTTAGTCACACAAACAGTTTCCTTTTGAAATTCATTTCAGCTCAGTTAGCGTTTTCCAAAACATTCCATAAAGTCCGTTAGCAAAAGTATCTGAGTACGAGAAATCGTACCTGGTATATGTAGAAGCAGTAACCAAACTTGAAAATGCGAACTACTTCCACTAATCACCTATAATTAAAGTATCCCAAGCATTGATTAGTTAAGGCACTATAATGCTACACATCCTCCATTCTTATTAGTCTATAGTTTTGTTTTAGAGTTACTCTCTCCTAAGGATCTGGCTAGATCTCGCAATTAAATCTTTAATGTATACTTAACTTATTCCATTTACCTACTCCTGATTATAGGTTTAGTTTAATTAAACCCTTTGGTTACACTTGGCTAACTTACTTTGTCACCTATTTAAGGTTTAGGATATGTACTTCCCCCTAATAGTCCACCTAGATGTCACATTAACATTTAATATTTTTAATTGTCACGTATGAATTAGGTTTATCCCAATTTTTCCCTCTTAATATGTTTCCCATAAGGTATGTTACTTCTTTTATTTACTTCTAATGTATTTATATATACACTTATATTTTTCTTAGGATTTATCCAAAACATTCTTTAAGAAATTCTTATCGTATTTAATTATATTTAATATCTTTTAGACATATCCACAACTGATATATGGTTTATAAAATAAAGTGTTTTCCTTAATTAAATTTAAGCATATTAACCTCCATAATAATAATATGTAGTTTAGTTTAATACCTCGATTTAATATAAGTTCCTATTTTATTTTTCTCATATAAGTATATATATATATGTAAACAACTTTTACTTCACTTAAAAGATAATACCTAAAATATTTATAAACATACTGGTATAAAATGTTAATTTAGGTTTAGTTATCTTCCCCTACCTAAAAAGCTTATTAACAAACCATACTTTAATTTTTGTTACATTAAAACCATATATTATAAGTTATTCTTATGAAAATTCCATAAACATAATTTTTTAAACCCATTTACCCTAGTCCAAAAATTCCCAAATTTATTATATAATAACTATAACATTTTAGACATATTATAAAATTTTTATTTCATAAAAATATCTTTTTAAATTAACCAAATAATTCCATAATACTCGTAACTTGCAAAAATCATAACTTATGTTTAAAAACTCAAAACCCATATTAATTTACATCAAAATAAACTAGATTTTATAAGAAATCTATGGTTAAAATTTCAAGTCAAAATACATTCGGGAAGGCCATTAAATAAATCTAGCAAGTTAGGACTTTATTCTGGAAAACATATTAACTTATTACAACTTAAACCCCCACGATCTAATCTCGGCCGGCCATTTTTATTAACCGAGATCGGACGGCCCAGAACTCGCGAGTTCTTCAGGATTCTCCAATTCGCACCCGAGTACTAATCACTCGATATCTCACAATCTACAGAACGAAATTCGATGATTCTTGTTCCTATCGATTCGTAATCAAATTCCGGTTCTAATGGTACCGTTTTCCCCAATTATCATGCAGAATGGAATAGATTCGAATCTGGGTTCAAAGTTAGGGTTCATAGTTTAGTTCGAATCCGATTTTGACAAATTCTCCTATTGTAATGCATAATAGACTAAATTGGTATGCGGGTTTGATCGGTGATGAAATTTCGAATGGAAACAACGGAGCAATTTGATCAGAAACTCACCGGAATTGCATAAACGAGGAGAATCCAAATCGGGAATTCTGGAAAACGTTATTTTATGTGCAGATCAGGTATGCCTCTTCTCGCATCAACTCGCACCAACTTAGAGAGATTTGATTCATGGAACCTATCACAATCCAAACTAGATATGTAACTCTAGATTTTAGTGGAAGAATCATTGAATTTGATGAACTAGGGATAAAGTTATAGATCTCACAAGATCTGTGTTTACCTAGTTGGTTTCGGGATGAACTGGGCAGAATTACTACCGTGATCGAGTAGGCAACTTTAGACAGGTTTATCTCCCAAACCAGTGCGAATCAGCCTTGGCCATCAACATGAAAGTTATAGAGGGATTAGAGATCTTCAAAACAAGCTGAAGAACACGAAATTTGGATGAGAAATGAAGAAGTTATGGCGTGACAAAGTTTACCCGATTTCAGGAAAAACTGGAATTCTGGGTTACGAACTCGCGAGGAGGCAACTTTGGATCAAATTTCCGATCATTGTAGAAGGAGTTAGATGGTGTGTGAGTAATGATTGGAAAGAGGAAAGATAGGATAATCGAATGAAACAAACGGCATACCAAATGGTGGAGTAGGGAAAAAGATATAGGCATCTTAAGTTTGACCCATTACATGCCAAAACTGAAGGAAAACTTAACCGTTTAAGTTACTTTGGTGCTAACTGGGCTCGGCACGTGTCCCGAGGCGCGCAGCTGAGTCAGCTAGCTCTGGACACATCAGCAACCTCCAAAATTTTGGCTGTAAACTTCAATTTATCATAACTTTGGCTAGGATGATCCGTTTTTAACGTTCTTTTTATCAATCTTCTTGGTTTTCCATAACCTTTTTATTGGTATAGTTTTCATGGCCTGATTTGACCATTCTCAAAAAGTCAATCCTAGCAAGGCTTTTGAAGCTTCAAGGTTTCTATGATTTTATTTTGACTTTTAAGCCTTAAATCAATGTTCAAAATATTTCTAAAATCTTTATAATATAATCGGAGTGTCTTGAAATTTTCCCAAGATTTATTGACTTATAAATCTCACTATTAAATTCATAATACCATATAATAAATTAATATTTAATAGTATCATTTAGGGTTTACTAAAAGAAATCCCCTAAATTAATTTAAATTAATTTATGGGGTATTTCAATATCGCACCACCGGGCTTTAGGGTGACTTACTTCCTAGGGTTGCTACCCATTTAAGGATTTGGACCACAAGAAAGAACTGGCCGGAACTCGGAAACAACCTCTCGTATTTCCTTATTCTCACGCATGGCCGAAGCTATATCGGACTTCTCACATACTCCAATTTACCAATTTACTCAAGGTTAGAAATGTTACTTAGTTAGGAGGTGGTGAGAATTCATTCTTTCCATACTACTTTGTTAGTACACATCTCACTAAGGCAATCAAACACTTCATCCACAATCATACATTTCATGAATTATAAAAACTACAAGTTCAAATACAATCCAGCAAGGAACAATACATTACAAGCACAAGAAAGTGAAATAAACCTAATTCGTGCATTTTATCATGTTTAGGTGATAACACTTAACACGTAATCACACAAATCAGGGTGACCACAGTAGCTTACAGGGCATGAGAAAATCATACCTTACACCATGGGTTACTCTACCATGTCACCTTACGTTCCTCGGGTTATTCTCGAACCACTAATAACATTTCAAGTGGTTTTGTTAACATTAAGGTAACAAAATATGTAAACGACTAGTACACCCGTATTTAACCCCGTTGTCTTGTTATTTGAAATAACCCGTAATTAAAAACAGTGATTAATTAGGCTAGTTATATTTTTAAAAGCTTAATTACACTTAAATAAATATGAGGGAACAAATCCCGAAGAAAACGGACCCTTAAAATGGGTTAAAAGCACAAACGAACCTTAAAGCGTGTTTTTCGAGGAAACCGGGAAAACGCGACTTTAAGCGGGTCAAATAGACTCGTAACAATTTTGTTCAACTAAATAGTCACTAATAAATATTAGTGGGGCTTTAGAACCAATAAAATTAATTAAACGAGAAAATTCCGGAAAATGAGTACCGGATAGTAAGAACCGTAACAACCGGGAAGTTGTGGGGTGAGAATGCAAATAAAGAAACTTAGTGTGTCCACTTTTGTAAATAAAAGTTAAAAATCTATAGGATGGGTGTGTGTGGGCCGATTTAATAAGCCCCTCTCCCTCTCTTTATTGTTCCTAATTCACTAGAGGACAAAAGAAATAAGTAAAAAGCAAATAAAACTCTCTCTCCTCTACCCATCCCTCTCTCTCACGTGTCCCCCTCCATCTCTATTCTCTCCTTCTTCCTCAAGTGATGTCAATGGCGATTTGAAGGGAGCTCTACAGCCCTCTCCTTCTCTCCTCTTTTTGTAACACCCCAACCGCTAATCCTTCCATTATCCTCTAATCAATCCCATACTTACCTTACTCGCAGCGGATTACTTACTTACTCCCGGCGGGTGATACAATGCCGTCAACCATCCCATGGTTAGCAAGGCTACTACTACTTACCGTGTCGGTCTGATGATTAGAATAAACCAAATACATACTACTTACTTTACAATACCAATTACTTACTTACATTTGATTACCGAGTATCCAAGCTATATGAATTACATCCCAATATTACTTCCCAAAAATGGAGAGTTTATACATCCTCTCCTTACTATCCAATCAAGATTTCAATATCCAAAAAGGTGTACCACATGGTACACCGGCTACTCAAAATGGCCTAGCCGTGTACAACTCGGTACACTATTCCAGTCCTACTGCTACATCCCAAAAAGAATCACATCACGTCCTTACCCTACCGTCACGCCTCGCGGGTACCTGTGGAGTAAAAACATTCCCCCTAGGGTGTCAGCTTACGCTGCATATGATAACCGCATACCCCGCGTGCTAGCGAGGGTACGCCAACTAATTGGTCGAGTACATGCAGTTTGTTTCATTCATACATACATACATGCTTTATACAATACAATACAATACATTCCATACACAAGGCATACATACATACAATACATACAAGGAAGACAATTCAAGTCAACCATTCATACTTACCGAATACTCACCGCATTACGGAGATACAATTCTCCAATACATACAAAGGTCTTGTTAGCCTCATTACACACCTGGGTTAATCGGGTGTTCAATACTCTTTTACTCCGGGTCAATGACTTACAATAGTCAAGACCAATACAAATACAATACTTACTTCTTACATACTTTACTTCCAGTTAAGTCGGTATGACCTCCGGGCAGGGATTACTGCATCCCACCACCGGGCTTTAGGGTGGCCCACTAATCAAGGATGCTACCCATTCAAGGGAATTGGTCCATGGAAAAGATTATAGCAAGGATTCAGATCCAACCTCTTGTGTCTCCTTATCCTCACGCGTGGCCGAAACTATATCGGACTTCTACTCATTCCAATTTACTCAAAACTCAAGTTAGGAGTTAGGTTGTTAGGAATTAGTAGAAGTCAGTACTTCACTTCCGTACATACATACAATACACAAGCACACAATACTTACACATACTTCTCATTTCCATTCATTCATTTCATGAATTATACAAACTAATTGTTCAAGAAGATACAACAAGAACAAAGTAGTTCAAACACAGTTAAGTGCAGTATAAGTCCGATTCGTGCATTTATCTTATTAGTGATCACATAAGCACACAAATCGGGGTAACCAAGTTAGGATATAGGGCATGAAGAAATCATACCGTTCGATATCCCTAAAAATATGTCCAAATCCAACAACAAACCCAAGCGCCAGCAACAAAAAGAAAATTTTGATTCTTGGTGGAAAGGACAGCAAAAATACATCAATCTTCCTCGCACTAAGATTTGTGGTTATTGCGGGAGTCTTGGACATCGAGATAGTGCCTGTGAAAAGCTTCACAAGGATGTGTCATTTAATATCAAGCGACTCAATCTTATCCTTGAGGCACGAGAAAAGCTGAAAAAATCTGGTTCAAAAAGGGGACCCAATTATATTTGGGTTCCCAAAACTACCAAGTGATTTTTTTGCAGGTGGAAGCGAGCGTGGAGATGGACTATGTGTACTTGGACAGAGGGTGCTCCAGAACTGGAAATCCCGACAAATTCAGCTCGCTTTCATCCTACAAAGGAGGTAAGGTCACCTATGGAAACAACAACCAAGGTGAAATCATGGGAGTTGGCACCGTAGGTAACCCCTCCAAGTTTAAGGTAGATGGAGTCCATCTGGTCACTGGACTTCAACCTAGTCTGTTAAGCATTTTTCAAATTTGTGAAAGATTCAATTTAGTACTTCTCTCATATGTCGTTTGCAAAGTTTTTGATGAACGTACAGGATCTCTAGAGCCACAAGACGTAAAGAAGGTAATATGTACAAGAAATGTCTAAATGCCATCAATTCGGACGACCAAGTCTGTCTATGTGCTCGCTTTCAAGCAGCACCCAATCAGTCTTATCTCAAGGTGGTCAAGCGAATCTTTCGATACTTAAAAGGAACCAGTCAACTTCATCTATGGTACCTTCGTTCCCCTATATTACTTTATATGGTTTTAGTGATTTTGACTGGATAGATTCTCTCCATGATCGAAAGAGTACATCTAGCAATGCAAAATTCCTTTGTCTATGCTTAGACTCTTGGTCCTCTACAAAGCAAAATTTTGCTGAGATCAAATTGGTATTTTCTGTGATAATAATTGTGCATTTAAAATCTCTGGAAACACATTGAAGAACCAAACACATTGAAATACGTTTCCATTTCTCGAAGGACTGTGTTGAGAAAAAGGTAATTCAACTTGACTTTGTTCCAATAGAGGATCAGCTAGCAGATATCTTTGCCAAGCCTCTTCCTACCACCTGATTCGAGGCACTCCGTTCAGCACTCAGAATGACTCAATCAATGGAAGACGGTAATCTCTCTTATCCCTTGGTTGTAATAATTAGTAGGTGTTGTTTGCATACTGTTTGAGTCAATCTGTGTTCTCATATCGATAGACTGTGTCTGTTCTTTGTATCCCTTAGCGATTTTCATTTTTTTAAAAAAAGAAGAATAAGGGAGAGGACAAAGGCAAGGTACTCCGCTAACTTGTTTCTCCTGAACCAAAATGGACCTCGTCCACTTGGTTATTAAGCCTTTAAGGGTGCTTTATCACCTAACTTCCTAAGGATGCGAAACCTGGGAAAGTTGGCCCAAAGCTGTTACATGGGTGGAGAGAAAAGTCTGGGGGATGGAGACAGTCCCTGTGTGCTCAAACTTGTTAAATATCTATGCATTGCAAATATAGAGCTATAAAGTCTTCAAAAATACAATGCAATGCAACAGGGATCTTTACAAGTTATGAGTATGTGGCAATGAAAGGTTTTGTGGAATATGACAATACTTCTTGCCCCTTGTCGTCCATGAGTATGTTTGCGTTATGGATACAGTCTATTTGTTTTTTAATGTACGGATTGACTTAGACTTTGTTGCAAACTTCCCTTACTGATGACAACAAAAAGGGGGAAGTAGTGAATCCCGTCTCTCACGAACGAGTCACTCTGGTTATGTTCTGGATTGACTCTGTCTCTGTGCGACTAGGTCTTAGGTGAAGTTTGGATATTCTGTTTCGTTTTTACTCTGTTGGTACTAGATCATGTTGGTTGCAGTTTTCTTAACTTAGTCATATATTCCCTTTTCCAATCTCTCTTAGTAGGTTGTGGTTTGCCAAATTGTACTCATCGATTCAGGGGGAACTCTAACAAAAGTTACTCAATCTATGCTGTGATTAAGGTGGAACTTGGATAGGGTCGGTTCCCCAAAATACTTTTTTCCCTTGTCTTGTTTTGCAGATTGACTCATTCGGGATTCACAAAAAGAGTTTTGCTATCATCAGCAACAAGGGGGAAACTGTTGGAGTATGAAGGTGTTGCTGAGATAGTCAACCAGATCAAACGAGTCAATCACACTTCTCAAAACAAGACAGAGTCTGTCAACCTTGAAAGATCGAATGAGTCTCTGTCCTTACCGAAAGAGCGAGAGAGTCCATCCATGTGAATTCATCAATCAGTAACGAAATTCAAGGAGCAACGTCCACTAAACCATAACAGTCATCAACTATCATCCTTGGGCCGAAATTCATGCAAAATGTGAGCAAAATCCAAAGCCTTGACTTTATGGTAATTCGAGGAGTCTGTCGGTCAGTTGCAAAAATTAAGGAGCAAGTACAGCAACTACATTGACTTACAACGGTCATCAACGTTCAGACTTGGACCAAAATTCTCTCAACATGGCACTAATCAGAAGACTTTGCTTCAGCTTCCGAAATATGGCTCCAGCTTCCGAAATTCAAGGAAAGAGTCATTGGTTCCTGAAATTTCGGAACTGACAGGGTCAGTCTACTACATCAGACGTGAAAGTCATAATTGAACGTTGCCAAGTCGTCCAATGGATTGGTAATTGTCCGAAAATTAAGGGCCAAGGCTTAGCAACGTTCATAAAGAAGTTAGGACCGAATTTTAAGCAACTACAACGTTCAGATGGCAGAAATTTCGGAAGCAGACTCCCTCACCGGCTCCACTATATAAGAGAGTTGTCATTTCGTTTCTCATTGCAGCTTTCCAAAGAGAATCATTCAGAGCATTTGTTTAAAGAAAGATTTGCCTATTTTAGAGAGAGAAAAAGGGAGAGAGAAGTACTAGATTCATTTGTGCATATCGATAGAGTCTTTCTAGGTAGGACCTAGTGTTCACTACGCTTATCATTGAGCTGATCAGAGATTGTATTGGGTGAGTGAGTGAAAACCACGAAGTAGATCTCATCTACTGAGTGGGCATTATAAGTTGTTTTGTTTTGACCAGGAAATAAAATAACTTATATTGTGTATCCTGCTGAGTTCGACAGAGTCCTCCACCTTTCGAGTGTTAATCCATTTAGCTCCGCTAAGTCTATCTTACTTCACTACCTTGAGCAACTGCTTCCGCGCACTTAGTTCGGCTAAGTGTTTCAACGTCTCAAGTGTTGTCACATACGAAGTTCGATTGAGTTCCTCTAAATCACAGAGTGTTTCTTACTTTCAAAGACCGATTGAGTCAAACCAACTCTTAGACTCACACCTTGAGTTGGTTTGAGTCAGCCACTCGATCCTACAATACCCAAACTTAAGAAATATTCCTAAAGTCATTAGAAACATCGAGAGGGATGCTTCTGGACTAATATACATAATTATATCAATCTCCGAGAGGGGAGAATATGGGAATGTGAGAAGTCTGAGAGTATTCGGACCTATGAAAAAGTAGTAGGAACTAAGAGAGAGTTTCGAGAGCTAGTTGAACCTTTCCACCATGCTAGACCCAGAGTAGGGTCAGAACCCGGGAAGTAAGACTATGCTCGAGAGCCATGTATTTTGGCTTAAGAATGTATTAAGAGTAGACAAGCGTGACGTAGGAGACCTGTAGTGTATCGAGAACTACAAGAGCTTGAGTATTAGTTACCCAAGAGTGTGGGTGAGATAAAGTATAAGTAACTCAAGAGAATGGGTGAGTATAAGAATGAGTAGCCCAAAACAATGGGTGGGAATAACATTAAGTAACCAGAGAGAGTGGGTGAGTGATTGAATAAGTAACCAAGGCATGGTGAGGTATAACCCTCAAGGCCTAAGATTAAATCGGTACAAACTAACAACCTTGTTAAGTTAGTTAGGGATTGTATCCCAGGTGTTATACCCAAAATTTTGTCCCCCCTGGCTAGGGTCTACGAGGTTTTGGTGTTGTGAGGGGCATTTCAATCAAGTAATGAGAGGTCCTGGCTCGATCGGTGCATTCCATGGCATGGGGAGCAGTTTCGTCATTGTCAGTGGCGTTTTTGTAATTTTTAAGGCTCCCGAGACCTCCTATAGGCTTTCTCTCTCCTCCAAAAGATGCCCAAATCATCTTGAAATGATTTGATATTTTAACCCATGATAGAGGATGACATTTTAAGCACAATGGCGTTGGAATTTTGATTTTTTGAATTTCCAATAAATTTCTAGCAATTTCTGACTGAATCTGACAAGAAATTCAATTTAAAAATATTCGAACATTCAAAAAATCCGATTGCACTTCAGAAAATTCATAATTTCCATCCTTGACATGTGGTTAAAATTTCACAGCAAAATTCCTTTGGGAAGTCATTTAATTAAAATGTCAAAAAATCTTACTTTTACTAGATTTTCTTTATCTTTAAGAAAGTCTATATAAGGGGATAGGTTTTTTGATAAAATCAGAATCTCATATGCTCAAGAACCCTAGGAAGACAGAAAGCACGACCTCCCCTCTCTGTCTCACGTTTTTCAACATCCGGCCACCCGAATCATACCGAAAATCCCCCGAAATCACCATCTAAACTCGTTTTCCAATCCCCAAAGCACCAATAATCATCAAAACCCCACAAAACATCACCAAAACGTGAGGAACAGCAAGAACAACCAACAACCAGAAGCTTGGTTCGAAAACCTTTTGGGTCTGCCATCGACGGAGCACTCAACGAATTCCGGTGTGATGAATCATTGTGAACCCGAAGGTAAAACAGGTAGAAATTCCACTTTCCTAACTCCCTACGGTATAATCAGTCTTGCCTCAAAATTTGGTTTCAAACTAACTTTTTTTCGCTTTTGTATCACTAATTGTTTTAGCTACTGCCTTGTTACTTGTTTGCTAAGTTTCATGTTAATTCTGATTTCAAATTGAGTTCTTTCAATTACTAATGTGTTTATAATCTTTCAGGCTACACACCCATAAAATTTGAGCTCAAAACACCGTCGGGAGCCATCAAAAACCCACTGTCCGTGGGTTGTCCGTGACCACGGACACCCACGGACGGTGGCGGGATTTTATATTTTTCAATTTTTCAAATTTTAGGGTTTCTGTTAATACATGTCCGGGCCCACGGACACCCTGTCCGTGGCCCCGGACTTTTCAAATTTGCGTTTTTATTTTAGTTCTGTTTTCGAAATCATTTAAATCATTTGGGGTCCGTGGTCTCGGACATTAGGTCCGTGGCTACGGACGAAATAGAAATTTGACCTAATTATGCCTCCGAAACCTTAGTTTGGGTAGCTTTTAATATCACTTTAATTTTCTGTCAAAAAACGCTAAAAAATAAAAAAACAGAAGCGCACACTTAGGTTAAAAACGACTTTGTAGTAAGCCGTAAATAAACCAAGTAGAGGAAAAACGACCTAGGAAGGGTAATGAAAGTAATTGAACCCTAAATAAGTCGAATACCAAGCCCCCGAAGCCGCACTCTACCTTTCCTAATTTACTCTAGCATAAAATTAGGTGGCGACTCATAATAGGTTCCAGTGAGCAAGCTTAGGTTTTAATAATTATTGTTGTATGACATAGTTATTAATCTTAGGTTTTAAGTGGACCTAAGACCCGGTTAGATCCTAATCAGTTTTAATCAACATGGGGTAGGGTTTAAAATCGAGGCTCACAGACTGGCGACTCTGCTGGGGACAAATTCTTAATCTTAACTTGTTTAATTTTAAGAAAGTGGGCTTAACTCAAAAGTGTTTATTTATGGCTTTATTATATTGTTTGTTTACTTTTTGTGCGCAATTTAAATTTTTGTACCTTTGCATCATATGAGAGTGAGGGTCCACGTAAACCAATTTCACCCCGGGACCCGTTTGATGGTCCCCTATGAGGGAGTCACACCTTTTAGGTGATGTGAATAAGTGGGGGAAAAGAGGAGGGTGTCGTCTGACCACACCCCCTTAATACCTGGGCTTTAGCCCCAAACATTTTCCTGGCAGTACCCTTACCTAGCCCATTGTTTGGTCAGTCAAAGACCCGACCGTAGACGCACACCTTTAGGTGATGTGAAAAAGTGGGGAAGCCCAAAGAGAATAGCGTGCAAGCCCTATTCCTTTGTGGTGACCTGGGCCCACGCCCCAAGCACCTCTCCGAATCGACCTGTACCCGTTGGACTGAGTCATTTTGTGAGGATATTTGCATCACCACCTTATGTAAGACTTTTGTGCATATGTTCTTTTTCTCCTGGGCCTCAGGCCCGATGTCTGTATCGATCCATCAATCTCTTCTAGCCCAAATGGAACATTTAAATGGTTTTGATAGTCCAAATGCTTTGATCACCCCAAAACAAAAAAAGCAAAAATCCTTTAGGCTGATTCTTGTTACAAGCCTGACTCTTGCAATACCCACTCGTAAGAGCAACGAATTCTGTAACCCAAAAGTTTAGTCCAGAGCAGACCCTTCCAAAATTTTGGAGTCCGGTATTCATTGCATCGCACTAATTTTCGGCCTGTTTAGTCCCAGTCTCACTCCCGTAGTGCTGACTTATCTTTTTGCTCAAAACAGGCAACACCCCTCGCAGCTAGGATGTCGTCTGGAGTTAACGATCGAAGTACTCAGCTCGCTGAGCTTGTGGATTTGATAAGGAAACTAGCTGAGTTAGAATTTATCCACAGGAGTGCCTTGGAAGAGCTAAGCTCAGGATTTGTGTCGGCTGCAAGGGAAGCGAGAGCTCTCATTCATGCTCTCGGGGAAGTCATCCCTTTAGATTTGGCCCCCAATGAGGACGGGGTCAA
This sequence comes from Limonium bicolor, assembly GCA_023374045.1. NCBI lineage: Eukaryota > Viridiplantae > Streptophyta > Magnoliopsida > Caryophyllales > Plumbaginaceae > Limonium > Limonium bicolor. The sequence goes on from CM041777.1 coordinate 414,552,180, forward strand.
GTCACCGGAGAACCAGGAACCGCAACAAGAGCAGGCCGCATAGGTGCCCATTGTAGATCTGCAGCAGCCGTAGAGTCAGATTCTGAGAGTACTTCTAGGGCGGGGGTTAGTCCAACTCAAAGCCTTGCGGTTTCGCGGGCGGCATCTGGGGGCATATCCCGAGCTGTTCTGTCGTTTCCACCTACTCACAGGCCACCCCACAGATAATTGTCGTAATTTGAGGTCTAAAATTTTGTTATTGGCCCAAGAAGGAAAAATCCAGATTGCAACCCCGGTACCGGAGCTTCCCCACAAAACCGAAAGGGAGTTCACACCCATTGGTTGTCCCTTAAGCCAGGCCTTTGAGGAGCTGCAGGACGAAGGGCTAATACGGCCGCTCATTCCTCGCCATGGAGAGACACGAAAGGGGAGTAGGCTTAGTTAATTTTGCAGGTACCATCAGCTAGCGGGACATGATACCAATGATTGCAAAGTGCTGAGACATTGGATCCAAGACCTCATTGATCAGGGATACCAACGTTTGGATGATCTCGAGACTTCAGAGTTCAAAGTTCAGTGTGCTGCCTTTACCGTTTTCTGGGATGACCAAAAGCCACACGAGGGCATGGACAGAGCCCACATCCACAGTTCAGCTTTGTCCCAATGAATGCTCACATTACTCGGTCGGCAAGCACTACGAATCACCTAAAAGCCATCACAAGGTGAGCGAATGTTGTCTCCCCAGTGGCTGAAGAAATTCCAGGTGAACGAGAACTGCTTCAGACGCTGAAGGCAACAACCATCCCCATGGCCATCTGGTCTTTGCTTACGATCTCACCAGATCACCGACGGGCCATTGTCAAACATTTGGGCGGGCCAGAGGAACGTTTAGCCCCGGAGAGGATGGTCGCGGCTCTTTGGCAAAAGCAGGAAGAGGAGATCAGTTTTCACGATAGCGAGATCTCTGAGCACTCGGGAAAAGCATTGTATATTACTGTTTGGTGCGGGGCCTTCAAGGTGCCAAAGGTCCTCATTGACACAGGAGCAGACGTTAGCATCTGTCCTCTGAAAGTGGCAGAGGGTATGGGTTACGACAAGTTTAAGTCTTGCCAAATAGTGTTACGAGGGTATGATGATAAGTGATAACCCAAGACATGTCTTCGGCCTACTGGATCTTCCACTCAAGTTTGGGATGGTTATTCATCCAGTGAAGTTCTTGGTTCTGCAAATTCCCCATTCTTTCAATCTGATTCTGGGACGGGATTTCCTTCAAGATTTGAAGGCCGCCCCTTCTACGGTGCATCAATGTTTGAAGTTCAAAAGAGACGGGAAGGTTCATATCGTTAGGGGTGAACCACATCAGAAGGAGTTGCATGTTTGCTTGGTTGAAGAGGAGGGTTCGTCCCATTTGAACAGGTTCAGTGTTGTACCAGAGCAGTCTGACCCAACTTCTCTTCAAAAACTTAAGGTTGGACCGGGGAAGGTTATCATGGAGAAGTATGGTTATCAAGAGGGTAAGGGCCTTGGCAAGGATCTCCAAGGAATCCCAGACGTCCTATCTCCGGCAGCAAATCCTGGTCGTCAAAGACTTGGGTACGGTAAGAGCGGGAGAGGAGGAAGCGATGCCTGATTGGATGTTCCTTGAGAAATTGATCATAGATTAGGGGTAGTTAGTCATTTACTTCCCGCTTTGGGGTCATTAGGAGTCATTATTATTTTCCTTTGGTTGTTTAACATAGCTTATTTCTTTCCGTAGCTAGTTTAGTTGTCTTTCCCATTTAGTTGGTAATTGATGTCATTGTTACTTCTTTTGGTTATCAATAAAATTTCTTCTTTGTTCATGTTTTAATGTTGATACATTCGTTCATGTGCTAAAAAAATAATAAATCATTCAGCAAACACCCCATCACCACTCACCACCATCGTTTACCGTCACACCTGCAATCACCCTCCATAAATAACTTGGGCATTCTAAGGTCTCTTAGGTGAACCCCACAACAATACCGGGGGCAATCTGAGTTTAAGACCGAAGATGATAATTTCTTTTGTTTAAGCGCGTGAACAAGTCTTTGAGCGTACACAGCGTGAGAGCGTCTTGAGTGGTAAAACCAAGAGAGAACGAGCGTGTCATTTTTACACCGCTCCAGAGAAGTCACATTCAAAGGTAAGGCAAACGGCATGACTCCGGCCGAAGGAGATAATTTGTAAATTTACACTTAAACCTATGAAAAGTAACAAAGAACGGATACACAACTATTAGGGATGACGAAGCACCTAGGTACAGTACCACACAGCCAAAAAGTTTATGAACCCAGACATTAAACCCTAGGCACCCCCGTTGAGCTTTTCGTGTACATCCTCTTTTAACAACACTACAAACTCCACAAACAAGCCAGCCAATGATGAACAACCGACCTGGTGACCAAAGGAAGCAAGGAGCCCGACTTCCGAACAACAACTTCACAAGCCCAAAGAAGCAAAACTGCTACCAACATGACGAAGCGATCCGTAAATGGTCTCAAAGTGACATAGGATCCCAATGAGCTAACATCAAAAACAGCTCTCAAAGTTCAAAACCGGGAAGCACAAGAACCCCAAAGGAAAAGTGATTCAAAGAAAGGCTAACCTGGAAAGCCTCGAAGTAATCCAAAATCAGAAGAAAGAGAGGAGGTGCAAGGAACAACTCAAAAATCCAGAGTTCCAAGCTCACAAGCGAAGTCATCACGAAGTGGCCAAACGACTTCAAGACAAAGAAAGCAAGTCCGGGGGAAGGTGCAAGTTGCAGCTTTGGTCACCCTTATAGCTCCACATATCCTAAATATGCCTCTGTTGTCCTGTTGTCATTCATCACACCCCATAGCCACGTTGTAAGCTTAAAATACTTCTGACCTAATAGTTGTGTATCCAATCGAGTGAAAGTAACAGGTTGAACGCGTAAATCTAACAAATGTCAAATTCAATGGTTGAGATGTCTTGACCAAAAGGAGGGCACGAGTGCAAACATCAAACACTTTGAGTGTAAGATAGAAGACACCACATCAAAATAAACCCTGACCTTGTGAGGATGAGATTTGTCTTTGCATAATTAATCAAAGAAAATACTGGGGGTAATCGATCGTTCCGTTCGATTGCCATAAAGCCCTGAAAACTTAGATCACCTCATGGAAAAATAATGGGGCCATTTGTTGGTCCCAACAATTGCAACAACGACACCGATTGAGGCCCAAAAACCCAAAACCCAAAGGATCAAACCCTCATCATATCACACATGCCCGTCCTAAGCCCTACCTCCACATCAAATTTCCTTAGGCCCGTCCTAAGCCCTACCTCCACATTCAAAAATCCACAGGCCCGTCTTGAGCCCTAATCCTTCTACATTCATTTACACCCATCATACACCTGACTCACTTTCACTTAGAACCACCCTTAGGCTTGTCATAAGACCTAGATCCAACCTTTAGGCTCGTCATAAGACCTAGATCCCACCTTTAGGCTCGTCATAAGACCTAGAACCACCCTTAGGCTCGTCATAAGACCTAGATCCAACATTTAGGCTCGTCATAAGACCTAGATCCCACCTTTAGGCTCGTCATAAGACCTAGAACCACCCTTAGGCTCGTCATAAGACCTAGTGCCAACCCTTAGGCTCGTCATAAGACCTAGATCCCATCTTTAGGCTCGTCATAAGACCTAGAACCATCCTTTAGGCTCGTCATAAGACCTAGTTGCATTCCCTCAGGCTCGTAGTAAGACCTAGCATTACCTTTTAGCTTACCCACTCTCATCAAACACATTGCATTCATCTCATTCATATAGGCTCGTCATAAGACCTAGTTGCATTATCCAGGCGCGTCACAAGACCTGGCGATAGAAAAGTTGGCGAGGTGATGGCAATAAATCCTCCTGTGTTATGACAACTTACTTTGGGATCAACGAATGGTGGGCAAAGGCAATAAGTCCCTAGGGTTTTTACCTGGAGTTATCCCTGCACACCGGCTTGGGGGGCGATGGCAATAAGTCCACATTGGGTCCAGCCAAGAGCATTGGCACGGGTTTTGGTCCCCAGAAGTATCCGAGCATCATCAGCATCATCATCAGCATCAGCATCAGCATCATTAGCATCGTTAGCATTTCAGCATTCTGGCGTTTGCATACCTCCCAGTTTTCACATCACAGGTGGTCAACGCCTTAGAATCGCTTGACATTGCTTTATTATAGGTAGTCAACGCCTTAGAACCACTTGACATTATTTCATTTTCATCACCTAAGTAGTCAGCCCCTTAGATTAGCTTGACACATTTTCACTTATAGGTAGTCAGCGCCTTAGAATAGCTCGACAATGTTTTGTTGCTTAGGTAGTCAGCGCCTCCGAATAGCTGGACGTAGTCAATGCGATTTTGCACAACATGGAGGATTCTGTAGAATCCAAAATTTTGGGGCATCACTCAAGCATCAATCAGACTTTTCATATCCATTACAAAGACTAGTTGACGGGGGGCAATCTATTATACCCAAAATTTTGACCCCCCTGGCTAGGGTCTACGAGGTTTTGGTGTTGTGAGGGGCATTTCAATCAAGTAATGAGAATTCCTGGCTCGATCGGCGCATTCCGGGGCATGGGGAGCAGTTTCGTCATTGTCAGGGGCGTTTTTGTAATTTTTAAGGCTCACGAGACCTCCTATAGGCTTTCTCTCTCCTCCAAAAGATGCCTGAATCTGCTTGAAATGATTTGATATTTTAACCCATGATAGAGGATGGCATTTTAAGCATAATAGCGTTGGAATTTTGATTTTTCGAATTTCCAATAAATTTCTAGCAATTTCTGACTGAATTTGACGAGAAATTCAATTTAAAAATATTCCAACACTCAAAAAATCCGATTCCACTTCAGAAAATTCATAATTGCCATCATTGACATGTGGTTAAAATTTCACAGCAAAATTCCTTAGGGAAGTCATTTAATTAAAATGTCAAAAAATCTTACTTTTACTAGATTTTCTTTATCTTTAAGAAAGTCTATATAAGGGGATAGGTTTTTTGATAAAATCAGAATTTCATATGCTCAAGAACCCTAGGAAGACAGAAAGCACGGCCTCCCCTCTCTGTCTCACGTTTTTCAACACCCGGCCACCCGAATCATACCGAAAATCCCCCGAAATCACCATCTAAACTCGTTTTCCAATCCCCAAAGCACCAATAATCATCAAAACCCCACAAAACATCACCAAAACGTGAGGAACAGCAAGAACAACCAATAACCAGAAGCTTGGTTCGAAAACCTTTCGGGTCTGCCATCAACGGAGCACTCAACGAATTCCGGTGTGAGGAATCATTGTGAACCCTAAGGTAAAACAGGTAGAAATTCCACTTTCCTAACTCCCTACGGTATTATCAGTCTTTCCGCAAAATTTGGTTTCAAACTAACTTTTTTTCGCTTCTGTATCACTAATTGTTTTAGCTACTGCCTTGTTACTTGTTTGCTAAGTTTCGTGTTAATTCTGATTTCAAATTGAGTTCTTTCAATTACTAACGTGTTTATAATCTTTCAGGCTACACAGCCATAAAATTTGAGCTCAAAACACCGTCGGGAGCCATCAATTAAAAACCCATAGTCCGTGGGTTGTCCGTGACCTCGGACTCATTGTCCGGGACCACAGACAGGTTGTCCGTGACCACGGACACCCACAGACGGTGGCGGGATTTTATATTTTTCAATTTTTCAAATTTTAGGGTTTCTGTTAATACATGTCCGGGCCCACGAACACCCTGTCCGTGGCCCCGGACTTTTCAAGTTTGCGTCTTTATTTTAGTTCGGTTTTCGAAATCATTTAAATCATTTGGGGTCCGTGGTCTCGGACATTAGGTCCGTGGCTACGGACGAAATAGAAATTTGACCTAATTCTTCCTCTAAAACCCTAGTTTAGGTAGCTTTTAATTTCACTTTAATTTTCTGTCAAAAAACGCTAAAAAATAAAAAAACAGAAGCGCGCACTTAGGTTAAAAACGACTCTGTAGTAAGCCGTAAATAAACCAAGTAGAGGAAAAACGACCTAGGAAGGGTAATGAAAGTAATTGGACCCTAAATAAGTCGAATACTAAGCCCCCGAACCCGAACTCTACCTTTCCTAATTTACTCTAGGTTAAAATTAGGTGGCGACTCATAATAGGTTCCAGTGAGCTAGCTTAGGTTTTAATAATTATCGCTGTATGACATAGTTATTAATCTAAGGTTATAACTGGACCTAAGACCCAGTTAGATCCAAATTAGTTTTAATCAACATGGGGTAGGGTTTAAAATCGAGGCTCACGCCAAGATTGATTGTCGAATCTTGTGTAGTGTACATATATATATTGTATTACTATATGCATGTTGAATGAATTAACATGAACTCCATGCTCTCGACAAAAGTAGTCGGCGTAGCTCGGTTAGCACGCGGGGTATGCGAATTTCATATGCAGCGTTAAGCTGAGCCCTTAGAGGCATCGTTTTTATTTTCAGGTAAACCGAAAATGTTACTGTTCGAGATTAGGACGGGGTCGGTGGTTAGCATGGGTAGTTAGAATTTATTTTACTCATGTATTTGAATATGGTGTAAGACCGAATATGTTATCGGCATCTGGATATTGTTGACTCGGTATAGTAAAGAATGGAATTGAGATTTGTATATGTAACTCAGTTAGAAATGAATGAGTAATGTATTTGTACTGAGAACTCGGTTATTCCGGTCCATTAGACCGATGCAGTAGTTGAGTTAGGCCTGGTTAGCCACGTGGGTGGCTAATGGCGTTGTACCACCCTCCGTTGTATTAGAGTTCCGCTGTGATGTTATGGGCAATTGTGATAGTTTATGAGGTAATTATGAGATTAGCGGATGGGGTGTTACAGACTTAGCTACCACCTACGCTATGGGATGGGGCCAGCTGGATATACTACCTTGCAGGTAATTAAACTACTGTGTGATGTGAATAAGTATATACGATGTGGGAATGTGAATGTGAGTTGGTTTGCGGGGCATAACTAACACCCTAAATAATAGGAGTGCTATCATGCCGCTGCTAAGGTTGAGATCACCGTCCGACTGAGAGACGAGGAGAGTGCGCTTAAGCGCTTGGCTTCAAACGAGGGCCAAAGCGGGCAAGGGTATGGGGGAGGAAAGAAGAAGAGACCTTACCCCCAGTCCCAGAAGGGCCAGCACCAGGGTGACAAAGGCCAAGCCTAGCCCACCACTGCTGAGGGGCCCCAGCAACTCACTTACGCCTATACGGCTAAGCCCCTACGTTCTCACCCACCCAAGGGTAACTACTTAATTCCGAATATCAAGTTAAGGTGTGTATTGTTAAGTTGTGAGTGTGTACTGAATGTGTAATGTGATAACAGCTAGCGCGGGTTCTAGATCCGATCACCACTACTACTGCAAGTGGTGCAACGGAGACCACCCCGGCAAGGACTGCAAAGGAAATGATGTGCAGTGTCGCTACTGCAAGAAGATGGGGCATTGTGACTACGAGTGCTTCCAGAACCCCAACGGCAGAAACTTCAGGCCTAAGGGGCAATTAAAGGGTAAGGTTGCCGCTACCACTGAAGGCCCGAAGGCGAGTAATCAGTCGCCCTCAGATCATGGGAACACGAACTCCTAGAAGGGGAAAGGTTCGGGAGCTGGCAAGGCCGCCCTGAATATGGTAGACCGGTCAGAGGCTACTGGACCCTCTTCCAGACCAGGTACTACTTAAACCACTGAGTGAAGTAATTGACTGCTTACCGCATTTCATGCATGAGTGTTAGGAAGTCCAAATGTGCAATTGTATAAGTAACGAGTTAAAGTATAATGTGAAATTTACCTAAGTTAGATAATTTTAAACCTTAGAAACCTTCAATATTTGTTATCCAATCCCTCCCACACTGTACCCCGAAGAAACCACCATCAACATCACCGAATTCCCGATGGAGCAATGTCAGGTTATCCAGCCAGGTATGATATTATTAAATGGATACCTGACACCCGAAGCACAAATCCACATCATACGACAATGCGATAAACTGGGAGCAGTACCTGGAGGTTTCTAAACACCCGAATACCCAAGTGGATCAAAGATGCAGTTGAAGATGATGTGCATGGGTAAGGACTGGAATCTTTACACCAAGACATATCAAGACAAACGAGCAGGAGACGGAGCAACCGTACCAAGGATACCTGACGAATTCCTTGCGGTCGCTAACCACACTGTGGGAATTGCTCAGCGAGTTGAATCGGACCCAATTCCGAGTGTTAAAGCCGATTTGTGTATTGTGAACTTCTACCAGAAAGGCGGACAGTTTGGTTTACACCAAGATAAGGACTATTCACCCGAGTCTCTGAGTAAGGGAGTACCCGTGGTGTCTTGGTCCATTGGTGATACCGCAGTGTTTGTGTATGGCGAGTAGAAGCGTGCAGACCTCGCAAAGAAGTTGGTGTTGAAGGTAGGTGATGTACTAATCATGGGTGGGCAGTCGAGGATGCGGTATAACGGTATCAAAAAGATCAAACTAAATACTGCACCTTCGACAGTAATCAATGCCACACACATGAAACCCGGACGTTTAAATTTGACATTTCGGCAGTTCTAAAGCATTGTGTAACCTTGTAATGGGTGAAACCAGTTTTATGCTAAGGAGTATGTTAATGAATAAAATGACGATGTTTTGAAGTATGTAAGCCATGTTGTTACTGTGTACTTATAAAGTTTGTGAACTGAATTAGGTTGTGCACTCGGAATGGGAGGTGCACTGAGTGTATGTAATGAGGCAGAAGCCGGCAGAAGCGGCACTATCCTCACTGGTACCTTTCTAGTCAATGGCGTGGACACATCGATCTTGTTCGACTCTGGAGCCTCACACACGTTTGTTCTGTTTTCATTTGTGAAGAGGCTGGGGTTAGACGGTGAAGAGATGCCTGACTTCCTAGTCACTCTCCCGTTGAGAGAGCGGATCAAGTGTATCCGCTATCGCCGAGATGCTATTGTACGAATCAAGGATGAAGAGTTTCCGTTCGACATGATAGATTTCGAGGGACTTGGATTTGATGTGATTGTGGGGATGAACTGGTTAGAGCGGTACAAGGGTCGAATCCTATGTGCCGAGCATCTACTACTTTTTCGGAGTCCGACTGGGGTTACTATTTCATACCGCCAGAGGACCAAGGAGCCTTCGACTCATATTATCTCCGCTATGTCTATGTATCGTGAGTTGCGAAGAAAGAGTGATGTGTACCTATGCTATGTCCAGGACATAGAGAGAGATCCGGAGTTTAGCCCTGATGTGCCGGTAGTGTTAGAGTTTCCTGACGTCTTTCCTAAGGAACTGCTGGGCATGCCGCCAGCACGGGAAGTGGAGTTTGAAATTGAATTGGTGCCGGGAACCGGACCAATAGCGAAGGTGCCCTACCGTATGGCTCCAGCTGAGATGACTAAGCTCAAGGAGCAGCTGCGAGACCTACTCGACAAGGGATTCATATGCCCGAGCGTTTCACCATGGGGAGCGCCGGTCCTCTTCGTGAAGAAGAAGGACGGTAGCCTCCGCCTCTGCATCGACTACAGAGAGTTGAATGCAGTTACGGTGAAGAACCGTTTTCCTTTACCACGCATTAACGATTTATTCGACCAGTTGAAAGGAGCATCAGTATTCTCCAAGATCGACTTACGATCTGGTTACCACCAGATTGCTATTCGAGAGGGTGACATTGAGAAGACCGCATTTAGAACCATATACGGTCACTACGAGTTCACGGTTATGCCGTTCACTTTATCTAATACACCAGCCATGTTTATGGACTTAATGAACCACTTGTTCCGAGATCAGTTGGACAAGTTAGTGGTAGTCTTCATCGGCAATATTCTTGTATATTCCAAGTCAAGGGGTGAGCATGAAGCCACCTCAGATGTGTGTTGCAAACGTTAAGACAGAATCAATTGTATATCAAATTTTCTAAGTGTGAGTTCTGGTTGAACCAAGTTTCATTCCTTGGTCATGTTATTTCCAAGGTTGAGATCACTGTTGATTCGGCCAAGATAGATGCAGTGTGCACCTAGCCAAGATCAAAGACGGTTACCGACATCAGGAGCTTCCTCGGTCTGGCAGGATATTACAGGAGATTTGTGAAGGACTTCTCCAGTGTCTCGAAGCCGATGACTTCCTTAATGAAGAAGGATGCACCATTCGAGTGGACAGACGACTATGAGAGTTCCTTCCAGAGTCTCAAGGATGCTCTTACCTCTACACCAGTTCTAACAATACCAGACGGTACAGATGGTTTTGTGGTCTATTGCGATGCATCTGGAAGAGGTATGGGTTGTGTTATACCCAAAATTTTGACCCCCTGGTTAAGGTCTACGGGGTTTTGGTGTTGTGAGGGATATTTCAATCAAGTAGTGAGAGATTCCGGCCCGATTGGCGTGTTCCATGGCATGGGGAGCAGCTTCGTCATTGTCAGGGGCGTTTTCGTAATTTTTAAGGTTCCTAAGACCTCCTATAGGCTTTCTCTCTCCTCCAAAGGATGCCCAAATCAGCTTGAAATGCTTTGATATTTTAACCCATGATAGAGGATGGCATTTTAGGCATAACGGCGTTGGAATTTTGATTTTTCGAATTTCCAATAATTTTCTAGCAATTTCTGACTAAATCTGATGGGAAATTCAATTTAAAAATATTACAACATTTAAAAAATTCGGTTCCACCTCAGAAAATTCATAATATCCATCCTTGACATCTGGTTAAAATTTCACAGCAAAATTCCTTTGGGAAGTCTTTTAATTAAAATACCAAAGAATCTTACTTTTACTAGATTTTCTTTATCTTTAAGAAAGTCTATATAAGGGGATAGGTTTTTGGATAAAATCAGAATCTCATAACCTCAAGAACCCTAGACTTTCAAAGAGGCAGCCGTCTCTCTCTCTCCACGTTTTTGAACTCAAGAGCCACAATCAAACACCGAAATCTCACCAAAATCAACACTAAAACATATTTTTCAACTCCCACAACATCATCAATCATCAAACATCAACCAAACCACCTCCAAAACGTGAAGAACAGCAAGACAACCAACAACCAGAAGCTTGGTTCGAAAACCTTTCGGGTCTGCCATCAACGGAGCACTCGACGAATCCCGGTGTTAAGAATCGTTATGAATCCGAAGGTAAAACAGGTAGAAACTCCACTTCCCTAATTCTCTACGGTATTATCTGTCTTGCCTCAAAATTTGGGCTCAAACTAACCCTTCTACGCTTCTGTATTGCTGTTTGTTTAAGATTCTGTCCAATAACTTGTTTACCGAGTTTCGTGCTTAATTCGAATTCAAATTGAAAACTTTCAATCACTAACGTCTTGTACATCTTTCAGGCTACACACCCATAAAATTTGAGCCAAAAACACCTTCGGGAACAACCTCAACGCCGCTGTCCGGGGGCGGACCGCACCCACGGACGTCATGTCCGGGGTCCCGGACTCCCTGACCGTAAGCCCGGACGCCCACGGACGGCGACGGGATTTTAAAAAAATTCAAAATTTAGGTTTTCTAATAATGTCCGGGCCCACGGACAGCCTGTCCGTGGCCCCGGACTTTGCAATTTTTTGTTTTTCCTTTAATTTCGATTCTTCTGTATAATTAGGTTAACTGGGGTCCGTGGTCTCGGACAAGGGGTCCGTGGCTACGGACGTAAGCAAAATTTGACCTAATTCTGCCTCCGAAACCCTAGTTTAGGTAGCTTTTAATTACACTTTAATTTTCTGTCAAAAAATGCTAAAAAACACAAAAAAACAGAAGCTCGCGCACTTAGGTTAAAACGACTCGTAATAAGCCGTAAATAAACCAAGTAGAGGAAAAACGACCTAGGAAGGGTAATGAAAGTAATTTGAACCCTAAATAAGTCAAATATCAAGCCCCCAAACCCGAACTCTCCTTTCCTAATTTGATCTAGGTTAAAATTAGGTGGCGACTCATAATAGGTTCCAGTGAGCTAGCTTAGGTTTTAATAATTATTGTTATATGACATAGTTATTAATCTTAGGTTATAAGTTGACCTAAAACCCGATTAGATCCTAATCAACTTAATCCACATAGGATAGGGTTTAAAATCGAGGCTCACAGACTGGCGACTCTACTGGGGACAAACTTCTTAATTTTAACTTGTTTAATTTTATGAAAGAGGGTTTAACTTGAAAATGTTTATTTATGGCTTTTACTATGTTGCTTGTTTACTTTTGTGCGCACTTTAATTTTTGCACCCTTGCATCATATGAGAGCGAGGGTCCACGCAAACCAATTTCACCCCGGGACCCGTTTGAGGGTCCCCTGTCAGGGACTCACACCTTTTAGGTGATGTGAATAAGTGGGGAGAAAGAGGAGGGTGTCGTCTAACCACGCCCCCTTAATACCTGGGCTTTAGCCCCAAGCATTTTCCTGGCAGTACCCTTACCTAGCCCATTGTTTGGTCAGTCAAAGACCCGACCGTAGACGCACACCTTTAGGTGATGTGAAAAAGTGGGGTAGCCCAAAGAGAATAGCGTGCAAGCCCTATTCCTTTGTGGCGACCCGGGCCCGCGCCCCAAGCACCTCCCCGGATCGACCTGTACCTGTTGGACTGAATCATCATGTGAGGGCATTTGCATCACCACCTTGTGTAAGACTTCTGTGCATATGTTCTCTTTCTTCTGGGCCTCAGGCCCAATGTCTGTATCGACCCATCAATCTCTCCCCGTCCGAATGAAATGCTTGAATGTTTCAATAGCCCAAATAGACCGAAAAAGCAAAAGAGTCCTGTGATTAGAACACAAGGGCCCTCAGAGGAAATCCTTTCCACGTCATTGAAAGCCCGTGCCCTAATGTTTCTTTTTTATGTCCCAAAACAGAGAGAAGGCAAGATTTCAGAAAGGCGCTGGGACAGAAGTTCCGGACGTTTGACCCGACTGCCTACTCCCCCACCTCCGTTATTTCAGCCTGAGGTAGATTCTAGCTCATCTGACATGTCAGTCCAAGCGCATGACGATATCTCTCAGGAGGATCAGCCAGCAGGGGGGAAAACCAGAACACTTCTGTTGAGGAGCTCATTAAAAACTTTGATTTGAAACACCAGGAAGCAATCCAGGCACTCGAGAATAAATATGTGGACACAATCGCTAAGCTAGAAGATAAGTTGGCCGCATTGGAAACGGCAGCCCAAAGCAGGACTGCTGAGGGTCCGACAGGGGAGCAGGATCAAATAGCCAGCCTGGTACGGAAACATCAAGCCGCCATTGAAGCCTTGGAGGCACGGCATACGGCAGCAACAGTTGAGCTCCAAGAGAAAATAGGATCTTTGGAGGCGGCAAGACAAGAAAGACCGCTGCAAGGATTTGTCAATCCTTTATACGGCATGGACAATATCTCCTTAGAAGGACATGACACCCAAGTTGGATACGGTGGTGGTGCTCCCGGGAACCAGTTAGCCGCCGAAGTTCAGAGGGCTTTGAGGCGCATTGAGCGCATGGAAAAGGCCGGTAAACTCTGGTTTTGATTATTCTCCTATCCAGGTGTTGAGCTACCTGCGAAACTGAAGCTCCCCACTTTGGCTCTCTACAAAGGCTCGACCGATCCCCAAATTCATTTAGCGATGTATGATCGAGAGATGTCTATCCTGAGGCTCAATGATATGCAGAAGGCCAAGGTCTTTGCCTGATACCTAGATGAGATCCCTCAACGATGGTACCTAACTCAGAGGATGAACACCAGGACATATGAGGAGATATGTGAAGCTTTCCTGACTCACTTTGAGTATGCTAAAAATTTGGAAATCACCCGGTCTGACCTCGCCAGCACGCGCCAATCGGGAAGCGAGTCCATGTCCGACTTTATAAAGCGGTGGAGGAGGAAGGCAGCAGGCATGCCTACAAGGATGGATGAGCAGGAACAAATCCGCATGATTGTTGAGAACATGCAAAAGCAGTACAATGATGAATTAAAGTATATGTACTTTCCGAGCTTTGATATGCTCATGGGCCAGGTAGGGGTTTTGGAGGAGAAGATCCACAAGGGAGACCTAAAGCTTGGATACCCTCGAGGATCCGGAAGTAATTCGAAGTTCCCAAAATCTGAAACAACAAAGGTTTCCTACTCAAACACAGCTTACGCACAGAGCGCACTGTAGAGGTAGGTGGGACAATACGAAGTGAACGCGGTCCAGCAGCCGAGGGAATAGGGGAGGAATTATCGGGCAGTACCACCTCCAAGACCGGATTTCAGTCAGCGAGAATTCACAGATATTGGCCAGCCATTGAGTCATGCTCTGAAAAAGCTCCAGGAGCAGAACATCTTACAGCCTCTTCCGCCCCGACCAGGAGTCACCTGTTTGGGCAGGAATCCAAATCAGTTCTGTCTCTACCATCAATTACCAGGTCACGACACCGATCATTGCAGGGCCCTACAGCATAAGATCCAAGACCTGATTGACCAGGGACTTCAGTTCTCAGAGCGCGGGAATATCTTCGGGAATCCTATGCCAAAACACCACTAAGGATCATTGTTGTTTTTCTTCTCCCTTTAGTTGTTTTGCGTAGCTTTGTCTTTTTCCTTTGTCTTTTCTTTTAGTTCTTTAGCTAGTTTAGTTGTTTCTCCCATTTAGTTGGTACTCAATGTCGTTGTTACTTCTCTTGGTTATCAATAAAATTTCTTCTTTGATTCGTGTTCTAATGAGTATACTTCCGTTCATGTGCTAAAAAAAAGAAAAGAAGGGAGAAAGAAAAAAAACTCTCTTGTAAAGCTTGTCTGCAAACATACAAAAGAAAAACCTTCATTTTTTTTTATGAGACCCCCTGTACGAGACCACCTTCCCATCCATGTATTCACCACCTCCATTACAGTCACCACACATGTCGCAGCATTCCATCACCTCTACCATTTCATCAGACACATAAAAAGCAAAACCGCGGCCGCCAAAAGGCCAAAGAAATGAATCACTCAGCAATCACCCCATCTCCCCTCACCATCATTGTTCACCACCACACATGCAATCACCCTCCACAAATAACTTGGGCATTCTAAGGTTTGTCAAGAAAACCCCACAACAATACTGGGGGCAATCTGAGTTAAGGAACGATAATGTTTATTTCTTTTGTTTAAAGGCGCGCAAGCAAGCCTCTGAGTGTGCACTTCGTGAGAGTGCCTTGAGCGGTAAAAACCAAGAGCGAACGAGTGTGTCATTTTTACACGACTCCAGAGAGATCACGTTCAAAGGTAAAGTGAACGGCATGACTCTGACCGAAGGAGATAATTTGTAAATTTACTCTTAGACCTGCGAAAAGTAACAAAGAACGGATACACAACTATCAGGAATGACGAAGCACCTAGGTACATCACAACATAGCCAAAAGCTTGTAAACCCTATCATTAAACCCTAGGCACCCCCGTTGAGCCTTTCGTATATCCCTTTTCGATATTATGAGCTCCACGAAATAACCCAGCCAATGATGAATGTCCGACCCGGTGACCAAAGGAAGCGAGGAGCCCGACTCTCAGATAACATTCTAAGCAGTCCAAAGAAGCAATGCCGCTATCAGCATGACGAAGCGATCCGCAAATGGTCCCAAAGTGACACAGGATCAAAAGAGCTCACATCAAAACAGCTCTCGAAGCCCAAAACCGGGAAACACAAGAACCCCGAAGGCAAAGTCAAGGAAGGATAAAACAAAAAGGCAAACCCAAAGTGCCTCTAAGAAGTCCAAAGGACAAAAAAGAGAAATGGTGTAAAGGACAACTTCAAAAGTCCAGGTCCAGAAGCTCGAAAACAACATCAACATGAAGCAGCCAGACGACTTCAAGACAAGGAAGATGAATCCAAGAGAAGACGCATGTTGCAGCTTTGGTCGCCCATTTAAGCTCCACACCTCAAATATTCCTCCATGATCCCGTCGTCTTTCATCACACCCTATGGCCACGTTATAAGCTCTAAAGACTTCCGACTTGATAGTTGTGTGTCCAATCACGTGAAGGTAAAGATCAAATGCGTAGATCCATCAAATATCAAATTCAATGGTTTAGAAGTTATGGCCATGAGCGAGAAATGAGTGCAAACACCAACCACGTTGAGTGTAGGATAGGAAGCACCACATCAAAGCATAAGCCTCGACCCTGTGAGGATGAGACTTGTTCGCACGTTTAATCAAAGAAAATACTGAGGGCAATTGATCGTTCCGATCAATTGCCATGAACTCTAGCTCAGATTGTCCTAAGGAAAAATACTGGGGGCAATTGTTTGGTTCCAACAATTGCCATGACAACAACAATTGAAACCTAAAGCTTGAGCACCACCATCCCACCACAGGCATGAGCCCTTACCTCCACATCAAACACCTCAAGCGCATATAAGCTCTAATCTCCACACACACTCTCAAGCCCGTCGTTAGCCTTACCCCCACAAAAACATCAGACCTGCCCACCATCCAAAATCACAACCTAATCCCAGGTTTCTCGTATATCCTGAACACCAGCAAAAGCCTTTAGCACCACAAAAAAAAAACCACACCCCACTAGTGGCATGTTCATCTTCTAAGAAACAAAATGCAAATATGAAATTCTTAGTAAGGGAGTGATTCTTTCACTTCCCTTTTTCAGTAGAGTTTTTCCCAAGCTTTGCCATGTTTGGCACATTTTCCAGCAATTTCTTGCTTTAAACAATTTTCAATTCTCGCCACTGCCATGTTCGGCACATTTTTCAACAGTTTCTTGCTTTGAACAAATATCTTATATGCACTGCGATTGCATTTTATAAACTTTTGTGTACACCTCATCATCGCCACGTTTGGCCCTTTTACAATTGGTTTTCACCACATGCATTTGCATGAGACAACTATCTTTCTAGCCCATTTTTAGTGCGAGACCCATCATGCACTTAACTCACTTTCACCTAGATCCAACCTTTAGGCTCGTCATAAGACCTAGATCCATCCTTAGGCTCGTAGTAAGACCTAGTCGCATTCCTTTAGGCTTGTAGTAAGACCTAGTTGCATCCCTATAGGTTCGTCATAAGACCTAGAACCATCTTTTAGGCTCGTCATAAGACCTAGATCCTTCCTTAGGCTCGTCATAAGACCTAGAACCATCCTTTAGGCTCGTCATAAGACATAGAACCATCCTTTAGGCTCGTCGTAAGACCTAGTTGCATTTCCTTAGGCTCGTAGTAAGACCTAGTGTTACCCTTTAGCTTACCCACTCTCATCAAACACATTGCATTCATCTCATTCATATAGGCTCGTCGTAAGACCTAGTTGCATTATCCAGGCGCGTCACAAGACCTGGCGATAGAAAAGTTGGCGAGGTGATGGCAATAAATCCTCCTTTTGCGATCTCAACTTATTTTTGGGATCAACGAATGGTGGGAAAAGGCAATAAGTCCCCAGGGTTTTTACCAGGAGTTATCGCTGCACACCGGCTTGGGGGGCGATGGCAATAAGTCCACATTGGGTCCAGCCAGGAGCATTGGCACGGGTTTCGGTCCCCAGAAGCATCCGAGCATCATCCGCATCATCTGCAGCATCAGCATCAGCATCATCAACATCAGCATCATCAACATCATCAGCATAATAAGCATCACTAGCATATCAGCATTCCTGCATCTACACATTATTTCATTTTCATCATTTTTAGGTAGTCAACGCCTTAGAATCGCTTGACATTTACTTCGTCATTTCAATTTTAGGTAGTCAGCGCCTTAGAATAGCTCGACACAATCCACATACAGGGTCTTTTAAGATCCCAAAATTTTGGGGTGTCACTCAGGCATCAACTAGTCTTTTCATCTTTAATACAAAGCCTAGTTGACGGGGGGCAATCTGTTATACCCAAAATTTTGACCCCCCTGGTTAAGGTCTACGAGGTTTTGGTGTTGTGAGGGATATTTCAATCAAGTAGTGAGAGATTCCGGCCCGATTGGCGTGTTCCATGGCATGGGGAGCAGCTTCGCCATTGTCAGGGGCGTTTTTGTAATTTTTAAGGTTCCTAAGACCTCCTATAGGCTTTCTCTCTCCTCCAAAGGATGCACAAATCAGCTTGAAATGCTTTGATATTTTAACCCATGATAGAGGATGGCATTTTAGGCATAATGGCATTGGAATTTTGATTTTTCGAATTTCTAATAATTTTCTAGCAATTTCTGACTGAATCTGACGGGAAATTCAATTTAAAAATATTCCAACATTTAAAAAACTCGGTTCCACCTCAGAAAATTCATAATATCCATCCTTAACATGTGGTTAAAATTTCACAGCAAAATTCCTTTGGGAAGTCTTTTAATTAAAATACCAAAGAATCTTACTTTTACTAGATTTTCTTTATCTGTAAGAAAGTCTATATAAGGGGATAGGTTTTTGGATAAAATCAGAATCTCATAACCTCAAGAACCCTAGACTCTCAAAGAAGGCATCCGTCTCTCTCTCTCCACGTTTTTGAACTCCAGAGCCACAATCAAACACCGAAATCTCACCAAAATCAACACTAAAACATATTTTTCAACTCCCACAACATCATCAATCATCTAGCATCAACCAAACCACCTCCAAAACGTGAAGAACAGCAAGAACAACCAACAACCAGAAGCTTGGTTCGAAAACCTTTCAGGTCTGCCATCAACGGAGCACTCGACGAATCCCGGTGTGAAGAATCGTTGTGAATCTGAAGGTAAAACAGGTAGAAACTCCACTTCCCTAATTCTCTATGGTATTATCTGTCTTGCCTCAAAATTTGGGCTCAAACTAACCCTTCTACGCTTCTGTATTGTTGTTTGTTTAAGCTTCTGTCCAATAACTTGTTTACCAAGTTTCGTGCTTAATTCGAATTCAAATTGAAAACTTTCAATCACTAACGTCTTGTACATCTTTCAGGCTACAAACCCATAAAATTTGAGCCAAAAACATCTTCGGGAACAGCCTCAACGCCGCTGTCCGGGGGCGGTCCACACCCACAGACGTCATGTCCGGGGTCCCGGACTCCCTGACCGTAAGCCCGGACGCCCACGGACGGCGGCGGGATTTTAAAAAAATTCAAAATTTAGGTTTTTTAATAATGTCCGGGCCCACGGACAGCCTGCCCGTGGCCCCGGACTTTGCAATTTTTTGTTTTTCCTTTAATTTCGATTCTTCTGTATAATTAGGTTAACTGGGGTCCGTGGTCTCGGACAGGGGGTCCGTGGCTACACACGTAAGCAAAATTTGACCTAATTCTGCCTCCGAAACCCTAGTTTAGGTAGCTTTTAATTACACTTTAATTTTCTGTCAAAAAATGCTAAAAAACACAAAAAAACAGAAGCTCGTGCACTTAGGTTAAAACGACTCGTAATAAGCCATAAATAAACCAAGTAGAGGAAAAACAACCTAGGAAGGGTAATGAAAGTAATTTGAACCCTAAATAAGTCGAATATCAAGCCCCCGAACCCAAACTCTTCTTTCCTAATTTGATCTAGGTTAAAATTAGGTGGCAACTCATAATAGGTTCCAGTGAGCTAGCTTAGGTTTTAATAATTATTGTTATATGACATAGTTATTAATCTTAGGTTATAAGTGGACCTAAAACCCGATTATATCCTAATCAACTTAATCCACATAGGATATGGTTTAAAATCGAGGCTCACAGGTTGTGTGTTGATGCAACACGGGAAGGTCGTAGCATACACCTCCCGACAGCTGAAGAAGCATAAAGAGAACTACCCTAAACACGACTTAAAATTGGGTGCCATTGTCTTCACTTTGAAGATATGGCGACATCATTTGTATGGGGTAAGCATGACAATTTATTCAGACCACAAGAGTTTGAAGTACTTGTTCACTTAGAAGGAGTTGAACATGAGGCGTAGAAGGTGGGTCGAGTTCTTAAACGAATGCGACATCAACCTACAGTACAAGGAGGGTAAAGTAAATGTGGTAGCTGACGCATTGAGTCACCGAGCACACTCTCTCCATTCGCTAGTCTCTTACTCTAGCTTGGTTGATGAGGTGCGGAGTGCTCAGATGTCGGATCAGTACATGCAAGAGATCAGGCAGAAGCTTATTGATGGCACATTCGAGGGTCAGAAGTATGATTTCCGACTCCACGATGATTACCTGATTAGGCTAAATGGCCGACTGTGCATTTCGAGGAGTATCATCGAGTTGAAAGAGTGCATACTAAGTGAATCCCACTATTCTACTACCTCAATTCACCCCGGAGCTTCGAAGATGTACAAGGGCATGAAATGATATTTTTGGTGGACTGGAATGAAAAAGGATGTGAATGATTATGTGGTAAGGTGTCTCACTTGTTAGAAGGTCAAGTTTGAGCACCGACTGTCTGGTGGTATGGTGCAGCCAATGCCAGTGCCTGGGTGGAAGTTCCATGACATTTCCATGGACTTCGTAGTAGGGCTTTCGCCTACAAGGGGAGGTCTGAACATGATATGGGTCATTGTTGACCTACTGACCATGGTGGCCCGATTCATACAGATGAAGGACACTTGGAAGGTGGCAAAGCTAGTAGAGCTCTTCGACTGAGAGATTGTACGACACCATGGGGTACCGAAGACTATCGTGTCTGATAGGGATACCAGATTCCTCTCGAGGTACTGGAGAACTACACGGGAAGCGCTTGGTACCGAACTGAAGTTGAGTACGGCGTTCCACCCTCAGACAGATGGTCAGAGTGAGCGCACCATCCAGACGCTCGAGGATATGTTACGTGCATGTGCACTTGACTTTCAAACTAGCTGGATTGATAAGTTACATCTGATTGAGTTTAGCTACAACAACAGTTACCATGCTTCGATCAAGATGTCTCCCTTCTAGGCTTTGTACGGTAGACCATGCCGTACGCCATTATGCTGGGATGAGTCGAGTGAGACGGTCATTATAGGACCCAAATATCTGGAGCAAGTACAAGCAGAAGTACGCCAGATCCGAGCTAACATGAAGGCAGCTCAGGACAGGCAGAAATCATATGCGGATGTGCGATGACGTGACCTGGAGTTCGCTGTGGGCGACCAGGTATTTCTCAGAGTTTCCCCCATGAAGGGAGTATTTCGTTTTGGCCTGAAAGGCAAGTTGAGCCCGAAATATGTGGGGCCTTATGTTGTGACAGAGCGGATAGGCCCGGTAGCTTACAGGCTTGATCTGTCTGCTGAGCTGGGCAAGGTACATGATGTATTTCATGTGTCTCAGTTGAAGAAGTATATGTCTCATGAGCTTCGGCCCGAAAGGCTAACTTTAGAGCCGACCATGCGATAAGTGGAGACTGCCGTACGGATTCTGGACACTAAGACTCGAGACACTCGCCATAAGTCTGTAAGACTGGTGAAGGTCCTCTGGTCTAACCAGGAAGTCAAGGAGGCCACTTGGGAGCTGGAAGATAAAATGAGGGCGAAGTACCCGTCATTGTTTACTCCTTAGTATTTGTATGTATAGGGTACGGGGCGTACCCCTATTTTAAGGGGGGTAGAGCCATTTTATTTATGTATGTACGGCATGTATTGAAATACATTGTCTATGTTGTTATGTTTCCGAATGATGTTATGTTACCGGGACCTTGATTCCGATGTTATGTAAAGTATTTTTGTTACGAAAGTTGATAAGTGTGAAATTGATATGGTTTTATTGGTGCTAAATTCTTATTTATGCAACCTTTTTATGTGCTTTTTCACACTTATCCTATGCTTTTCATGACTCTTACTTTGGCAAGAACTGATGCCAATTTATATGCTTAAAGCAGAAAATGATGGTGAAAATGCATAGTTCTCCTCACGAGCTTTCCAGCGCCGCAAACGGGGAACAAATCGGAGCTCATATGAAGAATTTGGACCCTGTCAAAGTTGTGTCCGGTGTGATATATTTATATATATATTTACGAGACTGCCGTGAAAGGATTGAGAAGAAGAAGGGGGGAGATTGGAAACATAAAAGAAAGTAACTCTAAAGCTTATTGATGACGGAAGTAAATTGAAAAGAGTAACTTAAATTCTGAATCAACTAAAGGGCCTCCATTTACTTCACGAAACCGAAGGAAATTAAAATGAGTCATCAAGGAGCAAACAAAGAGTCTTCAATTAGACTTATAAATATGGAAGACTTTGGAGATATCCACTCATCCACAATTCACGATCCAGAACATTCACAATTCAAGAGCCAGAATTCTGAATTCAAATCCAAATCCATTCACCGCTCCTCTCTCAGTCTCCTTGTCCTGCCGCCACCACTTCAGCACCGGAGAAGAAGATTTCTGCTCTAGATTCACTCCACTGCTCAACCATTCATCTGGCAAATTTCAGAATTAATATCAAGATGATTTCTACTCTCTCTTCTTGTATTTCTTCTTTGATTATGCTCGGCTAAGAGGGTTAGACTCCGGGGATGGTTATCTGACTGTTTTGATGTTATAATTTCTGCTACTCGTTGGTTTGAGAAGTTTATCGATTGTTACAGATTAATTTATTCTTTGCGCTTTCAATGAATCTTGCTAATTTGTTGAATTGCTCTCGAAGTTTATTTTAATCAGATCCATGATAAATAGATAGGTCAATTAACCTATAAACTTGTGGAAAATTATACTGGATAGGTTAGATTTTCCCTCAAGTGCAAACATTAATTCCTCGTGCCTATTCCGTCTATTCATGTTGTGCTAAATCTGGATTAGATCTAGTACGTTCCGCTAGGCGAGTTCTTAAGGCAAGGATTTAGTCTTTGGAAAAGTTTTAGGAATTTTGCGAGTCGACATCTCAATCTAACTAGCAAGAATTGCATAATCTGACACTCGAAAAAGATAACCTGACCCGGAGTTCCATTTCACATAGAGTTTTCATTGAATTTATTTGCTCGCTTATTTACAAGTTTTCTTGTTATTTAAATTCTCAAAACCAAAACAACCGACAACCCTTTCATTTGCTGTTTTCTTAGGATTAGATTTAATCACATAGTCCCCGTGGATTCGACCTCGGTTTCTTGCTTAATTTACTATTATGACCGGGTATTTTGCAACCTGTAGGGATTTAATTTATTTATTTCTAGGATTAATTTCTTAGCTTTTTAGTAGATCAAAAATTCCGTTTGCAAATTGGCGCCGTTGCCGGGGACTTAACATTTGTCTAGTCCTTAAGCTTGGTGGTCAGTTGTTTTTGTTTTGTTTTATTTCTATTTCTACTTGTTTTTAGTCTTATTTTATTTATCTCTTAGCTTAAATTTATTTTTAGTTATTTTGTTTTTTTGCATACCCAACTTTTCTCTTAACGATTTCGTTTTCCTGTTTTTTATTTTTTCATATTTTATGTTTAGTTTCTTTTGCTTTTATCAATTTTAATATTTTGTTAATTCCTATCTTGTTTTAATTTAGTTATAATTTTAATTGTGTTTCTTAGTTTTGATTATGTTTAATTTATTTAACTTGTTTTGTTTTAGTCGCTTTCTTTAATTTTATTCTATTTCATGCTTACTCTACTTGGTTATTATTTTCTTTGATAGTTTATCGTGTTTTGACTTTATTTACTTAATTTTAGTTTTAATTTGGTTTTCATTTGTTTTGTTTAAATTTTATTTTATTTTATTTTCATTTTATTTTGAGTCTATTTGCTTTAGCTATTTCGTTAATTTTTGTTTTTATTATTTTCTTGCTTTATTTAGTTCTAATTTCATTTCCTTTTTGTCTCTTTCTTCTTTGCTATTGCAGGTACCTCGTGGATGCGGAGAACGCGTTCCATTGGTCCTCCTGAAGCAAATTTCGATCCTAAGATTGAAAGGACTTTCCTCGAGGCTTTGAGAGCGAGAAGGCAGCTAGATTTCGACATGGCTGATAATATTCCTCAAATCGAAAATGGCCAGAATAATGCTACGATGGGTACAATCAATAGACCGCCTGCTACTCCGAGAGGGAGCCCTGTTGTTTTGCCACAGTTGACCGCTGAGTTACTTGCTGAGTGGCAAAAGCTGAAGCCATCACATCAATCGACTGCTGTGCGCAATCATCCAGCTGGGTGTTTCTCTGGAGCAGACCCTGCGGATGCGTTAGACCATGTGCACCGGTTCTTGGTTCATCTGGACACTTTGGGTCTTGTTCCTGGTTTGGAGGAGTATGCAAGATTATGCCTATTTTCGAACAGTCTTTCAGGAGAGGCATCCAAATGGTATCATCGCTTGCCTCCAGGCATTATCACTTCTTGGGATCAGATGATAGAGAAATTTTATGAGAAGTACTTGCCTATCTCGAGGACTCGCCAGTTGATTGCTGGGTTGATGACTTTCAAGCAGTCTGGATCTGAGACAGTCTGTGAAGCTTGGGATCGCTTCAAGGAGCTTCTGCGACAGTGCCCTCACCATGGACAGGACACTACCTCTCTAGCACTTGGTTTCTTTCATGGGCTTAGAGATGAGAATAAAGGTGAGGTGCGCTCGGCTTTGGGTGGTAACCTGTTAGCTAAGAATGGTGAAGAGTTTATGGCTGCTATGGAATCATACTGTGAGGAGCTTAGACAGTGGAGCTCCAGTGGAGGTAGGGTTTATTCAGTGGGTTCTAGTTCTTCTAGAGTTGTGGACCCTATTCTAGAGCAGATGGCTGCGAAGCAGGCTCAGATAGAGACTACCATGAGCCACATGTTGAAGATGTTGGAGCAACTCACGATGGGTAAAGCTCCTGCTCATTCTGCGAAGCAGGTATCTTCTAGCTCCAGTGATTTATGTTGTTGTCAGTGTGGTGGGCCACATGAATTTGAATCATGCCCAGAGATAGCTGAGATGCGTAGAAATGAAGAAGCAAATGTTGTGGGTCAATCTTTCAATAGGCAGCCTTGGGTTCAGAGTCAGCATTCGAACTTGAGGTATGGCAACCCCAATAATGCCTTGAACTCATATCAGATGAGGCCTCAGCAGCCTACTCAGGGAGTGCCTCCTGGTTTTTCTCGGCCTTCTTACAATCAGAGCCAGCAATCTCAGTTTCAACAATCAGGCCCTCCCTCTTCTTCAAATACTTCCAATCTTGCAGATTTGTTGGCTAAATTGGAAGCCAAGCAGCAGAGTCAGTATGAACAGCAGATGATTACCAATCAGACTCTGACTGCTGGTCAGCAGAAGCTTGAGCAGCACATGGAACAACTGACTAAGTTGTTATTGAATCAAAGGACTCCTGGTTCATTACCTTCTCAAACGGATCCTAATCCAAAGGAGCAGATGAAGGTAGTGACTGTCCTGGATGTTGATGAAACAGAGGTTTGTCAGGGAGTTAGTCTTCGAAGTGGGAAGCAGCTGATAAATAAAGATCAAGTGGATGAGGACCAAGCTGGCGAAGAGACCGGTCTTCCTTCTTCTAGCACGGGTGCACCGTCAGGGCCTCTAGCCCCTCCTGAGGTAGTTGTTGAGGAGACCCAGGCTCCTATCTCTTCCCCTTCTCATACTTTGATTGCTAAAAATTCCAAGGGTAAGGTGGTTCCTAATGAACTTCCTTTTCCTAATAGATTGAAAGAAAAAGAACTTGATGATCAATTTGGGAAATTTTTGAATGTGTTTTCTAAGCTTACTATCAATATTCCTTTGATTGATGCTCTCAAGCAGATGCCTAATTATGCTCGCTTTGTGAAGGATTTGATTTCTAACAAGCGAAAGTTTAAGGAGAGTGAGATCGTTCAGCTGACAGAGACATGCTCTGCGGCCATCCAGTAGAAGCTTCCTCCAAAGTGTGGAGATCCAGGGCAGCCCATCATCCCTTGCACCATTGGAGACATGGACTGTGGTTTTGGACTCTGCGACCTTGGAGCGAGTATAAATTTGATGCCTTATTCAATGTTTAAGAAGCTTCATGCTGGTGAGCTTGCCCCGATTAATTTTAACTTGCAATTAGCTGATCGTTCTTCAATCAAACCTCGTGGTATGGTTGAGAATGTTGTGGTAGGTGTTGGTAACTTCTTCTTCCCTGCTGATTTTGTCATTCTTGATATGGATGAGGATGTTGAAGTGCCACTGATTTTGGGTAGACCTTTCCTGCGAACTTGTAACACCCCTACCGCTAATACCGTCTTTACCGTCCAATCTCCTTATACAATCCAGATTCACGCAGCGGATACTTACATACTCAACGGTGGGTGATACACTGCCGTTAGTCACCCACGTGACTAACAAGGCTACTACTACTACATACAACATCGGTCTGATGGACCGGAATATCCGAGTGCTATACAAAAATCAATTCTTACTACAATCATATCCAAGGACTACACTTCCCATTCAATACAAAACTCTACAAGTACAATACAAACTAATGCTTACACCGAGTTTACTAAGTTCTAAACTAGATACATACTTCTTCCAACTCATACATACTCACTAAGAGTCTATCCACTACCCATTCCTTACAAGCTACTTGCTTCCCAATTACAAGGGTGTGCCACCGGTCTCTTACCTTGACCTTATTCGCTTCGGGTACCTGCACACTAAAAACGTTCCCCCTAGGGGGTCAGCTTTCGCTGCATATGATAACCGCATACCCCGCGTACTAGTGAGGGTACGCCGACCACTTAGTCGTATACATGGAGTTCATTTATTCATACATCATGCATACATGCTTTCATACACAATATTACAATACTTACGCAAGGCATACATACATACACTTCATTTCATACAAGGAGTACAATATAAACCATCCAATAAATACTTACCTTCTCCCGAATTACACATACTCATTACATACACAATATACAATACTTGTTAGCTTCATTGGTCCACCCGGGTTAATCGGGAAGAGATTACTCTTTTACTCATTACTCCATACATACGTATTCATACTCATTCTCATACTCATACTCATACTCATACATACTTACTTGCTTACTCTTACTCATGTTAAGTCATCGGGACCTCCGGGCAGGGACTACACGGTCCCACCACCGGGCTTTACTTGACTCACTGATCCGGGATGCTACCCATTTAAGGGGTTTGGGCCACGGACCGGTTTAAGAGTCAGGAATCGGATCCAACCCCTTGTGTCTCCTCATCCTCACGCGTGGCCGAAACTATATCGGACTTCTACTCATTCCAATTTACTCACTTTCAAGTTAGGAGTAAGGTAGTTAGGAATTAGTAATAGTCAACATCCAAGCCACAATAATACAATACACATATACACATACATACGAGGTACAATACAAGGTACATACACACTTCATTCTCATTTATTCATTTCATGAATTATACAAGCTGTTGTTCAAGACAAATGTATCAAAAACAATATAACCAAGCACAAGTAAGTGCGAGATAATCCGATTCATGCATTTATCTTATTTAGGTGATCAAATAAGCACACAAATCGGGGTAACCAGATTAGGATACAGGGCATGAAGAAATCATACCTTTCACCGTTGACTTTGGACTCACCGACTCCCTTCGGTGTTCAACTATTTGAATCCTATCACATACATACATTTGGATGGTTAATTATCCATAATCAACCTTACTTATTACTTTCCTAAAGTTTCCTAGTTTATACTTACTAACTATTTGTTACTTAAATACATTTACTTAAGTTACTTACTTACAATTATTTTCTAAGCTTGTTTATAGCCTTACTGACCATTAAACATCATTAATTATGTCTTAATCATCTTATACAATCATTACCCATCCTTACCCTACCTTAGAATAGCTTTAGAACACATTCTAGAAGGTTTTTAGTAGGGTCTAGGTTAGTGTCCGGGTTTACGAACCCGGACCATAATGTTTGGTCACTCTCGGGTGGAATTTAAGTGTGGTCCGGGTTTAGGGCTGGGTTTACAAACCCGGACCATGCAGTGTAGTTTCTCTCGGGTGAAAAATTTGGGTGGTCCGGGTTTAGGGGTTGGTTTGCAAACCCGGACCATTCCTTTGCAAAACTCTCGGGTGCATTTTAGGGGTGGTCCGGGTTTAGGTCTTGGTTTACAAACCCGGACCATCCATTCTGAAATACCTTCTGCCATGTTTTTTGACATGTCCGGGTTTGTGTACTTGTTTACAAACCCGGACAAGTTACAATATTGTAAAATATATATGTTTTTGATTATGTTTCAACTCCTAACTTCTACCAATCTCTTCCCTAATATTCCTACATATAATCTAGTATATTTTAGCATTGATTAAGCACTTTAAACTAGCCTAATCCACTCTACCAAAATCTGTTACGAAATACACTCCACTGTTACATTTTCCTCCACTGTTACACTTTCTATCTTCTACAATTGTTACAGATTTTTCCTTCCCTCATACCATTCAATACTCCCCCTACTAATGCTACTCCTAACATCCTCAATGCATTGCCCCAATCCTAGTTCCACGCCATTACTTAAATCCTCTTCTAAATATGTTACAAAGTACTAAACTAGTCACTTAAACTCTCCAAATACACCTAGTTATTACCTAGGTAGTTTTCTTCTCTTACACAACTAAGTCCTCCTATTTCCATGCAAATTTGGGCAGAGGTTCCCCTATATTTTTAACATTGCCCACATACATTCTCAGCTCACACATTCATTCCAATTCCCCAAATCAAGTCACACATCATTCAACACAATATACCACAATATTTTTCCTGCACATACACATACTTTACCCAATGTTTACCCAAGCTTTTAACCATCTTTTAAAGCCTCAAAACGGTTACATTCTTTTCTTCATCATACTACAATATACTTATTACTCATTCCCATATACACTACTCAATTCCAATACTCAAAACTGTTACACTATACCATACAAAACTAGCTCAAGGTAATGTATTTTACCTTGTGATTTTTGTTCCTCTTTCTCCCCTTCTCTTCCTTTCTTCTTTCTTTTCCTTCCTTTCCTTCTTGTTCTCGGTTCCAAATGGAGTCTACACTCCAATGCTACAGCCCATGCCAACACACAATTCTAACTTATCATTCATTCACAACTAACCCTAGAATTTAGTTATTTTTAGGGTTTAGAAAGAACATTACCTTACCACCAATGAGTGGGGTTCTTGGTTAGCAAGAGAGTGAAGTTCCTAGCCCATGGAAGAAGCCAAAGTCGGCTGGAATACAAAGAACAAGGCTAGGGTTCAACATAAATTTCGTTTTGCCAACAAGGGCTAGAAAAGGTTGAGTTTTCATAATTATTTTTACCTTAAAATATCAAGAAGAAGGAGGAGTTTCCAATGGTGGTCTCAAACCTTCAAATGGAGAATACCCATGGAGATGAAAATGGGTGTTTTCGATTTTTGAAAGGAGGAAGATGACCTCCTTTGCAAGGGGAATCCAACGGTGTAATTTTTGTTGCATTTGGAGAAGGATTGAGTAGTTAACAAGTGGTGAGAAGATGAGGGTTGAGTGAGGGTTGGCAATTCGCCATTGCTGTCGCGAGAGGGAAGAAGAGAAATCAGAGAGGGAGGAGAGAGTGCAGTACGTGAGGGAATTAGAGAATGAGGGGGAGTAGGAGAGAGAGGGTATAAAGTAACCCTTTTACTTTTTGCTTTTTGACCCCTTATTTAATTAGCTAATATGTGAGTGTGTGTGTGGGATTTTAACTTATTAAAAACCGGCCCCCTCACTGTTATACTAGCTGGAGCGTTTTTCGTCTTTTACAGAAATCGCTCGTTATTTTACCCGGTTTTGGTACTATTCACTAACCGGATCCGTTTTCCGGAATTTTCTCGTTTCTTTAAGTTTATTGGTTATTAAGCTTCCGTTAATGCTTAATTATTGTTATATAATGATTTATAATTTTTACGGGTTCGTTTGACCACTTAAAATCACGTTTTCGGGTTTCCTCGAAAAACGT
Organism: Limonium bicolor; assembly: GCA_023374045.1. Classification (NCBI taxonomy): domain Eukaryota; kingdom Viridiplantae; phylum Streptophyta; class Magnoliopsida; order Caryophyllales; family Plumbaginaceae; genus Limonium; species Limonium bicolor. The sequence goes on from CM041777.1 coordinate 414,581,923, forward strand.
GCACTAAAGCTCAATTAGTGTTTTGATACATTATTTGAATCCGTCTTCTTCGGGAGTTGTTCCCATATATTATTTAGGTCTTATCAAGCCCCTAGAATCCATATAATGCGTTAACCGAGGTCTCATACCTCCTATGGTTATTTAACGCTTATTTAGCGTTTTTTGCTTTTTAAGCATTCCTTCATTTCTTTTGGATTTATTTTTCCTTACCAATATTACTTAGGCGTCATTAGGCCCTTAAATACGTATTAGATAAATTTTAATCCCTATATTTTAGTTCGGGGTATTTCAATCTACCCCCCTTAAGAACTTTGTCCTCAAAGTTGTTCGAGGTTATGGGATTACTATACTTACTCATTTATACTTGCCTAATACTAAAGCCATACATTCCTCCTCCTTACAATTCCCAAATTCGCTACTCAAGGTTTCTCCTTTCCATACCATACCAATGCACAATAATTACTCTAATCCATATACTATTTACCATCCGGTTCCTCATTACACAATTTATACCTACATACAGTGCAAAGCTATTCCCAAAGCAATGCACTACACATTACAATCCCGCAGGCACTCCGGTCTTCTAGACACAGGACTCCTCTATGTCCTGTTGCCCTTGGAATAATACAACGTGCTACCTATTGTCATTCTCCGGTATAAGCTTCCAACAATTACTTACTCTCCAGTCTAAGGAAAATTCTTTTACAACTACTAATTAGAAATCTTTCTAAAGCATACAACTCCAAATTTCAGTTTATATTCATTACATCTATCCTATGCGTGATTCTTGTGACCACTTGAGGGGAGCTTCAAGAATCATTCGACCCTGATGTGATCAGCATCAGTGTTGAACTATCTTTCCACCCCAATTTGTGTTCGGTTTCCCTTGATCTGATCAGGATCAAGTTCGACTTCCCACATCAGTTTCAAACAAACAGATAATTCAATTGTTTGCATTTTATATCTTTTTACTCTTCCTAGTCATAATTACAAATTCATACAACTCCAATGGATGGAATTTAGTCCATCAATCATCCTCACTCTACTTCCCAAATACTTTACTCTAAGATTCAATACCTAAATGCTCATTTCCTCAACCTTCACTACTTTCATCCATCACTCTCCAATATTCTAACTAGGGATTACCATACTCGTAAAATTTAGTTGTCCTCAATTTACTTCCAATAATTTACCTAGGTATACACTACCCCTAGACTTCATTCATCTACTACTCTCATTCATTTCGTACTACTTCAAAGGCTACAATACTTGTGGAGCTCCGTCCACTACTCATTACTTTTCTTTTACCAATACTCTTACATGGTGTTACAAGGTAGATATATCCATCCTATGGTATTTGCATCTCTCATGCCTAGTTACCATAATTACAATATGAATGAATACTTATGTTTATTTAACATAGCATCAATCATCCATTTGATTCTCATTTGTGCTATGCACATTATGGTTTATGTGTTTTATTCACGAAACTTGCATTAAGTGGTTTTCGCTCTACCCCCCTTAAAAGGGATTACGCCCACGTAATTTACCATATGTTATTATTGAACATTGGTTATTTATTTCGGGCAATCTGAAGCGTTTTAGCTTCTTTTCGGTTTATTACATAATATACCCTTGTCAAAGGGTCTTAATCATAACAATGGTTTAGTCTTTGCACCAAGGATTCCTACATGAGTTTATTTAACTCATAATTAATTCGGTTCCAGCCTATTAGGCCTCAAGGCATTACTAGCCATTCTACTATACTTACTAGGTATATTGTCTCCTAGCTAGGGCCCACTAGCTTCTGCTGCGCGACCCTGATAACTCGGGTTACTTACCCTTCGTGTTATCCTTAATGTGCTATGCATCACCTTTTTATTCGTCTATTATGGGGATAAAGTTTACTAAACAAATGCGGTATTCTTTTACCGTGTTTGAACTCAATGAGTTGTAGGTTTATAACCAGCTCTCTGGTAATCTAGTATACATACTATTTGTACTTCCACGATCATTCGCTAAGCTCCTCCGACTTATTGTCGGGCGAGGTTAAGTCACTACTTAGTTGTAGTACTTCCTCTGTTGTCAATAGCTTCTTAATTATACCAGTTCTCCTGGTTCAGTACAAGTGTTTTTTACTTGTATGACCTTGCATTTTCTATGCGTCGGTCCTAGTGACTTTCTTAAGTCTCCTTTCACCTTTATTCCATTGGAATTCACATTTTGTGATTGTTAGTGTGTTTTACACTCTTCGTGCTTCTTGGGCCTTAGGCCACACGGTATGTTGCTAAGCTTGCTTGACTACCTTATGCCATGTTTGTGGTGAAAAGAAAGATTTACTACGGTTTACATTCTCCATATCCCTAGCCATCCCATTAGATCATTGGCTACACAAGTGCAATACCAAAACACTCAGTCATACAGAGTGCAGAGGCGTAAACACTTGACAGTAAGTCACTTATGTGATAGGAAGGAATATTTCTGCCTGTCATCTCATACTTATACTCCGTGTCATTGACTAACTACTTCCTCATAGCAGTCGCTTGTTGCACACCATATTCTTACTCATTATACCACATCGTTTTTGTGGTTTCTGTTACCATGGTAGCTTATCTTTACTCATTGCCATTGTCGTTGGCACCATTTCCTTATGGTGTGAATACACCAAGGGTTTCCTATGTTCATGTGTATAACGGTTGTCATAGCATACCGTAACATTATTATCTTCCCCATGTGGAGATGTCTATTCAACTTAGGTTTTATGTGTAGGTTAGCTTACCTCACATTCTATCATCATTTATGATACAATTTACCAATTATCTTGGTAGACCAAGGATGAGGTAATTCATCGGGTTACAAGCTCTCTTGAGCGTTAGTCATTCGTGGTGTTCATTGTGTATCCACGTTGATTGTTTTTGACAATTTCTGCCTTCCAGTGCTGAGCATTGGTTATAGGCTCAAGTTGTGTAGTTCTACTTGTATGTACATCACCGGAACATCCCAAGAACTTCAAGGGTTTCCTGGTCCCGTTCTATCTTTGATAATTGAAAGTTCTTGTTGAGGGGCTTGTTTCCCCTCATAGGTCTCACGACCAGGTTTACCTTGTTGGTGTTTACACAATGGTTCGCCACATGCTTGGGCACATATGGAGTATACTTACTCCCTTAAGTCCCTATACTCTTTATGCGATGTGCTTTACAGTCCACATTATACCCATTCTGGGTTTGCTACTCACCAACTCATCTTTGGTTTTCACAATTGCTCTCAAAGCCTCTTTCTAGGCGTAGTGGTTTGGAAATGTCATTTCCTTGTTCGATTGTCTCTTGGCAATAACTACATGCGCAAGTTTGTTGTTATGGTAGCTGGAAGCCTTTTTAAGGGTTCACATCATCACCGCATTGGTGGTCTTCGGTTAATGAGAGGTAGCTTCCCTCGAGTTTCCCGTAGTGTCCAAGTGTGGACTAGGCCAATGTTGGCATTATTATGATTCCTATGCCTCTGTGTTATCATTACTACAGAGGGCATGAAGAGTAATTAAAAGCTTGTCAACTGTATACTAGACTGATGTTCTAGTGACAGTGACACTGAGTTGGCCATTACTACAAGCCACTCAGGATGTTGGGTTTGAATTGATGGTCCAGTTGTTGATTTCTTTGTCATATGAGACAATATTTCTTGCAAGTCTTATTATCCCAATGGTGTGGGTTATGCCACCGTTAAGGTTTACATAGCATAGTTGGTTGATGGCTTTTAAGCCGTATTGCTGCAAGCTATGCTCTTTGCAAGCTGCTTATATATGTTTCCACTCTTTGTATACCCCATAGGTTGGAGGTATTACTGGGCTCCATGGTAAGTCGTGACATCACGCTTCCATTCATAGGAGACCCTTTAGGCAATCTGGTGCTGATCAGGCCTTTGTAGACTAGGGTATTTCCTGTTAAGTGAAATTCCTTCGGTATTCTAACCAACTGTTCCTTCCAGCTCATGTGCTTTATCATGACGCTTGTTCAACTGTTGTATCACAGACACCCTTCAAGGATTGCTCCTGAGTGTTGTTAGTTGTGCCGTTACATCCGGCTAATGTTTACGATATGTTGTGTCTACTACACCGCCTTGTGCTATTGTATTTGAGGTATCCCCTTTTTGAGTTATAATGTCTCCCGCTCTTGGGTAGACTGTTTATGCTTTCTTCTAGTGTTCTAGGCTATGTTTAATATCCCTTTCAATGATGGATCTCCCTTCGTGGTGATCTTGTGATTGCTCTTGGGAATCCCGTCCCGTTTATTGAGCATCGTTGTGATTACTTTAGGCATTTGCCTTGCTGAGTTTAGGCTGGGTATACTTTCCAGCTGTCGTGTACTTGCTTGATGTCGTTGAGACATATCCAATGTCTATACTCATTACTCTGCGCCTTTTGCGCTTCCTAATTCTCATTCCTCATCTTCAGATGGGTTCTCTGAGTTCTTTTATACTTGATCGCTTGTGGTGTCCAGTTGTTATGGTCTGAACTTACTGATGGTCCGTAGAACAGAGTTGACTACTTCTCGTGTTTCGTACACTACATGTATACATACGTGGGGTACCATATTGATACGTTACCACTTACCCGACTATCTGTCTGGCCCGCAAGCTCCTTCAGAGTGCGGTCGTCCCACATCCCGTATTTGGGTACACTCGTAGTGTTCGTCACACGCCTAGGTGAAGTATTCTATTGTCAACTCCTCTTGAATCATTCTATGATACTCACCGTAATTACGTTGGTTTGGTTTTAAAAATCCAAGGTTTTAAAAGAAGGTTTGTAGTTTTGAAAGAAAACTCGGTTTGAAAACAACGGTTCGGTGTTAAAAGAAGTCTCTCATGGCATAGCCATGTTCGAGGTCTTGACCAAGTCTAGCTTCTCGCTGACTGGTATGTTCTAAATACAGTGGTCGGGCCGTTAGACCTTCCAAGGTTTCATTCTTTCAGTTTCAGGATTTGTGATCGTGTAGTTGCTTCATCGTAGTCACGGTACATTACTATGTACCTGTGGTATGTTAGGGTTCCTCTACATGCTCCTGTTCTTACTGCACTTGATGTGGCAAGTGCGTGGTACTGTTGGTTTTTGGGTAACCCGATACCGGTCACGGTATGGTTTCCACTCATAATTGGTAGTCTTGCTTACTCTTCCTTTGATCTTGTTGGTCATTTACTTAGGTTAATTACTCTTCCGAGTAACTTCTTAGTAAGTTTGACATGGCTGTCATTGATCAGGATACTTCTCCAATCCTTGGAGATTCCCCTTTTGATTTGGCTATGTTGTCCCTTGTTGCTCGTTCCCACACGTTTGTTGTGGTTACTGAGCCTGAGTTGGTTTAGGCACTACGGTTGTAGTTGCATCTGATTATATCTTGTGAATGTTCTCGTAGCTGTCTGAGCTATGTTGGCCAGGTTTGTAACCTTTCTGGCGTTGTAGTTTTGGAGTCAATCACTCCCGACTATGTCCTTAGCCAGCTAGCATACCGTTGGTGGTGTTGCTTGGCTATTACTGTTGTCCCGCACACTTGTGTCTCGGGTTCCATTACTGCTCCTTTTCATTTCGTTGCACGGTTAGTGCTTCTTTTCCTGCTGCTGGTTGTTTAGCTAGGTTCTGTGACTGCTAAGCATGTCGCCCCATGCTGTTGTAAGTTGTAGCCTCCTTGTGGTTGGAGTGCTTATTCCACCGCTATTAAGTGCGGGTATTGTTGTTCCACCGGGATCCATCTCCGGGTCTTCCATTTCTTGGAATCTACTATATGTCAGGTTCTTTCCACTTGTAGGAATATTTCATTACTGCCAGATCGGGTTTCCCCGACTATGAGAGGGCTTTTCCTCTCTCTGGCGTCCTTTCCCAAGTTATACATTGGGGATGCGGTGGGCGGGACTGGTGTCGTAGATATCCGGTACTCACCGGGAGTTCCTAACTAGCATCTCTCTAATGCTACCCCTCAGCCCATAGCCCTAAGCTTCTAATTCCTAACTCGGTATTTCCTAAACTCGGTATTTCCAGTCACCAGAGCGATACTTCGCTCTGATACCACTTTTTGTAACACCCCTACCGCTAATACCGTCATTACCGTCCAATCTCCTTATACAATCCAGATTCACGCAACGGATACTTACATACTCAACGGTGGGTGATACACTGCCGTTAGTCACCCACGAGACTAACAAGGCTACTACTACTACATACAACATCGGTCTGATGGACCGGAATATCCGAGTGCTATACAAAAATCAATTCTTACTGCAATCATATCCAAGGACTACACTTCCCATTCAATACAAAACTCTACAAGTACAATACAAACTAATGCTCACACCTAGTTTACTAAGTTCCAATCCAGATACATACTTCTTCCAACTCATACATACTCACTAAGAGTCTATCCACTACCCATTCCTCACAAGCTACTTGCTTCCCAATTACAAGGGTGTGCCACCGGTCTCTTACCTTGACCATATTCGCTTCGGGTACCTGCACACTAAAAACGTTCCCCCTAGGGGGTCAGCTTTCGCTGCATATGATAACCGCATACCCCACGTACTAGTGAGGGTACGCCGACCACTTGGTCGTATACATGGAGTTCATTTATTCATACATCATGCATACATGCTTTCATACACAATATTACAATACTTACGCAAGGCATACATACATACACTTCATTTCATACAAGGAGTACAATATAAACCATCCAATACATACTTACCTTCTCCCGAATTACACATACTCATTACATACACAATATACAATACTTGTTAGCTTCATTGGTCCACCCGGGTTAATCGGGTGGAGATTACTCTTTTACTCATTACTCCATACATACGCATTCATACTCATACTCATACTCATACATACTTACTTGCTTACTCTTACTCATGTTAAGTCGTCGGGACCTCCGGGCAGGGACTACACGGTCCCACCACCGGGCTTTACTTGACTCACCGATCCGGGATGCTACCCATTTAAGGGGTTTGGGCCGCAGACCGGTTTAAGAGTCAAGAATCGGATCCAACCTCTTGTGTCTCCTCATCCTCACGCGTGGCCGAAACTATATCGGACTTCTACTCATTCCAATTTACTCACTTTCAAGTTAGGAGTTAGGTAGTTAGGAATTAGTAGAAGTCAACATCCAAGCCACAATAATACAATACACATATACACATACATACGAGGTACAATACATTACACAAGTACAATACGAGGTACACACACACTTCATTCTCATTTATTCATTTCATGAATTATACAAACTGTTGTTCAAGACAAATGTATCAAAAACAATATAACCAAGCACAAGTAAGTGCGAGATAATCCGATTCATGCATTTATCTTATTTAGGTGATCAAATAAGCACACAAATCGGGGTAACCAGATTAGGATACAGGGCATGAAGAAATCATACCTTTCACCGTTGACTTTGGACTCACCGACTCCCTTCGGTGTTCAACTATTTGAATCCTATCACATACATACAGTTGGATGGTTAATATCCATAATCAACCTTACTTATTACTTTCCTAAAGTTTCCTAGTTTATACTTACTAACTATTTGTAACTTAAATACATTTACTTAAGTTACTTACTTACAATTATTTTCTAAGCTTGTTTATAGCCTTACTGGCCATTAAACATCATTAATTATGTCTTAATCATCTTATACAATCATTACCCATCCTTACCCTACCTTAGAATAGCTTTAGAACACATTCTGGAAGGTTTTTAGTAGGGTCCGGGTTAGTGTCCGGGTTTACGAACCCGGACCATAATGTTTGGTCACTCTCGGGTGGAATTTAAGTGTGGTCCGGGTTTAGGGCTGGGTTTACAAACCCGGACCATGCAGTGTAGTTTCTCTCGGGTGAAAAATTTGGGTGGTCCGGGTTTAGGGGTTGGTTTGCAAACCCGGACCATTCCTTTGCAAAACTCTCGGGTGCATTTTAGGGGTGGTCCGGGTTTAGGTCTTGGTTTACAAACCCGGACCATCCATTCTGAAATACCTTCTGCCGTGTTTTTTGACATGTCCGGGTTTGTGTACTTGTTTACAAACCCGGACAAGTTACAGTATTGTAAAATATATATGTTTTTGATTATGTTTCAACTCCAAACTTCTACCAATCTCTTCCCCAATATTCCTACATATAATCTAGTATATTTTAGCATTGATTAAGCACTTTAAACTAGCCTAATCCACTCTACCAAAATCTGTTACAAAATACACTCCACTGTTACATTTTCCTCCACTGTTACAGCTTTCTTTCTTCTACAATTGTTACAGATTTTTCCTTCCCTCATACCATTCAATACTCCCCCTACTAATGCTACTCCTAACATCCTCAATGCATTGCCCCAATCCTAGTTCCACCCCATTACTTAAATCCTCTTCTAAATATGTTACAAAGTACTAAACTACTCACTTAAACTCTCCAAATACACCTAGTTATTACCTAGGTAGTTTTCTTCTCTTACACAACTAAGTCCTCCTATTTCCATGCAAATTTGGGCAGAGGTTCCCCTATATTTTTAACATTGCCCACATACATTCTCAGCTCACACATTCATTCCAATTCCCCAAATCAAGTCACACAATATACCACAATATTTTTCCTGCACATACACATACTTTACCCAAGCTTTTAACCATCTTTTAAAGCCTCAAAACTATTACATTCTTTTCTTCATCATACTACAATATACTTATTACTCATTCCCATATACACTACTCAATTCCAATACTCAAAACTGTTACACTATACCATACAAAACTAGCTCAAGGTAATGTATTTTACCTTGTGATTTTTGTTCCTCTTTCTCCCCTTCTCTTCCTTTCTTCTTTCTTTTCCTTCCTTTCCTTCTTGTTCTCGGTTCCAAATGGAGTCTACACTCCAATGCTACAGCCCATACCAACACACAATTCTAACTTATCATTCATTCATAACTAACCCTAGAATTTAGTTATTTTTAGGGTTTAGAAAGAACATTACCTTACCACCAATGATTGGGGTTCTTGGTTAGCAAGAGAGTGAAGTTCCTAGCCCATGGAAGAAGCCAAATTCGGCTGGAATACAAAGAACAAGGCTAGGGTTCAACATAAATTTCGTTTTGCCAACAAGGGCTAGAAAAGGTTGAGTTTTCATGATTATTTTTACCTTAAAACATCAAGAAGAAGGAGGAGTTTCCAATGGTGGTCTCAAACCTTCAAATGGAGAATACCCATGGAGATGAAAATGGGTGTTTTCGATTTTTGAATGGAGGAAGATGACCTCCTTTGCATGGGGAATCCAACGGTGTAATTTTTGTTGCATTTGGAGAAGGATTGAGTAGTTAACAAGTGGTGAGAAGATGAGGGTTGAGTGAGGGTTGGCAATTCGCCATTGCTGTCGCGAGAGGGAAGAAGAGAAATCAGAGAGGGAGGAGAGAGTGCAGTACGTGAGGGAATTAGAGAATGAGGGGGAGTAGGAGAGAGAGGGTATGAAGTAACCCTTTTACTTTTTGCTTTTTGTCCCCTTATTTAATTAGCTAATATGTGAGTGTGTGTGTGGGCTTTTAACTTATTAAAAACCGGCCCCCTCACTGTTATACTAGCTGGAGCGTTTTTCGTGTTTTATAGAAATCGCTCGTTATTTTACCCGGTTTTGGTACTATTCACTAACCGGATCCGTTTTCCGGAATTTTCTCGTTTCTTTATTTTTATTGGTTATTAAGCTTCCGTTAATGCTTAATTATTGTTATATAATGATTTATAATTTTTACGGGTTCGTTTGACCACTTAAAATCACGTTTTCGGGTTTCCTCAAAAAACGTGCACTAAAGCTCAATTAGCGTTTTGATACATTATTTGAATCCGTCTTCTTCGGGAGTTGTTCCCATATATTTTTTTGGTCTTATCAAGCCCCTAGAATCCATATAATGCGTTAACCGAGGTCTCATACCTCCTATGGTTATTTAACGCTTATTTAGTGTTTTTCGCTTTTTAAGCATTCCTTCATTTCTTTTGGATTTATTTTTCCTTACCAATATTGCTTAGGCGTCATTAGGTCCTTAAATACGTATTAGATAAATTTTAATACCTATATTTTAGTTCGGGGTATTTCAAAACTGCTAAAACTGTCATTGATGTTGATAAGGGAAAGATCACTCTTAAGTTTAATAATGAGGAACTTAGTTTTGATATCACTAAGATGATGAGAACAAATGCTTCTTCTCATGCTGTGCTTTCAGTTGATGTTGATTGTTCTGATGATTATGATGCTTTTGTTGCTAAGAATGCTGATGACTCTTATCTCTTGCTTGAGAATTCTGATTTGCTAGAGCAGGTGTTATGCCACTCAATTGAGGATAATAAGGAGAGCACTGAGGTAGCTACTGTTGTCCAGCAGCTTAACCAGGGTCGATCATACTTTCGCTCTTACACTCCTCTTGTGGAGCCACTAGACAGGCCTACTCAGAGGCTCGTTCCTTCAATAGAGAAGCCCCCTACTCTTGAACTCAAAACTCTTCCTTCAAATCTTAAGTATGCTTTCTTGGCAGAGGGTAGCGCCCTGCCTGTTATCATTTCCTCATCTTTGTCTGATTCGCAGGAAAATAGACTTCTTGAGGTATTAAAAAGGCATAAGGGAGCTTTGGGGTGGTCAGTGGCAGATATTAAAGGGATCAATCCAAGGTTCTGCACTCACAGAATTTACATGGAAGATAGTGTCAAGCCAGTGAGGCAGCCCCAGAGGAGATTGAATCCAAACCTGAAAGAAGTTGTGAAAGCTGAAGTTCTAAAGCTTCTTGATGCAGGTATCATTTATCCCATCTCTGATAGTCGTTGGGTTTCTCCGGTGCAAGTTGTTCCCAAGAAAGGGGGAATAGTTGCAGTGCCCAATGAGAAAGGTGAATTGGTGCCTCAGAGGCAAACCACTGGTTGGAGGATGTGCATCGATTACCGGCGTTTGAATGAAGCCACAAGGAAGGATCACTTCCCGCTACCGTTTATTGATCAAATGTTGGAGCGGTTAGCTGGGCAAGAGTTCTACTGCTTCCTTGATGGGTATAGTGGTTATTTTCAGATTCCCATTGCGCTAGAGGATCAGGAGAAGACCACCTTCACCTGTCCTTATGGTACTTTTGCCTATAGGAGGATGCCCTTTGGTCTTTGTAATGATCCAGCCATATTTCAACGATGTATGATGGCGATTTTTAATGATTTTATTGAGAAGAGCATAGAAGTTTTCATGGATGACTTTTCAGTGTATGGCCAAAGTTTTGATGTGTGCCTTGATCAGCTGGATCAGATACTAGGCCGATGTGAGGAGACTCATTTGGTTTTGAATTGGGAGAAGTGTCATTTCATGGTACAGGAAGGTATAGTGCTTGGTCACAGGGTCTCCAAAGATGGTATTCAGGTGGATAAGGCTAAGGTGGAGGTCATTGAGAAGTTGCCTCCTCCCACTTCAGTTAAGGATGTCAGATCTTTTCTGGGTCACGCAGGGTTCTATAGGAGGTTCATCCAGGACTTCTCCAAAATTGCTAAGCCCTTGTCTGATCTTCTGCAGAAAGATGTGAAATTTCAGTTCTCAGAGGAGTGTTTGAAAGCCTTTCAGACTATCAAGGGTAAGCTCATTTCTGCTCCTATTGTGGTTCCTCCTGATTGGTCTCTTCCTTTTGAGATCATGACAGATGCCAGTGATTATGCTGTTGGTGCTGCACTCTGTCAGAGGAAGGACAAAATTCTGAGGGTTATCACTTATGCAAGTAAGACTCTATCTGAAGCCCAAAAGAATTACACCACTACTGAAAAGGAGCTACTTGCTGTGGTGTTTACTCTTGATAAGTTTAGGTCCTATTTGCTGGGAAGTAAGGTAATTGCTCATACCGATCACTCTGCTTTGAAGTACCTATTCCAAAATAATGATTCTAATCCCAGACTCCTGAGATGGATCTTGCTTCTTCAAGAATTCGACTTGGAAGTTGTTGATAAGCAAGGAAAGCAGAATGGAGTTGCAGATCATCTGTCTAGGCTTGAGACTCTTGATGACGGGGTCCCCATAAATGAATTTTTCCCTGATGAGACAATCTTTGTCATTGGGAAAGTTAAAGAGCCTTGGTATGCTGACCTGGCTAACTATCTTGCCTCTGGTTTGATTCCCCATGATCTAAGCTACAACCGGAGGAAGAAGTTTCTTTCTGAAGCCCATCATTATGTTTGGGAGGACCCCTATCTCTTTAGGGTGTGTGCTGATGGTTTGATAAGAAGATGCCTCTTCAATGAAGAAGTTGACAGTGTGATTGAGTTTTGCCATTCTCGAGAGGCAGGTGGTCACCATGGTCCTACTAGGACAGCAGCTAAGGTGTTAGAGTGTGGTTTCTACTGGCCCACTCTACACAAGGATGTCCACCGCTTCTGCTCTCATTGCGATAACTGCCAAAGGATGGGGAACATTTCAAGAAGGCATGAGATGCCTCAGAAGGGAATTCTTGAAGTCGAGTTGCTTTATGTTTGGGGTATTGACTTTGCGGGCCCATTTCCTTCTTCTCATGGAAACTACTACATCCTTGTTGTTGTAGATTATGTTTCCAAGTGGGTCGAAGCAACCTCCTGTCCTTCTGCTGACGCTAAAACCGTGGTTAAATTTTTGAAGAAGAACATCTTTACAAGATTTGGTGTGCCCAGAGCTATCATCAGTGATGGTGGTTCTCACTTTTGCAACAGGGCCTTTGATTCCTTGATGTCGGGGTAAGCTCCTTCGGCGCTTGTTTTTTGTGCGTCTCTGAGCTCTTTTCTCTTGCATTTGTTAAAATTAAGTTGTGGTTGCTCAACTTGGAAGGAAGCCATAGAGGAAGTTTAGTCGGTTAGCTGATCTTGGGGTGCAAAATTTTGAAATTCTTCTTGATTTTAATTGCTGAATTGAAGTCTTTGTTCTGAAAATGCCGAAATAAATGAGAATATTCTCCATCTGAACCTTGCTTTTAGCTTTGAGCCTTGGAATGAACTGGTTTGAAATGGTTGGAAAAGCACAAGGCAAGGTACTCCGCTGATCCAAAGCACGCTATTCTAATTCTGATCCAAATCAGGCCTCGTCCACTTGGTTATTAAGTCTTTTAGGGAGCTTTATCACCTAGCTACCTAAGGTCCTGGTGATCTGGGATAGTTGACCCAAAGCCGCTACATGGGTGGAGAGAAAAGTCTATGGTGAACAAAATTGAAAGCGCTTTAATTGAAATATTTATGTAAATGCTAAGCGAAGTACAGATTAATTTCACTTATGGATCAAGAGTATGTGGCATTGAAAGGTATAATGGAATATGATCTTACTTCATGCCCCTTGTCGTTTCTATGGTTTGTGAAGGAAAAAGGTGGATTGGCTCAAGGTTAAAGGCAAGACTCTTATGGTTTCATTTCTCATTTGTTAGCTTCGAATGACTTCATGTTTTTGGAAAGAATAAATTGTTTTGAATAATTTGAATTGCCCCCATTAATGGTTAAGCTAGCAATTCCTTTCTTCTGTGCTCTTCCTTTCCTGTTGAGTTCCATTAGCTCGGTTTTACTTGTGCTTGAGAGTTTTGCTTGGGGACAAGCAAAAGGCTAAGTGTGGGGTGATTTGATAAGTGTGAAATTGATATGGTTTTATTGGTGCTCAATTCTTATTTATGCAACCTTTTTATGTGCTTTTTCTGTAATACCCCGGATCTAAAAATGGCGATTAAATTACTCTAATATGATTATAAAAGCCTAATGGTGCCTAAAGAGTATTGGTAAAAAGAATAAAACCAAGAGAAAAGAGAAAACGCTTGAAAAGCGAAAAACGCTAAAATGCGCGTTAAATGAGTATAAGAGATATATGATCTCGAGAGGGTCCGAGATGGATTCCTAAGGCTTAGTTAGGCCTAATAAGTATACGGGAATGATTCCCGAAGAAAACGGATCCAAATAATGGATTAAAACGCTAACGGAGTTTAAAGCACGTTTTTCGAGAAAACCCGAAAACGTGACTTTAAGTGGTCAAATGGACCCGTAAAAATTATAGTTGATTATATAACTATAATTAAGTATTAATGGAAGCTTAATAGCCATTAAAAATAAAGAAACGAGAAAAATCCGAAAAACGGGCCCGGTTAGTGAATAGTGCCAAACCGGGTAAAATAACAAGCGTTTTCTGTAAGAAAACGAAAAACGCTCCAGCTTACTAATATAGGGGCCGGTTTTAATTAGTGAGTCAACACACTCACAAACACTCTAAGCTAGTAATAAAGAAAAGAAAAAGAAAGAGAAAAGCAAATAGTGAAAAGGGGACTTATACCCCACTTTATTCTCTCTCTCCTCATTCTTCCCATTCCCCACCGTGAGACTCCCCCTCTCTTTTCTCTCTTCTGGTTCTTCTCCTTCCTCCACGGTTTGGAGCTTCTCCAATGGCTACCCCACCTTCCTCACCTTGCACAAGCTTCGTTAAAGCTCCGATTCAAAAACCGAGCATAGATTCTTGCTCCTCTCACCAAGGCCTATCTTCCTCTCTTTTCAAAATTCGAAAAGGAGGAGTTTGATTTTCATGGGTGTTGCCCATTTGAAGAGAAAAGCACACTATTTTGAAGCTTGAAGCTTCCTCTTCCATCCAAGGTAAAAATATCCAAAGAAAAATACATTTTCCTTCACTTCCTTGTGTTGGCCGATTTTGGCATGTGTTAATGCCTTGCTTCTCTTTGTTTTGAGCTACTCTCCAAGTCTCCAATGGTGGGTTGGAGCTCCTCCTTTGATTTTTGGGCAAAACCAATTCTAGGGTTTCCAAAGGTAATGTTCAAATTTAATGCCTTGAGCCCTCCTCTTGAATTGATGAGTTATTTTCATAGTTAGGAGAACTAATGAGTACTCCTTATATCCATTGGTATATTGGTCTAGAGAATTGGGCTAGTGATTGGCCATGACCGATTTTCGATGAAGAGAAGAGGAGAAGAATGTCTAAAAGAAACTTAAGAGAAATTAAGGTAAGAAACCAACCCTAATGTATATCCTATGTGTTTTAGCCTTTGGGAAGGGTTAATTAAATGAATGAACCCCACTTGAGTTGTGGTGATAATGTGCTTGCTTAGAAATAATGCAAGTGAGAAAACATTTGTGAGTTAATGCTTGTTTGGGAGATATTGAGCGCTGATAGAACCCTTGTGGTTTGGCTAGTTTTAGGATGATTTAAATGGTGGTATGAGTTTTGGGCAATGTTGGAGAAGTAGCCAAGTTATGGCAAAATTTATGTGGAAACCTAAGTGGTTTAAGTGATGTTTTGTGTGGTGAATAGCCTAGGAGAGGCTAGGTATGTATGAAGATTGATTGGAGTTAGTAAACCACTTTGGGGATGCTTGTGATAAGATAGAAGATTGGTGCAAAAATCTGTAGCAAAGAGATTGTTTAAATGCTTGAGGAGTTTTTAGAAACCAAAGAAGATTTTAGGCTTTAAGAGTGAGTCTAGGAACTTGGAATGAGGTGTGCATTATCTTGGAAGTTTTGGAGTGGTTAAATGAAGAGAGAACAATAATGCAAGTGTCAAGAGAGGTTAGAAAATGCACAAGTGTGCATTAGTGCAAAAGGGAGAATGCAAAATTTGTGATTTCGGGCAAGAATTTGAGTAAGGGTTTAACCCATGATTTGAAGAGTTTTAGAGCATGTTTTAAGGTGATTAAACATGTGGAAAACTTGTGGAAAGTTTATGGAAAGATTAAGGGTGGATTAAGGATTGAATTGGGGTTGAAAAATGATGTATGTTGCAGGTTTTAGCAGGGTCCGGGACCTAGTCCATGGACAAGGACCCGGACCACCCCCTGTTTTTATGCCGAGAGTACACCCCCTGCTTTGGTCCGGGACTATACTCCAGGACAAGGTCCCGGACCAGGTGTTGTTTTTCACCCGAGAATTATTTAATGAATTGGTCCGGGACTTAGGGTATGGACCAAGTCCCGGACCACCCCCAGAAACCTACAGAGAGTGTTTTAAAGGGTTTAAATGATGGGGGTTTGAATGTTAATGATGTTATAAGATGTTAAGGCCTTGTTTGGTGACATGTAAAGGCCCTAGGAAGTGTGATAAAGTGTTAGAAGTGATTGAGAAGTGAGAACTCAAATTGACAGGAGTAAAACCGAGTTAATGGGATAACGGGTATACGGGAATAACATTTTATTTATGTACCGTATGAGTTTAGTGTTACAATAATGTTTGAAACATTATCAGAGAGTCGTGCGTGACCCAGCATGGTGAGATGCCACGGTAAAGTAAAAACCCCGGTGAAAGGTATGATTTTCTCATGCCCCGTATGCTAACCGAGTTACTCTGATTTTGTGTGTTTGTGTGCCGGCTTAATCAAGACTAAAGCATGAAAATAATCCCTTGTTTGATTATGTATGTCTTGTTGTATGGTAATGAGCTAACATACCTGTATGCCGGTGTGGTCTAACAGTGTAAGACCGACTCATAGTGAGTAACGTTCGCTAGATCCGTAGAACGGTCGATGCGTATGATAACGAAATGCAAACACACACAATCTATCGATTAAAGTATAACGATAACGCAAACATATGAACTCCCCATAACGTTGAGGAGATGTACGGGTTGAGTAAATACCCGATAACGGTTAGTAAACCTTATTGAAACATCCACGGAATAAATATGAGTGGAGGGATAAACGAACCTCCATCGAGAGGATCGAAGTTAGTCCAATAATGTAAACATATAAGAAAGGTAAAAGAGACCTAAGGGACTATGTGACTCCCTTGAGATACGGTCGACCTCTTATATGAGGAATTTTACCCGAAGTATAGAAAATATCCTAATGTATAATCATATGATTGTGAGGGTAACCCTTAGACCTAAGATTACCCGAATTTAAGTAAAGTTCCCAAAGTCATTAGAACACATCGAGAATGATGCTTCTAGACTAATATACATGATATTATTATAACTCCGAGAGAGGAGTGTACGGAACGAGAGTAGTCCGAGAGTAGTCGGACCTAAGTAAAAGATAGGAACTAAGAGAGAGTTCCGTGAGCTAGTTGAACCTTCCCACCATGCTAGACCCAGAGTAGGGTCGAAACCGGGGAAGTAAGACTATGCTAGAGAGCCATGAGTTTTGGCTTAAGTATGAAATAAGTAACAAGCGTGACGTAGGAGACCTGTAGTGTCTCGAGAATCTACAAGAGCTTGAGTATGAATAACCCAAGAGTGTGGGTGAAATAACGAGTATAAATAACCCGAGAGAAAGGGGTGAGTATATGTATGAGTAACCCGAGAGAATGGGTAAGTATAAGAATGAGTAGCCCAAGAGAATGGTGTGTATACGAAAAGTAACCCGAGAGAGAGGGAGAGGTATTGAATAAGTAAACAAGGCATAGTGAGGAATAACCCTCAATGCCTAAGAGTAACCAGTTACCACTAACAACATTGTTATGTTAGTTAGGAATCGTGTTCCGTGATTGGATGTAGATTCCTTGTGTGATATACATATATATTGTATTGCCATGATGCATGTTGTTTGATTAAAATGAACTCCATGTATATCCGACCCAAAGTAGTCGGCGTACCGCGGTTAGCACGCGGTATATGCGAATTTCATATTCAGCGTAAGCTGACCCCCTAGGGGGAACGTTTTTAGTGTGCAGGTACTTGAAGCTGATCACCGTTCGAGAGAGTAGGACGGGGACTGCTGTGAGCATGGGTAGTTAGATTGTAATTACTTATGCGTTTGAATGAGGTGTAAGTCCGAGTATGTTATCGGCATCCGTATATTGTAGACTCGGTATAGCAGAGATATGAATTGAGTATTGTATTTGTATGAAGTACTTGGTTGTTCCAGTTCATCAGACCGTTACGGTATGTAAGAAAGGCCTGGTTAGCCACATGGGTGGCTAACGGCGTTGTTTCACCCCTCGTTGTAATTAGAGTTCCGCTGCGTGAGTAGGAGTAATTAGTAACGGTTTAAGAGTAATGATGAGATTAACGGTTGGGGTGTTACAAAAATGGTATCAGAGCGAAGTATCGCTCTGATGACTGGAAATACCGAGCTTAGGAAATACCGAGTTAGGAATTAGAGACTTAGGGCTATGGGTTGAGTGGTAGCGTGAGAGATGCGCTAGTTAGGAACTTCCAGTATGATCTGGATACCTACAATACCAACCCGCCCTCCACAACCCCCCATTAAAAGCTCGGAAAGAACGCCAGAGAGACGGGGAAACCCAATCTGGCAGTTATTTAATATTTCCATATGAACTAGAACCTGTCATGCGGTAGATCCCGAGAACCGGAAATCCCGGAGACGGATCCCGCTGTGGAACGACAAATAACCGCATAATGGCGAAGGGAACGAGACATCCTAATCCAAGGAGACCAAAATTTGTGGCCGCCTGGGGCGACATGCTAGCAGCGCAGAACCTAGCTAGCCGAGCAGTAGCAAGAAGAAAGCACTAACCGTGCAAGAAGGCGGATTAATGAGAAGCAATGATAATAACAAAAACCGAGACACATGTCTACGGACCGCCATAACTAAATAATACCATCAACGGTACACTAACCGACTAAGAATCGAGTCAAGAGTAGAGGCACCCACCCTGCCACACCCAAAGAGGTTGCAATACTTAACTGATACAGCTTAGACAGCTACGAGCATAACTACGGGATATACCCGAATAGGACTACAAAAGTAGTGCCTACGTGAGTTAAACCTTGGTAACCACAGTAAAGACGTGGGAACGAGTAACGAGGTAAACCACAAAACTAAAGTAAATAAGGAACTCTGGGAGTGGAGGAGCACCTAAATGAATGATAGTCATGTCAAGATGAATGAGAAGCAACTCTAAGGAGTAGTTATCCAACTAAAGGATCAAGGAAGAGCCGATAAGGCTACCAAATACAACGTGAACGATACCGTGACCGGTATTAGTTAACCTAAAAACCCCGGTACTGCGCACTTGCCACGGCAAGTGCAGTAAAAACGGACTATTAAGAGGAGCTTTGACAAGCGACCAGTACTTAGCAAGTACCAAAATGGCGAGAGAAGCCAATATGGCAAGACAACCCTAAGAAATTCTGAAATGAAACTTCGGAAAGGCTGACAGCCTGACCACTTTATTGAGGAGCATACCGGTCGGCGAGAAGCTAGACCTGGTAAGAAGCAACCGGCAAGGGAATGCCATGAAAATTTTATTTTCTAAACTCAAATTTTTCTTTAAAAACGCAAGTTTTCCAAAAACCCCAAATTTTAAAACCAAACCAGAGAGCCATGGTAAATCATCATAGGACGATACAAGAGGAGTTGGCAACATAATACTTCACTTAGGCGTGACCGACACTACAAGTGTACACAAATGAGACATGGAACGACCGCACTCCAAAGGAGCTTGCGGGCCTGACAGACCAATTATGAGTTAGTTGGGTAAGTGGTAACGTATCAATAAGATACTCCATGTATGTATACAAGTAGAGTACGGAACACGAGAAGTAGCCCACTCCATACTACGGACGAAAGAGCCAATTCAAACCGAGACAGTTGGACACCTCGAATGATCGAAGAACACAAAGAAGCTTACTAAGCTAAAGGAGTCAAGAATCCAGTAGGATGATGGAGCTAAGAACATAACGTTAAGAAGTGCGAGAAGCACAGAGTATTAAGTGTAGACATTGGATATGAGACAACTGGAAGAATACCCAGTATAAACAATACGGCGAATGCCTAAAATGAATATATCAATATTTGATGAATGGGATAGAATTCCCACTTTATACCTCACTGAAGAGAATAATGACCAGACCTAGTAGGTATTAGAAGGTACCAAGGATCTACCCAATAATGGGAGACATTACAACCCTAAACGGGATAGTCAAGGACATAGCCGCAAGGCGAAGTCACAACTGAACATAACCATGAGTACAAGCCAAATGTAATGGCGCAAATTAGTAACACCCAGGAGCAATCCGTGAAGGGTACCGGAGTCAGTAGTTGAACGAATTATCGTGTAGAAACACAAGTGTTAAAGCAAACACTCGGGTAGAACCCGAAGGGATCCCTCGTAACACGGGGATACCTAAATTGCTAGAGGGCATGAATTAATACCTAGTATAAAAGGGCCTTCCAAGTACGGAAGAGTGGTGAGACAACCATGTCAAAGAGCCCAGAAAAACCACCTAACCGTTTAATGGCATACGGAGAAGATGAAACCTGTATAAACAGCCCGCATAGAGCATGGCGAGGCAATGTGGCTTATAAGCCGGTAAACTAACTACAATACGTAGATCCAAACGTTGTAAAACATATGCATAAAGGCATAAGAGTTATTGTGGAGCACGAACCCCTACCTTAGAGTGGGGATACCACTTGTTACTGTGGGGCCTAGGGAGCGGCAATTGCGTGAATCCTCCAGAGAAAGGCTACCACGTAGGCATGAAATGTGAAACCGCTAGAGCGGTGTAGTAAAACTTGAGCATGTGTATATTGCCAAGGAGCATATGAACTATAGTAGTGTGTAAAGAGGAACCTTGATGGCAGTACAAAGGAAACCGATAGAGTAATCGGATGAGTAGTGAACACTGTATGTGTACAGTATGAACACTTGTGCGGTAATAATCGAGTGGGAGAGCCAGGAATTGAGAAATGTCAACGAAGCCTGTTGAGTGAGAATCTAGAGAGATAATTGTGCGGCCATTGGCCAAAGATGCACAAAGAACGTGGGCAGTAACCCACAGGGCCCAGGATCGATATGTGGAAAAATGCAGAGTAGTATGAATGAAGAACTCTGGTACAAAACCAAGAAACAAACATAATCCATGAGCCACTATTAAAAGAGGAAGCACTACATGCTAAGTAGTAGCTTGACCTCAACCGACAACAAGTCGGGAAAAATAAGTGAATAATCACAAAGGTATACAGTGTTATACGAAGTAAATTCCCAGAGAACTGGAGAGACAATCTAAAATTCATCGAATTCGCATACGGTAAGAGATACCAAGCGACGATTGAAATACATTGAGAATACCAAAGAGCGAATTAAGCTCTAGTTATCAGGTCACGCAGCAGAAGCTTGTGGACCGTGATTCAAGGTTAAGTATACCTGGCAAACCTGATTGAAGCCTTAGAGGCTAGAACCGAACCCGGTTATGAGTTAACTAACCGTACTGAAGTTAAAACACTTCATAATACTCGAATTCATGAACCAATGTTCAGTGATAACATATGGTTGGTTACGCGGGCGTAACCCCTTTTAAGGGGGGGTAGGGCGAGAAACCGCTTAGAGTATGTTTTACGTATTGGTGCGTAAACTACTATGTGCATAGCACAAAAAGAAATTGTTTTGATGATTGGAACTCATGTTACATAAACATGTCTACCCATTCATCGCGTAAGTATGAGTATTGTGCATGAGAGATGCGAGTAATGTGTATGTAATAAATATGAAAAGAGGAGTAGAGAAACTCCTAGGGAATGAGAATCCCTATAGTATCTGTCTAGTGAGATTAGACATGAGATATGATGAGTATGAATCGGCATGAAACCGATGTGTAACCTAAGAGGGAGTGAGTTCCCTAGGTGATTTTATTTGAGAATGATAGATGGAGTGAGTTCCATCCTTTGGAGTTGTATGTTATGTGTTTTAAATTGAGCAACAATTTGAGTAAATGAAGCCATAAGTATGGAATACCTAGGTAAAGTAGTGAAGCAATGAGAATGACAAATGACCTAAGTACTAGGAACTAGAGATTAATTGAAACGAATTGTTTCGTGAATATGACTAGAAAGAGTAAAAGATAGAAAACAAAAATGTTTGACTATCTGATTGTTTGAAACTGACGTGGGAGGTGGAACTTGATCTGCTAGCGATCAAGGGAAACCGAACACAAATTGGGGTGGAAGGATAGTTCAACACTGATGCTGATCACATCAGGGTTAGATGATTCCTGAAGCTCCCTATAGTGGTCACAAGTAATCACGCTAAGAAAGATACAGCTACCATAAATCTGATTTGGAGTTGTGTGATGTTTTAAAAAGAATTTTCAAACAGATTTTGAAAAAGAATTTCCTTCAAGTATGAAGATGGAAATGAAACTGGTTTTGAAACCGCTATCACCCGCCGATGGCTGAGCCTTAAGTCTTGATGACCGGTAGAACGGTGGGCGTGTATTAGTTTTGAAACCATTGCACCGTACGTGCGGCGGTCCTAAGTGACCGGTTGGGGCGGTGTCAGTGTCAGTGTGTGATTTTTCCAAAGGCAGCGGGACGGGGAGAGTACCCTGAGATGCTCCTGTGTTGAGTGAGTCAACCAGAGTGCCTGAGGATATGTATATGTGTAACGTTTTGATCAGAACCGAAGGGACCGTGGGCCAGAGAGAGTAAGTGCCCATTTGTCATGAAACGGCCGTGAACCAGAAAGAGTAAGTGTTCAACGTGACCGGTACCTGAGGGATCAGTAGTATATCACTCAACATGGATTCGAGGACTGTAGTGCCTTCTTGTCTTCGGACCGATTCCATGGAGAGAGTAAAAAGAGTATTTTTGATTGCTATACATGCTGTGATATGTGTGTGGTATGTGTAGTATGAAATGAGACAGACTTGTGGAGTCTGTAAGGTTATACATGTATTATAACCTTGGCATAGTATGCCATGAGAGTAACCACCTAGATTCATCAACTTTGAGGACAAAGTTCCTAAGGGGGGTAGATAATTGTAATACCCCGGATCTAAAAATGGCGATTAAATTACTCTAATATGATTATAAAAGGCCTAATGGTGCCTAAAGATTATTGGTAAAAAGAATAAAACCAAAAGAAAAGAGAAAACGCTAAAATGCGCGTTAAATGAGTATAAGAGATATATGATCTCGAGAGGGTCCGAGATGGATTCCTAAGGCTTAGTTAGGCCTAATAAGTATACGGGAATGATTCCCGAAGAAAACGGATCCAAATAATGGATTAAAACGCTAACGGAGTTTAAAGCACGTTTTTCGAGAAAACCCGAAAACGTGACTTTAAGTGGTCAAATGGACCCGTAAAAATTATAGTTGATTATATAACTATAATTAAGTATTAATGGAAGCTTAATAGCCATTAAAAATAAAGAAACGAGAAAAATCCGAAAAACGGGCCCGGTTAGTGAATATTGCCAAACCGGGTAAAATAACAAGCGTTTTCTGTAAGAAAACGAAAAACGCTCCAGCTTACTAATATAGTGGGGCCGGTTTTAATTAGTGAGTCAACACACTCACACACACTCTAAGCTAGTAATAAAGAAAAGAAAAAGAAAGAGAAAAGCAAATAGTGAAAATGGGACTTATACCCCACTTTATTCTCTCTCTCCTCATTCTTCCCATTCCCCACCGTGAGACTCCCCCTCTCTTTTCTCTCTTCTGGTTCTTCTCCTTCCTCCACGGTTTGGAGCTTCTCCAATGGCTACCCCACCTTCCTCACCTTGCACAAGCTTCGTTAAAGCTCCGATTCAAAAACCGAGCATAGATTCTTGCTCCTCTCACCAAGGCCTATCTTCCTCTCTTTTCAAAATTCGAAAAGGAGGAGTTTGATTTTCATGGGTGTTGCCCATTTGAAGAGAAAAGCACACTATTTTGAAGCTTGAAGCTTCCTCTTCCATCCAAGGTAAAAATATCCAAAGAAAAATACATTTTCCTTCACTTCCTTGTGTTGGCCGATTTTGGCATGTGTTAATGCCTTGCTTCTCTTTGTTTTGAGCTACTCTCCAAGTCTCCAATGGTGGGTTGGAGCTCCTCCTTTGATTTTTGGGCAAAACCAATTCTAGGGTTTCCAAAGGTAATGTTCAAATTTAATGCCTTGAGCCCTCCTCTTGAATTCATGAGTTATTTTCATAGTTAGGAGAACTAATGAGTACTCCTTATATCCATTGGTATATTGGTCTAGAGAATTGGGCTAGTGATTGGCCATGACCGATTTTCGATGAAGAGAAGAGGAGAAGAATGTCTAAAAGAAACTTAAGAGAAATTAAGGTAAGAAACCAACCCTAATGTATATCCTATGTGTTTTAGCATTTGGGAAGGGTTAATTAAATGAATGAACCCCACTTGAGTTGTGGTGATAATGTGCTTGCTTAGAAATAATGCAAGTGAGAAAACATTTGTGAGTTAATGCTTGTTTGGGAGATATTGAGCGCTGATAGAACCCTTGTGGTTTGGCTAGTTTTAGGATGATTTAAATGGTGGTATGAGTTTTGGGCAATGTTGGAGAAGTAGCCAAGTTATGGCAAAATTTATGTGGAAACCTAAGTGGTTTAAGTGATGTTTTGTGTGGTGAATAGCCTAGGAGAGGCTAGGTATGTATGAAGATTGATTGGAGTTAGTAAACCACTTTGGGGATGCTTGTGATAAGATAGAAGATTGGTGCAAAAATCTGTAGCAAAGAGATTGTTTAAATGCTTGAGGAGTTTTTAGAAACCAAAGAAGATTTTAGGCTTTAAGAGTGAGTCTAGGAACTTGGAATGAGGTGTGCATTATCTTGGAAGTTTTGGAGTGGTTAAATGAAGAGAGAACAATAATGCAAGTGTCAAGAGAGGTTAGAAAATGCACAAGTGTGCATTAGTGCAAAAGGGAGAATGCAAAATTTGTGATTTCGGGCAAGAATTTGAGTAAGGGTTTAACCCATGATTTGAAGAGTTTTAGAGCATGTTTTAAGGTGATTAAACATGTGGAAAACTTGTGGAAAGTTTATGGAAAGATTAAGGGTGGATTAAGGATTGAATTGGGGTTGAAAAATGATGTATGTTGCAGGTTTTAGCAGGGTCCGGGACCTAGTCCATGGACAAGGACCCGGACCACCCCCTGTTTTTATGCCGAGAGTACACCCCCTGCTTTGGTCCGGGACTATACTCCAGGACAAGGTCCCGGACCAGGTGTTGTTTTTCACCCGAGAGTTATTTAATGAATTGGTCCGGGACTTAGGGTATGGACCAAGTCCCGGACCACCCCAGAAACCTACAGAGAGTGTTTTAAAGGGTTTAAATGATGGGGGTTTGAATGTTAATGATGTTATAAGATGTTAAGGCCTTGTTTGGTGACATGTAAAGGCCCTAGGAAGTGTGATAAAGTGTTAGAAGTGATTGAGAAGTGAGAACTCAAATTGACAAGAGTAAAACCGAGTTAATGGGAGTATAGGTAAATACGGGAATAACATTTTATTATGTACCGTATGAGTTTAGTGTTAACAATAATGTTTGAAACATTATCAGAGAGTCGTGCGTGACCCGAGCATGGTGAGATGCCACGGTAAAGTAAAAACCCCGGTGAAAGGTATGATTTTCTCATGCCCCGTATGCTAACCGAGTTACTCTGATTTGTGTGTTTGTGTGCCGGCTTAATCAAGACTAAAGCATGAAAATAATCCCTTGTTTGATTATGTATGTCTTATTGTATGTTGAATGAGCTAACATACCTGTATGCCGGTGTGGTCTAACATAGTGTAAAGACCGACTCATAGTGAGTAACGTTCGGCTAGAGATCCGTAGAACGGATCGATGCGTATGATAACGAAAACATGCAAACACACACAAGCTATCGATTAAAGTATAACGATAACGCAAACATATGAACTCCCCAGAACGTGAGGAGATGTACGGGTTGAGTAAATACCCGATAACGGTTAGTAAACCTTATTGAAACAATCCACGGAATAAATATGAGTGGAGGGATAAACGAACCTCCATCGAGAGGATCGAAGTTAGTCCAATAATGTAAACATATAAGAAAGGTAAAAGAGACCTAAGGGACTATGTGACTCCCTTGAGATACGGTCGACCTCTTATATGAGGAATTTTACCCGGTATAAGAAAATATCCTAATGTATAATCATATGATTGTGAGGGTAACCCTTAGACCTAAGATTACCCGAATTTAAGTAAAGTTCCCAAAGTCATTAGAAACATCGAGAATGATGCTTCTAGACTAATATACATGATATTATTATAACTCCGAGAGAGGAGTGTACGGGAACGAGAGTAGTCCGAGAGTAGTCGGACCTAAGTAAAAGAGATAGGAACTAAGAGAGAGTTCCGTGAGCTAGTTGAACCTTCCCACCATGCTAGACCCAGAGTAGGGTCGAAACCGGGGAAGTAAGACTATGCTAGAGAGCCATGAGTTTTGGCTTAAGTATGAAATAAGAGTAACAAGCGTGACGTAGGAGACCTGTAGTGTCTCGAGAATCTACAAGAGCTTGAGTATGAATAACCCAAGAGTGTGGGTGAAATAACGAGTATAAATAACCCGAGAGAAAGGGGTGAGTATATGTATGAGTAACCCGAGAGAATGGGTAAGTATAAGAATGAGTAGCCCAAGAGAATGGGTGTGTATACGAATAAGTAACCCGAGAGAGAGGGAGAGGTATTGAATAAGTAAACAAGGCATAGTGAGGAATAACCCTCAATGCCTAAGAGTAACCAGTTACCACTAACAACATTGTTATGTTAGTTAGGAATCGTGTTCCGTGATTGGATGTAGATTCCTTGTGTGATATACATATATATTGTATTGCCATGATGCATGTTGTTTGATTAAAATGAACTCCATGTATATCCGACCCAAAGTAGTCGACGTACCGCGGTTAGCACGCGGTATATGCGAATTTCATATTCAGCGTAAGCTGACCCCCTAGGGGGAACGTTTTTAGTGTGCAGGTACTTGAAGCTGATCACCGTTCGAGAGAGTAGGACGGGGACTGCTGTGAGCATGGGTAGTTAGATTGTAATTACTTATGCGTTTGAATGAGGTGTAAGTCCTAGTATGTTATCGGCATCCGTATATTGTAGACTCAGTATAGCAGAGATATGAATTGAGTATTGTATTTGTATGAAGTACTCGGTTGTTCCAGTTCATCAGACCGTTACGATATGTAAGAAAGGCCTGGTTAGCCACATGGGTGGCTAACGGCGTTGTTTCACCCCTCGTTGTAATTAGAGTTCCGCTGCGTGAGTAGGAGTAATTAGTAACGGTTTAAGAGGTAATG
Organism: Limonium bicolor; assembly: GCA_023374045.1. Lineage (NCBI taxonomy): Eukaryota > Viridiplantae > Streptophyta > Magnoliopsida > Caryophyllales > Plumbaginaceae > Limonium > Limonium bicolor. Next base: position 414,608,906 of record CM041777.1, read on the forward strand.
ATGAGATTAACGGTTGGGGTGTTACATTTTCACACTTATCCTATGCTTTTCATGACTCTTACTTTGGGCAAGAACTGATGCCAATTTATATGTTTAAAGCAGAAAATGATGGTGAAAATGCATAGTTCTCCTCACGAGCTTTCCAACGCCGCAAACGGGGAACAAATCGGAGCTCATATGAAGAATTTGGACCCTGTCATAGTTGTGTCCGGAATGATATATTTATATATATATTTACGAGACTGCCGTGAAACGATTGAGAAGAAGAAGGGGGGAGATTGGAAACATAAAAGAAAGTAACTCTAAAGCTTATTGATGACGGAAGTAAATTGAAAAGAGTAACTTAAATTCTGAATCAACTGAAGGGCCTCCATTTACTTCACGAAACCGAAGGAAATTAAAATGAGTCATCAAGGAGCAAACAAAGAGTCTTCAATTAGACTTATAAATATGGAAGACTTTGGAGATATCCACTCATCCACTCATCCACTCATCCACAATTCACGATCCAGAACATTCACAATTCAAGAGCCAGAATTCAGAATTCAAATCCAAATCCATTCATCGCTCCTCTCTCAGTCTCCTAGTCCTGCAGCCACCACTTCAGCACCGGAGAAGAAGATTTCTGCTCTAGATTCACTCAACTGCTCAACCTTTCATCTGGCAAATTTCAGAATTAATATCAAGATGATTTCTACTCTCTCTTCTTGTATTTCTTCTTTGATTATGCTCAGCTAAGAGGGTTAGACTCCAGGGATGGTTATCTGACTGTTTTGATGTTGTAATTTCCGCTACTCGTTGGTTTGAGAAGTTTATCGATTGTTACAGATTAATTTATTCTTTGCGCATTCAATGAATCTTGCTAATTTGCTGAATTGCTCTCGAAGTCTATTTTAATCAGATCCGTGATAAATAGATAGGTCAATTAACCTGTAAACTTGTGGAAAATTATACTGGACATGTTAGATTTTCCCTCAAGTGCAAACATTAATTCCTCGTGCCTATTCCGTCTATTCATGTTGTGCTAAATCTGGATTAGATCTAGTACATTCCGCTAGGCGAGTTCTTAAGTGCCATTTCATGGTACAAGAAGGTATAGTGCTTGGTCACAGGGTCTCCAAAGATGGTATTCAGGTGGATAAGGCTAAGGTGGAGGTCATTGAGAAGTTGCCTCCTCCCAATTCAGTTAAGGATGTCAGATCTTTTCTAGGTCACGCAGGGTTCTATAGGAGGTTCATCCAGGACTTCTCCAAAATAGCTAAGCCCTTGTCTGATCTTCTGCAGAAAGATGTGAAATTTCGGTTCTCAGAGGAGTGTTTGAAAGCTTTTCAGACTATCAAGGGTAAGCTCATTTCTGCTCCTATTATGGTTCCTCCTGATTGGTCTCTTCCTTTTGAGATCATGACAGATGCCAGTGATTATGCTGTTGGTGCTGCACTCTGTCAGAGGAAGGACAAAATTCTGAGGGTTATCACTTATGCAAGTAAGACTCTATCTGAAGCCCAAAAGAATTACACCACTACTGAAAAGGAGCTACTTGGTGTGGTGTTTGCTCTTGATAAGTTTAGGTTCTATTTGCTGGGAAGTAAGGTAATTGCTCATACCGATCACTCTGCTTTGAAGTACCTATTCCAAAAGAATGATTCTAAGCCTAGACTCCTGAGATGGATCTTGCTTCTTCAAGAATTCGACTTGGAAGTTGTTGATAAGCAAGGAAAGCAGAATGGAGTTGCAGATCATCTGTCTAGGCTTGAGACTCTTGATGACGGGGTCCCCATAAATGAATTTTTCCCTGATGAGACAATCTTTGTCATTGGGAAAGTTAAAGAGCCTTGGTATGCTGACCTGGCTAACTATCTTGCCTCTGGTTTGATTCCCCATGATCTAAGCTACAACCGGAGGAAGAAGTTTCTTTCTGAAGCCCGTCATTATGTTTGGGAGGACCCCTATCTCTTTAGGGTGTGTGCTGATGGTTTGATAAGAAGATGCCTCCCCAATGAAGAAGTTGACAGTGTGATTGAGTTTTGCCATTCTTGAGAGGCAGGTGGTCACCATGGTCCTACTAGGACAGCTGCTAAGGTGTTAGAGTGTGGTTTCTACTGGCCCACTCTACACAAGGATGTCCACCGCTTCTGCTCTCATTGCGATAACTGCCAGAGGATGGGGAACATTTCAAGAAGGCATGAGATGCCTCAGAAGGGAATTCTTGAAGTCGAGTTGTTTGATGTTTGGGGTATTGACTTTGCGGGCCCATTTCCTTCTTCTCATGGAAACCACTACATCCTTGTTGCTGTAGATTATGTTTCCAAGTGGGTAGAAGCAATCTCCTGCCCTTCTGTTGACGCTAAAATTGTGGTTAAATTTTTGAAGAAGAACATCTTTACAAGATTTGGTGTGCCAAGGGCTATCATCAGTGATGGTGGTTCTCACTTTTGCAACAGGGCCTTTGATTCCTTGATGTCTAAGTATGGGGTGACTCATAAGGTTGCTTTGCCTTATCATCCCCAAACTAATGGTCAAGCAGAAGTGAGTAACCGAGAGCTAAAATGGATTCTTCAAAAGACAGTCAACTCCTCCAGGAAGGATTGGTCTGTCAAGCTTGATGATGCTCTGTGGGCTTACAGAACTGCATTCAAGACTCCCATTGGGATGTCTCCTTTTAAGCTGGTGTATGGGAAGTCTTGCCATCTCCGAGTTGAGCTAGAGCATAAAGCTTATTGGGCTTTGAAAGCCCTCAATTTTGATCTGAATGCTACTGGAGAGAAGAGAAAGTTTCAATTGTCTGAGCTGGAGGAATTAAGGGAGCAAGCTTATGACAGCTCTAGAATCTGTAAGGAGCGTTCTAAGAGGATTCATGATCAGATGATCCTAAGAAGAGATATCAGAGTTGGTGATTACGTGCTATTGTATAACTCTCGACTTCGTCTCTTTCCTGGAAAGCTCAAGTCCCACTGGGCTGGCCCATTTAAGGTTGTGGGAGTCACTTCCTATGGTGCCTACGAGCTAGAGAATAAGTCTGGAGAGGTCTTCAAGGTGAATGGTGCTCGTCTGAAGAAGTACTTTGGCTCTGCTTTTGCTCAACCTTTTGGACCTGGAGTATCCTTGATTGAGAGTTCCTCTTCTGCTCCTCCTGTTTCTAATGTTACTCCAGCACTGAATTCTGAATCTTTGAAGAAGCCGCGCTTGCAATGGCGTTTCCGACTGAAGAAAGCCCTTGCTAGATGCTGTGGCGGCCCTCCTTGATGCTATATTGTGAAGTCTAGCCAGAGACTCTAGCTCCGGGCAGCTTGGTGGGAGGCAACCCACCGGTTTGTATCTCTTTTCCCTTTCTTAGTTTAGTTGTTTATTTTGCTCTTTTCTTTTAAGTTTGTGGTGTGTTCGCTGATGTTATGCTTATTGCAAGAGCCTTGGCTCTTATTTTTCTACTGATGGATTTGTCTGGTTCCACTTGAGTTCTCCTGGCTTTGCAGATTATATTTCTCAGCTTGCTTACTTTGTTGCTTAGCTGAACTCAAGTGTGGGGTTGGCCTTGCTGCACACCCTGAGCGGACTCTGGGAGTATTCTTTACTTTTCTACTCTTTTATGTTTTACACGCTCCCCTGTGAACAGCTGTGTGTGATTTTGTTTCCCTGTTGGATTGCTTGCACAATGTTAATTCTTCCTACGCAATGAGGACATTGCTTCACTCTAAGTGTGGGGTGGGGTAAGCTCCTTCGGCGCTTGTTTTTTGTGCGTCTCTGAGCTCTTTTCTCTTGCATTTGTTAAAATTAAGTTGTGGTTGCTCAACTTGGAAGGAAGCCATAGAGGAAGTTTAGTTAGTTAGCTGATCTTGGGGTGCAAAATTTTGAAATTCTTCTTGATTTTAATTGCTGAATTGAAGTCTTTGTTCTGAAAATGCCGAAATAAATGAGAATATTCTCCATCTGAACCTTGCTTTTAGCTTTGAGCCTTGGAATGAACTGGTTTGAAATGGTTGGAAAAGCACAAGGCAAGGTACTCCGCTGATCCAAAGCATGCTATTCTAATTCTGATCCAAATCGGGCCTCGTGCACTTGGTTATTAAGTCTTTTAGGGTGCTTTATCACCTAGCTACCTAAGATCCTTGTGATCTGGGATAGTTGACCCAAAGCCGCTACATGGGTGGAGAGAAAAGTCTGTGGTGAAAGAAATTGAAAGAGCTTTAATTGAAATATTTATGTAAATGCTAAGCTAAGTACAGATTAATTTCTCTTATGGATCAAGATTATGTGGCATTGAAAGGTATAATGGAATATGATCTTACTTCATGCCCCTTGTCGTTTCTATGGTTTGTGAAGGAAAAAGGTGGATTGGCTCAAGGTTAAAGGCAAGACTCTTATGGTTTCATTTCTCATTTGTTAGCTCCGAATGACTTCATGTTTTTGGAAAGAATAAATTGTTTTGAATAATTTGAATTGCCCCCTTTAATGGTTAAGCTAGCAATTCCTTTCTTCTGTGCTCTTCCTTTCTTGTTGAGTTCCATTAGCTCAGTTTTACTTGTGCTTGAGAGTTTTGCTTGGGGAAAAGCAAAAGGCTAAGTGTGGGGTGATTTGATAAGTGTGAAATTGATATGGTTTTATTGGTGCTAAATTCTTATTTATGCAACCTTTTTATGTGCTTTTTCAAACTTATCCTATGCTTTTCATGACTCTTACTTTGGGCAAGAACTGATGCCAATTTATATGTTTAAAGCAGAAAATGATGGAGAAAATGCATAGTTCTCCTCACGAGCTTTCCAACGCCACAAACGGGGAACAAATCGGAGCTCATATGAAGAATTTGGACCCTGTCAAAGTTGTGTCCGGTGTGATATGTTTATATATATATTTACGAGACTGTCGCGAAAGGATTGAGAAGAAGAAGGGGGGAGATTGGAAACATAAAAGAAAGTAACTCTAAAGCTTATTGATGACGGAAGTAAATTGAAAAGAGTAACTTAAATTCTGAATCAACTGAAGGGCCTCCATTTACTTCACGAAACCGAAGGAAATTAAAATGAGTCATCAAGGAGCAAACAAAGAGTCTTCAATTAGACTTATAAATATGGAAGACTTTGGAGATATCCACTCATCCACTCATCCACAATTCACGATCCAGAACATTCACAATTCAAGAGCCAGAATTTAGAATTCAAATCCAAATCCATTCACCGCTCCTCTCTCAGTCTCCTTGTCCTGCAGCCACCACTTCAGCACCGGAGAAGAAGATTTCTGCTCTAGATTCACTCAACTGCTCAACCTTTCATCTGGAAAATTTCAGAATTAATATCAAGATGATTTCTACTCTCTCTTCTTGTATTTCTTCTTTGATTATGCTCGGCTAAGAGGGTTTGACTCCGGGGATGGTTATCTGACTGTTTTGATGTTGTAATTTCCGCTACTCGTTGGTTTAAGAAGTTTATCGATTGTTACAGATTAATTTATTCTTTGCGCTTTCAATGAATCTTGCTAATTTGTTGAATTGCTCTCAAAGTCTATTTTAATCAGATCCGTGATAAATAGATAGGTCAATTAACCTGTAAACTTGTGGAAAATTATACTGGATAGGTTAGATTTTCCCTCAAGTGCAAACATTAATTCCTCGCGCCTATTTCGTCTATTCATGTTGTGCTAAATCTGGATTAGATCTAGTACGTTCCGCTAGGCGAGTTCTTAAGGCTAGGATTTAGTCTTTGGAAAAGTTTTAGGAATTTTGACAGTCGACATCTCAATCTAACTAACAGGAATTGCATAATCTGACAGTCGAAAAAGATAACCTGACCCGGAGTTCCATTTCACATAGAGTTTTCATTGAATTTATTTGCTCGCTTATTTACTAGTTTTCTTGTTATTTAAATTCTCAAAACCAAAACAACCGACAACCCTTTCATTTGCTGTTTTCTTAGGATTAGATTTAATCACATAGTCCCCGTGGATTCGACCTCGGTTTCTTGCTTAATTTACTATTACGACCGGGTATTTTGCAACCTGTAGGGATTTAATTTATTTATTTCTATTATTAATTTCTTAGCTTTTTAGTAGATCAAAAATTCCGTTCGCAAAAGTATTGTTTTACAAGTAATCCCCGTGTTCTAATTTAAAAGATGCGTGAGAAGTGTGAACTTTGGGGACAAAGTTCTTTTAAGGGGGTAGATTGAAATACCCCAAACCTGTATGTGTTTTTTAAATATTAAATTATGGTATATTAAGGATAAAAAGTGCCTTAGAAACATTAGTGAACAATTTAAACCATAGAAAACACAATAAAGTACCATAAAGGCAATTAGAGCAAAAATATGCTCTAAGCTTGGGATAACCTTGGTTAAGACTCTAAGAGCCTACCAAGACTTTATTTACATGTTAATGAACGTGTTAAACCAATTACCAAAGAAAACCAAGCTTGAAAACAAGTTAAAACATAAAATGTGCTTTAAGGAGTCTTAAAGCACATTTTGGAAAAATTGTCTTAGAAATGGGTTTTGAGAGGCTAAATGCCTATCATTACTCTCTAATCAACATGTGTACTCCTTAGTATCACATTAGGAAGTCTAAATAATGGGAAATCAAAAATTTCACAATTATGTGCACTAATTAGTGAATAGTGCTCAAATAGTGTTAGTTTAGCATTAAGTCAACATAAGTCAATTAAATGGTCAACCAAGACCATAAATATCCCAATTTATGAAGGGGGCCTGGTTTTTAAGGTGGGGAGTCATCCCATTTGTTAGCCAATAAGAAATAGGAAATAAGTAAAAGACTATTTGCTTTAAACTTAAATATCTTTCAAAAGTAAACCTCTCACCTCATTCTCTTCTTTCCCTCTTGTTTCCCACCTTCTCGAACCTCCATCCTCTCTTCTCCATCAGTTTTGCTACAGCACTATACCATTCTCCATCCTTCCTTGCTTATAACTCCTAGCTCCATGCTCTAAAATTAATTCCAAGACCACCATTCTCTTAGTTAGAGCAAGCTCTACAACTTTGTCTTTTCAAATCATCAAAAGCTCCATTTCGGTGCCAAGAGTAATCACCATTGAAGGAGCAAGAACTCATCTTTTTCTACCTTGTTATTCTCCTTTGCTTCAAAGTAAGGAAAACCAAAGAAAAACAACATTTCCTCTTATTTTTGTATATGGCCGAGAATGACCATGTAATGGTGTCTTCTTTTGATCGTTCATAGCTTCATTTCAAACTTCAAAGGACTAGGTGGAGTCCTCTCTTGATACTTAATCCAATTTTCATTCAATTCCAAGGTAAACTTCCATTTTTGTGTTTTAAAACACTTACGTGAATTTAGGGTTTATATATGAGTTTAAGTATGAATCTTAAAGCTCATTACCCTTATATGAGTGTATGGATAGAAGGTTGACAAGTGATCAAGTTCCGTGCTAAGATTCAATCCATGAAAACTTAAAGAAAAGAGGTAAACAACCTAACTTAATGTGGTTTAATGTGTAACACCCCTACTAAGTCGGTACCTAATAACCCTATAAAAGTCACGCACAATAATATCTCACAGCGGTAAATAATAAACTATCGCCCTAATGGTGTCACTGTTATCACTCGCCCATACGGGTGATAACGATTTACCTGATAATCAACTTGCGAAACGTATTCCCGCAGTGACCACAAGAGATAGATAGTAGAACTTAAACAACTTAAAGCAAAACTAACATCAACAATTATTACAGACCGTGAGCATCTAAACCAAATACACCTCGGTTACACAACCCGAGTCCAAAATAACCTGAGTATCACACCGTACCAAGTCTAAGCCAACCGTATTATAACAATGGTCACCTCGCTGCGACCCACCAGCTAATCACCTGAAATAAAGATGGTTTGTGGTATGGAATCAGCCCCTGCTGAGTATGTCATCACATGCCCCGTCATGCCCCCAAAGACCCCTCAATTATTTGGTCGAGAGCATGAGGTTCATTACATGCAATACCGTTTTAATATTTAAAACTGTAAATCAATTAACAGTAATATCCATACAATAACACAACCATCAACACATATATAACCACAAGTATAACCAATGAACAACCAAGCGAAACAACGAGAATGATAAACAAATTTTAATTCTCGTCCATGGTATAGAAACCAATATTGTTCGCCACCGTATAATCCTCAACCGTATTATTTGTTCAGTTATACCTAGTGACAATGTCTCATTAGAACGACATGTCTCTAATACCCATAAATTATGGCGGGTCACCCACGGCAGTAGCCACTCCAACGGTAGAGTCTCCGACCAACGAGCCATTCTAGCTCACGGGAAATTTTCTTGATACTTGCGGACCCGTACGCGGACATCCTGGTATCGTTTTTGTGATCACAGCGCGCACCAAGAGCCACATCCTCTTGGCTTTACTTTCCATCTTTATTTAATTATTTATTCCATCGCATCGCATTACCAAATTTTACTAACACAGCAGACTAAGGTCATTAGTCCAATCCAGAGTCTGTAAACTCGGGATCCAGTGTTAGATACGAGAGCGGCGTATAGAAAGGCCAATGCTCCGTATAAAAGTCTCGGATAATATGTATATCTTATTATCCTAGTGCTACAACGTTTTTCTGACGATCCTTATATTTCATATAAGATAGCACCATAGCCGCTAGTTCGTTTTATATATATTGGTTCATATATACGAACCGGTACTGTTAACTCAACAACAGTAATAATGAGCAGCTACAAATATACAGATCATGCATATATAATTAAACATTTAGACAAACAATCTTATCACAGATCACACAGAAGTCTGAACTGAGGAAGCCCTCAGAGACAATCAGAGACACATAACAACATACCGTTCACCCCGATGTATTACGGTGGAGTATGAATCAGCAAGATCCTATGCTCCTTGTGTAGTCTCTAACAATCTAAACAATACATAATGCTACTGATTAGCATACCGTATAACAACATAATTCTACGGTACCCCGTACCGTCACTAACACCTCCGGTTAACCCCCCGTTATTAACTATCAATGTTGTCGGGTTTTAGGTTTAACTCGAGATTGGGAAAAGGTGTTATATTACATGCGTAGTCTTGTTTGTATGTTAGTATAGTTGTTGTTAAACTTGTTATCGCATGTAACTTAATGTTTGTTTATACATCATACAGTTTGTTTCATTATTGTATGTGTAATCCTTTGTCATGCACTATGCATCTTACCTTAGTATTTATTTTTCTAAGGTTTGTCTCTTTTTTTATATTTCATGTGGTATAATTCATCTGTAAACTATACTCTTAATATTTAGGATCCTTATTATCCCATGAATACTCTTAACTTTAGAATTTCCATAACTACTGTTTATAATTCTTTTCTCCTTAACTATTATCATTTTAATTATGATAATTTATAATTATTGAACCATATCACATTTTCTACACCATTACATATATTTATTTATATGTGTGTATTATGGAACTATTTATTATATGGTAAGTCTTATAATCTATATTCATTCTTTTTAATGAATATCTCTTATATTATAAATGTTATAACTCTTATAACATTAAAACCATATTATAAATTCCATTTAAAAATGTTAATATTTTCGAACAGCGCCTATGTTCTTAAATATTTATAAAATCCACCTCTTAATTAATATAATGTCATCTTATAGTTATATAACATATCTTATGACATTTAAATCATTAAAACAATTATAACCTATAGTTATATTTTGTTTTTAAATACCAAACAGCCCTTAGTATTTTCGGCTTTCACTTATAACCACTAAACTTTTATAAACTCACAATTCAATTCCAATTTATAATACATAGTTTTCTAATCCCATTAAAACTATATATTATACATATATCTTTATAAAACCTTATATACCATTCCAAAAATTACCAAACTATACCAAAAGGTTATAAACATTATTCTTAACCTTATTTTTCCTCTAAATCTCGATATATATATTTGTTACCTATTTGTAACAATGTCATAAAATACCATATATTATACTTATATAACTCATATGAACTCCAAACTTAACCAAATAAACTTCTAAAAATTTCTAATAACTTAAGGACTTAACTAAACTCCATTTAGTACCCTTAATTCTCGGTAATTACATTACCACCCCAAACCTTATAAATCTTTTACAATTTAATAAGTATCTTATTATAAGATAGTATTTTAATTTCTTAAATTTTCCAAACTTGGTCAAAGTCTCCTATATAGTCAACTTTGACTCCTAACACCAAATGGGAACCAATTTTTCGGTAATTACAAATAATGACCTATACTTTTCTATTTTTACAATTTTGACCCAAAACTTTATAAAGTGTTATAATTTTTATTAAATTCATTTAAAAACCCTAAATTGCTCTAAATTTCCCACGGCTTTTCTAATTCCTTAATAATTATGAATTGGCCCCAACTTTAATTATAAGCATAAATAAAACTAAATAAGCTTATAAACTTAAATTAAAATGGCCTAATGACATGGCCTTATTACAACCTTGATCTTGCAAAATAAATTACACAATAAATGTCTCAAAATATAGCATATATATTCGGCCTCTCCATGGTTTAATTATTTTTCCACATAATGTCATAATTTGACCATTATGTTAATTAAATCTCTTAAATGACTAGCTTAATTTATCTTAGCCATTTTTTTTTACATTTTTAGGTCAATATGACCTATATGTGTATGTTCACTCTCGGCCATATATTTATATATACTTAAAGATTGCAAAAATCATAAGTTTAAGGTGTTTATACCTTGATTTATCCTTGTATAGGCTCGGTCACTTGTAGGAAAATTCACCACTTGATTTAGACATGTTTAATACACAAAAACAAGATATGGTTACACTCCAAGCTTGAGCTTAACCATAAGGAATAATTAATGTAAGATTTAAGGCAAAAATCACCTTAAAAATGCAAGGGAAGTTCTAGGTATTTTCGACCTGAACCAAACACACCCCAAGGTGTTAGATCCACCATATTAACATAGGAAATAGTTAGATCTCGAAATACTACCTTGTTATTAGGTTTTACCTTGGAAAAATGCCTTAAAAGAGAGTATTTCTCTTGGATCTCGGTCACCCTTGCTCCAAATGGCTAACCAACAGATCCCACATTAAAAGGAAAAGAAGATGAGTCTATGACCAAAGTTTCACAGCCAAACTCGAAGGGAATCAAAAGTTATGAGCTTAAAGCACATTTTTACCTTAAAATGTAGATTTGGACAACCTTGGTCCCTCTACTGGTCTCAACCGAGTTTAGCTCTTGTTCTAACCTTAGAACACTGAGAATAAGCCATAGGAATAGATGAGCCACGAAATTTAGGTGTTGGTGGTGAAGAGATGAAGAAAAAGAGCTAAAAATGACATTAAAGCACTTACATTAGGAGCTTAGGAGCTAGACTTGCCTTCCATGCTCAAGAACAAGCTTTGAGAGCTTGAGAGGAAGGAGAGGGCTCGGCTGGGATGGTGCAGATCGGACAAGGAAGGAAGGAGGAAGTGGGAAAGGTAAGTAAAATTTGAAATAATGTAAAAAGTAACATTATTTTGGAAAAGTCATGTATTAGGTAGCATTATTGTCAATCAAGGAAATTAAGCAGCCTCCTCACTTATTGCAGCCGGCCTCCATGGTCCAAAGGGGTCAATTAATTGACCATTGACCATACTTGGTCAATTTGACTCCTGCGGGCCCCACTTTAGGGTTTTATTAATATTTTAATATTAAATTTGTAAAAATTCATAAATTTCTGGAATTAAATTCCTAATATGATATAATATGATTATATATCATATTCAAGGATAATTATAATTTTTAAGCCCATTAAAAATCAATTTAAAAGGCAATCTCACAAAAACGTGCTTTAAGGAGTTTTAGCGCACATTTTTGTGTCACAGGGTGTTCCTGAGCTTAGTTCTCCTTGAGAATGGTTTTGTTGTGTTCCTTACTTCATTATAATACTTAGGAATCCACTCTAGATCCTATTTGAGGTCACACAATCTTTATGGTGTCTTAAAGCACATTTTTGGCTTTACCGATCTTAAGGCGTGTTTTGCCTTGTTGAGATCTTCTAGATTGTTCCCCAATAATATTTAGATGTTTAATAATCATCTTAGATCATTAATAGATCATTTAATTATATTTTAAAGATTAGGGGTGTTTCATAATGTGTCTTAGGAAATTGAGCTTTAAAATGCTTAATAAACTACCTAAGGAGCCAATGGTAAATGAGCTAGAAAACTATCCTCAAGGAGGTTATTAAAAGACATATGTGATGTTGTGTGTATTTGCAGGTTAAAGGCAATTATATTGTGGGAAATTCAATGTTTAAGCTTAATGCAATTTAAGGGCCTAAGAGCCATGTTATTTAAGGACCTAAGTGTCAAGCAATTTAAATAATGCACTATATTGTGATGTAGTGTAGTTTATGGTTTAGTTGTGTGTAAAAAACATTCTTGTGTGGATAAATGTTCTTGAGTGTTTAAAGGTGAAAACCTTGGGTTTTGGTGTAAGAAAGTGCTAGCAAAGCTATGTCAAAATTTGAGTAGGAAACAAGAAGTTTTAGGTGTTAAATGAAATTTAGTGACCTAGGTTGTACTAGGAATTGTTAAGGGTTGATTTGGTGAAAGAAAGGGGAATTTTAATGGTTATAAACAATAGGATAACTTAGGCATTGTCCATGGAAGTTTGGGGATAAAAAGGGGAATTTCAGATACACTAAAGTCATGGTGGGAGTGTATTTAAGACTTGTGCAAGTTTTGGAAAACAAGGGAAAAGTAATGTATTGTAAAGGGTAAGAATGAACTTATGAGGAAGACTTGGGAAGTTTATGAAAAAGGAATGATAGGGATGCAAAATAATGCTTTTGGAGTAGTTATTATGTGGTGAAGAACACTTTGGTTGGTAGATGTAATAGGTATAAAACTACCACTTAGGGACTTGAGGAAAAACATTACAAGTGTTAGGAATTTCGTAAGAAAATGAGTAAGTGATTGAGGAGTTTAGAAGAGAGTTAGAAAAGGTGGTTGGTGGATGTTATATGAAGGTTTAAGTGTGCCAAATGATGTTAGAACACATTAGGAGGCTTGAGGAAAAATTTGGTGAAAGTTTGACAATATTTAGGGAATTTCTACAGTCGAGCGACCCAGGGGACCAAACCCGCCTGGGTCGGTCGGACTGTAATAAGGCAACGGGAAATTATTCTGGAATTGACCGACCCAGGGGGTTGGGTCGGTCGGTGGGTCGGTCGGGCTAAAAACAAAGAACCAAAATGTTTCTAGAATGGACCAACCTTGGGACCGACCTTGTCAAGGTCGGTCAGAGTAGAATTTTCAAACCCGGAATTGTTACTGGAACGGACCGACCCAGGGGTTGGGTTGGTCGGCGGGTCGGTCGGCCCAAGCTTGTTAAAAAAATAGAAAAGAAATGTGACATATGTAGTAAACCCTAGCGGGTATAATGAGGATAATCAAATGTAAGTTTGATTGTAAAACATGTTATGAGAATATGTAAAATACTTAGTAAAATTGAAGTTAAATAAGTTAATTAACTGACATTATTAATCATGTATAGGAACTACTTTCGGTGGAACTCGTACGCAGCAAGGACCAAGGTATGGTTTTCTTGCAGTCTGTTTGCTACCGGTTTACACCGGCTTGGGTGTTGTTTGTTTTCCGTGTGTTTATGATTTTGTAAGACTTAAATCATGAAATGAGTTTACAGTCATTGTTATTGTTGTGACATGAGTGTACCGGTACCGGTACCGTTAACCTCGAATACGTGCTAACCCGTCAGTTAACTAAACTAGGATACGCAAGAGAGCGGTACCCGGTTTTAACGTTTCAACCTAAGGAACATTCTAACTACGACTATGTATGAGCTAGTTGTGGGTTGTGCTGTTAAAGTGTATCTCATCTCCCTTGTGTGTCTAACTGGACCTAAACACCTACTTGTGAATTAATGTGTTAAGTTCCAACAATGGGACTTCTAACAAGTGTTAACTGGGGAGTGAGGAGTCCGGTTGTTCCGGCCACGCGTGTAAGTACGGGGGTCGATATCTGTATCAGGTTCGAATCTCACTGTATGTAATGTTTGTTTTCCTTCTTGGTCTTCAGTCATTCTCTAGGCTCTCCAAGTTAACTAACAATGTTTGGTTCGGTTCCTGAAGAGAACCGTTCCAGTTATGTTATGTGTTCATGTTTGTGATGCAATTCCTATTGCTATGTTATGTAAGTTGTATGTTAAAATCAATGCCATGTTATCATGACAATTGGTTGCGTGTATCCCGGTAGCCGACGGGCTGCACGTTAGCCATACCAGCCATGGGTTGCTGAGCCCCTTTGGGGCACCATATTTTATTTTGCAGGATGAGGATCGAGGAAGCGGAGTGGCTCTAGATTTAGGCGTTATGAAATAATTTTGGTAGTTTTTGGATGTTGGACCCGGGATGCGCCTGTGCTCCCGTGGTGATATATTTTGGAATGACAGTTAAATAGTGTTGGTTGTAAATATTGATACTCGGTATAGTTGGTTATATTTATGGTTTTTAGTACTATGCTCGGGAGTCTGTGCATTAGACTGATACGATTGTATGTGTTCTGCCTTGTTAGCCACGTGGGTGGCTAACGGCGTGTAACACCAACTCGTTCAGTTATCGTTTAAGTTAAATGTTTTCCGCTGCAGTTTCAGTTTGTCATTAAGTTTAAAGTAGGGGTGTTACACCATTTCTCCAGGATCGTGGTGAGATTGATACTCTTACTGAAGAAGAAAAACCACAATATAATGTAAGGATAAAATTAGTGACACAAATATATACGTAGTTCGGTCCAATTATGACCTATGTACGTCCATGGGAGAAGATAAAATAAATTTCATTAAGTGGATGAGAATTACAAGTTTACATGAGTATTACCTAACCAACCCATCAACCTATGTTTTCCGTGTTTCCCTTGGTATTTTTACCGAGTCCCTTTGAGTTCCCATAGAACCACCCTCGTCTCTCTTGGATGTGATCCCCACTAGTTGGGATGATCCTAAACTACGGGTCATTAAATCTTTCTATAGTGATAGATCTAATCCCTTTTGACTATCCCCACATTAATCCAGTAATAACTACCACATAATGACTCATAAGTTACAATGATTACAAATTCAATAATACTGTGCATTAACTTGCACCGCATAAACATCTATTAATACATCTTTAATTTCTGTGAAACTCTTTATAAATAAAATATTAATTAAAAAAGATGAAACCAATTAACTCCACAATAACAATCACACAAATTTAACATAATTCTAACAATGACTTCATAATGACCAATTCCGACTCTTTAAAAATAGGACGTCGATATTGTTGTAGTGAAAGTAGCACAAACAGACAACAGAGCCAACCATCCATCCATTCCATACGTAGAATGAGACCGGTAGAAAGTTGAATTTGGGAAGTATAATGCCAAAATCAAAAGATCGGAAAGAATCCAAAGACAACAGTTGTCTGGTCACAAGAACGGCACGTAAGTAGCCAGCCAGGGGAATCGTGGCTGCAGATTCTAGCACATGTTTTTATACAGTAAAGTGTATGCAGATCCCTTATTGTTAGCGATATTATTCTCGGCGGCAAGAAAATCACAATACCCAACAAAGCCTAGCGTAGCATCAGCGTTAAAGTTTGGAAACTCTTCCTTATCATCATGGCTACGATAATTCTCCACTTCCCTAAGCATCAGCCCGGCACTGATAGTATAGTACCCTATCCGACTATCATACAACCGGTTGTACGATGTTATGTACATCCCCGAACATTCTTCACAATTAATTTGAATAATCATCATATAAAGTTGAACAACTTTCACAATAACACATGAAACTTTTACATCAATATGAACAATCATTACAAAAACTTGAACAACGTTTGTATTTAAAATGAACGGTTATACGATGCTCACCGTACAACCGATTGTACAATAGAATTTGCCTCTTGCCATCATCGACCGGCTAAGGCAATGTAAGAAAGTGTAGTACCAATCACTGATCTTTCCTCTTTTCTAACTAGCTGGCTCTCTCAATTTTGTTGCCTGCTGCGTGCGAATTCTTTCTCTTTTCATTTGAATTGATTGGAAATGTGCATCTCTTACTTTCAAATGTAGCTTGATTAGAGTACATCAATTCTTACTCTCGACTACGGTCTTCGGTGATAAACGGATCTGACTTTTAGGTTGATAATAACATTCAGGAATTCTACTCATGATAGTACTTGATCGATGCTTGAATTTTGGATAGGGGTACCTTTCCAACCCGTTCCCACCTTATCCCACCTTCATCTCCTAACGATCTATCTTTTTCGTTTTGGTGGAAGAATCTATCTATCCGTACCTATCTGAATTTCTTTTTTTCCACCACCATCCAATAATTTTAGAAAATTATAATGCCACGCATGTAGGACTAACAAATTATAATGTTCTTCCATGTGTTGTAAAAAATTACAGTGTCTACCCGTTACTTATGAGAGTGGTGATTATCTTACGAAACAATTTAGATAATAGTAAAAAATTGAAAAAACCCTAAATTAATCTTATATGACCATTTAGAAGTCAAATAAATGAAAGATGCCTAAAAATAATAAATAAAGAAATAAAATAAGGTGAATATTTATGCAATTCCTCGTAAATTTTGTACGTCATTGCTCTAACGTTGCACGGTGTAAATTTGTGGTTTTTTTATTGCTTTACATAGTTGAATTGATTAATCAATGTAAAGTTAACTAAAATCTTTGATTTCACAATATTTTGATAGATAGATAGGTGGACATTGTAATTTTTTAAAACTCATGGGTGAGCATTATAATTTCTTTATATCTCATGGGTGGGTATTGTAATTTTTTAAAGCTCATAGGAGCATTGTCATTCCCCAATACCTCATGGGTGGGCAATGTAATTTTAGAGTGTCAATTATGCTCACTCGACTGTTTTTTTATTATGATAACAACAATTAATTATAACTTCTAAAATATAAGTCTAAAATGTAAAAAAAAAATTATACCAATGTTCATCTAAACTCGAGTTTTTCAAAACAAGACCAATCATGGATATGTTTTGAGAAATTTAAAATTTATATTAATTACATGTATATATCCATATATATAGATGAGACTTATGATGCAAAACATCATTTTAGTGTATTGTAAACACATATCATTAGTGTATCATAATATCAAATTTTAATGAATCATAATATCAAAATTAATGAATCAATCTTCATTTTAGTGTATCATCGCAAACATATAAGAATAAATTTTTTACACAATAATACAACACAAAATAATATTTGGTATGTACGAAAGATACACGATTCACCATATAAGGTTTAAACTACACCATACAACAATATAATACACTACAAAACAATAATGACTTTAATCGGTTCCAAAGTAAGTTATCTAATTCACCACTTATTTGTTAATGAATCATAATATCAATTTTAGTGAATCATAATATCAAAATTAATGAATCATATCTTCATTTTAGTGTATCATCACAAACATATAAAAATAAATTTTTTACACAATAATACAACATAAAACAATATTTGGTATGTATAAAAAATACAAGGTTCACCATATAAGGTTTAAAATACACCATACAATAATAATAATAATACACTACAAAATAATAATGATTTTTATCGGTTTTGAAGTTTGTTATCTAATTCACCACTTATTAGTTAATGAATCATAATATCAATTTGAATGAATCATAATATCAAAAACTAATGAATCATATTATGATTTTAGTGTATCATCGTGTACATGTAAAAAAAATTTGAAAGTTATCAAAACTTATCCATGATTGGTCTTGTTTTGAAGAGCTTGACTTTAGGTGAACAATCATATAACTTTTTTCGTTTTGAACTTATATATTAAAATTACAACTATTTAAAGTTATTGTAATAAAAAGACAACCCAGCAGTGACTGAGTGTAACACCCCTACCGCTAATCCTTTACTTACCGTCTAACCATCCTAATAATCCTATTACATCGCAGCGGAAATACTACTACTATGGCGGGTGATACAACGCCGCTAACCGCCCATAACGCTAGCTAGGCTTACACTACTTACAGTTACGGTCTGACTTCTAAATAATATCGAGCTATTACATTCCATACCAATTACAAAATATCATATACTTTCATTGCTGGATTACTGGGTATCAATTGCCAAGTTAATTACATTCCTTTCCAATCTCCCAAAAAAAATAATGAGTTTCTGCCAACTACTCATCTATACCATCCCATAGCTCTTTCATTATCCCAAAAGGGTGTACCCCATGGTACACTGGCTATAAAAACCTACAGCCGGGTACAACTTAGTACACCATTCACAATTCATTAATTACAATCAAAAGAAATCATCTTGAGCTCACAAGTCTTCACCCTTCTCGAGGACTTGCATTATATTAAAAACATTGCCCCAAGGGGCTCAGCAAAAGCTGCATATAAACTTCGCATATACCGCGTGCTAACTAGGGTACGCCGACTATTTAAGGTCGACTGTACATGCGGCTCATTATTTTCATACATACATGCTTTACAAACAACATACGATCATATACAATACAATACACAAGCCAAATAGCATTACGATAGCATACACAACACTTACCGTCGCAAGGGTTAGCCAAATTACACATCTGGGTTAATCGGATGCTTATTACTCTTTTACTCATTACACAACACTTTCTCTTACTTTACATACTTACTTTACCATACTTGTTTACTCATTCTTACTTACTTACTTTTACTCATGTAAAGTCGGTATGACCTTCGGGCAGGGATTACACCGTCCCACCACCGGGTTTTACTTGGCTCACTAATCCAGGATGCTACCCATTTAAGGGGTTTGGGCCGTGGATAAGTTTAAGAGCCAGGAATTGGAGCCAACCTCTTGTGACTCCGCCTCCTCACACGTGGCTGAAACTATATCGGACTTCTACTCATTCCAATTTACCAATTTATTAAGTTAGATTGGTTAGCTTGTTAGGAATCTGTTAGAAGTCCATCACCACTGTATTCGGTCACAACACAATACATCAAGCATACACACATTCATCACCATCCATACATTTCATGAATTATACAAACTATGATTGAAGAGAATATCCAAACAAGGAACAATATCATATAATCACAAGTAAGCATAGTATATCCGATTCGTGCGTTTATCATGTTAGGTGATCAATTAGCATACAAGCACACAAATCAGAGTAGCCAAGGTAGCATATGGGGCATGAGAAGTTCATACCGTTCACCGTTGTACTCGAACCGACTTTCCTTCGGTGTTCACAAATCAAGACCTATAACATACATGGAGTTGTATGGTTAATGACCTATTATTTATTTAACTCTTACTCCATTACCTTTCCCTAGGCATACTTACTAATTTTTACAAGTTACAAGTGTTTAGGAATCCATTTCATACTTAAAGTTTTATTAACTTACTCAACAATGATGTACTTCTATATATATGTACATATGTATATGTGGGTATACAAATATATATACATATACTTATTAGGATTATTATTAATATTATTTTTTTTGTATGACTCGACCGACCTTACCCAGGGTCGGACCCAAGGTCGGTCGAAGTCAGTAAGTTAATACGCTGGAAGAATTCAGGCCCGACCGACCTTGCAAGTCCGGTCCCAAGGTCAGTCCATTCCAGTAGGTTTCATTACGGGAAAATTTCAGGCCGATCAACCTTGCAAGTCCAGTCCTAAGGTCGGTCCATTCCAGTGTGTTCTGGGTCCGAGATTCTGGACTCGACCGACCTTGCAAGTCCTGTCCCAAGGTCAGTCCATTCAGTAGGTTTCATTACGGGAAAATTTCAGGCCTATCGACCTTGCAAGTCCGGTCCCAAGGTCGGTCCATTCTAGTAGACTCCCGTCTTTGTAAATCTGGGCTCGACCGACCTTGCAAGTCCGGTCCCAAGGTCGGTCCAATCCAGTAGTTCCATTTTTATTTATGTTTTCAGTTCTTCCTTTTACCCATTACTTCCTCATTGTTCCTACTCGTAATCCCACATGTTTTAACACTAATTAGACCTCCTAATCCACCTTAGTTCATCTATTAACTCATTACCCATTCCCATACTAATTTACACACATTATTTTCTAAGTTCTCATTTCAGCACTTACATTATTTTTCTTGGTTGCATTTTGCTATAGATTTGATTCTCACTTTCTCCATCTATAGCTCCCTCTACTAATGTCATTTCTAAAGCTTATAATGAATTTAACCATCTCCCCTAACCTACCCACTAACTAGCTCAAATTAAAATCTTTTTTAAGGGTATATTTTTACCTAGTTTCTAGTTCTTAAGTGTTCTAGTTCTAGGTAAATTTTGACATGGTCTTCCCTATATTTCTACATTATCACCACATATTTTAGCTCACAAAAACACCACTCATTACACCTTTTTACTAGCAGCATTAATATGTAATCCTCCGAAGCAATTACTAAGCATTGACACTCATTAAATTTTCTGCACACAACATCTAATTCCCTCTAGGTTTTGACAGTTTTTAAATGTCTTTTAAGCTTCATAATAGTTTGGTTCTTCTTCCACATTACACTACTACTCATTACCATTTTACAATACACATTTTAAACTACTACAATCTGTTGTATAAAGCATTTACAAGACTACACAAGTGAGCATAGTTTACCTTGTTCTTCTTCTAGTTCTTCTTCCTTCTTCTTTCTTCTTCCTTTCCTCTTTCTTTTCCCTTCCTCTCTTCCCACCGATTATGGAGATTCAATACTCACAAGCCACAGCCCATTCATTATACTTTCTAAATTAAAACTAACCCTTAATCATCTTTAAAGCTTAAGATGAGATTTAGGGTTTAAGAAATGATATTACCTGCAAGTGATGAGATTAAGTCTAGGATAGCTCAAGAACAAGATTTCTACTCCTCCAAGGAAGCCAAAATCGGCTAGAACACAAGCACCAAAAAGAGTTTAGGTTGAATTTTCGTTTTGCCCACAAGGGCTAGAAAAAGATGAGGTTTCAAGATTATTTTTACCTCAAAATGACAAGGGGATGAAGGGTGCTTCTAATGGTGGTCTTCAAGCTCCAAATGCAGCACACCCATGGAGATGAAAATGGGTGTTTTCGGATTTTGAAAGGAGGGATGTATTCTCCTTGATGAGAGCATTCCAATGGTACAAGTTTTGTAATTTTTGAAGGAAGTTAGTGTAGTTAACAAGAAGAGAGAAGGAGGGAGTTTGTGTTGGTTCTTCAATTCACCATTGCTGTCGCCCAAGGAGGAAGAAAAGAAATAGAGAGGAAGAAGAGAGGTGCAGTACGTGAGTGTAGAAGAGAATAGAGGAGAGAGAGAGAGCAATTTACTTTTTGACTCATTTTAAGGCTTTGTCCTTTAGCAAATTAGAAACAATTAAAAGAGAGAGGGGGACAAGAGGCAGCCGGCTCCCATTCAGCCCTCTATGGGTTTTAAAATTTTTATTTACAATAGTGGACACACTAGTTTGGGTTATTTATGCTTTTACCCCATAACTTCCCATTTTTGACAATTTTGACTATTTTCTCGTTTTATTGATTTTATTGGCTCTAGACCATCAATAATGTTTATTAATGACTATTTGGTTGACCAAAATTGTTACGAGTCAATTTGGCCCGCTTAAAGTCACGTTTTCCTGGTGTCCTCAAAAAATGCGCTTTAAGGTTCGTTAGTGTTTATAATCCGTTTTAAGGATCCGTTTTCTTTGGGATTTGTTCCCTCATGATTATTTTAACATAATTAAGCTTCTAAATTACTTATTAGCCTAATTAATCACTATTTTTAATTACGGGGTATTTCAATCTACCCCCTTAAGGAACTTTGTTCTCAAAGTTGCTCAAGGGTTAATAGTTTAACAATTCTACTCATTAGGCAACCAATTGCCATAATGTGTCTTACTACCACCTATGAGGTGTTTACTTCTTCCACATTTCAAGCATACACAATTCAAGCACCATACACAATTCACATACCGAATCATTTTCAATTCATACCATCATACAATACACAACTGCAATTCACAATACACATTACACCATTACATTACACATTGTACATACACATCCATACATTGTGCACTACACGTACATATCAAATACACTCCGCACTACATGTGCCATCAAAACATACTACAGTACATACATGCTATGCAATACTAACTCGAAGCAATGCAAAAGTAAAACGGCTCTACCCCCCTTAAAATGGGGTACGCCCCGTACCCGTACCTGCTAAATACTAGACTATCTATTCTATGAATAACTGTGGGTACTTCGCCTTCGTGGCATCTTCTAACTCCCATGTCGCTTCTTCGACATCATGGTTTGACCATAGGACCTTCACCATTCGTATGGACTTATGGCGACACTACTGGAAAAAAAGAATAAAAAACGCGTATTTCAGCTTTAAAGAACGCTTAAGAAACGTTCTTTATACTTGACTTATAAAAAACACTTATATTTGGAAGCGTTCTTTATAGCTCTTAGTAAGACACTATAAAGAACACTTATTAATAATAAGCGTTCTTTATAGTCGACTATAAAGAACGCTTATTATTAAGTGTTCTTTATAGTGTCTTGGCGCCATATTTTTGATAGAATAAAAACACTTTTATAAGGAAGCATTCTTTATTATTATTATTATTTTTTATTTTCCCTTTCCCTGTGCATTTCACATATTCGACATACAAAAACCTGTAAAATTATTGTGAATAGAGAACTAAAGAGGCGCAGAGCATGTTCCTTTGGTCGCTAGGGGTTGCAAAATCGTGAGTCGAGAATGGAAGAGGCGCAGAGCATGCATGTTCCTTGTAGGCCAGTTGATTAGGGTTGCAAAATTACCATGAGAAGATAGAGGCAAAGTAGTATGTTACTTGTTCGCAAGCACAAGAGTGCGTGAGTGAAGAGAATGAAAGCTAGAGGTGCAGAGCATTACATTATTTGTTCACTAGTTAGGGTTGCAAAATTACCATGAGTGAAGAGAATGGAAGAGGTGCAGAGCACGTTCATTGTTCGCCAGTTATGGCTGGTTGCAAAATTTCTATGATCGAAGAGTATGGAAGAGGCGCAATCCATGTTCCTTGGTCGCCTGTTATGGTTGCAAAATTACCATGCGAAGAGAATTGAAAGGTGCAGCGAAGGTTGTAAAATTAACGCGAGTGAAGAGAATATATGGAATTTTAAGAAGAGAGAAAAGCGACATGTTCAAATTTGAGCCAAAAAATCCACGTCTAGAAGAGAATATAAGGAAGATTAAGAAGAGAGAAGAGCGGCATGTTCAAATTTGAGCCAAAAAATCCATCTCTAGAAGAGAATATATGGAAGATTAAGAAGAGAGAAGAGCGACATGTTCAAATTTGAGCCAAAAAATGCGCGTCCATTAAAACTTGACTTATAAAAAACGCTTATGTTAGGAAGCATCATTTATAGCTCTTAGTAAGACATTATAAAGAACACTTCTTACTAATAAGCGTTCTTTATAGTCGACTATAAAGAACGCTTATTATTAAGAAGCATTCTTTATAGTGTTTTACTAAGAGCTATAAATGACGCTTCCTAATATAAGCATTTTTTATTTGCTCCGGCCATAAACTTTAAAGAACGCTTCCTACACAAAGCATTTTTTATGTGTTCCGGACACTATAAAAAAAACGCTTACTACACAAAGCGTGTTTTACATCCCGTTTTTTATTCTTTTTTTTCCAGCAGTGCGAGTGTTTCTGGTCTTCCTATCAAGGATTCTCACAGGGGTCTCGACATATCTCATGGTCGGCTCAATGGAAAGTCTCTCGGGCTCTAGGACATGAGAAGGATCAGCAATATACTTCTTGAGTTGTACATATGAAAGACATCATGGACATTCCCCAAGTCCTGAGGTAATGCTAACCTATAGGCTACAGATCCAACTCTCTCAGTGATAGTGTACGACCCTACAAATTTTGGGCTCAGCTTGCCCTTCTAGCCAAAACGGAATACGCCCTTCATAGGTGAAACGCGTAAGAACACTTGGTCGCCCACGGTAAACTCAAGGTTGCGTCGTCGCACATCCGCATAGGATTTTTGTCTATCTTGGGCTGCGTTCATATTGGCTCGGATTTGTTGCACTTTCGCTTGGACTTGTTCTAAATACTCTGTTCCGATAATGACCGCTTCGCTTGACTCATCCCAACACAAAGGTGTACTGCAAGGTCTACCGTATAGGGCTTGGAAAGGAGACATCATAATCGAAGAGTGGTAGCTATTATTGTACGAAAACTCGATAAGATGAAGCTTATCTAACCAACTCCCCTGAAAATCTAAGGCACATGCCCTAAGCATGTCCTCCAGTGTCTGGATGGTCCTTTCCGTCTGACCGTCGGTCTGGGGATGGAAGGCGGTACTCAGCTTCAATTCTGTACCCAACGCTTCTCGTGTAGCTCTCTAGTATCTCGAAAGAAATCTGGTATTGCGGTCAGATACTATAGTCTTCGGGACTCCGTGGTGTCAGATAATCTTCTTGTCGAATAGCTCTGCGAGCTTCACTACCTTCCAAGTGTCCTTCATCGGTATGAATCTGGCAACCTTGGTAACGCGATCGACTACAACCCAGATCATGTTGAGTCCTCCCCTGGCAGGTGGGAGTCCTACAACAAAATCCATGGAGATATCGTGAAATTTCCACTCCGGAATTGGCAAGATTGTACCATTCCGCTCGGTCTACGATGTTCAAACTTTACTTTCTGGCATGTTAAGATTCTTAATACATACTCTGTCACGTCTGACTTCATTCCAGACCACCAGAAGTACCTCTTCATGTCTTTGTACATCTTGGAGACTCCTGGATGGACTGACAAAGTAGAACTGTCTGACTCTCACAGGATGCGATCCCTTAGCTCAGCATTGCTTCAGGGGACGCATAACCTGCCATTCAGCCGAATCAGACCATCTTCATGCAACTTAAAATCATATTTCTTCTTCTCAAATGTACCATCTATGATCTTCTGTCTGATTTCTGTCAAGTAAGGGTTGCTCAACTGAGCGTCTCGCACCTCGTCAACCAAGCTAGAAGAAGCGATTAGCGAATGGAGCGAGTGTGCTCGACGACTCAGGGCGTCAGCTACAATGTTTGCCTTCCCTTCCTTATACTGCAGGTTGATGTCGTAGTCTGAAAGAAACTCCATCCACCTTCTCTATCTCAAGTTCAACTCTTTCTGCGTGAATACATACTGTAAGCTCTTGTGGCCAGAGTAGATGGTGATGCTTACCCTATAGAGATAGTGTCTCCATATCTTCAAGGCGAATACAATGGCTCCTAACTCTAAGTCGTGTGTCGGGTAATTCTCCTCATGCTTTTTCAGCTGGCGGGAGGCATAAGCTACAACCTTGCCATGCTGCATGAGTACGCATCCCATTCCCTTGCTTGATGCATCACAATACTTCTCAAATCCCTCTGTGCCCTCTGGAAGAGTAAGGATGGGCGCTGAGGTCAATGAGTCTTTTAGGCTCTGAAATGATACTTCGCACTCGCATGTCCATACAAGCAGTGCATCTTTCTTCATCAGTGTAGTCAAGGGCTTAGCAACTTTCGAGAAGTCCTTTACAAATCTCCGATAGTAACCGGCTATACCAAGAAAGCTCCGAATGTCGGTAATCGTCTTGGGTCTAGGCCATGATCGTACAACTTCTATCTTTGAAGGGTCAACTGCAATACCTGCGCTCGAGATGACATGACCGAGGAATGATACCTGATCTAGCCAGAACTCGCATTTGGAGAACTTCGCATACAGCTGGTTCTCGCGCAGTGTCTCAAGTACTTTCCTCAAGTAAATTTCATGCTCCTCTGCTGATTTGGAATACACAAGGATGTCGTCAATAAATACTACAACCGAAGTGTCTAACTGCTCACTGAATAGTCGATTCATTAAATCCATGATTTTTACTGGTGCGTTCGACAAACCGAATGGCATGACTGTGAATTCGTAATGGCCATATCTGGTGCGGAATGCCGTTTTCTCAACGTCTTGCTCTCTGATAGCAATCTGATGATACCTGGAACGGAGGTCGATCTTGGAGAAGACTGGGGCTCCTTTTAGTTGGTCGAATAGGTCGTCGATGCATGGCATGGGTTTTTATTTTTGACTGTAACCGCACTCAACTCGCGGTCAATACAAAGTCAGAGGCTACCTTCCTTCTTCTTCACAAAGAGGACCGATGCTCCCCAGGGTGATACGCTTGGGCGTATAAACACTTTGTCGAGAAGGTCGAACAACTGCTCTTTCAGCTCTGTCATTTCTACAGGTGTCATACGGTACGGTGCCCTAGCAATGGGACTAGTACCTGGCAAGAGGTCAATCTCAAACTCTACTGCTCTCTGAGGTGGCATGCCGGGTAGCTCCTTAGGGAATACATCAGGGAATTCAGATACAATGGGTACTTCGGGGTTGAACTCTGGATCTCTCTCCAGGTCTTGTACATAACACAAATACACTTCATGGCCCTTTTTGAGCTCCCGATACATAGCCATAGCGGAGATGACTGTGGTCGAAGGCTCTTTCAGTCTCTGACGGTAAGATATAGTAGCCCCAGAAGGACTCTTAAGTAGCAATCGATGCTCGGCCCAGAAGATTCGCCCCTTGTGCCGCTCCAACCAGTTCATTCCGACTATTACGTCAAATCCCAACCCATTAAACTCGATGAATGAGATGGGAAATGATTCGCCTTTGATTTGGATCGTGGTTGCTTTATAGTATTTGGTACATCATATTTGCTCCTTCGATGGGAGAGTAACCAGAAAATTCGGTAGCTCATCCGCATCTAGCCTCAACCTCTTCACGAAAGATGGTGATACGAAGGTGTGAGAGGTGCCGGAGTCGAATAACACTGAGGCTTCAATGCCGTTCACTGGGAAGGTTCCCGTTAAGATGGTGCCGCTTTTACCGGCTTGTGCTTCGGTGAGGATACTCAGGTTACCTTCGGTACCGAGTCCACAACCTATTGAAGTCACAAGTTCATAAGTAATGATGGTGGACACAAGTGGAATTTAAATCAACACTGCTCTTTATTGATAAACCAACCATCATACATACTGTGTCTCTAATACACATTACTAATACATTACATGATATTACGAATTTAATACTTCCTAAAGGTAAGGTTCAGGCGTCTAGGTTTCATGTGTGTGGCATTGATTATTGCCGGCGGTGCCGTATTCATATTGATCTTGTTGATCCCGTGATACAGCATCCTAGATTTTCCACCCAGGATTAGGACATCTCCCGATCTCAATACCAATTTCTCTACGCGGTCCATACGCTTCTACTCGGTATACAAAAATACGGCGTCATCACCAATGGACCAAGACACTACAGGCACTCCTTGTTCAAGAGATTCCGCTGTCTCGTCCTTGTCTTGGTGTAACCCAAGTCGTCCTTCTTTCTCATAGAAGTTGACGATACAAAGGTCCGCTTCAAGTGCGGGGATTGGATCATTTTCACATTGTTGTGCAAGTTCTACTGCTTGTGTAACAAGTGTTTGAAATTCTGGAGGTATTTTCGGTGGTGTCGCTCCGTCTTGTATTCGTGTCTCTTGGTATGTTTTGGTATAAGGATTCCAATCCTTTCCCAAGCACATCATCTTCAGCTTCATCTTTGCTCCACCGGGGAATTTGGGTGTGTAAAATCCTCCTGGACCCGCTCCTAGTTCATTGCATCGTCGAATAATTGCAATTTGTGCATCGGGTGTCAGGTATTCCTTTAATAAAATCATACCTGGTCAGATGACTTGACACTGCTCATTGGTGTAGTAGTGATTGGTATGTCGGTCTCTTCTTGATTTGGTTTCGAAGGTATCGGATAGCAGATACTAAAGCTACATAAAGTTATAAATTTCATCTACGGTGAGTACTAGTCTTAACTACTTCATTTTATGCTCAATACATACTTCAATTCATTCATTCATGCATTCATTCAAATGCTTACTTCCATACTTAGTCATGTTTCTCAAGGATTCAAGGTTTAGTTAATTACCTAGGCCGGACTTAGAACCGGTCCCATCTCGGTCAATGATATGCAAGGCAGGATGCCTCTGGGGTGCGCCCTTCTGAGGACATCGGGATCTCTGTCCCTGTGGCAGTTGCGGGGCTAGTGCATTGCCAGATGCAATCTCCTTGCCTTCCCTCTACTTGTACCTCTGGAAGTTCCCTTTTGGCTTAGCATTTTCTGGGCACATATTAGCCCTATGTCCCGGTTTCTGATAGTTGTAGCACCTGATTTCTCTCCCATGGCAATCCATGCCGGGATGGTCTTGGTTACACTTTCTGCGCACGTAGGTGCGGCCGTCTGAGTAGTTCTTGGTGTAACAGGAGCCAGAACCTAAGGCTTAGAGTGTTAGCACATTGTGCGGAAATACTAGATATGATACTTGTACAAATACGAATTTAGATTAGAAGTTTACCCTTAGGTGAGTGTGATCTCAGTGGCTTCGCAGCCACCAGCGCAGAAGAACCAAGCTGAAGAAGCTCAACTGGTTTGCCCATCTCATGGGCACTACTCTCACTTGGGGAGTTCTTCTGGGTTTGCTGGAAGAACTTCCCCTTCTTCTTTTTCCAGCTCTTTCCCTGGTTCTGCTCCTCAACACTGGTGTTCTTGTTGTTGGCCTTGCGCTTAAGCGCGGTTTCTTCATCCCTCAATTGACAAGTGATCTCAACGCGAGATGTCGCGTGATAACACTCCTGAAGTTTCAGGTATTAGCCGGGACTCTTATTTAGAAAGATAGAGGTAAGGTATTTAAGGATTTACAATGGTACTAAGGGTTAAACTGATATTTACCTAAAGGGAGGTAAATCTGGTGTAGCCCATGCCGTACCGAAGGTGATGGCTCAGACTGCCATAGAAGCGATCGACCAACACCTGGCCGGTGTACCCAAGGTCGGGTAGGAGACGTAGAAGGGAGGTGAAGGTGCGGTATTACTCATCGACAGACATCTTCTCTGTCATCTCCAAAGCATCAAGCTCTAATCGTTTTCTGGTTTTGACATGTTCAAGGTAGTATTTGGATCAGAGGAGGGCTGTGAAGGATTCCCAGTCGAAGGTGGAGTCATCGGCATGCTCGTTCTTGATTAGTTTCCACCAATCCATGGCTGCATCCTTTAGGTAGTAAGCCACTACTCTAACTCGAACTCCAGCAGGAGCTTCGAGGGTTTCAAACGCCGTCTCCATCTCGGAGATGTAGGCTTCCAACTTAGCCGGGTCACTCCCGCCTCGGAAACATGGAGGTCGGACTGCTTTTACCCAGTTTGCTTCTCTGGGTGGAGGGGGGGGATTGGTCCCGTTTGAGTTTGTTGGTTTTGTTGAGTTTGCTGCATTGCGGTAATTACTTGTGGTAGCATTTGGGCTACCGTGGCGGCGACGATCTCTGCTATCGTCTGCGAGCCGGTTCCATCAGAGGTCTCTCCTCTAGTTCGGCCTCGGCCTCGTCCTGACATCTGAACATTTAGCATTTACATTAGGCTCGCAACATGTGACCAAGGGGTCTTGAATTTAAGCAAAGGTATCATTCATAAGAACGTCAAGGGTATCCGTTGTTGACAATGGTAATTCCTAGTTAGGTTTCTAAGTATCCGTTTTACAACGGTTGAAATCCTAACTCGGTAATCCCTATGCTCGGTAACTTAGGTCATCAGAGCGTAACTACGCTCTAATACCACTTTTTGTTACACCCCTACCGCTAATCCTTTACTTACTGTCTAACCATCCTAATAATCCTACTACATCACAGCAGAAATACTACTACTACGGCGGGTGATACAACGCCGCTAACCGCCCATACGGCTAGCTAGGCTTACACTACTTACAGTTACGGTCTGACGTCTAAATAATACTGAGCAATTACATTCCATACCAATTACAAAAGATCATATACTTTCAATGCTGGATTACCGAGTATCAATTGCCAAGTTAATTACATTCCTTTCCATTCTCCCAAAAAAAAATGAGTTTCTACCAACTACTCATCTATACCATCCCATAGCTCTTTCATTATCCCAAAAGGGTGTACCCCATGGTACACCGGCTACAAAAACCTACAGTCGTGTACAACTTAGTACACCATCCACAATTCATTAATTACATTAAAAAGAAATCATCTTGAGCACACAAGTATTCACCCTTCTCGAGGACCTGCATTATATTAAAAACACTGCCCCAAGGGGCTTAGCAAAAGCTGCATATAAACTTCGCATATACCGCATGCTAACTAGGGTACGCCAACTATTTAAGGTCGACTGTACATGCGGCTCATTATTTTCATACATACATGCTTTACATACAACATACGGTCATATACAATACAATACACAAGCCAAATAGCATTACGATAGCATACACAACACTTACCTTCGCAAGGGTTAGCCAAATTACACATCCGGGTTAATCGGATGCTTATTACTCTTTTACTCATTACACAATACTTTCTCTTACTTTACTTACTTACTTTACCATACTTGTTTACTCATTCTTACTTACTTACTTTTACTCATGTTAAGTCGGTATGACCTCCGGGCAGGGACTACACCGTCCCACCACCGGGTTTTACCTGGCTCACTAATCCAGGATGCTACCCATTTAAGGGGTTTGGGCCGTGGACAAGTTTAAGAGCCAGGAATTGGACCCAACCTCATGTGACTCCGCCTCCTCACGTGTGGCCGAAACTATATCGGACTTCAACTCATTCCAATTTACCAATTTATTAAGTTAGATTGGTTAGCTTGTTAGGAATCTGTTAGAAGTCCATCACCACTGTATTCGGTCACAACACAATACATCAAGCATACACACAATCATCATCATCCATACATTTCATTAATTATACAAACTATGATTGAAGGGAATATCCAAACCAGGAACAATATCATATAATCACAAGTAAGCATAATATATCCGATTCGTGCGTTTATCTTGTTAGGTGATCAATTAGCACACAAGCACACAAATCAGAGTACCCAAGTTAGCATATGGGGCATGAGAAGTTCATACCGTTCACCGTTGTACTCGAACCGACATTCCTTCGGTGTTCACAAATCAAGTCCTATAACATACATGGAGTTGTATGGTTAATGACCTATTATTTATTTAACTCTTACTCCATTACCTTTCCCTAGGCATACTTACTAATTTTTACAAGTTACAAGTGTTTAGGAATCCGTTTCATACTTTAGTTTTATTTCTTTACTCAACAATGATGTACTTCTATATATATGTACATATGTATATGTGGGTATACATATATATATATATATATACATATACTTATTAGGATTATTATTAATATTATTTTTTTGTATGACTCGACCGACCTTACCCAGGGTCGGACCCAAGGTCGGTCGAAGTTAGTAAGTTAATACGCTGGAAGAATTCAGGCCCGACCGACCTTGCAAATCCGGTCCCAAGGTCGGTCCATTCCAGTGTGTTCTGGGTTCGAGATTCTGGACTCGACCGACCTTACAAGTCCGGTCCCAAGGCCGGTCCATTCCAGTAGGTTCCATTACGGGAAAATTTCAGGCCGACCGACCTTGCAAGTCCGGTCCCAAGGTCAGTCCATTCCAGTAGACTCCCGTCTTTGTAAATCTGGGCTCGACCGACCTTGCAAGTCCGATCCCAAGGTCGGTCCAGTCCAGTAGTTCCATTTTGATTTGTGTTTTCAGTTCTTCCTTTTACCCATTACTTCCCCATTGTTCCTACTCTTAATCCCACATGTTTTAACACTAATTAGACCTCCTAATCCACCTTAGTTCATCCATTAACTCATTACCCATTCCCATACTAATTTACACACATTATTTTCTAAGTTCTCATTTCAGCACCTACATTATTTTTCCTGGTTGCATTTTGCTATAGATTTGATTCTCACTTTCTCCATCTATAGCTCCCTCTACTAATGTCATTTCTAAAGCTTATAATGCATTTAACCATCTCCACTAACCTACCAACTAACTAGCTCATATTAAAATCTGTTTCAAGGGTATATTTGTACCTAGTTTCTAGTTCTTAAGTGTACTAGTTCTAGGTAAATTTTGACATGGTCTCCCCTATATTTCTACATTATCACCACATATTTTAGCTCACAAAAACACCACTCATTACACCTGTTTACTAGCAGCATTAATATGTAATCCTCTGAAGCAATTACTAAGCATTGAGACTCATTAAATTTCCTGCACACAACAACTAATTCCCTCTAGGTTTTGACAGTTTTTAAATGTTTTTTAAGCTTCATAATAGTTTGGTTCATCAACCACATTACACTACTACTCATTACCATTTTACAATACACATTTTAAACTACTACAATCTGTGGCATAAAGCATTTACAAGACTACACAAGTGAGCATAGTTTACCTTGTTCTTCTTCTAGTTCTTCTTCCTTCTTCTTTCTTCTTCCTTTCCTCTTTCTTTTCCCTTACTCTCTTCCCACTGGTTATGGAGATTCAATTCTCACAAGCTACAGCCCATTCATTATACATTCTAAATTAAAACTAACCCTTAATCATCTTTAAAGCTTAAGGTGAGTTCTAGGGTTTAAGAATTGATATTACCTTGCAAGTGATGAGATGAAGTCTAGGATAGCTCAAGAACAAGATTTCTACTCCTCCAAGGAAGCCAAAATCGGCTAGAACACAAGCACCAAACAAGAGTTTAGGTTGAATTTTCGTTTTGCCCACAAGGGCTAGAAAAAGATGAGGTTTCAAGATTATTTTTACCTCAAAATGACAAGGGGATGAAGGTGCTTCTAATGGTGGTCTTCAAGCTCCAAATGCAGCACACCCATGGAGATGAAAATGTGTGTTTTCGGATATTGATAGGAGGGATGTGTTCTCCTTGATGAGAGGATTCCAATGGTACAAGTTTTGTAATATTTGAAGGAGGTTAGTGTAGTTAACAAGAAGAGAGAAGGAGGGAGTTTGTGTTGGTTCTTCAATTCACCATTGCTGTCACCCAAGGAGGAAGAAAAGAAATAGAGAGGAAGAAGAGAGGTGCAGTACGTGAGTGTAGAGAGAATATAGGAGAGAGGGAGATAGCAATTTGCTTTTTGACTCACTTTAAGGCTTTGTCCTTTAGCAAATTAGAAACAATTAAAAGAGAGAGGGGGACAAGAGGCAGCCGGCTCCCATTGAGCCCTCTATGGGTTTTAAAATTTTTATTTACAATAGTGGACACACTAGTTTGGGTTATTTATGCTTTTACCCCACAACTTCCCGTTTTTGACAGTTTTTACTATTTTCTCGTTTTATTGATTTTACTGGCTCTAGACCTTCACTAATGTTTATTAATGACTATTTGGTTGACCAAAATTGTTATGAGTCAATTTGGCCAGCTTAAAGTCACGTTTTCCCGGTTTCCTCGAAAAACGCGCTTTAAGGTTCGTTAGTGTTTTTAATCCGTTTTC
This sequence comes from Limonium bicolor, assembly GCA_023374045.1. Taxonomy (NCBI): domain Eukaryota; kingdom Viridiplantae; phylum Streptophyta; class Magnoliopsida; order Caryophyllales; family Plumbaginaceae; genus Limonium; species Limonium bicolor. The sequence goes on from CM041777.1 coordinate 414,642,394, forward strand.
TTCGGGATCTGTTCCCTCATGATTATTTTAACATAATTAAGCTTATAAATTACTTATTAGCCTAATTAATCACTATTTTTAATTACGGGGTATTTCACTAAGACTACCATATGTCATGTGTGTGAGCCGCATACAGCTGGGTGCAGACAAGCGTGTTTAGAATTTGCCATGTAATTTTCCAAAAACAAAAAATCATTAACGTAATTCCTAAAGCACAAAACATTAAAAATGCACCTAATGGATGTTGTAGGATGCTAACCTGCTACATATGCTCCCTTCAAATCAGCTTAAGGGAGTAGGGATGGCAACGGGTCAGGTTCGGGTAGGGTGATGCTCCACCCGGCCCGTCACCCGTTTCTCGCCCACATCACCCGACCCGACCCATCACCGGCAACTTCATCACCCGTCACCCGCTTCACCGTCATCCGCGGGTGGAACGGGTGAACCCACCACCCGTTTATATGTTTCTTTAGCAATTTTTTTACTTTTATCACTTTATATAAGCTTAATTTTTTTAAAATCATTCATCTTTGTTCAATAATATGTACCACATCATCTAATATCAATAACAATATTAAAACATGGAGTATTAGCCAAAATATTTCTAAATTATCTCAACAAATATGAGATAAGTATAGTTTTTTATTTAATATAAGTACGTACGGGTGCAGATGACGAATCGGGTGAATGGGTCGGGTGACCGGGTGAAAAATCTTCACCCGACCTGACCCGTCACCCACACCCGTTTCACCAGTCACCCATTTTTCACCCGTTTATTTCGGGTTTTTTACCCGTTTTGCCGGTCGGGTGATCGGGTGAAACAGGTACCCGTCACCCATTACCATCCCTATATGGGAGCTTACTACGGTTCTATAAACTACGTATCAAATGAACCAAAATTCAGTAACTTTCTAACAAGAGTGTTTGGTCTTCAAGAAGCTATACCAATTTTTAATCCATTACTTTACTACTCCATGTCTTTAGAATTATTGCAAAAAAAAATCAACTTAATTATTACCTTGTTGGAAATTTCAGATTTAGCTATATTGTCATATTAGTTTTTTTAAAAGAAATTATGTATATATAAATAAATGGTAAATAGTTACATAATAGTTAGATACATAGGAGGCCTATGTATCTGACAACTAGAAGGGCCATCGCAGCTAAGAGGAGGGTGGATTTATAAAAGCCTCCGAAGCACTAGACAAAAACAGTGAAACGCTAACAAGTAATTCCCAAGGCCACCTACCAAAATACAGAACTCAGGGATATACAAAAAAAAGGGGGGTACTCCAACATACAAGTAGCTCTTAAGAGCAAAGGACCCTATCAAGCCAATTAAAGTCTGTACTGGCCGTATTCATCCTTGCCCCTATGATAGCTTTCATGGCCGCTTTGATGTCAGAGATTATAAGAGAGGGGTCTCTTGCTTGGTTGGCCATGGCCTGTTTGTATCTTTCGGTCTAGAGATGATAAACAACGTTAGCGACAACCGCTCTCTTCACTAGATTAATTTGGCACCGTCTTTTACACTATCGATTGATCCATGTTGCGTAGCTACAGAGGCTTCTTCTGGTTGTGGGGATACTGAGCCAGTCACAAGTACTCCACCAAACCCTGCATGAATACCTGCAATGGAAAAAGAGATGGTCGCTAGTCTCCTGAGCACGCTCACAGAGCCAGCATCTGTTAGCAAGACAAATGCCTCACGATTGGAGCTAATCACAAGTTTTAAGTCTTCCTTTCAGAGATACCCATAAGATAAATTTAGCCTTGGGAACAGGCCAAGTGTTCCAGTAGACATTGAACCAAGGAAAGAGTCTGGAGGGGATAACGACATCTTTATAGAACATGCTAACCTTAGCGCGGCTAGGATAGGAGTGGAAGAGGGAATATGCGTCATTGGATGACCCACATTGATCAATCCACCAGTCCCTGGCATGAAGGATAGCTTTCCAGGTCCATGGGTCATTCCTTTTAACAGCAGTAGTCCAAATGGTAAGATTGGGTAGGAAGAGCTTATGGATCCATAGGATCCAGAGGCGCTCTGAGTCATGGGCGATGGCTGAGATAATCTTGAGCATGAAGCACATGTTCCATTTGTGGATGTCCTTAAGCTCTAGACCCCCATTATTCTTTGTGTTTGTGATGGAGCTCCAAGACACAGGGGGAACGGAGCTGCTTTCTGCCTCTCCTGACCAAAGGAATGATCGGAAGCATTTGTTGACCCTTTTGTAGTGATACAGGAGGCCCAGAAGCCAACAATACCAAAGAGTGAACTTTGGATGAGAGCGAGTCTGCCTGCAAACGAGAGGAATTTACTGCCCCAAGAAGTGATAGCTTTACGGATGCTGTCCATTAGGGGATTGAAATCAGCAGCTCTAGGCTTCCTAGCAGTGATGGGGATGCCCAGATAGCGAAAGGGGAATGACCCTTGATTAAAACTCATGAGCTGGATAAGCGAAGCAGTGAGTGCGGGGGTAACCCCCCCAAGGAATAAGTCGGATTTGGATGGGTTAAGCATAAGCCCAGAGGCATCATAGAAAAGGTTAATCTTGTTAAGCATAAAAGTAATTGAGCACTAATCACCTCTACAAAATAGAAGGGCATCATCAGCAAAGAAAAGGTGGGAGATACGAAGAGATTTGCATGATGGGTGGTAATCAAAGCCTGGAGAGGAATGCAGTTACGTTAGTCAAGTAGGCGAGAGAGCATATCCATAACCAGAGCGAATAGGTATGGAGAAAGGGGGTCCCCCTAGCACAAACCTATCTCCACTTTGAAGGATGCTGAAGGGGAGCCATTGATGTTCAATGAGAAGGAGGTAGTGGTGACACATTGCATTATCCAGTTCCTAAATTCCGGGTTGGAAGTTTAGGAAGGAGAGGGTGTCTTAAAGGAAATTCCAGTTAATAGTGTCGAAGGCCTTTCTAATATCCATCTTCATTGTGCAACGAGGGGAGATGTGACCTCTTTGATAGTTTTTCATAAGGCACGAGCAGAGCTGGATATTATCTGAGATGAGGCGCCCTTTGATGAAAGACCCTTGGTTAGCACTCACTAGGGAGGGGAGGACATTCTTGAGTCTCTCTGCAAGGATTTTGCTAATGATTTTATAAAGGGTGTTGCAGCAGGAGATAGGTCTGTAGTCCCCATGGGATGAGGCATTGTCCGACTTGGGAATGAGTGTGATGAGGGTGGCGTTTATCTCTTTAAGAATCCTTCCGCTGTGGAAGAAACTTTTAATTGTGTTACAAATGTTGTCACCAATAAGGCCCAGGCTGCTTTAAAGAATTTGGCAGTTTAACCATCCGGACCTGGGGCTTTATCCTCACCAATGGAAAATAGTGCTGATTTAATAGCGCTATTATCCACCGGTTAGATTAGGGAAGCCCAAGCGGAATGGTCCAGGAGTCTACAATTGTCCAAGTTAAGATCCGAGAGGGAACAACAGAGGGGGGGTCCTAGATCCAAGAGTTTGTTGGAAGTGGTCAGCTAGACATTCTCCGACGTTAGAAGGGGTATTGAGTACATCCCCATGATCATTTGTAATGAACGCTATGGTGTTTTTGTTCCTTCTCACTTTTATGGCTCTTTGATAGAAGGATGAATTAGAATCAACTAGCATTAGCCAGCGGGTTTTCGAGAGCTGGCGGAGGAACATAAGCTCGTGGGAGTCCCTAGCAAGGAGCTTATGTCTCAGAGAATTCTCATGAGAGATTAGAGTTGGGTTCCATGGATCGAGGTCCAAGCTTTTTTGAACGTTAGCGAGGTCATTTCCGAGGCTCTGACCTTTGTCCCCAATGGAGCCAAACTCTTTTTTATGGAGAGAGATGAGCTCGGATCTGAGATGACGGAGCCTCTGAGCGATAGAGTGCATGCGGCTCCCTCTAAGAGGAAGTGTTTTAGTTTTTATTAGTGATTTTACAAATTAAAATAATAATATAATTACTTAAAATATTTTTTAGAAGAAGTTTTTAGAAAAAAAAACCACTAGTTTAGAACTATTATGCTATATATTGGCATTAACATATAATTTAGTATACCAATTTTTTAAAACTTAAAATGAAAAAGGTAAAACAACTTCATACATTAACTTTAATTTTAATTTAATTTTTATGTCAAATATCTAATATCACTTTTTAAAATATAATTATAATATTAACAATTTATATTAATTTAATATTATTAAAAAATTTATCACTCCCTTAAAAAAGTTTCCTGGCTCCGCCTGTCTCTCTCTATAGATATCTACATCGTCTTGGTAACACCCCCACAACAACACAACACTTAACAAATTATTGCAGTGGAATACACAACTCAACATTTACTTATTTCATTGGTGTTACACGCCGTTAACCACCCACATGGCTAACAAGGCTAACACTTATACATTGTATCGGTCTGATGGACCAGATTCCCGAGCACCTACACAATACAATCCCATTCCATTTCCAAAATCAATATACATTTATGTTCCAACTGTATCGAGTATTTACAAACTAATGCCGATGACAGTTTCGGTCTTACAACTCCTACAATTCATAGACAATTTAATAACTACCCGTGTACAAGCAACCACCCCGTCCAACTCTCAAACGGCTTCCAGCTCCGTTGTACCTGAAAGGAAAAAGGGTGGCCCTCAAAGGGGCTCAGCACCTTTGCTGGTATGGTAATCGTGCAGCCCGCATGCTACCGGGCCACGCACAACTAATTGTCGTCTAAGCATGTTGTTGATTATTTATAAATCATGCATGTAGAACTATAAACACATAACACACGTGTATTTAACACACATCCACACAATAGGATTCAACTATTTAGTTAACACATCAACACTTGTTAGATCACATTGTTGTGTTCTTTAACCCTTGAGGGTTTCTACCTTATTGAAGCTAACTCCTTATTAGATGGCACTTTCCCATTTAATCGAGTTATACTTAAACTCTACTTATTATAACGCGGGGTTGATATCCGTGATCAACATACTCAACATAACAACACACATCACATATTAATATACATACAACATAACTCGGGGAGGGTCACGTGAGGACTCGTACCCCAAGATGTGAGTTAGCCATCTCATTGGAGCCTAGAGAATCTTTCTATTCCCATGCTAAGCTCGTTACACAATAACTTATTGTTATACATAGAGAACGCATATTTACTTAAGATGTGTCAGATATAACATAGTTCCGAACACACTGTACACATTTACCTTACTTAGATGTGTCGGTCTTAATATAGAACCGATCACACCATACATCAATCCCCCTAGCCCGAACAAAAGTCAGGTCGGAAAGCCTTTTTTTTAGGCTTGTGGGTGATTGTAATCCAAGAATGAAAGACAACCAATAAAAGAGAGCGAGTTAAAGCAATTGTAGACATCAACTCCCAAACAACACGCGCGACCGGAACGACCGCATTCCTCACCCCCCATAATAGATATTAGTTAGAGTTCCCTTATGGAACTTGTCATATTACGACACTATATGGTGTTACAAACTTGGTTAAACACACAAGGGAGGTAAACACACTTACACATAATTACAATACACAACTAACACATGGATAGCCGTAGTTAGAACGTTCCTGTAGGTTGGGTCGTTAAATCTGAATACCGATCTCTTATGTGGTCCTAGAGTCGGTTAGTTATGGTTTAGCACTTTCGAGGTTAAACGGTATCGGAACTAAATACGCCACATAATGAGTTACTGTAAACTCATTTGATGCTATATCTTGCAAGGCGGCAAACACATAGAAAAACAGATTGGCACACAAGCCGGTGTAATCCGGTAAAACATAGGTTACAAGAAAACCATACCTGTCACCTTGAGGTTGGCTAGCCTAATGTGACACCCTCTTAGTCCCGGCTGCCATTTCGACTAGTTCTCGTTCCTATAATTCAATCAATCGAATGGTTAATTACTGTTCATACTTCCCGGTTAACTAATTACATCACATAATTATGGTGCATACTTTCACACTTAAACTTATGCTTGTTCGCCCTCTTAATGATCATTATAATTCACCAAACATCCTTATAACATCAATACCTAACAATCCTCTTCATTACATGTCATTTTATAACCTTAAACATTTAAATCATCTTACTTAACTTAACCTCTTAAGTTATTATATACTTATCTTTCTAATCATCATTACCCTCAAAATGGAATACCACTAATACCACTTAACATTCTTAAAATTAATTTTTTTTATAAGTGGCCGACCGACCTTGCAAGGTAGGTCCCAAGGTCGGTCAGAACCAGAACACTTCCCATTTGAAAATTTTTACCCCGACCGACCTTGCCAAGCTCGGTCCTAAGGTCGGTCCAAGTCAGAAACATTCCCGTTTGCAAAATTTAAGCCTGACCGACCTTGCCAAGGTCGGTCCTATGGTAGGTCGAAGTTAGAAAGCTTCCTAGATGGGTTGTTTTAGCCCGACCGACCTTGCCAAGGTCGGTCCTAAGGTAGGTCGAACCCATAACCCATTTAAACTACTCCATTTCAGGTCAAAACTTACCTTAATTCTCACCCAATCCTTTCCTAACCATCGCACATGCTTTCTAACATGTTAAAACACCTTAAATCACTCTTAAAACTCCTTTAATCATCCACCAAACTCATTGATTAACTCACGTCCAAATTCCTTAAACACTTACTCAAATTCTTACTAAATTCCTTAACACTTGAACTTAACTTCTTACACTTCCCACATGTAAACTTTGCCAAACACCAAAACCAACCAAAGTGTTTCCTCTCAACCATTTTAGCCACTACTAAGCATCATTATGCATCTTCATCCCTTTACTCAATATTCTCAGTATCACCATCTCTAGTTCACCTCCTTAGTCTTTACAAGACATAACATCTCCTTTACTACCAATTTTGCACAAGTGTTAATACTCCTTATACCAAGACTATGATGTGTCCAAAACACCCATTTGATCTCTAAATCCTCCAACACAACTCCCAGGTCATTCTAGCACTCAAAACATCTTAACTCATTTGCCTCCACCGATTTAAATCCTTAACAATCCCTAGTACAATCTAGGTCACAACACTTCATCAAAACACTTAAAACTCTTGGTTTCTCAACCAAATTTTGCCATAGCTTCTCTAGTATACTCTTACAACCAAACACTTATTTTTCATCCTTAAATAAACCAAAGACATTGACATCCTCAATGAAGGTTCTTTACACACAAACTACACCCAAACTACACTACATCATAATATAGTGCATAAACTTAAATTGCTAGGCACTTAGGCCCTTAAATGACATGGCTCTTAGGCCCTTAAATTGCATTAACCTTAAACACAAAATTGCCACATATAATTGCCTTCAACCTACAAATACACACAACAATGCTCCCATGTCCTTATAGTCCACCTTGTGGATTGTTTTCTAACTCATTTCCCATTGGCTCTTTAGATTGTTTATTAAGCAAATATAGCTCAATTCCCTAGTACACAAAACTACATTAGGTTAGGTTATTTACCTCTTCCTCTTCAAGATTTTCTCACTTGTTTTCTCTTGTTCTTTCTTGATTGAAAATCGGCAAGGCGCTTTGATCACTTGTCAACCTTCAAAGCAACACACATATAAGGGTAATGAGCATTAAGCTTTATACTTAAACTCATGAATAAACCCTAGATTACAAGAAGTGTTATATCACACTATAATTGGTATTTACCTTTGGAATTTGAAGAGAACTTGATAAGGAAGCAAGGTGGGACTTCTTATAATCCTTTCAAGAAATAAATAAGCTACTGAAATGAACAAGACAAGGCATCACTAATGGTGATTTTCGGCCATGTATGAAAATCAGAGGAACTGTTAGTTTTCTTTGACTTTCATTACCTTAGAACAAAGAAGAACAACAAGGTGATGTGGAGCTTTTCCTCCTTCAATGGAGATTCTCCATGGAATCAAACTTGAGCTCCTGAAGATTTGAAAAGATGGAAATGAAGAGCTTGGTCTAACTAGCACAAGTATGCCTTTAGAATTTGATTTGGAGCATGGAGTTGGATTTGACAAGAGTTTGAAGTTGGAGAAGTATACTTTCTGTAGCTTGGACGGTTTGGGGCAGAAGGAAGAGGAAGAATACGGTCGAGGAGGAAGGGAAATGGAGAACGTGAGGTGAGAGAGTGAAATGGTAAGATATTTACTTATAAAAGCAAATAGTCTTTTTACTTTATTTCATCTTCTTTTCTTTAGTTGGCTGGCATGGGTGATGACTCACCACCTTAGAAAAACGTTCCCCTTCAATACTTGGGGTATTAATAGGATAGTTTGACCATTTAATAAACTAAAGTTGACTTAAAGCTAAATTAAGCACTATTTGAGCACTATTCACAATTAGTGCACATATTTGTGAAAGTTTTGGTTTCCCATTGATTTAGACTTCCTAATGTAATATTAAGTAGTACACATATTTATTAAGGTGTAATGATGGGCATTTAGCCACTCAAAACCCATTTCCAAGACAATTTTTCAAAAACGTGCTTTAAGACTCCTTTAAGCACATTTTGTGTTTTAACTTGTTATTGAGCTTGGTTTTCCTTAGAAATTGGTTTAACATGTCCATTATCATGTTAATAAAGTCTTGGTAAGCTCTTTGAGTCTTAACCAAGGTTGTCCCAAGCTTAGAGCATGTTTTTGCTCAAATTGTCTATATGGTATTTTATTGTGTTTTCTATGGTTTAAATTGTTCACTAATGTTTCTAAGGCACTTTTTAGCCTTAATATACCATAGTTTAACATTTAAACAATATATTAAGGTTTGGGGTATTTCAATCTACCCCCTTAAAAGAACTTTGTCCCTAAAGTTCACACTTCCCCCGTATCATTTAAATTGGAATACGGGGATTGCTTGCAAGATAAAACTTCCATACCAAAACATACTTTTTCATAACAACCCCGGACTTAACGGTCCAGGTAACATAACCATATCCATAACATAAGCACATTCAGACTCAATGGTCTGAACAACATTACAACCTTCAGACTCATAGGTCTGGATAATATCCATTACACATACCACACAACATGTCTTAGCATGTATAGCATTCGAAAATTCCTTTTCCACATCTTCATGGGCTCGGTCCTAATACTACAGGACGTTACAGTCCTCGAGTCCTATGTCGAGTATATAAACACTGTGATCCTGCAGAACCCGGTCATGATGGACACCTTCTGGTCCCCGTTCCTTTGGGAGATCAAAACAATTACTTACTTTTTAACATATATACTTCTTATGTCACTGGTCCGAAGATAAAGGCTCATACGTCCTCAGCCCGTGAGCAAGTAATACAAAAATATTCTTTACGAGGTTATGTGAGAGAAAATCCTGTATTTAAAGTATCAATCGAAAGTTTTGGAAATACCAATTGAAAATTCTTTTTGAAAACGCAATACAACTCCAAGTCCAATTTATGCTCTTTGCATATTTTCTTAGCGTGGTTATTTGTGACCACTTATAGGGAGCTTCAAGAGTCATCCAACCCTGATGTGATCAGCATTAGTGTTGAACTATCCTTCCACCCCAATTTGTGTTCGGTTTCCCTTGATCGCATGCAAATCAAGTTCCACCTCCCACGTCATTTCAAACAACAACTAATTCAAGCATTTACCATTTTCTATCTTTTAAAACTTCTAGTCATAATCATTACATCTCCATGGGTGGAACTCTGTCCATCAACCATTCTTCAATTTGTCTTTAGCCAAACCTAGGGAATTTAATCTCACTAGGTTCTATATTGATTTCTTACCACTTCACACATCACAATATTGTATATATATATATTTATCAAAATACAATATACATTATTACATTTAGTATTATATTTACATATACTGTCGGGGTTTTAGTTCCCCGGGAGTTTTCTTTACTCACTTACACTTGTACTCCCACAGAACAGTTGCCCTCCACAGCATCCGCAAACACGGCCCTCACTCGAGTCACAAGCTGGCGCAACTCAGCTCGGCCCAGACATCCTCTAGTTGCTTCGTGCCCGTGCTGACACTAGCACTTGCAACCTAAGGGCAGCACTTAGCACAATGTGCTCGTGCTATTGGAGTCACTACCAAGCCACCCTGGCAGTGTGCATACCCGAAGGCATACCCGGTCCTTACTAAGCCCGGATGGGGGTCCTCCAGAACACCCGCTAACTCAGCCCTCGCTCGAGTCACAAGCTGGCGCAACTCAGCTCGGCCAAGACCAACGCATCGTGCCCTTCAACTGATGCCCATCCCTCGGACCTTCGTCCTCGGGGGTCTCAAGGACCGTGGAACTTAAGGGACTAGGTCAAAGCGACAATCAAGTATAGGGTTGACAAGCAATCCCAACACAAGTCTTAACGGGCACCAACCAAAGGGCAAACTGGCATGGAGCTACTTGTAACCAAGCAGCTCGCCAAAAGGGGCATGACAAACCTCCCCCACCGAAGCTCTTGCCGTCCCCGACAAGATACAACGATGAGTCTTAGCTCAACTAAGAAGATCTTATCATGCTCCAACGGTTTCCCTACTTTGAAGGTATAACAATCCACAGACAATGTCTTTGACCAACACACACAGGCAACTGCCTTGAACTGTTAACCGGTGTGTTTCCCGAAGCGCTAACATTTTTGACTTCTACCACGTTCTACTTGAATGGGTCATCGGTCTATAGGGTGCCACACCATTGGTGGAGTTTTGTGTCTTTTCTTTACGACACATTGCTACTTAGTGCCCTGTTGCTCAAACTGTTGCGACGTCCTGAGTCCTTCCATTCGCATCGGAACGACACCAAGTGAACAACCAACACGTTGCTGCGACATCCTGAGTCCTTCCATTCGTGGCGCGGCAACATTTCGATGATGCTATGCAGTAACGGGTTCCCCATGTCTCCTCCATGTCAATGTCCTTAATCCTTCAATTCGCATCGACACTTACTGCACTGCTTGTCATCGGTGACATCAGCCCTGATAAGCTGAGTCTTAGCTAGCTGTGCCACTCCTGTGCAGAATTTGCACAAGTGACAAAGACATTGACAGGTCAACGTCTGCACGCCAGATGGGTCGTTTCCTCTTAGGCTACGCCCGAGAAACAGCCACCTCAAAGGGACCAAGTAGTTTCAGTGCTAAGCACCAAACAACGAGACGAAGGGCAACGTTGAAACCATAAGAAGGAACTTCCCCACCGGTCCTGGGACACAAGTGCGTCTCCTGCTATATTAAAGTACTGTTAGAAAATTCCCTAGGTTTCACCTTAGTGAAGCCTTGGGCCGAAGCCACACTACCACTAAAACATTGGGACCTTCCACAGGCATGGGGCCCCCAAGGGGACCACCACTTCTTGCTAAACTGCGCGATATAGTCACTATCGCGGCACCGCAAGGCACTTGCAAGTGCACCCAACACTTGGTAGCACGAAGCCACATCGGGTCTCAAGTCCCATTTTTGAGCCAAAGGTAGTTTAGGCTTAGATCACATCGCTAATTCTGCTCTAGGACACCATGGTTAGCGAAGCTTTCACATAAAACCACGTGACTAAGCGAATTAGTTTTCACAGTACAAGTAGACCGGCTAGAAAGATGGGCCAATCAGCCCCCTTTTCAACTTAATACGGCAACGACATCCCCAACACTAGATTCTGGTGAGGCCACCTTAAGCTCAAGCGGTCAAAGTCTACGAAGCCTAATCGTGGACTTATGACAACCCTTGAATCAAGTTTTGACACAGCATCCGCTTTCAACACAAAGAAGAAAGGGCAAGGTTGTTATGGGAGTACCCCTAATGTGCCTCCTTATCAGGAGCACAGGCTGTCCACCCTCAATTGGAACAAATCTTCCAATTTACGAGGAGTTCCAAGAGTTTCTTGGGACCTGTGGGATTTACCCTTCCGCACCTCAGATCTCGTATCACATCCAATTCACCGCAGGGTTTAGAAGGGCTTCCCTCACTAGGAGGAAACCAAGGTAACGTCCAATTTTACTCAGAACCACGTATGAACCTTACCACAAAGAAGTTTGCAAAAGGCCACTTCCTCATGAGCTTATATGCTCATTTCCAGAAAAAAGGACCAATTGAATCCCCCATCACGTATCTAAGACCAACGTTGGCTCCGTTCCAAAAGAACACCACTTCTTGGTATCACCTCCTTTACTAGGTTCCCTTTTCCAACTAACCCTGGAGCTCAGGGGACTTAGGTCATTGCCACAACAACCTAATCTACGGATTATCCGTAAGGTTTTGTTGGCGACATGACCTTGTTATCGGCCTAACAGCCCATAACAAACCACGACGTCCTAGAACGTCAAATCCACCAACACACTCCGGCAGCTTGCCTACACAGTAGGCTCGCTTGGTGAAGTGACAACACCGATCGAGGTATGGAAATGAACAAGTCCTTGGCTTATCAGCCTTATCACAATGGTATTCGCATCTTCTGTGCGCAATTACCACAATTAAACCATGAATGAATGCGTATGTTCATGGAACATACGCACCAATCATCAAAACAATTTAGTTTGTGCTATGCGCACCATAGTTCACGTACACTTGTACGTAAACATACACTAAGTGATTTTGCGCTCTACCCCCCTTAAAAGGGATTACGCCCACGTAATCGATTCCAGAACATTGGTTTAAAATGTTCTGCCGTCATGAAGTGTTTTAACTTCCATGTTGTCTATTATACAATGTGTTCCGGTTAGAAGACCTTAACCATATTGGCGGTTTAGTCCTTGAACCAAGAATTATCATCGGAGTTTGTTTAACTCATAATCGGTTTCGATCCTGGCCTGTCAGAATTAGCCATTTCTCGTATTCACCATGCATACTCAACGTCTGAATCATTGGATCACTAGCTTCTGCTACGCGACCATGATAAACTTTAGAGCTTAGTTTGCTCTATTCGATATTCTTAATGTATTGTACATCTCCCGATTATCACCTTTATCTTGTGAAAAATGGTTTCTCGACCGACGCGTGGTATCTCTTACCGTTGCGCGAATTCGGTGAGTTTTTAAACTTTCCATCCAGTTGTCAGATAATCTATTGCATATACAACTATGTATGTTCGTGATTATTCACTTGGTTTCTTCCGACTTACTGTCGGTTGAGGTCGAGCTACTACCTAGTATGTAGTGCTCCCTCGGTTGTTTCCAACACTTGAGGTATATTCCTTACCGCTATTTGGTATTCAGTGCTACTGTAGTCACGTATTCCTAATCATGCCTCCTCATTTGGTTTGGTACAAGTATTCTTTCATTTGTATGACCTTGCATTTTCTATGCATCGGTCCTTATAGCATTATGTGTCTCTTTCCGTCTTATTGCGGTGAGGTTCAACTATTGTGACGGTTGGTATTCACTGGTGTGTTTGCACGACTTCCGTATCCAGTACGGGTTGGTTACTTATCATTCGGGTATTCTTGTTCCAAAGCTTATTACTTCAGTTATCGTGTAAATTTACTAGGATTACACTTCCATTCCTTATGCAACTGCGATAGGAATTCACATCACATTCCAACGAGGTCTTTATTCCATAATATCGTCCTCTGAGTTTAACTCTACTTATTCGCCATATTATTGTTTAGCAATACTCGTACAATGGTCGCTTACTGCGCACCATGTTCTTACTCATTGTACAACATTAACTCACACTGCATACACTATTATGTTAGTTGCCGCACATGTATTTTCGTCGTTACTTGGCTGATTACTGAACATGCCATTCTTCGAGTCTTTATGCTCCTCGAGTGTTATTCACTTTATACTTCGCATCACACACCTATGGCGAATGCTATCAAACTGTCTACCCTTCCGGTTTTACATAACTGGTATAAACGCTCCTTTTTCGTATTATCCTTATTCAAATCATTCTTGGGTAATAACAACATGATCAATCCTTAACACATTTCTTGAACTTTGATCACATAACTACCGCTCCCGCGGTCTCACAATATCGAGAGGTATCCCCACTATTTAAGTAGTGGTTCGTTCTCCGCTTTATTCACTTGTACAACATAAACTTTTGGAATAAATTAAATTTACATAACACATTTGGTTTGTGGTTCATATGCCTCACCGCCTCAAGCTCTGCTCATTATAGGTTGTTCACACCAGTTTTACTCCTCCATACACCATCACATGGTTTGGAGGTAGTATTGGCTCCATGACAAGGTCGTTGCATCACGCTTCCTCTCATGGGATGCCCCTTAAAGAATGTAAAATTGCCTCCAGATGACTTATGTTTAAACTGAGTGTTAGTTTCAACTCTTGTGTTTCTGTCACTATATTTCGTTCAACAATTGTTGACCCAAACACCCTTCAAGGACTGCTCCTGGTGTTACTAGGTTATGCCATTACATTTGGCTTGTACTCGTGGGTACGTTTAGTTAACTACATCGCTTTGCGTTCTTGGCTGGGTTTAATATCCTTTTCCATGAGGATCGATGCCCCTGATAGCCTAGGTGATATTTAGGGAATTTATGAAATACCCCAAACTAATAAAACATGGATTAAGCATCTAATCAAATTAATTAAGGCCTAAACATGCCTTAAAAGTCAATTGAGAACAACAATGGTCAACACAAAGCAAATATTGCACCCTTTGACCGTTTAGGGTAAATACATACCCAAATGAACTCCTTAGGACCTAACATTTTGTCCTAAGCATATTAAAACATAAAGGAACATACTAAAATTATTAGACAACACTTCAACACAAAGAACAAACATTTACATGCTTCAAGGTCAAGAAGGGCAAAAATATGCTCTAAGAAACCTTAAAGGTCTTATGACCTTTATTTGATATAAAATTGGGTTCCTAAGATCAATTATCATGTAAGGAACACAAAGAAACCATTCGCAAAGAAAACTAAGCTTAGAAACACCTTGTGACACAAAATGCGCACTAAAACACCTTAAAGCACGTTTTTGTGTATGAGCCCCAAGATATTGACTTTTTGTCACTTTATAGACAAGATTACATTATTTATATCATTAATGTGACATGATAGACTATATTATAAAGTTTCAAAGTTACAAAGTTTAAAATAAATCAAAATGGGTGATTTTGGGTGAATAGTACGCAAAATAACATTTAATTACTTAACTTTAACCATGGTCAAATGTCATCCATTGACCAAAACAACCATTGCTGCCCACTCTTGCTGTCATCCTCATCCATTAAGCCATCTAAAATATCTCCTAATGAGTCATCTATTACTATGCACTAAAGTAACATTAAATGACATAAAAAGCAAATTAGCTTTCTTTTCTCATTATCTTTCTTCCCAGCCGACTCCAGCGGCCTCCACTCTCTCGTTTGCTTCTCCAAAACCGTAAGAACATACCAAGTTCAGAGGAGAACACCAATTGATCTAGGTAAGCTTATTAAGCCATTTTATGTTCATTCTTTTCACTTTTCTTTCCTCTTTCCATGGAGCTAAGCATCAACTGTAACACCCTTAAAACCAGCCTAAGAGTTAAGGGTATTACACGCCGCGTATTACTACCTAATAACGCAAGGCTCTAAAACACTCATATGCAATAAAGGCCCAAAACAGAGTTTCCATAAACATTGTAAACCAGAGTACTCAAATACAGCGGAAGTAATACAAAATCCCGAACACATGATCCAAACAGAAACAGTGGTCTAAACAGAGTAAGGCCCGAAGGCTACAAGTCTGGGTAAGTATATCAAATAACAAATGAGCTAAGACATAAACCAAGCTCCAGAAACTGAATAAGTGATCCTTGCTGATCAATCTGCAAAAATGTTAAAAGTAGGGGAGTGAGCACACAACTATGTCCAGTAAGCAGCGACCGTCATCAGTAAGGTCGCTCAAAACAATTGAAATCAGAAGGACGAGAAGATAAACGTATATCCACAATTCTCAAACAGTCAGAAGCTTTCAGAAATAGAAATAGAACAGATCACAAGAGTTCCCGATTCAGAACCCATCAGAGTTCACGAACAGAAAGGGGACACAGTACAATGCACACACTCAGAAGGGTAAGACCATAGACCATAACAGGTCTCTCGGCAACGCAGAAATGACTCGAAAGAGCCAAAGGGTTCGTCAACCCCACAGAACAAAGGGAATGACCCACACTCAGAACGACGTCTACATGGTATACCACGGAATAGCTCGACCCAGCCATTCACGGCTCAGAAACAGAGTAAAGTGCCGCAAAACAGAAGGTTTGCAAAACAGAAGCAACCTTGCATGAAACCATGCCAAAACACTTATAATACAGTTGTAGGAACTTAGAGGAGTCCAGCGCCACAAACGGCACTCAAATCGGAGAAGTTATGCAGAAAACAGAGCAGTGTCCGAACTTGTGTTCGGATGTCGAAGTTCGGACGCAAGTCAAGGCACAGAAACCAGAATAGTCAAATGTCCGAACTTGTGTCCGGACATCAATGTTCGGACACAAGTCGATTTGAAATCAGACAGGAAATTTCAGAGTGTCTGAACATCTGAGTTCGGACTGATGTTCGGACGGGTTTTACGAAAGAGTTACGCGGAAGGTCCGACCTTGAGTCCGGACATCGAAGTTCGGACACAGGCCGAACATCGAAGCTCGGACAGATGTTCGGACATACCCCGAACTTTGAAAATCAGAAAGGCAAAACACACTGTCCGAACTTCAAAGCTCGGACGGAAGTTCGGACAGTGCGAAAACTGCAGATTTCAGAAGACGAACAGAGCAGAAAAACAATGCAATTCGACACCACGAAACGCCAATTCAGAACACACACCAAATCAGTCATAAATACAGAAGACCATGGGGTTTAGCCATTCAGAAACGTAATTTAAACAGCCAACAACAACCGCAATCCGCACACAAATCAGATGACAAAACCTTGCAAACGCCATGGCTAAACTTCCAAACCGAATCAAGCAACCACCTACCTCAATTAGCAGCACGATACCGAACCGAGACCGTAGGCGCAATCCACGCAGGGCAACAATCCAATACAGTCCAACAGCCACTGAATTCCACAATCAAAAGCCCAGAAATCAGAAAACACTCGAAGGACCTAGAACCATTCAAGACCTAAAATCTGCAACACAAACCTGAAATCGAAGACCAGGCGAATTACTCTGTAGTAGAATCCTAATCTGATTGCAGCCGACGACCACTGATTCAAACACAATCAGAACCCTCAATCTGAGACTGGAAAAAAATGGATGAAACAACGAAGACCCGGTTCTGCAACACCAACCTGATAACGAAGAGGGCACCACACCGCAATGAAGATCGCCAATCTGATTGCAGCAGTAGGACCGGAATTCAAAACAGAGAGAAAGAGGGAGAGGGAAGGAAGAAACTGCCGCTCAGCACCACGATAGAGAACGCTTCTCACGATTGACTGACGTGAAGAGAACAATCAGAATAGAAATAAATTAATTAAGGTTCCTCTCCTTATTAACCTAATTAAAACAATTACCTTAATTGTTTTAAGCAAAGACCTCCTTGCCCTTGACATTTGAAGGAACGCCGACCAAGTCCCACTGACATAAGTAATGTAATCCAACTTAGATACAACAATTATAAACCGGACATAACGTAAGGTATGAACTATGGGTTATAACATCACCTCCCCCTTAAAAGAATCTCATCCTCGAGATTAACTCACCTTACTACTCGAACAGAGAGGGAAACTTGGCACGCAGCTCGCCCTCGAGCTCCCAAGTCGCTTTCACGTTCTGACCGATCTGACCACTGAACCTTAACCATAGGTAGGGTCTTACTACGAAGCCGACGAACGTCCCTGGCTAAAATGCGAGTAGGCACCGCCTCGAAACTGCAGTCCTCCCAGAACTGAAGCTGGTTGTAGTCGATCACGTGAGACGGATCATGCAGGTGCTTCCTCAGCATAGAAACATGAAAAACACTATGGACAGCAGACAAGGACAGAGGCAAAGCTAGACGATAAGCCAGAGGGCCAATCCTCTCCAGAATCTCAAATGGTCCAACGAACCTTGGGCTAAGCTTCCCACGCTTCCCAAACCGGACTACGCCTCTGACCGGCGACACTCGCAGATAGACGTGATCCCCGACATCAAACTCAAGCGGCCTGCGCCTCTGGTCTGCATAACACTTCTGTCTACTCTGAGCAACAAGCAAACGCTCCCGAATCATCCTGATCTTCTCCACTGCACCCTACACCAACTCAGGTCCAGCCAGGTCCCTCTTCTTCAGGTCATCCCAACAGATTCTAGACCTGCACCTCCTACCATACAACGCTTCAAACGGAGCCATACCAATGCTCGCCTGAAAACTGTTGTTGTAGGTGAACTCAATCAGAGTCACATGCTGATCCCAACTACCTCCAAAATCCAGGACACATGCGCGAAGCATGTCCTCCAGAACCTGATTAGTCCTCTCTGTCTGGCCATCCGACTGAGGATGGTAGGCTGAACTGAAAACTAAATTCGTACCCAAAGCCTTATGCAAACTGCGCCAGAATCTAGATACGAAACGAGGATCACGAT
The DNA here is from genome assembly GCA_023374045.1 of Limonium bicolor. Classification (NCBI taxonomy): domain Eukaryota; kingdom Viridiplantae; phylum Streptophyta; class Magnoliopsida; order Caryophyllales; family Plumbaginaceae; genus Limonium; species Limonium bicolor. The sequence continues at coordinate 414,660,899 of CM041777.1, forward strand.
CAGACACAATAGAAGCAGGCACCCGTGAAGCCTCACTACCTCATCGAGATACAGACGAGCTAAGCGCTCCAAATTAAAGGTCTTCTTCACCGACAGAAAATGGGCAGACTTCGTCAGACGATCAACAATCACCCACACAGCGTCACAACCTGAAGGGGTCTTAGGTAACCCCATGACAAAGTCCATCCCCACACTCTCCCACTTCCACTCAGGAATGGGAAGGGGCTGAAGCAAACCCGCTAGCCTCTAGTGCTCAGCCTTCACCTGTTGACAGGTCTGGCACTTCGAAACAAACTCAGAGATGTCACGCTTCATCCCAGACCACCAGAACGACTCTCTAAGATTTCGATACATCTTCACCCCTCCTGGGTGAACTGAATATGGTGCTCCATGAGCCTCCTGAAGAATCTCTCTACGCAGAACTGCGTCATCCGGCACACACACTCGACCCCTGAAGCGCAGACAACCATCACTGGAGACACTGAAGTTCGAACTCTGCTCTGTAGACAACCCCTCTCTGATCCGACACAAAGCTGAATCTGCCTCCTGACCAACCCGGATCCTGTCGCCCAACGAAGACTGAACCTGAAGCGCTGCTATCGTACTGGAACTGGCTGGTCTGACTACCCAAATGCCCATACGCTGAAGCTCTAAGGCGGACCTCTAAACTCCTGTCACAGCACCAGCTACACCCGGAGCACCTCTCCGACTTAAAGCGTCCGCTACAGTGTTCGCTCTACCCGGGTGGTAGAGGATCTCCAAATCGTAGTCTTGAAGTAGCTCCAACCACCTCATATGTCTCAAGTTCAGCTCCTTCTGAGTGAACAAATACTTGAGACTCTTGTGGTCCGTGTAAACCTTACACGACGCCCCATACAGATAATGCCTCCAAATCTTCAGCGCGAAAACCACAGCTGCCAACTCCAGATCGTGGGTAGGGTAGTTCTTCTCATAAGGCTTAAGCTGCCGAGGGCCATAAGCCACTACCTTACCCTGCTGCATCAAAACACAACCTAGTCCCTTATGGGACGCATCACAGAAGACCTCGAAGCCCTCTGTCCCAGAAGGCAAGGTCAGAATCGGTGCGGTCGTCAGCCTCTTCTTAATCTCCTGGAAGCTCTGCTCGCAAGCCTCGCTCCACTCATACTTGATCTCCTTCCTCAACAGACGGGTCAGTGGGGATACAATCTTAGAGAATCCCTCAACGAACTTCCTATAATACCCAGCTAACCCAAGGAAACTACGGATCTCAGCAACATTTGTGGGCCTTGCCCACTCCATCACAACTCTAATCTTCTCGGGATCCACCGAGATACCGTCCTTCGAGACTACATGTCCCAGGAACACTACACGATCGAGCCAGAAGTCACACTTCTTCAACTTAGCATACAGCTCACGATCCTTCAACGTCTGCAAAACAATCCTCAGATGCTCCTCTGCGCTCTTGGAGTACACCAAGATGTCGTCTATGAAGACCACTACAAACTGATCCAGATAGGGTTTGAAAACCCGGTTCATCATATTCATGAAGACTGAGGGAGCATTAGTCAAACCAAACAGCATGACCAGGAACTCGTAATGACCATAACGAGTCCTAAAAGCGGACTTAGGCACATCTTCGGCCTTAATCCTCAACTGATGGTAGCCCGAACGAAGATCTATCTTCGAGAACACTGTGGCGCCCACCAACTGGTCAAACAAATCATCGATGCACGGTAGAGGATAGTGATTCTTGATGGTCACCTTATTCAGCTCTCTATAGTCGATGCACAATTTGAAAGTCCCATCCTTCTTCTTCACAAATAGCACTGGCGCTCCCCAAGGCGAAACGCTAGGGCGAATGGAAGCCCTTATCCAGCAACTCCTGAAGCTGAACTTTCACTCCTTCAACTCCGCCGGACTCATACGGTAAGGGGCCCTAGAGATGGGCTGAGTGTCTGGCGCTAAGTCAATCGTGAACTCCACCTCCCTCACTGGTGGAAGTCCGGGGATGTCATCCTGGAAGACCTCAGGGAACTCTCTGACATCGGGATGCTCCCAAGCTAGATCCCCACGACCTCTGTCAGATACCACAATAATCCCTGGCAGCCCTTCCTCAAGAAGCTGGCTGCCTGCATCGCTGACACAACCACAGGCGCACATGGAACTGCATTCCCAGAGAAAGCAAAGCGGTCCCGTCTGACAATCAAATATCGACCCTCCTAGCTGCACAGTCATGGGGCATGGTGCTCTGCTAGCCAGTCCATGCCCAAGATCACATCAAAACAAACCCATCCGCATCGGGATGAGGTCAGCATAAAAAGTTTGGTCCCTAACTGCTATGGGACAAGTGTTACACACAGAATTCAAGCACACAGGGCAACCCCACTACTGGCTACTCACACACAGGTCTACCTCACTAGGCATACAGTCAGTCCACGTCACCCAACAATCAGAACAGATAAAGGAGTGCGTAGCTCCGGAGTCAAACAGGCAAAACACATCCTGAGAATGGATCTGGAGAATACCTGAGACGACGCGATCACCATCTCGATCACGCTCTCCTGCCATAGCATACACTCGAGCCTGAGTCTGAGGCTTCTTCTGGTCGGACCTCGCCCCTGAGTCTGAGCCGGTGCCTCTATCTCCTGAGCGTCTACCGGATGCCAGAGGGCACTGAGCAATCTGGTGCTCCATCGACCCGCACTTAAAGCAGGCACCAGTCTTCTTGTATCACTCCCTACCAGGATGGGAGTGACCACAAGACCCACACTTCGCCCCAGCTGACGAAGATGACGAAGCTCCCCGACGATCTCCATAGGACTGCTTCTTCTGAGGGGGAGCAGCCTCCTTCTTCTGAGGCTCCTCAGCACGCACTGGTGGAACGGAAGCCTTTAATGACGGTGGTTTAATCACGGCTTTAACAAAAACTGTAATTAATATGAAGGCCGGAGTTAATTAACGACGTTTATTGAATTAACCGTAAGCAATAATCGATCGGAGGTAGGCGCGCCTTTTTTAGGACGGACTTTAGATGACGGTTATCAGTGAAACCGTAATCTAAAGTCCCGTGTTGACGCGCGCTTTACGGTCAACGGACTTTAGATTACGGTTTACTAATAACCGTCAGCTAAAGTCCGTCCTAAAAAAGGCGCGCCTACCTCCGACTGATGGTCAACGACGTCGTTTTCACCTGACGCCAAATATTTCCCGTGTTATTTGATTTTTTCGACGCCGCGCGTAATCTAATTATAGTTAACGACGTCGTTTATCAGTGTATTTTAGATTAAAAATAACTTTATATTAATGTGTTACATATGTTTGATCGAATAAGACTCATGGCTTAATGGCCGTGGGTACATGAGTCAACACCATCGATCTTGAGTTCGAAACCCAGCATAGGCCAAATAATTTTCGCGCTATTTTTTTTATTTCGTTACACTTTAGATTACGGTTCTTTAGGAACCGTCATTAAAGTGTGACTTTACATTACGGTTTTCATGTAAACCGTAATCTAAAGTCCTTTTAACTACAACATTTGCCCGTTTACTCTGCACACTGTACTTACAGTAACTCTTCTTTCGCGCTATCTTCCTCACTGAAATCGCCTCCTCTCTCCCGTCACCTTGCTAACGGCCATCGCCGCCGTCGCTCCCACCACCTTTGTCACTCCCATCGCCGCCGGTCACCACCCATCTACCACTGGTCTCACCGTCGACCTCTCTATCGCGTATTGGGTATGCGATCGATTGATTGTCGTTTTTTTAACTTTGTTCATATACATGCATTTCGATTGCAAGTTCTAACCTCGTTTCTATCGAATCCTGAGAGTGTAATGGCAAATGTTCTAACCTTGTTCATATATTTGTGCCCAGATTCACAGTTAATTGCAACCTAGTTCGTGGGCTGATTTCTACACTACTTGCCCACTTCGGTGCTTAGTAACGGTAATTTTGCAAAGCAAACTGTAAACTGCTGTATTTATTTATTCTTAGCATTTAGTATTACAATTAATAAATAATAGTGTAGTTTTAAAAATGCTACTACTTAAAACTGCCACAGGAAAGAAAGTAAGTTCAAGTATATTACCGATTCCTGAAAATAGCTCATTTTCAACTGCTCAATCTGCTATGCCAGATGCTCTCTGTTTGATTCACAATCTGTGACAGGAATCAACAATGCTATTGTTATAACCACCAGAAAGAATAAGATGAGTTTCGGTATTTTAATGGTTCTAGAATGACTAGTTTCAGTCCTTCAATCTGAAGTACTGCAGAGAAGGTCATAAATAAACTTCATATATAGTAGAATAAGATAAGTTTATGTATGTTACTAGTTCTAGATGGTGCGTGCAAATTTGACTTTGATAAAACTGATTTGGAGACGTTAGAAATATAGGGGAGATGCTGTCGATTTTTTTCCGCGGTTTAGCTAGCATTTAACCTTGATTTTTTGATGAATTCTAATGTTGTCGTTTTTCATTTATGCATCAGGACTACGACTTTATTTTGGCTTCCGACCTCAACCGTCTTAGCATCGGCTAATCGTCTACCAGAGGTAAGATTTACATATATACATATAATATTTGACAAACTACCAAACATAGTTATCCGCCCAAGATATACCTAATAGAGGTATATCTTCGGCAGTCCCTGTCGGGACTGTCCATGATTGTTAAATCTCACACCTAGGGTGTGAATGTGTTTTTAATTGTACTTTATTGATTATTTCAGCAGTATCTCTTTATTGTTCTTCGAATGCATATATTATTGATTAATATCATAATATCGTGCATTTGAAGAACTGTAGGGAGATGCTGCCGAAATTTTCAATAAATTACATATTAAAAACACGTTCACCGGTGGGATTTAATACTCATGGATGGATTTAGGTTGATAAGATACAAAAGTGTAAAGACTCTGCCACGGGTGACGGTATGAAATGGCTGCCTTCATATAAATAGCTAGAAGGAGATGGAACGTTCGTGGATTTACAGCGGAAATTTGGACGACAAGTTTTTAGAAGGAGTTGATAAGTTATGCACGGTGTTGGCGAACAATCTGAAACCTACAGACAAGGGATACATATTTTGTCCGTGTATCGACTGCCAAAACAATCTGAGATATCGCGGCGTTGAAACAATTAAGGAACATCTGATCCGCCGCGGTTTTACAAAAGATTTCCAAGACATAATCCGATGGCATGGTCAGAGTGCGTTCGATGTTATTAAGCCTGACGAAGGGGATAATGGTCAGGCAAACACAGAAACAGAACTTGGAGATGATACAGTTGCTGGTGATCCAGAAGACGTTACAGCGAACGTTGTGCCAGATTTCTGGGATGATGACATTGAGACTATGCTTGAAGATGTGGAACGACATTACTCTAACACGCCAGACAAGCATGAAAATTTGTTGGATTCATCCAAAACACCGTTGTACCCCGGGTGTGACCCTACAAAGTTAAGCAAGTTGAGTGTCGTCCTCAAGCTATTCAACTTGAAAGCGAAACATGGCTGGAGCGACGTAAGTTTCACTGACCTCCTGGAACTATTGAAATACGTTCTTCCGGTGGACAACGTTTTACCAACGACTACGTACTCAGCCAAAAAAATGATGTGCCCAATGGGTATGGGGTACCAGAAAATTCATGCTTGTCCAAATGGTTGCATGCTGTTTTGGAAATCGGATGAATTTGCTGAAAGCTGTTCAGCATGTGGAGCGTCACGGTATAAGAAACAACAAACTCACATCAGCGGTAGTAAGAAAGGTTCACCAGCTAAGGTATTGTGGTACCTGCCCATCATTCCAAGGTTCAGACGTTTGTTCTCCATTGAGAAAGACGCAGAGAATCTTCGGTGGCATTCAGTTCACAGGAAAAAGGATGGCAGATTGAGACATCCCGCTGATGCACCACAGTGGAGAAACATAGACGTAAAATTTCCTGAGTTTGGTAACGAACCGAGAAACCTAAGGCTAGGCTTGTGCACGGATGGGATGAACCCTTACGGTACTTTGAGTAGCATACACAGTACCTGGCCTGTGCTTTTGGTTATTTACAATCTACCGCCGTGGTTATGCATGAAACCAAGACACATCTTGTTGTCTTTGTTAATATCTGGTCCAAAGCAACCGGGCAACAAAATTGACGTATTCCTACAACCTTTGATAGAGGATCTACAACTCTTGTGGAATGAAGGGGCTACGGTTTACGACTCATTCAGTAAAGAGGACTTCAATTTGCGTGCTATGTTGTACTGCACAATCAATGATTTCCCCGCCTATGGTAATCTTTCAGGCTATTCAATCAAGGGGGCGTTGGCGTGTCCGATTTGTGGTGAAAACACTTGTAGCATTCGCTTGAAACATAGTGGGAAAACCGTGTATATGGGCCACCGAAAAATGCTTCCAAAAGGACATAAGTATCGAAAGATGGCGAAAGAGTTCGATGGGAAAACTGATCACAGCATGGCGCGCCAGCCTTTGACAGGTACAGAGATTTACAAAAAGTTGGATAATATTGTGAACAACTTCGGGCCGCCAACCAAAAGTGGTGAAAAAAGTGTCTGGAAAAAGAAATCAATATTTTGGGAACTACAGTACTGGCAGCATCTGGAGGTTAGACATTGTATCGATGGGATGCATGTCGAGAAGAACGTGGGTGAAAGTATCACTAGCACCCTTTTGAACATAAAAGGAAAGACAAAGGATCATTTGAAAGGAAGAAAAGATTTAATTGAGTTGGGCATACGCACAGAGCTTGGCCCGCAAGAACGTGGAAAACGCACATTCTTGCCTCCTGCCTGTCACACTCTGTCTAAAGAAGAGAAACATAGTCTATGCAGTACCCTTTACAACATCAAGGTGCCATCAGGTTACTCCTCAAACATAAGAAACCTAGTGTCCATGACAGATTTCAAATTAGTAGGAATGAAATCTCACGATTATCATGTCCTACTTCAAGAATTTTTGCCAATTGCACTACGTGGGATCTTGCCGGATGCTGTCAGACACACAATCACAAACGTCAGTGTCTTCCTCAAATCCATTTCGTCTAAGGTTCTTGATGTGGACACTCTGTCTAAATTACAAAAGGATCTTATTGTGACAATGTGCCAGCTGGAGATGTATTTTCCTCCATCGTTCTTCGACATAATGATACATCTCCTCGTGCATCTTGTAAGAGAGATTCTGATGTGTGGTCCTTTGTACCTTCGCTACATGTATCCGTTCGAAAGGTACATGGGTGTCCTGAAGAAGAAAATGAAGAACCGTCGTCACCCAGAGGGTAGTATTATAGAGGGCACTATCACAGAGGAAGTTGTAGACTTCTGCACCAATTACCTAGAAGGTGTCGATACCATTGGACTTCCACGTTCTAGACACGAGGGCAGATTGAAGGGTGTTGGCACGGTTGGAAGGAAACTGAAAAGAATTGACATAGACACTCTTAACAAAGCTCATTTAGTTGTGCTAAGTCATCTTGAAGATGTTGAACCATACTTTGATGAACACTTGTGTTTTTAAGAGCACAATATCCAAACATGAGTGACGTCAGACTACAAAATGAGCAGAATAGGACATTTGTCCGATGGTTCAAAGAGAGAGTGTTGTCCGATCAGTCCACGAATGTGCCTGAACTGATTAAAGTAGTTGCATTTGGACCAAATCTGGATGTAATTTCTTATGAGGGGTACGATGTCAACGGATTCACCTTTTTCACAGAACGTCAGGATCAGAAGTCAACGAATCAAAACAGTGGTGTAGAGCTTGAAGCTTATCAAAACTTATATGACGTCGGTGTCGTGGGTCATAGTCCTGTCTCAGTACAACAATCATATTTCGGTGTTATACAAGACATCTGGGTATTGGACTACAACAGCTACGAAATGTTGTGTTTTTCCGCTGTAACTGGGTTAACAACATTCATGGCTACCGTGAGGAGAGCATGGTATGAAACTGGTTGATCTGTCTAGAGCTACTCCCACGGTTGAGCCATTCGTTGTTGGGACGAAGGTTAAGCAGATATTTTATGTAACTGATCCCTGTAATCCTAGATGGTCTGTTGTGCTTAAAGGGAGAAGAGGAATAGTTGGTGTGGATGGTGTGGTTGATGAGGATGAGTATGATGCAGAAGATGAACCTCCAACTGTTCCTATTTCATTGGAAGAGGCTGAGGTCACAGGTCATCGTGAGTATATACGATCAGACCATAACGAGGGAATGTGGTTGAGAGATAATGGTGTATGTAAGTTATTACTATAAAAATTTATATGAAATTACCACTCTTTTATTTATTGCTTGTTTATGACCATTATGAAATGCTTAATTTAATTCAAATTGTATTTCAATCCTTGCAGGCATGGCTGATCAGGACATGGCTGATGCAGAGTTCGATTTATTTTGTCGTGAGGATGAGGAAAATGAGCAGCGAATGGTACCGGTCCCATCTACATCTGCCGCTGCTGCTGTTGCCCCATCCACATCTGCCGCTGCTACTGTTGTCCCATCCACATCTGCCGCTGATGCTGTTGGCCCTTCCATGAGTGCACCTTCTACGAGTGCTACTCAGAGACCCAGAGGTAGAGGTCCGACCCGTGGGTTGAAACTGCAGAAAGAGGATCAGATTAGTCTTCTGTGGGACCAGTATGGGAGGTATGGTGGGGGCAGCAGGTCAGAGTTCGGTAGTATGCTAGGGACTCTGGCCAGATCACATTGCTGCATCAACCACACATGGAAACAAGTCCCGCAAGAAGTAAAGGAGACCATCTGGAAGAAGGTGCAAGAACGGTACAAGATCCCAGAAGAAGTGAAGAAGACCGTTCTTTCTTTGGTGTCCGGCAAAGCTAAATCATTCCGCCACTATTTGGTTGAGCATTGGATCAACAGGGTGCCCCCACGTGAGCCTCCGCCGTATGTTGTGTACAACGGCATGATCACTGAAGAGGAGTGGAAGGAGTTCGTTGAGCGGCACGCCACCCCCGAGTTCAGGGTATGTTTGTGTGTACTCTTTTCTTAATTAATGCTCATAATGCTTTATCCCTGATTTTCTAATTAATTTCCTGTTGTACTTTCTTAACAGCAAGTACAAGAACAAGCACGGCAAAACCGTGAAGCTAATCTCTACCCCCACACCATGGGACGAAGGGGATATGTGGGCAGCCTCGAGGGATGGAAAGAAGCTGGTTTGCTGACACGGAGGAACGAGGATGGAAGTGAATGCCCGATCGAGGATGTCTCTGAGGCGAGGAGGGTGCAGATGTACATACTGGGACGCCAGAAAACGACCAGCGAAGGTCAGAGGATATTTCCTAATGCTGCGATGGAACAACTGGCTAACCAAATTGTAAGTATTTGAAAGTAGCTGTTAAATAATTTACTTATATACTCAAGTGTTTGTTGATCTTAAATTTAGTGTTAACTTCTTTGAAAATTGGACAGTACGAAGCGGCACAGAGAGGAGAAGTAGACTTACACGCTCCTCCTTCTCAAGACGACGCGCTCAATCAAATGCTTGGGAAGAAGGATCACCCGGGGCGTGTTAGAGGATTTGGGGAGAAGTACGTCAGAAGAACGTATTCCTGCCATCTGCTAGGAAGGGTCAGATGAGTGCTGCTGAAGTCGAGGCGATGGTAGAGCGTAAGTTCGCTGCTGAGCGCCAAGCTAATGACGAGAAACAGGCTGCTGAGCGCCGGGCTATCGAGGAGAGGCTGCAGGAAGCGTTGAATGCGATTGCACATGCGACTACTCAGCAGCAGCAGCTAGATCCTCCTCGACTGTCTTCCTCGTCTAGTTGTGCTCCGGCCGCTGACCCGTACCCGTTTGCCAACATCCAGGTTAACTTTGTTTAACTATTTTTCTCGTAAAATAAAGTTATTTAAATAGTATTAGATTGGACTCACTTATTTATTTCACGTATTATCTCTGTTTATTAAAGGAGCAAAAAAAATGTCGTCTCCAAATACCATTAGACGGGCACCCTGTAGATGCGGCCTACGGGACGGTGTTGCCATCAGGTCCACTCACGCTCATCAGTTTCGTACGTCTACCCCCATTCTACGCGCGTGTGACCTTGGACCTGATAGTTGATGGATTTGAGCATGCATACCTTCCGATGGCGTTTGACAACAAATGCACGCTGATCGAAGCGAAGGGAGACATATTGCCCTGGCCAGCATGTTATATTGTTGTCACCGATGAGGTAAGACTGTTTGACAACCATTTAGTATCTAATAAAATGCATTATTTAGCATTAAGTGTCTAATCTAATCTATTATAGATCCCTGAGCTTCCTCGCCGCGTAACCCGGCCCAGACTAGAAGAGACCAGCGCGCCGGCGAATCCTGAGATCCCTGAGCTTCCTCGCCGCGTATCCCGGCCCAGAGAAGAAGAGATCTGCGCGCCGGCGAATCCTGTCAGAAGTACAAGGGTATGTTCTAGATAATTGTTTAATGTTACTATAATAATCAATTAGTAATTATCTTTACATTGATGCTTTACTGTTTGTGTGTGAAGGGTAAGAATCCAGTGAGTCGGGGTGCGAAAGGTAAGAATCCAGCGCCCGTCCGGGGTCGCACCAGGACTTCTGAGGCGCCTAAAAATAAGCTCACACTGCCACAAAAACTTGTTAATGTTTTGGGGCCCAAGCAGATGAATCTCTACGACAAGATCATGTTGAAGTCATCTCAAACTAACAACTTCATGATGACGCTTCCAAAGTCGATGTTTCACTACGAAGAAGATATGATGACGGCAATCAACTTTGAGGACATCAGAGAGATGATGTGTGGAGATTATCTGAACATTAACATTATTCAAGCTTATCTAAAGTAAGTGTTCTTTCCTCATACTGTAAAAACATATAGAATAAGTATCTATGAAGTTGCATTGGCTAACTTTTTATAGTACATGTGATATAATAGATGTCTGCTTGAGAGATGTGCTGAGAAGGACATGACCTCCATTACTGCGGTGTGCCCGGAGCGTTTATCGTACGACTCAGTCACTAGGGACCCGGGGAGGTTTTGTGAATACATGATTCATTGCTTCAATGTTGTTGATCAACAGAATAAATTATTCATTCTAATGCCGTATCACCAAACGTGAGTTCTAATATAAAATTACATACTAATTAGCTAACTTTTTTACCTTCATTTCTCATTTCATTTTGTATTTGACATTGTAGCCACCACTGGGCTTTGTTTATATTCTGCGCTGCCACCGCTACTCTGCTCGTTCTAGATCCACTAGGGCAGTGGACAGAATTCAACACTGAAGACTTAATCAAAGAGTAAGTTTTTATTACTATTTAATTGTTTGTAAGTTTTTTGAACCAAAATTAATGTACTTGTTCATTTTGCTAAACGCTTTTGTTAATATATGTAACAGTTGTTACAAAAAAACCCCTCAGGGAGAGTTTGGTGATTTGACCGTCAATTACATCAAGGTTTGGTAATTCATGTATTTCATTCGTGCTGCTATTATCTTTGTACAATTGTTTTACATTTGTGAATTTTGGTGATTTAGTGCCCTACCCAAAAGGATTCTAAGAGTTGCGGGTACTACGTGATGCGGTATATGTACGAGTTCTGCGGGTACTTCCCAAGTTTTAAGAATGATATTGACAAGGTAATACGAACGCTGTCTTGTATTTAATTCTTTCGGCAGATTTTTTGTGTCTTTATCTTAATCTCATTATGTGTTCCATTCCTTTTCTTGTTGCAGATTAAAGAGCATTATGCCAGATTCAAGACTTATGCTCCTGCCGACTTGTTGCATGTCGGAGAGAGCATGGCAGCCATGTTTATGAGAATGGAGTGGTAGACTAGCTAGCTCTGATGCTGTAACATATATTTTTTGTTAGTTGCTGCTCTGATTCTGTTAGTTGCTGCTGCAACAGATTATATTGTGTAACAAATTATATTTTTTGTTAGTTGCTCTGATTCTGTTTGTAATGAATTATGCTAGCTGCTGCTGTAACAGATTCTAGCTGTTGTATTGAATGTTTCTGTTGCAATTGTGCGCAGAAATAAATTTGCAATTGTTATCTCTGTTGCAATTGTGTAACAGATTGAATATGTTACAGATTTTCGATCTGGTGCTTTATTAGATGTTATCTCTGTTGCAATTGTGTAACAGATTGAATATGTTACAGATTTTCGATCTGGTGCTTTATTAGATGTTATCTATGTTGCAATTGTGCGCAGAGAATGAATTTGTGTTGTTGGTATTTGATTCAGGTGGTTCAATTGTGCAGTTTCTGCCCTCTGTTGCTTATCTATTACAATTCTGTCTCTATTGCAATTGTGTAGATTTGTAAAAAAAAAATAATAATAAAAAAAATTACACTTTAGATTACGGTTCTAACAATAACCGTAATCTAAAGTCCTTTGGGCGCGCGCGCCAAAAGACTTTAGATGACGGTTATTGCCAAAACCGTCATCTAAAGTGTTGACTTTACACTACGGTTATTTGTAAAACCGTGATCTAAAGTCTTTTGGTTCGCGCGCGCCAAGGACTTTAGATCACGGTTTTACAAATAACCGTAATGTAAAGTCAATGACACGCGGGCCGGAAAAGGGACTTTAATTACGGTTTTAAACCGTAATTAAAGAAACGCCATCTTTATTGACGCCCACGTAGATTACGGTCCAGAACCGTAATTATACACAGTTTTGGACCGTAATTAATGGGTCGCGTTCCACCAGTGACGCCTCTTCCCTTTGTGGTCCTTGCCAGCCTGTCTGCCCCTGATGTTGGCCTCTACCAGTAGAGCAACATCTGTCACATCTCTGAAGGTCCGGTGACGAAGGGGTGTCACTACGGACCTGATGTCTGGTCTGAGCCCACTCTCAAACTTACGGGCCTTCCTATGCTCATCTGGCTCTAGGGCATACTTCGAGAGAGTCACAAACTTCCTCACGTACTCCTCGACTGTCATATCTCTCCCCTGGCGCAGCCGGTTATACTCTTTGATCTTCTGATCCTTGTAGACATCCTGATAGAACTGCTTGTTGAACTCCAAGCAGAACTGATCCTAGGTCCAAGGCTGAGGATGCCTACCCATCACCATACGCCACCACTCCTTCGCCTCCCCCTTAAAGAGGAACGTGGCGAAGTCCACCTTCTGATCGTCCTCTGAGCCCATCACTCTAAGCAGGTCCTCCACCTCAGTAATCCAGTGGCTCGCCTCCTGAGGGTCACCACAACCGTCGAAGGAAGGCGGCTTCTGCTTCATAAACTCCTGAAGCGCCCTGACTCGGCCTCCCACAGCATTCGCCCCTGCTGGGCCTACGCCACTAGCTCCTCCACCAGCTCCCCCAGCAGCTGCAGCCATCGTTTGCATCAACTGCGCCACAAACTGCTGCACTGCATGCGCAACATCTCCCTGAGGGGTCACTGGTGTCCTACGAGCAGGCATTCTGAGATTCACAAATCCAAAACTTGTCAGAACTGACTCAGACTTCAAACTACTGTCACAACTGAACCTCACACAAGAAAACACAACCACAGACCCTAAAGAAAGCCAAACCTGGCTCTGATACCACTAAATGTAACACCCCTAAAACCGGCCTAAGAGTTAAGGGTATTACACGCCGCGTATTACTACCTAATAACGCAAGGCTCTAAAACACTCATATGCAATAAAGGCCCAAAACAGAGTTTCCATAAACATTGTAAACCAGAGTACTCAAATACAGCGGAAGTAATACAAAATCCCGAACACATGATCCAAACAGAAACAGTGGTCTAAACAGAGTAAGGCCCGAAGGCTACAAGTCTGGGTAAGTATATCAAATAACAAATGAGCTAAGACATAAACCAAGCTCCAGAAACTGAATAAGTGATCCTTGCTGATCAATCTGCAAAAATTTTAAAAGAAGGGGAGTGAGCACACAACTATGCCCAGTAAGCAGCGACCGTCATCAGTAAGGTCGCTCAAAACAATTGAAATCAGAAGGAAGAGAAGATAAACATATATCCACAATTCTCAAACAGTCAGAAGCTTTCAGAAAATAGAAATAGAACAGATCACAAGAGTTCCCGATTCAGAACCCATTAGAGTTCACGAACAGAAAGGGGACACAGTACAATGCACACACTCAGAAGGGTCGAAGACCCATAGACCATAACAGGTCTCTCGGCAACGCAGAAATGACTCAAAAGAGCCAAAGGGTTCGTCAACCCCACAGAACAGAAAGGGAATGACCCACACTCAGAACGACGTCTACATGGTATACCACGGAATAGCTCGACCCAGCCATTCACGGCTCAGAAACAGAGTAAAGTGCCCCAAAACAGAAGGTTTGCAAAACAGAAGCAACCTTGCATGAAACCATGCTAAAACACTTATAATACAGTTGTAGGAACTTAGAGGAGTCCAACTCCACAAACGGCACTCAAATCGGAGTTCAGACGGAGAAGTTATGCAGAAAACAGAGTAGTGTCTGAACTTGTGTCCGGACGTCGAAGTTCAGACGCAAGTCGAGACTCAGAAACCAGAATAGTCAAATGTCTGAACTTGTGTCCAGACATCAATGTTCAGACACAAGTCGATTTGAAATCAGATAGGAAATTTCAGAGTGTCCGAACATCTGAGTTCGGACTGATGTTCGGACGGGTTTTACGAAAGAGTTACGCGGAAGGTCCGACCTTGTGTCCGGACATCAAAGTTCGGACACAGGTCGAACTTAAATCAGAGGAGAAACTAAGGGTGTGTCCGAACATCGAAGCTCGGACAAATGTTCGGACATACCCCGAATTTTGAAAATCAGAAAGGCAAAACACACTGTCCGAACTTCAAAGCTCAGAGGGAAGTTTGGATAGTGCGAAAACTATAGATTTCAGAAGACGAACAGAGCAGAAAAACAACGCAATTCGACACCACGAATCGTCAATTCAGAACATACACCAAATCAGTTATAAATACAGAAGACCATGGGGGTTTAGCCATTCAGAAACGTAATTTAAACAGCCAACAACAACCACAATCCGCACACAAATCAGATGACAAAACCTTGCAAACCCCATGACTGAACTTCCATACCGAATCAAGCAACCACCTACCTCAATTAGAAGAATGATACCGAACCGAGACCGAAGGCGAAATCCACGCAGGGCAACAATCCGATACAGACCAACAGCCACTGAATTCCATAATCAAAATCCCAGAAATCATAAAACACTCGAAGGACCTAGAACCATTCAAGACCCAAAATCTGCAATACAAACCTGAAATCGAAGACCAGGCGAATTACTCTGCAGTAGAATCTCAATCTGATTGCAGCCGACGACCACTGATTCAAACACAATCAGAACCCTCAATCAGAGACTAAAAAAAAAACAGATGAAACAACGAAGACCCGTTTCTGCAATACCAACCTGATAACGAAGAGGGCACCACACCGCAACGAAGATCGCCAATCTGATTGCAGCAGTAGGACCGGAATTCTCAACAGAGGAGAAATTTAGAGAGAGAGGAAGGAAGAAACTGCCGCTCAGCACCACGATAGAGAACGCTCCTCACGATTGACTGACGTGAAGAGAACAATCAGAATAGAAATAAATTAATTAAGGTTCCTCTCCTTATTAACCTAATTAAAACAATTACCTTAATTGTTTTAAGCAAAGACCTCCTTGCCCTTGACATTTGAAGGAACGCCGACAAAGTCCCACTGACATAAGTAATGTAATCCAACTTAGATACAACAATTATAAACCGGACATAACATAAGGTATGAACTATGGGTTATAACATCAACCATTTCCATCCATGGTTCTAGGTTGTTTTGGAGGTTAAAAGGAGTGTGATTCTCGGCTGTAACAAGGGAAGAAGGAGGAGAATTATAATCTTGAACTTTTAAGGTAAAAATGTGCTTTAAGAACTTATCTTTTCTTTCCTTTCATTTCCGGTTGGAAAACCTGATATCTTAGGCTTATAATCTTCTTCTTAACATGCTTTGAAATACCCCAAATCTTATTATCATTATAAAAAAATTATTTAATTGAAAATAATCCAAATATAAATCATTTCACGTACGCATGCAAACCCATGCATGAGAACGTTACGTAAAAATAGTCGTTTCACCAGAACCTAAAAAAAGACGCCTAAGAACATAGATCAAGCATGACCTTGTATGACCTTCTAAACTCAAACCAAATGGTCATACACTCTTATAAATAATAGATAACATATTCCCTAGCTATATTCAGTCAAAAACGCAAGACGATCGGAGTGCTCGTGCACGCCCCTTAAACCACGAAAGCCCGGAGGAGTGCCAAGTGGCCGAACTCCTATAAATTAATTCTTAGAGTTCCTAACATCATTATTAACCATCCTAAGAGAACCCACGAAGTGGTTTCTCAAAATTCAACAAAAACCTCAGGAGGATTTCTTAACGCTGCCTTTTTGCCCGGGAGTGTCCCGATGGCCCGTAAATTATGTCATGGGTTGATGTACCCCATATAACTCAATTTAACATCTTAATATATCATTATTTACTATAATAAGTGTTTAAACACTTGGAACTCATAAAGACAAGTTATTTCCCAAAATTTCCTTAGAGCACAAAAACACACCTTCGGTGTCACTAAACGCGTTTTTACGCAATTACCTTGTAGTTTTTCACATGCCACGAATTAAGAATCTTAAATAGGGTTAAAAATGACCCTCTAATTCAATTAACGGCAGTGTCAATAAGTCTCTATAGGGGCCGATTTTCAGTCCAAAACTAGTATAAAACTTACATTAAAAACTAATAAAAGGCATAAGACATGGTGACTCACCTTCCCATGTGCTATAATACTTAATGGCAAAGGAAAGTAGGTCTCATTTGACCTCCATGATGTCGAAATAATGCAAAGAAACAAGGCCATGTTAGTAGACAAAAACAAATGCTAAAAGTAAAAAGTAGATTCTTATTCCACCTTTTTGATTTCTTATAATTCAAGTGACCTTCCTTGCTTGCCCTTGGATCTTCATGCGATTGAGACACCACATTAAGCCTTGAAATCGGCCACCTACAGGAAGAAGAACAAGTTACAAACATTGAAAAATCAAAGGAATAAAGCCTTACCTAACTTACCTTGTCTTCTAGCCCACATTATTTTCTTCCACCTTGCCTTGTCACACCACATGGCCGAACATATGCATATAACATGGGCATTTATTGATCCAATAACCTATGGGATAAACAAATGGAAAGGTTAGTCAAATTAACATTAAAATAAACAATCAAAATTCCTTTCCAATTTGCATTCTCTTATTCCTACGTGAGTGTAGCCTCATTCTTTCCCTTGCACACTCCATTGCCGATTTGGTAAGGCTCTCAACTCTCTCTTCTTCCATCATCTTCATCCTTTGAAGCTCCTAAGTCCATTAATGGAGTTTTAACTTCTATCTTCATCTTTAACGTAATTTCCTAGCATTTCTTGTCAAGCCTTGAAGCAAAACTCTTCCTAGCTTAACAACAAGAATTCGGCATCACATATACTCCAAGGAGTTGTCTAAATCAACATTAAACCAAGGAGCATCTCAAGGTTTTCTTAAGGTAGTTTTCATGCTTGAAATCCTTAAAGCACATTTTTATGTGTAACCAAGTTCTTCTTCTTCTAAGGTTCTTTTCTTTCTTCATTTTCATGAGGAAAGTTTGTTCTTCATCCATCTTAGGTGTGCCGAATTTATAAGGAGAAAGCTTAAGGTAAATCCTTGGAAAACTACTTACAAATATACTTAAGATCTTTATTGAACATCTAACTCCTAAAATCCTTCACCACTTGCATATAACCGAAGTGGAGCATCAAAATTTCTTTGGAGAAAGCTTGGAGATTCAAGAAGAGTTCAAGCACTTAACCACCTTTATTAAGAAGTAAGTTTACTAAGCTAATATTTATGTTTTAAGCTTGGTTAAGCTTCTAAAAATATACAAAAATTATGTACATCTACTAGGGTATTTAAAACCGAAACTATATGGTATAATATACCAAAAATATAATCTATAACATATATGGAAAGTATTTACCTTAAGACACATTTTTGTGTCACAAAATTTATTTATGTTACATACCAATTCAAGCCGAATTGTCAAGGGCAAAAATACTCCATTTTGAGCTAGGAAGCAATACAAACATTACAATAATTTTACATGTATATAACTCCTATGAATTTATGTATAACTATTTTGACATATAAATCCACTTTTATATACTATAAGGTCACTATTTAATTATGGCCGAATGGTCTAAGTGATAAATAGGTTTTAATGGTCTACTTAAGTATATAAACTTATATTATAAATTTTGGAGAGTTAAAAATATTTTATTAGTGCTTAAATGGCTAATTAATTAAGTTATGTGGCTAAAATGTAATTTTTACAAAGTTTGGTGCATATACCATAAAAACCGAGAGTTAAGGGTGTCCTTGGGATGAATATGATATAATATAATGTAACACCCCATCCAACAACAAATACATAACAACAGTCTGCAGCGGAATACACACCTCATCAAATAACTCAACTCGTTGGTGTTACACGCCGTTAACCACCCACGTGGTTAACAAGGCTAATACACATACATTGTACCGGTCTGATGGGCTAAATTCCCGAGCGACTACACATTACTATCCTGTTCCATTAACAACAATAACAACATACACCTTTCAACTGTACCGAGTACTCACAAACTGATGCCGATAACAATTTCGGTCTTACTACGCCTACTGTATATATACAACTGAAACGATTACCCATGAACTACATCTACCCCGTCCTACTCTCGAACGGCTTCCAGCTCTCTGTACCTGAAATAGGAAAAGAAGAGAAAGGGTGGCCCCCAAGGGCTCAGCACCTTTGCTGTATGGTATCCCGCAGCCCACATGCTACCGGGCCACGCACAACTAATTGTCGTCTTAGCATGCGGTTGATTATATTAAATCATGCATGCGACTGTAAACACACAACGCATAATCATTTCGCCTCAACGGCTCAACAAATGGATGATATATCCTTACTTAATAAGTCACTCATAGTAACCCTTATCCCTAGAGTGTTCCTCCTCTATGGAGCTACTTCCTTAATAGACGACACTTACCCTTAAATCGGGTTATCCTTAAACGCCTCTTTTCTCAAACTGGGATTCATATCCATGATCCACATACTCCACATTTTACAACATATAACATTCACTACATAACATCACACAACAACACTTTGCACGTTTCAACGTGCACAACATAACACTGCAATAGATATTGCATCACAACAAAAATACATAACATAACGGGAATGGTTCTCTTAGGAACCGACCCAAACATTGTTTATACACTGGTGAGCCTAGAGAATGTTGCCAGTCTCATGATAAGCTCGTTATACAATAACAACAACACTCATTACCGTCCTAATAGTTGGACGAGTAACTTAAGTTAGGGCGGTTCGGGTTTGGAGGCCCGAACACACCACACAAACACATGTTCCCCCTAAACCGATCATAAGTCAGAATAGCTAAGCTTTGGAATAAGCTAATGGGAGATCATAACCCGTGAGGGAACAACCATAACAAAGAGAAGGGTAAGGCTAAGAAGGATACCCTCTCCCAAACAACGCGCGACCGGCCTAACCGGATTCCTCACCACTGTTAGTACATACTTACTTTTAGATATTAGTTAGAACCCCACTATGGAGCCTATCACATAACAACACTACAGTATTACACTGGGTTAAAATACAAGGGAGATCCCTACATTCACAAACACATGTCACACAATTAACACACGCATAGCCGTGGTTAGAACGTCCCATGGTTCGGGTCGTTTAATCCGAATACCGAACTCTCATGTGATCCTAGACTCAGTTAACTAAGGTTAACACTTCCGAGGTTAAATGGTATCGGAGTTGAACACGCCACATAAATGAATTACTGTAAACTCATTACATGTTTAATCTTACAACGTGGCAAACTACAGAAAAACACATGGCAACAGCCGGTGTAATCCGGTAGGACACAGGTTGCAAGAAAACCATACCTGTCACCGGAGTCCACTTTATCACGTCCACTAACGTTCCTCGAGCAATTCTCGAACAACTGATAACATTACATGTACTTTTATTAACATCGGGGTAGCACGATCATTTAATGTCTAATGCTTATAACTTTTCCCCGTTAACTTAGTTACATAACTTTACAATTTTAACTTGATTTACTTTCACATTTTATTATAACTTTTCACCCACTTAATTCTCATTAAAACTCACCTAACATGTCCTTAACAACTTTATAACATCATTACCTATCAATCCCCATCATTACATATCATCTCCTAACCTTAAACAAACTCTTTTTTTTTTTACATACTTTGGGCCGTCCGACCCACCGTCCGACCCACAACTGGGTCGGACCGTTCCAGAAACTTTTCCCGTCTTTTAAATACACCTGTCCGACCCATGTCCGACCCAACCATCTGGGTCGGACCATTCCAGAGACTTAGAACACACATGTCCGACCCATGTCCGACCCAAGACCTCTGGGTCGGACCATTCCAGAAACTCCAACCGGTGACTACAACAGAGCTGTCCGACCCACCCTGGGTCGGACCACTGGGTCGGACAACACCAGAAGTTGTCCAAAACTTGTCAAATTTTCTCCAAACTTTTCCTCAAGCCTCCTAATGTGTTCTAACATCATTTGGCACATCAAACACACCCTTTAGCCATATGCTTAACTCTTTAAATCACTCACCAAAACCATTTTATCATTCACAAATTTCTTACAAAATTCCTAGCACTTGGGATGTTTTCTCCTTAAGATTTATAAGTGGTAGTTCACCAATAATGACCACTACACCAAGGTGTTTCCTCTACACCTTAACATCTTCTCTCAACTTCTTTCTTACTAACTAAACCTCCTTTTTCACATCTGACCTAAACATCACTTATTCCTTGGATATTAACATTACCTAAACCTTAAACAAACTTCTCCAAGACTTTAATACATTCACAAAAACACTCATTGAATCCTTAGAACTTCCAAGATAACACCTAAATTCTTGTATCACTCTAAATCACCTTAATACATGTTTTCTTCCTAAGTAAAACATTTGTTCACCTTTACACTTCGATTTCAACCAAAACACTTACTTAAAAACACATTGAACTTCTTACACATTTTCCAATTTTTCCATAGCTTCTCTTGTATATACTCACATCCAAACACTTAGGTTTTTACCTTATTTCATTCAAGAACACCTAAAATCCATCAACACATTTTTATACACAAACTTCACACATTTAGCACTACATCACACATATAGTGCATAACTTAAATTGCTTGGCACTTAGGCCCTTAAATAACATGGCCTTAGGCCCTTAAATTCATAAACCTTAAACACTGAATTTCCCACATAAATAATGCCTTTGACCTGCAAATACACCCAACAATCATATGCCCTTAATAAACTCCTGAGAGCATTTTACTAGCTCATTTGCCATTGGCTCTTTAGGTATTTTATTAAGCAAATCAAGCTCATTTTCCTAAGGTATTTAACTACATTGAGATAGTTTTGTTTACCTCTTTTTTCCTCATAACTTCTTTCTTGTTTCCTGTAAAACCGGTGGGATGTTTGGTTGTTTGTCAACTTCTAAACAATGTACACATAATAGAATGAGTATTCAAGCATCATGCTTCATCTCATTGTAAACCCTAGTTCATATATGTTTTAAGGTATTAAAATGATTGTTTTACCTTGGAATGGAAAGAGAGCTTGAATGAGTATCAAGAGAGGACTCCAACTAGTCCATGAAAGCTTGGAATGAAGCTAGAACAAGCCAATATAAGAGCACCATTAATGGTGAATTTCGGACAACAACAAAACATGGAGGAAATGTCATTTTTCTTTGAGTTTCCTCACCTTGAAGCAAAGGAGAATGACAAGGCATGAAAATATGAGCTCAAGCTCCTTCAATGGTGAATCTTCATGGCACCAAAATGGAGTTCTTGAAGATTGAAAAGATAGGAATGAAGAGCTTACTCTAACTAAGACAACGGTAGTCTCGGAATTAAATTCGGAGCATGGAATCATAAGTTACAAGTAAAAGGAGATGGGATATGAATGGTTCTGTTGGAGAACGAGATTGAGAAGGGAGGATGAAGATAGGTGACGGTGGGAACCAAGGAGAAAAGAGAATGAGGTGAGAGAGTATACTTTGAAGATATTTATGTTAAAAGCAAAAGTAACCTTTTACTTACTTTTCTTTCTTTCTTTTAATTGGCTAGCCAAGTGTGATGACTCACACCCACAAAACCGTACCCCCCCTTACACATTAGAGATATTTATGGTCTTTGTTGACCAAATATTTGACTTATGTTGACTTATAACTTAAACTAGCACTATTTGAGCACTATTCACAAAACAAGGCACATATTTGTGAAACTTTTGATTTCCCTTGATATAGACTTCCAAATGTGATACTATATAGTACACATGTTAATTAAAGAGTAATGATGGACATTTAGCCATTCAAAACTCATTTACAAGACAATTTTTCAAAAACGTGCTTTAAGACTCCTTAAAGCACTTTTTGTGTTTTAACTTGTTTTCAAGCTTGGTTTTCTTTGGTATTTGATTTAATATGTTCATTAACATATTTATAAGGTATAGGTATGACCATTAGGTCTTATACAAATTTATCCCAAGCTTAGAGCACATTTTTGCTCATATTGACTTTAAGGTATTTTCTTGTTTTTTTATTTGGTTTAACTGTCCACCAAGGTTTCCTAAGGACTTATTTAGCCTTATTAAATCATAATTGAATATTATTAAGTCTTGGTAGGCTCTTTGGGTCCAAACCAAGTTCACTCATAGCTTAGAGCATGTTTTTGCTCAAACTGTGTCTTAATGCTTTATTGCATTTACTATGGTTTAAACTGTTCACTAATGTTTCTAAGGCACTTTTTAGCCTTTACATACCATAGTTTGATATTTAAACCACATATCAAGGTTTGGGGTATTTCAATCTACCCCCCTTAAAAGAACTTCGTCCTCGAAGTTCACACTTTCCACACATCATTAGATTAGAACACAGGAATCACTTGGAAATAAACTTCCATAACCAAACACACTTTACATCACAACCTCGGACTTAATGGTCCGGGCAACACATTCACATCCACACATGACATAACATATTCACATGATAACCTCGGACTCAATGGTCCGGGTATCTTAACAACATTTACACATACATAACAACCCCTTAGACTCTCTGGTCTTGGTAACATAACACATTTAGACACATAGGTCTTGATAACATAACAGCCTTTAGACACATAGGTCTATGTAACACAACAACATGTAGACTCATTGCTCTTAATAGCATACACTTTTAGAACTCGAGGTCAAAATAACATTTATTACACATACTGTGGAGGGTGATATTTTGGTATAGAGGGGGGTCTATCTAAATATGGTCTGACTGAAAAGCCAAGATCCTGGAAAATGCCATTTTGTGGAGGGTGAAAACCCGTTATTTATGGCAGCCCTCAAATACCTACTTAATCGTCCGTCTTTCCCAGAAAGCATAATGGGGGTGCAAGTGTGCACTACACCCGCTCTCGATGGGCTCCACGCGGACTTATGCCTCTGTAAGGTGGAGTTGACTAGAGTCGCCACCTAGTTTGACCTAAGGAACTAGGAAGGGAAGAAGAGGGTTCTAAGAACCGTTAGTTGACTCTGAGATTGTTGCCTGTGGATAGGACTTATCTGGTCAGATCAGAGATTCTATTGTGGGTTCGCACTGGGTTACACCCCTTAGAAGTGGCAACGACCACTTCGGATTGGTGCCCGAGGAAACCTCGGTCTCCATTGTCGGGATTGCCTTCTTTCAAAACCTTATTAGAGAGATTCATTTAAAGCCAAAGGATAGGATTTGGACAGGAGGAGGGAAAGAGAGTGGATGAGGCGAGCTTTTCTGCCAAGCTAGCGCCAAAGGGAAGTTGGTGAATTCAGATGAGTATAGAATGAAGATTTCGGAAGAGTTTAAGGCTTGGAGTCTGATGGTTTGAAGTTTGTGGGAGTCGAAGAAGGGAGAGTTTCGAAAGGTATGAAGAACACCTTAGAGGGGGAAAATGGCTTTTTGTTTGGAATGGGGTCGCACCCTAGATGGGCTGCCTACGTACTCACTCCATGCTGAGATCAGACCTTATGTAGTTCAGGATTTTTTGGGATTTTGGAAGTTTTGATGTTTGAGGGTTTTTAGAAATGCTTGATGTGTGGGGTGTTGTAGTCTGTGAGACGCTCGGGTCTATGAGACGTTTGAAACCTTGAGAAGTCGAAGTCTGTGAGACATTCGGATCTGTGAGACGCTCGGGTCTGTGAGATGCTCTGGTCGTGAGATATTCGAATCATTGGGATAACAAGTCTGTGAGACGCTCGGGTCTGTGAGATAATACGGGGTTTTTTGGAGGTGAGATGGCCGAGTGAAAAATGGCATTTTGATGGATGTGGGGTCGCACCCTCTGTGGGTTGCCTACGTACTCAACTCCTGTTGAGATCAGACCTTACGTAGTTCAGATTTTTTGGGTTGTGGAAGTTTTGAGGTTTTGAAGGGTTTTGAGATATTTGAAGTTTCGAGAAGTTTCGGGTTTGAGACGCTAGTCTGTGAGACTCTCGGGTCTGTGAGACATTTGAAACCTTGAGAAGTCGAAGTCTGTGAGACGCTTGGGTCTGTGAGACGCTCGGGTCTGTGAGACGCTCAGGTCTGTGAGACATACGAATCATTGGAATGACAAAGTCTGTGAGACGCTCGGGTCTATAAGACATTTAGAGTGTATAGGAAATTGGAATGAAATTGGAACTGAATTGAAATCGAAGTTGAATCGGGGTTGAATGAATATTGATTTGAATTGGATTTGAAAAGGATTTAGATTTGAATGAGTTTGGAATTGAACTGAATTTGGATTGGATGAGTTTGGATTTAAATTGAGATTGAGATGGATTTGATTTGGAAATTGAGTTGATATGGATTTGAATTTTTTGGGCTGCATTTGAAATGATTTTTGGACCTCAAATTGAATTGAATTGGTTTGGGCCAAACAGACTTCATTTAGACCGAATTGAATTGATTTGGATCAACTTGAATTGATTTGGGCTGAATTGAGATTATAATTAGAATTGGGCCGGCGGATCGAGTCTTGGGCTGAATCAAGTTTTGGGCAGAAATGGAGATGGGTTTTGGTTGAAGTTTTGGACCGAAATGGATTTGGGCTGATTTGGGTATGGGCCATATTTGAATTTGGGCCTGATTTGAAAATGAATTTTTGGACCATGAAATTGTATTATTTTTTGAAGTGCATTTGGACTGGTTTGAGAAGTGGAATTGGGCTGATTTTTGGATTGAAGTAGAATTTGACCGATCAAATTTTGAATTTGATTTTTATTGATTGTGAATTTTATTCTGACAATTAGGGGATGATTTGGAAAATTTTAAGGAAAATAGGTATTCCTCGCATGGACCGTGTCTAGGACCCGTATTCATGGAGGATACCCCAACCTAAAGCTTTTCTACAAAGGGGTGACCTATGGGCTAACTAGGGCTTCTTGTGAAATCTATCAAACAATTAAAGCGAAAACGCTAAAAACAGAAAAGGGACCAAGCACAATAGACATAAAAAATATCAATGAGAGTAGTGAAATGAAACAAGATTTAGCAGTTAAACAGGGTGGTCTCAAATGAAGACTAAATTAGAATCATGCTTTGAATCGGTTTGTAAATCAAATCTATCCGCAAGAGGCAAACAACAATGCTAGGAATGTAGACAAGTTGTTGATCACAGAAAACTAACCGACAGGGTGGCCTGCCCCCGGTTTATTATTCAACCAAATATAAGAAAAGGGTCTCGGCTGAATTGGCTTATGATCCTATCCCACCGATGTGTAATCAATAAGAAATTCATATCCACAGTGTAAACACGTTGAGCCCATCCGAGAAGTATCCAGCCCCGTAAGTGCAACACTATGACCAATTTGCTTGATTCAACGTCAAACTCCAAGTGAAACAACCGCAGCTCAAGTCTCGTTGATTTTTGTAAGTACCTCAGTCAAAAATAAAGCAAAGTAAGGAGTAAATACACTGAATGGAATTGAGCATATGTCTTAAAGGACAACATCAAATCGAGCCACAAATACAATAATCTAAGCGAGCCCAAGCTCTATGATGAATGACCTTAACAAAAAACTTATATCCTGCTCGGTGAAAGACAACCCAGTAATCACATGAACAAATAGACATGGGCTTCAACGGTCAAAAAGAGGCAAACACCGATCCTCAAAGTCCTACGACCCCAAGAAAAGAGGGGTAACCGTAGGTCGAAGAATCCACTGCCCAAAGGCACTTACAGAAAGGTATTAATGTGCTTGTAATCAGCAAATCAAATCTGTCCGAGAAATCCATAATCAACAAAGGGAGTTTGATGACTGCGGTAAAAGCATAAACTAATTCATAATGAAAACAAAGTCAGCCCCATCAATAAGAATTAACAATCTCAGTTCCTTTTTTATTTGTTCAACACCAAAGCGTGATGTTTTTTTTTTTGTCAATGTCTAACACCAAAATATGCCGGCCAAACTGAAAGAACCAAACAAGGCGAATGAATAAGTACCGCACAACCACATAATAAAAGTTTTCCAAGCATTTCAGATTAAAAGGCAATCAGTGTAACTCATTCTACCTGAGTCTCAACAGAAACAACTCTTGAGCCAACGCCTTAAACAGATTTCGATTAGTAGGCTCACGAGCGATGCTCAGAGATAAAATGATATCACCGTTCATACTTTCATTAGGACAGGTGAGCATGACTGAAAACTCAAATCGCTAAATGCCAGACAGACACAAACCAATTCCGGTAAATTGACCGGACATACAAAATGGATTCATCAATTGGATTCATCGGTCAGATTTGACTGTCAAAACTTGCAGACAAACAGATAACATGGATTTTAAGGTGGAATCGTGACATGCACTAATTAATAACTAAACAAGATAAGTTTCTATCATTAACGAGATAATGATCTTCTCGGCCTCAAGAAATGGAAAACAACGAAAAGTAAACAGTTACCACCAGATCTGAATCAGACTATCTAAGATAACCAAGCTTCAAATATATAAGACCATGCTCCACTGAAATGTAGTCATGAACGGAGGGTTACGTCATTACCCAAAAAACGAAGAGCTCTTACTCACCTTCTTTATAATTAAGCCGCAGATGACTTTCGAAGGTGGGCAACGAAGGTATTAGCAAGAGGAATTATGAAGTCGATCAGCCGAATCGTCCAGGAAAGAACAAAAAAAACAATCGATCTCAGTGGAAAATGAAGCTAAATACCAGTGTGAAAGGTTGGGGTAAGAAGAAGGCTGGAAAAAACCCAAACGGGTCTGAGGATTTCAGACTTGAATACGTCACTTACACTGTTTGGAAAATGAGATCAGAATCGCGAGAGTAATTAGTAGGCAAATGGGTACTCTGATGGAGAGTAAGGCTTGGTGGGTTTCGACAGATTCGGGAAAGCCATTCTTGCGAGCTGCTTTTTCTTTGTGTACATTTAGTCTGAAAACAAGAGAGAGCTGGTGGGAAACGGTGGTAGCATGCTTGGTGTATTTTGAGTGACAAAAGAATCGAGGACTGAGGTGAGGAACCGATGGGTTTTTCCCTTTCTCTTTTGAATCAACGACATGAAGAACTGAAGTGACGGCTCCATTTTTCGCCAGTTTGGTGGGCAAAGTATGGGGAGTGAAGAGAATAGAAGAGTGCAGCAGCTCATGTGTTTATTGTTGCAGGTGAGTAGGTGCAGAAGAGGCGTGAATGAAAGGATGAAGAAAGCGCAGAGCGTGTATGCATCATGTTCGCCGGATTGTTGCAGAATGCTAAGAGTAAGGAGGAGAAGAGCATGGATATTCTTGTTTTGCCAGTTTGGGTGCAGAATTACCGTGAGGAAAAGAATAGAGAGTGCAGAGCATATTGTTCCCTGTTGCCGGTATGGGTGCCAATTTACCGTGAGGAAAAGAAATGGAGATAGTAGAGCATATTGTTCCTTGTTGCCAGTATGGATGCAAATGAATCGTGAAGAAGAAGATGGCGGATTGATCGGTAGACAGTGGGAAGAACAATGAGTATGTATGAACATGAGGAGAGGTTTTTTTGTGGGATTGGTGTCGGCTGGTACATGTTGCTGTTTTTAGGGTTACTATTGCTTCAGTATTTATAGAACATTTTAGGCTTTGTTAGCATAGGATAATCAAGACTTAAAAAAAACCTAAATATATACAAGCTTATATCAGACTCGAACTCATTACCTCTTGCCCATGTACACCTGTTTTTGACCAAATACACCAGCGAATGAACTTATAGCAAATGTGAGCATAGAAAAACGTTATAGCATGTGAATAAAATGCTCAAAAACACTAATGTTTCACAGTAAAAATGAAGTGTTTGTTTATATATTTTTTTAAAAAAAAAAGCATGAAATAATAAAAATGGAGACAAGATCATATAAATAATAATAAAGGTAGTAAAATATACATAAAATGATGAAAGTGATTCTAACAGTGATAATGATAAAGAACAAAAAATAATGATGAATACTAATAATAAAACACAAGTAAAATACAATCAAAGAAGATAAGCTAACATTGTAATACATAACCTAAAACCCAAACAAAAACGAATACAAACAAATAAGTGAATAGAACAAAACTGACTAACATGAAATAAATCGAACATAAAATGGTAAAAAGTAACTAACAAAAAGGGATGGGTTCAAAAACGGATGGTTTGAAAATTGATTTAGAAAATTTGTCAAAAAAGAAAATGACAGTTTTGTTTTGGTATGTACATGTATAAGTTTCAAAAAGAAAGACGACGACCCTCTTATTTTATTTATTTGTCTGAATTTTTTTATGGGGTGAGAATTTTTGGTGTCTACAGATGGCTCCCCTTGATTCAATTTTGCAAACCTTTGCAGAATTGGATCAAGGTTGAGAGGGCGCCAAAAATTCTCACTATCGATTTTGTGGTGTATTAGAATGTGACCGCGAGGAAGATAACGTACGAATGCGATGGGAAATGATATTATAGTTGAATGCACGAGGACTTATTACAAGCCTCAACTGGACCTCTTGGCATCCAGACTTAGGAATTATGATGAGCCTATAAAACTAACATTTGGATTGGTTTAGGGTGCACGAGGACTTAGGAGAGCCTCAACTGGACCTCTTGACATCCAGTCCTAGGGCTTATGATGAGCCTAGAATGCAATTGAAAGTACGAGGACTTAGGAGTGCCTCAACCAGACCTCTTGATATCTAGCTATAGGACTTATGACGAGCCTATAATACTTTTGCATGTGTGTCGTACTAGTAGCGTAATAGCTGCCTAGCAGGTGGGTGTGAAATGGTCTTGCACTAGTAGCGTAATAGCTACCCAGTGGGTTATTAAGTGAACGATCTCGCACTAGTAGCGTAATAGCTGCCTAGTGAAGGAAAAACGGCGGGACCGCACTAGTAGCGTAATAGCTGCCTAGCGGGTGTAAAATGAAAGGCGACCGTACTAGTAGCGCAATAGCTGTCTAGCAGGTGTAAAATGAAAGGCGACCGTACTAGTAGCGCAATAGCTGTCTAGCAGGTGTAAAACGAAAAACGACCGTACTAGTAGCGCAATAGCTGTCTAGAGGGTGTAAAATGAAAGGCGACCGTACTAGTAGCGCAATAGCTGTCTAGCAGGTGTAAAATGAAAGGTGACCGTACTAGTAGCGCAATAGCTGTCTAGCAGGTGTAAAATGAAAGGCGACCGTACTAGTAGCGCAATAGCTGTCTAGCAGGTGTAAAATGAAAGGTGACCGTACTAGTAGTGCAATAGCTGTCTAGCAGGTGTAAAATGAAAGGCGACCGTACTAGTAGCGCAATAGCTGTCTAGCAGGTGTAAAACGAAAAATTCGACCGCACTAGTAGCGCAATAGCTGTCTAGAGGGTGTAAAATGAAAGGCGACCGTACTAGTAGCGCAATAGCTGTCTAGCAGGTGTAAAATGAAAGGTGACCGTACTAGTAGCGCAATAGCTGTCTAGCAGGTGTAAAATGAAAGGCGACCGTACTAGTAGCGCAATAGCTGTCTAGCAGGTGTAAAATGAAAGGTGACCGTACTAGTAGCGCAATAGCTGTCTAGTAGGTGTAAAATGAAAGGCGACCGTACTAGTAGCGCAATAGCTGTCTAGCAGGTGTAAAATGAAAGGTGACCGTACTAGTAGCGCAATAGCTGTCTAGCAGGTGTAAAATGAAAGGCGACCGTACTAGTAGCGCAATAGCTGTCTAGCAGGTGTAAAACGAAAAATTCGACCGCACTAGTAGCGCAATAGCTGTCTAGAGGGTGTAAAATGAAAGGCGACCGTACTTGTAGCGCAATAGCTGTCTAGCAGGTGTACAACGAAAAATTTGACCGCACTAGTAGCGCAATAGCTGTCTAGAGGGTGTAAAATGAAAGGCGACCGTACTAGTAGCGCAATAGCTGTCTAGCAGGTGTAAAATGAAAGGTGACCGTACTAGTAGCGCAATAGCTGTCTAGCAGGTGTAAAATGAAAGGCGACCGTACTAGTAGCGCAATAGCTGTCTAGCAGGTGTAAAATAAAAGGTGACCGTACTAGTAGCGCAATAGCTGTCTAGCAGGTGTAAAATGAAAGGCGACCGTACTAGTAG
Organism: Limonium bicolor; assembly: GCA_023374045.1. Classification (NCBI taxonomy): domain Eukaryota; kingdom Viridiplantae; phylum Streptophyta; class Magnoliopsida; order Caryophyllales; family Plumbaginaceae; genus Limonium; species Limonium bicolor. The sequence continues at coordinate 414,691,609 of CM041777.1, forward strand.
CGCAATAGCTGTCTAGCAGGTGTAAAACGAAAAATTCGACCGCACTAGTAGCGCAATAGCTGTCTAGAGGGTGTAAAATGAAAGGCGACCGTACTAGTAGCGCAATAGCTATCTAGCAGGTGTAAAACGAAAAATTCGACCGCACTAGTAGCGCAATAGCTGTCTAGAGGGTGTAAAATGAAAGGCGACCGTACTAGTAGCGCAATAGCTGTCTAGCAGGTGTAAAACGAAAAATTCGACCGCACTAGTAGCGCAATGGCTGTCTAGTGGGTGTAAAATGAAACGCGACCGCACTAGTAGCGCAATAGCTGCCTAGCGGGTGTGAAGATGCGTCAGATAGTGAGCAAATTTTGTGGGTATATGCAGATGATATGTGATGTGAGGTGATTAACCAATGTATTAATTGAGTTAAACTCCCTGTTTGTGGAGGTAGGTTTTTGTGTGAATAGATGGCTTTATAGTAACATCAAAACCTCGGGATGGCTCCGGTATGGCTCCGGCATGGCTTCATGGATCTGAGATGGCTCCAGCATGCGTTGATGGCTCCAGTATGCTCTGATGGCTCTGGTAGGCGCTGATGGCTCCGGTGTGACCAATGGTCTCGGGGTGGTTGGTGGGTTTGACATGGTTGGTGATGTTGTGGCAGTTTGTAGGCTTTCATTTGCCTCGAGATTTGTTTTTTTTCAGGGTGGTTTGATGGCTCCGATGATGGATTTATTGTTGTTTGACGGGATTTGTTGTGGACTTTGTAGTGAGTGAATGGTTTCTCATGGGTGAACGATGAAACGCAGTTGCATGACTTGTTGAGAGTCCCCATCATGGTTCCAGGATTTCCATGGATGGCTCCGGGATGACCTTGTGCTGATTGAGCATGATGATGCTTTGGTTGGTTCACTTTAATGACACCGAGGGGAAAAGGGAAGTTTTCGCCTCTGATGTGGTCGCACCCTGGGCGGGCTGCCTACGTACTCAATTCCATATTGAGATCAGACCATACGTAGTTCGATACTCTGTGAGCAATGTCTAGGTGACGAAGTGGCTCCGATAGGGATTTGAGGTGACTCCCGCATGGCTCCAGATTGGCTTTAGAAGCGGTGTCGAAATGGAATGAGTATGGCAGTGGATGGCTCCGGGATGGTCTTCGTATGCCTCCGGATAGCTCTTGAATGGTTCGATGTAGCTCGGCGATAGCCCGGGATGGCTCCGAAGAGGCTAGATATAGCTCGATGATGGCCCAGGATAGCGCCGTAATGGTTCGATGTAGCTCAAAGATAGCCTAGGATGGCTCCGACTTGACTTCCTTTGATAGGGAGTTACGCTTCAATAGCGGCAGCTGAAGTCTACTTTCGGCGAGACTAGGCAGAGTTCTTATCAATCATATGTTGATGATGGAGTGCTTATGATGCATGCAAACACTGGGTGCAAAACATGATGCCAAATGCATATGCAGTTTTGGGAGAGAGGGTACGGTCCTATCTCTGTTAATACAAGGTTTACGAATATAAGACATCTCAGGTTCTATCTTGAGTGATTATTGAACTCGAATGCGTGAATCACTTTCCTCTCATGGAGGGATACGGGTCAATATCTCGTGAGTATGGTCGTGTGTGATAATGTCATGATGATACTCTTGATGCTCAGAGCAGTATTTTCCTAAGAATTTCTTTTTGAGGTTATGAACTTTCCGTTCCTCACAAATTCCTCACCTGCAATGGGGTAGGCTAATTATGATTTGGTAGTTTAATCGAAGAGTCACTCGCACTCTAAAGACCTTGTGAGATTAGGTCACACTCATTCGCTAACGGTCCCTTTGGTATGACGGGACGTGTTGATAACAAGTACGAAACTTATGATTCATGTTTCAGATCCGATACTTTCGGTTAACGCTCATCAATCAACAAGTCAGAGGTCTTTTATTGGTTATAACGGGGCTTATGGGTATGATGTATGTTACATGGGACTGGAGGATTTATTTGGGAATTGTGGAGCTTTTGTGCAATAGAGGACGTGTATCGCCTTTGCCATGGGTGGAATGATTGGACGGGTTTTGATAACCTTTTATTGGTTTCTATGGGACATCATTGGTCCTTCTGATTTGGATTTCTCCTTCTTGCCTCTTCTAGTGTTCGATTTGAACTTTCTTCTCATTTTGTTTTTTGAAATTGAATTTGGCTCATCAACTTTCTCAAGCGTTCTCAGCTTTGTATTTTGGCTTTCAGCTTTGGAGTTGCATTGACTCATCGATCTTCTTGAACATTTTTGGTGTTCTTTCTTGGTGTTTGGCTTTGGAGTTGCCTTGACTCACTGATTTTTTCAAACATTTCATTTGTTGTTTTTGTGAAAGATGGTGGGGAGGGGCCATGGCTCCGGCTCCTTTGAGATCCTCTATTGCAAGGGCAAGTAAGTATATGTACGTGGGTTGGCATGTTGTGGAGTTCACGGGAAAAGGTTTATCGTGAAAGGCTCAGCGGGGCTCACTAAGGGATTATGTACAGGGCAGTCAAAGCTTTTTGGTTTTGTGGAGATTTTTATTCCTAAGTGCCTCGTCATCCTCATTAGTCAATGATTGTTTTCATACTATTCTCGGATCTTTGCATGAATCACAGTTCGTATCTTGTTTATCGACATTGATCTCGCTATGAATTGTGCCTCTCCATGTGCTGAAGGAAAGCACAAGTCGCTCGTGGTTTTACCTCTATGGACTCGCTCTATCTTTCCTCATCACTCATTGGATTGTCCAAAACATTCATTTGAAATTCAAAGGAAAATACCGCTCTTCGCACACTACTCACTTGGTTTGTGGTGCTGATTTTGATTGGACCCTTGTAATCATTGACGGGTCGAGAGTTAAGTGGTTCATGCACTCTGTTCAATAAATCTCTTGTGATTTTCCCGAAGATGTTGTTTCGATATGGGAGTATGCAAATGCAATTATCTACCATGCGATGTATTGTGGTAATATGGAATTACCATGTATAGGATGCATAAAATGCTGAAAATGATGAATTGAGATGGTTGACTCAATGTTTTTTTTTATGTTTGTTTTGTTTTTGAATGCAATGCATGAGTGGTAAGGTTATGACTAGTCTCGCTTTAGCCGAATTCAGCTTGCGGTTCATGAAGCTCATTCTGCCATTGTGGGCTCTGAAGGTGGTCGAGTTGTGGTGATTGTTGTCGAAGAAGTAATTCTCGAGTGACGTCAGGTTGGTGATTGGCTCCCGGTTCTTGGGACTTTTAGGGAGTGACAACTCCCGCATGGTGACCCACTGATATGACATTGGCTGCATTTTTCTGGGATTTTTGAAGGTATGATTTTTTTGGGGTTTTTGATGTATGATTTTTTTTGGATTTTTGGATGTATGATTTTTTTGGATTTTTGGATGTACATGGTTTTTTTTTTGGGATTTTTTTGTATGCTTTTTGTGGTTGTTGGTCTCTATGTACATGGTATGCCGAATGGGAAGATGCTTGAATCCCTAGTATTTCTTGCTATCGCTTTGAGGGTCACGCTTTCGCTCGTGGGCAAACGCGGTTACTCACCTGCAAACACAGTCATTATAATAGAAAAAGAATATGACAAATGTGAATGTTAGCATGCTTTGTAAAAATGGGATGAATGCTTGTGTGATGTGTTGGGAATGCAACATGTGATTATGCAATTTTTCTCACATGGGTGTGATTCATGCATGATTAATAAATATGAAATGACCGAAGATAGGAAGAAGCAATTCGTATGTGCTAAAAGAAATTAAGTTTTTTTTTTTAGAAAAACAGTTTTGAAAACACGTGTTTTTGAAGTGGTGGACTTTCTCAATATGAATTTTGACGCTTGGTCATTCGCAAATAAAATAGGGAATAGGGAACCCTATACACATTGATCTAAATAAACTCGAAGGGAATGTATAAACCTATACATGTAATCTACTGAGAAATGGACAAGCGAGGAAAGAATCATAGGGAAAACCTATACATCATCAATTCTAAAAAGTCATTAAAAGGGGAGTTTGAGCTTAAAAACTTCTCCCAAATTCTTCTGCTTCGTCTTCGAGCTTCTGACTGACTGCTTATTCATCTTCGGGCTCCTGATTGACCGCTCGTTCGTCTTCGGGATCTTGATCTGCTGCTCGCTCGTCTTTGGGTTCTTACAGCGAAGCGGTATTGTGCTCAAATAAAACCGATTGGTGTTCTTCTGACTCTTAAAAATTTTGAACTCGAACAATCGTTTTTGGTCTTCATGTCGCTCGGCTCGGGTTGGTATGGCTCTGATTTTTTGCTCACCCCGCGTTGTTGATCTTCATGTACTCCACTTGCTCCGATGAGGAAAATGAGGGGTGTTTTTTGAGAAAGGAAAGGTGAATGATCGAGCACAAAATCGTTGAGAAAATCCACCACTTTTGCGAAAACACGAAATGACTAGTACACTCCACAGTAATGACCGCTACTCTTGAAGGTGGGTTGAACTTCAAAAATAGTGGGTTCCAACATGGGGACTAGATCATTTATTTTGAAATACGTTTGTGAAATTCAATTTTGAAAACTGTTTTCAAAAACTATTTTGAAGCAATGTTGGTGAAAAATGTTGTTTGAAATTCGTTTGTAGAAAGTAGGCTTTTGAAATCTGTTTTTGAAAATAGTTTTTGAAATAACATTTGTGAGAAGTAGTGTTTAAAAATCATTTGTAAACAGTAGATTTTTGAAATCTGGTCTTTGCAAACTATTTGACAAAGTTTATTTTCTAGAAGACTTTGATTGAAATCAATTTTGAAAACTGTTTTGGAAATAACAATTTTGAAAATCATTATTTTTTTGAAAATCATTCGAGATGAACAACATTGAAGAGATTTCATTAGAGTGTTCAAACTGATTCATTTTCAAATTTTTGCTCATTTTTGAAACGTGATCACACAGATGTAAGCGCAAAATAAAAATCGTGGCTGATTTTATGTGGAGCTGAGTGTGAATGATTGGGATAATCACCTTCCAGGTCAATCAATGCTTCCATACCACCGGGGGAACCGTCATCCCTTCACTGTTCATCTCTCGGGATTTATCTCTGTTATGCCTTGTGGGGCACGTCATCAAGAAAGTCCGGAGTGCTTAAGTTCGAAAGGTCAGGATACCCGAAGTGATACAGTCACACGAGCCACGGCCGGGGATTATCACAACATACTCACTTTTCGGGAAACTTGGGGAAGTATTGCATGGGAACGGGTCTCCCCTCGTCTGCACGATAAGGTGTGTCTAAAGTCCAAATTATTCGCTGACTACGCTATGTCATGTATGGGTATCCGTAAATACGGGATCCGCTATGAATTTGTAGCGCGACATTGGGCTTTAAAGACACCCGTGGTGCAGAGGAATCATGGAGAACTGAGCCCATGCAATCTTCAGGGTAAGGCAAAAGGTGGTCAGACAGACGGCATACAAGGGGGTGACTACCCATAAGCCCATCTTAGACACCGGATAAGGCAGCTGGACACTGAAGGCTCATGGCTCACTATATGCTGGCTTAGACTCGGGTAATGGAGGATATTTTTGGATCATGAGCTTCAAGGCGTTGGTCTTGGACCGTATTACCTCGTGGGTTAACTCCTTCTAGGAAGGACCCAACTCATGGGGAATCAACCGCGGACCGGTTGGGATCCCGTGACTCGTGGACAAATCGGGTGACACAGAGGAATGCATGTCCTATGCTACCCGATGCAACAATGGGTTGACTCCTTCTAGGAAGGCCCCATTTACAAAAGCAAAAAATAAGCAATAAATATTATGTCATGCATGAAGAACAGTAAACATAAGACATTAAACACACAACAATAAACACACAAAAGTGAAGCATGCAAATGGTAAAGCACACATATGGCACTCAAGGCCAATCTCGAACTCTGAACTCTCATCTTAACTATTCTCTTAAACACACTCTAAGTGTGGAGTAGAGTAGTCCTAATGGCTTTCGAAATGAATCTCTTGAAGGTTTTGAAAGAAGTAGGGAAATCTCGACAATTTTGATGGAGTTCAGTCTTCCTTGAGTTTGAGAAAAACTTACTCAAGTTTTCCCCAGCGAAGTCGCCATTCTGTGGAGGGTGATATTTCGGTATAGAGGGGGGTCTATCTAAATATGGTCTGACTGAAAAGCCAAGATCCTGGAAAATGCCATTCTGTGGAGGGTGAAAACCCGTTATTTATGGCAGCCCTCAAATACCTACTTAATCGTCCGTCTTTCCCAGAAAGCATAATGGGGGGTGCAAGTGTGCACTACACCCGCTCTCGATGGGCTCCACACGGACTTATGCCTCTGTAAGGTGGAGTTGACTAGAGTCGCCACCTAGTTTGACCTAAGGAACTAGGAAGGGAAGAAGAGGGTTCTAAGAACCGTTAGTTGACTCTGAGATTGTTGCCTGTGGATAGGACTTATCTGGTCAGATCAGAGATTCTATTGTGGGTTCGCACTGGGTTACACCCCTTAGAAGTGGCAACGACCACGACTTCGGATTGCCTTCTTTCAAAACCTTATTAGAGAGATTCATTTAAAGCCAAAGGATAGGATTTGGACAGGAGGAGGGAAAGAGAGTGGATGAGGCGAGCTTTTCTGCCAAGCTAGCGCCAAAGGGAGGAGTTGGTGAATTCAGATGAGTATAGAATGAAGATTTCGGAAGAGTTTAAGGCTTGGAGTCTGATGGTTTGAAGTTTGTGGGAGTCGAAGAAGGGTTGAGAGTTTCGAAAGGTATGAAGAACACCTTAGAGGGGGAAAATGGCTTTTTGTTTGGAATGGGGTCGCACCCTAGATGGGCTGCCTACGTACTCAACTCCATGTTGAGATCAGACCTTACGTAGTTCAGGATTTTTTGGGATTTTGGAAGTTTTGATGTTTGAGGGTTTTTAGAAATGCTTGATGTGTGGGGTGTTGTAGTCTGTGAGACGCTCGGGTCTATGAGACGTTTGAAACCTTGAGAAGTCGAAGTCTGTGAGACATTCGGATCTGTGAGACGCTCGGGTCTGTGAGATGCTCTGGTCTGTGAGATATTCGAATCATTGGGATAACAAAGTCTGTGAGACGCTCGGGTCTGTGAGATAATACGGGGTTTTTTGGAGGTGAGATGGCCGAGTGAAAAATGGCATTTTGATGGATGTGGGGTCGCACCCTCTGTGGGTTGCCTACGTACTCAACTCCTGTTGAGATCAGACCTTACGTAGTTCAGATTTTTTGGGTTGTGGAAGTTTTGAGGTTTTGAAGGGTTTTGAGATATTTGAAGTTTCGAGAAGTTTCGGGTTTGAGACGCTAGTCTGTGAGACTCTCGGGTCTGTGAGACATTTGAAACCTTGAGAAGTCGAAGTCTGTGAGACGCTTGGGTCTGTGAGACGCTCGGGTCTGTGAGACGCTCAGGTCTGTGAGACATACGAATCATTGGAATGACAAAGTCTGTGAGACGCTCGGGTCTATAAGACATTTAGAGTGTATAGGAAATTGGAATGAAATTGGAACTGAATTGAAATCGAAGTTGAATCGGGGTTGAATGAATATTGATTTGAATTGGATTTGAAAAGGATTTAGATTTGAATGAGTTTGGAATTGAATTTAATTTGGATTGGATGAGTTTGGATTTAAATTGAGATTGAGATGGATTTGATTTGGAAATTGAGTTGATATGGATTTGAATTTTTTGGGCTGCATTTGAAATGATTTTTGGACCTCAAATTGAATTGAATTGGTTTGGGCCAAACAGACTTCATTTAGACCGAATTGAATTGATTTGGATCAACTTGAATTGATTTGGGCTGAATTGAGATTATAATTAGAATTGGGCCGGCGGATCGAGTCTTGGGCTGAATCAAGTTTTGGGCAAAAATGGAGATGGGTTTTGGTTGAAGTTTTGGACCGAAATGGATTTGGGCTGATTTGGGTATGGGCCATATTTGAATTTGGGCCTGATTTGAAAATGAATTTTTGGACCATGAAATTGTATTTTTTTGAAGTGCATTTGGACTGGTTTTAGAAGTGGAATTGGGCTGATTTTTGGATTGAAGTAGAATTTGACCGATCAAATTTTGAATTTGATTTTTATTGATTGTGAATTTTATTCTGACAATTAGGGGATGATTTGGAAAATTTTAAGGAAAATAGGTATTCCTCGCATGGACCGTGTCTAGGACCCGTATTCATGGAGGATACCCCAACCTAAAGCTTTTCTACAAAGGGGTGACCTATGGGCTAACTAGGGCTTCTTGTGAAATCTATCAAACAATTAAAGCGAAAACGCTAAAAACAGAAAAGGGACCAAGCACAATAGACATAAAAAATATCAATGAGAGTAGTGAAATGAAACAAGATTTAGCAGTTAAATAGGGTGGTCTCAAATGAAGACTAAATTAGAATCTTGCTTTGAATCGGTTTGTAAATCAAATCTATCCGCAAGAGGCAAACAACAATGCTAGGAATGTAGACAAGTTGTTGATCACAGAAAACTAACCGACGGGGTGGCCTGCCCCCGGTTTATTATTCAACCAAATATAAGAAAAGGGTCTCGGCTGAATTGGCTTATGATCCTATCCCACCGATGTGTAATCAATAAGAAATTCATATCCACAGTGTAAACACGTTGAGCCCATCCGAGAAGTATCCAGCCCCGTAAGTGCAATACTATGACCAATTTGCTTGATTCAACGTCAAACTCCAAGTGAAACAACCGCAGCTCAAGTCTCGTTGATTTTTGTAAGTACCTCAGTCAAAAATAAAGCAAAGTAAGGAGTAAATACACTGAATGGAATTGAGCATATGTCTTAAAGGACAACATCAAATCGAGCCACAAATACAATAATCTAAGCGAGCCCAAGCTCTATGATGAATGACCTTAACAAAAAACTTATATCCTGCTCGGTGAAAGACAACCCAGTAATCACATGAACAAATAGACATGGGCTTCAACGGTCAAAAAGAGGCAAACACCGATCCTCAAAGTCCTACGACCCCAAGAAAAGAGGGGTAACCGTAGGTCGAAGAATCCACTGCCCAAAGGCACTTATAGAAAGGTATTAATGTGCTTGTAATCAGCAAATCAAATCTGTCCGAGAAATCCATAATCAACAAAGGAGTTTGATGACTGCGGTAAAAGCATAAACTAATTCATAATGAAAACAAAGTCAGCCCCATCAATAAGAATTAACAATCTCAGTTCCTTTTTATTTGTTCAACACCAAAGCGTGATGTTTTTTTTTTTGTCAATGTCTAACACCAAAATATGCCGGCCAAACTGAAAGAACCAAACAAGGCGAATGAATAAGTACCGCACAACCACATAAAAGTTTTCCAAGCATTTCAGATTAAAAGGCAATCAGTGTAACTCATTCTACCTGAGTCTCAACAGAAACAACTCTTGAGCCAACGCCTAAACAGATTTCGATTAGTAGGCTCACGAGCGATGCAGAGATAAAATGATATCACCGTTCATACTTTCATTAGGACAGGTGAGCATGACTGAAAACTCAAATCGCTAAATGCCAGACAGACACAAACCAATTCCGGTAAATTGACCGGACATACAAAATGGATTCATCAATTGGATTCATCGGTCAGATTTGACTGTCAAAACTTGCAGACAAACAGATAACATGGATTTTAAGGTGGAATCGTGACATGCACTAATTAATAACTAAACAAGATAAGTTTCTATCATTAACGAGATAATGATCTTCTCGGCCTCAAGAAATGGAAAACAACGAAAAGTAAACAGTTACCACCAGATCTGAATCAGACTATCTAAGATAACCAAGCTTCAAATATATAAGACCAGTGCTCCACTGAAATGTAGTCATGAACGGAGGGTTACGTCATTACCCAAAAAACGAAGAGCTCTTACTCACCTTCTTTATAATTAAGCCGCAGATGACTTTCGAAGGTGGGCAACGAAGGTATTAGCAAGAGGAATTATGAAGTCGATCAGCCGAATCGTCCAGGAAAGAAGAAAAAAAACAATCGATCTCGGTGGAAAATGAAGCTAAATACCAGTGTGAAAGGTTGGGGTAAGAAGAAGGCTGGAAAAAACCCAAACGGGTCTGAGGATTTCAGACTTGAATACGTCACTTACACTGTTTGGAAAATGAGATCAGAATCGCGAGAGTAATTAGTAGGCAAATGGGTACTCTGATGGAGAGTAAGGCTTGGTGGGTTTCGACAGATTCGGGAAAGCCATTCTTGCGAGCTGCTTTTCTTTGTGTACATTTAGTCTGAAAACAAGAGAGAGCTGGTGGGAAACGGTGGTAGCATGCTTGGTGTATTTTGAGTGACAAAAGAATCGAGGACTGAGGTGAGGAACCGATGGGTTTTTCCCTTTCTCTTTTGAATCAACGACATGAAGAACTGAAGTGACGGCTCCATTTTTCGCCAGTTTGGTGGGCAAAGTATGGGGAGTGAAGAGAATAGAAAGAGTGCAGCAGCTCATGTGTTTATTGTTGTAGGTGAGTAGGTGCAGAAGAGGCGTGAATGAAAGGATGAAGAAAGCGCAGAGCGTGTATGCATCATGTTCGCCGGATTGTTGCAGAATGCTGAGAGTAAGGAGGAGAAGAGCATGGATATTCTTGTTCTTGCCAGTTTGGGTGCAGAATTACCGTGAGGAAAAGAAATAGAGAGTGCAGAGCATATTGTTCCCTGTTGCCGGTATGGGTGCCAATTTACCGTGAGGAAAAGAAATGGAGATAGTAGAGCATATTGTTCCTTGTTGCCAGTATGGATGCAAATGAATCGTGAAGAAGAGGATGGCGGATTGATCGGTAGACAGTGGGGAAGAAGAAAATGAGTATGTATGAACAGAGGAGAGGTTTTTTTTTTGGGATTGGTGTCGGCTGCTACATGTTGCTGTTTTTAGGGTTACTATTGCTTCAGTATTTATAGAACATTTTAGGCTTTGTTGGCATAGGATAATCAAGACTTAAAAAAAACCTAAATATATACAAGCTTATATCAGACTCGAACTCATTACCTCTTGCCCATGTACACCTGTTTTTGACCAAATACACCAGCGAATGAACTTATAAGCAAATGTGAGACATAGAAAAACGTTATAGCATGAATTGAATAAAATGCTCAAAAACACTAATGTTTCATCAGTAAAAATGAAGTGTTTGTTTTTATATTTTTTTTTAAAAAAAAGCATGAAATAATAAAAATGGAGACAAGATCATATAAATAATAATAAAGGTAGTAAAATAGTAAAATATACATAAAATGATGAAAGTGATTCTAACAGTGATAATGATAAAGAACAAAAATAATGATGAATACTAATAAATAAAACACAAGTAAAATAACAATCAAAGAAGATAAGCTAAACATTGTAATAAAATAACCTAAACCCAAAACAAAAACGAATACAAACAAATAAGCGAATAGAACAAAACTGACTAACATGAAATAAATCGAACATAAAATGGTAAAAAGTAACTAACAAAAAGGGATGGGTTCAAAAACGGATGGTTTGAAAATTGATTTAGAAAATTTGTCAAAAAAGAAAATGACAGTTTTGTTTTGGTATGTACATGTATAAGTTTCAAAAAGAAAGACGACGACCCTCTTATTTTATTTATTTGTCTGAATTTTTTTATGGGGTGAGAATTTTTGGTGTCTACACATACCACACAACATGTCATAGCATGTATAACAATCAAAAATATCTTTGATATACACTGTGATCCCGCAGAACCCGGTCGCGATGGACACTTTTCGTCCCCGTGCCTTTGGGAGATCAAAACAATCACATAAATTTAAAATTTCCTTGTGAGGTTAAGTAAGAGAACTTTAATTATGTAAAGTATATATCAACGTTTTATAAATACCAACTGAAAATCCTTTTGAAAACACACACAACTCCAAGTCCAACTTAAGCTCTTTGCTTCTTTTCTTAGCGTGGTTATTTGTGACCACTTATAGGGAGTTTCAAGAGTCATCCAACCCTGATGTGATCAGCATCAGTGTTGAACTATCCTTCCACCCCAATTTGTGTTCGGCTTCCCTTGATCGCATGCAAATTAAGTTCCACCTCCCACTTCATTTTCAAGCATCAAGTAAATCACTCATTTCCAATTTTCTATCTTTTTTAATCATTCTAATCATGATCATACATCTCCAAGGATAGAACTTCGTCTATCAGTTATTTCCATACACTTTAATCCTGATGCCTATGGAATCTTATTCTCATTAGGTTTTATATTGGTCTCATACCCTTTTATGAATCACTATATAGTATATATACACATATATTTTATCAAAATACGACACACCGTTTCACATTTATACACTGTCGGGGTTTTGTTCCCCGGGAGTTTCTCTACTCCCACATTTGTACTATCACACACAATTGTTAACAAATACACACACTTATCACAATGGTATTCGCATCCTCTGTGCGCAATTACCACAATTCAACCATGAATGAATGCGTATGTTTACGTAACACACACACCAATCATCAAAACAATAACTATGCATAACATAAATCACGTACACTTGTACGATAATATGCACTAAGTGGTTTTGCGCTCTACCCCCCTTAAAAGGGATTACGCCCACGTAATCAATCACTAAACATTAGCTTAAAATGTTTTGCCGTCGTGAAGTATCTTAACTTCCACGCGGTCTATTATACAATGGATTCTGATTAGGGGATTCTGATTAGAGGATCTTGACCATATTGGCGGTTTAGTTCCTAAACCAAGAATTCTCATTGGAGTTTGTTTAAACTCTTAGTTGGTTTCGATTCTGGCCTGTTAGGCTTCTAGGCGTTAATAATTAGCCATTCTCTCATGTTCACCATGTACATTCAACACTTGAATCACTGGCTCACTAGTTATGCTGTGAAACTCTAATAACTGTAGAGCTTAATTGCCCCATTTGTTATTCTTACTGTATTGTACATCCCCAATTGTCACCTTCATCTTGGTAACAATGGTTTCTCAACCGACGTGTGGTATCTCTTACCGTTAGCGAATTCGGTGAGTTATACACTTTCTATCCACTTCCATAACAATTTACTGTGTATACAGCTATGTATTTCACAATGATTGACTTGTTCCCTTCCGACTTACTGTCGGTTGAGATTGAGCTACTACCTAGAGTGTAGTGCTCTCTCAACTATTTACAACATTTGGGGTATATTCCATACCGATATTTGGCAGTTAGTGCTACTGTAGTCACTTACTGTTAATCATGTCTCCACATTTGGTTTTGTACAAGTACTCTTTTATTGGTGCGGCCTTGCATTTCCTATGCATCGGCCATTATAACATTATCGCTTCACAATTAACATGTTTCCCAATTCCTAGCTATCCCACTCGTTCATTACTGCGCAAGAGCAATACCAAAACACTCAGTCATACAGAGTGCAGAGGCGTAAACTCTTGACAGTAAATCCCTTATGTGGTTCGCCATGGAATTCACACTGAGTTCCTCAACACATAGTACCTACCATTGGCTTACTGCCCAGTCCGTCTAACGTCGCTTACCTTGCATCTCCAAAGAGTTTAACTCACAACTGATCTTATCTGCCACATTATTATTCAACAACACTTATACAACGGTCGCTTACTGCGCACCGTGCTTATTGTATAACACCAACTTACATCGTATTTACTGTCACATTAACTTCCACACATATACTTACATTATTCACATTATGGTTCATCACTCATTTGGATGACTACTGTATGCTCCTTGAGCATCGATCATTCGAGTCACAAGCCGACATTATTCAGCTCGGTGTTTCACTTTATACATACATACTACTGAGCTAACTGCTCTCTTACAATAATAACATCATCCATCCTTAACATATTTCTTGAACTTGATTTACATAACTACCGCTCCTGCGGTCTCACAACATCGAGAGGTATCCCCACTCTTAATGCAGTGGTTCGTTTACCACTCTATTCACTTATATTACATAAACTTTTGCAATTAATCGAATTTACATAACATATGTTGCTTGTGGCTTACAAGTCTTATTGCCTTGAGTTGCGCTCATTGTAGGCTGTCCACATACATGTACTTCTTTGTTTAACATTACCTAGTTTGGATATCATATTGAGCTCCATGACAAGGTCGTTGCGTTCCGTTTCCTTTCATGGGATGCCCCTCAGGTTTGTCAGTCCGTCTCCTGACAACTTATGTCTAAACTGGGTGTTAGTTTCAACCCTCGTGTTTCTGTCAGGTCATTTCCTGCATCAACTGTTGATGCGAACACCCTTCAAGGATTGCTCCTGGGTGTTGCTAAGTTATGCTTTTACATTTGGTTCACACTTATTGGTACATTCAGTTAGCCACGCCTTTTTGCGTTCTTAACTGGTTATTATCATTATCTTCTTCTGTGAAGATCAACACTTCCTGGTAGTATAGGTACTCATTCTGGGAGTTTCATCCCGTTCATTGCACATTAATGTGTCCACATTAGGCCGGGTCACCATTCCAGCTATCCTGTTTATCACTAGTGGAAAAAACGTTTTATAACACGGCTAAAAAAGGGCTTTATAACACGGCTAAAGGCCGTGTTATATGCGTCCGACATATATAATTTGTACTTTATAACACGGCTAAAAGCCGTGTTATAAAGCGCGCTATATACCACGGCTGTGATCATAGCCGTGTTATAAAGTCTCTAAATCCCACCAAAATAAGGGGTTTTATAACACGGCTGAGTTTGTAGCCATGTTATAAAACCTGGTTTTATAATACGACTGTGAGCATAGCCGTGTTATAAAGTTGCTTGAACTCACCAAAAATATGGGATTTTATATCACGGCTACTCTCTCAGCCGTGTTATAAAAGCTTATTTTATAACACGGCTACAAAAACAGCCGTGTTATAAAGCCCCTTGACAACACTTTATAACACACCTAATGCATAGCCGTGTTATAAAGCTGTAGTTTTTTTTTTTTTTAAATTTTCTTGTTTTTGCTATTTTCCCTGTTATATAGGCATTTGACAGATCAACGCCTCTATATTATTCACTTATGACATCCAAATGTCATATCACAACAACTAAATGAGCCACAAAGTCAAATGTCTTGTAATTTTCAAACAACAATACACATATACATGTATTTACAAAAGTTTATTCAAAAACCCATTTCAACTATCTACACTCATACACATATCATAAGAAACTACAAGTCTCAAGAAACTGCATTAGAGAAATAAAATTCCTACAAGTGCTAGAGTAAAAGTAATGTCAAGTCTTCTTTTACAAAATCTTGTTGTTTCTTCATGTAAGTACGTGGTTTGTCGTCAAAAACCCAAATAGCTAAGTGCTTTTACCATCTTCATTCCACGTTCAAGCTCGGACATTCAAGTAGTATTCTCAACTTCGGTTCTTCAGCAAGAAGTGCACCAACCATTACACGTGTTTGAAGTAGGGAGTCCCGGTAGTCCTAACCAAGGTCTAGCTCCTTAATCCCCGAGCTAGTAAAGATGTGTATGCAACAAACTCTTACCCTTCTTTCACGGATAGCATAAGATGACCTTTGATGTTTCCTTCACCATTATTTACAAGAGTACGCCCAAACGCAAGGGTTGTTTCTGATAGCAGAAGAATACATATCGGTTGGTCTACATGTGGTGGTTTCAGATAAGGCTGTGAAGATTCTCCTTGATACATGACCCAGATACAAATCATGTCATATCTCTTCATAAATGTCAGTTTGAACTCAAGGGCTCAGGCATCAGTATTAATTGAAATTTGGGGTTGGAAATATATGCTAGCTGATGTGAAGGTAGCAAAATTATAGCTGAGTAAATAAATGTATGATACCTCATCGAAATAGTTGATGATACAGCCATTTGGTTTCCTCGACTCTGGGATTATCTGCCACTGTACCAGGTGATCAACGATGCTATGGAGTAGCTCTGGAATTGGCTCTATATTATTAGCTGGAGAAAAACAGTGAGCGAGTGAGTTCAAGGGAAATGAAGTAGAACATTGATAATACAAAACGGAAAAGATAAGTTCAACATACTCTTCTGGTGTTGTTCACTGGTTGCATCATCTTTGGGAGTTCCAAAAATTGGATATCCCAAATGAATTTGCTCCCTTTTGTTTCCCTTTATTTGCTTGTTGAATAGTACGTAGGTTTCACCTGCAATTAGTAATATGATCAGTTTTTCATCAAACAGAACGCAAGTGAATGCTATGAATTGTAGATACACCTGGTATTGTGTTCAGAGGCAGATATTAAACTCAATTCGAGTAATATTCAAATAAGAAATTAACAAAAGGACAAACCTGAGAGTTCTCCATTTTGACCTGCAGTGCCGAGCTTGTAAACATAATCATTCATTCTTGTCAATTCATCCTTCTTAAATATGTTTTCATACATTTTTAGACCTTTCACAACATTAACCTGTGAGGTACCAAGGAAAAACAATCAGCGGGAAGTAAAGTGAAAAGAAAGAGACTAATAGGAAGAAGGATGAAGTTTCATATATGATATGATCAAATTTGATTTTTTTTGCTAAACGTGAAAAGAAGAACTCGCCATGTGCCCTTTCACTGGCTCCTTGGCTACGAAACCTTTTGTCATTTTGATCTGCTCACGACGTGACCCACATTCTAATTCATGATTCTCACATATCTCAATGTGGTCCGTATTAGGATGCCCCTCGTGAGATCCTACATTAAATAAAAAAAACTACTACGATCAGAATAAGTTTGTATGGAGAAAATAGTAATTTTAGTGCCCTGTATGGAGAAAATAGTAATTTTAGTGCCCTGATATATGCCAATGTATTGCAATGAGTAGGGTGAAATTCTGCTGATGTTATAACCTCTACGACAACCCAAAAAAGCAAGATAGGACAACAATATCATGGATCAGAAGCAAAAGGATAAGCTATGCGTGGACATAAAATCAGAAGAATAAAGCATAGAAAGAAAAAAAGACAATCCTAGATAGGAAGGAAAACCCTGACATATCTATTAGTGTTCAACAGCAAATCCAGGCTTTTCCTTTTATGTCTATGTTAAGAAAGAGAGGGCAGTATTCACAGAGAGAATCTCTGTCAAGTGCAAATTATTACCAGTTAGATCCTCCATGTTTGAAGGCTTCACGTCAACAATATTGAAGCTCTGGTTGCTGATCTCTAAGTTCCAGAGATTAATTCGAAGGTCATCAGCAGAAATAAAGGTCTCTCCGTCACTGCATATTGAAGCAAAATTTACACAGGAAATCAAGCAGCGATTCATCATCAGAGTATGAAGCACATCTAGCCTTTAAAAAGTCACATCTGTCCCCGTTTATTCTATTCATCAGCGTCAAATGAGGGGAACATTATGGTGTGAAGAATATAAGGTGGCCAATAAAATGAAATGCGAAACATTCCCAATGCCCCAAGGAAAGGAAATACGGAGTAATGAGCTATGAAGATGACATATGAAGTAGAAAACTACAAACCTGTTGTTTGAAATGGAATTGATATGGTAGTCATGGGCATGGGCATATTATTTTATTAAATTGTAAATTAACACTCATAATATCTCCCTAATTAGTAAAAGATAGAAAAATTTACAAGGTGGTAAATATTCCACGTCTAGATTATCTCCTTCATTTTATTCTTCACACCTCACTCAATTTCATTCTCTAACTCACAGTATTTTTGCAAATCTGAAAAACGAGCAAAGAAAGTGCCCAGGAACATATAGCTCTACACTCAATTTCATTCTCTAACTCTCGGTATTTTTGCAAATCTGAAAAACGAGCAAAGAACGTGCTCCTCTCCTCATTCTCCTCTGTTAAACAATAAATCCAGCTGCTGGACAAGGAACATACCTGCGCCTGTCTTTATTCCTTTTTGTTTCTGTACGTAGAAGTGGAAAAAAAATCACTGGATGGCTACATCTCCCACAACATATTGACATAACTGTCCGTACTCCCCTTGTTTCTCTTCTTGTGCATCTGCACCTCACTTGCTGGAACTGCTGCCTACGCACACCAGATTGTAGAATGGTAGAATTTTTTTTTAATTCCAGAACCGGTATGTACTCTTGCTTATCCATACCTGCTTTCTGGTGATTACAACAATAGTTTGAAATTTTTCTGTCACGCGCAATGACGTAAACGATAAGCACTATAAGTAGTACAATCAATCAACAAGCTGACAAAAACAAAGCATGCAGAGCATATACTCCAAACAAGGCTAATCACAAGTCACGTGAAGGTTAACTGAATTCATTTGCTCCTACAACACACCCCCACCACCCACAAATACTTAACCCATGTGCAACCGCGACTGAAAAAGGAAAATTATGCAGAAACGAAACCCATCTACTACTCAAGAGTGATAAATATTTATTGATCAACAACCTGATAAATAGCTGCTTGGTTTCCTAAGAATGGCGGATTATAGACTCGAGGAAAAAAAACAGAAGATGAGAAATTGATAATTGAATTGACTAACTGACCCTTTAACTAGTTCAAGGAGTTGTGGGTAGAGTTCATTCTCTCTAAGCTTGATGATTTCAACTGAAGTCGTATCAATCGCTTGTGTAGCAACTTCAAGCTGAGATAGTAATTTCTCAACTTCTTTTTTCGTTTTTTCCGTTTTGAAATAGTCAGATCTCTTCACTTCCATTCGTCTTAATTGCTCTACTCTCTTCTCATGCTCCATCCTGATTCTCTCCGCCGTCTGCAATTTCAATGGACATACAGCAACATAAACTACATCAGCCCAAAAAGATTATATATTTACCACTAACTGAAACCATCAAATGAAGATGGAAGTTAATTGTAATTAACTTGTTTCTGTTCTACCGGTTGAGTCGATTCATCATCAGTTCAATTCAAAACACAACACTAAGAAGAAGTATACTATATAAAAACCAGTAACGACAAGGAGAGGAGCAGGATGGAGCATGGCGGTGGGTGGTCGAGAAGAAGAACCAGTAGTGAATGGCGGTGGGTGGTCGAAGTCGAGAAGGAGAACTCGAGAAGTCACTGAGGTGAGGAAGGATGGAGAGGAGCAGCCGATGTCGAGCAGAGCGATAGAAATGTTTTAGGTTAGGTTAGATTATTCCGATAAGTATAATTATTTTAGAAAGAACTTTATACAAGGCTACATCAAGCCGTGTTATAAACTCTACAACATAAAGAACACCGACGTTCTCGTTACCCTGGCAATTCGGGTTGATGGGTCGGGTTGATATCACCCCTAACCCAACCCATTTAAAATATCATTAACCCACCCAACCCCAAAAATAATCGGGTTGAAGAATCATGACCCTAACCCAACCCAATTTAATTCATTCAACCCTAACCCAACCCACCCAACCCATTTTTTAAGCCAACGTAATCGACTTTAAACAAAGATATGTTATGCAAAGAATCCAGAGTACTACACAGTTTCCTATGAATTCAAAAATCTGATAAACATGTGCTCTTTCCATAGTTTCTTTTTATGAGTCCTATCTAGATTTATACATGATCGCATTAATCAAATAGAGAATGAAAATAAAAACAAATGATTCATTCCCTAATCCAGATAGAAAATATCTTAATACAACGTCAAAATTTCATGTAGTAGGAATCTAAAAGTGATTGGGAAACAAAAAACCATAAATAAAAACCGTTCGGGTTAACCAACCGGTTATTACTTTCCTCCTCCTCAGCAACTACAGCAGCTTTAGGTCTGTTTCTTTCTATATTTTTTCTTTCTTCTATCAGTATAATATCATCTCTTCTTAATTAGTGAAATATGATCAATTAAATAATCAAACCAGCGAAATATCTAGATCAACTCCATATAATACTACTAGTACTACTTGCTCATCCGATCACACCAAGGTTTCGAGATCTGAAATCAGAACTACTACGATTATGTGGTGTATAAACCGTTAGCAAAAGTGGTATCAAATGCAACTGTATCATTATTAGCAAGCATGGTAACTATATATCCATCAATCAATAGACGGTGAGAGGGTTGTTGGTGAAAAAGATGCAGAAGTAGAAGGGGAATGATTTTTGCTAGTATTCTTTCCTATATACTCATCAAACACCATGTACAACTCAGCTTTCAACCGAAAAGACTCACTCTTCAATAGTAATTGTAGTGGAACATGTCTATAGTAGAAAGATCATGACCATCTTCAGTTTCTTGCATTTCCGGACGTCTCCTATTTCTGAGACATTTCTGGATGAGAGACGACTACAAAATGACGTGTCCGTGCTTCATAAATACTAAAGCTAATTAAGAACAAAGAAAATAAACAAAACTGATGAAATTGGCATGATGAATCCTGGAATAGTGGTAAAGTCCTAGTTCGAAATATAGAAGTCATGGAGTAACATATCAACCAAATAGACAAACACAAAAGGAAAATAGGTTTTAAGAATCCTCCTACATAATCACAACAACAAGAAGCACTTCAAGATGACAAGGCAGTACAGTCAAACAAGTATACGAGCATGCTTATCCAGAATCAATATACTATCTTGTTATTGTCAAAAGAAAATAGAGACGAAAAATGTGAAAAGGTGGAGAGGAAGAGACTAGACGTTGTGATGCATGAGAAAAAAACATGAGGAAAGAAAAACAAACCTTCGGCCTAGCTGAACAACGGCACCTGAACTGGATATGTGAGAATGTTGCACCGCACCGCAAGACATTAAGGTTTTTAACCGTACACTAAGGTTTGACTGGGCCGGTGAGCCAATAGCTAAAAAATTTGGGCTAAGTATTATTTGGTCTGAAAATAATTTTATATACAAAAGTAATTTATATTTTTATTATTTATAAATACATTTTCGGGTTTCGGGTTGGGTCGTGGGTTTAAGATCACTACCTAACCCAACCCAAAAATTAGGGTCTTCCCTAACCCACCCCCAAAAAATAAATGGGTCAATAATGAGGACCCAAACCCACAAAAATCGGTTTGGTTCGGGTTGGGTTTCGGTTGGGTTAAAATTGCCAGGTCCTAGTTCTCGTGACTTTATACCACGGCTACTCTGAACCGTGTTATAAAACTGTCGACTTTATACCACGGCTACAAGCAGCCGTGTTATAAGATCAATTAAATTTGGTTATTTTTCTTTTGGCGGGATTTTTAGCGCCGAAAAATTGATCTTATAACACGGCTATAAATGAGCCGTGTTATAAAGTCTCGTTCCTGCAGCTCTTATAACACGGCTACAGGCAGCCGTGTTATAAGATCTAATTAAATTTGTTTATTTTTCTTTTGGCGGGATTTTTAGCGCCGAAAAATTGATCTTATAACACGGCTATAAATGAGCCGTGTTATAAAGTCCTCGTTCCTGCAGCTCTTATAACACGGCTACAGGCAGCCGTGTTATAAGATCAAATTAAATTTGGTTATTTTTCTTTTGGCGGGATTTTTAGCGCCGAAAAATTGATCTTATAACACGACTATAAATGAGCTGTGTTATAAAGTCTCGTTCCTACAGGTCTTATAACACGGCTCAACGGAGCCGTGGTATAAAATCCTCGATTTTCCGCCGCCAAACAAACGAAACTACGTCGTTTCAAGTTCTCTTATAACACGGCTAAAATGGCCGTGGTATAAATTCAAGAGAGCCGTGTTATATAACATTATATAACACGGTTAGCCAAAAGCCGTGTTATAAAGCCCTGTGTTATAAGACTTTTTTTTCCACTAGTGTATCCTACTGGGGATCCTTAAGTCTATACATGTCTTTACATTCATTAGTGCACTTCGCACCTCCTGACTCTTAAACACTTCCTTGGAAGGAATTCACTAATCCTTTTAATCTCGTTAACTTAACCGAGTTCCTTATCTTCAACCATTCATATAATCATTAGTTCTTGTTGACTTTATACTGCTGACCGTAGTACGAGTCGACTACTTCCCGTGTTTCGGACTCTACTCGTGTACATATGTGGGGTACCATACTGATACATTGCTACTTACCTAACTACCCATAAGTAGGCTCGTCAGGCCACAAGCTCCTATCGGAGTGCGGTCGTCCCACAATTCAGTTTGTACACTCGTAGTGTTCGTCACACTCCTAGGTTGAGTATTCTGTTGTCAACTCCCTTATTTGTCCCGTGACAATATTCATTCCATGCTTCCTGAACTTAATCGAGGGAAAGTGTATCCATTGTTGAATCTTATCAACTGCCCTTCGTTTTACACTGGTTTGGTTTAGAAGAAGATTAGAAGGAAGTATTGGTTTGAAAGAAAATCTGGTTTTGAAAAAGAAATAGTTTGAGTAAATCTAAGTTTAAAAGAAATTTTCATGGTTCTCACACAGCCTCTTCTTACCTTAACCATGTCGAGCTCCTTGCGACTGGTGTACTTACAATTACAGATTTACCCCCCATCCAACATTACCACACTTACAATAAACTGCAGCGGAAAAACAACCTCATTCATTACTTAAACTCGTTGTGTTACACGCCGTTAGCCACCCACGTGGCTAACAAGGCTAATATACATACTTTTACCCGTCTGATGGGCTAAATTCCCGAGCGACTACACATTACTATCCCTTCCATTAACAACAACAACAACGTACACCTCCAACTTAACACCGAGTATTAATAAACTGATGGCCGACACACAATTTCGGTCTTACTACACCTACTGTATATATACCCTTAATGTTTACCCATGTACAATGACTACCCCCGTCCTACTCTCGAACGGCTTCCAGCACTTCGTACCTGAAATAGGAAAGGAAGAAAAGGGTGGCCCCCAAGGGGCCAGCACCTTTGCTGGTATGGTAATCCCGCAGCCCACATGCTACCGGGCCACGCACAACTAATTGTCGTCTTAACATGCGGTTGATTATATTTAAATCATGCATGTAACAGTAAACACACATCACATAACATTTCGCCTCAATGGGCTCAACAACGGATAATATATCCTTACTTAATAAGTCACTCAAGGTATTCAATCTCCCTAGAGTGTTCCTCCTCTAATGGAGCTACTTCCTTAACAGACGACACTTACCCTTAAATCGGGTTATCCTAAAACGCCTCTTATCACAAACTGGGAACATATCCATGATCCACACACTCCACATTATACATCCTACAACATACACTACATACAACACTTAACAACACTTTGCACGTTTCACGTGCACAACATAATACCGCAATAGATGTTGCATCACAACAAAAATACATAACATAACTGGAGTGGTTCTCTTAGGAACCGACCCAAACATTGTTTATACACTGGTGAGCCTAGAGAATATTGCAGTCTCATGATAAGCTCGTTATACAATAACAACAACACTCATTACCGTCCTAATAGTTGGACGAGTAACTTAAGTTAAGGCGGTTCGGGTTTGGAGGCCCGAACACACACACACAAACACATGTTCCCCTAAACCGATCATAAGTCAGAATAGCTAAGCTTTGGAGTAAGCTAATGGGAGATCATAACCCGTGAGGGAAACAACCATAACAGAGAAAGGGTAAGGCTAAGAAGGATACCCACTCCCCAACAACGCGCGACCGGCCAACCGGATTCCTCACCACTGTTAGTACATACTTACTTTAAATATTAGTTTAGAACCCCATTATGGAGTCTATCACAACCACACAACATACAGTATTACAACTGAGTTAAACATACAAAGAGATCCCTACATTCACATACACATATCACACATTTAACACACACGCATAGCCGTGGTTAGTACGTCCCATGGTTCGGGTCGTTTACTCCGAATACCGAACTCTCATGTGATCCTAGACTCAGTTAACTAAGGTTAACACTGCCGAGGTTAAATGGTATCGGAGTTGAACACGCCACATATATGAATTACTGTAAACTCATTACATGTTTTATCTTACAACGTGGCAAACATACAGAAAACACATTGGCATACAAGCCGGTGTAATCCGGTAGGACACAGGTTGCAAGAAAACCATACCTGTCACCGGAGTCCACGTTACCACGTCCACTTATGTTCCTCGAGCAATTCTCGAACAACTGTTAACATCACATGTGTTTTTATTAACATCGGGGTTTCTTGATTATTTATGTCTAATGCTTAACTTTCCCCCGTTAACTTAGTTACATAACTTTACATTTTAACTTGTTTTACTTTTACATTTTGATACAACTTTTCACCCACTTAATTGCCATTTAAACTCACCTAACATGTCCTCAACAACTTTATAACATCATTACTAACCAATCCCCATCATTACATATCATTTCATAACCTTACCATGTTTTTGGTCCGACCGACCTTACCGACCGAACTTGTCCAAGTTCGGTCCATTCCAGAACACATTTCCGTCAAAATTTTCTACTCCGACCGACCTTGTAAGTTCGGTCGCATGTTCGGTCTATTCCCGAGACTTTCTTTCCCCTTTGAAAATTTAGCCCGACCGAACTTGCCAAGTCCGGTCCTATGTTCGGTCGGTTCCAGAAACTTAATCCGTACACAATACAAGCCCGACCGACCTTGCAAGTCCGTCCCCAAGGTCGGCCTTTTCCAGAAACCAATTCTCGCAGGGTAAACTGGGCTCGACCGAACTTGCAAGTCCGGTCGCAAGTTCGGTCTCTGCCCCAGACCTTTGTTTTCCCTTTTACATTCAACCCCAAACTTCACCCCACATATCCTAGTATACCCTAACCTCATTTGGGCACTTCAAACACACCTTCATCCATGTGATAAACTCTTAAATCACTCACCAAAACCATTTTATCATTCACAAACTTCTTACAAGGTTCCTAGCACTTGTGATGTTTTCTCCTTGATTTATAAGTGGTAGTTCACCAATATGACCACTACACCAGGTGTTTCCTCTTCACCTTAACATCATCTCTCAACTCCTTTTCTTACTAACTAAATCTCCTTGTTACAACTCCTTGAATTCTTTTCTCAAAACCTTACTTAACATCATTCTCCTTATCATCAACATCACCCAAACCTTAAACAAACTTCTTCAAGGCTTTTCAATACACTCTCAAAACACACATTGAATTCCTAGAACTTCCAAGATAACACCTAAATCCTTGCATCACTCTAAATCACCTTAACACATGCTTTCTTCTCAAGTAAGCATTTATTCACCCTTAACACTTCCTAGATCACCAAGACCATTTAAAACACTTAGAACTTCTCACACATTTTTCCCCAAATTTGGCCATAGCTTCTTTGCATATACTCACATCCAACCACTTAGGTTTTTTTTTTACCTTATTTCATTCAAAACACCTAAAATCCATCAAGCACATTTTTATACACAAACTTCACACATTAAGCACTACATCACAATATAGTGCATAACTTAAATTGCTTGGCACTTAGGCCCTTAAATAACATAAACCATAAACACTGAATTTCCCACATAAGTATGCCTTTGACCTGCAAATACATACACCAATACATATGTTCTTTTACTAGTCTCCTTGAGAGCATTTTACTAGCTCATTTGCCATTGGCTCCTTAGGTATTTTATTAAGCAAATCAAGCTCATTTTTCCTAAGGCACTTAAACTACATCGAGATAGTTTGTTTACCTCTCTTTCCTCACAAATTCTTTCTTGTTTCCTTGTAAAACCGGTAGGGCATTTGGTCCTTTTCAACTATTAAACATTATACAAACAATAGAATGAGTATTCAAGCATTATGCTTCACCTCATTGTAAACCTAGTTACACATATTGTTTTAACACATTAAGGTAATTGTTTTACCTTGGAATTGGAAGAGAACTTGAATAAGTATCAAGAGGACTCCTCCTAGCCCTTGGAAGATTCAAACGAAGCTAAAACAAGCAAGATAAATACACCATTGTGAGGTGAATTTTCGGACAACATGAAAACATGGAGGAAACATGGATTTTCTTTGAGTTTCCTTACCTGAAGCAAAGGAGAGCATGAATATGTGAAAAGGTGAGCTCAAGCTCCTCCCATGGTGGTTTCTCTTGGCACCGAAATGGAGGTTTGAAGTTTTGAAAAGACAAGATTGTAGAGCTTGGCTTAACTAAGAGAATGGTGGTGTTTGTTTTTGATTTGGTTAAGTGAGCTAGATTTTACATGTGGTCAAAGATGGACTTCCATGGTGGTATTGTATATTACCGAGAGAGAACAAGAAGAAGAGAGGAAAAGAGAGTGTGAGCCGTGTGAAATGGAGAAAGGAATGAGAGAAATGAGATAAGTTTGCTTTAAGAAGATATTTGTAACTTATAAAGCAAATAGTACTTCTTAAAGTTTTACTTTCTTATTTGATTTATTTTACAACTTGGTGACTCACTACTACAAACCGGCCACCATCTAGTTAGGAGGGTAGTATAGTCTTTATTGACTCATTTAATTACTTATACATCATACGTTACAAACTAGCTTATAAAAGTTACTATTCACAAACTAAGGCACATAGAAGTGAAATTTTTGATTTCCCATTAATATGGCCACCCAAATGTGATACTATATAGTACACATGTTAATTAAAGAGTAATGATGGACATTTAGCCACTCAAAACTCATTTACAAGACAATTTTTCAAAAACGTGCTTTAAGACTCCTTAAAGCACATTTTGTGTTTTAACTTGTTTTCAAGCTTGGTTTTCTTTGGTAATTGATTTAATATGTTCATTAACATATTTATAAGATATAAGTATGACCATTAGGTCTTATACAAATTTATCCCAAGCTTAGAGCACATTTTTGCTCTTATTGACTTTAAGGTATTTTCTTGTGTTTTATTTGGTTTAACTGTCCACAAAGTTTCCTAAGGACTTATTTAGCCTTATTAAATCATAATTAAATGTTATCCAGTCTTGGTAGGCTCTTTGGGTCCTAACCAAGTTCACTCATAGCTTAGAGCATGTTTTTGCTCAAACTGTGTCTTAATGCTTTATTGCATTTTATGGTTTAAATTGTTCACTGATGTTACTAAGGCACTTTTAGCCTTTACATACCATAATTTGATATTTAAACCACATATCAAGGTTTGGGGTATTTCAATCTACCCCCCTTAAAAGAACTTCGCCCTCGAAGTTCACACTTTCCACACATCATTAGATTTGAACACAGGAATCACTTGGAAATAAACTTCCATAACCAAACACACTTTACATCACAACCTCGGACTTAATGGTCCGGGCAACACATTCACATCCACACATAACATAACATATCCACATGATAACCTCGGACTCTACGGTCCGGGTATCTTAAACAACACTTACACATACATAACAACCCCTTTGACTCACTGGTCTTGGGTAACATAACAACATTTGGACACATAGGTCCCGGTAACATAACAGTCTTTAGACACATGGGTCTATGTAACACCACACATTTAGACTCATAGGCCTTGATAGTATACACTTTTTAGGAAATCCAAGTCAAAGCAACATTCATTACACATACCACACAACATGTCGGAGCATGTATAACAATCAAAAATATCTTTTACATACACACTGTGATCCCGCAGAACCCGGTCGCGATGGACACATTCCGTCCCCGTGCCTTTGGGAGTTTAAAACAATCATTAAATTTAATTTAAAATCTTTGTGAGGTTAAGTAAGAGAACTTTAATTACGTAAAGTATCCATCAACGTTTTATAAATACCAATTTAAAATCCTTTGAAAACACACACAACTCCAAGTCTAACTTAAGCTCTTTGCTCTTTTCTTAGCGTGGTTATTTGTGACCACTTATAGGGAGTTTCAAGAGTCATCCAACCCTGATGTGATCAGCATCAGTGTTGAACTATCCTTCCACCCCAATTTGTGTTCGGCTTCCCTTGATCGCATGCAAATCAAGTTCCCTTCCCACTTCATTTTCAAGCATCAAGTAAATCACTCATTTCCAATTTTCTATCTTCTAAATCATTCTAATCATGATCATAACATCTCCAAAAGATAGAACTCCGTCTATCAGTTACCTCCATTCACTTTAATCATGTTGCCTAGGGAATCTTATTCTCACTAGGTTCTATGTCGGTTTCATACCCTTTCATGCATCACTATATAGTACATATATATACACATATATTTTATCAAAATACAACACCTGGTTTTACATTTATACACTGTCGGGGCTTTTGTTCCCCCGGGAGTTTCTCTACTCCCCACACTTGTACTATCACACACAACTGTTAACAAATACACACACTTATCACAATGGTATCCGCATCTTCTGTGCGCAATTACCACAATTAAACCATGAACGGATGTGTATGTTTACGTAACACACACACACCAATCATCAAAACAATAATGTAATTTTGTGCTATGCACAATATAAATCACATACACTACGTACACTTGTACGATAATATACACTAAGTGGTTTTGCGCTCTACCCCCCTTAAAAGGGATTACGCCCACGTAATCGATCACTAAACATTGGCTTATGTGTGTCTGCCGTCGTGAAGTGTTTTAACTTCCACGCGGTCTATTACACAATGGATTCTGAAAAGGATCTTAACCATATTGGCGTTTAGTTCCTAAACCAAGAATTCTCATTGGAGTTTGTTTAAACTCTTAGTTGGTTTCGATTCTGGCCTGTAGGCTTTTAGGCGTTAATAATTAGTCATTCACTCATGTTCACCATGTACATTCAACACTTGTATCACTGGCTCACTAGTTTCTGCTGCGAAACTCTAATAACTGTAGAGCTTAATTGCTCCATTTGTTATTCTTATTGTATTGTATATCCCCGATTGTCACCTTCATCTTGGTAACAATGGTTTTCTCAACCGACGCGTGGTATCTCTTACCGTTAGCGAATTCGGTGAGTTAAAACTTTCTATCTATTCCCATAACAATTTACTGTGTATACTACTATGTATTTCACAATGATTGACTTGTTGCCTTCCGACTTATTGTCGGTTGAGATTGAGCTACTACCTAGTGTGTAGTGCTCTCTCAGCTATTTACAACATTTGGGGTATATTCCATACCGATATTTGGCAGTTAGTGCTACTGTAGTCACTTACTGTTAATCATGTCTCCACATTTGGTTTTGTACAAGTACTCTTTTATTGGTGCGCCTTGCATTTCCTATGCATCAGCCATTATAACATTATTGCTCCACAATTAACATGTTTCCAATTCCTAGCTATCCCACTCGATCATTACTGCGCAAGTGTAATACCAAAACACTCAGTCATACAGAGTGCAGAGGCGTAAACTCTCGACAGTAAATCCCTTATGTGATTCGCCATGGAATTCACACTGTGTTTCACTGAAATCTGATCTCGTAATACTGGCTACTGTCTTACTGCCGAGTCTGTTTAACATCAATTATCTTGCATCTCCACTGAGTTTAACTCATAACTGGTCTTATCTGTTACATTTTCGTTTAACAACACTTATACAACGGTCGCTTGTTGCGCACCGTGTTCTTACTGTATAACACTAACTTACATGGTATTTATTGTCACATTTACTTCCACACATATACTTATATTATGGTTTGTCATTCATCTGGATGACTACCGAATGCTCCTTGAGCATTGACCATTCGAGTCACAAGCCGGCACTATTCAGCTCGGTGTTTCACTTTATATACACATACTATTAAACTAACTGCTCTTTTTCTTTGTCTATCCTTAACATATTCCTTGAACTTGATTCACATAACTACCGCTCCTGCGGTCTCACAATATCGAGAGGTATCCCCACTCTTAATGCAGTGGTTCGTTCTCCACTCTATTCACTTATATAACATAAACTTTTACAATCAATCTAATTTATATAACATATCTTGCTTATGGCTCATAGCCTTATTTGCCTTGAGCTGGGCTCATTGTAGGCTGTCCACACATATGTATTTCTCTGTACAACATTACATGGTTCGGATATTATATTGGGCTCCATGACAAGTCGTTGCATTCCGTTTCCTTTCATGGGATGCCCTTTAAGATTGTCAGTCCGTCTCCTGACAACTTATGTCTAAACTGGGTGTTAATTTCAACCCTTGTGCTTCTGTCATGCATTTCGTGCAACAATTGTTGATGCGAACACCCCTCAAGGATTGCTCCTGGGTGTTGCTAAGTTATCATTTACATCTAGTTCACACTTATTGGTACATTCCGTTAGGCACGCCTTCTTGCGTTCTTAACTGACTTATCATCTCCTTTTGTGAAGATCAACATTTCCTGGTAGTGTAGGTACTCATTCTGGGAGTTTCATCCCGTTTGTTGCACATTAATGTGTCCACATTAGGCATCTGCTTTGCCATTTACAGGCTGGGTCACCATTCCAGCTATATTGTTTATCCCTGAGGAATTCTTAAGACATGTGTGATGTCTTTATATAACAGTTAGTGCACTTCGCACTTCCTGACTCTTTAAAACATTTCCTTGAAAATGAATTCACTGACTCTTTAGTCTAGTTAGCTTAACTGAGTTCCTTAGCTTCAACTATTCCTTGTAATCCTTAGCTCTTGTTGATTTATACTGCTGACCGTAGACGGAGTCGACTACTTCCCGTGTTTCGGACTCTACTCGTATACATATATGGGGTATCATACTGATACATTGCTACTTACCCAACTACCCATAAGTAGGTCTGTCAGGCCCACAAGCTCCTATCGGAGTGCGGTCGTCCCACAATTCAATTGGTACACTCGTAGTGTCCGTCACACGCCTAGGTGAAGTATTCTGTCGTCAACTCCCTTATATTGTCCCGTGATAATATTCATTCCTTACTTCCCGAACTTAATCGAGGGAAAGTTTATCCATTGTTGTATCCTTGTCAACTGTCCTTGGTTTTACTGGTTTGGTTTAAAAGAAGGTTGGAAAGAAGTGTTGGTTTGAAAGAAAATCTGGTTTTGAAGGAAAAAAGGGTTTGAATAAATCTGGGTTTGAAAGAAAATTTTCATGGTTTCACAACATCTTCTTACCTTAGCCAAGTCTAGCTTTTGCTGACTGGTGTACTTCCAATTACAAAGGTCAGGCTGTTAAGCCCTTCCATGGTTATAATGTTCACACTTAACTTCGTGGTACTTTACTAAGTACTTGTAGTGGTTATAAATTTCCGAACAGCCCTGTTATAGCAGCACTTGCTATGGCAAGTGCGCCATGCTAACTGGCTATCGGTTTAACACATACTGGTTATGGTATTGTTTTTACCCATACTGTCATCAGTGGCCTTGTTGGCCCTCACTGATCTTACTGTCTTGATAATAACTCTTCTGGGTAACTCCTCACTGTATTCATATGGTAATTATCAACTGGGGTGTCTCCCACTCTTGGAGTCCCTCTTTACTTAGTATTGTATCTCTTTATAGCCCGTTCCACGCACTTGTCGTGGTTACTGAGACTTGTCTCTTGTTTGGGCACTACGTTGTAGTTCCTTTGTCGGTTGGTATACCGTTGGTGTATTATTTATCAACTATGGTCCCGTAGACACTCGTCTCGGGTTTCACTAATCCACTTCTTGCCTGTTGCACGGTCGGTGCGTTGCAAGCTGGTTACTCTCGACTGCTTTGCATGTCGACCCAGGTTGCCGGAAATTCTATTCCTCTATACACAAAATCCTTCATTCGTCGCTATGGAATGCGGTTAACATTGTTTAGACGGAGACCGTCTCCGGGATTCCCAGTTTTCGGGATCTACCGTGTGATAGGTTCTCCGTACCCTAAAGGTGTTTAATAACAGCCAGATCGGGTATTCCCGAGTAAGAGTGGACTTCCATCTCTCTGGCGTTGTTTCCCAAGTTATATAACAGGGATTGTGGAGGGTGGGAAGGATGTAGTAGGTTTCCAGTAGTCACTGGTAGTTCCTATCTAGCGTATCTCTCACGCTATCACTCAACCCTTAACCCAAAGTACTTAAATCCTAACTCGGTACTTCCTAAGCTCGGTAATCAGTCATCAGAGCGATACTTCGCTCTGATACCACTTTTTTGTAACACCCCATCCAACATTAACACACTTACAATAAACTGCAGCGGAAAAACAACCTCATTACATTACTTAACTCGTTGGTGTTACACGCAGCCGTTAGCCACCCACGTGGCTAACAAGGCTAATATACATACTTTGTACCGGTCTGATGGGCTAAATTCCCGACGACTACACATTACTATCCCCTTCCATTAACAACACAACACCGTACAACCTTCCAACTATACCGAGTATTAATAACTGATGCCGACAACAATTTCGGTCTTACTACACCCTACTGTATATATACACTTAAATGTTTACCAATGTACAATGACTACCCGTCCTACTCTCGAACGGCTTCCAGCACTTCGTACCTGAAATAGGAAAGGAAGAGAAAGGGTGGCCCCCAAGGGCTCAGCACCTTTGCTGGTATGGTAATCCCGCAGCCCACATGCTACCGGGCCACGCACAACTAATTGTCGTCTTAACATGCGGTGGTGATTATATTTAAATCATGCATGTAACGTAAACACCATCACATAACATTTCGCCTCAATGGCTCAACAACGGATAATATATCCTTACTTAATAAGTCACTCAAGGCTTCAATATCCCTAGAGTGTTCCTCCTCTAATGGAGCTACTTCCTTAACAGACGACACTTACCCTTAAATTCGGTTTATCCATAAACGCCTCTTATCACAAACTGGGAATCATATCCATGATCCACACACTCCACATTATACATCCTACAACATACACTACATACAACACTTAACAACACTTTGCACGTTCCACATGCACAACATAATACCGCAATAGATGTTGCATCACAACAAAAATACATAACATAACTGGAGTGGTTCTCTTAGGAACCGACCCAACATTGTTTATACACTGGTGAGCCTAGAGAATATTGCCAGTCTCATGATAAGCTCGTTATACAATAACAACAACACTCATTACCGTCCTAATATTTGGACGAGTAACTTAAGTTAAGGCGGTTCGGGTTTGGAGGCCCGAACCACCACACAAACACATGTTCCCCCTAAACCGATCATAAGTCAGAATAGCTAAGCTTTGAGTAAGCTAATGGGAGATCATAACCCGTGAGGGAAACAACCATAACAGAGAGAAGGGTAAGGCTAAGAAGGATACCCACTCCCAAACAACGCGCGACCGTCCAAACCGGATCCTCACCACTGTTAGTACATACTTACTATTAATATTAGTTAGAACCCATTATGGATCTATCACAACCACACACACATACAGTATTACAACTGAGTTAAACATACAAGAGAGATCCCTACATTCACATACACATATCACACATTTAACACACACGCATAGCCGTGGTTAGTACGTTCCCATGGTTCGGGTCGTTTACTCCGAATACCGAACTCTCATGTGATCCTAGACTCAGTTAACTAAGGTTAACACTGCCGAGTTAAATGGTATCGGAGTTGAACACGCCACATATATGATTACTGTAAACTCATTACATTTTTATCTTACAACGTGGCAAACATACAGAAAACACATGGCATACAAGCCGGTGTAATCCGGTAGGACACAGGTTGCAAGAAAACCATACCTTTCACCGGAGTCCACGTTACCACGTCCACTTATGTTCCTCGAGCAATTCTCGAACAACTGTTACATCACATGTGTTTAATTAACATCGGGGTTTGCTTGATTATTTAATGTCTAATGCTCAACTTTCCCCGTTAACTTAGTTACATAACTTTACATTTTAACTTGTTTTACTTTTACATTTTGATACAACTTTTCACCCACTTAATTGCCATTTAAACTCACCTAACATGTCCTCACAACTTTATAACATCATTACTAACCAATCCCCATCATTACATATCATTTCATAACCTTAAACCATGTTTTTGGGTCCGACCGACCTTACCGACCGAACTTGTCCCAGTTCGGTCCATTTCCAGAACACATTTTCCGTCAAAATTTTCTACTCCGACCGACCTTGTAAGTTCGGTCGCATGTTCGGTCTATTCCCGAGACTTTCTTCCCCTTTGAAAATTTAGCCCGACCGAACTTGCCAAGTCCGGTCCTATGTTCGGTCGGTCGTTCCAGAAACTTAATCCGTACACAAAATACAAGCCCGACCGACCTTGCAAGTCCGGTCCCCAAGTCGGCCTTTTCCAGAAACCAATTCTCGCAGGGTAAACTGGGCTCGACCGAACTTGCAAGTCCGGTCGCAAGTTCGGTCTGCCCCAGACCTTTGTTTTCCTTTTTACATTCAACCCCAAACTTCACCCCACATATCCTATATACCCTAACCTCATTTGGGCACTTCAAACACACCTTCATCCATGTGATAAACTCTTTAAATCACTCACCAAAACCATTTTATCATTCACAAACTTCTTACAAGGTTCCTAGCACTTGTGATGTTTTCTCCTTGATTTATAAGTGGTAGTTCACCAATAATGACCACTACACCAAGGTGTTTCCTCTTCACCTTAACATCATCTCTCAACTCCTTTTCTTACTAACTAAATCTCCTTGTTACAACTCCTTGAATTCTTTTCTCAAACCTTACTTAAACATCATTCTCCTTATCCATCAACATCACCCAAACCTTAACAAACTTCTTCAAGGCTTTTCAATACACTCTCAAACACACATTGAATTCCTAGAACTTCCAGATAACACCTAATCCTTGCATCACTCTAAATCACCTTAACACATGCTTTCTTCTCAGTAAGCATTTATTCACCCTTAACACTTCCTAGATCACCAAGACCATTAAAACACTTAGAACTTCTCACACATTTTTCCCAAATTTGGCCATAGCTTCTTTTGCATATACTCACATCCAACCACTTAGGTTTTTTTTTTACCTTATTTCATTCAAAACACCTAAAATCCATCAAGCACATTTTTATACACAAACTTCACACATTAAGCACTACATCACAATATAGTGCATAACTTAAATTGCTTGGCACTTAGGCCCTTAAATAACATAAACCATAAACACTGAATTTCCCACATAAGTATGCCTTTGACCTGCAATACATACACCAATACATATGTTCTTTTACTAGTCTCCTTGAGAGCATTTTACTAGCTCATTTGCCATTGGCTCCTTAGGTATATTTTTATTAAGCAACTCAAGCTCCATTTTCCTTAAGGCACTTAAACTACATCGAGATAGCTTGTTTACCTTTTTCCTCACAAATTTCTTTCTTGTTTCCTTGTAAAACCGGTAGGGCATTTGGTCCCTTTTCAACTATTAACATTATACAAACAATAGAATGAGTATTCAAGCATTATGCTTCACCTCATTGTAAACCCTAGTTACACATATTGTTTTACACATTAAGGTAATTGTTTTACCTTGGAATTGGAAGAGAACTTGAATAAGTATCAAGAGAGGACTCCTCCTAGCCCTTGGAAGATTCAAACGAAGCTAAAACAAGCAAGATAAATAACACCATTGTGAGGTGAATTTTCGGACAACATGAAAACATGAGGAAACATGGATTTTCTTTGAGTTTCCTTACCTTGAAGCAAAGGAGAGCATGAATATGTGAAAAGGTGAGCTCAAGCTCCTCCCATGGTGGTTTCTCTTGGCACCGAAATGGAGGGTTTGAAGTTTTGAAAAGACAAGATTGTAGAGCTTGGCTTAACTAAGAGAATGGTGGTGTTTGTTTTTGATTTGGTTAAGTGAGCTAGATTTACATGTGGTCAAAGATGGACTTCCATGGTGGTATTGTATATTACCGAGAGAGAACAAGAGAAGAGAGGAAGAAGAGAGTGGAGCCGTGTGAAATGGAGAAAGGAATGAGAGAAATGAGATAAGTTTTCTTTAAGAAGATATTGTAACTTATAAGCAAATAGTACTTTACTTAAAGTTTTACTTTACTTATTTGATTTATTTTACAACTTGGTGACTCACTACTACAAAAACCGGCCACCATCTAGTTAGGAGGGTAGTATAGTCTTTATTGACTCATTTAATTACTTATAACATCATATGTTACAAACTAGCTTATAAAAGTTACTATTCACAAACTAAGGCACATAGAAGTGAAATTTTTGATTTCCCATTAATATGGCCACCCAAATGTGATACTATATAGTACACATGTTAATTAAAGAGTAATGATGGACATTTAGCCACTCAAAAATCATTTACAAGACAATTTTTCAAAACGTGCTTTAAGACTCCTTAAAGCACATTTTGTGTTTTAACTTGTTTTCAAGCTTGGTTTTCTTTGGTAATTGATTTAATATGTTCATTAACATATTTATAAGATATAAGTATGACCATTAGGTCTTATACAAATTTATCCCAAGCTTAGAGCACATTTTTTGCTCTTATTGACTTTAAGGTATTTTCTTGTGTTTTATTTGGTTAACTGTCCACCAAAGTTTCCTAAGGACTTATTTAGCCTTATTAAATCATAATTAAATGTTATCCAGTCTTGGTAGGCTCTTTGGGTCCTAACCAAGTTCACTCATAGCTTAGAGCATGTTTTTGCTCAACTGGTCTTAATGCTTTATTGCATTTATTATGTTTAAATTGTTCACTGATGTTACTAAGGCATTTTTAGCCTTTACATACCATAATTTGATATTTAACCACATATCAAGGTTTGGGGTATTTCAACAGAGGTTAGGCTAACAGGCCCTTCCACTGTTTGACGATCACACTTAACTTCATGGTACTTTACCAAGTACTTGTAGTGGTTATAAATTTCCCGAATAGCCCTGTTATAGCAGCACTTGCTATGGCAAGTGCGCCATGCTAACTGGCTATCGGTTCAACACTTATCGGTTGTGGTATTGTTTTTACCCATACTGTCATCAGTGGCCTTGTTGGCCCTCACTGATCTTACTGCCTTGACAATAACTCTTCTAGGTGACTTCTCACTGTCTTCACATGACGATCATCAACTAGGGTGTTTCCCATTCTGGGAGTCCCCTTTTCTTAGTATTGTATTCACTTTGTAGCCCGTTCCACGTATTTGGGCACTACGTTGTAGTTCCCTTGTCGGTTGGTATACCGTTGGTGTATTCTTTATCAACTGTGGTTCCGTAGACACCCGTCTCGGGTTTTATTAATCCATTTCTGCCTGTTGCACGGTTGGTGCGTTGCAAGCTGGTTGTTCTCGACTGCTCGGCATGTCGACCCAGGTTGCCGGAAATTCTATTCTTCTATACACTGATTCTTCATTCTTTGTTATGAAATGCGGTTAGCATTGTTCAGATGCGCACCGTCTCCGGGATTCCCAGTTTTCGGGATCTACCGTATGACAGGTCCTCCGTACCTTAAAGGCATGTAATAACAGCCAGATCGGGTTTTCCCGAGTAAGAGTGGACTTCCATCTCTCTGGCGTTGTTTCCCAAGTTATAAAACAGGGATTGTGGAGGGTGGGATGGATATTCTAGGTTCCAGTACACACTGGAAATTCCTATCTAGCGTATCTCTCACGCTATCACTCAACCCTTAACCCAAAGTACTAAAATCCTAACTCGGTACTCCCTAAGCTCGTACTCCCTAAGCTCGGTAATTCAGTCATCAGAGCGATACTTGGCTCTGATACCACTTTTTGTAACACCCCATCCAACAACAAATACATAACAACAATCTGCAGCGGAATACACACCTCATCAAATAACTCAACTCGTTGGTGTTACACGCCGTTAACCACCCACGTGGTTAACAAGGCTAATACACATACATTGTACCGGTCTGATGGGCTAAATTCCCGAGCGACTACACATTACTATCCCGTTCCATTAACAACAATAACAACATACACCTTTCAACTGTACCGAGTACTCACAAACTGATGCCGATAACAATTTCGGTCTTACTACGCCTACTGTATATATACAACTGAAACGATTACCCATGAACTACATCTACCCCGTCCTACTCTCGAACGGCTTCCAGCTCTCTGTACCTGAAATAGGAAAAGAAGAGAAAGGGTGGCCCCCAAGGGGCTCAGCACCTTTGCTGGTATGGTAATCCCGCAGCCCACATGCTACCGGGCCACGCACAACTAATTGTCGTCTTAGCATGCGGTTGATTATATTAAATCATGCATGCGACTGTAAACACACAACGCATAATCATTTCGCCTCAACGGCTCAACAAACGGATGATATATCCTTACTTAATAAGTCACTCATAGTAACCCTTATCCCTAGAGTGTTCCTCCTCTATGGAGCTACTTCCTTAATAGACGACACTTACCCTTAAATCGGGTTATCCTTAAACGCCTCTTTTCTCAAACTGGGATTCATATCCATGATCCACATACTCCACATTTTACAACATATAACATACACTACATAACATCACACAACAACACTTTGCACGTTTCAACGTGCACAACATAACACCGCAATAGATATTGCATCACAACAAAAATACATAACATAACGGGAATGGTTCTCTTAGGAACCGACCCAAACATTGTTTATACACTGGTGAGCCTAGAGAATGTTGTCAGTCTCATGATAAGCTCGTTATACAATAACAACAACACTCATTACCGTCCTAATAGTTGGACGAGTAACTTAAGTTAGGGCGGTTCGGGTTTGGAGGCCCGAACACACCACACAAACACATGTTCCCCCTAAACCGATCATAAGTCAGAATAGCTAAGCTTTGGAATAAGCTAATGGGAGATCATAACCCGTGAGGGAAACAACCATAACAAAGAGAAGGGTAAGGCTAAGAAGGATACCCTCTCCCAAACAACGCGCGACCGGCCTAACCGGATTCCTCACCACTGTTAGTACATACTTACTTTTAGATATTAGTTAGAACCCCACTATGGAGCCTATCACATAACAACACATACAGTATTACAACTGGGTTAACATACAAGGGAGATCCCTACATTCACAAACACATGTCACACAATTAACACACGCATAGCCGTGGTTAGAACGTCCCATGGTTCGGGTCGTTTAATCCGTATACCGAACTCTCATGTGATCCTAGACTCAGTTAACTAAGGTTAACACTTCCGAGGTTAAATGGTATCGGAGTTGAACACGCCACATAAATGAATTACTGTAAACTCATTACATGTTTAATCTTACAACGTGGCAAACATACAGAAAAACACATTGGCATACAAGCCGGTGTAATCCGGTAGGACACAGGTTGCAAGAAAACCATACCTGTCACCGGAGTCCACTTTATCACGTCCACTAACGTTCCTCGAGCAATTCTCGAACAACTGATAACATTACATGTACTTTTATTAACATCGGGGTAGCACGATCATTTAATGTCTAATGCTTATAACTTTTCCCCGTTAACTTAGTTACATAACTTTACAATTTTAACTTGATTTACTTTCACATTTTATTACAACTTTTCACCCACTTAATTCTCATTAAAACTCACCTAACATGTCCTTAACAACTTTATAACATCATTACCTATCAATCCCCATCATTACATATCATCTCATAACCTTAAACAAACTCTTTTTTTTTTACATACTTTGGGCCGTCCGACCCACCGTCCGACCCACAACTGGGTTGGACCGTTCCAGAAACTTTTCCCGTCTTTTAAATACACCTGTCCGACCCATGTCCGACCCAACCATCTGGGTCGGACCATTCCAGAGACTTAGAACACACATGTCCGACCCATGTCCGACCCAAGACCTCTGGGTCGGACCATTCCAGAAACTCCAACCGGTGACTACAACAGAGCTGTCCGACCCACCCTGGGTCGGACCACTGGGTCGGACAACACCAGAAGTTGTCCCAAACTTGTCAAATTTTCTCCAAACTTTTCCTCAAGCCTCCTAATGTGTTCTAACATCATTTGGCACATCAAACACACCTTTAGCCATATGCTTAACTCTTTAAATCACTCACCAAAACCATTTTATCATTCACAAATTTCTTACAAAATTCCTAGCACTTGGGATGTTTTCTCCTTAAGATTTATAAGTGGTAGTTCACCAATAATGACCACTACACCAAGGTGTTTCCTCTACACCTTAACATCTTCTCTCAACTTCTTTTCTTACTAACTAAACCTCCTTTTTCACATCTTACCTAAACATCACTTATTCCTTGGATATTAACATTACCTAAACCTTAAACAAACTTCTCCAAGACTTTAATACATTCACAAAAACACTCATTGAATCCTTAGAACTTCCAAGATAACACCTAAATTCTTGTATCACTCTAAATCACCTTAATACATGTTTATTCCCAAGTAAAACATTTGTTCACCTTTAACACTTCCTAGTTCACCAAAACTTACTTAAAACACTTAGAACTTCTTACACATTTTCCAAATTTTGCCATAGCTTCTCTTGTATATACTCACATCCAAACACTTAGGTTTTACCTTATTTCATTCAAGAACACCTAAAATCCATCAAACACATTTTTATACACAAACTTCACACATTTAGCACTACATCACAATATAGTGCATAACTTAAATTGCTTGGCACTTAGGCCCTTAAATAACATGGCTCTTAGGCCCTTAAATTGCATAAACCTTAAACACTGAATTTCCCACATAAATAATGCCTTTGACCTGCAAATACACCCAACAATACATATGCCCTTAATAAACTCCTTGAGAGCATTTTACTAGCTCATTTGCCATTGGCTCTTTAGGTATTTTATTAAGCAAATCAAGCTCATTTTCCTAAGGCGTTTAAACTACATTGAGATAGTTTGTTTACCTCTTTTTCCTTATAACTTCTTTCTTGTTTCCTTGTAAAACTGGTGGGATGTTGGTTGTTTGTCAACTTCTAAACAATGTACACATAATAGAATGAGTATTCAAGCATCATGCTTCATCTCATTGTAAACCCTAGTTACATATATTGTTTTAAGGTATTAAATGATTGTTTTACCTTGGAATGGAAAGAGAGCTTGAATGAGTATCAAGAGAGGACTCCACCTAGTCCATGAAAGCTTGGAATGAAGCTAGAACAAGCCAATATAAGAGCACCATTAATGGTGAATTTTCAGACAACAACAAAACATGGAGGAAATGTCATTTTTCTTTGAGTTTCCTCACCTTGAAGCAAAGGAGAATGACAAGGCATGAAAATATGAGCTCAAGATCCTTCAATGGTGAATCTTCATGGCACCAAAATGGAGTTCTTGAAGATTTGAAAAGATAGGAATGAAGAGCTTACTCTAACTAAGACAACGGTAGTCTCGGAATTAAATTCGGAGCATGAATCATAAGTTACAAGTAAAAGGAGATGGGATATGAATGGTTCTGTTGGAGAACGAGATTGAGAAGGGAGGATGAAGATAGGTGACGGTGGGAACCAAGGAGAAAGAAGAGCAATGAGGTGGAGAGTATACTTTGAAGATATTATGTTAAAAGCAAAAGTAACCTTTTACTTACTTTTCTTTCTTTCTTTTAATTGGCTAGCCAAGTGTGATGACTCACACCCACAAAACCGTGCCCCCCTTACACATTAGAGATATTTTGGTCTTTGTTGACCAAATATTTGACTTATGTTGACTTATAACTTAAACTAGCACTATTTGAGCACTATTCCACAAAACAAGGCACATATTTGTGAAATTTTGATTTCCCATTGATATAGACTTCCAAATGTGATACTATATAGTACACATGTTAATTAAAGAGTAATGATGGACATTTAGCCATTCAAAACTCATTTACAAGACAATTTTTCAAAAACGTGCTTTAAGACTCCTTAAAGCACTTTTTGTGTTTTAACTTGTTTTCAAGCTTGGTTTTCTTTGGTAATTGATTTAATATGTTCATTAACATATTTATAAGGTATAGGTATGACCATTAGGTCTTATACAAATTTATCCCAAGCTTAGAGCACATTTTTGCTCATATTGACTTTAAGGTATTTTCTTGTGTTTTTATTTGGTTTAACTGTCCACCAAGGTTTCCTAAGGACTTATTTAGCCTTATTAAATCATAATTGATATTATTAAGTCTTGGTAGGCTCTTTGGGTCCTAACCAAGTTCACTCATAGCTTAGAGCATGTTTTTGCTCAAACTGTGTCTTAATGCTTTATTGCATTTACTATGGTTAAACTGTTCACTAATGTTTCTAAGGCACTTTTTAGCCTTTACATACCATAGTTTGATATTTAAAACCACATCAAGGTTTGGGGTATTTCATATAAGGTTAGGAATTAAGTTTACGGATTTTAGATAATTTAAACAAGTTTTTGAAATAACATTTTATTATGTTTTGGGCTAATATGTAATTTATAAAACTTATTATGAGAATTTGAGTGAATTATGGGCGAATTCATAATTAAGAGAATTATTAGGTTCACCTTCGAAATTTTTAGGAATTAAATATTTAAACTATAGTTTATAAATTATTAAGTAACTATTATAAAGTGTTAGGGTGAAAATGTAACTAATGGAAAGTATATGACAAAGCCGAATTACTTTGGGTTAGATTTGTAATTTAAGAGTTTATATATATATTCGGCAATAATGGAGAATTAAAATTAAAACTATAGTTTATAAGGCATTATGTAAAGATAATAAGATTTTGTAGTTAAATTGTAATTATAGAAAATATATAATATAGGCCGAGAATTTGAGGGGCTAAGTTGTAATTTTTGAAAAGTTATAATATTCCAAAAAGTTATATACCAAAATATTAATGGTAGTTTTGTAATTTAATTAAATAAGGAATTAGAACTATATGGTATGATGAAATTAGAATTTCAAAGTTAAGGTTATGAATTAATGTGGTTGTTTTGCAAATAACCGAAATGAAAGGGTGATAATTTAGATTTAAATAAATATAGGTCCTATATGGATATTTGGAGGAATTAGAAGAAGAATTTTGATTAAAGGAATTATGGAATTAAAACTATGGTGTATATAGTTATAAGGAATTTAAAGGTAATCAATAATATTATATATGGTTAAAAGGAGAATAATAAAACTATTAGAATATTATGTCTATTTATGGCATATAAAATAGTTAAGAAATTATAAGTTGTTATGTCACCTAGACAATTAAAATAAGTAACAAATAAAGTACATGAATAAATAAATACATATATATACATTAAACGATTTATAAATAACACAAGGAGGTATAACGAAATAAGTTGTACATTAAATCATAAGGTAATTAAAAGGAATTACCGCAAAAAAATAAACTATTCATTAAAAATATATGAGTTTATTGGGAATA
This sequence comes from Limonium bicolor, assembly GCA_023374045.1. Taxonomy (NCBI): domain Eukaryota; kingdom Viridiplantae; phylum Streptophyta; class Magnoliopsida; order Caryophyllales; family Plumbaginaceae; genus Limonium; species Limonium bicolor. Next base: position 414,734,644 of record CM041777.1, read on the forward strand.
TAGAACACCTTAATTGCCAGTAAGATTAAGAAGTTCAAGAAACTATTAAGTATGATGAATTAGAACCTCAAATGAAATACAACTAAGGCATTGTTGAACATCCAATAAAATTAATATACAAGGTAACATAAATTAACCCTCTCAGTTAATCCTGTTCTAGGACTATACTTGACCAGACGTTGACCAGGGTATAATCAATTGCAATCTACGGTGAACGGTATGGGATTCTTGCACCCTGTTTTTCTACCGAGTTACACCGCTTGTGTGTTATCTGTTGTTTGAATTAACAACCTAACTACCAAATAATTAATGTAAACTGTTGTTTTACTCTTGTGGCACGTTTGTGTTGTTTTACATGCTTGATTGATGCTACTACGACTTGTATGTCCCACGCATAAACACTACAAACCAGTGGATTAAATACCTTTGCGCTTTATTGTACCGAGGACTTGTACACAAGTCTCTCCTAACTCCTCACTTTATACAAACGTCGTTATCCTAAACGTGATAACCGACAATACACTTGTGTTCTTGTTTACGTCCTTGTATGTGTAACACCCCAACCGTTAATCTCGTCATTACCTCTTAATTTAACACCAATACTCTTACTCACGTAGCGGAACTCTAACTACAACGAGGGGTGAAACAACGCCGTTAGCCACCCATATGGCTAACCAGGCCTATCTCACATACAGTAACGGTCTGATGGACTGGATCAACCGAGTACTTCATACAAATACAATACTCATTTCACTTCTTTACTATACCGAGTCTACAATATACGGATGCCGATAACATACTCGGACTTACACCTCATACAAACGCATAAGTATTTACAATCTAACTACCCATGCTCACAGCCGTCCCCGTCCTACTCTCTCGAACGGTGGTCAGCTTCAAGTACCTGCACACTAAAAACGTTCCCCCTAGGGGGTCAGCTTACGCTGCGCATGAAATTCGCATATACCGCGTGCTAACCGGTACGCACCGACTACTTTGGGTCGGATATACATGGAGTTCATTTTAATCAACAACATGCATCATGTCAATACAATTTATATGTATATCACACAAGGAATCTACATCCGTCACGGAACACGATTCCTAACTAACACAACAATGTTGTTAGTGGTAACTGATTACTCTTAGGCATTGAGGATTATTCCTCACTATGCCTTGTTTACTTATTCAATACCTCACCCGCTCTCTCGGTTACTTATTCGTATACACACCCATTCTCTTGGGCTACTCAATCTTATACCTACCCATCCTCTTGGGTTACACATACATATACTCACCCCTTTCTCTCGGGTTATTTATACTCATTATCTCACCCACACTCTTGGGTTATTCATACTCAAGCTCTTGTAGATTCTCGAGACACTACAGGCCTCCTACGTCACGCTTGTTACTCTTATTACATACTTAAGCCAAAACTCATGGCTCTCTAGCATAGTCTTACTTCCCCGGTTTCGACCCTACTCTGGGTCTAGCATGGTGGGAAGGTTCAACTAGCTCGCGGAACTCTCTCTTAGTTCCTATCTCTTTTACTTAGGTCCGACTACTCTCGGACTACTCTCGTTCCCGTACACTCCTCTCTCGGAGTTATAATAATATCATGTATATTAGTCTAGAAGCATCATCCTCGATGTTTCTAATGACTTTGGGAACTTTACTTAAATTCGGGTAATCTTAGGTTTAAGGTTACCCTCACAATCATATGCTTATACATTAGGATATTTTCTTATACCGGGTAAAATCCTCATATAGGAGGTCGACCATGTCTCAAGGGAGTTCATAGTCCCTTAGGTCTCTTTTACCTTTCTTATAAGTTCACATTATTGGACTAACTTCAATCCTCTCGATGGAGGTTCATTTATCTCTCCACTCATATTTATTTCGTGGATTGTTTCAATAAGGTTCTCTAACCGTTATCGGGTATATACTCAACCCGTACATCTCCTCACATTTTAGGGAGTTCATATGTTTGTGTTATCGTTATACTTTAATCGATAGTTTATGTGTGTTTGCATATTTCCATTGCTTATGAGACTTCCCGTACTACGGGTTATTAGTCAATCAATACTCACTATGAGTCGGTCTAGGCACTCTGTTAGACCACACCGGCATACAAGTATGTTAGCTCATACAACATACATCAAGGCATACATAATCAAACAAGGGATTATTTTCATGCTTTAATCTTGATTAAGCCGGCACACAAACACACAAATCAGAGTAACTCGGTTAGCATACGGGGCATGAGAAAATCATACCTTTCACACCGGGGTTTCTACTTTACCGTGGCATCTCACCATGCTCGGGTCACGCACGACTCTCTGATAATGTTTCAAACATTATTGTTAACACTAAACTCATACGGTACATAATAAAATGCTACTCCCGTACTTACCACCCCGTTATCCCGTTATCTCGGTTTCACTCTTGTTAATTTGAGTTCTCACTTCTCAAACACTTCTAACACTTTCTTACACTTCTTAGGGCCTTTACATGTTACCAAACAAGGCCTTAACATCTTATAACATCATTAACATTCAAACCCCCATCATTTACAACCTTTAAAACACTCTCTGTAGGTTTCTGGGGGTGGTCCGGGACTTGGTCCTTACCCTAAGTCCCGGACCAATTGCAAACTTACTCTCGGGTGAAATTTACACCTGGTCCGGGACCTTGTCCTGGAGTAAGTCCCGGACCAAAGCAGGATGTGCACTCTCGGCCTTAATTTAGGTGTGGTCCGGGACTTTGTCCAAGGACCAAGTCCCGGACCCTGCTAAAACCTGCTCCAAACTTGATTTTTCCACTCCAAATCAATCCTTAAACCACCCTTAATCTTTCCATAAACTTTCCACAAGTTTTCCACACATTTAATCACCTTAAAACATGCTCTAAAACTCTTCAAATCATAGGCTCAAACCTTACCCAAATTCTTACTCAACATCACTTATATTCCATAACTAGTTTTCTTGTTTTGTTCAACTCTTGTAACAGATTCTGGTTGCATCATTGTACCATTCAAACTTCCCTCACCAATGTCATTCTTAGCACTCAAATGACATTATCTTTACTCCTAATACACCTTTCTCCTTAGCTTGATTTTTGCAAACCATTACTACTCACTTAAACCTCTTAAGCACACCTAGTCTCTTCCTCATCATAGAACACTCAAGACTTTCCATTCCTAGGTAAATTTTGACAGCACTTACTTGCTTTACTAAGCATTTTCACCACACTAAAATCAACTCACAAGCACTTCTTCCCACCTGTTTGGTTTAGACATCAACAATCACATTAAATTCCCACTTGTTCACATATAAACTAGCTTGGTTTCCTAGGTTCATTTTACACACTTAACCCATTGAAACATTCCCATTCAACAAACAACATTATAGTATCATGACCACCACAATTCAAGGTCCTTAATTCAACTTATCATTTAACTCACAAGTCACATAAAAACTAGCTCAAGGTAAGCTTTTTACCTTGCTCCTTTTCGGTTTTCTCCCTCTTCTTCCTCTTTCTCTTGTTCCCTCTTTCTCTTCATGTTTCCACATCAAAACAAAGGGGCATAGATTGCCAACTACAATCATATCCCCATACGCATATATCAAACTTATTAATTCAAACCCTCCTTACAAAACTAGTATTTAAGAGCTAGTTTTTAAGGCTTAACTTTGCCATTACCTTAGAGTGTCCAAAAGGAGAGCTTGGCAATCAAATAATGGAATTTCCAACACCTCACAATGGCATGGAGAAACCGACTGAAATGAAGAAAAAATTTTCAACGTGGGAAAATTTTCCAAATAGCAAGAACAAGCTAGGAATGATGAACTTTTACTTATATTCTTACCTTAGAGCATTAAGGAGATGATTGAGAGTCAAAATAAGCTCTTCTAGCTTCAAAAGCTCCAACACCCATGGAAGTGAAGGTGGAGGAAACAAGATTTTGAGGGGTACAAAACGTAGCCCTCGCCGATACGAATCTAGCGGTATAATTTTTGTGTGATTTGGTGGAGAAATGAGTGAATGAGAGGAGGAAGGAGATGGGACTTGTGAGCTCCTTCTCGCATCGGTAATACAGAGGAAGAAGAAGATATGCATAGGCTGGGAAGAACGTGAATGAGGGAAAAGAAGGAAGAGGTGAGAGAGTAAGTAGTAAAGTGTTATTTACTATTCTCTTTTTACTTTATACTATTTGCTTTACTTATTTATTTATTTGTCTTGTTATTACTTAATAGCTAGCAAGCTATTAATGGGTGTACACATTATAATTAAAACCGGCCCACATTAATTAATAGCCCGGGTCGTTTTTCGTCTTTTCGAATTAAACGCGTTTCGTCTCCCGGTTTCAACACTATTCATTTACCGGGTCCGTTTTCCGGAATTTTGCCGTTTAATTAATTTTAATGGTTATTAAACTTCCATTAATACTTAATTATAGTTATTAATCAACTATAATTTTTACGGGTCCGTTTGACCACTTAAAGTCACGTTTTCGGGTTTTTCTCGAAAAACGTGCTTAAAACTCCGTTAGCATTTTTAATCCATTATTTGGATCCGTTTTCTTCGGGAATCATTCCCGTATACTAATTAGGCCTAACTAAGCCTTAGGAATCCATCTCGGACCCTCTCGAGATCATATATCTCTTACACTCATTTAACGCGCATTTTAGCGTTTTTCGCTTTTCAAGCGTTTTCTCTTTTCTTTTGGTTTTATTCTTTTTACCAATACTCTTTAGGCACCATTAGGCCCTTAATAATTTTATTAGAGTAATTTAATCACCATTTTTAGATCCGGGGTATTAAAATCTACCCCCCTTAGGAACTTTGTCCTCAAAGTTGGTGAATCTAGATGGTTACTCTCATGGCGTACTATGCCAAGGTTATAATACATGTATAACCTTACAGACTCCACAAGTCTGTCTCATTTCATACTACACATACCACACACATATCACAGCATGTATAGCAATCAAAAATACTTTTTGTTCTCTCTCCATGGAATCGGTCCGAAGACAAGAAGGCACTACAGTCCTCGAATCCATGTTGAGTGATATACTACTACTGATCCCTCAGGTACCGGTCACGTTGAACACTTACTCTTTCTGGTTCACGGCCGTTTCATGACAAATGGGCACTTACTCTCTCTGGCCCACGGTCCCTTCGGTTCTGATCAAAACGTTACACATATACATAACCTCAGGCACTCTGGTTGACTCACTCAACACAGGAACATCTCAGGGTACTCTCCCCGTCCCGCTGCCTTTGGAAAAATCACACACTGACACCGCCCCAACCGGTCACTTAGGACCGCCGCACGTACGGTGCAATGGTTTCAAAACTAGTACACGCCCACCGTTCTACCGGTCATCAAGACTTAAGGCTCAGCCATCGGCGGGTGATAGCGGTTTCAAAACCAGTTTTCGTTTCCATCTTCATACTTGAAGAAAATTCTTTTTCAAAATCTGTTTGAAAATTCTTTTTAAAACATCACACAACTCCAAATCCGTTTATGGTAGTTGTATCCTTTCTTAGCGTGATTACTTGTGACCGCTATAGGGAGCTTCAAGAATCATTCAACCCTGATGTGATCAGCATCAGTGTTGAACTATCCTTCCACCCCACTTTGTGTTCGGTTTCCCTTGATCGCTAGCAGATCAAGTTCCACCTCCCACGTCAGTTTCAAACAATCAGATAGTCAAACATTTTTGTTTTCTATCTTTTACTCTTTCTAGTCATATTCACGAAACAATTCGTTTCAATTAATCTCTAGTTCCTAGTACTTAGGTCATTTGTGATTCTCATTGCTTCACTACTTTACCTAGGTATTCCATACTTATGGCTTCTTTTACCCAAATTGTTGCTCAATTTAAAACACATAACATACAACTCCAAAGGATGGAACTCACTCCATCTATCATTCTCAAATAAAATCACCTAGGGAACTCACTCCCTCTTAGGTTACACATCGGTTTCATGCCGATTCATACTCATCATAACTCATGTCTAATCTCACTAGACATATACTATAGGGATTCTCATTCCCCAGGAGTTTCTCTACTCCTCTTTTCATATATATTACATTCTCATTACTTGCATCTCTCATGCACCATACTCATTATTACACAATGAATGGGTACCTATGTTTATGTAACATAAGTTCCAATCATCAAACAATTTCTTTTTGTGCTATGCACATAGTAGTTTACGCACCAATACGTAAAACATACTCTAAGCGGTTTCTCGCCCTACCCCCCTTAAAAGGGGTTACGCCCGCGTAACCAACCATATGTTATCACTGAACATTGGTTTCTGATTCAAGTATTATGAAGTGTTTTGACTTCAATGAGGTTAAATAACTCATAACCGGGTTCGGTTCTAGCCTATAAGGCTTCAAGGGTTTATGATATAGGTATACTTAACCCTGAATCACGGTCCACAAGCTTCTGCTGCGTGACCTGATAACTAGAGCTTAATTCGCTCTTTGGTATTCTCAATGTATATCAATCGTCGCTTGGTATCTCTTACCGTATGCGAATTCGATGAGTTATAGATTTTCTCTCCAACTCTCTGGAAATCTATTTGTATAACTCTGTATACCTTCGTGGTTATTCACTTATTTTTCCCGACTTGTTGTCGGTTGAGGTCAAGCTACTACTTAGCATGTAGTGCTTCCTCGTTTTATATAGTGGCTCATGGATTATGTTTGTTTCTTGGTTGTGTACCAGAGTTCTTCCTGGGTCTTGTGGGTTACTGCCCCCACGTTCTTTGTGCATCTTTGGCCAATGGCCGCACGGTTATCTCTTTAGATTCTCACTCAACAGGCTTCGTTGACATTTCTCAATTCCTGACTCTCCCACTCGATCATTACCGCACAAGTGCAATACCAAACACTCAGTCATACAGAGTGCAGAAGCGTAAACCCTTGACAGTAAATCTCTCATGGGATAGGAATGATCATGTCTCCTTTACCACATTTCTTCTCAGCTTCATATCATGAACTCTATACTACATCTTTACTGGCTGTCTATTACGCTCTATTCATGTTGCTGGCTACTCTTATGTTGCTTGCTGCGTACATATCTTTCTCATGGCATCCGCTCTACTTTAGCTTCCGCCCGGTGTTCTCGCCATTTACACGATGGCTTGCCATTCACTTGGCTCAACAACATACGCTATTCTTAAATCTCTCTGCGCACTTGCGCGCTGCTTACTCTGCAGTTCACATTGCACACATACAGTGTTTACTACTCAACTGATTACTCTTCGGTTTCGAATTGCTGCAATCGGGGTTCCTCTTTACACTCTACTATAGTTCATATACTCATTGGCAATATACACATGCTCAAGTTTTACTACACCGCTCTAGCGGTTTCACATTACTTACTTAGGTGGTAGCCTTTCTCTGGAGGATTCACGCAAATGCCGCTCCATAGGCCCCATAATGACAAGTGGTATCCCCACTCTAAGGTAGTGGTTCATTCTCCACTGTTTCTCTTATGCTTCTATGCATAGGTTTACAACGTTTAGATCTACAAGTTGTAGTTAGTTACCGGCTTACAAGCCACCTCGCCCCGAGCCGTGCTCCATGCGGGCTGTTTAGACAAGTTCCTTTTTCTCCGTACACCATTAAAGGGTTTAGAGGTATTACTGGGCTTTTGATATGGTTGTTTCATCACGCTTTCAAACATGGAAGACCCTTAAGGTATTTTGATACTAATTCATGCCCTCTAGCATTTTAGGGTATCCCGTGTTACGTGGGATCCCTTCGGGTTCTACCCGAGTGTTTGCTTAAACACTTGTGTTCTCAACACGATATTTCGTTCAACTACTGTTGACTCCGGCACCCTTCTCGGATTGCTCCTGGGTGTTACTGAGTATTGCCATTACATTTGGCTTGTACTCATGGTTATGTTCAGTTGTGACTTCGCCTTGCGGCTATGTCCTTGACTATCCCGTTTAGGGTTGTAATGTCTCCCATTATTGGGTAGATCCTTGGTACCTTCTAATACCTACTAGGTCTGGTCATTATTCTCTTCAGTGAGGTATAAGGTGGGAATTCTATCCCATTCATCAAATATTGATATATTCATTTAGGCATTCGCCGTATTGTTTATACTGGGTATTCTTCCAGTTGTCACATATCCAATGTCTACACTTAATACTCTGTGCTTCTCGCACTTCTTAACGTTATGTTCTTAGCTCTCCATCATCCTACTGGATTCTTAACTCCCTTAGCTTAGTAAGCTTCTTTGTGTTCTTCGATCATTCGAGGTGTCCAATTGTCTCGGTTTGAATTGGCTCTTTCGTCCGTAGTATGGAGTGGGCTACTTCCCGTGTTCCGTACTCTACTTGTATACATACATGGAGTATCTTATTGATACGTTACCACTTACCCAACTAACTCATAATTGGTCTGTCAGGCCCGCAAGCTCCTTTGGAGTGCGGTCGTTCCATGTTTCATTTGTGTACACTTGTAGTGTCGGTCACGCCTAAGTGAAGTATTCTGTTGCCAACTCCTCTTGTATCGTCCTATGATGATTTACCATGGCTCTCTGGTTTGGTTTTAAAATTGGGGGTTTTGGAAAACTTGCGTTTTTAAAGAAAATTGAGTTTAGAAAATAAAATCTTCATGGCATTCCCTTGCCGGTTGCTTCTTACCAGGTCTAGCTTCTCGCCGACCGGTATGCTCCTCAATAAAGTGGTCAGGCTGTCAGGCCTTTCCGAAGTTTCATTTCAGAATTTCTTAGGGTTGTCTTGCCATATTGGCTTCTCTCGCCATTTTGGTACTTGCTAAGTACTGGTCGCTTGCCAAAGCTCCTCTTAATAGTCCGTTTTTACTGCACTTGCCGTGGCAAGTGCGCAGTACAGGCGGTTTTTGGGTTAACTCATACCGGTCACGGTATTGTTCACATTGTATTTGGTAGCCTCGTTGGCTCTTCCTTAATCCCCTAGTTGGATAACTACTCCTTAGAGTTGCTTCTCTCATTCATCTTGACATGACTATCATTCATTTAGGTGCTTCTCCACTCTCGGAGTTCCTTAATCACTTAGTGCTTTGTTCTACCTCGTTGCTCGTTCCCACATCCTTATTGTGGTTACCGAGGTTAAGTCATTTAGGCACTACTTCTGTAGTCCTATTCGGGTATATCCCGTAGTTATGCTTGTAGCTGTCTAAGCTGTGCCCGTTAGGTATTGCAACCTCTTCGGGTGTGGCAGGGTGGGTGTACCAACTCTCAACTATGTTCTTATTGGTTGGTATACCCTTAGTGGTATTACATATCATGGCGGTCCGTAGACATGTGTCCCGGTTCTCGTTATTTCTCATGAGTCCGCCTTGTTGCACGGTTGGTGCTTTCTTCTTGCTGCTGCTCGGCCAGCTAGGTTCTCGCGACTGCTAAGCATGTCGCCCCAAGTTGCCACAGATTTCAGTCTCCTTGGATTAGGATTTCTCGATCTCTCGCCATTATGTGCGGTTATTGTCATTCCAGCGGGATCCGTCTCCGGGCTTTCCGGTTCTCGGGACTTACCGCATGACAGGTTCTGGTTCATATTGATATTAAATAACTGCCAGTTTGGGTTTCCCCGTCTCTCTGGCGTTCTTCCCCAAGCTTTCAATACGGGGGTTGTGGAGGGCGGGTTGGGTATTGTAGGTATCCAGATCATACTGGAAGTTCCTAACTAGCGCATCTCTCACGCTACCACTCAACCCTTAGCCCTAAGTCCCTATTTCCTAACTCGGTATTTCCTAAGCTCGGTATTTCCAGTCATCAGAGCGATACTTCGCTCTGATACCATTTTTGTAACACCCCAACCGTTAATCTCGTCATTACCTCTTAATTTAACACCAATACTCTTACTCACGTAGCGGAACTCTAACTACAACGAGGGGTGAAACAACGCCGTTAGCCACCCATATGGCTAACCAGGCCTATCTCACATACAGTAACGGTCTGATGGACTGGATCAACCGAGTACTTCATACAAATACAATACTCATTTCACTTCTTTACTATACCGAGTCTACAATATACGGATGCCGATAACATACTCGGACTTACACCTCATACAAACGCATAAGTATTTACAATCTAACTACCCATGCTCACAGCCGTCCCCGTCCTACTCTCTCGAACGGTGGTCAGCTTCAAGTACCTGCACACTAAAAACGTTCCCCCTAGGGGGTCAGCTTACGCTGCGCATGAAATTCGCATATACCGCGTGCTAACCGCGGTACACCGACGACTACTTTGGGTCGGATATACATGGAGTTCATTTTAATCAACAACATGCATCATGTCAATACAATTTATATGTATATCACACAAGGAATCTACATCCAGTCACGGAACACGATTCCTAACTAACACAACAATGTTGTTAGTGGTAACTGATTACTCTTAGGCATTGAGGATTATTCCTCACTATGCCTTGTTTACTTATTCAATACCTCACCCGCTCTCTCGGGTTACTTATTCGTATACACACCCATTCTCTTGGGCTACTCAATCTTATACTACCCATCCTCTTGGGTTACTCATACATATACTCACCCCTTTCTCTCGGGTTATTTATACTCATTATCTCACCCACACTCTTGGGTTATTCATACTCAAGCTCTTGTAGATTCTCGAGACACTACAGGCCTCCTACGTCACGCTTGTTACTCTTATTACATACTTAAGCCAAAACTCATGGCTCTCTAGCATAGTCTTACTTCCCCGGTTTCGACCCTACTCTGGGTCTAGCATGGTGGGAAGGTTCAACTAGCTCGCGGAACTCTCTCTTAGTCCCTATCTCTTTTACTTAGGTCCGACTACTCTCGGACTACTCTCGTTCCCGTACACTCCTCTCTCGGAGTTATAATAATATCATGTATATTAGTCTAGAAGCATCATCCTCGATGTTTCTAATGACTTTGGGAACTTTACTTAAATTCGGGTAATCTTAGGTTTAAGGGTTACCCTCACAATCATATGCTTATACATTAGGATATTTTCTTATACCGGGTAAAATCCTCATATAGGAGGTCGACCATGTCTCAAGGGAGTTACATAGTCCCTTAGGTCTCTTTTACCTTTCTTATAAGTTCACATTATTGGACTAACTTCAATCCTCTCGATGGAGGTTCATTTATCTCTCCACTCATATTTATTTCGTGGATTGTTTCAATAAGGTTCTCTAACCGTTATCGGGTATATACTCAACCCGTACATCTCCTCACATTTTAGGGAGTTCATATGTTTGTGTTATCGTTATACTTTAATCGATAGTTTATGTGTGTTTGCATATTTCCATTGCTTATGAGACTTCCCGTACTACGGGTTATTAGTCAATCAATACTCACTATGAGTCGGTCTAGGCACTCTGTTAGACCACACCGGCATACAAGTATGTTAGCTCATACAACATACATCAAGGCATACATAATCAAACAAGGGATTATTTTCATGCTTTAATCTTGATTAAGCCGGCACACAAACACACAAATCAGAGTAACTCGGTTAGCATACGGGGCATGAGAAAATCATACCTTTCACCGGGGTTTCTACTTTACCGTGGCATCTCACCATGCTCGGGTCACGCACGACTCTCTGATAATGTTTCAAACATTATTGTTAACACTAAACTCATACGGTACATAATAAAATGCTACTCCCGTACTTACCCGTTATCCCCTTATCCCGTTATCTCGGTTTCACTCTTGTTAATTTGAGTTCTCACTTCTCAAACACTTCTAACACTTTCTTACACTTCTTAGGGCCTTTACATGTTACCAAACAAGGCCTTAACATCTTATAACATCATTAACATTCAAACCCCCATCATTTACAACCTTTAAAACACTCTCTGTAGGTTTCTGGGGGTGGTCCGGGACTTGGTCCTTACCCTAAGTCCCGGACCAATTGCAAACTTAACTCTCAGGTGAAATTTACACCTGGTCCGGGACCTTGTCCTGGAGTATAGTCCCGGACCAAAGCAGGATGTGCACTCTCGGCCTTAATTTAGGTGTGGTCCGGGACTTTGTCCAAGGACCAAGTCCCGGACCTGCTAAAACCTGCTCCAAACTTGATTTTTCCACTCCAAATCAATCCTTAAACCACCCTTAATCTTTCCATAAACTTTCCACAAGTTTTCCACACATTTAATCACCTTAAAACATGCTCTAAAACTCTTCAAATCATAGGCTCAAACGTTACCCAAATTCTTACTCAACATCACTTATATTCCATAACTAGTTTTCTTGTTTTGTTCAACTCTTGTAACAGATTCTGGTTGCATCATTGTACCATTCAAACTTCCCTCACCAATGTCATTCTTAGCACTCAAATGACATTATCTTTACTCCTAATACACCTTTCTCCTTAGCTTGATTTTTGCAAACCATTACTACTCACTTAAACCTCTTAAGCACACCTAGTCTCTTCCTCATCATAGAACACTCAAGACTTTCCATTCCTAGGTAAATTTTGACAGCACTTACTTGCTTTACTAAGCATTTTCACCACACTAAAATCAACTCACAAGCACTTCTTCCCACCTGTTTGGTTTAGACATCAACAATCACATTAAATTCCCACTTGTTCACATATAAACTAGCTTGGTTTCCTAGGTTCATTTTACACACTTAAACCCATTGAAACATTCCCATTCAACAAACAACATTATAGTATCATGACCACCACAATTCAAGGTCCTTAATTCAACTTATCATTTAACTCACAAGTCACATAAAAACTAGCTCAAGGTAAGCTTTTTACCTTGCTCCTTTTCGGTTTTCTCCCTCTTCTTCCTCTTTCTCTTGTTCCCTCTTTCTCTTCATGTTTCCACATCAAAACAAAGGGGCATAGATTGCCAACTACAATCATATCCCCATACGCATATATCAAACTTATTAATTCAAACCCTCCTTACAAAACTAGTATTTAAGAGCTAGTTTTTAAGGCTTAACTTTGCCATTACCTTAGAGTGTCCAAAAGGAGAGCTTGGCAATCAAATAATGGAATTTCCAACACCCCACAATGGCATGGAGAAACCGACTGAAATGGAAGAAAATTTTCAACGTGGGAAAATTTTCCAATAGCAAGAACAAGCTAGGAATGATGAACTTTTACTTATATTCTTACCTTAGAGCATTAAGGAGATGATTGAGAGTCAAAATAAGCTCTTCTAGCTTCAAAAGCTCCAACACCCATGGAAGTGAAGGTGGAGGAAACAAGATTTTGAGGGGTACAAAACGTAGCCCTCGCCGATACGAATCTAGCGGTATAATTTTTGTGTGATTTGGTGGAGAAATGAGTGAATGAGAGGAGGAAGGAGATGGGACTTGTGAGCTCCTTCTCGCATCGGTAATACAGAGGAAGAAGAAGATATGCATAGGCTGGGAAGAACGTGAATGAGGGAAAAGAAGGGAAGGTGAGAGAGTAAGTAGTAAAGTGTTATTTACTATTCTCTTTTTACTTTATACTATTTGCTTTACTTATTTATTTATTTGTCTTGTTATTACTTAATAGCTAGCAAGCTATTAATGGTGTACACATTATAATTAAAACCGGCCCACATTAATTAATAGCCGGGTCGTTTTTCGTCTTTTCGAATTAAACGCGTTTCGTCTCCCGGTTTCAACACTATTCATTTACCGGGTCCGTTTTCCGGAATTTTGCCGTTTAATTAATTTTAATGGTTATTAAACTTCCATTAATACTTAATTATAGTTATATAATCAACTATAATTTTTACGGGTCCGTTTGACCACTTAAAGTCACGTTTTCGGGTTTTTCGAAAAACGTGCTTAAAACTCCGTTAGCATTTTTAATCCATTATTTGGATCCGTTTTCTTCGGGAATCATTCCCGTATACTAATTAGGCCTAACTAAGCCTTAGGAATCCATCTCGGACCCTCTCAAGATCATATATCTCTTACACTCATTTAACGCGCATTTTAGCGTTTTTCGCTTTTCAAGCGTTTTCTCTTTTCTTTTGGTTTTTTCTTTTTACCAATACTCTTTAGGCACCATTAGGCCCTTAATTTTTATTAGAGTAATTTAATCACCATTTTTTAGATCCGGGGTATTAAAGTATGACACCTAACAATTCTATACTACGAGAACGAGGAGTCCAGTTGGATCTGGCCATGCATGCTACAGGAGTTGTACCTGTCTCAGGTCGTCTCCTATTCAATTTACGTTGCGACGGAACAGTTCAAGTGGGGAGGAAGACTTCATTCCTCTCGAGGGTTCAATTCCCAACAACAAGTACAAGTGGGGAGGAACACTTTATTCCTCTCGAGGGTTCAATTCCCACCATTCTAAAGTACAGGAGCTAGCTACGTTATCTTCTGAGGGACTAATTACCCAACCTTTCTCTTTAACGAGGTCACTATACCTCCACTATATTGACATACTCATAAATACCTGTCAGTCCCACTGTGTGGACCCGACTATTATCAAATGATTACAGTTCACCTAACTTGACCTTCTGAAGTCTTGTTTTATGTGACATGGTTATCCTTGTATGGACACTTGTTATTATCATACCATGCTTGCTTACAGCTTTACAAAAATGAACTGCATGTATTCGACAAAGTAGTTGGTGTGGCCCGGTAGCCGATGGGCTGCACGTTTTCCATACCAGCATTGTTTGCTGAGCCCCTTTGGGGGCACCCCCAATTTTTTCAGGTACCTGAAGTTGAGAAGATTACCACACCGAGTGTAGGTGGGGTAGATTCAAGCTATGGGAGTCTTCTACTAGTTATTTGTTTTACTTAATTATTGTACCTTTGAGTTTGATTCCTAGTATCTCGGATTGTATTCGTATTCGGACCGTAACTTTTGGAGATTGTTTTTGGAGTTAGCCTTGTTGGTCACAAGGGTGGCCAATGGCATTGTAATACCGCCCGGTTATTGTATTTTATTCCGCTGCAGTTTATGTTTTATTGGGAGTGATCATCGCACAGGTTATTGGATATCGGGTTGGGGTGTTACAAAAAGTGGTATCAGAGCGTAGTTACGCTCTGGATACAAGAATACACCGAGATTAGGATTTCTAAAGCTTTAGGTTACGGGTTGAGAGATAGTATAGAAAGGAGTTTAAGTTAGTTTTTACTTAGACTACTATCCAAGACCAAGATTGTGACCACAGTATCTAATATACATCCACAACCTGCAGATGTCAAGAAGAGGTGGACGCCGTGAACAGGCCGCAGAGGAGCCAACCATCAGGCTGGCAGACATTGCTACTTTGATAGCACAAGCTTTTGCACAAGCGGGAGTTGCGCAGCAGCAGCAGCAACCTCCACCACCACCACCACCACCGAGAGAGATTGGGTGAAGAGTTTGGCTGACCTCAGACCAACTCCATTCAAAGGGAAGATTGACCCTGCACACTTAGAGACTTATATCATGGAGATAGAAACAGCATTTGAGACACTCGCCGTCCCACCTAGGGAAAAGGTGAGGCTCGCTGCCTTTTACCTGAAAGATGCAGCAAGAGATTGGTGGAATATGGTGAAGGCCGACCACCTGGACGACCCCGCTTTTACTTGGGGAGCCTACACCGCACTACTTAGGGGCAAGTACTACCCGGCCCACACCAGGATGGTGAAGACTAGGGAGTTTGATGTGCTGGAACAGACGAGAAAGATGACCGTGGACGAATATTATGCAAAGTTTACTTCACTACTCCGACTACTACCCGGAATAGGATACTCGGACCAGATTTTGGTCGACCGGTTTTATGGGGGACTGAGTCCTCGTCTCCAGTTTGGGATGGGACCAGTCATTCCCACCAGCTTGCAGGTAAACAGGAGAAATATGACCAGTTGGAATTTTATTACCTACTATACTCCGTCATGGGAGATTTGGAAATTGATACCTTGAGATTTCAGAAATGTTACCATGCTGCCTCCGTTGTGGAGATCACATGCAAGAGAAGGGATGCTTTGAGATCCCAAAAGAGAAAGGATGGGCCTGGTGGCTATGATGCCAAGTAGGGGAACTCCAATAGAAGGAACAAACCCTATCAGAGAGGCCAGGGGTCCTATCAAGGGAAGGGGAATCAGACTACTGGGAACCCCCAGTCAGGAAACTACGGAGCAGCAAACTCACAGAAAACCTATCCATCTAAGGGTAGACACTCTAACCAAACAGTTAAATTTGAAACTTATGTGATTACTTCAGTACCGTTGGAATATATGATTGACCTCGATTGTATTAGGTTCTGGACATGGCTCAAACACGGGCCAGAGGTATGTCCGCCACTTCAACTATAGACAATGTGGAAAGGATCACCCCGGCGTGGACTGCCAAGGGGGAAAGTCCAGTGCCGCCACTGTCAGATATGGGGACACCGAGCCTTCGAGTGCATTAAGAACCCGGAGAGCAGGAACTACCACCCGGGAGCAAAGGCAAACACCGGCCACAAGAATGGAGCCAGCGATACTCGCCCTCCACCAACAAACCAAACTCAGGGAAATAAGGGCAAGGGCCCAGCATCGGGACCCGCCCTGCATGTCATGGACCGCTCAGATGAGGCTGGTCCTTCTACCACACCCAGGTACTTCTAAACCCATGTGAACCTGTTATTGAGCAATGGATGATGTGAATGAGTGCTTGCTTGCCTTGATTGCCTAGTTACATAGGAAAGAACTAATAAGACTCACTAGTAGAATTTTAAACCACGTAGGAAGCTATAAAATATGCTTTCCTATCCCCTCACCGCCCTCCCTGGAAGAAAACACTATCAAAGTACAGGAACCAGCGAACGAACAATGTAAGGTTATCCAACCAGGTTTGATACTACTCAAAGGATACCTAACACCAGAGACACAAATTGCAATCATCAGAAAATGTCAAGAATTGGGAGCAGGACCAGGAGGGTTCCACACTCCAGAATTTCCAGAGGATCAAAAATGAAGCTGAAAATGATGTGCTTAGGAAAGGATTGGAATCCTTACTTAAAGACCTACCAGGATACAAGAAATGGAGATGGAGCGCAAGTGCCAAAAATCCCAGAAGAATTTTTACAAATTGTGAAACAAGCAGTTAATACAGCCCAACAGTTAGAAAAAGATCCAGTTCCCAATCTAAGGGCTGATCTATGTATCATCAACTTCTATGAAGAAGGAGGCCGCTTAGGACTACATCAGGACAATGATGAAACACAAGGGTCCCTCGATCAGGGGATACCAGTATTGTCTTTGTCAATTGGAGATGATGCAAAGTTCCTTTATGGCGAGCAGAAGCATGTGGACCTTGCAAAGAAAATCATATTGAATTCAGGAGATGTTTTAATAATGGGTGGAAAGTCAAGGTTGCCATACCATGGAATTAAAAGGATTAAACTAAACACAGCACCTTCGACAGTGATAAACACCACTCACATGAAACCAGGAAGATTAAGTTTGACTTTTAGAAAGTACTAGTGTTGTAATTGTTTTTGGACATCTGAAAGAAGATCATCTCATCAACGAAGCATTACTGTTATGAAAAGTGAATGTTTTTCGACCTCCATCACATGCCAAAGTACTTACCTAGATTCTGTTGCTAGGTTGTGCTAAGGAGACGGAAGGTGCCTTAAGTATACTTACTGAGGAGGAGGCCAGCAAGGGCGGCACGATCCCCACGATTCCTCACTGGTACCTTTCCTGTCAATGGAGTGCTGATTAGTACTGTTCGACTCCGGAGGCCTCACATACTTTCGTTTCACCTTCGCTTGCGGGAAGTTGGGGCTAGACGCTGTAGAGTTACCTGATTTTAAGGTGGCACTCCCGTCTAAGGAGAAGGTCAGTTGCACTCGTCTTTATAGAGGAGCCACTATCTGTATTAAGGAGGAGGAATTTCCCATTGACCTTATTGAGTTCAGAGGTCTAGGATTCGACGTTATAGCCGGGATGGACTGGTTGGGGTGGCACAGAGGCCACATTCTTTGTGCAGAGCGTAGACTGTTACTTAAGAGCCCATCAGGAGTGGCAGTGTCTTACCGATAGAGTCCTAGAGCACCATCAATAAAAGTAATATCTGCTATGTCCATGTATAAAGAAGTCAGGAAACAGAAGGAAGTATACTTATGCTATGTGCAGGATGTAGAGCACGACCCTGATTTTGATCCAAACATGCCAGTGGTGTCAGAATTTCCAGATATTTTTCCAAAGGAACTTCAGGCTTACCACCATCCAGAGAGGTAGAGTTCTCCATTGAATTACTACCAGGTACCGGTCCCATAGCTAAGGCACCGTACCGTATAGCACCAGCAGAGATGGCTGAGTTGAAGGAACAATTGAAGGATTTATTAGATAAGGGATACATACGACCTAGCGTGTCTCCTTGGGGGAGCACCAGTTCTTTTGTGAAGAAGAAGGATGGAAGCCTTCGGTTATGTATCGATACAGGGAGCTTAATGCAGTGTCGGTGAAGAACAAATATCCACTACCACGTATTGACGATTTGTTTGATCAGTTAAGAAGAGCAAAGGTGTTTTCAAAGATCGATTTGAGATCAGGATACCATCAGATACCTATTAGGGAGCAAGACAGAGAGAAGACAGCATTCAGAACACGATACGACCACTATGAGTTTACGGTATGCCTTTTGGCTTGTCAAATGCACCAGCAGTCTTCATGGATTTAATGAATAGATTATTCAGAGAGTAGCTGGACAAGACCGTGGTTGTATTCATCGATGATATCCTAATTTATTCAAAGTCTAAGGAAGGGCATGAGAGTCACCTCCGACATGTACTTGAGATCTTAAGGGAGAACCAGCTTTATGCTAAGTTCTCCAAGTGTGAGTTTTGGTTAGACAGAGTTTCCTTTCTAGGACATGTTATCTCAGACACTGGGATCACAGTGGATCCAGCAAAAATAGAAGCAGTATACACCTGGCCCAGACCAAAGACAGTGACTGATATCAGAAGTTTCCTTGGGTTAGCAGGTTACTACAGGAGGTTTGTCAGAGACTTCTCCAAAATAGCAAAACCTATGACAAGTTTAATGAAAAAGATGCACCATTCACATGGACTACAGAATGTGAGACGTCATTTCAGTATTTGAAGGATGCTTTGACATCAGCACCAGTTTTGACCATACCTGAAGGCACAGAGGGTTATGAAGTTTACTGTGATGCATCAGGTAGAGGATTAGGGTGTGTACTCATGCAGAATGGGAAGGTAGTCGCCTACCCTTCCCGATAGCTGAAGAAACATGAGGAGAATTATCCCACACATGATTTGGAGCTTGGAGCAATTGTTTTTGCATCGAAGATCTGGCGCCATTACCTGTATGGTGTCCAGATGACCGTATACTCGGATCACAAAAGTTTGAAATATGTATTCACCCAGAAGGAGTTAAACATAAGACAAAGAAGATGGGTTGAATTTCTCAAGGATTACGACATCGACTTGCAGTACAAAGAGGGAAAAGCTAATGTAGTAGCAGACGCATTGAGTCGACGAGCACATTCCTTAAATGCCATTATGGCTAGCTCGAGTCTTATAGACGACATACGT
The DNA here is from genome assembly GCA_023374045.1 of Limonium bicolor. Taxonomy (NCBI): domain Eukaryota; kingdom Viridiplantae; phylum Streptophyta; class Magnoliopsida; order Caryophyllales; family Plumbaginaceae; genus Limonium; species Limonium bicolor. The sequence continues at coordinate 414,754,165 of CM041777.1, forward strand.
AGCGCACAGCAGAATGATCAGCGAATGATGGAGATCAGTTAGAAGTTGTCTGACGGTACATTTGAAGGAGGGAAGTATGAGTTTCAGCTACACGATGATGGGCTGATCAGATTGACGGGCAGATTGTGTATTCCCAGAGACAGCACAGATATAAAGGAGCATATTCTTCGAGAGTCCCACACTTCTACCACATCTGTCCTTCCAAGAGCTTCTAAGATGTACAAAGATCTAAAGAGGTATTTCTGGTGGAGTGGTATGAAGGGTGACGTGACAGAATATGTGATTCGATGTCTCACTTGTCAGAAAGTGAAATTCGAACATAGACGACCAGGAGGTATGGTACAGTCTATGCCAGTTCCAGAGTGGAAGTTTTATGATATCTCTATGGACTTCGTGGTGGGACTACCACCTACAAGAGGAGGACTAAATATGATATGGGTTGTTGTTGATCTACTGACTAAAGTTGCTAGATTTTACCGATGAAAGACACTTGGAAGGTGCCAAAGTTGGCAGAACTATTTGAGAAAGAGATTATCACACATCATGGAGTATTAAAGACTATTGTTTCAGATCGAGATACCAGATTTCTCTCACGTTATTGGCGAGCTACTCGCGAAGCGCTTGGAACTGAATTGAAGCTTAGCACAACATTTCATCCTTAGACGGATGGTCAGTCAGAGAGGACTATTCAGACCTTAGAGGACATGCTACGAGCATGTGCCTTGGATTTCCAGGGCAGCTGGATAGATAGATTACATCTCATGAATTTGCATACAATAACAGTTATCACACCTCTATACAGATGTCACCTTTTCAAGCACTATATGGCAGACCATGCCGCACACCATTGTGCTGGGATGAGTCTAGTGAGACCGTCATCATTGGGCCTGAGTACTTAGAGCAAGTTCAGGCAGAAGTACAACAAATCAGAAATAACATGAAAGCAGCACAAGACAGACAGAAATCATATGCTGATGAGAGACGACGAGACCTTGAGTTCGCGGTTGGCGACCAGGTATTTCTACGAGTATCACCCATGAAGGGTATATTCAGATTTGGACAGAAGGGCAAGCTAAGCCCGAAATTTGTAGGACCCTACGCTATCACATAGTGGGTGGGCCTTGTGGCATATCGACTTAATTTCCCAGCAGAATTGGGCAAGTGCACAATGTTTTTCACGTGTCTCAGCTTAAGAAATACATGCCTCATCCTTCTCATGTTCTACAACCAGAGACACTCTCGTTAGAACCAACAATGCGGTATGTGGAAAACCGCAACGAATCTTAGATAGAAAGACACGAGATACTCGAAACAAGTCTGTGAGCCTCGTAAAGGTTCTTTGGTCGAACCGTGATGTGGAAGAGGCCACATGGGAATTAGAAGAAGATATGCGAGCGAAGTTTCCCTCATTATTTACCAACTAGACACCTTAGTCTAGGGTACGTGGGCGTACTCCTTTTTTTAGGGGGGTAGAGCCTTTTTCGTTTGTGAGTTTATTATGCATTTTGTCGCATTTGGTGCATTTCTGTGACACTTTGTCTTGTATGTGTTCTTGTGTAACACTGTAATTGAATGTACTTTGTACTTCTACTTGCTGATGTGTACTTCGTTACACTACAATGGAAAGATTATGTGCACTACGTTGCAATATTTGAAATGAAACGTGATTGTGTTTACTATATTGCACTACATGGTAGGTATACGATATGACCTTCCAAAGTATTCCTGTTGGGTTTGATGTACACTATGAACTTAGGTATATATAGACTCGGGACTTGATCCCTAAAAAACTAGATTGAGTTGTGGATACTTAGTGGAACTTGATTCCCCACAACCATATAAATTTAGATATGAGACTTCGGGGCGAAGTCCTTTTTAAGGGGGGTAGATTGAAATACCCCAAATCTTATTATCATTATAAAACCATTATTTAATGGAAAATAATCCAAATATAAATCATTTCACGTATGCATGCAAACCCATGCATGAGAACGTTACATAAAAATAGTCGTTTCACCATAAACGCTAAAACGCCTTAGAAACATATGATCAAGCATGACCTTGTATGACCTTCTAAAACTCAAACCAAATGGTCATACACTCATTATATGAATATATAAACATATTCCCTAAGCTATATTCAGTCAAAAACGCAAGACGCTCGGGAGTGCTCGTGCACGCCCCTTAAAGCACAAAAAGCCCGGAGGAGTGCCAAGGTGGCACGAACTCCTATAAAATTAATTCTTAGAGTTCCTAACATCATTATTAACCATCCTAAAGAGAACCCACGAAGTGGTTTCTCAAAATTCAACAAAAACCTCAGGAGGATTTCTTAACGCTCCTTTTTGCCCGGGAGTGTCCCGATGGCCCGTAAATTATGTCATGGGTTGATGTAACCCCATATAACTCAATGTAACATCTTAATATATCATTATTTACTATAATAAGTGTTTATAAACACATGGAACTCATAAAGACAAGTTATTTCCAAAATTTCCTTAGAGCACAAAAACACACCTTCGGGTGTCACTAAAACGCGTTTTACGCAATTACCTTGTAGTTTTTCACATGCCACGAATTAAGAATCTTAAATAGGGTTAAAATGAACCTCTAAATTAATTAAAGGCAGCGTCAAACAAGGTGCTCTATAGGGGTCGATTTTCAGTCCAAAAACTAGTATAAAACTTACATTAAAAACTTATAAAAGGCATAAGACATGGTGACTCACCTTCCCATGTGCTATAATACTTAATGGAAAAGGAAAGTAGGTCTCATTTGACCTCCATGCTGTCGAAATAATGCAAAGAAACAAGGCCATGTTAGTAGACAAAAACAAAATGCTAAAAGTAAAAAGTAGATTCTTATTCCACCTTTTTGATTTCTTATAATTCAAGTGACCTTCCTTGCTTGTCCTTGGCTCTTCAATGCCGATTGAGACACCCCATTTAAGCCTTGAAATCGGCCACCTACAAGGAAGAAGAAGACAAGTTACAAACATTGAAAAATCAAAGGAATAAAGCCTTACCTAACTTACCTTGTCTTCTAGCCCACATTATTTTCTTCCACCTTGCCTTGTCACACCACATGGCCGAACATATGCATATAACATGGGCATTTATTGAGCCAATAACCTATGTAATAAACAAATGGAAAGGTTAGTCAAATTAACATTAAAATAAACAATCAAAATTCCTTTCCAATTTGCATTCTCTTATTCCTACGTGAGTGTAGCCTCATTCTTTCCCTTGCACACTCCATTGCCGATTTGGTAAGGCTCTCAACTCTCTTTCTTTCATCATCTTCTTCCTTTGAAGCTCCTAAGTCCATTAATGGAGTTTTAACTTCTATCTTCATCTTTAAGGTAATTTCCTAGCATTTCTTGTCAAGCCTTGAAGCAAAACTCTTCCTAGCTTAACAACAAGCATTCGGCATCAACATATACTCCAAGGAGGTTTCTAAATCAACATTAAACCAAGGAGCATCTCAAGGTTATCTTAAGGTAGTTTTCATGCTTGAAAATCCTTAAAGCACATTTTTATGTGTAACCAAGTTCTACTTCTTCTAAGGTTCTTTTCTTCTTCATTTTCATGAAGGAAAGTTTGTTCTTCATCCATCTTAGGTGTGCCAAATTTATAAGGAGAAAAGCTTAAGGTAAATCCTTGGAAAACTACTTATAAATCTACTTAAGATCTTTATTGAAGATCTAACTCCTAAACTCCTTCACCACTTGCATATAACCGAAGTGGAGCATCAAAATTTCTTTGGAGAAAGCTTGGAGATTCAAGAAGAGTTCAAGCACTTAACCACCTTTATTAAGAAGTAAGTTTACTAAGCTAATATTTATGTTTTAAGCTTGGTTAAGCTTCTAAAAATTATACAAAAATTATGTACATCTCCTAGGGTATTTAAAACCGAAACTATATGGTATAATATACCAAAAATATAATCTATAACATATATGGAATGTATTTACCTTAAGACACATTTTTGTGTCACAAAATTTATTTATGTTACATACCAATTCAAGCCGAATTGTCAAGGGCAAAAATACTCCATTTTGAGCTAGGAAGCAATACAAGACATTACAATAATTTTTACATGAGTTATATAACTCCTATGAATTTATGTACAACTATTTTGACATAAATCCACTTTTATATACTATAAGGTCACTATTTAATTATGGCCGAATGGTCTAAGTGATAAATAGGTTTTAATGGTCTACTTAGGTATATAAACTTATATTATAAATTTTGGATATTTGGAGGAATTAGAAGAAAGAATTTTGATTAAAGGAATTATGGAATTAAAACTATGGCGTATATAGTTATAAGGAATTTAAAGGTAATCAATAAATATTATTTATGGTTAAAAGGAGAATAATAAAACTATAAGAATATTATGTCTATGTATGGCACAAAAATATAGTTAAGAAATTATAAGTTGTTATGTCACCTAGACAATTAAAAAAAGTAACAAATAAAGTACATGAATAAATAAATACATATATATACATTAAAGGATTTATAAATAACTCAAGGAGGAATAACAAAATAAGTTGTACATTAAATCATAAGGTAATTAAAAGGAATTACCGCACAAATAAACTATTCATTAAAAATATATGAGTTGGGAATATAAGAACACCTTAATTGCTAGTAAGATTAAGAAGTTCAAGAAACTATTTAAGTATGATGAAATAAACTCACATGAAATAACAACTAAGGCATTGTTGAACAATCCAATAAAATTAAATACAACAAGGTAACATAAATTAACCCTCTCAGTTAATCCTGTTCTAGGACTATACTTGACCAGACGTTGACCAGGGTATAATCAACTGCAATCTACGGTGAACGGTATGGGATTCTTGCAACCTGTTTCTACCGGATTACACCGGCTTGTGTGCTATCTGTTGTTTGAATTAACGGCCAAGATAATTAATGTAAAATGTTGTTTTACTCTTGTGCACGGTTGTGTTGTTTTACATGCGTGATTGATGCTAACTACGACGTGTATGTCCCACGCATACAACACTACAATACCAGTGGATTAAATACCTGCGCTTTATTGTACCGAGGACTTGTACACAAGTCTCTCACTAACTTCACTTTATAACAAACGTCGTTATCCTAAACGTGATAACCGACAATACACATTGTGTTCTTGTTTAACGTCCTTGTATGACACCTAACAATTCTATACTACGAGAAAGAGGAGCCCAGTTGGATCTGGCCATGCATGCTACAGGAGTTGTACCTGTCTCAGGTCGTCTCCTATTCAATTTACGTCGCGACGGAACAGTTCAAGTGGGGAGGAAGACTTCATTCCTCTCGAGGGCTCAATTCCCAACAGTACAAGTGGGGAGGAAGACTTTATTCCTCTCGAGGGTTCGATTCCCACCATTCTAAAGTACAGGAGCTAGCTACGTTATCTTCTGAGGGACTAATTACCCAACCTTTCTCTTTAACGAGGTCACTATACCTCCACTATATTGACATACTCATAAATACCTGTCAGTCCCACTGTGTGGACCCGACTATTATCAAATGATTACAGTTCACCTAACTTGACCTTCTAAAGTCTTGTTTTATGTGACATGGTTATCCTTGTATGGGCACTTGTTATTATCATACCATGCTTGCTTACAGCTTTACAAAAATGAACTGCATGTGTAGACACCAAAAATTCTCATCCCATAAAGCAAATTCTAAAATAATAAATAAATTAAAAGGGGTCGTCGCCTTTCTTTTTCAAAAACATATTAGCGTGCGTGCCATAACGAAACCGTCATTTTATAACCTTTTTCAAAGCATTTCATAAAAACACGATTTTCCAAAAAAATGAATTTCCAAACAATAATCCGGTTTTAAACTCATTCATCTTGTTTTATTTACTTATCTTATTATTTACATCCCATAATTTCATGTATTAGATTAATCATCTTTTTTGGTATATACTTTCTCTTGGACTCGTAGCCTTTTAGAGGAATTACCCGGTCGAGATTAAAGATCTCGTATTACTTGTCTCACAAGAATATCGATTCCCGGCCTAGCGCAGTCGGCTAGCATGCTCTTTGAGTAACCAGTTGGTCTCGGGTTTAACTCTAGATTGAGGCATTTCTTCTATTTTCGTTTAGCTCGCGATGGGGCTTTTGTTTTACTATCCACGGTTAAGAACTGAAAGTTGCTATAGCTCAATTGGTCAAGTACGCGGAGGGGTGTGGGGATACTAAGTTCAAATCTCAGTATGAGCATAACTCCTTTTATTTGGCTTATTGTTGTTGGTGTCGGAGCACTCCAATCTCGGTAAGCCCAACATCATAGAGAACACCACAGTATGGTCAATTTCTTGGAAGAGCCGATCGCCCTCTTCAACACTCTCGCCATGCTTCTCGGTACTCAACGCTGAAGAAGCCTGACTCCTTCAAAAAAAGCCATCTCCTTCGACCTTCTCGGAGAGGCAATCCTTCGATCATTCTTTTTCATCTCCAGAAACAAAAACTCCATCACCCATCCTTCCTTCTCTCACGGCTTCTCCCCCGACGGTTCTCTTCAACTTCCTCCTTCTCCCATCTTCATGCCTCCCAATCATCGATTTTCTTCTTCGAACTTAGGAAACGAAAGAAACAAAACTCTATAAATTTTCTGCTTGTAGCCACAGCCGTTCGCACCTTCATTCTTCCAACCCACCCGATTCCCACTCTCGCAGTCTCTCCATCTCCAAAGAATGAAGAAAGGCCAGCCGACTACCCCAGCACCACATTCTATTCTCTGTCTTCGCAAGCTTCTTCTGGAAATCCCTTCTATTTGGCTCATGAGTTGAACCCCGACATCCCGAATTAGAAGAAAACAAACCCTCTCTCAATTCACCACCAACACTGCCTTCGTCGAGAAACCTAGAGAAGTTCCATCGTTCTCCCCATCGAGAACAAGGAACGAAACCCTCCAACTCTCCATTCTCTTCACATTGACTGGCGAACAAGGAGCATATTTGCAGCTCTGCTCATTCTCTCTTTACTCTCGTAAATTTGCAACCCGGCTGGCAAACAAAGTGTGCACTTGCGCTGCGCCTCCTTTATTCTCTACACCCACGGGAATGCTTGCTGTCAAACAAGGAGAGCATGTGCTTCTACGGTAATTTTGCTACAGCACTGGCGAAACAAGGAGCGTAGATGCTCCAGTCTCCATCCTTCTCCACTCTCTCCAACATCGCAGGCAGAATAAGGAACATACATACTTCTCCTCTCTTAACAGAAGGAACATGCATAATCAGCCTCTGTAATCTCTTCACTCTAGATAATTTTGCAAATTTATCTGGCGACTAAGTAACTCAAGTTCTGCTGCAAATAGATTTTGTTGCCTTCGATAGGAGTTCGGGAGGTGTTCCCCGTCAATCGCAAGCACCCGAGGCTCACTCCCTTCCTTTTCTCCTTGTCCATTCGATTATGTTCAACTACTAATATATTTGCTCATATAACGTGTTCTCTTTGATGGGTCTTTGCAGAAAACATGTGCTTCCCTCCCCGGTATTTATCCCTAACTTGAACGACTCTCCAAACTGTCAAGCTTAATGCATACTTGCGCCTGATATACATTATGTATCACAGATCTTGCTCTCTGTCCTAAACCCCATCTTCTGGATATTTACTCTTGGTGTCGGTTGTCTGATCTTGCTTAAGATATATTTGACCGGCCAAAAATCTGAGGGTTGGTATCTGGTGTCTGGTATCGAGCACCGATTCTTATATCACTGGTTCATCGATTATATATATTTGATTGTCCCCTTGAACTGGTGTTTGTTGACTCTTTAGCCTGTATTCCTTTTAGCTATTTGCAGGGAACCTATGTCACCATCTTCTCGTTCGAGCTACTCATACCGTCGTTGCGCCTGCTTTGAAATATAGCCATACTCACGCACTGCTCTTTTGTACTCTATCATTTCTTTTCGAATTGCCAATATCCATTATGACTGGGACGGTTGTATCTAAGCTTTGCGATTCATCCTTTCATTAGATGTCCTATTCTATTATATTCTATAATTTATACTGATGAGATCACTTGCTGGTGTTTTTGAGTTGAACTGCAGGAGACTCCACTTGGTTACTTGCACATAACTACGGCCTTTTGTTCTTTGTTCCTCTAGATGTCTCATTTCTGAAGAAGGGTTGCAATTACTATAACCGATGCAGATTTACTGCTCCCTTCATCTATACTTTTTTTCTGTAAAAACCGATTTGTCTTGATCAAGTGACTGATGCCCCTGTTATCTATTCGTTTTGTGCTTGGTGTTGTTCTCTTACAGGGAACTCCTGTCGGCATTCTGGTATTTTACCTATCCCCAGATAACCGCAGTCTGCTTGATCAATATATTGAAACCGCTCTGATTGAAATCTGCTTGATATCATTGAAAGTGTGCTTATGTGTTAATTTCTGAAATAGAAGCTGCCTGGTGTGGTTACTGATTGTTGTTCATTGATGGTTACTCTGCCCTGCTCCTGAATCTATCTGTTTGTTTTTGGTCGGTTCATGAGCACCTTGACTAGTCCCTCCTTTGTTCAGTCATAGTGGTGACACTGCAAAAACTGTCCTGGCCTATTCTTTGGCTACCTTTTTTTAGTGTAGGACCTTTTATTTGGTAATAGGGGAAAGTAGTGTGAAAGGATAGCTTTCTGGTTCTACCTCTCTTCTGCATAATCTGATATAAATAATAATTTAGGGCTTTTAGTTAATGGCCTGATGGGATTTTCAGATCCGGTTTTCATATTTGCTGCTATATAATCTGCAATCTGGTCACCCCAAAGGAAAAAATAGGTGACGGAACGACCAGAAAAGAAATAAGGGTGTTTGGCAATGTAGTTTACGCTTGATAAGCTAGTAACATTACGCTTCAAAATAATGTTTTGGGAATTTCTTATTATTATTATTTTTTAATCTGTAAGTAGGATTAAAACATGATCGTTCACCTCAAGTTTCGGTTTGTATTTCTTGATGGTTTTGAAATCATTCATCGTTAGAATCTGTTCCCTGTATTCATATGTGCGATATGCACATGTGCATATTCCATATTTAACTTGATTGCAATCAATCTTCAATTTATTCCTTGTACACTAAATTATTTGCTAAGCCCTAGTTACTATGTCTTTAGGTCCTAGCCACTAGGATAGTGGGTGTCCCTTGGCACTTAGAGGGTCATGTGTCCTTCTTGGTCAAGGTGACACCCTAAACCCTAAAAACACACACCTTAAAAATATGTATATATGTATATATATATATATATATGTAAATAATGAATTCATTTGTCCAAACCCAAAATTCTTCCAAACAACTATTCCTCTCCTTCCATCCTAAATCCAGAATTGTCTCAGTTTTTCTAATGTTTTTTTTATTTCTGTATATAAAAACAAACTATTAACTTTCACATATTTTTCTTTATAAAACTTGGTTCAAAAGCCTAAAATAAAAAAATGGACAAATCCAAAAACCCAAAAGAATTTCAAAAAATCATTCTATTCAAGCTTCATCAAATTTTCAAAAGAAACCATTTTGTGGAATTTTAAAGAAAAAACTCTTCTCACATCGCAGAAAACTCTTCTAAAATACAGAAAGTTCTTCTCACATATACAGAAAGTTTTTTCCTAAAAACATTTCTCAAAATCAGTGTTTTCTTCATCGAGAATTCCGAACAAACTCTAAAATATTTTCCAATTCAGTTTTCAAACTCAAAAATTAAACCGTTTTCAGGGAACAGGAAATGTCTAACATTTTCAAAACGTTTTCTCCTTAGTTAGACATCACTTGTCTCCCTTCCCAAAATAAAAATCTGAGGCGGGGCACTGGGGTCATAACCTCCCTTGTCGCAGTCTGGATCTCTTTAGGCGGGGCATTAGGGTGACAAACCTCTCCTAATTGCAGCCTAGATTTCTACAAGGCGGGGCGCTAGGGAAGTAACGGCCTTCCTAGTTGCAGCCGGGATTTTAGAATCGTCTAGCTCCCTTCCACTCGATTTCAATGTTTTGATTTTTAATGTTTAAAACTCGGGAGTTAGAGACGTTATTAGGGTTCAACCGAGAACATCTCCTTTATGGTGTTCTCTCTGAACCCTATTTTTCGACATAAATTCATTGCCCCATCTTTCGAGCCTCGGCACTTATTATTAGTTAAGTGTCGTGTTCGAGGGGGTACATAGGGTAATCCCTCGGGATTATCCGCCCTTTTGCAACAAAAATGATTTTCAGTTTTTAAAATTTTAGAGAGACAATTCTGAATAAATTAATCAAATCCTTTTCATTAGAGCTTTGACCCATAGACACTTCTCAACCCTTTCCTAAGCAAACTCGAAGTCATAAGTCTCACTAACATAGGACTCCTTATTCGTAGATACTCCCGAACAACCCTAGTCATCTTAAACCTGAAACATCTTCAAAACCCGAACACCTGTATACCCAATATCTTCTTTCACACCTTTGACTTCTCAAAACTCCTCAAAGACTTGACCATTCTAAAACCCAAACTTTATAAAACACGAAATACCCCTAAGCTCTATAAAATAACCAAAACACCCTAAACCCTACAAAATGACCAAAATACCCTAAGTTCTATAAAATGACCAAGATACCCCTAAACCTCTACCCTATCTAAAATGACCAAAGACTCCTTAATTCCAGCAAATGATCCAAACACCCCTTGACCCGAAATATAACGATCAAAGTATCCTTTTGCTCCTCAAAACTTCCAGCACCCTTTTAACCCCGTGAAAGTCGAAACAACCTTAAACTCTCAACATTCAAACTGATTTCGCCGACCAATATTTCAAGACCAGTCTATTTCTCCAAACTCTTGGAAATCATCTGTTCCTTAGTCTACACTCAACCCTATCCTTTGGCTTTAAAATGAATCTCTTTAATAAGGTTTTGAAAGAAGGCAATCCCGACAATTGGAGACCGAGGTTTCCTCGGGCACCAATCCGAAGTCGTGGTCGTTGCCACTTCTAAGGGGTGTAACCCAGTGCGAACCCACAATAGAATCTCTGGCTTGATCAGATAAGCCCTATCCATTGGTAATAAATCTTCAGAGTCAATCAACGGTTCTTAGAACCCTTCTTCTCCTCCCTTCCTAGTTCCTTAGGTCAAACTAGGTGGCGACTCTAGTCAACGTCCGCCTTATAGAGGCATAAGTCCGCGTGGAGCCCATTGAGAGCGGGTGTAGTGCTCACTAGCATTTCCCTTATGCTCTCTGGGAAAGACGGACGATTTAGTAGGTATTTGAGGGATGCCAGAATAACGGGTTTTCGCCCTCCACAGAATGGCAGTTTCTAGGATCTAGGCTTTTAGTCAGACCATATTTAGATAGACCCCCTCATACCGAAAAATCACCCTCCACAGCATGTATTTGACAAAGTAGTTGGTGTGGCCCGGTAGCCGATGGGCTGCACATTTCCATACCAGCATTGTTTGCTGAGCCCCTTTGGGGGCACCCCCCATTTTTTCAGGTACCTGAAGTTGAGAAGATTACCACACCGAGTGTAGGTGGGGTAGATTCAAGCTATGGGAGTCTTCTACCAGTTATTTGTTTTACTTAATTATTGTACCTTTGAGTTTGATTCCTAGTATCTCGGATTGTATTCGTATTCGGACCGTAACTTTTGGAGATTGTTTTTGGAGTTAGCCTTGTTGGTCACAAGGGTGGCCAACGGCATTGTAATACCGCCGATTATTGTATTTTATTCCGCTGCAGTTTATGTTTTATTGGGAGTGATCATCGCACAGGTTATTGGATATCGGGTTGGGGGGGTTACATGCTTATTCAATTGGTATATCAAGAGCTTCAAGGAATAGCCAAATCCATGCCAAAAATACCATTTTTGGCATCTTAATCAACGTGAAAATTTGCCATCTTCTAATCTAGGTTATACGGTTTTAAACATGGTTTTAGTAGCTCTTTTGATGCTCTTATTCTTCTGTAAAAACAGGCCGAAGAACATCTTGTTTTCCTTGGTAATCTAAGATAAATTAACCTTGAAATAATACCTTAAAACACTTCTTATGGTTAGCTCTTGCTTGGAGACTAATCATGCCTTAATTGCTGTTTGAAAACATGTAAATAAAGATTTGGGAAATTTATCCCTAGGCATTCGTGGCCAAACAAGGCCTAATCTTGGCAAAAATAAGGTATAAATCACTTAAACTTCACTTGGTATATTAATATGTGTTTATACATATAGATATATATATATATGATTGTCGTGAGTGAACAAGGTATAAAAGGTCTTATTTTGACCTTAGGTGATTAAGGAATGGTGTAGTAAATTTATATAAGTAATTAATTAACATAATTGTCAAATTTAAGACATATGTGGAAAATTGGTAAATATGGAAAACTATATGGTGAGGCCGAGAGTTAATGCATTTTTGGGCATTTATGTGTAAATTATTTTATAAGCTAATGTTTGTAATAAGGCCATGTACTTTAGGCCATTTTATTTATGTATTTATAAGGTTTTAATTAAGTTTAGGTGATATATATGTATTACAGCATATTATAAGGTTTAAACCATAATTAAATTAAATTTGGGGGCTATATAATAATAAAGCCGAAAGTTTGAGGTTAAAAGGATTTAAAATAAAAATTATAAGATTTTATAAAGTTTTGGGGTTAAATGGTAATTTCTGGAAAATATGGGTACGAACCGTAATATATGGGAATTAATGATCAAGGCAATATTAAGGAGGTCAACCTTGACCATATGGTAGGCTTTGACCAAATTAGATAATTTAAATAACTTATTTAAGGTTTTACAATAAGATAAGTATTTAATTGTAACATTTTATAACATATGGCGTAAATATGTTATTACCAAAACTAAAGGGTGTAAAATGGTATTATAAACACCCATGGGCTATTAGGAATTTTAGGAATTATTGGGTTGATTTGGAATTAAAATAAACTATTTATGTATATATTATGTTATTATGTCATTGTGACACTTTGGATAAATATATGTGGTGGAATAACAAATACCGAAAGTATATGGGTTAGTAATGTTAATTATAACCCTTGGGTAAAATTTGGTGATTTTATAATAATATAAGAGTATTTCCTAAGAAATATGTATAATATATAGTTTTAATGATATTATAAAACTATATGTTATAAAGTGGGTCACATTGTTATTATAGAAAGTGGTGGGTTGAAAAATAATTAAGAATAGACATGGGGTCTGTTCGAAGTTTGAAAAATATATAACCATATGTTATATTTATATTAAGGTTTAAAATGTTATAATATATGATACTTTAAAATATTATAAATTATTATAATATATGACATAACATTATATATGTGGTTCAATTTATAAATTTGGAAGAAAAGGGGCTGGAAACCTAAATTGAAATATATTAAAAAATCTGTTCGGTTATTAATTTAAATAACCATAGGTTATACCTTTGATAAGTTAAAAATGTTATATTATATGGTATATATAATATGGTATAAATTATGGGGTGATTTTGTAATAAAAGAAAAACTATGGGTTATGGAAAAGAATAAGTTTAAATGTATATGCCTATGCCGCATTAAATATAGTTTTGTATAAAAACTATGGGTTATAAGTTAAAGGAAATAAAAATATTATATTATATGATATTAGTATATGGTATAACATTACATAATGTTATGGGGTTAAAATGGAATTTAAAAGAAATATAGCGCTGTACCGAATTACTAAGGTTGGAAAATAAATTTTAGACTATGGTCTACAATGTTATAAATGTTGTAACAATTATATGGTATTAATGGGATTTAGATGGAATTAAAATAAGTAAGGATATTCACATTAAATAATGTGACAAACTATAAATAATAAGATTTATAAACTAAGGTATATTGAATAAACCTTAGGAGTTGTAATTATACAACATAAAATGTTACATAATATTAGGATAATAATCTTAATATAAGTTGTATAATATAATACAATTAATGGGAATTATCATCTCACATAAGATGATAAAAATGTAACATATAATGTAAGAGTTTTATAACTCATGAAACTTACCTATATGGTAAATATATACATATGCGAGAATAATGTATACAAGGATGGATATATATTATGGTTGGAAACCATATAATATAATGGTGGAGATTATTACATGAAAATATTTATAAACTATATGTTATAAGTTTTTGAATTCAAATATAATTATTAAAGGATAATGGATTATATAATACAATGTATTATAATGGATGGTGGAAAAATAATACTATATAATAAATATTGCATGCATTCATGCAACAATAGGTTATATACCTAAGTTCAATGATGGATAAGATTAAAGAAATATAAGGAATTAAACTTAACAGTCGAAACATTCGACCTACGAGTTCTAGTAACAAAGCCGACTGGTTTACAGAAACCCGTAACAATTAACTGTAGAAATCTGGGGATGAACTGTCGGGGTTACTTGTTATTCGGAAATACCGGATTTAGTTAGTCATGGAGACTGACTTATAGTTTTATTACCGTTTAGATCATACTTCAGACGAAGGTGCTGGACGAGCTAGTGGTCTACACTGCGCATCCTTGGTCTAAGGTGTACGGTATGTAAAGGGGTTTGATCCGGGTTGTCCTAAGGAATTCCTTGGGCTCGGATTTGGTTGATATAACTTGTGTGTTATGTGTGTGGATACGTGTATGTGATTATGTGTGTTACTACATTACTTATTTACGCACGAGCGTCCTACGAGACTAACACTACGTCGACTATAGATCGACTTATATAAACATACATATGCATTTAATGTGATGACACGACGGTTAGTTAATATAATACCCTTAGTATTAATATTAAGTATATGGTAACCTACGTAAACACTTAGGAACGAGTCACGACATTGTCGGTCTCTAGAGCATGGATCTCGAACATGAATATAACCTAGATTACTTCTAGGTATGCGTGAGACCCATTGGGCAGCTAATTAATAAATTGTATTCTCCATAAAACTAAGAGTTAATCTTAAACATTATGCGAGAGTTGGTATAAGTTGAGGTGAGGAATCCCGGTAGTTTATGAACTACTTGGTTGCGCATTTGTGATCACTGAGGGGTACCCGATTGGGTTCCGCTCTAGGTATTTACCCAACGAGCCCCATTTGGATCGTGGGTCAGGTGGCTACGGCCTTTATATGTACGCCTTACGAGGCAAAGTGAATAGTCAGGGGCGTCCAGACCTCTGGCGAAATGAGCACCTTTGTGTGTACGGGAGGACTACTGTCCATGGTGAGGTTATTATCGGGTTGTCCCAACATGACACCCAACTGGTATTTAATTAACATGGTTTGGATGGATGGGGCCTTGAAGGCCAAATTAAATTAACTAAGGAAGGCGTTCGCTACGGCGATTATTCAGTACTATTATTCCATATGTTCGATTATACAATTGTTGTTTGTGATATTTAATGAATGTTAGGATTGGATGGATGATTAGGTATTTATGACTGTTTGGATGGATGGTTATGTATTTATGCATGTTTATTACAGTATTGGTTATAACTGCAAAATGGTAAAGCATGAAACCAATCTAATAATAAGATGGTTAAAATGACTAAGTGACCAATAGGGTCCAGGCCCGGCATACTCAGCGTTTATCGCTGAGACTACACTCATTGTGCAGGTTATTGATTATCGCCGAAGCCGAAGTGCGGGAACAAGGTAGTTAGATTTTATTTTAATTACCGCACATGGGAATTATTTGTATAACAATGTTAGACTGTGGATTGCATTATGGTACGGTTATGTATATTCAGGATTGGGTAGATGCTCACTTGTCAACGTTTATGGTTTATGAACTTAGTATGATGTATAGGAGTTATCTCGTTATCACAGCGGCTTGCAGTTTGTTTATTTTGGTTGTTGGATATAGTTATGCTTCGTTACTCCCCTGGGCGAGTAATGGCAGGTGACACCCGAGTGAGTATTAATGTTATTATTTATCTTCCGCTGTAAGACGTTTTATTTATTGCTACGTGAGGGATTATTACGTGTTTATGGAGAGGGTGTTACAATTTCATCCCGTTCGTTGTACACTAACGTATCCATATTAGGCGTCTGCCTTACCATGTATAGGCTGGTTCGTTATTCCAGCTATCATGTTTAATCCCTCGTGACTCTTGAGACATATGGGATGTCTCTATTTACTTACTAGTCAATGCACTTCGCACTCCCTGACTCTTATACATTTCCTTGAAATGAATTCCCTAATTCCTTTAGTCTCGTTAAGTTGACTGAGTCCTTTCACTTCGATCGTTCAATGATTTGAATCTTTACTGTTAACCGTAGTACGGAGTCAACTACTTCCCGTGTTCCTGACTCTACTCGTATACATATGTGGTGTACCCTACTGATACATTGCTACTTACCCAACTAACCTGTAAGTAGGTCTGTCAGGCCCACAAGCTCCTATCGGAGTGTGGTCATCCCACATTCCAGTTGGTACACTCGTAGTGTCCGTCACACGCCTAGGTGAAGTATTCTGTTGTCAACTCCTCTTATATCGTCTTCTGATACATGCATCCAGCGCTTCCCGAACTTAATCAAGGGAAGTCTATCCACTTGTTCTATTTAGTACGGACTCAATCCATTCCCTTGGGTTGATACCCTCAAGTTGTAGGATTTTTCTAAGGTCGTTCGAAAGTGAAATGGGTGCAACTTACCTACTGTGTGGCGCTAAGGCCGGTGTAGGTCCTCTGGTTTGGTTTAAAGGAAAATCTGAAGTTTGAGAGAATTTGGGTTCAACAAAAGGTTAGAAATAAATATGAATTTGAAAGAAAATTGGTTTTGAAAGAGAGTTTGAAATAAATCTGTGTTTGAAAGAAAAATTCTCACGGTATTACAATGTCTTCCTGTCTTAACCGAGTCTAGCTTCTTGCCAACTCGTGTATTCCCAATTACAAAGGTTAAGCTGTTAAGCCCTTCCACGGTTATAACTATCTCACTCAACTTCATGGTACTCTATTAAGTACTTCGTAATTGTTAATTGTTTTTCTCCGAACAGCCCCATTCAAGTAGCACTTGCCATGGCAAGTGCGCCATGTTAACTGGCTATAGGTTCAACACACACCAGTTGCGGTATTGTTCTTACCCGCACCGTATTGAGCAGCTGTGTTGGCTCTTACTTTTATGCTCTAATTTGGTAATTAATCTTTTGCACAACTTCTCATTGGTCTTCACATGGTAATCATTAACTAGGGCGTTTCCCATACTGGGGGACCCCTATTTACTTAGTACTGTATCTTCCTCATAGCCCGTTCCCACGCATTTGTCGTGGTTACTGAGACTTGCCTCTTGTTTTGGTACTACGTTGTAGTCCTATTGAGGTATGTTTCATGTACACTCCTATAGTTGTCTGAACTATGACAATCGGGTATTACAACCTCTTTGGCGTTGTAGGCCTGATGTTACCCACTCCTGACTAGTTCCTTAGTCAGTTGGTATACCGCTAGTGTATTATTTAACAATGATGGTCCCGTAGACATGCGTCTCGGGTTTCGTTACTTCACCTTCCTGCTTTGTTGCACGGTTGGTGCGTTGCAAGCTGGTTGCTCTCGACTGCTAAGCATGTCTACCCAGGTTGCCGGAAATTCCATTCTCCTATGCGTAGGATTCTTCAATTCCCCGCCATTAAGTGCAGTTAACGTCGTTCAGACGGGAACCGTCTCCGGGATTCCCAGTTTTTGGAATCTACCGTACGACAGGTTCTTCATACTTATAGAGATACTTAATAACGGCCAGATCAGGTTTTCCCGATTAAGAGAGGACTTTCATCTCTCTGGCGTTCTTTCCCGAGTTATAAACAGGGGTTGTGGAGGGCGGGAAGGACACTATCGGTATCCAGTACACACTGGTAATTCCTAACTAGCGTATCTCTCATGCTATCTCTTAACCCTTAACCCAAAGTATTAAACTCCTCACTCGGTACTTCCTAAGCTCGGTACTTCCAGTCATCAGAGCGATACTTTACTCTGATACCACTTTTTTGTAACACCCCAACAACAATACAACACTTAACAAATTATTACAGCGGAATACACAACTCAACATTTACTTATTTCACTGGTGTTACACGCCGTTAACCACCCACGTGGCTAACAAGACTAACACTTATACATTGTATCAGTCTGGACCAGATTCCCGAGCACCTACACAATAAAATCCCGTTCCATTTCCAAAATCAATATACATTTATATTCCAACTGTACCGAGTATTTACAAACTAATGCCGATGACAGTTTCGGTCTTACTACTCCTACAATTGATAGACAATTTAATAACTACCCGTGTACAAACAACCACCCCGTCCTACTCTCGAACAGCTTCCAGCTCCGTTGTACCTGAAAGGAAAAAGGGTGACCCCCAAAGGGGCTCAACACCTTTGCTGGTATGGTAATCATGCAGCCGGTATGCAACCGGGATATGCACAACTAATTGTCGTCTATGCATGCTGTTGATTATATTTAATTCATGCATGTAGAACTATAAACACATAACACACGTGTATTTAATATACATCCACACAATAGGATTCAACAATTTAGTTAACACATCAACACTTCTTAGATCACATTATTGTGTTCTTTAACCCTTGAGGGTTTCTACCTTATTGGAGCTAACTCCTTATTAGACGACACTTACCCATTTAATTGAGTTATACTTAAACTCTTCTTATTATAACGTGGGGTTGATATCCGTGATCAACATACTCAACATAACAACACACATCACATATTAACATACATACAACATAACTCGGGGAGGGTCAAGTGAGGACTCGTACCAAGAGATGTGAGTTAGCCATCTCATTGGAGCCTAGAGAATCTTTCAATTCCCATGCTAAGCTCATTACACAATAACTGATTGTTCTACATAGAGAACTTATATTTACTTAAGATGTGTCGGATATAACATAGTTCCGAACACACCGTACACATTTACCTTACTTAGATGTGTCGGTCTTATATAGAACCGATCACACCATACATCAATCCCCCTAGCCCGAACAAAAGTCAGGTAGGAAAGCCTTTTTTTTAGGCTTGTGGGTGATTGTAATCCAAGAAGGAAAGATAACCAATAATAGAGAGGGAGTTAAAGCAATTGTAGACATCAACTCCCAAACAACACGCGCGACCGGAATGACCGCATTCCTCACCCCCCATAACATATATTAGTTAGAGTTCCCATATGGAACTTATCATATTACGACACCATATGGTGTTACAAACTTGGTTAAACACACAAGGGAGGTAAACACACTTACACACAATTACAATACACAACTAACACACGGATAGCCGTAGTTAGAATGTTCCCGTAGGGTGGGTCGTTAAATCCGAATACCTTTCTCTTATGTGGTCCTAGAGTCGGTTAGCTATGTTTTAACACTTTCGAGGTTAAACGGTATCGGAACTAAATATGCCACATAATGAATTACTGTAAACTCATTTCATGCTATATCTTGCAAGGTGGCAAACACACAGAAAAACAGATTGGCACACACGCCGGTGTAATCCGGTAGAACATAGGTTGTAAGAAAACCATACCTGTCACCTTGACATTGGCTAGCCTAATGTGACACCCTCTTAGTCCCGGCTGCCATTTCGACTAGTTCTCGTTCCTATAATTCATTCAATTGAACGGTTAATTACCGTTCTTATTTCCGGTAAACTAATTACTTCACATAATTATGTTGCATACTTTCACACTTAAACTTATGCTTGTTAGCCCTCTTAATGGTCATTATAATTCACCAAACATCTCTTAAATATCCTTATAACATCAATACCTCACAATCCCCTTCATTACATGTCATTTTATAACCTTAAACATTTAAAATCTCACTTAACTTAACCTCTTAAGTCCTTATATACTTATCTTTCTAATCATCATTTCCCTCAAAATGGCATACCACTAATACCACTTAACATTCTTAAAATTTAATTTTTTTTATAAGTGGCCGACCGACCTTGCAAGGTAGGTTCCACGGTCGGTCGGAACCAGAACACTTCCCGGTTTGAAAATTTTTACCCCGACCGACCTTGCCAAGGTCGGTCCAAGTCAAAAACATCCTGTTTGCAAAATTTAAGCTCGACCGGCCTTGCCAAGGTCGGTCCTAAGGTAGGTCAAAGTTAGAAAGCTTCTTGGATGGGTTATTTTAGCCCAACTGACCTTACCAAGGTCGGTCCTAAGGTAGGTCGAACCCAGAACCCATTTAAACTACTTCATTTCAACTCCAAAGTTATCTTAATTCTCGCCCAATCCTTTCCTAACCATCCCACATGTTTTCTAACATGTTTAAACACCATAAAGCACTCTTAAAACTCCTTTAATCATCCACCAAACTCATTGATTAACTCACTTCCACATTCCTTAAACACTTACTCAAATTCTTACTAAATTCCTTAACACTTGAACTTAACTTCTTACACTTCCCACATGTAAACTTTGCCCAACACCACAACCAACCAAAGTGTTTCCTCTCAACCATTTTAGCCACTACTAAGCATCATTATGCATCTTCATCCCTTTACTCAATATTCTCAATATCACCATCTCCAGTTCACCTCCTTAGTCATTACAAGACATAACTTCTCCTTTACTACCAATTTTGCACAAGTGTTAATACTCCTCATACCAAGAATTTGGTGTGTCTAAAACACCCATTTGATCTCTAAATCCTCCAACATAACTCCCAGGTCATCCTAGCACTCAAAAACACCTTAACTCATTTGCCTCCACCGATTTAAATCCTTAACAATCCCTAGTGCAATCTAGGGCACAACACTTCATCAAAACACTTAACACTCTTGGTTTCTCAACCAAATTTTGCCATAGCTTCTCTAGTATACTTTTACAACCAAACACTTAGTTTTTCATCCTTAAACATGCCAAAGACACTTGACATCCTCAATGAAGTTTTTAACACACAAACTTCACCCAAACTTACAACTAGACTCATAATTATAGTGCAAAAACTTAAATTGCTGGCACTTAGGCCACTTAAATTGCATTGACCTTTAACACTAAATTTCCACACTTAATTGCCTTCAACCTGCAAATACACAAACAATGCTCCCTGTCCTTATAGTCTACCTTGTAGATAGTTTTCTAACACATTTCACATCGGATCTTTAGGTTGTTTATTAAGCAAATATAGCTCAATTTCCTCATACACAAAACTACATTAGGTTAGGTTATTTACCTCTTCCTCTTCAAGATTTTCTCACTTGTTTTCTCTTGTTCTTTCTTGATTGAAAATCAGCAAGAAGCTTTGATCACTTGTCAACCTTCTAACCAACACACATATAAGGGTAATGAGCATTAAGCTTTATACTTAAACTCATGAATAAACCCTATATTACAAGAAGTGTTATATCACACTAGAATTGGTAATTACCTTTGGAATTTGAAGAGAACTTGATAAGGAAGCAAGGTGGGACTTCTTATAATCCTTTTAAGAAATAATCAAGCTACTGAATGAACAAGACAAGGAATCACTAATGGTGATTTTTGGCCATGTATGAAAATGAGAGGAACTGTTAGTTTTCTTTGACTTTCATTACCTTAGAACAAAGAAGAACTACAAGTTGCAAGATGTGGAGCTTTTCCTCCTTCAATGAAGATTCTCCATTGAATCAAACTTGAGCTCTTGAAATTTGAAAAGAGGGAAATGAAGAGCTTGGTCTAACTAGCACAAATATGCCTTTAGAATTTGATTTGGAGCATGGAGTTGGATTTGGCAAGAGTTTGAAGTTGGAGAAGTATACTTGTTGTATCTTGGACGGTTTGGGGCAGAAGGAAGAAGAACAATACGGTGGAGGAGGAGGGAAATGGAGAAATTGAGGCGAGAGAGTGAAATGGTAAGATAGTTACTTATAAAGCAAATAGTCTTTTTACTTTATTTCATCTTCTTTTCTTTAGTTGGCTGGCATGGGTGATGACTCACCACCTTATAAAAACGTCCCCTTTCAATACTTGGGGTATTAATAGGCTATTTTGACCATTTAATCAACTAAAGTTGACTTAAAGCTAAATTAAGCTCTATTTGAGCACTATTTACAATTAGTGCACATATTTGTGAAATTTTTGGTTTCCCATTGATTTAGAATTCCAAATGTGATGTTAAGTGATACACATATTCATTAAGGTGTAATGATGGGCATTTAGCCACTCAAAACCCATTTCCAAGACAATTTTTTAGAAACGTGGTTTAACACTCCTTTAAGCACATTTTGTGTTTTAACTTGTTATTGAGCTTGGTTTTCTTTAGTAATTGGTTTAACATATCCATTAACATGTTAATAAAGTCTTGGTAAGCTCTTTGAGTCTTAACCAAGGTTATCCCAAGCTTAGAGCATGTTTTTGCTTGAATTGTCTTTATGGTATTTTATTGTGTTTTCTATGGTTTAAATTGTTCACTAATGTTTCTAAGGCACTTTTTAGCCTTAATATACCATAGTTTAACATTTAAAAAACATATTAGGGTTTGGGGTATTTCAGTCTTGGTATTTAATGTCTTCTTCTCTACGCATGTTCTTCAATTCTCTCAACTCTTCTAACAATCCCAAGGGTCATACAATGTCTCTCCCAGTTTTTGGTTGAAAGGGTTAAATTCTTCAATAAGTCCCTACAAAAAAATATATAAAAATCAGCAAGGAAATTCCGACGCAAGTTTTAATTAAGTTGTGAGTCATGTTCGATGATAAAACATTCACGTTGAATTAATTACTTTTATTCGACGGTATTTGGCACCTTCACCGATTATTATCTACCGTCAAACTGTATATTTTTTTTTGTCCTTGTCGACTATTTTTAATTAGGTTTTCACATTGGTATATCTGCCGCCACCACGCCTCTCGTTCTCCTCCTCTCTCTCTAAACACCTAATTGACTGTATGTTAGTGCATCGTTGTTGTCATCATCCCCATCGCCGTAGATAAATTCATCACTCACCCACCTTCACGGTGCTCACTCGCCATCATGTTGTATCTATCTTCAATAGTAATCACCTCCCAAGGTCCGCATTATTTTCCTTTTGCAATCTCTATTACTCACTTTTGCCATGCTCTTACTTCCTCAAGTTCCATTTTATTTTACCTCCCCATTTTGTGTTTGTTTTCGTCTCCGCCGTAGACAGGCTCTCCCCTCTAGCGAGCATCATCCAGTAGCAGTTCTGAGGCAACTCACGTATGTTCTGTCTATTATTTAAAGATATCAACTTTTTTTTGTTCCTCCTCAACACCATTTTCACTTTAGTATTTTCTTTATCATTGCTTCTCCGTTCGAGTCAGTTTATATATTTTATATTTGAGCTATCTATAATTTAAATTATTTATCAAAAAATTGAAGGGTTTTTTAGTGTTAGCATCGACTGGCATAGTGCTGATAGGTTAAACAAATTGTAACACCCCTACCGCTAATCACATCATTAACGCCTAATCGTCTCAATCATCATTACATTTGCAGCGGAAAAATTCTAATACAACGGTGGGTAAAGCAATACCGTTAGCCACCCACGTGACTTACAAGGCCTAATTCAATAAAGTATTAGTCTGATGGACCAGAATTCCCGAGTACTCACAATATACCCCATCACTCCATTCTTAAATCGAGTCATATACATCCAGACTATACCTAGTCAAATACAAATCAACTAGTTACCGATAACACCTTCAGACTTACTATACAACAATTACAAATATGATTAAATAACTACCCATGCTTATCAGCAATCCCCTTCATACTCGAATGGTAATCGTCTCCATTGAACCTGAAAAATAATGGGTGGCCCCAAAGGGGCTTAGCGCCTTTGCTGGTATGGTAGTCATGCAACCCGCTACTACCTGGCCACACCCAACTAATTATCGTCTAAACATGTGATTGATTTTATTTAAATCATGACATGAAAAGCTGTAAAAATTCAACATGCTCGCAATAGACAAGTAGTCATACAAGGAATACAACAACAAGGTTTACATAACAAGTTTGTTAGATTACATTACCTTGTTCCTTAGGCCATGAGAGTTTCTACCTCAATAATGTCTCATTCTCATTAATCATATACTTATCCATCTTAGTCGGATAGTTTTTACTTGTTCTCTTAGATCTATAGACACTCTTGGTATCGATCTAGTTTTCTCAATTATTCTACTCTTGAATAATTTTAAGTTAAGCCCTTTAGGCCTCTGGGCAGAGACACATATAGATCTCACCACTGGGCTTTTAACCTGAACCACTCTCTTGATTCGTCTTTCTCATATCCCATTATACCTAGCTTATCTCTTTGACGGATAAGCTCTGCCAGTCTCACTCCAACGGGACCACTACGTGGCTCATGGCCCAAACGGGCACCACCATGAAGCTCACGGCCCCTGACAAGGGAGTTCGACCACGGAATCAGAAACAAACGCTTTGTTGTTTCCTCTTCCTTGCACGCGTGACTCACAATCCCATAACCCACTCTCAAGGTTAGTAATAATATATACATTAGTCAGAACATCTCTCTTGATGCCAGCTCACAATCATAGGGAGTTTTCCTAAGTTATTATATTCTATGATTTAACCATCGCCCATATACTTCCATAACTTAGAAGTTCTTGTTATTTTCTCATATTGAGTTAGATCCTCGTATAGGAGGTTGACTACTCATTAAGAGGGAGTTCATTAGTCCCGTATATCTCTTTTCACATTTCAAGTGAGTTTTAAAATTGAACTTAACATTGTCCTCTAATTGAGAATTCTCATATGTTTCTCCACGTTTTAATTATTTTGTGGTTCGACTTCCTATGAGTCACTAACCAAACATTATTCCATCGGGAGTTGATCTACAATTTCCAGTCAGGTCATAACTCATGCAAGGATGGTTAGTTCACACAACAGGCATCGAGATATACATATATCAAATGCAATAATCATTTTTGTGCTTTTATCTTGTTAGCTCGGCACACATAAACAAGTAGCACACAAGCAGAGAGTACTCGGCAGGACATAGATTGCAAGAAAACCATACCTTTCACCACGGAATTACTCTAGCGTTCGTCTCACACTCCTCAGACAATTCTCGCATCAATGACAACATTCCAAATGTTTCTATTAACATCATGACAATACGGTAATTAACGACTAGTACGCCCGTCATTTAACCCCGTTGTCCCGTAAATCTTAACTTTACTCATGTGCGCTTAAGTTCTCAACTTTCACATTCACTCTTACACTCGTTTATACTTCTAATGACCTTTATATGTCACCAAACAAGTCCTAAACATCTTCTAATACCCATACCAATCAATTCCCCATCATTAGATTCCATTTGCACACTCACGACAACATTTTTGGCGTGGTCCGAGACTTGGTACGACCCTTAAGTCCCGGACCAATTCAGAACATAAGTCTCGGGTACAAATTCATCCTGGTCCGGGACTTTATACTTATATTAAGTCCCAGACTAATCCCTGGTCATACTCTCGGTTGATTTAAATGTGTGGTCCAGAAGTTTGAATGGAACTTATGTCCTGGACCAACACTACAGGTTTTCTCTCGGCACATTTTCTTATGTGGTACGGGACCTTATCCAAGGACTAGGTCCTAGACTCTGCTACAAACTGTAAAATTGACAGTTTTTAATTTCTATTCTAACTTCAATTCTTACCTAATTCCTTTGTAATTTTTTCTCATGTTTCTAAACATGTTCTAACACCACAAAAACACCTTAAACCTCCTTAAATCCTTGATCAAACCTTTTACTCAATCCTTCATCATTATATAATTTTTCACTCTTAGTTTTGCACATTGCAACTTAGTGTTTACATTTCTAAGATGCTCATTTATTCTCCACTTTACCAACTCAATTTCTTCACCTACAATCCTTTTGACCATACCAAACTCTTCTTAGACATTTTCAACTCTATTTCCCAAGTCGAACCATTACTTCCAAGGTTATACACACTAGTTCATACCTAAGCAAATCCAAAAACTCCAACATCACATTTGCTATAGATTTTTGCACAAATCAATTCAATTCTTATACTCTTGTTTTGGTGAGTTTAATTCACCCATTTACACTCTACTTTCCTCCTAATCAACCTTAGGTTCTCCAACCTCATTACATCACCTAAAATACTCGGTTTCTACAGAAATTTTACCATAGCTCCTCTACAAGTCTAGTGTGCCCAAATGCATATTTTCCATGGTCTTCATCACCTAATCCAAGACACTCCCAATTCAGCATCCATTCACCTAAGTCAATTTCAACTAACCAAATCCATAATGGATTCTACCAGCACACAATTAATCCAAATCTCATCAATCACCATATAAGGCAATAATCTTAATTTGCTTGGCACTTAGGCCCTTTAATCAAATAGCACTTCACCAATGCACTAAGCATAAATCACAATTCTCACGTAAGTCAACCAAACACATTTCTAGCGCAATTTTGGTTCATTCTTTAAATTTCCTAACCCAAAATTCTAAAAGCATTTAGGATAGTATTAAGGTAGATTCTTTACCTTAAGCTTCCAAGTCTTCTTTTTCACTTCTCTTCTCTTTTCAATTGATTTTCGGTCGGGCATTTACCTTTGAAGCTCTAGGATAGATTTTTGGTCATGAATCAAAGAAGAGTTCCAACTACACTGTTGAGGCTTGAATAAATGCTTATATAAAGAAAGAACAAGGTACCTTTAGGAGCCAAAATTAGCTGAATAAGGGATGGAGGAAAACATGAGCTTTTAGAGTTTTTCTTGCCTTAAATGAGAGAGAAGACAATCTAGCTCCAGAAAAATGTGCTTTTATCCTAGAATGAAGATCAACCCATGGAAGTCAACTTCAAGCTTTGGGGATTTTAAAATGTGGAGAAGATAGCCCTTGATGAGACTAAGAAGAATATGTAATTTATTTTTGGTTTGGAGCCTTATAGAGGCTTGGGCAAGTAAAAGAAAGGAGGGAAGCCATGGGAGCTGCTTAAAATAGCAAAGGAAGGAGAAAGGGAGGAAGCTGCCGGCTGGGAGGAAGAAGAAAACATGAGAGAGGAGGGAAAATGAGAGGAGAGAGAGAGAGAAAAGTAATATATGTACTTTTTCCCTTTTTATTTCTTCTTTTCTCTTCTAACTAATAAGCTAGTTTATTATTTGTGAGAGGGGTTATGAGTTACTCATAAAAACCGGCCCCACAGTAGTATTTAAGCAGGGGCGTTTTTGTCTTTTTGTAAGAAACTCCTAATTCCAGTTTGGCACAATTCATCAAACGGGCCCGTTTCCGGATTTTTCTTGTTTTGTTAATTTTAATGGTTCTTAGACCTTCATTATTGTTTAATTATAGTTATATGATCAACTAAAATTTTTACAAGTCCGTTAAACTACTCAAAGTCACATTTCCGGGTTTTCTCGAAAAACATGCTTTAGAATTCATTTGAGTTTTTAATCCATTATGTGGATTCGTTTTCTTCAGGAATTTTTCCCACATGTTCATAGTGTGAAATTAAGTCTTAGGAATTCATCTAGGACCCTATTTAAAGTCATATACCTTCTATAGTTGCTTAACACATATTTTTAAGTTTTATGCCTTTTTAAGCGTTTTCTCTTTTCTTTTGGTTTTACTTTCTTCGCCAAAGGTCTTTAGGCATCATTAGGTCTCTAAACATTGTTTTAGAATAATTAATCACCATTTTTAAGTCAGAGGTATTTCAATCTACCCCCTTAAAGAACTTTTCCCTCAAATTGGTGAATATAATATTGTTAGTCACATAGGCATTCTATGTTAAGGTCATAATCTCTATATAACCATATAGATTCAACATGTTTGTCTCGATGTATACCACACATCCACACAACATGTCACTGCATGTATTGCAATCAAAAATACTCTTTCGTATTCTCATGGGAGCAGTCCGGATACTCTTCCAGCCCCCAATCCCATATCAAGTAATACTCTCTGTGATCTCGTAGGTTCCGGTCACACTGAACACTTATGCTTTCTGGTTCACGGCCGATTAATGAATAATGGGCACTTACTCTCTCTGG
This sequence comes from Limonium bicolor, assembly GCA_023374045.1. Lineage (NCBI taxonomy): Eukaryota > Viridiplantae > Streptophyta > Magnoliopsida > Caryophyllales > Plumbaginaceae > Limonium > Limonium bicolor. Next base: position 414,782,231 of record CM041777.1, read on the forward strand.
CCCACAGTTCCTTTGGTTTGCCTTGATCAAAACATTCTCATATCTAGATATCCTCAGGCACTCTTGGTCAATCAAAACACAGGACTTCTCTATGTCCTGCTGCCCTTAGAAAAAACAAAACACACACCCATCGTTCTACCGGTCACTCTAGACTTAAGGCCGCAGCCATCGGCCGCTGATAGTGGTTTAAAACTAGTCCTCACTTCCATCAATCTCCCGGTCATCAAGACAAAGGACCGCAGCCCTCGGTTAGGTGGTAGTGGTTTCAAAACTAGTCCTCATTCTCAGGTTTGTAGGAAAATCCTTTTTACAAATACCAGTTGGAAATTCTTTTTGAAAACTCAATACAACTCCAAATCCAATTTATGCTAACTACATCTATTCTTAATGTGATTACTTGTGACCACTTATAGGGAGCTTCAAGAATCATTTAACCCTGATGTAGTGATCAGCAATCAGTGTTGAACTATCCTTCCACCCAATTTTTGTTTTTTCCCCTGATCGCTAGCAAATCAAGTTCGACTTCCACGTCAATTTCAACCAATAATTAATTCAATCATTTTTCCCATTTTCTATCTTTTGATCATTTTAGCCATAATCATGGAGCAATACATTTCTAAATTCTCTCAATCATTCTCAATTCCTCTCAAAGGCAACTTACCTAGGGAATTCAATTCTTACTGTTATACATTGGTTTCATACCGACTCATACATCATAATACTATATCCGGTCTCAAATAAACATATACCATCAGGGTTTTAATTCCCCAAGAGTTTCTCTACTCCTTTCCCCTAGTTTCTTTACTCATTTCCCCTTGTATTCTCACACTGGAGTTACAAGGTAGATATGTTTATATCAATGGTATTCGCATCGCTTGTGCGCAATAACCATAATTAGACTATGAATGATTGCATTTGTTTATATAACAAATGTATCAATCATCAAAACAAGTTCTTTTGTGCTATGCACACCGTAGTTTACATACTTAATACGTGAAACATACGCTAAGCGGCTTTTTGCTCTACCCCCTTAAAAGGGATTATGCCCACGTAATCTACCACATGTCATTATTGAACATTGGTCTAAGGCATTTAACCGTCATGGAGTGTTTTAGCTTCCATGCGGTCTATTATACAATGTTCTTTGGTAAAAGGGTCTTAACGATATTGATGGTTTAGTCCCTACAACCAAGAATTTCGGTTCTAGCCTCTCAGGCTTCAAGGCATTTCTATTAGCCATTCGCTCATATTCACTAGGCATATTAACCTTAGAATTATGGCCCACTAGCTTCAGCTACGCGACCTGGTAACTTTAGAGCTTTATTCGCCATTCTCGTTGTACTTAATGTTTGTACGTCACCCTTTTATCCCTCTTTCTTTAGGATTAAAGATCTCTCTCATCGACGTGTGGTATGTCTTACCGTACAACGAACTCGATGAGTTGTAGGTTTTCTATCCCGTTCTCCGGAAACTTACTGTACTTACTACTATGTACCTCGGTGATTACTCACTTGGTTCTTTCGACTTACTGTCACTTGAGGTCGAGTTACTACCTAGTGTGTAGTGCTTCCTCTATTGTTAGTGGCTTCTGAATCACGATCACTTATCTGGTTCTGTACAAGTATTCTTTTATTTGTACGACCTTGCATTTCTAATGCATCCGTCCTCATAGCATTCATAAGTTACTTTCCACTTCCATTCTGGTGGAATTCATTTGTTGTGATTGTTGGTATGTCCAACGCTCTTCGTGCCTCTTTGATAAGTGAGAAATACAGAGACATTTATGGGTTTAATTTACCTTATATTCACTTACTTTCAGGATAATATTACTCACTTATCATATGTTTTTCCGAGATTTAATCTTGATATGACTGATAGATTTTATGTGTCAAACAGGAAATAGTCTTGGAATCACATAGTTTACTTCACAAGCTTTCCAACGTAACAAACGGCGAGTGAAATGGAGCTAAAACGAAGAATCTAAGCCCAGTTGAAGATTGCAGAAAAATGAGGAAAAAATACACATGTCCGCGTAGCCCCACTCGGACGCTTATCCGGACAGACGTGTCCTCACGCGGACACATATTCGGACAACACACGTCCGCATAGCACCCACGTGGACTTAAACCCGGACAGGTGTGTCCGCATTGTAGACTCAAATTCGGACATCAAACGTCCGCGTAGCCCCCACGAGGACAGAAACTCAGACACGTGTAAAGTATCGCCAGGACATATGTGTCCGTATACGGACAGAAACTCGGATGTCACACGTCCACGTAGCTCCCTATCCGGACACAAATCCGGACACGTGTAAAGTGCGGCGCCGATTTCCAGATTTTACGCGTTGTAACTTTCGGTGCCGCTTTCTTCTTCTTCTCTTATCTACGGCGCCTACAATTATCCATCTACTACCACCGCCTACCTTATATCCCATCCACCCTTGTCTTCTTCCCTTCCTCTGCTCTATAAAAACCCATGCTCCTTCAATCTTCTTCATCAATCCCTTCTTGAATCCAAATTCTCTAGTTTTCTTTTTTTTCCTCTTTCTTCTCCTCCTAAACCCCTACAACCACACCATCAATCAAGTTCCACATCTCCAAACATAGTTACGTTGTTATTTTCCAGATTTCCAGAGGAAGAAGACAATCTGCACAAACCCAGATTGTGTCCGGATTTGTGTCCGCGTGGCCCCACACGGACAGGACCAACTTGTGCCTGTTTGTTTGTTATTATTCGCTTTACCTGTTTATCGTCGTTTTGAGGTCGGCATAATCACAGAGACGAGCCCGGAAGTGAAGCAACTCTCCCTAAATAGAGTTCTTTCTTTCCTTTAACTTTACTCTGTTTTAATGTCTCTCTTATTATTGATGTTTGTTTTTATAATTATGTGTGATTAATAAACTTAGCCTCCCGGGTGTGGAAGCGAGCCTATTTTATATAATTGTGTTATGTAAACTTTCCACTATAATTTATCTAACCAGTATTTTGATCCTTGTCCTTAATGCGCTTTAATCTTCTTGAACAATTATTAAAGTGATATTTGTAGTTCTCTTGTTAAAATGCGTTGCTGAGACAAGGTTCTTGACATAGGAAGTCAAAACGGGTTAACGACTAGAAGCGTGTCTTGCCTATAGGTTAATCTGTCTCCAATAGGAATTGTTAATAATGCGAGTGGTTGAATTGACTTGGACATATTTTGCGGCTTGTTATTTCTGCTAGTTAGGGTTTGTTGTACAAGGAGCGGTCAATGAACTAATTAAGATTCCTGAGTTTATTGCTAAAGTGGTGAAAGTTTATATTGACATAATTGGATAAAATAGGTAAGCAGAATAACCTAGGATGCTTCTTTAAAAACAAAAGATTTACAATTTCTATTTCTATTCTGTTTTGATTAATTGTTTTTATTATTTTCTTATAAGTTAGCTTTTAATCATACTCTTTCCCTAAAAAATGATAAAACCTGTTTGCTAGAAGTCTCAGTCAATTTACTACACTATCAGTTATCCACAGCGAGGTCCCTAGGAGTACGACAACCCCACAAATCCACTATTCCGCAAAACGATAGGTACACTGCCTAAGTTGTAGAAGTAGTCACATATTTCTCCAACAAGGTTTTGGCACCGTTGTCGGGGATCTCCAGCACGGTTAATTGATGGTTCTTAATTTTATTGAGATTTCTGTTTAGTTTTTTTTCCTATTTTATTTTATTTTCGCTTCATTTAATGGAATTTAATTTTACTTACTTTATTGGTTTTAACAATTTTCTTGTATTTCTGTTTTATATCTTATTTGGTTTTTCTATTTAGCTAATTTTTCTTTTGTGTTTATTTTCTATTTTTAGTTCTATTCTACTTGGTATTTTTATTTTTGTTTTTGTAGGATAGTTACTGATTATGGAGAACGGCTACGATGAGGTGAGAAGATTGTTGATCGATTTGGAATGGACGCACATGCAAGAGGAGAAATCCTCATATCAAAGTATGGTCAAGGATTATCAACCACCTCAACAATCAAATCGAGAGTTGTATTGGTGGGAAGTCGACCAGGCTAACACATAGTACAAAGTAGCTCAGTTGGATACTGCTACTTCAATTAGAATGAACAACAATCTACACAGGGGCCAGACGAATTTCTCTCGAGTCAGACCAAGCTGCTAGCAAAGATTCCAGTGGTGACTCCAAGGAGTGAAGGTCGATTCGAGCCAGATATTCTTGAAGCTACAAGTTCTGATGAGGAGATAAAGAAACTTATCAGGACATTTTTTCTCCGACGCTGAGTTGGAGTAAATGTCTGAGAGTTACAATTCTCCTCCATCTCCATCCCAGCACAAGAGGAGCAATTAAAATTTAAAGATATTTTGTCTGAGCCAGTCCGCGAGCTAGAGGAGGATTATCCTATTGGGCCTCATCAACTAGGAGAGGAAATTTACATCCTTCAATCTGAGGAAGGAACACCGCTACCACCAGTCTCTCATCAACTTCCACCCTGCATCCATAAGCCTCAACAACAAGAGGAGGATGTTTACATCCTCCAATTTGAGGAAGAAAAGTCATCACCACCTGGTCTTCTATTAGAACTCCGTTACCGGCAGTATCCCCTCAAACACCTGGTTTTGTGGAGTATTCATTTTCCTATTTTATTTGGCGAGGTGACGTTTTGTTTTGATCCAGGTGGTTTGTTTTTAATTACTGCCAACTCCATTTTCCTGGCAAAGCTGTTGTCTACTTTTATTTTTGATCCAGGATAACGAAGCGGGAGTCTAGCCAAAGACTATAAATACGGGCAGCTTACTAGGAGGCAACCCAGTGGTTAAATTTTATTATCCTACTATTTTTGTTTTATGTTTTGTCTACCATATTATTCCTATATTTGTTCTTATGAAAAAAGAAAGGAGGATGTGCTATCAAATGAAGAGGGGAGCATATGAATTTTTAATATTTTAATGGTGTATGTGCTTTAATGCAACGCTTTTAGCGTATATTTTTGGGTAGTTGTAAGTGTATGCAGGTGAATTCTGAATCATGGTATTTGATGATCTCCAAGGCTGGACACTTGCTTGAATGCAAGTGTGGGGAACGCTACTACCCCCATTGTTCCAACCTAAGTGTGAGGAAGGGAACCTTCCTTAATCTACGATATCAGGGGAGTTTCAGTTTCATTATTTTTAAAAAATGTTTGTGTTCAGTTTATCACGCTTAATGCTTATTTTTATATCAGTCCATGATTGTCCTGAATGAAATTCTTCACGAGTCTAGCATATTTTGAAAGGTCTTTTCTTGATTTTACTTTTGAACAATGAGGACATTGCTCCTCTTAAGTGTGAAGAAGTAGAGACCTTTCCCTGAAAATATGCCATTTGCGCTTAAATGCCACACTTGTTTTTATTTGTCTTCTTGCATTGAGAGAATCACTTCTCTGAGTGCTTATAAATATTGAATTCTTGGGTAAAACATTTTGCACAGATTTTGAAGTTGAGCTAGGTGACCATCTCAAGAATCTTTCTGCTTTAGGTCGTTTGTATACATAGTTTTATTGAAATGAATCCGCTTTCACTAAAATTTGATGGATTAGTTGATTGTGGAAACTGAATTAGTATCTTGGGATTTTGGAAATGATGTGAAAAGTTTGGAATGAAAGGATAAGGTAAGGTACTCCGCTGATCAAAAATTTTCCTAACAAAAGCAGGCCTCGTCTATCCGGTTATTAAGTCCTAGGGGTGCCTTAACACCTATCTACCTAAGGTCTCGGGACCTGGGGTAGTTTGCCCAACACCGTTACAAGGATAGAGAGAAAAGTCTGGGTTATGGAATAACTCTACAAATTCGCAATTACTCGTTTGTTTTGTATACATCTTGAAGAAGAATGTTTTTGCATGCGAAAAAAGTTAATTACAGTTTGAATTTTTGTTTTTGATCATGAGTACGTGGTGTTGAAAGGTATCACGGAATAAGGCGTTACTTCAGACCCCTTGTCATCCAAAGGTTAGAAGAAAGAAATAGTGGAAGATCCCAAGATAATCTATATTCAGTTTTTGTAATCTAACTTATCTATGCTTTAAAAAAAATCATTTCTTTTTCACTGATTGTGAAAACCTACAACCAAGAGTAGAACTATTCTTTTGATTGTCACTCTGCTTACTTCCTGTTTGCATCTGTTTGATCCCGAGGTTCAATACTACGGCCATAGAGATAGATTTATTCTTTATTGCTTAAGGACAAGCAAAAGCTAAGTGTGAGGAAGTTTGATAAGTGAGAAATACATAGACATTTAAGGGTTTAATACCTTATATTCACTTACTTTCAGGATAATATTACTCACTTATCATATGTTTTTTCGAGATTTAATCTTGATAAGGACTGATAGATTTTATGTGTCAAAAACAGGAAATAGTCTTGGAATCACATAGTTTACTTCACAAGCTTTCCAACGCAACAAACGGCGACTGAAACAGAGCTAAAACGAAGAATCTAAGCCCAGTTGAAGATTGTAGAAAAATGAGGAAAAAATACACATGTCCGCGTAGCCCCACTCGGACGCTTATCCGGACAAACGTGTCCTCACGCGGACACAGACTCGGACAACACACGTCTGTATAGTGCCCACGCGGACTCAAACCCAGACAGGTGTGTCCGCATTGCGGACTCAAATTCGGACATCAAACGTCCGCGTAGCCCCCACGGGACAGAAACTCGGACACGTGTAAAGTCTCACCAGGACATATGTGTCCGTATACAGATAGAAACTCAGACGTCACACGTCCTTGTAGCCCCCTATCCGGACATGAATCCGGACACAAATCCGGACACGTGTAAAGTGCGGCGCTGATTTCCAGATTTCACGGGTTGTAACTTTCGGTGCCGCTTTCTTCTTCTCTTATCTACGGCGCCTACTATATCCATCTACTACCACCTACCACCGCCTACCTTATATCCCATCCACCCTTGTCTTCTTCCCTTCCTCTGCTCTATTAAAACCCACACTCCTTCAATCTTCTTCATCAATCCCTTCCTGAATCCAAATTCTCCAGTTCTCTTCTTTTCCTCTTTCTTCTCTTCTCTTCTCCCTCCTAAACCCCTACAACCACACCATCGATCAAGTTCCACATCTCCAAACAAAGTTACGTTGTTATTTTCCAGATTTCCAGAGGAAGAAGACGATCTGCACAAACCCAGATTGTGTCCGGATTTGTGTCCGCGTTTGTGTCCGCGTGACCCCACACGGACAGGACCAACTTGTTCCTGTTTGTTTGTTATTCTTCGCTTTACCTGTTTATCATCGTTTTGAGGTCGGCATAATCACGGAGACGAGCCCGGAAGTGAAGCAACTCTCCCCAAATGGAGTTCTTTCTATCCTTTAACTTTACTCTGTTTTAATGTCTATCGAATTATTGATGTTTATTTTTATAATTATGTGTGATTAATAAACTTAGCCTCCTGGGTGTGGAAGCAAGCCTATTTTATATAATTGTGTTATGTAAACTTTCCACTATAATTTATCTAAGCAGTATTTTGATTCTTGTCCTTAATGCGCTTTAATCTTCTTGTACAATTATTAAAGTGATATTTGTAGTTCTCTTGTTAAAATGCGTTCCTGAGACAAGGTTCTAGACATAGGAAGTCAAAACGGGTTAACGACTAGAAGCCTGTCTTGCCTATAGGTTAATCTGTCTCCAATAGGAATTGTTAATAATGTGATTGGTTGAATTGACTTGGGCATATTTTGCGGCTTGTTATTTCTGCTAGTTAGGGTTTGTTGTACAAGGACAGGTCAATGAACAAATTAAGATTCCTGAGTTTATTGCTAAAGTGGTGAAAGTTTATATTGACATAATTGGATAAAATAGGTGAGCAGAATAACCCATTGCTTTTTAAAAACAAAAGATTTACAATTTTTATTTCTATTCTGTTTTGATTAATTGTTTTTATTATTTTCTTATAAGTTATCTTTTAATCATACTTTTTCCTTAAAAAATGATAAAACCTGTTTGCTAGAAGTCTCAGTCAATTTACTACACTATCAGTTATCCACAGCGAGGTCCCCAAGAGTACGACAACCCCACAAATCCACTATTCCACAAAACGATAGGTACACTGCCTAAGTTGTAGAAGTGGTCACATATTTCTCTAACACTCTTTGGCCTAAGTCCGCAAGGTTTTGTTTCTAGCTTTTCACTTAACTGGCTTACGCCATGTTCAATGGTATGTTTGCAAGTCTTTCGTATCTAGTACGAGTTGGTTATTTACTAAATGGGTACTCTTGTCCCAAATCCTATTGCTTCACTTATCAAGTTGATCCACAAGGTATACGCCTTCAGCTTTCTATGCAATTGCTATAGGAGTGAATAATGTGTTCCCTGTGAGATCCTACTTCACATGGTACCGACTACTGGCTTTAGTGCCCAGCCTGTCTACCATCTCTAGCTTTTGATCTCCACTAAGTCTAGCTCAAAATTCCACTTATTTTGCATATCAATGTCTGACTCTATTTATATAATGGTCACTTGTTGCGCACCATGTTGTTATTCCTTATACAACATTGATTTACATGGCATCCACTATCATCTTAGCTTCCGCTCATGTACCTCATCATTGATACAATGATTCGCCATTTACTTGGCTGGTTAGAGAATATGCTATTCTTTAAGTCTTTGCACCCCTTGAGCGTCATCACTCTACAGTTCACATTGTACACATATAGTGCTTGCTTCTAAACCGACTACTCTTTCAGTTTTCAACATTTGCTATAAAAGCTTCTTTTCTCATACTAGTCTTGGAAATCTTTCCTGCTTATTCAAATTGTCTCTTGACAATAACCACATGCTCAAGCTTCACTATATTGCTAGGTGGAATCCTCTTTCTGGAGGGCCCACATATTCACCGCTCTAGCGGTTGCACAATAACGAAAGGTATCCCCACTACTATAATGGGTGGTTCGTTCTCCGCTCCATTCATTCATATAAAATAATCTCTCTTCATAATGGTGTCATCCCCAACAATTCTTCTTATGACTCTATATAGGTTTTGCAACAGTTTGAATCAACATAATATAGTTGGTTCACGGCTTGTAAGCAGCATTGCCTCAAGTTCTGCTCATCGTAGGAAGTTCACACACTTCTTTTCTCTCTTCATATACCATCGATGGTTTGGAGGTGATAATGGCATGACATGGTCGTTGTGTCACACTTCCGTTCATGGGAGGCCCTTTTGGCAATATCAGGTTGCCTTTTGGTAATTTAGGGTATCTTTTATTAGGTGGATTCCCTTCGGTGTTTTAGCCGAGTATTTGCTTTAGCTCTTGTGTTTCTATCATGATATTTTGTTCAACTGCTGTTGAATCAGACACCTTTCAAGGATTATTCCTAGGTGTTGCTGAGTTACGCCATCTCATCTAGCTAATATTTATGGGTGTGTTGAGTAAACTACACCACGTTGCAGTACCATATGTCAACTTTCTTGTTTAGCATTATAATGTCCCCCGATCCCGGGTAGATCATTGTCGCTTCCTTCTTTGCGTTCTTCGCTGGTTTTAATATCCTCTTCATTGAAGAATGATATTTCCCAGTAGCCTTGGTGATTGTTCTGTGAATTCCATCCCGTTCGTTGAATATTGACGTGTTTATATTAGGAATTAGCCTTACGGTTTTCAGGCTGGGTATTCATTCCGGCTATCATGTATTTTCTTTTCGAGATTCTTGAGACATATCGAATGTCTATACTCATTAATCAGTGCTTCTCACACTTCCTAATTCTTATTCATTTTCTAGAATGAGTTCTATGATTTCTTTGGATTCGTTAGCGTGACTGAGTTCTTTCTCTTCAATCGTTCGAGATAGTCAGCTGCTCTAATCTGAATTTGCATCGCTGACAGTGGTGCGAAGTTGACTACTTCCCATGTTACGTAACTACTCGGATACATATGTGGGGTACCTTACTGATACATTACCACTTACTCGACTAACTTATAACTAAGTCTGTCAGGCCCGCAAGCTCCCTAGGAGTGCGGTCATCCCACTGTGAGCCTTGATTTCTAAACCCTATCCTAGGTTAATTAAGTTGATTATGATCTGATCAGGTTTTAGGTCCACTGATAACCTAAGTTTAATAACTAAGTCATATAACCATAATTATTAAAACCTAAGCTAGCTCACTGGAACCTATTATGAGTCGCCACCTAATTTTAACCTAGGGTAAATTAGGAAAGTTAGAGTTCAGGTTCAGGGGCTTGATACTCGACTTAATTAGGGTTCAATTACTTCCATTACCCTAGAGGTTGTTTTTCCTCTACTTAGTTTAATTACGTCTTATTACGAGTCATTTTAACCTAAGTGCGCGCTTCTGAATTTTTTAGTTTTTTAACATTTTTTGATAGAAAATTAAAGTGAAATTGAAATTACCTAAACTAGGGTTTCTGAGGAAGAATTAGGTCAAATTTGGTTTTAATCGTAGCTACAGACCTAATGTCCGTAACCATAGACCCCAGTTAAATTACATGAAAATAAAAGTCAAATTAAACATAAAATGAAAATTTGAAAAGTCCAGGGCCACGGACAGGCTGTCCGTGGGCCCGGACATGTGCCATTAAACCCTAAAAATTTTGCAAAATAAAATCCCGCCACCGTCTGTGGGTGTCCGTGGCCACGGATCACCCATCTTTGGTCCCGGACCATAGGTCCGAGGTCACAAACCACCCACAGACGATGGGTTTTTTTGTGGTTCCCTACGATGTTATCAGCTCAAAACTTATGCACGCATCGTCTGAAAGATTTCCAAGATGCTAGTAATCAAATATTCACAGTTTGAAATCGAATTATGCAAGAAACTAGCCAACAAGTAACAAGGCAGAAGCGAAAACAATTGTCAATACAGAACCCAAAAAGAGTCGGTTTGAACCAAAATTTTGAGACAAGATTGATAAAGTCGTGGAGAATTAGAAAAGTGAAATTCCACCTGTTTTACCTTCGAATTCACAATGATTCTTCACGTCGGGATTCACCGGGAGCTCTGTTTATGACAGATTCAAAAGGGTTTCAAACCGGGCTTCTGGTCACTGGTTGTTCTTAATTTTCTTCATGTTTTGGTGATGTTTTTGTGGGGTTTTGATGATGCTTGATGCTATGGGAGTTGAAAACGTGTTTTGGTGGTGCTTTCGGGGGAATTTCGGTATGCTTTTGGTGCCGGGTGTTGAAAATGAGAGAGAGTTAAGGGAGGTTGCGTTTTCTTATTCCTTAGGGTTCTAGAGCTTGTGTGATTCTGTTTTTATCATTTGATTTTCTTCTTTATATAGACTTTCTTAAAGATAAAGAAAATATAGTGAAAATGAGATTTTTTGGAATTTTAATTAAGTGACTCCCCAAAGGAATTTTGTTGTGAAATTTTGTCCACGTGTCAAGGATGACAATTATGATTTTTCTGAGGTGGAATCAAAATTTTTAAATATTGGGATATTTTTAAATTCAATTTCTCGTCAGATTCAGCCAGAATTACTAGAAAATTATTGGAAATTCAAAAAATTAAAATTCCAACGCCATTATGCTCAAAATATCATCCTCTATAATGGATTAATATTTAAAAGTATTTTGTTTGGGCCATTTTCAGAGGAGAGAGAAAGCTCGTAGAGGGTTTAGGAGCCCTAGAAAATTATAGAAATGCCCCTAAAGATGACCAAACTGCCCTTGGCACCTCGGAATGTGCCGATCGAAATGGGGATCCTTGTTATTTGACAAAGCTCTTCTTTTGTACCTTTGCCTCTGGGTACTCTCTTCCGGGGGTTAAAATTTTGGGTATAACAGATTGATTGCCCCCTGTCAACTTGTCTTTGTCTTTGTAATGAGAACGAAATGACTGGTTGATGCCTGAGTGATACCTCAAATTTTGACCAGTGGTGAAAAGTGAATTAATTTCTGCTGAAACTCTGACGATTATGCTGTGCTATTATGAGGCACTAGCTACCTAAGAAATGAATTGAAATGAGAGAAAGGGTGTTATGGACTGTGTATTGAAGGTCTTGAAAACCTAAAAATGGATATATGAGAATTGTATGCATGACATGTTTTTGGATATGATTATGCATATGATATGCGAGTGAAGTTGATAAGTAAATGATGCTCGGTGCATTTAGGGACCAAAACCTGTGCCAATGCTCCTGATGGGACCCTATATGGACTTATTGTCATTGCCTTCCAAACCGGTGTGCAGGGATAACTCCTGGAATAAACCCTGGGGACTTATTGCCTTCGCCCCCATTCGTTGATCCTGAAACAAGCCGACATAACTAAGGAGGATTTATTGCCATCACCTCATCAACTTCTATAGGCAGGGCTTATCCGAGCCTGGGTTATGCAAATGACATGGAATGTTTGATGATGTAGTATGCAAGGGAGGGCTTATGTGTGTGTGGGGTGATTATATGTAAAGTAGGGGATGTAAGGATGATTTCTATGCAAGACGGGGCTTATGTGTGCCTAAGGATGATTTCTATGAAAGGATGCAAGACAAGGCTTACACACGCCTAAGGATGATTTTTATGAAAGGATGTAAGACAGGGCTTATCTGTGCCTAAGGACGATTTCTATGAAAGGATGCAAGACAGGGCTTATGTGTGCCTAAGGACGATTTCTATGAAAGGATGCAAGATAGGGCTTATATGTGCCTAAGGATGATTTCTATGAAAGGATGCAAGACAGGGCTTATGTGTGCCTAAGAGGAAAAGGTGTATGGTAGGGATCATGGGTGTCTGAGGAGGTGTTTTTTGTGATAGTAGGGCTTATGTGTGCCTGGTAAAGTGTTTTTTGTGGTGGAAGGGCTTATATGTGCCCGGGATCTTGTCTTTGTGGTGGAAGGGCTTATGTGCGCCTGGTATGGTGTCTTTGTGATGGAAGGGCTTATGTGTGCCTGAGGTATTTTTTCTGTGGTGGTATTGGTGCTTGAGCTTTTAGGATTTCAATAGGCATTGTTCTAGCAATTGTTTGAACCAACAATTGCCCCCAATATTCTTCCTTAAGGCAATTTGAGTCTTAAGATTTGTGGCAATCGATCGGGACGATTGATTGCCCCTAGTATTTTCCTTGATTAATTGCATGAAAACTAGTCTCATTCTCATGGGGTCGAGGTTTACTTTGATGTGGTGCTTCCTATCCTACACTTAAAGTGTTTAGTGTTTGCACTCATGCTCTCTTTTCGGTCAAAACCTCTCAACCATTGAATTTGACATTTGTTAGATTTACACGTTCGACCTTTTACTTTCACGTGATTGGATACACAACTACTAAGTCAGAAGTTTTTAAAGCTTATAACGTGGCCGTGGGGTGTGATGAATGACAACGGATCATGGAGGAATGTTTGGGATATGTGGTGCTACAAGGGTGACCAAGGTGCAACTTGCGCCTTCTCTCGGAATTGCCTTCTTTGTCTTGAAGTTGTTTGGCTACTTTCCATTGATCTTGCATTCGGACGTTGGACATGGAACATTTGAAGTCATCATTACTCTCTTCTTTTAGATTGAGATTTCTTTTAGGCTTTTCTGATTTGCCTGGCATCCTTTCCCTTTTTCAGGGTTCTTGTGGTGCCCGTTTTTGAACTTCGAGAGCTGTTTTTGATGTGAGCTCTTTCGATCTTGTGTCTCTTTAGGACCATTGGCAGATTACTTCATTGTCTTGGTAGCAGCATTGCCTCTTTGGACTTATGAAGTTGTTGTCCAGGAGTCTGACTCCTTGCTTCCTTTGGTCAACGGGTCGATTATAAATCATTAGGTGGCTTGTTTTGTGGAGTTTGTAATGTTGTATATGACAAGACATATCATAAGCTCGGCGGGGGTGCCTAGGGTGTAATGTTAAGGTTCACAAGCTTTTGGTTGTGTGGTGCTGTACCTAGGTGCTTCGTCATCCCTAGCAGTTGTGTATCCGTACTTTGTTACTTTTCACAGGTTTAGGCATAAATTTACAAAGTGTCTCCTTCGGTTGGAGTTATGCCGTTTACCTCACCTTTGAATGTGATCTCTCTAGAGTCGTGTAAAAATGACATGCTCTTTTACTCTTGGTTTTACCGCTCAAGGCATTCTCGTGAAATGTTCACTCAGAGACTCATTCACGTGCTTTAAATAAGAGAAATAAACGTTATCGATCCTTAACTCAGATTGCCCCCAGTATTGTTTCACGGTCCTTTAACTAGCCTTTTGAATACCCAGGTCATTTGTGGGATGTTCTCAGTGTATGGTAAAATTTTTGTGGAGAAGTGACGGGTGATGGAAGCAAACAAGTGGTGAGATATTCCGTGCGCGAGAATGGGTTTCATATGGAAAGGGGAGTGTGGTGAAACACATGGGATGCACGTGGTGAAGGTGGTGGATATGGGTGAAATGACATGGTGACCCCCTTTTTTTCGGTGTTTTGGTGAAGTAATGTAGGGGTGAAAGACACGCTATACGCAAAGGTGAGTTTCATGTAGAGAGGGATGTGCGGTGAGTTATTTCAGGCCGCATGATAATGTTCAATCAAGATTCTATCTCTAGTAATTGTAAGCATGTTTCATGATGAATGGCCTTTTCTTCTTTTTCCTTTTCTTTTACTTTCTACCCCCCCTTTTGTTTTTGACATATGAATGAATGCATAAGTACAAGGTTCAAGCTTGATATAAAGGATCATGAACAAGAAGAAGAAAAATGAAAAAAAATGCTTCTTTAATTAATATCGATAGGAAAGGTAAAACAAGATCGAATACCAAGTACAACTTCCATCATCAAATATAAGGTAAACCGAATAAACTGACTTAAAACTATAAAAAGAAAGAAGATTTTCCCTATTAACTAAAAAGACTAGAAAGAGAAATAACATAACTCCTAGCGATGTTCTGACATGGGGTTCCCAAAGATATTCCCACGCGCTGAGAACTGGAGTCCTTGGTCAATCAGATTCTGGATCTTGTGCTGTAATGCTCTGCAATGATTGGTGTCATGACCAGGCAACTGATGATAGTTATAGAATTGACCCAGATTTTTACCCGCCTGGGTGACCCCTAGTCACGGTGAGAGTGGTTGCAAAATATTCTGCTCCTAGAGCTTCTTTAAAGCTTGGCTTAAAGGTCGGCCAATATCGGTGAACCCTCACTGATGGAAGTCTTGTCTTGAAGGAGGAACTGCTCTGTACTTCCGACCCTGACTTCTTGGCTGTTAGACTACATTCACCTCATATTGCTTTGCACACCTTTGTGGTGTGCCCTGAGTGTAAACCACTTGTGAACAAGAAGTTTTTGCTGGCTCAGATTTTGGGAACTTCGAATTACCCGAGACCCTCGAGAATATCCAAGCTTCAAATCTCCCTTGTGGATCTTTTCCTCTAGCACACCTACCTGACCCATCAGCATGTCAAAGCTTGGAAACTACATGTATTTTAGCTCATCATGATACCATTTCTTGCATGTTCTCGTCGATCATGCAAATTTGCTCCTGCTCATCCATTCTCGTTGGCATGCCTGCTGCCTTCCTCCTTCACTGTTTTATAAAGTCAGACATGGACTCACTCCCTGTCTAGCGAGTGATAGCAAGGTTGGACAAGGTAATCTCTAAATTCTTGGCATATTAAAAGTGGATCAAAAAAGCTTCGTATACCTTCGTACGTTTTAGTGTTCATTTTTTTAGTTAGGTACCAGCGTTTGGGACTCGTCCAGATACCAAGCAAAAACCTTGGCCTTTTGCATGTCATTGAGCCTTAGGATAAACATCTCTCGGTTTAACCCTTGTAGAATGCCAAGGTTGGGAGCTTCAGCTTTGAAGGTAGCTCGACGTTGGGATAGGATCCCATGGAAAAGTAGTACAAACCAGTAGGTTTACCGGCTTTTTCCATGCTCTGGACACGTTTTAAAACCTCTAGATAACTTCTACAGCTAGTTGATTTCCAGGGACATCCCCTCCATACCCACCTTGAGTGTCATGCCCTTCCATAGAGGCGTTGTTCATGCCGTATAAAGGATTGACAAACCTCTGCAATGGTCTCTCTCGCCTTGCTACCTCCAGGGATCCAATCTTCTCATGGAGTTCATCAGTAGCTTCCATATGACGAGCTTCCAAGGCTTCAATGGCAGTCTGGTGTTTCTGTACCAAGCTAGCTATCTGGTCTTGTTCCCCTGCAGGAACTCTGGTGGTCCCACTTTGAGCTGCCATTTCCAGTGTGGCCAAATTTTCTTCCAGTTTAGCAATTGTATCCACATACTTGTTCTTCAGCGCCTGGACTGCCTCTTTATGTTTTAGATCAAAAGCCTCCATGAGTTCTTCAACAGAGGCAACACCCCCAGATCCTCCCTCTACCTGCTGATTTTCCTAAAGGATATTATTATGGGCTTCGAATGACATGTCGGATGAGACGGAGGTGATTTCAGCGGGGAGTAAAAAAGGTGGGGGAGTGGGTAGTCCGATCAAACTCCCGAAACTTCTGTCCTAACGCCTTTCTGAAATTTTTTCTCCCTTATGTTTTAACAACATGAATCAGAAACTATTAGGACATGGGGATTCATGAGTAAGCGAGTATTTTCTCTTAAGATCCACTTTGTTCGAGTTACAAGGGGTATCTTCCCCCTTTTTTATTATCCGGGCCTGGAGAGTTGGAAATTTTGACATATGGATTAGGCCAATAATTTCAGAGGAGTCCATTGAGGAGATGACTTTGTGAAGTGACTTTGTGAAGTGAGTTTGTTTGGGCCTGAGGCCTAGAGAAAGATATACACACAGATAGAGATCATACAAAAAGGGTTGTGCAAATGTCCTAACAAAATGACTTAGTCCAATAGGTATAGATTGATCCGGAGAAGTGCTTTGGGCACGAGCCCAGGTCACCACAAAGGAATAGGGCTTGCACACTATTCTCTTTGGGCTTCCCCACTTTTTTCACATCACCTGAAAGTGTCCATCTGAGGTCAGGTCTTTGAATTACCAAGCAAGGCTAGGTAAGGGCACTGCAAGGAAAACGCTGGGGGCTGAAGCCCACGTATTAAGGGGATGTAGTTAGATGACATCCTCCTCTTTTTCCCCGCTTATTCACATCACCTTAATAGGAGTGAGTCCATGACAATGGACCCTAAAATAGGTCCCGGGGTGAAACTAGATTGCGTGGACCCTCGCTCTCATATGATGCAAAAGTGCAGAAATTGAAGTGCACACGAAAGTAAAAAAACAATGTATTTTAAAAGCCTTAAATAAACAAATTTCAAGTTAAGCCCTCTTTCTTAAAAATTAAACAAGTTAACTTTAAGAATTTTGTCCCCAGCAGAGTCGCCATTCTATGAGCCTCGATTTCTAAACCCTATCCTAGGTTGATTAAGTTGATTAGGATCTGATCGGGTTTTAGGTCCACTTATAACCTAAGTTTAATAACTAAGTCATATAAGCATAATTATTAAAAGCTAAGCTAGCTCACTCGAACCTATTATGAGTCGCCACCTAATTTTATCCCTGGGTAAATTAGGAAAGGTAGAGATCGGGTTCGGGGGCTTGATATTCGACTTAATTAGGGTTCAATTACTTTCATTACCCTAAGTCGTTTTTCCTCTACTTTGTTTAATTATGGCTTATTACGAGTCATTTTAACCTAAGTGTGCGCTTCTGATTTTTTAGTTTTTTAACATTTTTTGACAGAAAATTAAAGTGAAATTGAAATTACCTAAAATAGGGTTTCAGAGGAAGAATTAGGTCAAATTTTATTTCTATCCGTAGCTACGAACCTAATGTCCGTAACCACGGACCCCAGTTAAATTACATGAAAATTAATGTCCAATTAAAAAGAGAACGAAATTTTGAAAAGTCCGGGGGCACGGACAGGCTGTCCGTGGGCCTGGACATGTGCCGTTAAACCCTAAAAAGTTTGAAAAATAAAATCCCACCGCCGTCCGTGGGTGTCCGTGTCTACGGACAACCCGTCCGTGGTCCCAGACCATAGGTCCGAGGTCACGGATCACCCACAGATGGTGGGTTTTTGGTAGTTCCCGATGGTGTTTTCGGCTCAAAACTTATGCACGCGTAGCCCGAAAGATTACCAAGATGTTAGTAATCAAATATTTGTAGTTTGAAGTTGAATTATGCATGAAACTTAGCAAACAAGTAACAAGGCAGAAGTGAAAATAGTTGTCCATACAGAACCCGTAAAGAGTCGGTTTGAACCCAAAATTTGAGCCAAGGTTGATAAAGTCGTGGAGAATTAGAAAAGTGAACCGGGCTTTTGGTCACTAGTTTTTCTTCATGTTTTGGTGGTGTTTTATGGGGTTTTGATGATGTTAGATGCTTTGGGAGTTGGAAAACGTGTTTTGGTGGTGATTTTGGGGGAATTTCGGTATGCTTTTGGTGGCCAGGTGTTGAAAAACGAGAAAGAGTAGAGGGAGGCTATGTTTTCTAATTCCTTAGGGTTCTAGAGCTTATGTGATTCTGTTTTTATCAATTGATTTTCTTCTTTATATAGATTTTCTTTAAGATAAAGAAAATCTAGTGAAAACGAGATTTTTCAGAATTTTAATTAAGTGGCTTCCTAAAGGAATGTTGCTGTGAAATTTTAGCCACGTGTCAAGGATGACAATTATGATTTTTCTAAGGTAGATTCGAATTTTTTAAATATTGGGATATTTTTAAATTCAATTTCTTGTCACATTCAGTCAGAAATTGCTAGAAAATTATTGTAAATTCAAAAAATCAAAATTCCAACACTAGTATGCTCAAAATGTCATTCTCTATCATGGGTTATTATTTCAAAGCATTTTGAATTGATTTGAGTCATTTTTGGAGGAGAGAGAAAGCTCATAGAGGGCTTATGAGCCTTAGAAAATTATAGAATTGCCCCTGAAGATGACCAAACTACCCCTAGCACCCCGGAATTTGCCGATCGAACTAGGGATCCTTGTTATTTGACCAAGCTCTCCTTTTGTACCTGTTCCTCTGGGTACTCTATTCCGGGGGTTAAAATTTTGGGAATAACACCCATATCTCGTTTTTGTACACTCATAGTGTTTGTCACACGCCTATGTGAAGTATTCTGCTGTCAACTCCTCTTGCATCGTCCTATGATAACTTACTGTGATTCTTCTGGGTTTGGTTTTTTTAAAATCTGAGGTTTGAAAGAAATATGAGGTTTGAAAGAAAACTTTGAGTTTGAAAGAAAATTTCCATGGTATTTAAATGTTTGGTGATCTTTACCGAGTCTAGCTTCTCACTGACCGGTATATTCTTTAATACAATGGTTAGGTTGTTAGGCCCATCCAAGGTTTCATTCTCCAAGTTCTTAGGATTTGTGATCCTGTAATTGCTTCATTGTGATCGTGGTATTTTACTAAGTACTTCTTGGTTGTTAAAGGTTCCTCCGAATAGCCCTGTTAATACTACACTTGCCAAGGTAAGTGCATCATGCAGGCTGGTTTTCGGTTCAATACATACCAGTTGCGGTATTGCTTCCATCCACGCCGTATTCGGTAGCCTTGTTCGCTCTTCCTTTGATCCTCGAATCCTGACACTTAATCTTCTGAGTAGCTTCTTATTGGTCCTGACATAGTATTTTCTAATCCGGGTGTTTCCCCATTCTCGAAGACCCTTATTCACTTTGTGTGTCTTTCCTTATTACTCATTCCCACAAATTTACCGTGGTTACAGAGGCTCGACTCTTCCTTAGGAACTACATATGTAGTCCTATCGGAGTATGTTTCGTAGATGTGCTCATGGTTATCTGAGCTACATTGATCATATGTCGTAACCTCCTGGGTCTATAGGTTTGAAGTTTTCCACTCTTGACTAGTTCCTTAGTCTGTTAGTATACCGTTAGTGGTATTATCTAACTGTTGTGGTCCCGTAGACATGTGTCTCGGGTTTTCATTACTTCTCCTTTCTCCGCTTCGTTGCACGCTTAGTGCTTTCCTTCTTGCTGGCCAGGCTTAGTTCTCTCGACTGCTAAGCATGTCGACCCATGCTGCTAGAGATTTCATTCTCCAAAGGGATAAGATTCTTAATCTTTCTCCATTTAGTGCGGGTAATGTCGTTCAAACAGGTACCGTCTCTAGGATTTCCAATTCTTGGAATCTACCGTATGACAGGTTCTTTTTCCATACAAAAATATTTCATAACTGCCAGTTCAGGTTTTCCCGAGTAAGAGAGGTATTTTTATCTCTCCGGTGTTCTTTTCCGAGTTATAATATGGGAGATGAGGAAGGCGGGTTTGATATTGTAGGTATCCAGTACACACTGGTGGTTCCTAGCTAGCATATCTCTCATGCTATCACTCAACATTTAACGCCAAGTTTCTAATTCCTAACTTGCTATTTCCTAAGCTCGGTAATTCCAGTCATCATAGCGGTACTCCGCTCTGATATCACTTTTTGTAACACCCTTACGGCAAATCACATCATTAACACCTAATCGTCTCAATCATCATTACATTCACAGCGAAAAAATTCTAATACAACGGTGGGTGAAACAATGCCGTTAGCCACCCATGTGACTAACAAAGCCTAATTCAATACAGTAGCAGTCTGATGGATCACAATTCTCGAGTACTCACAATATAACTTATCATTCCATTCTTAAACCGAGTCATATACATCCAGACTATACCGACTCAAATACAAATCAACTAGTTGCCGATAACACCTTCAGACTTACTATACAATAATTACAAATGTAATTAAATAACTACCCATGCTTAGTAGCAATCCCCGTTATACTCTCGAACGGTAATCGTCTCCATTGTACCTGAAAAATAATGGGTGGCCCCAAAGGGGCTGAGCACCTTTGCTGGTATGGTAGTCGTGCAACCCGCTACTACCGGGTCACACCCAACTAATTGTCATCTAAACATGAGATTGATTTTATTTAAATCATGACTTAAAAAGCTGTAAACACTCAACATGCTCACAACAGACAAGTAGTCATACAAGGAATACAACAATAAGGTTTGCATAACAAGTTTTTTAGATTACATTACCTTGTTCCTTATGTCATAAGAGTTTCTACCTCAATAATGCCCCATTCTCATTAATCATATACTTATCCATCTTAGTCGGATAGTTTTTACTTGTTCTCTTAGATCTATAGACACTCTCGGTCTCCATCTAGTTTTCTTAATTATTCTACTCTTGAATAATTTTAAGTTAAGGCTCTAAGGCCTCTGGGCAGAGACACTTATAGATCTCACCACCGGGATTTTAACCGGAACTACTCTCTTGATTCCTCTTTCTCATATCCCATAATACCCAACTTATCTCTTTAGCCAGATAAGCTCATCCAGTCTCGCTCAAACGGGTACCACTATGTGGCTCACGGCCCTAACGGGCACCACCATGTGGCTCACGGCCCTGACAAGGGAGTTCAACCACGGAACCAGAAACAAATGCTCTGCTGTTTCCTCTTCCTTGTATGCGTGACTCACAATCCCCTAACCCACTCTCAGGGTTAGTCATAACATATACATTAGTCAGAACATCTCTCTTGATCCTCACAATTTTTGGGAGTTTTCCTAAGTTATTATATTCTCCGATTTAAGGTTCGCCCCTTTACTTCCATTACTTAGAATTTTCGGTTATTTTCTTATATTGAGTCGGATCCTCGTATAGGAGGTCGACGGCTCATTAAGAGGGAGTTCGTTAGGCCCATATATCTCTTTTCATATTTCAAGTGAGTTCGTAAAATTGAACTTATCATTTTCCTCTAATTGAGAATTCTCATATGTTTCTCCGCGTTTTAATTACTTCGTGGTTTGAATCTTCCTACGAGTCACTAGCCAAACATTATTCTATCGGGAGTTGATCTACAATTTCCAGTTAGGTCATAACTCATGCAAGGATGGTTAGTTCACACAACAGGCATCGATGTATACATATATCAAATGCAATAATCATTTTTGTGCTTTTATCTTGTTAGGTCGGCATATATAAACAAGTAGCACACAAGCCGAGAGTACTCGACAGGACACAGATTGCAAGAAAACCATACCTTTCACCAAGGAGTTACTCTAGCGTTTGTCTCACGCTCCTCAGACAATTCTCGTATCATTGACAACATTCCAAGAGTTTCTATTAACATCATGACAATACGGTAGTTAACGACTAGTATGCACATATTTAACCCCGTTGTCCCGTAAATCTTAACTTTACTCATGTGGTCTTAAGTTCTCAACTTTCACATTCACTCTTACACTTGTTTATATTTCTAATCACCTTTACATGTCACCAAACAAGTCTTAAAAATCTTCTAATACCCATACCAATCAATTCCCCATCATTAGATTCCATTTACACACTCGTGACAATATTTTTGGTGTGGTCCGGGACTTGGTTCGGCCCTTAAGTCCCGGACCAATTCAGAACATGAGTCTCAATTTAATACCCCGGACTTAAAAGTGGTGATTAAATTTCCCTAATATGATTATTAAAGGCCTAATGGTGCCTAGAGAGCGTTGGTAAAGAGAAAAAAACCAAAAGAAAAGAGAAAATGTGTAAAACGTGAAAAACGCTAAAACACGCATTAATTGAGTATAAGAGATATATGATCTCGTTAGGGTCCAAGATGGTATCTTAAGGCTTAATTATGCCTAATTAGTATGTGGGAATGATTCCCGAAGAAAACGGATCCAAATAATGGATTAAAACGCTAACGGAGTTTTAAAGCACATTTTTCGAGAAAACCCGAAAACATGACTTTGAGTGGTCAAATGATAAGTGTGGAATTTATCTATTTTTCTATTCTTAATTTGATTAGTATTTTATTGGTTAACGTGATAAATTCCTTACTTATATGTTAATTTACATTATATGCGAAGAACTCCCCTTACTTATGGTTTTCATGCTAGAATAGGTAAAAACACTGAAGAAAATATCTAAGAACATATGTCAAGAGCTTAACGATCAAACTGGAACCGAACAAAAGCAAACATGATCATTCTGGTATATTTTAGAGTTGATCCGGACATACATCCGGATATACATGTCCGGACCAAACTCCGAACATAAGTTACTGGAATTGCAGCGCCTGACTTACCTACTTTTCAGAAGCCATGCACGTGGAGATCACCAATCATCAATATATACTTATTACTATTCACGCAACCTGCATGCTCGTGAGATTGGTTTTAATATGCTGCTTCTGACTAACATTTGGTCTTGCACTTGAACAAGGCCAATGATGGGCCAGTAATGATGGCACTGCAAAGGAGCAACCCATGCACTCTCGAGACGCATACTTTACCATCACGAACAGCTACAGGCTCATGCATATGAAGAGCCACGCAATATGGGCTTACAAATTGTCAGAGGTGCAGGTTTTGTTGGCCGACAAAATTTACAGGGGCGCAGTCATTATTTTGAATTGATGCAGACAGCACATCAGAGGCGCAGACACTCATCTTCTGGACCGACAAAATATATTAACATGGGCATGCAGAATGAATTCGTCGCAGACAAATCAACAGAGAATGATTTCTCTTTTTATACACACGTGGCCATACAATTGGGCTGGAGCACATGATCAACCACATGGACCATGGACAATTGCGTACATATCAGCATGGGCAGAGCAAGTGCACGACATTAATTATTCATTTCTGTACATAATTCAAAAGAGAAGACAGCTGGGATGACAAGGAGTAACATGGACAGCGCAGACACTCGCATGCATGCTCGTTATTATTCTCTCACAGCATACCATCCACTCAATCATGATGGGCTGACATTCTTTAAATCAGAGGTGCTGCATATATATATATATTAGGAAATGCGAGAACTCCTGGCCACTGCAGAGAGCAGCCGTTCGAGAGCGTAGCAGTTCGAGAGAGGGGAAGAAATTCTCAAACCCAAGGCAGTCGTTCTAGAGCCGCGCAACACACCAAGAGGGAACTATCAGTCAGTCTTGACAGACCGGAGCAGAAGACAGAGAGTGGATTCATCATCGTTCTTCAATTAGATGACGTTTTCTAATCTCTTAATTATCGTTATTATTTCTTTGTCTCCGATGTCTGAGTAATTGTTAGAATTCTGGTTTTATTATGGACAACTAGTTTATTGTTTCTCTTTCTGAGTTGTTAAATATAAATTCTATATAGATTGTAGTTTTGTTCCTAGTTATTTATTGAATTCTCTTGTGATTATTTATTGCTTGAGTTTATTTGGTATGAATTGCTTACAAGTGAGAACTGCGGCGTTCATTAGACCATAGGAATATTACCAGTGAAACTACAGATGGTAATTCCTGGGGATTAACTGACTAGAAACCAGATGAAAAATTAACGCTACTAGTTAATTTGTAAATTCGTAACGAGAGTTAGGATTTGGGAATTGCTAGTAAGAATCTATCTTGCGGGAGACCGGTTTTAGATTAATTTAGATTTGAGGTTGCAATCTAGAATTTAGAAAACACTCAGAAAGGGAATTAATAAACTAGGGAGAAATAGTAAACCAGGATTCACCCTTTTAGATTTATTAGATAATCACTTTTATTTGTTTTCAGTTTATTTAATTTCTGCAATCAAACCCCCAATCTATTATTGTTATTTTTCCTTCAGTTTATTAGTTAGATAGATTAAAGATTAAACTAGACACAACCTCCTTTGGTTCGATAACCTAGGGAATACTACCTAGGAAAACTTGCTACGACAGACCAGTACACTTGCTGCAATACGCTTTTACCCGTACAAGTTTTTGGCGCCGTTGCCGGGGAGGCACGGTTATTTAGTTTAGTCTTTATTCTATTTTTCTTTTATTTATTTTGTTTTGTTTAGTTTCTTTTAGTTTATTTTTATTTTGTTTTGTTTAATTGTTTTTAGTTCATTTGGTTCGTATTTTTTTTCCTCCTCTTTTATTTTGATTTTTTTTTGTTCGTTTAATTTTTTTTTAGATTAGTCTAATTTTCAATTTAGTTTAGTTTAGTTTTTCTATTTGTTTTCGTTCTTTTTATTTTGATTTTGTTTTATTATAGTTTTTCTTTTATTTGTTTATTTTTGTTATTTATATTTCTTTGATTTATAGGAATTTGTTTAGTTTATTTTTATTTACCTTTTCGTTCATTGTTGTTTTTATTTATTTTATTGCTATGTACATATTTTTATTTTTATTTTCTTCTTTATGTATATAATTTATTTTTCTTTTTATTTCGAGGTACTTTGATTTGATGGCTGGATATTACAATCCGCCAGGAGGTTGGCCTGGATATTACAACCAATGGGTTGTATGTGAAAGGTGTGAAGGAGACCACGAGCGTGCTTATTGTCCAGTTGTTTCTTCTAGTTTGGAGGATGCTCTAAGAAGTTTTATATTGTCTAGCCCTCCTGAAGCACGACCGTCTCCTGAACACTATTATCCTGCACAAAGTTACAACCAGTGGGTTACCTGCCAGACATGTGGAGGGAATCATGAGAGTTCACAATGTCAAGGTAATATATCTAGTTTGGAAGCCGCTCTTACAGATTTCAACAAAAAACACGGCGAATCAAACTCCGCTTGGCATGAGTCCTTCAAGATGGATATGAAGGAGATACGGGAAAGTAATGCAAGAATTTTAGCCCATCTAGATGAAATATCACAAAAGCTTGGATGTGAACCGGTTCTTGAGACCGAACAACCTACTACAGTAGCTGAGTGGAGTGATACGCAGCTTGATCATTCGATCCATGAAGTTGCAGACACACCTGAGGTGGAGATCATGGAGAGACCAGAGCTAGAGATTGAACAATTTGATGAATCTACTGAGTTAGAGAGTAATATAATTCATGTAGCTATCCAGTCTATTCCTTCTCCACCTGTACCTGAGCCAGATAGTCTTCTAGTTGACTTCCTTCATGCTCCTGCTGATGAGCCATCAGAGCAGAGTTATCTCATTGACTTCAAGGAGCCTTTAACTCCTGTTGAAGTTGATATTCCTATTGGTTCTTCCTTTGAGCTTCCACCGGATGACAAGGATGTTTACATCCTTGAATTTGAGAAGGAGGATCAGCCAAAGTGTGATCTCTACATGAAGGATCACCCACCTCAACACAACCACCTGACGCATGATTGGTGGAGCTTGCACTTTCATATTTGGAGTGTTGAGGTTTTATTTCCATTTGATCGAGGACGTTTTATGAAGATATATGATGCCCGTCCCGCCCACCCTTTGGCACCGACATCAACATTCATATTTGATCCTGGATGACCTCAAGGGTATGGTCTAGCCAAAGACGTTAAAGAAGGGCAGCTGGCTGGGAGGCAACCAGTGTTAAATTTTATTTTGATAGTCTTTCATTTCTGTTTTAATTTCGTTTTGTAGTTATTTTCCTGGTTTTGTTGTTTCTTAATCTTTAACTCCGTTTGTAGTTTTTGGTTGTTTTTAGTGTCTTTCTTTCAGATGAATTCTTCATGGTGATACTGCAACCAGGATGCAACACTTGAGCAAAGCCCAAGTGTGGGGTGGGATCGTTCTACATACAACAACAACAAAATCCAGGGGAGTTCTAGTTTCAGTTTGAATTATTTTAATTTTAGTTTGTTAATGACTGCTCTGCTGTGTTTCCTTTGGACATAAATGTTTTTCTGCATGCTCAGAGTTTTTCACTCCTGCATTGTCACACAATGAGGGCATTGTTTAATTTTAAGTGTGGGGTAGGGAGTGACCTTCAGTTATCACTTCAGACCACTAGTTTTTGTTTGTTTTCGGGTGATGAATAATGTGCTTCTCTAATGCCGTTAAATGTTGGATTTCGGGTGAAAATATCTGTGGAAGTTTGAAATTGAGCCTGATGACAACCTTAAAAATCTTTCTGCTTAAAAGTTGTCAATCTGGAATTGTTTTTCTTAAATTTACTCTATTTTCACTGAAATTTGATGAACTGGCTGATTGTGGAGACTAAATGCATTTAGCTTTGGATCTTGGGAATGATATGAAAGATGGGAATGAAAGGATAAGGCAAGGTACTCCTCTGATAAAAAATTTCCTAAACCGAATCAGGCCTCTTTTATCTGGTTATTAAGTCCTCGGGGTGCTTAATCACCTATCTACCTAAGGTTTTGTGATCTGGGATAGTTGGCCCAAAGCCGTTACATGGATAAAGAGAAAAGTCTGGGTGAAGGAACAACTATGCAATTAATTAAATAAATTGTTTGTTTTTATTTCTTGATGAAGAAACGTTTTTGCATACGAAATATTTAATTACAGTTTTTATTTTCGTTTTTGATCATGAGTGCGTGGTGTTGAAAGGTATTGCGGAATAAGGCATTACTTCACACCCCTTGTCATCCAAAGGGTAATGGAAAGAAATTGGTGGAAGGTCTTAAGCTAATCTGTGTTTCAGTTTCTACAATTCAGTTTATTCATGCTTTTATAAAAATTCCTTATTCACTGTTTGTGAAAACTGATAGCTTAGAGCAGATTGATTTTTCTGATTGTCAGTTTACTTGTTTTCCTTCTGCTTATGTTTGATCCTAGAGTTTGATGTTTCGGTTTGGAGCAGTTATATTCTTTATTTGCTTGAGGACAAGCAAAAGCTAAGTGTGGGGTAGTTGATAAGTGTGGAATTTATCTATTTTTCTATGCTTAATTTGATTAGTATTTTATTGGTTAACGTGATAAATTCCTTACTTATATGTTAATTTACATTATATGCGAAGAACTCCCCTGACTTATGGTTTTCATGCTAGAATAGGTAAAAACACTGAAGAAAATATCTAAGAACATATGTCAAGAGCTTAACGATCAAACCGGAACCGAACAAAAGCAAACATGATCATTCTGGTATATTTTAGAGTTGATCCGGACATACATCCGGATATACATGTCCGGACCAAACTCCGAACATAAGTTACTGGAATTGCAGCGCCTGACTTACCTACTTTTCAGAAGCCATGCACGTGGAGATCACAAATCATCAATATCTACTTATTACTATTCACGCAACCTGCATGCTCGTGAGATTGGTTTTAATATGCTGCTTCTGACTAACATTTGGTCTTGCACTTGAACAAGGCCAATGATGGGCCGGTAATGATGGCACTGCAAAGGAGCAGCCCATGCACTCTCGAGACGCATACTTTACCATCACGAACAGCTACATGCTCATGCATATGAAGAGCCACGCAATATGGGCTTACAAATTGTCAGAGGTGCAGGTTTTGTTGGCCGACAAAATTTACAGAGGCGCAGTCATTATTTTGAATTGATGCAGACAACACATCAGAGGCGCAAACACTCATCTTTTGGACCGACAAAATATATTAACATGGGCATGCAGAATGAATTCGTCGCAGACAAATCAACGGAGAATGATTTCTCTTTTTATACACACGTGGCCATACAATTGGGCTGGAGCACATGATCAACCACATGGACCATGGACAATTGCGTACATATCAGCATGGGCAGAGCAAGTGCACGACATTTATTATTCATTCATGTACATAATTCAAAAGAGAAGACAGCTGGGATGACAAGGAGTAACATGGACAACGCAGACACTCGCATGCATGCTCGTCATTATTCTCTCACAGCATACCATCCACTCAATCATGATGGGCTGACATTCTTTAAATCAGAGGTGCTGCATATATATATATTAGGAAATGCGAGAACTCATGGCCACTGCAGAGAGCAGCCGTTCGAGAACGTAGCAGTTCGAGAGAGGGGAAGAAATTCTCAAACCCAAGGCAGTCGTTCGAGAGCCGCGCAGCACACCAAGAGGGAACTATCAGTCAGTCTTGACAGACCGGAGCAGAAGACAGAGAGTGGATTCATCATCGTTCTTCAATTAGATGACGTTTTCTAATCTCTTAATTATCGTTATTATTTCTTTGTCTCCGATGTCTGAGTAATTGTTAGAATTCTGGTTTTATTATGGACAACTAGTTTATTGTTTCTCTTTCTGAGTTGTTAAATATAAATTCTATATAGATTGTAGTTTTGTTCCTAGTTATTTATTGAATTCTCTTGTGATTATTTATTGCTTGAGTTTATTTGGTATGAATTGCTTACAAGTGAGAACTGCGGCGTTCATTAGACCATAGGAATATTACCAGTGAAACTACAGATGGTAATTCCTGGGGATTAACTGACTAGAAACCAGATGAAAAATTAACGCAACTAGTTAATTTGTAAATTCGTAATGAGAGTTAGGATTTGGGAATTGCTAGTAAGAATCTATCTTGCGGGAGACCGGTTTTTGATTAATTTAGATCTGAGGTTGCAATCTAGAATTTAGAAAACACTCAGAAGGGAATTAATAAACTAGGGAGAAATAGTAAACCAGGATTCACCCTTTTAGATTCATTAGATAATCACTTTTATTTGTTTTCAGTTTATTTAATTTCTGCAATCAAACCCCCAATCTATTATTGCTATTTTTCCTTCAGTTTATTAGTTAGATAGATTAAAGATTAAACTAGACACAGCCTCCTTTGGTTCGATAACCTAGGGAATACTACCTAGGAAAACTTGCTACGACAGACCAGTACACTTGTTGCAATACGCTTTTACCCGTACATCAAACAGACCCGTAAAAATTGTAGTTGATTATATAACTATAATTAAGTATTAATGGAATCTTAAGAACCATTAAAAATAAAGAAACGAGAAAAATCCAAAAAACAGGCCCGGTTAGTGAATAGTGCCAAACCTGGTAAATTAACGAGCGTTTTCTGTAAAAGACGAAAAACTCTCCAGGTTATATGCATAGTAGGGGCCGGTTTCTAGCAGGTAAATAATCCTCCCTTATCTATTAATAATAAGCTAGCTAATAAAAGAAAAGAATAGACAAAAAGCAAAAAGTGTAAAGTGGACTTATACCCCACTTTTACTCTCTCTCTTCCCTTATTCCCTTCACTCATGTTTTCCTCCTCATCACCAGAGCTCTCTTCTTCTTCCTTCTGATTAGAAATGGCGATTCCAAAAACACCACCCAACTCCTCTCTTCTCTCCTCTTGTTGAAGGCCCAAATCAACTCCTAACTCCACAAAAATCATACCGTTGTGTTCCTCTCATCCGTGAGCTTCTTTCTCATCCTTCAAAATCCGGAAACTATGAAGTTCACCTCCATGGATATAGCTCATTGGAAGGTTTGAGAAGTCCGTTGTGATCTCCATCACCTTCTTGTTGTTGTAAGGTAAAAAGAAATTCAAAAACCATTCATTTTCTACCCCTCATTGAGCATTGAATTTTTCCAAATTTTGAGCCTTGTTCAATTCATGAACCAGCTGGTTTTTAAGCCCATTGAAGAGCTCAAATCTTGCTAGCTTGGTTGCCCTAAACTCCATCTTGAAGTGGTAAGGTAAACACCCATTTTAAACCTTAAGAACTCTCTTTTCAAATTCTAGGGCAAATTGAGAGTTATGTAGTGTGTTGTTCTTGGGCTGGCCAGCTTGAGCTGTTTGGCCAGTTAAGAAACAAGAGAGAAAGATGAAGAAAGGAAAGAGAACGGAGGAATGAGGGAAATGGAGACTTAAGGTAAATAAATTACCTTAGTGTATGTTCTTATTGCTTTTGGAATTTGGGAAGGGAAAATAAATAAATGAATGAA
This sequence comes from Limonium bicolor, assembly GCA_023374045.1. Lineage (NCBI taxonomy): Eukaryota > Viridiplantae > Streptophyta > Magnoliopsida > Caryophyllales > Plumbaginaceae > Limonium > Limonium bicolor. The sequence continues at coordinate 414,812,712 of CM041777.1, forward strand.
CCCCAACATGAGTTGGAATGTGATTTGTTGAGATGAGGTAGAGTTGTGGTAGTGCTTGAATCATTTGTGAATTAATGCTTAAATGAAGGGCCTAACAGCCATGTGTTTTATGATTTTTGCAACAAGTTGTATTTGGAGAATTTGGTGAGCCTTAATGAAATGTTATTTGCTGGTAGAACCCTTGTGGGTTTGGTTAGTTTAGAATGAATTAAATATGGTTATGAGCATTTGGGCAATGTTGGAAATGTAGCCGGGTTATGGCGAAATTCTAGAAGAAATTTAAGTGACTTAAGTGATGCTAAGATAGGAGAGTAACCTAGGGATAACTAGGCATTATTAGGGGTAGATTGGGTTGATTAACCACCCCTAGAGTGTTAAATGAGGGAGTACAATAAGTTGAACAAAATCTATAGCAAACATGATAAGTTATGTCCTTGGGAGCTTTAGGAAAGAATGAGGATTTAAGGTTTAAGATTAAGACATGAACCTTGGTATGAGAAGTGCATTGTCTCGGAGGATTTGGAATGGCCAAATGGAGTGAGAACAAATGCTAAGTGTGGAGGAGAAGCTAGAAATGCACAAGTGTGCAAAGAGTTGAAATGAGAATGGAAAATTTGGGAATTTGAGCAAGAATCTGAGTAAGGATTAAACCTATGATTTGAAGAGGTTTAAAGCATGTTTTAAGGTGATTAAACATGTAGAAAACATGTGGAAAGATTTGGGAGAGATTGATTAGGGATTAGGGGTTGATTTTGAGGTGAAAAATCACTTAAGTAATAGTTTTTACCAGGGTCCGGGACTTAGGATAGGAACCAAGTCCCGGACCGCATCAAAAAAAGGCGAGACTGAAAACAACAAGTAGTCCGGGACCTAGGTCCAGGACCAAGTCCCGGACCAGGGTAGAAAATAGGCCGAGAGTACATTAACGTGTTGGTCCGGGACTTTGGGTCCGGACCAAGTCCCGGACCACCCCCAAAATTTCACTGATGTGTTTTAAAGTGCCTAGAAGGTGGGGGAATGATGTGTAATGGTTTTAGATGTTGTTAAGGCCTTGTTTGGTGACTTGTAAAGGCCCTAAGAAGTGTAAGAAAGTGCTAGAAGTGATTGTGTAACACCCCCAACTACAAATACGACACTTAACCATTAATCGTAGCGGAACTTACATCATAAACACCATCAAACCAATGGGTGTTACACACCGTTAGCCACCCACGTGGCTAACAAGGCTACTACATACACAACGTACCGGTCTGATGGACAAGATTACCGAGCACTACACTTTACATTTACACATCTGTTATTAACTGAATACAAATACAACTACAATCCAAACTGTACCGAGTCTAATACATTCCTTCATCGATATCACGCTAAACTAAATAACCACCCATACATAATCAGTTACCCCGTCCTACTCTCGAACGGCTACCAGCTTCATTGTACCTGAAAAGTAATGGGGGCCCCCAAAGGGGGTCAGCACCTTTGCTGGTATGGTAATCCTGCAGCCCGGATGCTACCGGGCCACGAACAACTAATTGTCGAGTGAGCATGTAGTTTATTTTATTAAAGCATGCAAGAAAACAATAAACACATAACACGCTTATAAGCATACACAACCAACTAATGGGTTACAACCAGCAAAGTCAACACATCATCACTTGTTAGATTATGTACACTTTACATAAGGTGTGTCGGATTAAATATGGGTCTGCACACCAACACACATAACATTACATAGATGTGTCGGTATTAATATAGATCCGATCACACCAATACACATAACAATACCTAGATGTGTCGGTGTTAATATAGACCCGATCACACCAATACACAATTTCCCCTAGCTCCAATAGTGATGAGATAGGTAAGCCTTGGTTAAGCTTGTGGGCAGTTGTAATCCAAGGAAGGAAAGCAACCTTAACATAACATTAGTCCCCCTAGCCCCGAATAACAATGAGGTAGGTAAGCTTTGGTTAAGCTAGTGGGTGATTGTAATCCAAGAAGGAAAAACAACCATAACATAACAGAGTGGGAGTTAATTCAAATATATACATCAACTCCCAAACAACGCGCGCGACGGAACGACCGGATTCCTCACCCCCCCATAATATATACATATTAGTTAGTAGTTCCCTTATGGAACTTATCACAACATGACACCATAAGGTATTATAAACTTGGTTAGTCACACACAAGGGAGGTAACCTCCCATTCGACAAACATGGACAACAACATTCGTTAAACAACGATACATTAACAAGGCAACACACAACACACATAACCACAATATATAACTAAAGCACGGATAGCCGTAGTTAGAACGTTCCCATGGGTTGGGACGTTTAATCCGAATACCGATCTCTTATGTGATCCTAGAGTCGGTTAGCTACAGTTTAACACATAAATAAGGTTAAACTGTAACACCCCAACTCAATCCAAATGTGGTCTCGCAACTTAACAGTATATATATAAACATGTCACAGCGGAATTCTTTACAATCCAGGACCTTGCCACGGTCTGACTACAGAATATACCGAACATTAGTCTAACAACCTTCACCATTTACATATCCTTCTTACAATCCTCTCACAACCTATACATCTTACTAACTCAATTGCCATACGAGTGTACATGCACAACTCATAGGTCACACTTAATCCTTAACACTTGTATCCTCTTCTTACTCTTGCGACGGTCGCCTCCTGATGTACCTGTTATACCCAAAATTTTGACCCCCTGGTTAGGGTCTACGTGGTACCGGTGTTGTGAGAGGCATTGTAATCAAGCGGTGAGGGATCCCGGTCCGATCGGCACGTTCCATGGCATGGGGAGCAGCTTCGTCACTTTCAGGGGCGTTTTGGTAATCTTTAAAGGCTCCTAAGACCTCTTGTAAGCTTTCTCTCTCCTCCAAAGGGTGCCCAAATCAGCTTGAAATGCTTTGATATTTTAACCCATGATAGAGGATGACATTTTAAGCATAATGGCGTTGGAATTTTGATTTTTCGAATTTCCAATAATTTTCTAGCAATTTCTGACTGAATCTGACGAGAAATTCAATTTAAAAATGCTCCAGCATTTAAAAAATTCGTTTCCACCTCAGAAAATTCATAATATCCATTCTTGACATGTGGTTAAAATTTCATAGCAAAATTCCTTTGGGAAGTTACTTAGTTAAAATATCGAAAAATCTTACTTTTACTAGATTCTCTTTATCTTTAAGAAAGTCTATATAAGGGGATAGGTTTTTGGATAAAATCAGAACTTCATATGCTCAAGAACCCTAGAGAGTCAGAAAACACGGCCCTCTCTCTCTCTCACGTTTTCCAACACCCGGCCACCCAAATCATACTGAAAATCCCCCGAAATCATCATCTAAACACGTTTTCCAATTCCCAAAGCACCAATAACATCAAAACCTCACAAAACACCACCAACACGTGAAGAACAGCAAGAACAACCAACAACCAGAAGCTTGGTTCGAAGTCCTTTCGGGTTTGCCATCAACGGAGCGCTCAACGAATCCCGGTGTGAAGAAACGTTGTGAATCCGAAGGTAAAACAGGTAGGAACTCAGTTTCCCTAATTCTCCACGGTATTATCTGTCTTGCCTCGAAATTTGAACTCAAACTAACCTTCGTAGGCTTCTGTATTGCTGTTTATTTGAGTCTCTGTCAGATAACTTGTTTGCTAAGTTTCGTGCTTAATTCGAATTCAAATTGAAAACTTTCAATCACTAACGTCTTGTAAATCTTTCAGGCTTCACACCCATAAAATTTGAGCTCAAAACACCCTCGGGAACCTTCTGAAAACCCCTGTCCGTGGGTGGTCCGTGACCTCGGACCCATGGTCCGGGACCTCGGACGCGTTGTCCGAGACCACGGACACCCACGGACGGCGGCGGGATTTTAAATTTTAAAAACTTAGGTTTTTCTAATAATGTCCGGGCCCACGGACAGCCTGTCCGTGGCCCCGGACTTTGAAATTTTTTGTTTTCCTTTAACTTCGACTTTTCTGCGTAATTAGGTTAACTGGGGTCCGAGGGTTCGGACATTAGGTCCGTGGCCACGGACAGAATCAAAATTCGACCTATTTCTGCCCCCGAAACCCTAGTTTAGGTAATTTCACTTTTCACTTTTATTTTCTGTCAAAAAATGCTAAAAACACAAAAAAACAGAAGCTCGCGCACTTAGGTTAAAACGACTCGTAATAAGCCGTGAATAAACTGAGTAGAGGAAAAACGACCTAGGAAGGGTAATGAAAGTAATTGAACCCTAATTAAGTCGAATATCAAGCCCCCGAACCCGAACTCTCCTTTCCTAATTTGATCTAGGTTAAAATTAGGTGGCGACTCATAATAGGTTCCAGTGAGCTAGCTTAGGTTTTAATAATTATTGTTATATGACATAGTTATTAATCTTAGGCTATAAGTGGACCTAAAACCCGTTTAGATCCTAATCAGCTTTAATCAACATAGGATAGGGTTTAAAATCGAGGCTCACAGACTGGCGACTCTGCTGGGGACTTACTTCTTAATTTTAAACTTGTTTGATTTTAAGAAAGAGGGCTTAACTCGAAGATGTTTATTTATGGCTTTATTACTCTGTTTGTTTACTTCTGTGCGCACTTTAATTTTTGCACCCTTGCATCATATGAGAGCGAGGGTCCACGCAAACCAATTCCACTCTGGGACCCGTTTGAGGGTCCCCTGTCTGGGACTCACACCTTTTAGGTGATGTGAATAAATGGGGGAAAAGAGGAGGGTGTCGCCTAACCACACCCCCTTAATACCTGGGCTTTAGCCCCAAGCATTTTCCTGGCAGTACCCTTACCAAGCCCATTGTTTGGTCAGTCAAAGACCTGACCGTAGACGCACACCTTTTAGGTGATGTGAAAAAAGTGGGGAAGCCCAAAGAGAATAGCGTGCAAGCCCTATTCCTTTGTGGTAACCTGGGCCTGCGCCCCAAGCACCTCTCCGGATTAACCCCTACCCATTGGACTGAGTCATTTTGTGAGGACATTTGCATCACCTCCTTGTGTAGGACTTCTGTGTATGTGCTCCTTTTCTCCAGGGCCTCAGGCCCAATATCCGATCCATCGATCTCTTCCAGCCCAAATGAAACATTTAAGGGGTTTTCATAATCCAAATACTTCGATCACCCCAAAACACAAAAAATCCTCTAAGCTGATTCCTGCTACATGCCTGGTTCTTGCAAAACCCACTCGTAAGACCAACGAATCTTGTAACCTAAAAGTATGGTCCAGAGCGGACCCTCCCAAAATTTTGGAGTCCGGCATTCATTACGGCACACTAGTCTTCGGCCTGAGTTCCAAAGTTTAGCCCCAGTCTCACTCTCGCAATGCTGACTTATCTTTTTGCTTACAACAGGCAGCACCTCTTACAGCTAGGATGTCGTCTGGAGCTAACGATCGAAGTGCTTCGCTCGTGGATTTGATAGGGAAACTAGCTGAGTTAGAATTTGCTCACAGGAGTGCTTTGGAAGAGCTGAGCTCGGGATTTGCGTCGGCTGCAAGGGAAGCGAGAACTCTCATCCATGCCCTCGGGGAAATCATCCCTTTAGATCTGACCCCCGATGAGGACGGGATCGAGTCACCGGAGAACCAGGGACCGCAACAGGGGCAGGCCGCACAGGTGCCTGTCGTAGATCTACAGCAGCCGCAGAGTCAGATTCTGAGAGTACTTCTAGGGCGGGGGTTAGTCCGACTTAAAGCCCCGCGGTTTCGCGGACGGCGTCTGGGGGCGCATCCCGAGCAGTTCTGTCGTTTCCATCTACTCCCGGGCCACTCCACGGATAATTGTCGTAGTTTGAGGTCTAAAATTCTGTTATTGGCCCAAGAAGGAAAAATCCAGATCGTAGCCCCGGTACCGGAGCTTCCCCGCAAAGCCGAAAGGGAATTCACACCCATTGGTTGTCCTTTAAGTCAGGCCTTCGAGGAGCTGCAGGACGAGGGGCTAATGCAGCCGCTCATCCCTCGCCATGGAGAGACGCGAAGGGGGAGTAGACTCAGTCAATTTTGCATGTACCATCAGCTAGCAGGACATGATACCAATGATTGCAAAGTGCTGAGACATCGGATCCAGGACCTCATCGATCAGGGATATCAGCGTTTGGATGACCTCGAGACATCAGAATCTGAATTTCAGTGTGCTGCCTTTACTGTTTTCTGGGATGACAAAAAGCCAACACGAGGGGCAGGACGGAAGCCCACGTCCGCGGTCAGCTTTGTCCCAGCAAATGCTCACGTTACTCGGTCAGGCAAGCATTACGGATCGCCTGAAAGACCATCGCAAGGGGAAGAGCGAATGTCGTCTCCCCCAGTGGCTGAAGAGATTCCAGGTGAGCGGGAACTGCTTCAGAAGCTGAAGGCAACAACCGTCCCCATGGCCATCTGGTCTTTGCTTACGATCTCGCCAGAGCACCGACGGGCCATTGCCAAACATTTGGGCGGGCCAGAGGAAAGTTTAGCCCCGGAGAGGATGGTCGCGGCTCTTTGGCAAAAGCAGGAGGAGGAGATCAGTTTTCACGATAGTGAGATCTCCGAGCACTCGGGAAAGGCGTTGTATGTTACTGTTTGGTGTGGGGCCTTCAAGGTACCAAAGGTCCTCATTGACACGGGAGCAGACGTTAGCATCTGTCCTCTGAAAGTGGCAGAAAGTATGGGCTACGACAAATTTGAGTCGTGTCAAATTGTGTTACGAGGGTATGACGATAACCCAAGACATGTCTTCGGCCTATTGGATCTTCCACTTAAATTCGGGACGGTGGTTCATCCAGTGAAGTTTTTGGTTCTGCAAATTCCCCATTCTTTCAATCTGATTCTGGGGCGGGATTTCCTTCAAGATTTGAAGGCCGTTCCCTCTACGGTGCATCAATGTTTGAAGTTCAAAAGGGATGGGAAGGTTCATATCGTTAGAGGTGAACCGCATCAGAAGGAGTTGCCTGTTTGTATGGTTGAAGAGGAGGGTTCGTCCCATCTGAGCAGGTTCAGTGTTATACCAGAGCAATCCGACCCAACTTCGCTTCAGAAACTTAAGGTTGGACCGGGGAAGGTTATCATGGAGAAGTACGGTTATCAAGAGGGTAGGGGCCTCGGCAAGGATCTCCAGGGAATTCCAGACGTTCTATCTCCGGCAGCGAATCCTGGTCGTCAAGGACTTGGTGCGTTAACAGACCCAACTTTCATTTCGGCAATTGAACTGTCATCTTTACTCATGTGCTCATGTTCCTCATGTTTACAGGGTACGGTAAGAGCAGCAAAGGAGGAAGCGATACCTGATTGGATGTTCCTCGAAGAGTAGATTATAGTTTAGGGGTAGTTAGTCATTTACTTCCGCTTTGGGGTCATTAGGAGTCGTTGCTATTTTCCTTTGGCTGTTTTACATAGCCTCTTTCTTTTCGTAGTTAGTTTAGTTGTCGCTCCTATCTAGTCGGTACTCAATGTCGTTGTTACTTCTTTCGGTTATCAATAAAATTTCTTCTTTGATTCGTGTTCTAATGAGTATATTTCCATTCATGTGCTGAAAAAAAAGGAAAGAAAAACTCTCTCTTTTAAGGCATGTCCACAAGCATATAAGAGTAAGAACCTTCATCTTTCACGAAACCCCCCTGTACAAAACCGCCTACCCATCCACACATTTGCTACCTCCCCCACAGTCATCCCACATGTCGCAGCGTCCTGTCATTTCTACCATTTCATCTTAAAAAAAAAGGAGCTGCTGCCGCAAAAAAAAAAAAATCACTCAGCAACCACCCCATCACCACTCACCACCATTGTTCACCGCACATGCGGTCACCCTCCACAGAAACTTGGGCATTCTAAGGTTTGTCAAGGAAACCCCGCAACAATACTGGGGGCAATCTGAGTTTAGGAACGATAATGTTTATTTCTTTTGTTTAAATGCGCAAACAAGTCTCTGAGTGAACGTTTCGCGAGAGTGCCTTGAGCGGTAAAACCAAGAGCGAAAGAGCGTGTCATTTTTACACGGCTCCAGAGAGGTCACATTCAAAGGTAAGGCAAGCGGCATGACTCCGGTCGAAGGAGATAATTTGTAAATTTACGTTTAAACCTATGAAAAGTAACAAAGAACGGATACACAACTATTAGGGATGACGAAGCACCTAGGTACAGCACCACACAGCCAAAAGCTTATGAACCCAAACATTAAACCATAGGCACCCCGCTGAGCTTTTCATATATGACCTCTTTTACAATATTGCAAGCTCCACAAACAAGCTAGCCAATGATGAATAACCGACCCGGTGACCAAAGGAAGCAAGGAGCCCGACTCTTGAACAACAACTTCACAAGTCCAGAGAAGCAAAACCGCTACCGGCATGACAAAGCGATCCGCAAATGGTCCCAAAGTGACACAGGATCCAAATGAACCAACACCAAAACAGCTTTCAAAGTTCAAAGCCGGGAAACACAAGAACCCCGGAGGAGAAGAGATTCAAAGAAAGGCAAACCCGAAAAGCCTCGAAGAAATCCAAAATCGGAAAAAAGAAAGAAGATGCAAGGAACAATCCAAAACTCCCAAGTCCCAAGATCATAAGCAAAAGTCATCACGAAATAGCCAAACGACTTCAAGGCAAAGAAGACAAGTCCAAGAGGCGGTGCAAGTTGCAGCTTTGGTCACCCTTAAAGTTCCACATATCCTAAACATTCCGCTATTATCCTATTGTCATTCATCACACCCCATGGCCACGCTATAAGCCCAAAAGACTTCCGACTTAGTAGTTGTGTATCCGATCATGTGGAAGTAACAGGTTGAACACGTAAATCCAACAAATGTCAAATTCAATGGTTGAGAAGTTGTGACTGTAAGTGAGAAACGAGTGCAAACACCAAACACGCCAAGTGTAGGTTAGGAAGCACCACATCAAAGCATAAGCCTCGACCCTGCAAGGATGAGATTTGTTCGCGTGTTTAATCAAAGAAAATACTGGGGGCAATTGATCGTTCCGATCAATTGCCATGAGCTCTAACTCGAACGTCCTAAGGAAAAATACTGGGGGCAATGTTGGTTCCAACAATTGCCATGACAACACCAATTGAAACCTAAAGCTTGAGCACCACCATCCCACCACAGGCAAACCCATCTCCATCAAACACAGGCCCGCCCTAAGCCTCTCCACATTCAACACCTTCAGGCCCGCCTAAGCCCTATCTCCACATTCAAACCTCAGGCCCGCCCTAAGCCCTATCTTCACACTCAAACACTCATAGGCTCGTCATGAGCCCCACCATCTCCAGATTTGACACAAACCCTAATCCTTCTACATCCATTTGGACCCATCATACGTTTTACTCACTCTCACTTAGAATAACCTTAGGCTCGTCATAAGACCTAGAACCTCCCTTTAGGCTCGTCATAAGACCTAGAACCTCCCCTTAGGCTCGTCATAAGACCTAAACCATCCTTTAGGCTCGTCATAAGACCTAGAACCTCCTTTAGGCTCGTCATAAGACCTAGTTGCATCCCTTAGGCTCGTCATAAGACCTAGACCATCTTTAGGCTCGTCATAAGACCTAGTTGCTCCCTTAGGCTCGTCATAAGACCTAGTTGCATTCCCTTAGGCTCGTAGTAAGACCTAGCATTACCTTTTAGCTTACCCACTCTCATCAAACACATTGCATTCATCTCATTCATATAGGCTCGTCATAAGACCTAGTTGCATTATCCAGGCGCGTCACAAGACCTGGCGACAGAAAGTTGGCGAGGTGATGGCAATAAATCCTCCTTTTGCGATGTCAACTTATTTTTGGGATCAACGAATGGTGGGCAAAGGCAATAAGTCCCCAGGGTTTTTACCAGGAGTTATCCCTGCACACCGGCTTGGGGGCGATGGCAATAAGTCCACATTGGGTCCAGCCAGGAGCATCGACATGGGTTTCGGTCCCCCTGAAGCATCCGAGCATCATCAGCATCATCGGCATCATCAACATCATCGGCATTATCATCAGCATCAGCATCATTTGCATCATTAGCATTTCAGCATTCTTGCATTTGCATCCAGTTTCAACCCTAGGCAGTCAACGCCTTAGAATAGCTTGACATCATTTTCATCACTTTAGGTGGTCAGCGCCTTAGAATAGCTCGACAGCACATCATCATTTCAGGTAGTCAGCGCCTTAGAATAGCTCGACATCATTTTCATCACTTTAGGTGGTCAGCGCCTTAGAATAGCTCGACAGCATCATCATTTCAGGTAGTCAGCGCCTTAGAATAGCTCGACATCATTTCATCATTTTAGGTGTCAGCGCCTTAGAATAGCTCGACAATACTTTGTATTTTGGGTAGTCAGCGCCTTAGAATAGCTCGACAAGCTTTGTAGTTTAGGTAGTCAGCGCCTTAGAATAGCTCGACAATGTTTTGTAGCGTTAGGTGTCAGCGCGCCTCCGAATAGCTGGGCATCGTTAACCGGTTTCAGACAAACGTGGGGATTCTGTGGGGTCCAAAATTTTGGGGCACCACTCAAGCTCAACCAGACTTTTCACATTCGTTACAAAGTCCAGTTGACGGGGGGCAATCTGTTATACCCAAAATTTTGACCCCTGGTTAGGGTCTACGTGGTACCGGTGTTGTGAGAGGCATTGTAATCAAGCGTGAGGGATCCGGCCGATCGGCACGTTCCATGGCATGGGGAGCAGCTTCGTCACTTTCAGGGGCGTTTTGGTAATCTTTAAAGGCTCCTAAGACCTCTTGTAAGCTTCTCTCTCCTCCAAAGGGTGCCCAAATCAGCTCGAAATGCTTTGATATTTTAACCCATGATAGAGGATGACATTTTAAGCATAATGGCGTTGGAATTTTGATTTTTCGAATTTCCACTAATTTTCTAGCAATTTCTGATGAATCTGACGAGAAATTCAATTTAAAAATGCTCCAGCATTTAAAAAATTCGTTTCCACCTCAGAAAATTCATAATATCCATTCTTGACATGTGGTTAAAATTTCATAGCAAAATTCCTTTGGGAAGTTACTTAGTTAAAATATCGAAAAATCTTACTTTACTAGATTCTCTTTATCTTTAAGAAAGTCTATATAAGGGGATAGGTTTTTGGATAAAATCAGAACTTCATATGCTCAAGAACCCTAGAGAGTCAGGAAAGGCAGCCCCTCCTCTCTCTCTCACGTTTTCCAATACCCGGCCACCCAAATCATACCGAAAATCCCCCGAAATCATCATCTAAACACGTTTTCCAATTCCCAAAGCACCAATAATCATCAAAACCTCACAAAAACACCACCAACACGTGAAGAACAGCAAGAACAACCAACAACCAGAAGCTTGGTTCGAAGTCCTTTCGGGTTTGCCATCAACGGAGCGCTCAACGAATCCCGGTGTGAAGAAACGTTGTGAATCCGAAGGTAAAACAGGTAGGAACTCAGTTTCCCTAATTCTCCACGGTATTATCTGTCTTGCCTCGAAATTTGAACTCAAACTAACCTTCGTAGGCTTCTGTATTGCTGTTTATTTGAGTCTCTTCAGATAACTTGTTTGCTAAGTTTCGTGCCTAATTCGAATTCAAATTGAAAACTTTCAATCACTAACGTCTTGTAAATCTTTCAGGCTTCACACCCATAAAATTTGAGCTCAAACAAACCCTCGGGAACCTTCTGAAAACCCCTGTCCGTGGGGTCCGTGACCTCGGACCCATGGTCCGGGACCTCGGACGCGTTGTCCGAGACCACGGACACCCACGGACGGCGGCGGGATTTTAATTTAAAAACTTAGGTTTTTCTAATAATGTCCGGGCCCACGGACAGCCTGTCCGTGGCCCCGGACTTTGAAATTTTTTGTTTTCCTTTAACTTCGACTTTTCTGCGTAATTAGGTTAACTGGGGTCCGAGGGTTCGGACATTAGGTCCGTGGCCACGGACAGAATCAAAATTCGACCTATTTCTGCCCCCGAAACCCTAGTTTAGGTAATTTCACTACTTTTATTTTTCTGTTAAAAAATGCTAAAAAACACAAAAAAAACAGAAGCTCGCGCACTTAGGTTAAAACGACTCGTAATAAGCCGTGAATAAACTGAGTAGAGGAAAAACGACCTAGGAAGGGTAATGAAAGAATTGAACCCTAATTAAGTCGAATATCAAGCCCCCGAACCCGAACTCTCCTTTCCTAATTTGATCTAGGTTAAAATTAGGTGGCGACTCATAATAGGTTCCAGTGAGCTAGCTTAGGTTTTAATAGTTATTGTTATAGACATAGTTATTAATCTTAGGCTATAAGTGGACCTAAAACCCGTTTAGATCCTAATCAGCTTTTCAACATAGGATAGGGTTTAAAATCGAGGCTCACAGTACCTGTGTAGTAAAAACAGCCCCCAAAGGTGGTCAGCACGAATGCTGGTACGATCCCCTCATGGCCCCCAAGCTAACGTGGCTACGACGACTAATTGTCGATAGCATGGAGGTTGATTATATGCATAACATAATAATGAATGCTGTAAACAACGATCCAAATATGAACAATCAAAGTTCACACACAATGAACGACTTAAATGCGTTCCCTTATTAGAGAGTTAGTTATTTAACTCCTTAAGTAATGTTCCCTCTTAATCTTAGTCCATCCTTATCTCACCTCAATCTTAGTCTTATCTTAATCTTAGAAACAACCATCCTTTAATAAGGAGTGGATGTAACTTACCTTAATCTTAATAATACAAACCATCCTTTAAAAAGGAATGGTTGCAACATATCTTAACCTCACCTTAATCTTAATCTTAACTTAATCTTAATCTTAATGATACAAATCATCCTTTAAAAAGGAATGATTGTAACTTAACTTAATCTTAATCTTAACGATACAAATCATCCTTTAAAAAGGAATGATTGTAACTTAACTTAATCTTAATCTTAATGATACAAATCATCCTTTAAAAAGGAATGATTGTAACTTAACTTAATCTTAATCTTAACGATACAAATCATCCTTTAAAAAGGAATGATTGTAACTTAACTTGATCTTAACTTATTCTCAGAATACAAACCATTCCTGGAGGGGAATGGTTGTAGCCTAAGTCCAAACCTGGGATTTAGGTGATCCCACCGCACCATCTTAATGCCACCTACCCTGGACGGGAATCCAGCGTAGCTGAGCCGGCAACCGGCCCTAGGCTACAAGTCCGAAGACAAGTCCTTAAGCGGAGGGCGGATCTGATTCAGATACCGTCCCCCTTTTTCCTTAGCATGCATGACCGGAGATCGGTCCCGGGTTTCCTCACTCAAGTTCCAGTTAGGAATAGTCTCCAGACCATGTTCATTGGTTAACCTCTTTCGGTTCGTATCGTCCCTTATTAGGGGGCGTTCCTTAGTCTCACTCAATTCCTTACTAAACATTGGTTAGTAGGTTCTCACGGTATATGTGTTAGTTTTCAAACATCACACAACAATACAAGAAAATAATATTCCGATTGCATGCTTTATCTTGTTTAGTGATCACACAAAAACAAAGCACACAAGCCGAGGGACACCTCGTTAGCAAGCAGGTCACAAGAGAACTGTACCGTTCACCGTCGGCGGTTGTTTGGTTTATCTCCCTTCGAGTCCCATTTCACAAGTCCTAAAACATCCATCCAGTTTTAGGTTATAACTTAGCACAACTTAACACAATTTACTTAACTTCCCTAGGCAATATTTACCCATTGTTATTCACTAAGTCCTCATAGTCTTAACTAAACTCTTAAGCACATCATTTTCTCATTATCTATTACTTTTGTTCACCCACTTAGTAGTCATTACACCTCCAAACTTCCCCCTTAATAACTTTATAACATCAATATCTAACCATCCACATCATTTCCTAACATTTTCCAAGCTTAACTAACATTTTTAGGGTGGTCCGGGACTTGGTCCTTACCTCACGTCCCGGACCAACACTTGGTTAAACTCTCGGCTGATTTTATGTTGTGGTCCGGGACTTTGTATGGAACCTAAGTCCCGGACCAATACAAGCCAAAACTCTCGGGGTAAATTAAGGGGTGGTCCGGGACTTCTTACAAGACTTAAGTCCCGGACCAGGGTGCTGGATGAACTCTCGGCTCTAATTTAGGCATGGTCCGGGACTTTACCCTGGACCTAGGTCCCGGACCAGCTGCAGGTTTTAACCATTTGTATTTTTCTAAGTGTGATTGCACATGTTATCTTCATCCATGCTTTCCCCAAAGTCCATATAAGATCTTAGAAATATTCTAACCCCAAAATAACTCTTAAACTTGCCTAATTCCCTCTAAACTTGTTACTCTAATTTCTCACATAATCTCTTAACACTTGTTATATTTTCCTTAGGTTTTTCTAAGTGGTATATCATACCTACAAATCAACTAACCAGAATATCATCTCACAAGCAACACCACCACTCCTAAGCATTATTTCTCCACAGCACCTCCCTTACATAAACTCCTTCTATTTTCCTCAAGCTTATACTTGGATTCTCACAAGACATTTTCATCCTTTGTTTACTCAATTAACTCACCATTCTCATAATTATACCCTCTTACTTGTTTACACCTCTTAAAACATGCACTAAATCTACCTCAAAAATCACCAAACTTGGCACTCAATTTCTTACAAGAATTCTTACACTTAACACTTGATTCCTTACACTTCCCTCTTGTGACCTTGCCTAAGACCTCAACTAATCATTATGTTTCTTTACCACCATCTCAACTACTCCTCAAGCATCATTTTGCACACCCATTTGCCTTACTCAAACTTGTCAAAGTCATATATAATCTAGCACATGCTTACATCCTTATAAGTCATTATACCTTATTTTTCCTACTCAAATTTCGCCATAGTTTCTCTAGTATATTATCATGCCCAAATGCATTGTTTTCCTCATTCAACCATCTCACATACATCAAGTCCTTTCTCATCATATTTTCTCACCCAAATCAACTCATTCATAATAACTCAATGTAGTGCAATAATCTTAAATTGCATAGCACTAAGGCTCTTAAATGACATGGCTCTTAGGCCCTTAAATGACATGGCTCTTAGGCCCTTAAATGACATGAATTTAAACACTGAATTTCCCCACATATATAACCTTTCAACCTGCAAATACACTCATCAATCTCATAGTAATTATAATGTTCTTAAGACTCATCTTAAACTTATATTACTAACTCATTTCCTTTGGCTCCTTAGTCATAAGTTCTCAAGCTTATTTAAGTTCTTTTTCTTAGGTTACATAACCCATTACCTAATGTAAGCCCTAGGCTACATTGGTACCCATCTAAAACTCATTCCTTAATCTTAAACCACCATTAGGTAAGCATTTTACCTTGTTTTCTCAAGCTTATCTTAATCTCCTCCTTAGACCTTCTTCTTGCATAGATCTCGGCCACCACTTAAACTTCCTTTGCCAATGTTCTAACCAATATTCAATGACTCATATGAGTATTAAACAATATACTAACGTCAAGGAATAAAAACCTAGGTTAGAAATGTGTTCTAAGGCATAAAAGTGGATGATTACCTTTGAAGTCTCAAGGTAGACTTTGGCATTGAATGGAATAGGACCTCCACTAGTCCTTGGTGAATAAATCAAGCTAGAACAAGGCATAACAACATAGCCCCATGAGAAGGAATTTTCGGCCATGTACAAGAAATGATGGAAACATGGTTTTTCTTACATTTTCTTTACCTTAAGAGAATGGAGAAGCTAATGAGCTCTTCAAACTTGGTTTTCCTCCATCAATGGAGTTTCCTCTTGGCACCAAAATGGAGCTTTGAAGGATTTGAAAAGATAGAAAGATAGTCTTGACTTAACTAAGACAAATATGTGTTTAGTTTTTGATTTGGAGCAATATTGTGTATTTGGTAAGTGATTGAAGATGGAGAACCATGGGGAAGCAGCACTCTCGGTTTTGGAATAGAGAGAAGAAGAAGAAACCGTGGGTGAAGGAGAGAAATGGAGAATAGAGGAGAGAAGGTAGCTTATAAGGATATTTTGCTTTATAAAAGCAAATAGTAACTTTTCTCACTTTACTCTTCTTTTCCTTTCTCATTTGATGACTCATGTGGTGACTCCCCACATCAAAACCGGCCCCCCTCTAATAAATGGAGATATTTATGGTCTTGGTTGACCATCTTATTGACTTATGTCTTAACTAGCACTAAATAGTTACTATTCACTAAACAAGGCACATAATCGGGAAATTTTTGATTTCTCATTGATTTAGACCTCCTAATGTGATACTAATTAGTACACATGTTGATTAAAGAGTAATGATGGACATTTAGCCACTCAAAACTCAATTCTAAGACAATTTCTCAAAAATGTGCTTTAAGACTTCTTAAAGCACATTTTGTGTTTTAACTTGTTTTCAAGCTTGGTTTTCTTTGCTAATTGATTTAAAATGTCCATTAGCATATTACTAAAGTCTTATAATGGTATTTGGGTGCTAATCAAAGTCACTCCAAGCTTAGAGCATGTTTTTGCCCTGATTGCCCTTAAGGCACTTTCTTGTGTTTTCCTTGGTTTAAGTTGTCTACCAATCTTTCTAAGGCATATTCTAGCCTTACTACATCATAATTTGATGTTCACTTAGCATACTTAGGTTTGGGGTATTTCAATCTACCCCCCTTAAAAGAACTTTGTCCTCAAAGTTCCCATGCATCTTATCTCATTAGAATACATGTCTTACCTCCTTCCTTAGATCATATAGATCATACTTATGTATACTTAATCTCGTTGGATCATTAGATCCGCCATATCCTTATACTTAAATATCACACAACATGCTTAAGCATGTGTAACACTCAAAATTCCTTTTGTCCCTTTTGATGATTAAAACATTCACATAACTTCCAACGTATTCTCCCATGTCACCGGTCCGTAGACAATGGCTCATTCGTCCTCGTCACCATGGGCCAGAATACAAAACACTCTGCTCTCCCCATGTCACCGGTCCGAAGACAAAGGCTCATGCGTCCTCGACTTCATGGGCGAGACTCAGTAAAAAGGTAATCCTTTTCACGAGGTCATGTGAGGAATAATTCCTCTAATTAAAAATACAATCAACTCCAATTTCATTTTATCCTAAGGCCTCTATCCTTAGTGTGATTTAATTTTGACCACTGGTAGGGAGTTTCAAGAATAATCCTACCCTGATGTGATCAGCATCAGTGTAGAACCATCCTTCCATTCCAATTTGTGTTCGGTTTCCCTTGATCCCTAGAAAATCAAGTTCCACCTCCCACGTCATTTTCAAACATCAGATAATTCACTCATGTCCAATTTTCTATCTTTATAGTTCTTCTAATCATAATCAATACATCTCCAAAGTGTGGACTCAGTCCATCAAACATTCCCAATTCATCTCTTAGTAATTACCTCAGGACTTAAATTCCTACTAAGTTCTATAACTGTCCCATACCAATTCTCACCATCTTATATCTCATAGCATTACAATTTCCTTCCTCATATTCATATCAAATTGTATCTCATAATGTTATCTTATTCTTATCTCACACATAGTCTCATATCGACTTATACCTCATATATTCCGTATTCCTTAAGTCTCCTTAAACCTCTTCCTTAATTCTCTTAACTTGTACTCACACCGGAGTTAACAAGATAGGTACTTAATATGTATGGTATTCACATCTTCTGTGTGCAATAACCATGATTTATCTTAAAATGTTTATGTAAAAACATATTCTCAAATTATTTTGTGCTATGCACACCGTAGTTTATGTACTCAGTACACAAACATACGCTTAGCGGTTTTCGCTCTACCCCCCTTAAAATGGATTACGCCCACGTAATCGGCGTCACATCATCTTTGAACATAAGTTCAAGATATCTAATTCTTACCAAGCATTCTAGCTTCCATGTCATCTATCTTACTTATAATTCGATCAGAAATGACTTAGTCTCTGCATCGAGGATTCTTAACGGTACTTATATCATATTCTTAACTTAGTTTGGTCTAATCTCAAAGGTAGTGATATGCTAGCTTCCGCTGCACCACTCTGATGTTCTTAGGCTTAACTGCCCCACTTATCCTTTTACAGTATTTTATATCTTTCTGCCTCTTTACAGTTTAGGAATATTAGTCTCTCAGTGGATGCGTGTTATCTTTATATACACGGCCTTAATGAGTTGTAACTCGTCTATCCATTCTCCTTGAAGATCTTATGCTCATACTCTTAGTATTTTCTCGAATGTCTAAATTGTTCTCCCCAACCGACCTTTGGTCTGAGGATGATTCTTAGTCTGAAACTACTGTTTAGTGCATAATGCGCTTTACAGTCTTAATCTCTTACATCTTAAGGCATGTTCAATGTCTGTACTTAACAATCCGTGCTCTTCGCACTTCATAGTCCTTAATTATTTGTTCTCTGGTTCCTCTGTGTTGCTGGTTCGACTGAATTCTTCTTTTCGACTGTTTGTGGTAGTAGCTGCTCTTGTCTGATCTTGCGTCGTTGTCGGTGGTACGGAGTCGACTACTTCCCGTGTTCCTTACACCACTCGTTCACATGCATGGGGTACCTTACTGGTACATTACTACTTACCCAACTAACTCATAAATGAGTGTGTCAGGCCTGCAAGCCCCTGTGGGGTGCAGTCATCCCACGTCTCGTTTTAGTAAACTCATAGTGTCCGTCACACGTTTAGCTATTGCTAATTATGAAGTATTCTGTTGTCGATCTCCTCTTTCATCGTTCCATAATAACATTTATTGTTCTTCTTGAAGTTAATCAAGGGAAGTCCATTTACTGTGTTCTTGGGTATTGTATGCTCTAGCTCTTTCTGTATCCCGTACTGATTCGGTCTCTTAATAATTGAGGTCTCTTTCCGTAGAGCCTCTTATCTTGTTTCTCATATTTATGCTACTAGGAATGCACTTCCAGTTCCTTAAGGAATGGGTAGTGTGCTTCCTACGAAATCTTTCCTAACAAGGTCCAGACTACTGGCACCAATGCTCAGTTTGTCTACCATCTTATTTTCTTACTTATACTGGTCTTAACTCATAAATCTAATTGCCTCAGTGTCAATATTTGACGGCTCATTCATAATGGTCGCCTTGCCACGCACCATGACTTAATCCACCTTTCTAACTATTGTACTCACGACCACTACTACCGTGGTAGTTGGCCCTTACCATGTTGCCCATTGATGGTGCAACCTCTTATTCACTTATTCTAATGTCTTACCTTATACTCAATCCCTTCTTGGTGTAAACACACCGGGAGTTCTTTCATTCCGGTATAGGCGGTTGTCGTACCGTGTTGTAAAATAGTTGGCTCTTGATATGAAGATGTTCTGTTCCAATCTCAAATTCGTAAGTAGGCTAATTTCTTTCGCTTTCTTTCATCCTTAGTGATGTTATCTACCATGTAGTTTTAACTGGTTACTGAAGAAGTCATCCACTGAATCACAAGCTCTTCTGAGTATTGATTAATTGACATGCCATAATGTGCAGTCACCATGTTTATCTCTGACCATTACTAATTCTTACATCCTGGGTGTTGGATATGGGGTCTATCTGTGCAACCTTCCTTATTACTCAAGTGTAACTGGTATATTCTAAGGTAATCTCAAGGTTCATGGTTCCCATTTTCTAAATAAAATGTATTTCATCTCTAATAAGTGAAAGCCCTTTTGAGGGGTTCATTCCCACTCATGGCCTCACAACAAGGAGAGGTATCCCCACTCTAAAAGGCATGGTTCGTTCTCTGCTCTTGTCCTTAGCATTATCTCAATATTATCATTGATACCCTTTCTTGGTAATATTCTTCCCAATCTAAGTTGTAGGTTTGGTAACCGTTCATATCTACAAATTGTAGTCCCTTCGTGGCTTAAACAAGCTCTCTTATAACTTACTGCGCCTCGGGCTCTGATGTGGTTAACATCCTTGGCTCGTAGGCTCTTAATGCTTAATGTCTCAGTTCATTATTTGTACTCTTATTCATCTGCAGGTCATCCCTATAAGATTCTGGTTCTTTGAGCACTATCCACCGTTAGATTACATACTAAATGTAGCATCGGGTTTCATGATAAGTTGCTGCATCCTGCTTCCTGCTAGGGAAGTTGTTCAGGTGATCTGAGGTTACTTAGTGTCTTTGGCAATACTGTCATTTTACAAGATTTATGTCTTTAATAGTCAAGGTTAGGTTCGTATTAGGCGTTTGCCTTACGGTGTCCAAGTTGGATATCATCCTGTCGTCTTATACTTCCATCTCAACGCTTCGTTCAACTTCCGTTGACTATGCCACCCGTTGATGGTCAATCATACTTGGGTGTTAATGAGTTAGACGAACAGTATTAGCTGTCATTCATCAGTTTGTTCGGCTCGACTATGCCCGCTCTGTGGGGGTAGTCCTCTGAGCTTTCCTCCGTGGGATTCGTATGTCCTTGACCCTTGGTAGGTTATATCTTAAGTTTATTTCTTTTATCTTTGTTTTCTGGGCTTTCCAACACCTTCATTGCAGAATGTTTGTTATTGGTATTTTTAGTGTCCAAACTGAGAGTTTTATCCCATCCCTGTTGGGAGTCGTTCGGTCGACTGCCTTTATTGTATCTCTTGATACATTCCATGTATGTTGTTACTTACGTGGTGTTTTTGCTCAAATTATTGAGCGATCTCTGAGATTTTCCTCGTGGAGTTTGAGATTGGTGTTCTTACCGTACTGTCGGTCGTTGTTGTAGTGGGTTATACCGTTGCTAGTATTTCGTCTTGATGGCTTTTCGTGCGGCTTAACCGTGGTAGCACTTGCTATGGCAAGTGCGCCATGCAGGATGGGCTATTGGTACAAGGTACATTGGTAGTGATACTTCCTTCTAATTTCCATGTACTTGGTAGTCCTCGGGACTCCTCCGATAATCTCTTATTTTGGATAACCGACCATCGGGCAGTTTCCTTGTTGTTTGACAGTACTGTCATCTATTAGGGCGTTCCTCTTTCTGAGGGAATCCCTTAATATTTCCTTATGTCTTATTCCTCGCTCCTGTCTCCACACATTTTGTTGTGGTTATTAAGTAATAATTCTCCTTTAGGCACTATATCGTAGTCCTATTTTGGTATGCAATTTATATGAGTTCCTATCGTCGTCCGCATTATGTTGGCCAGGTTTTATAGCCTTCCTCATTGTATGGGGTTTGGAGTTCCCGTTTCTAACCGGACTTTCCAGTAATCTTAATCCTCATGCTTCGTATTATCCCACTGTTATGCTCACTCGGACCGCTGTCCGGTACTCATGTCTCTTATCATTTCCTTATCCATTGCACGCGTAGTGCTTTGCTTATCATTGGTATTGCGGGTTATTTCGACTGCGTAGCATGTCGACCCATGTTGCCGGTAATTTCCGTTCCCTTATTGATAGAATTTCATAGGTAGCGCCTGTTCCTCTATTGCGCTCCATTACAAACCTCCGAGTTCTCCATAACTGTTGTACAACAAATTGTTTCTCGTATTGCTTACTGTTAGCTAACTGCCAGATCGGGTTTCCCCGAGTAAGAGAAGGCTTTCTTCTCTCTGGCGTTTGTTCCACATATTCAGGGTTAGGGATGTGGAGGGCGGGTCTAGGTACTATGGATGTCCGGTAAGCGCCGGGAAGTCCCGACTAACGCACCTCTCACTCTATCACTCAACCCTTAACCCTTAACTCAAACTCAACCTCTGTATTCTCCTAAGTTCGGTAATTCTTGTCTTCAGAGCGTAACTACGCTCTGATACCACTTTTTGTAACACCCCAACTCAATCCAAATGTGGTCTCGCAACTTAACAGTATATATATAAACATGTCACAGCGGAATTCTTTACAATCCAGGACTTTGCCACGGTCTGACTACAGAATATACCGAACATTAGTCTAACAACCTTCACCATTTACATATCCTTCTTACAATCCTCTCACAACCTATACATCTTACTAACTCAATTGCCATACGAGTGTACATGCACAACTCGTAGGTCACACTTAATCCTTAACACTTGTATCCTCTTCTTACTCTTGCGACGGTCGCCTCCTGATGTACCTGTGTAGTGAAAACAGCCCCCAAAGGGGGTCAGCACGAATGCTGGTACGATCCCCTCATGGCCCCCAAGCTAACGTGGCTACGACGACTAATTGTCGATAGCAAGGAGGTTGATTATATGCACAACATAATAATGAATGCTGTAAACAACGATCCAAATATGAACAATCAAAGTTCACACACAATGAACGACTTAAATGCGTTCCCTTAATTAGAGAGTTAGTTATTTAACTCCTTAAGTAATGTTCCCTCTTAATCTTAGTGCATCCTTATCTCACCTCAATCTTAGTCTTATCTTAATCTTAGAAATAACCATCCTTTAATAAGGAGTGGATGTAACTTACCTTAATCTTAATAATACAAACCATCCTTTAAAAAGGAATGGTTGCAACTTATCTTAACCTCACCTTAATCTTAATCTTAACTTAATCTTAATCTTAACGATACAAATCATCCTTTAAAAAGGAATGATTGTAACTTAACTTAATCTTAATCTTAACGATACAAATCATCCTTTAAAAAGGAATGATTGTTACTTAACTTAATCTTAATCTTAACGATACAAATCATCCTTTAAAAAGGAATGATTGTAACTTAACTTAATCTTAATCTTAACGATACAAATCATCCTTTAAAAAGGAATGATTGTAACTTAACTTGATCTTAACTTATTCTCAGAATACAAACCGTTCCATGAGGGGAATGGTTGTAGCCTAAGTCCAAACCTGGGATTTAGGTGATCCCACCACACCATCTTAATGCCACCTACCCTGGACGGGAATCCAGCGTAGCTGAGCCGGCAACCGGCCCTAGGCTACAAGTCCGAAGACAAGTCCTTAAGCGGAGGGCGGATCTGATTCAGATACCGTCCCCCTTTTTTCTTTAGCATGCATGACCGGAGATCGGTCCCGGGTTTCCTCACTCAAGTTCCAGTTAGGAATAGTCTCAAGACCATGTTTGTTGGTTAACCTCTTTCGGTTCGTATCGTCCCTTATTAGGGGGCGTTCCTTAGTCTCACTCAATTCCTTACTAAACATTGGTTAGTAGGTTCTCACGGTATATTGTGTTAGTTTTCAAACATCACACAACAATACAAGAAATATAATATATTCCGATTGCATGCTTTATCTTGTTTAGTGATCACACAAAAACAAATAGCACATAAGCCGAGGGACACCTCGTTAGCAAGCAGGTCACAAGAGAACTGTACCGTTCACCGTCGGCGGTTGTTTGGTTTATCTCCCTTCGAGTCCCATTTCACAAGTCCTAAAACATCCATCCAGTTTTAGGTTATAACTTAGCACAACTTAACACAATTTACTTAACTTCCCTAGGCAATAATATTTACCCATTGTTATTCACTAAGTCCTCATAGTCTTAACTTAAACTCTTAAGCACATCATTTTCTCATTATCTATTACTTTTGTTCACCCACTTAGTAGTCATTACACCCTCCAAACTTCCCCCTTAATAACTTTATAACATCAATATCTAACCATCCACATCATTTCCTAACATTTTCCAAGCTTAACTAACATTTTTAGGGTGGTCCGGGACTTGGTCCTTACCTCACGTCCCGGACCAACACTTGGTTAAACTCTCGGCTGATTTTATGTTGTGGTCCGGGACTTTGTATGGAACTTAAGTCCCGGACCAATACAAGCCAAAACTCTCGGGGGTAAATTAAGGGGTGGTCCGGGACTTCTTACAAGACTTAAGTCCCGGACCAGGGTGCTGGATGAACTCTCGGCTCTAATTTAGGCATGGTCCGGGACTTTACCCTGGACCTAGGTCCCGGACCAGCTGCAGGTTTTAACCATTTGTATTTTTCTAAGTGTGATTGCACATGTTCTCTTCATCCATGCTTTCCCCAAAGTCCATATAAGATCTTAGAAATATTCTAACCCCAAAATAACATCTTAAACTTGCCTAATTCCCCATCTAAACTTGTTACTCAATTTCTCACATAATCTCTTAACACTTGTTATATTTTCCTTAGGTTTTTCTAAGTGGTATATCATACCTACAACTCAAACTAACCAGAATATCATCTCACAAGCAACACCACCACTCCTAAGCATTATTTCTCCACAGCACCTCCCTTACATAAACTCCTTCTATTTTCCTCAAGCTTATACTTGGATTCTCACAAGACATTTTCATCCTTTGTTTACTCAATTAACTCACCATTCTCATAATTATACCCTCTTACTTGTTTACACCTCTTAAAACATGCACTAAATCTACCTCAAAAATCACCAAACTTGGCACTCAATTTCATACAAGAATTCTTACACTTAACACTTGATTCCTTACACTTCCCTCTTGTGACCTTGCCTAAGACCTCAACTAATCATTATGTTTCTTTACCACCATCTCAACTACTCCTCAAGCATCATTTTGCACACCCATTTGCCTTACTCAAACTTCTCAAAGTCATATATAATCTAGCACATGCTTACATCCTTATAAGTCATTATACCTTATTTTTCCTACTCAAATTTCGCCATAGTTTCTGTTATATCCCGTATAATTCATACCTTATGTTAAATCAGTTGCAATGTTATTCTAAGTTGGATTATCGATTTCTTTGCTATCAGTTGGGACTCCGGCGGTATTGTTTTATTTGAAGAGGGCAGGAAGGTCTTTGCATAAAACAATTAAGGTAATTGTTTAATGGTTAATAAGGAGAAGGGTTCCTTATTTTATTCCTTACACTTTTCTAATTATTTTACATCACGTCAGTCCATTCGTGAGGAGCGTCTCGGTCGTGGTTTGAACATCAGTTTCCTCTCTTCCCTTTTCTCTCTCTAATTCCTCCTCTGCTGAAGCGTTGAGTGATCTACTGCAATCTGGTTGGAATCTCTGCTGCGGTGTAATTCTTCTATCCGCCTTCAGGTTTGGTTCTCGAAATTCAGATTGGTAATTAGAGCAAGTTCCTCTCCTCTGCAGTTTCTGATTTTGGTTGATTGTTGTGATGAACTCAGCGATTGTGCTCTGCGTTTGGATTCGTGTTCTGCGTGTGGCTGTTGCTTTGCGAATTGCTGGAGGTTCTGCACACTCGATTTCAGGTTTGTGGTGCAGAAAGTTATACAGTTTTGAGTTTCCAAATTCTAGGTTTCCTTCGAATGTTTTCTGATTGCTGGGCTTTGATTGTGGAACTCAGTGGCCGTTGTCTGTATCGGATTGTGGTTCTGCGTGGTTGGGCTCTGCTGTCTGATTCGGGATTTGTGTGCTAATTGAGGTAGGTGGTTACTCGATTCAGTTTGGAAGTTCAGCCATGGGGTGTTGCAAGAGCGTTATCTGATTTTGTGTGTGATTCTTTTAGCGGTTGTTGTGATTTTGGAATGGCTAAACCCCCATGGTTTCCTGTTTTAATGTCTGATTTGGTGTGTGTGCTTAATTGGCAATTCGTGGTGTTGAATTGCGTTGTTTTTCTGCTCTGTTCGTCTTCTGAAATTTGCAGTTTTCGCACTGTCCGAACTTCTGTCCGAGCTTTGAAGTTCAGACAGTGCGTTTTTGCCTTACTAATTTTCAAGTTCGGGGTATGTCCGAACATCTGTCCGAACATAGATGTTCGGACACACCCTCAGGTTTTCTTCTGATTTAAGTTCGACCTGTGTCCGAACTTCGACGTCCGGACACAAGGTCGGACATCCCGCGTATTTATTTCCGTACCTGTCCGAACATCCGTCCGAACTTGGATGTTCGGACATTCTGAATTCCTCTATCTGATTTCAACTCGACTTGTGTCCGAACATTGATGTCCGGACACAAGTTCGGACATTTGGCTTTCTCTGGTTTCTGAGTCTCGACTTGTGTCCGAACTTCTACGTTAGGACATAAGTTCGGACATCCCTCTGTTTTCAGCGTAACTTCTTCGTTTGAACTCCGATTTGAGTGCCGTCTGCGGCGTTGGATTCCTTGTGATCTGTACTACTGATTTATGAGTGTTTTGGCATATTTAAATGCAACTTTGCTTCTGTTTAAGCAATCCTTCTGTTTTAGGACATTACACTTTGTTTCTGAGCCGTGAATGGCTGGGTCGAGCTATTCCGTGGTATACCATGTAGACGTCATTCTGAGTGTGGGTCATTCCCTTTCTGTTCTGTAGGGTTGACGAACCCTTTGGCTCTTTCGAGTCATTTCTGCGTTACCGAGAGACCTGGTATGGTCTATAGGTCTCCGACCCTTCTGAGTGTGTGCATTGTGTTTTGTCCCCTTTCTGTTTAAGTGCTCCGACTGTTTCTGATATGGGAACCCCTTGAGTTCCACTCTGTTTCTGTTCTGAAAGCTTCTGGATATTGAGAATCGTGGATAAATGCTTATCTTCTCCTTCTTCTGTTTTCAATTGTTTTGAGCGACCTTACTGATGACGGTCGCTGCTTACTGGGCATAGTTGTGTGCTCATTCCCCTACTTCTAACATTTTTGTAGATTGATCAGCGAGGATCATCCTAAGTTCTGGAGCTATAGTATTTAGTTTTTATGTTCATTCAGTTTGATACCTGGAGATGTTGTAGCCTTCGGGCCTTATTTTTTTGACTTCTGTCTCTGACTCAGTTTCGTATTTGGGATTTTGGTACTTGCTTTCGTTGTATTGGAATACATTGGTTTACAATGTTTATATAAACTTTGTTTTGGGCCTTTATTGCGTTAGAGTGTTTTAGAGCCTTACGTTATTAGGTAGTAATACGCGGCATGTAGCACCCTTAACTCTTAGGCCGGTTTTAGGGGTGTTACATTTAGTGGTATCAGAGCCAGGTTTGGCTTTCTTTGGTGTCTGTGGGTGTGTTTGCTTGTGTGAGAGTCAGTTGTGACAGTGGTTGACAGTATGAGTTAGTTCTGACAAGTTTTGGATTTGTATATCTCAGAATGGCTCCTCGTAGGACACCAGTGACCCCTCAGGGAGATGCTGCGGATGTAGTGCAGCAGTTTGTGACGCAGTTGATGCAGACGATGACTGCAGCTGCTGGGGGAGCTGGTGGAGGAGCTGGTGGTGCTGGCCCAGCAGGGGCGAATGCAGTGGGAGGCCGAGTCCGAGCACTCCAAGAGTTCATGAAGCTAAAGCCACCTTCTTTCGACGGCTGTGGCGACCCTCAGGAGGCGAGCCATTGGATTACTGAGGTTGAGGACCTGCTGAGAGTGATGGGGTCGGAGGACGACCAGAAGGTAGACTTCGCCACGTTCCTCTTCAAGGGGGAGGTGAAGGAGTGGTGGCGCATGGTGATGGGTAGACATCCCCAGCCTTGGACCTGGGATCAGTTCTGCTTGGAGTTCAACAAGCAGTTCTATCCGGATGTCTACAAGGACCAGAAGATCAATGAGTACAACCGGCTGCGTCAGGGGAGAGATATGTCTGTAGAGGAGTATGTGAGAAAGTTCGTGACCCTGTCGAAGTATGCTCCGGAGCCAGATGAGCATAGGAAGGCTCGTAAGTTCGAGAGCGGGTTGAGGCCAGACATCAGGTCGGCGGTGACACCTCTTCGTCACCGGACCTTCAGAGATGTGGCGGATGTCGCCTTGCTGGTAGAGGCGGACATCAGGGGCAGACAGGCGGGTAAGGACCATAAGGGAAGAGGCGTGCTGAGGAGCCTCAGAAGAAGGAGGCTGCTCCTCCTCAGAAGAAGCAGACCTATGGAGACTGTCGGGGAGCTTCTTCATCTTCGTCAGCTGGGGCGAAGTGTGGGGCTTGTGGTCGCTCCCATCCTGGTAGGGAGTGCTACAAGAAGACTGGTGCCTGCTTTAAGTGCGGGTCGATGGAGCACCGGATCGCTCAGTGCCCTCAGGCATCCAGTAGAGGCTCAGGGGAGAGAGGCACCGGCTCAGATTCAGGGGCGAGGTCCGATCAGAAGAAGCCTCAGACTCAGGCCCGGGTTTATGCTATGGCTGGAGAGCGTGATCGTGCTGGTGATCGCGTCATCTCAGGTATTCTCCAGATCCATTCTCGAGATGTATTTTGTCTGTTTGACTCTGGAGCTACGCATTCTTTTGTCTGCTATGATTTACTGGGTGATCTTGGACTGACTGCTGTGCCTAGTGAGGTAGACCTATGTGTGAGTAGTCCGTTAGGTGGGGTTGCCCCTTGTGTGTTGGATTCTGTGTGTAAGGCTTGTCCCATAGTAGTTAGGGACAAGACCTTCTTTGACCTCATCCCGATGCGGATGACCTGTTTTGATGTGATTCTGGGCATGGATTGGCTAGCAGAGCACCATGCCCATATAGATTGTGCAGCGAGGAGAGTAGTGTTCGACTTGCCAGACGGGACTCGCTTTGCTTTCTCTGGGAATGCAGTTCCATGTGCGCCTGTGATTGTGTCGCGATGCAGGCAGCCAGTTTCTTGAGGAAGGGCTGCCAGGGCTTCTTATGTTATCTGCCAGAGGTGCGTGAGGGATCTAGCTTGGAGAGCATCCCGATCGTCAGAGAGTTCCCGGAGGTCTTCCAGGACGACGTGCCCGGACTTCCACCAGTGCGAGAGGTGGAGTTCACCATCGATTTAGCGCCAGAGACTCAGCCCATCTCCAGGGCCCCTTACCGTATGAGTCCGGCGGAGTTGAAGGAACTGAAGGTCCAGCTTCAGGAGCTGTTAGATAAGGGCTTCATACGCCCTAGTGTTTCGCCTTAGGGAGCGCCAGTGCTGTTTGTGAAGAAGAAGGATGGGACCTTATGTTTGTGCATCGACTATAGAGAGCTGAATAAGGTGACCATCAAGAATCGCTATCCCCTTCCGCGCATAGATGATTTGTTTGACCAGTTGGCGGGTGCCACAGTGTTCTCGAAGATAGATCTTCGTTCAGGCTACCATCAGTTGAGGATTAAGGCCGAGGATGTGCCTAAGTCCGCTTTTAGGACTCGTTATGGTCATTACGAGTTCCTGGTCATGCCATTTGGTCTGACTAATGCTCCATCAGTATTCATGGATATGATGAACCGGGTTTTTAAACCTTATCTGGATCAGTTTGTAGTGGTCTTCATAGATGATATCTTGGTGTACTCCAGGAGCGCAGAGGAGCATGAGGAGCATCTGAAGATTGTTTTGCAGACGCTGAAGGATCGTGAGCTGTATGCTAAGTTGAAGAAGTGTGACTTCTAGCTTGATCGCGTGGTATTCTTGGGACATGTGGTCTCGAAGGACGGTATCTCAGTGGATCCTGAGAAGATTAGAGCTGTGATGGAGTGGGCGAGGCCCACGAATGTTGCTGAGATTCGCAGTTTCCTTGGATTAGCTGGGTACTACAGGAAGTTTGTCGAGGGGTTCTCTAAGATTGTATCCCCGCTGACCCGGTTGTTGAGGAAGGAGATTAAGTACGAGTGGAGCGAGACTTGCGAGCACAGCTTTCAGGAGATTAAGAAGAGGCTGACGACCGCACCGATTCTGACTTTGCCTTCTGGGACCGAGGGATTCGAGGTTTTCTGTGATGCGTCCCATAAGGGACTGGGATGTGTTCTGATGCAGCAGGGTAAGGTGGTGGTTTATGGCTCGCGGCAGCTTAAGCCCTATGAGAAGAACTACCCTACCCACGATCTGGAGTTGGCAGCTGTAGTGTTCGCGCTGAAGATTTGGAGGCATTATCTGTATGGAGCGTCGTGTAAGGTTTACACGGACCACAAGAGTCTCAAGTATTTGTTCACTCAGAAGGAGCTGAACTTGAGACAGAGGAGGTGGTTGGAGCTACTTCACGACTACGATTTGGAGATCCTCTACCACCCGGGTAGAGCGAATGTTGTTGCAGATGCCTTGAGCCGGAGAGGTGCTTCGGGTGTAGCTTGTGCTCTGACGGGAGTCAGAGGTCCGCCTTAGAGCTGCAGCGTATGGGTGTTTGGGTAGTCAGACCAGCCAGTGCCAGTGTGATAGCAGCGCTTCAGGTTCAGTCTTCGTTGGTCGACAGGATCCGGGTTGGTCAGGAGCAGACTGTGTCGGATCAGAGAGGGGCTGTCTTCAGATCAGATTCAGACTTCAGTGTCTCCAGCGATGGGTGTCTGCGTTTCAGAGGCCGTGTATGTGTGCCAGACGATGCAGTGGCGTAGGGAGATCCTTCAGGAGGCTCATGGAGCGCCATATTCAGTTCACCCAGGAGGGGTGAAGATGTATCGAGATCTCAGAGAGTCATTCTGGTGGTCTGGGATGAAGCGTGATATCTCAGAGTTTGTTTCGAAGTGCCAGACCTGTCAGCAGATTAAGGCTGAGCACCAGAGGCCAGCGGGTTTGCTTCAGCCCCCCCATTCCTGAGTGGAAGTGGGAGAGTGTGGGGATGGATTTCGTCATGGGTTTGCCCAGGACTCCTTCGGGTTGTGATGCGTTTGGGTGATAGTTGATCGTCTGACGAAGTCTGCTCATTTTCTGCCGGTGAAGAAGACCTTCAGTTTGGAGCGTTTAGCTCGGTTGTATCTCGATGAGATAGTGAGACTTCACGGTGTGCCTACTACTATTGTGTCTGATCGTGACCCACGTTTTGTTTCGAGATTTTGGCGCAGTTTGCATAAGGCCTTGGGTACGAATTTAGCGTTCAGTTCAGCTTACCATCCTCAGTCGGATGGCCAGACGGAGAGGACTAATCAGGTTTTGGAGGACATGCTTCGCGCATGTGTCCTGGACTTTGGAGGTAGCTGGGAGCAGCATGTGACTCTGATTGAGTTCGCCTACAACAACAGCTTTCAGGCGAGCATTGGTATGGCTCCGTTTGAAGCGTTGTACGGTAGGAGGTGCAGGTCCCCCATCTGTTGGGATGACCTGAAGGAGAGGGTCTTGGTTGGACCCGAGCTGGTGCAGGGAGCAGTAGAGAAGATCAGGTGATTCGGGAGCGTTTGCTTGTTGCTCAGAGCAGACAGAAGTGCTATGCAGACCAGAGGCGTAGGCCGCTTGAGTTTGATGTTGGTGATCATGTCTATCTGCGAGTGTCGCCGGTCAGAGGCGTGGTCCGGTTTGGGAAGCGTGGGAAGCTTAGCCCGAGGTTCGTTGGACCGTTTGAGATCTGGAGAGGATTGGCCCTGTGGCCTACCGGTTAGTTGCCCCATCTTTGTCTGTTGCACGTTTCATGTCTATGTTGAGGAAGTATCTGCATGATCCGTCTCATGTGATCGACTACAGCCAGCTTCAGGAGAGAGGACTGCAGCTTCGAGGCGGTGCCTACTCGTATTTTAGCCAGGGATGTCCGTCGGCTTCGTAGTAAGACCCTACCTATGGTGAAGGTCCAGTGGTCAGATCAGTTAGAGAGTGAAGCTACGTGGGAGCTCGAAGATGAGTTACGTGCCAAGTATCCCTCCCTGTTCGAGCAGTAAGGTGAGTTAATCTCGAGGACGAGATTCTTTTAAGGGGGAGGTGATGTTATAACCCGTATAATTCATACCTTATGTTATATCAGTTGCAATGTTATTCTAAGTTGGATTATGATTTCTTTGCTATCAGTTGGGACTCCGGCGGTATTGTTTTATTTGAAGAGGGCAGGAAGGTCTTTGCATAAAACAATTAAGGTAATTGTTTAATGGTTAATAAGGAGAAGGGTTCCTTATTTTATTCCTTACACTTTTCTAATTATTTTACATCACGTCAGTCCATTCGTGAGGAGCGTCTCGTCGTGGTTTGAACGTCAGTTTCCTCTCTTCCCTTTCTCTCTCTAATTCCTCCTCTGCTGAAGCGTTGAGTGATCTACTGCAATCTGGTTGGAATCTCTGCTGCGGTGTAATTCTTCTATCCGCCTTCAGGTTTGGTTCTCGAAATTCAGATTGGTAATTAGAGCAAGTTCCTCTCCTCTGCAGTTTCTGATTTTGGTTGATTGTTGTGATGAACTCAGCGATTGTGCTCTGCGTTTGGATTCGTGTTCTGCGTGTGGCTGTTGCTTTGCGAATTGCTGGAGGTTCTGCACACTCGATTTCAGGTTTGTGGTGCAGAAAGTTATACAGTTTTGAGTTTCCAAATTCTAGGTTTCCTTCGAATGTTTTCTGATTGCTGGGCTTTGATTGTGGAACTCAGTGGCCGTTGTCTGTATCGGATTGTGGTTCTGCGTGGTTGGGCTCTGCTGTCTGATTCGGGAT
This sequence comes from Limonium bicolor, assembly GCA_023374045.1. Lineage (NCBI taxonomy): Eukaryota > Viridiplantae > Streptophyta > Magnoliopsida > Caryophyllales > Plumbaginaceae > Limonium > Limonium bicolor. The sequence goes on from CM041777.1 coordinate 414,844,761, forward strand.
TTGTCTGCTAATTGAGGTAGGTGGTTACTCGATTCAGTTTGGAAGTTCAGCCATGGGGTGTTGCAAGAGCGTTATCTGATTTTGTGTGTGATTTTTAGCGTTTGTTGTGATTTTGGAATGGCTAAACCCCCATGGTTTCCTGTTTTAATGTCTGATTTGGTGTGTGTGCTTAATTGGCAATTCGTGGTGTTGAATTGCGTTGTTTTTCTGCTCTGTTCGTCTTCTGAAATTTGCAGTTTTCGCACTGTCCGAACTTCTGTCCGAGCTTTGAAGTTCGGACAGTGCGTTTTGCCTTACTGATTTTCAAGTTCGGGGTATGTCCGAACATCTGTCCGAACATAGATGTTCGGACACACCCTCAGGTTTTCCTCTGATTTAAGTTCGACCTGTGTCCGAACTTCGACGTCCGGACACAAGGTCGGACCTTCCGCGTTTTTCCCGTAAAACCTGTCCGAACATCCGTCCGAACTTGGATGTTCGGACATTCTGAATTCCTCTATCTGATTTCAACTCGACTTGTGTCCGAACATTGATGTCCGGACACAAGTTCGGACATTTGGCTTTCTCTGGTTTCTGAGTCTCGACTTGTGTCCGAACTTCGACGTAGGACACAAGTTCGGACACCCCTCTGTTTTCAGCGTAACTTCTTCGTTTGAACTCCGATTTGAGTGCCGTCTGCGGCATTGGATTCCTTATGTTCTGTACTACTGATTTATGAGTGTTTTGGCATATTTAAATGCAACTTTGCTTCTGTTTAAGCAATCCTTCTGTTTTGGGACATACACTGTTTCTGAGCCGTGAATGGCTGGGTCGAGCTATTCCGTGGTATACCATGTAGACGTCATTCTGAGTGTGGGTCATTCCCTTTCTGTTCTGTGGGGTTGACGAACCCTTTGGCTCTTTCGAGTCATTTCTGCGTTGCCGAGAGACCTGGTATGGTCTATGGGTCTCCGACCCTTCTGAGTGTGTGCATTGTGTTTTGTCCCCTTTCTGTTTAAGTGCTCCGACTGTTTCTGATATGGGAACCCCTTGAGTTCCACTCTGTTTCTGTTCTGAAAGCTTCTGGATATTGAGAATTGTGGATAAATGCTTATCTTCTCCTTCTTCTGTTTTCAATTGTTTTGAGCGACCTTACTGATGACGGTCGCTGCTTACTGGGCATAGTTGTGTGCTCATTCCCCTACTTCTAACATTTTTGCAGATTGATCAGCGAGGATCATCCTAAGTTCTGGAGCTATAGTATTTAGCTTTTATGTTCATTCAGTTTGATACTTTGAGATGTTGTAGCCTTCGGGCCTTATTTTTGACTTCTGTTTCTGACTCAGTTTCGTATTTGGGATTTTGGTATTGCTTTCGTTGTATTGAATACATTGGTTTACAATGTATAAACTTTGTTTTGGGCCTTTATTGCGTTAGAGTGTTTTAGAGCCTTGCGTTATTAGGTAGTAATACGCGGCGTGTAGCACCCTTAACTCTTAGGCCGGTTTTAGGGGTGTTACAGTTTCTCTAGTATATTATCATGCCCAAATGCATTGTTTTCCTCATTCAACCATCTCACATACATCAAGTCCTTTCTCATCATATTTTCTCACTCAAATCAACTCATTCATAATAACTCAATGTAGTGCAATAATCTTAAATTGCATAGCACTAAGGCTCTTAAATGACATGGCTCTTAGGCCCTTAAATGACATGGCTCTTAGGCCCTTAAATGACATGAATTTAAACACTGAATTTCCCCACATATATAAGCTTTCAACCTGCAAATACACTCATCAATCTCATAGTAATTATAATGTTCTTAAGACTCATCTTAAACTTATATTACTAACTCATTTCCTTTGGCTCCTTAGTCATAAGTTCTCAAGCTTATTTAAGTTCTTTTTCTTAGGTTACATAACCCATTACCTAATGTAAGCCCTAGGCTACATTGGTACCCATCTAAAACTCATTCCTTAATCTTAAACCACCATTAGGTAAGCATTTTACCTTGTTTTCTCAAGCTTATCTTAATCTCCTCCTTAGACCCTTCTTGCATAGATCTCGGCCACCACTTAAACTTCCTTTGCCAATGTTCTAACCAATATTCAATGACTCATATGAGTATTAAACAATATACTAACCTCAAGGAATAAAAACCTAGGTTAGAAATGTGTTCTAAGGCATAAAAGTGGATGATTACCTTTGAAGTCTCAAGGTAGACTTTGGCATTGAATGGAATAGGACCTCCACTAGTCCTTGGTGAATAAATCAAGCTAGAACAAGGCATAACAACATAGCCCCATGAGAAGGAATTTTCGGCCATGTACAAGAAATGATGGAAACATGGTTTTTCTTACATTTTCTTTACCTTAAGAGAATGGAGAAGCTAATGAGCTCTTCAAACTTGGTTTTCCTCCATCAATGGAGTTTCCTCTTGGCACCAAAATGGAGCTTTGAAGGATTTGAAAAGATAGAAAGATAGGTCTTGACTTAACTAAGACAAATATGTGTTTAGTTTTTGATTTGGAGCAATATTGTGTATTTGGTAAGTGATTGAAGATGGAGAACCATGGGGAAGCAGCACTCTCGGTTTTGGAATAGAGATAAGAAGAAGAAAACCGTGGGTGAAGGAGAGAAATGGAGAATAGAGGAGAGAAGGTAGCTTATAAGGATATTTTGCTTTATAAAGCAAATAGTAACTTTTCTCACTTTACTCTTCTTTTCCTTTCTCATTTGATGACTCATGTGGTGACCCCACATCAAAACCGGCCCCCTCTAATAAATGGAGATATTTATGGTCTTGGTTGACCATCTTATTGACTTATGTCTTAACTAGCACTAAATAGTTACTATTCACTAAACAAGGCACATAATCGGGAAATTTTTGATTTCTCATTGATTTAGACCTCCTAATGTGATACTAATTAGTACACATGTTGATTAAAGAGTAATGATGGACATTTAGCCACTCAAAACTCAATTCTAAGACAATTTCTCAAAAATGTGCTTTAAGACTTCTTAAAGCACATTTTTGTTTTAACTTGTTTTCAAGCTTGGTTTTCTTTGCTAATTGATTTAAAATGTCCATTAGCATATTACTAAAGTCTTATAATGGTATTTGGGTGCTAATCAAAGTCACTCCAAGCTTAGAGCACGCTTTTGCCCTGATTGCCCTTAAGGCACTTTCTTGTGTTTTCCTTGGTTTAAGTTGTCTACCAATCTTTCTAAGGCATATTCTAGCCTTACTACATCATAATTTGATGTTCACTTAGCATACTTAGGTTTGGGGTATTTCATAAACGGTATCGGAATTATTTACACCACATTAATGAATTACTATAATCTCATTTCATGATTTATCTTGCAAGGTGGCAAACACACAGAAAAACAAGTTGGCATACAAGCCGGTGTAACCCGGTAGGACACAGGTAGTAAGAAAACCATACCTGTCACCGCGGGGAATTACTTTACCAGTGTTCTCACGTGCCTCGGTTCACACTTGTTCTTCATGTCTTACTCTTGAACCACTATTTACATGTCAAATGGTTCAATTAATATTAAGGTGTTACGGTAGGTACATAATTGCTACTCCCGTATTTACCCCGTTATCCCGTTATCCCGTTATTTCGGTTTAACTTGTGCACTCAAACTCACAACTTTCTCAATCACTTCCAACACTTGTTTATACTTATTAGGACCTTTAAAAGTCACCAAACAAGGCCTAAACATCATCTAAAACCATTACCATTGAATCCCCCATCATTAGAAGGCTGAAGCACACTTATAGAGCAAAAAAAAATAGAGTTCAAAAGATTATTGGTCATTTTCAAGTCAAAATATACATAAACATATGCCAAAACATCTCAAAACAGATAGTACTTGAAAAGAGGAATCCAACGCCGCAAACGGCACTCAAAACGGAGTTCAAACGAAAAAGTTATGCAAAAACAAAGGCTGGTCCGAACATGCGTCCGACCTTGCATGTTCGGACATAAGCCGAGAGTCTGAAAATCATCCGACGTATGATGTCCGAACTTACATAATTTATTGTAGCAAATTAGCCACTCGAAAACACATATCCACGGGGTTTTAACGCATCATACACACATTAAAATCAACCAAAAACATCACCAAATCAAAGAGTCAAAACAATCATATACGAAAAACAAATAAAATCAGAAATCCCCATGGACGAACACACACAACCGAATCCGTCTACCACCTACACTCTATTCAACATTACAAACACCAAGGTTCTCCCATTCACAAAGCCATCGTCAACACACACATTTTCTACCAAAATTTCACCATAACCTCCCCATAAACTTAACACATCCCTTCTCACCAATTCTCATCCTTTTCATTCCTAATCTAGCCACACCCTTACAAGGGTCCTACCAGCACATAATAAATCCTCAAATTCAATCAACTACAATATAGTCACCATAATTTCAATAAACCACAATATCAATCACAAACTCAAACATTTGGCTCTTAAGGCCCTCAATTCAACCATTAATTCACAAACCTCTCCAAAATAAACTAAACACATTTCCAACACAGATTTCGATCCATAACTTGGGTTCATTAATTTGTTTACCCATCCCAAACTCTAAAACAATTACAACAAGGTTCAAGGTAGTTTTCTTACCTTAATTCACAAGTCTCTCCTTAATTTTCCTCTTGCTTCTCATCTTCTCAAAAATCGATCAAGAGGGCATGGAGTTTCCAAACTCCATCCCAACATTCAAGAACACAAAACATACTCAATTAATTACCTAAACCCTTAGAAAATCTCAATTCAATCAAAGGGCTTAAATCACCATAGTTAGGGTTTACCTTTTGAAGCTTTTAAGAGGGGTTCTCACCCTTGAATCAAGAAGGGGACCATTCCACCATTGAAGGGTTAATTTGGAGCTCAAGAACAAGGAGAAAAACAAGGTATCAAAATGGTGAAAAATCGGTTACACCAAGAGATGAAGGGAGAATGACTTTTTCTTGGAAATTTTTACCTTAGGAGGAAGAGGAGACTCCAAGCTCTACATTGATGCCATTTTCTCTTCAAATGGGGAAAACCCATGGAGATGAAACTCATCCTTTTGAAATTCCGAAAAGAGAGAAAGGTAGAGGAGGATGAGGGGAGTTCAAATATGTATTTTATTTTTGATTTAGAGCTTGTATGTAGCTAGAGCATGAAGGAGAATGAGGAGAAGCCATGGAAGGGGAGCTCCATTTCATACCAGCTGAAGGAGGGAGAAGAGTGCTGGCTTGGGGGAGAGACCACCGTGAGAGAGAGAAAGAAATGGGAAAAATGAGAGGAGAGAGAGTAAAAAGGGGATATAAGTTACTTTACACTTTTTTTTTGCTTTTTTGACTATTATATTAATTAGCTAGTTAAGAGTGTGTGAGAAACTGGCTAGTATATTGAAACCGGCCCCCACTGTAGCCATATAAGTTGGGGTGTTTCTCGTCTTTTACAGAAAACGCTCGTTATTTTACCCGGTTTAGCACTATTCACTAACCGGGCCCGTTTTCCAGAATTTTCTCGTTTTAATTAATTTTATTGGTTATTAAACTCCCATTAACATTTATTTATAGTTATTTAATGAACTATAATTTTTACGGGTTCATTTGACCACTTAAAGTCACGTTTTCGGGTTTTCTCGAAAAACGCGCTTTAAGACTCTATTAGCGTTTTAACGCATTATTTGGATCCATTTTCTTCCGGAATCTTTCCCACATGTTCTTAGTATGTAAGTATGGTATAAAAATATATTTATAACCCTAGTGAAGGTTATATACCTCCTAAAATAATTAAATACGCGTTTTCACGTTTTGTGACTTTTACGCATTCTATTTTTCTTTTTGGTTTTTTTTATTTCTTCACCAGTGATCTTAAGGACTTAATTAGCCTTAGGAAATCATGATTACATAATTAATTAACACATTAAGGTTTGGGGTATTTCAATCTACCCCCCTTAAAAGAACTTCGTCCTCGAAGTTCACACTTCCCACACATCATTGGATTAGAATACAGAAATTACTTGCAAAATAAAACTTCCATACCCAAACATACTTTACATCACAACCTTGGACTTAACAGTCCGGGTAACATACCCACATCCATACATAACATAACATACTCACATGGTAACCTCGGACTCAACGGTCCGGGTATCTCAACAACATTGTACTTACATAACAAGCCTTAGACTCTCAGGTCTGGGCAACATAACAACATTTAGACTTGTAGGTCTTAATAACATAACAACCTTTAGACACATAGGTCTAGGTAACATAACACTTTCGGACTCAACCACATTAGGACTCAAGGTCAAAATAATAATTATTACACATACCACACAACATGTCTTAGCATGTATATCAACCAGAAATACCTTTTCCATCTCTTAATGGGCGCGAGACCCATGTTGAGTACATATACACCGTGATCCCCACAGAACCCGGTCGCGATGGACACCTTCTGGTCCCTTTCCTTTGGGAGATCAAAACAATCACATACATCTTTAAAATATACTTCTCATGTCACCGGTCCGAAGACAAAGGCTCATACGTCCTCAGCTCGTGAGCAAGTAATACGAAAATACCCTTTATGAGGTTAAGTAGAATGAAGGCCTTTATTGGAAAGTACCAATTGAAAATCCTTTTTACAAGGTCAAGTAAAAGAAGTCCTTCCTTTGAAAATACCACTTAAGAATCTTAGAAATACTAACTGAAGCCTTGAAAATACCAATTGAAAATTTGAAACCAACAATTTAAAATTCCTTTGAAAACACAATACAACTCCAAGTCCCATTTATTGCTAACTGCATCTTATTGTTGATGTGATTATTTGTGACCACTTATAGGGAGTTTCAAGAATCATCCAACCCTGATGTGATCAGCATCAGTGTTGAACTATCTTTCCACCCCAATTTGTGTTCGGCTTCCCTTGATCTCATGATAATCAAGTTTCACCTCCCACTTCATTTTCAAACAACAACTAATTCAAGCATGTGCCATTTTCTATCTTTTAATCCATCTAGTCATAATCATTACATCTCCAAGGGTGGAACTCTGTCCATCGATCATCTTCTAGATTCATCTTAAATCAAGTTACCTAGGGAATTTAATTCTTACTAGGTTCTATATCGGTTTCATACCCCTTCATAGGTCACGATACTCTCTATATATATATCTATATATTTTTTATCAAAATATAATACACAATATTACATTTAGTATCATATGAACATATACTGTCGGGGTTTTAGTTCCCCGGGAGTTTCTTCACTCCCTTATACTTGTACTTCCACACACACCTGTTAACAAAATAACACACTTATCACAATGGTATTCGCATCTTCTGTGCGCAATTAGCACAATTAAACCATGAATGAATGCGTATATTTATGTAACACACGCACCAATCAACAGAACAAATCATTTTGTGCTATGCACACCATAGTTCACGTACACTTGTACGGTAAAACACACTAAGCGGTTTTGCGCTCTACCCCCCTTAAAAGGGATTACGCCCACGTAATCAATCACTGAACATTGGTTAAAAATGTTCTACCGTCATGGAGTGTTTTATCTCCACGCGGTCTGTTATACAATGTGTTCTGGTTAGAGTATCTTAACCATATTGGCGGTTCAGTCCCTAAACCAAGAATTCTCACTAGAGTTTATTTTAACTCATAACCGGTTTCGGTTCTGCCCTGTGGGGCTTCTAGGCGTTAATAATTAACCATTCACTCATATTCACTATACATATCCAACACTTGAATTGCTGGCTCACTAGTTTCTGCTGCGCAACTCTTGATAACTTTAGAGCTTAGTTGCCCCATACGTCATTCTTACTGTATTGTACGTCCCCGATTATCACCTTTATCTTGGCAATAACGGTTTCTCAACCGGCGCGTGGTATCACTTACCATGGGCGAACTCGGTGAGTTACAGACCTTCTATCCACTTTCATGATAATTTACTGTATTCCACAATGACTTACTTGATTTCTTTTGACTTACTGTCGGTTGAGTTTGAGCTACTACCTAATGTGAAGTACTCTCTCTGTTATTCCCAATAATTGTGGGTATGTTCCATACAGGTATTTGGCATGTAGTGCTACTGTAGTCACTTATTCTTAATCATGTCTCCACACTTGGTTCTGTTCCAATATTCTTTCATTGGTACGACCTTGCATTTCCTATGCCTCGGTCTTATCACATTATAAGTCTTTGTTCTTCTATCACAATTAACATTTCCCAAACTTCCTAGCTATCTCACTCGATCATTACCGCGCAAGTGCAATACCAAAACACTCAGTCATACAGAGTGCAGAGGCGTAAACTCTTGGCAGTAAATCTCTTATGCGATTGCAGTGGGAATTTACACTGAGTTCCTTATCACATAGTACCAACTACTGGCTTATTGCCCAGTCTGTTTATCATCACTTACCTTGCATCTCCTCTGGTTTCTTATTTGCCATATTATTATTTGGCAATGTTTATACAACGGTCGCTTACCGCGCACCGTGCTCTTTCTCACTGCATAACATCAATTTACACTGCATCCACTATTATTTTAGTTTCCGCCATTACACTGTGTTTCGCCACTTGTTTGGCTGATTGCTGAATACGCTATTCTTCGAGTCTTTATGCTCCTTGAGCGTTGTTCATTACACATTTAGCATCCCACACCTATGGTGGTTGCCATTAGACGTATTACTCTTTCGATCTCCACAACTGGTATGAACACTTCTTTTCGTAGTAACAACATGGTCAACTCTTAACACATTCCGTGAACTTAGTTCACATAACTACCGCTGTTGCGGTCTCGTAATATCGAGAGGTATCCCCACACTTAAAGCAGTGGTTCGTTATCCGCTTTATTTACTCATATAGCATAAGCTTCCGTAATCAATAACATTTACTTAACACATTCCATTTATGGCTCATAAGCCCTATTGCTTTTAGCTCTACTCACTGTAGGCTGTCCACATACATTTACTTCTCCGAACAATATTACATGGTTTAGAGGTGGTATTGGGCTCCATGACCAGGCTGTTGCATCACGGTTCCTTTCATGGGATGCCCCTTCAAGGATGTCAGACTTCCTCTTGATGACTTACGCTTAATCTGGGTGTTAGTCTCAACCCTTGCGTTTCTGTCACGTTATTTCGTTCAACCACTGTTGATCCAAATACCCTTTTAAGGACAGCTCCTGGGTGTCACTAGGTTATGCCATCACATCTGGCTTGCACTTATTGGTATGTTTAATTAACTACATCTCCTTGCGTTCTTGGCTGGGTTAAATATCCTCTCCAGTGAGATTGATATATCCGGATAGTCTAAGTGATCATTTCGGGAGTCTCATCCCGATCATTGCACATTAACGTGTCCATAGTAGGCATCTGCCTTGCCATATATAGGCTGGGTACTTACTCCAGCTATTACGTTCATCCCTCGGGATTCTTAAGACATATACGATGTCTTTACTTACCAATCGATGCCCTTTGCACTTCTCGACTCTTAAACGTTTCCTTGAAATAAACTCACTAATTCCTTTAGTCTCCTTAACTTAACTGGGTTCCTTTACTTCAACCATTCGATGTAATCCATTACTCTTGTTTGACTTTTACTGCGGACCGTAGTATGGAGTCGACTACTTCCCGTGTTCCAGACTCCACTCGTATACATATGTGGGGTACCCTACTGACACATTACTACTTACCCGACTAACCCATAAGAAGGTCTATCAGGCCCACAAGCTCCTATCGGAGTGCGGTCGTCCCACATTTCAGTTGGTACACTCGTAGTGTCCGTCACACGCCTAGGTGAAGTATTCTGTTGTCAGCTCCCTTATACTATCCTGTGATAAGATACATTCCGTGCTTCCCGAACTTAATCAAGGGAAAGTTATCCACTATTGTATTATTACGAACTCAATCCATTCCCTCGGGTTGCTACCCTTGGTTTTAACGGTTTTCATCCGGTTATTCAAAAGTAACTGGGTATAACTTACCTACCATGTTGCACTGAGGCCGGTGTAGGTCTTCTGGTTTGGTTTAAAAAAGAAGGTTAGAAATAGATTGGGTTTGAAAGAAATTTTGGTTTTTGAAAAAGGGTCTGAAAATAAATCTAAGTTTGAAAGAAAAATTCTTGTGGTTTCCCATCGTTTTCTTGCTTTAACCAAATCTAGCTTCTTGTTGACCGGTGTATTTCCAATTACAGAGGTCAGGCCGCTAAGCCCTTCCACAGTTATGATGATCTCACTTAACCTTAAGCACTTGTAGTTGTAAAAAAAAATAAAAATTTCCCGCACAGCCTTGTTGTAGCAGCACTTGCCATGGCAAGTGCGCCAAGCAATCTGGCTATCGGTTCAATACACACTGGTTGCGGTATTGCTTTCATCCGCACTGACATCAGTGGCCTTGTTGGCCCTCACCTTAATCTTACAGTCTTGACAATATATTCTCTGGGCGACTTCTCACTGTCTTCATATGATAATCATTAACTAGGGTGTTTCCCATTATGGGAGACCCCTTTTTTACTTAGTATTATATCTTCTTCGTAGCCCATTCCACGCGTTTGTCGTGGTTACTGAGACTTGTCTCTTGTTTGGGTACTACGTTGTAGTTCCTTAGTTGGTTGGTATACCGTTGGTGACATTATTTAATAATCGTGGTCCCGCAGACGTGCGTCTTGGGTTCCATCACTTCACTTCTTGCTTGTTGTACGGTTGGTGCCTTGCAAGCTGGTTGTTCTCGACTGCTCGGCATGTCAACCCAGGTTGCCGGAAATTCCATTCTCCTATGCATAGCATTCTTCATTCTTCGCTATTAAATGAGGTTAACATCGTTTAGATGGAAACCGTTTCCGGGATTCTTACTCTTGGAATCTACCGTATGACCGGTTCTCCGTACTTGCAGATATGCTTAACAACAGCCAGATCGGGTTTTCCCGAGTATGAGAGGGCTTCCATCTCTCTGGCGTCCTTTCCCAAGTTATAAAACAGGGATTGTGGATGGCGGGATGGATATTGTAGGTTTCCAGTACTCACTGGTAATTCCTAACTAGCGTATCTCTCACGCTATAACTCAACCCTTAGCCCAATGTACCAGAATCCTAACTCGATACTTCCTAAGCTCGGTACTTCCAGTCATCAGAGCGATACTTCGCTCTGATACCACTTTTTGTAACACCCCCAACTACAAATACGACACTTAACCATTAATCGCAGCGGAACTTACATCATAAACACCGTCAAACCAATGGGTGTTACACGCCGTTAGCCACCCACGTGGCTAACAAGGCTACTACATACACAACGTACCGGTCTGATGGACAAGATTACCGAGCACTACACTTTACATTTACACATCCGTTATTAACTGAATACAAATACAACTACAATCCAAACTGTACCGAGTCTAATACATTCCTTCATCGATATCATGCTAAACTAAATAACCACCCATACATAATCAGTTACCCCGTTCTACTCTCGAACGGCTACCAGCTTCATTGTACCTGAAAAGTAATGGGGGCCCCCAAAGGGGGTCAGCACCTTTGCTGGTATGGTAATCCTGCAGCCCGGATGCTACCGGGCCACGCACAACTAATTGTCGAGTGAGCATGTAGTTTATTTTATTAAAGCATGCAAGAAAACAATAAACACATAACACGCTTATAAGCATACACAACCAACTAATGGGTTACAACCAGCAAAGTCAACACATCATCACTTGTTAGATTATGTACACTTTACATAAGGTGTGTCGGATTAAATATGGGTCTGCACACCAACACACATAACATTACATAGATGTGTCGGTATTAATATAGATCCGATCACACCAATACACATAACAATACCTAGATGTGTCGGTGTTAATATAGACCCGATCACACCAATACACAATTTCCCCTAGCTCCAATAGTGATGAGATAGGTAAGCCTTGGTTAAGCTTGTGGGCGGTTGCAATCCAAGGAAGGAAAGCAACCTTAACATAACATTAGTCCCCCTAGCCCCGAATAACAATGAGGTAGGTATGCTTTGGTTAAGCTAGTGGGTGATTGTAATCCAAGATGGAAAAACAACCATAACATAACAGAGTGGGAGTTAATTCAAATATATACATCAACTCCCAAACAACGCGCGCGACCAGAACGACCGGATTCCTCACCCCCCCATAATATATACATATTAGTTAGTAGTTCCCTTATGGAACTTATCACAACATGACACCATAAGGTATTATAAACTTGGTTAGTCACACACAAGGGAGGTAACCTCCCATTCGACAAACATGGACAATAACATTCGTTAAACACGATACATTAACAAGGCAACACACAACACACATAACCACAATATATAACTAAAGCACGGATAGCCGTAGTTAGAACGTTCCCATGGGTTGGGATGTTTAATCCGAATACCGATCTCTTATGTGATCCTAGAGTCGGTTAGCTACGGTTTAACACATAAATAAGGTTAAACGGTATCGGAATTATTTACGCCACATTAATGAATTACTATAAACTCATTTTATGCTTTATCTTGCAAGGTGGAAAACACACAGAAAAACAAGTTGGCATACAAGCCGGTGTAACCCGGTAGGACACAGGTTGCAAGGAAACCATACCTGTCACCGCGGGGAATTACTTTACCGGTGTTCTCACGTGCGTCGGTTCACACTTGTTCTTCATGTCTTACTCTTGAACCACTATTTACATGTCAAATGGTTCAATTAATATTAAGGTGTTACGGTAGGTACATAATTGCTACTCCCGTATTTCCCCCGTTATCACGTTATCTTGTTATTTCGGTTTAACTTGTGCACTCAAACTCACAACTTTCTCAATCACTTCCAACACTTGTTTATACTTATTAGGACCTTTAAAATTCACCAAACAAGGCCTAAACATCATCTAAAACCATTACCATTGAATCCCCCATCATTAGAAGGCTGAAGCACACTTATAGAGCAAAAAAAAATAGAGTTCAAAAGATTATTGGTCATTCTCAAGTCAAAATATACATAAACATATGCCAAAACATGTCAAAACAGATAGTACTCGAAAAGAGGAATCCAACGCCGTAAACGGCATTCAAAACGGAGTTCAAACGAAAAAGTTATGCAAAAACTAAGGCTGGTCCGAACATGCGTCCGACCTTGCATGTTCGGACATAGGCCGAGAGTCTGAAAATCTTCCGACGTATGATGTCCGAACTTCAATGTTCGGACACATGTTCGGACATACCGAAAACTGCAAAATCAATTACGGAAAACAGCCAGAACCAAGCCACAAATCCCCCACAAAACATACATAATTTATTGTAGCAAATTAGCCACTCGAAAACACATTTCCACGGGGTTTTAACGCATCATACACACATTAAAATCAACCAAAAACATCACCAAATCAAAGAGTCATAACAATAATATACGAAAAACAAACAAAATCAGAAATCCCCATGGACGAACGCGCAAAACCGAATCCGTCTACCACCTACACTCTATTCAACATTACAAACACCAAGGTTCTCCCATTCACAAAGCCATTATCAACACACACATTTTCTACCAAAATTTCACTATAACCTCCCCATAAACTTAACACATCCCTTCTCACCAATTCTCATCCTTTTCATTCCTAATCTAGCCACACCCTTACAAGGGTCCTACCAGCACATAATAAATCCTCAAATTCCATCAACTACAATATAGTTACCATAATTTCAATAAACCACAATATCAATCACAAACTCAAACATTTGGCTCTTAAGGCCCTCAATTCAACCATTAATTCACAAACCTCTCCAAAATCAACTAAACACATTTCCAAAACAGATTTCGATCCATAACTTGGGTTCATTACATTGTTTACCCATCCCAAACTCTAAAACAATTACAACAAGGTTCAAGGTAGTTTTCTTACCTTAATTCACAAGTCTCTCCTTAATTTTCCTCTTGCTCCTCATCTTCTCAAAAATCGATCAAGAGGGCATGGAGTTTCCAAACTCCATCCCAACATTCAAGAACACAAAACATACTCAATTAATTACCTAAACCCTTAGAAAATCTGAATTCAATCAAAGGGCTTAAATCACCATAGTTAGGGTTTACCTTTTGAAGCTTTTAAGAGAGGTTTTCACCCTTGAATCAAGAAGGGGGCCATTCCACCATTGAAGGGTTAATTTGGAGCTCAAGAATCAGGAGAAAAACAAGGTATCAAAATGGTGAAAAATCGGTTACACCAAGAGATGAAGGAGAATGACTTTTTCTTGGAAAGTTTTACCTTAGGAGGAAGAGGAGACTCCAAGCTCCACATTGATGCCATTTTCTCTTCAAATGGGGAAAACCCATGGAGATGAAACTCATCCTTTTGAAATTCCGAAAAGAGAGAAAGGTAGAGGAGGATGAGGGGAGTTCAAATATGTATTTTATTTTTGATTTGGAGCTTGTATGTAGCTAGAGCATGAAGGAGAATGAGGAGAAGCCATGGAAGGGGAGCTCCATTTCCTACCAGCTGAAGGAGGGAGAAGAGAGCTGGCTTGGGGGAGAGACCACCGTGAGAGAGGGAAAGAAATGGGAAAAGTGAGAGGAGAGAGAGTAAAAAGGGGATATAAGTTACTTTACACTTTTTTTTGCTTTTTTGACTATTATATTAATTAGCTAGTTAAGAGTGTGTGAGAAGCTGGCTAGTATATTAAAACCGGCCCCCACTGTAGCCATGTAAGTTGGGGCGTTTCTCGTCTTTTACAGAAAACGCTCGTTATTTTACCCGGTTTAGCACTATTCACTAACCGGGCCCGTTTTCCATAATTTTCTCGTTTTAATTAATTTTAATGGTTATTAAACTCCCATTAACATTTATTTATAGTTATTTAATGAACTATAATTTTTACGGGTTCGTTTGACCACTTAAAGTCACGTTTTCGGGTTTTCTCGAAAAACACGCTTTAAGACTCTGTTAGCGTTTTAACGCGTTATTTGGATCCGTTTTCTTCCGGAATCTTTCCCACATGTTCTTAGTATGTAAGTATGGTATACAAATATATTTATAACCCTTGTGAAGGTTATATACCTCCTAAAATAATTAAATACACGTTTTCACGTTTTGTGACTTTTACGCATTCTATTTTTCTTTTTGGTTTTTTTTATTTCTTCACCAGTGATCTTAAGGACTTAATTAGCCTTATGAAATCATGATTACATAATTAATTAACACATTAAGGTTTGGGGTATTTCAGATTGAGAAGTAAGAGCTCAAACTAACAAGAGTAAAACCGAGATAACGGGTGATAAGTGCAAAACATATAGACTTTTAGGGTTTAAATACCTTATGAATTGCAATATCTCAAGCACATGTTTCCCACTTATTATGCGTTTTTTCCTAAGATTTATGTTTTGATATGAACTAATGCATTTTATATGTTCAATGTAGGAAAAATCCATGTAATTAAGTAGATTTACCCATGAGGATTCCAACGCAACAAACAGGGATCAAATCGGAGCTAAAACGAACATTTTAGAGGCAATTGAACTTTGGTCCGGACCAGTGTCCGGATCAGCTGGTCCGGACCAACACATGCTAGCGCACCCGAGAAGAAGATCGACATGTCCGGACCAGTATGGTCCGGACAGTGGTCCGGACACGCATATTCTGCCAGCGTACAGGGGCATGTCGATGGGTGTGAATTGGTAAAATAATATTTACCAATTCACACCGACACCCCCTTCATTTCTACCCCATTTTCACTATAAATAAACCTATAACCCCCCATTAAATCATATCTCATTCCACCCCAAACTTGTGCCATTTTTCCTCCACAAAAATATCATAAAACTCTCCAAAAAATCATGCATCTCATTCACATATTATCCACATAAATTCCATACAAACACTTCATCCCATAAAAACATTTCATTTCCATACCGTTGTTCTGTCCAACCTCTGTCCAAATATTAGCAGTCAAGATAGTGGAGCTGAATTAATTATCTTTCCCAGATGATTTCTTTTACTTCTTATTCTGTCTTTTTAATTATGTTGGGCTAAGAGGATTTACTCCGGGTGAAGGTGTAATTATAGTTTGTTTAATTATGTAATCTATATTTTTACCGGTTTAAATAAATACAGTTTGTTACGATTAAAGTTTATCTCTCGCCTTTTTAATAAATTTCATGAATTTATTAAAATGCTTTACAAAGTCTATTTTGATCAGATCAGAGATGAATAGACAGGTTAATTAATCGCCAAATCTGTGGAAAACTTATTTTGATAAAATAAGTTAGTAATTTCAGATGCAAAATATAATTCCTCGCACTTAATCTGTTTACATGTGTTTTGCTCAAATCTAGATTAGATTGAGCATTTTCTGGTAAACGAGTCTTTCAAGTCTAGGATTTAGTCTTTAAAGATAATAACAGGAATTTTTGCCAAACTATTATAATTAACCGGTAGAGATAGCATAATTAATCAGATTATATAAACCTGAACCCGGAGTCCTGTTTAATTTATCTTCCACTCAGTTAATTTAATCTGTTGTTTTACTTTACAAAAACGAGTCAATTATCCCCCCCTTTTTGTGACAAGCTTAGGTACTATATTATTTCGCTATAAGTCGCACGGTTTGACCCCGGCCGCTTCTGTCTTCTATACTACTGCGACCGGGTTTTGTTTGCAGCCCGAATGATATTTGAGTTATTAATTTCTTTCTCAATTGTTTAAAATACACCAGTTCCAACCTCTCTCATTTTCCGTTCTGCAAAATGGCGTCGTTGCCGGGGACTTGATTTATTCTAGAAGCCCCGGATAATTCACCTGTTATATTATAATATTCTGTTTATACTATTATGTTGTTGTTTATTTTATTTCTATTATTTTTGTCATTTAATATTCCAGCAATTTAAATTCTGTCATCTAATTTCTAACATTTAAATTTGTCATCTAATTTCTAACATTTAAATTCTGTCATCTAATTTCTAACATTTAAATTCTGTCATCTAATTTCTAACATTTAAATTTCTGTCATTTAAATTATGTCATTTAATTTCTGTAATTTAATTTCTGTCATTTAAATTCCAGTTCTTTATTTTCTGTCATTTAAATTACTGTCATTTATTTCCAGTAATTTATTTATCATCATTTCAATTCCAGTAATTTATTTTATCGTCATTTAAATTCCCGTCATTTAAATTCTTGTTATTTATTTTGTCCCTTACTTTTTATTTTATTCTATAGTTTCCATTTTCTATTTACTACTTAATTATTTTCTTATAGTTATTTTTCATTTGTTTAATTTATTTTGTTATTTATTAGCTTTTCTTTTTTATTCTTAATTAATTTATTTGTTTTAGTTTATTTTGTTAAAAAAATGGCAATGGTTTTGGTTGTCAATTATTATTATTTTGTTTTTAATAGTTCATTTTGTTCTTAGTTTTTGTTATTTCTAACTAATAATGGCAAGTGAGGAGCAATTCATATGGGAATCCTTTTATTCCCAAGATATATATTGCTCGTATTGTCGGGGACCTCACGAGTTCAATTTTTGTCCCAAAGTTGAAGAAATGTGGCGGAATCGAATCCAACAACAAATTGAAGAGGAGTTCGATCGAGAATCATGCTACTCACAGGACATATATTGCTGCGTATATGGGGGAGATCATGATTTTGAGGATTGTCTCATATTCCAAGAGCAACTCTGGTTAGAGGATCAACCAGACTACCTGGAGAGAATCGCTCAACAAGAGAAACAACCAAAGAGCGAAACAGTTCATGAGGTAGAACACCCCACTACGGATGAATTGCTATCACCTCCCGCCAAGATATCCAAACAAAATGCCACTATCACCTTCGAAGAATCAATTTTCTCTGAAGATGATATCGATCAGCGTTCTTTCTATGAGCCTCACTTACAGAAGGAGGATGTCTTCATCCTCCAATTTGAGAGAGAGCAACAGTCAACACCTGGTCTTCTGTTTGAGACCCGTTACCAACAATATCTCCAAAAAAACCAGGTTTTTGGAGTAATTATTTTCTTAATTTAATTGTTGAGGTAATGTTTGGTTTTGATCTAGGTGGTTCGATCCTGATCGTTAGCTATTTCATTTTCCCGTTAACGTCATTTTCAACTTTCATCTTTGATCCGGGAAAATGAAGTGCATACGTCTAGCTAAGGACGTTAAAAAAGAGCAGCTAACTGGGAGGCAACCCAGTATTTATCAGGTATTTTTAGTATTATTTTTAATATAAGTATTTTTAATTTTATTGTGTTTTTAATTTTTATGAATTTATTCTACCATATTCTCTTTAGTTAGTTTATTAATTAAATATAAAAAAAATATATATATATATAATTGGCCTGTCCGAACCAGCCGGTTCGGACGCTGGTCCGGACGGCCCGATTTCCGGATCTTAAAGAGACCGTCCGAATCATCTGCGAGAATAATTCCCAAATCCAAACCGACGCACGCGAACAGCAAATCGCCCCTATCTTCATTTGGCTCTAAAATCTTCATTTCTCCACCAAATTGAGCAACGTTGGTACCGAAATCTTCGTTTTTCAATTCTCTACGTTTCTATAGCAAGAAATCTACAAACCATCAACCACACAAGGAGAAATCAGTGGCTGAATTTTCGAACCCTAGGAGGACGAATTCGAATTTTTTGAGCTCATTCTTGCGTTTTGACATGGATTTCTTCTTCTACAATCATCCTGTACTCCCACAAGGTAAATTTTACACTTATCATACTCAAATTTGGTGTTTTTGATTGAATTCCAAATTTAGGTGTGATAGTTACGAAAATAATATGAGTATATTTGGATTTTTGGATTCTATAATGCCTTGTGGTTATAAGTTATTGGTTTTATGATTGTATGATGTTATGAGTGGATTTATTTGCTAACGGTATTGCATTACGTTGATTAATGATTGAATTAAATTGTGGAGAATTGAAGATTTTTAGGGGAGATTCTGTCGAAATTTCGGTAGAATTTGTGTTATTTGTTTTCTTATGTTTGAATTTCATATTATCTTTCTATTTATTTTCTTTTGTTTGAATTTCATATTATTTTTTCTACTTGCTTTCTTTTGTTTGAATTTCATATTATTTTTTTCTACTTGCTTTCTTTGTTGCTAATATGTATTAAGCAGGATGTTTAAGAAAATAACTGGACGTTCAAAGAAGAGTACGACCACTGCTACTAGTTCGAGTCAGGCACCACCACCAGAGTTTATATCTACACAGGCAGCAGAATGGTTCAACTTGGAGTGCGAAATTGATCCTGAACGATCAGTGGCACCGGACCTGCAGCACCAGCTTGGGTTACCCCAGCTTCTAGGGGCGCATGGATGGGCAAAACTACTAGACATGGGTGGTTTCTTCTACCCACGTGAGGTACGGGTTTTCTATGCGAATTCCCGTATCCAAGAGGGAAACATCCACTCCAGGGTCCAAGAGAGGGACATCATTGTTCGGGCAGAGGACATCGCCACATATTTAGGGATTCCTTACCCTGCTCCTATGAGTGAGGATGATGATCAGATGCAGCTATTTAATGATTTTCTGAATGCTGCAGATCGTCATTACAGTGACCTTTACAGTCAGGCACCGCGCAGACGAAGAGGAGATGACCAGACTAAGCAGGTCATCCCTGCTAATCTTCTACAGGACCCTCGCGAGAGAGTCTTGTTTGCGCTTCTGGTGGCCAATGTCACGCCACGCCGCTCTTCTGACCTCAACCAGACCGACTGCTATTTTCTCCAAGCAGTCATGAACCCCTCTTTTGTTGGAGCTGCTGCACTCACATATCTACCCAACGTTTTACATCAGCATCTGGGCTACATCATCGAGCATAAGGACCGTCACAGGCTGGGATTCCCTGTTATGATCTGCCACTTCCTCTGGCAGCAGGGAGTCAACTTAGCTGAGGAGGGTCATTCCACTTCTAGGACACCCATTGACATGAGCAGCATGAAGAGGATGCGATTTGAATATGATGGAAATGAGTGGGTTAAGCAGGCGGGTCCGCGTACTCAGAAGCGATAGAGAGATGTGGGAGAGGGACCATCAGAGCCAGTCCCTGATTCCACTACAGCAGAGGAGCATCAGTATGCTGCATTCCCAACACCCAGGAGCGGGTATGTGACGTGGGATGAGTTCGAGCAGAGACAGCAGCAGATGGAGCAGTCCTTCCAGGCTGAGATCGAGCGCAGACAGCAGCAGATGGAGCAGTCATTCCAAGCTGAGATCACCCAGCTTCGGGAGCAGGCACGACGATCTCAGGATAATTATGAGGCTCTGCTCCATGACTTCCAGCAATGGCAGGCTTACTACCCACCACCGGAGTGATTCGATGACAATTATTGTAACACCCCATTCAAAGCCAATCGTGGTTATCGCAAAACTGAACATATAATCGAATACGTCGCAGCGGAACTAATAAACACCTGGACCTTGCCACGGTCTGATCGTTAGAATATACCGGCCTTAACATTTACAATACTTATCCAAAATACTTATCCAACTCAAAACATCTCCAACCACAATACCACGACCAACCGAGTACAAGTATCTTAAACATAATCTCGACCTTACATCAGTTTAATATAAACAGTCGGGTGCACAGGCGCAACCCGAACTCAAAATAAACATCCCACCCTAAGTCTAACCGCTCCTACTCTCGTAGTGCGTCCTCATGGGTCTCTTACCTGCAAGTGTAAAAATAGCCCCCGAGGGGGTCAGCACGAATGCTGGTACACCCTCTCATGGCCCCCAAGCTAACGGGGCTACGACGACTAATTGTCGATAGCATGGAAATTGATTACATACACAAGCATAATATGAAGTGCAATAACAATAACCACAGATGAACATATATAGTTCACAAACAATGAACGACTCATGCGTTCCCTTATCAAGTGGGTTAGTAACCCCCTCCTTAGTCCTCATTTTCTCAACCTCAGTTCCTTACCTTACCTTAATCTTAATCTTAATCTCATTACACAAACCTTTCCTGGAAGGGATTGGTTGTAGCTTAATTCGAACCTGGGATTTAGGTGATCCCACCGCACCATCTTAATGCCACCTACTCTGGACGGGAGTCCAGCGTAGCTGAGCCGGCAACCGGCCCTAGGCTACAAGTCCGAAGACAAGTCCTTAAGCGGAGGGCGGATCTGATTCAGATACCGTCCCCCTTTTTCCTTAGCATGCATGACCGGAGATCGGTCCCGGGTTTCCTCACTCAAGTTCCAGTTAGTAGAAATATTAATCACCATGTGCTAGCTAAGCCTTAACGGGCATTAACCAACAACCACCAAACTTAAATCTTATTCTTAACTCAGTAAGTACTAAACTTGGTTAGTAACAATCTCAAGTCTCGCGGGTTAGTGTAAAGATAACACAAACACAACGAGAACAAATATATCCGGTTGCATGCTTTATCTTGTTTTAGTCATATCAATTAAACAGATAGCACACAAGCCGAGGGATACCTCGTTAGCAAGCAGGTCACAAGAAGGATTGTACCGTTCACCGTCGATCGTTGTTTGATTAATCTTCTTCGGGGTCCCAATTCACAAACCTAAAACATTCATTCATTTTTAGGTCATTAGTTATTTGCATCTTGCTTAACTCACTTAGTCTCTTAAGATTCCCATTCAATAACCTCTCAAGTCTTTGCCACTTAGCTTACAAGCTTAACTTTAAACATTAATATTTATACTTAACTTAACTTAACTTAAGCCCTTAAGTTCTTAGGGTCACAATCTTTATCACCCTACCAAAGGTATACCTTATCACCATTTATCATTCTTAGAATTCAAAATTTCTTTTTTTTTTAAGTGTTAAGGGCCGTCCGACCCACCGTCCGACCCACCCTCTGGGTCGGACCATTCCAGTAACTTTCGGGTTTGGAAAACCCTACATGTCCGACCCACGTCCGACCCAACCAACTAGGTTGGACCATTCCAGAAACTTTCCGTCTTCTAAAACCTCCCATGTCCGACCCATGTCCGACCCAACCAACTGGGTCGGACCATTCCAGAAACTTATTTGCCCTCTAAAACTCACCCGTCCGACCCATGTCCGACCCAAGACCTCTGGGTCGGACCATTCCAGAACCTTTCCCTGGCGTTAAACAGAGGCCGTCCGACCCAAACTTGGGTCAGACCCCTGGGTCGGACGCCACCAAAACATGCCCAAACTTTGCCAAATCTTCACTAAACCTCTCCTCAAGCCATCCAATGTGTTCTAACATCATTTAGACCATTAAACCCACCTTAGAGCATCCTCCAAACTCATTAAATCATTCACCAAGATTCACCTTAATCATTATACATTTTTCCTTGTAATAATGCTAACACTTGTAATGCTTTCCTCTAGGTTTCTAGGTGGTGGTTCATACCTAATGTAACCACTATGCCAAATGTTTTCCTCACCACTATAACATCATCTCCCAAGCATCTTTCACTATCTAAAACTCTCTCATTCATTTACTTAATGTTCCTTCACAACTTAAACTTCCATCCATCAACACATTGTTTAATTCCTAGTTGTTTATCAACATTTGTCTAAGTCCTAAATACTCAAATACATTCTCTTGATTTCTAAATCCCTTCATAGTGATACCTAAGTCATTATAACTCATTAAACACCTTAAACTCAACCCTTTTTCATCGAGACAACCTCTACAACTTCCTAGTACTTCCTTAGTCATGAAATCTCCTTAGAATATCTTAAACACTTAAGCTCTCCTTTAAATTTTTGCCATGGGTTCTCTAGTACATAGTACATCCTAACACTCGGTTTTTCTCCATCAAACAACCAATACCACTCAAATTCTCCTCACAACACCTTAACACACAATTTACACCAAAACTACACCACATCATCTTATAGTGCATAAACTTAAATGCTTGGCACTTAGGCCCTTAAATGACAATAATCTTAACCACTGAATTTCCTCATATATTTGCCTTCAACCTGCGAATACACACAACAAGGCTCCCATTGAAATAAAATGCTTCTTGTATTTCACCTTGATATTCTTAAACTATCTCTTTTTCTCATTTGCTCCTTAGTCACTGATAAGCCGTAGACTTATCATATTTTATGCACTAGATTTAGTATTATATTTATCTAAATAAAGTTATATTTATGTTATTTATGCTTATTATGTGTTAAAATATATTATTTGTACAGATTTATGTTTTATGTGCAAGGAATGATTTTCTAGGCAAAAGTTCAGTTGAAGCCGGACTCCATGCCGGGTAGTTTCTGCACGGCATTACAGAACAGAAAGAAGCCTTGCCGGATGTGATGCCGGGTAAACGCTATCCGGCATGAGTGTAAAATCGCCTCGATTGACCATACTACAGCACATGTGATCCACGTGTTTTCCAACCGCTGCCGGGTGTGATGCCGGGTAATTCCTACCCGGCATAAGCACTGTTTCGCACGGACATCGACGGTTTCGACCGTTAACAGTTGGGCGCATTTAACACCGTGTGCCGACATTGGGGAGCAGTTTGGGGACCCGGCACGACGCCCCAAGACACAATTAATGCCTATAAATAGGCCGAGGAAGGCAACAATTTGACACACTTCAACACCATATTATACTCCATTCACATCTCAGTTTCCGCCCCATTCCAAGTGTTGGTGTCCAAGGAACGTTGCAGATCCATCCACGCAAGAGAAGAAGAAGACCTTGTCAGGGTTAAGGCTATTAACATCTCCTTCTCCCCCTTTGTATTCTCTTCTTGTAGTTGTGTGGATGGTGATGCAGAATCCTTGTTAGGTTTTGGTTAGGGATGATTTCCTTGTAAAACTCTTATGATCATTTATGGAATTTTCAAGTTTCTTAACCCGAGTTCTAATCTTCTTACAAGTAGAATGAAGTAGCTATTCATTCTCTTATCTCTAAGTCCTATTTGATGTTCACAAGACAAGAATAGGATAGATTAGGATTTTGGTAATCTTTAAACATTGTCTTCTGCACCTTAGCGGGAGCAAGACTTAAGGTTTAGGGTTAATCTCTAATTTCCCATTATTCTGTTGTATTCGCGGCATTGGCTATGCACTATGCAAGTATGAATATTGAGTTCCTTTTGTCAGAACCGAATCTGGAAGTGTTGTTTACGAAATGTACGATGCCGGATGGCATGCCGGGTATAAGTTATCCGGCACGTTCAAGGCCATGAATCTGCCGGGTAGCGAGGATCCGGCATCACATCCGGCATATGCATTTTGCGAGACCAAATCCTCTTTGAAACTTGCCACCTTTGATCATTGGTCATACGAACCTTTTGCATTGATAATCTTCCCAAATCAAAGTTATTTATTTATTTATTTATTTAGTTTAGGATCACATTTTCAATTCCCCCCTTGTTATTATAGAATAGGCTTTTGCCCGGATTAGGACTAATTTTCTATAAGTCCCTTGGGTACGATTCTCCTGGTCGTAATATATTTACACTATACTCCGACCGGGTTTTATTTTGCTACCCGTAGTAGAGTTGTAGGATTAGTTTATTATTTTATTCTTTTGTATATTTTTTATCTTACAATTTCTCTGTTAGCAAATTGGCGCCGTTGCCGGGGACTTGGAATTAGTCCAAGTCCTAAATTCGGTAAAACGCCCTATTCTTTATTCTTTGATTCTTTGATTCTTTGATTCCTTGATTCTTTAATTTATTTTCGCACTTAGTTTTGCAGACTTGAATGTGCCGTGCGGAGTGCCGGGCGTCTGTCACCCGGCAAACTCGGAGGAAGTCTGATGCCGGATACGTTTTACCCGGCATTGCATCCGGCATGTTCAAAGTCCTTCAAAATTTATTACAGTATTGAGTTCTGGGCAATTTAAAGTTGTTCTTGCTTACTCCCATTCGTTATTTCCCTCTTCTAGTAGTCCCTATATCATGATTCTTTAATTTAGATTTCGAGTTTGAACGTGCCGTGTATTTTGCCGGGTTTCCTACACACGGCATTTCGGAGGAAGTCCTATGCCGGACAGGGTTTATCCGGCATGTCACCCGGCATGTTCAAGTTCTCTCAGTATTTTTTTTTCGCAAATAGTAGGGACAGTTAGGAATGATCCCCTACAACCTCTTAATTACTCTAACATTTTCATTTTATTCTTTTAATTAAGTATGTTCGATTTTTGGTCACGCCGGGCAACATGCCGGTTGGTATAAACCCGGCAATAGTGGAGGGAGTCCACTGCCGGGTAGGATTCACCCGGCACGCTATCTGGCATAACCAAAAATGTATTTCTTCTAATATTTTCTTAGGTCTAATTACGTCATTATATTATTTCTTTTA
This sequence comes from Limonium bicolor, assembly GCA_023374045.1. Classification (NCBI taxonomy): domain Eukaryota; kingdom Viridiplantae; phylum Streptophyta; class Magnoliopsida; order Caryophyllales; family Plumbaginaceae; genus Limonium; species Limonium bicolor. Next base: position 414,870,080 of record CM041777.1, read on the forward strand.
TTAATACATAATATTATAACGTTTGGTCTTGCTCCTCATATATTTAAAAGGTGAATGCTTCTTCGGTCAACAAGTACTCCTGAAAATTTAGCCAACTTTGATCCGGAGATCGAGAGAACCCTGCTTCAAACTTTAAGGCAACAACGAACCCTACAAGAAGCAGATCCTACACCAATGGCAACACCTACCGTCCGTAACATAAACCGGCCTTCTAACCAAGGCCAGAAACCAGCAATCGACCTTCCTATCCTTCCTCAAACCGAATATGATGAATGGCAGAAACTTAAGCCATATCATCAAATTAGATGCATAAAAGAGTTAGGATTATTCGATGGTACGAATCCGGACGATGCTTTGCTCCACGTCACCAAATTTCTACAGCATACAAACAGCCTAACCTCCACAAACAATGTCCTCCAATACGCCAGACTTGCTCTCTTCCCCCATAGCCTTACGGGGAACGCCAGCAAGTGGTACCACAGTCTAACCCCCAGTACCATCACCACATGGGAGGACATGGCAACCAAATTTTATGACAAATTCATGCCCCCTAGTCGCACCCTGGAGATGATCGCCGACATTTACAACTTCAGACAACCTAGCTCGGAGAACATCTGTGAGACTTGGGACAGATTCAAAGGGTTGCTGCGCACATGTCCACACCACGGCCTCACTAAGGAACAACTATCCCAGTTGTTTTACAAAGGATTGGTCAATCAAAGCAAGACGATGATCTTATCCTCCCTTGGTGCAGATATATTAAAGAAGCCTGGAGATCAATTCCTTAGTGGGGTTGAATCTCTTTGCGAAGAGATTAGGGAATAGGCCACCGGTGGAACAAGGGGCAGTACCACTGGTCTATATCAGGTGGATGAGGGTGACTCCAAATTGGCCAAATTATTGCAAAGTCATGAGCAGTTGTTGGAGAGCAATGCTCAAACGTCCACGAAGGTTAGCGCTCTACAGAAAGTGGTGGAGCAAATAGCGATGAATCAACTTCCTCAACAGGTGAACGTGGTTAGTGCACGACCACACGCTCCAAGCCCTAACCAGCCCAACTTTCAGAATGTTGAGGAAGTCAATTATGTGAGTAACCAAGGGTATCGGCAGCCATGGCAACAGGGGAACCAACCCCCTCAACACTTTCAGAGTCAAGCCGGCTACCAGGGAGGTCCAAGACAATTCAGACCATCCCATCCTGCATCATCATCAGAGGCTGAAATGGCTGAACTTCGTGACATGATGTCAGCCCTGATGAACAAGACCCAGGATACTCAAAATGAGATCTCGACCATTCGCAAGGAGCACAAATCATTGTAGTTGCAATTACAGCAACTTCTGATGCAACCAAGACAGCAAGGTCAACTCCCGTCCCAAACGCAAACAAATCCACGGGAGCATGCAAATTCGGTCACCATTCTACCTAGGATCTCCAAAGATGCCAAATAGCCTAAAAGGCTAAGTGTAGGGTGGTTCCTCCTCACGCCTTCACTATCAACCAGGGGAGCCTTTCTTCCAATTTAATTTTTCTTCTTTAAATTTTATGTATTGTTTTTAAATTACTTTCATTATAGTTGTTTCAAGTTTCTTAAAAAAAAAAAATTTACTTATTCGTTTTCTTTCGAACACTGGGGACAGTGTTCCTGCCAAGTGTAGGGCAGGGACCCCCCTTTAAAAAATAAGTTTTTATTAATATGCATAAGTTTTGCGTTTTATTCAATGTTTTACTAAACTTTTTGCATGTTTTGATCGAGATAAGATTAGGAATGAATAAAAGCTTGTTCTCTCAAGAGGTAAGCTTTCTAATGACTTATAGATTCCTGTTTTTAACTTTTTGATTCTCTTTATTAACATGAGTACATGATCTTGCTCCTAATTCTTTCCTTTATATACTTATGGGTGTTATTCTTTTCTTTCCAAATTGTGAAAAATCTTTTGGGTGAAAATCTTAAAAAGGGTTTTTGTGCAAAAGAAAGAAGAAGAAAAGAAAAAAAAGAAAGAAAAAATCTTCTTTCAAAGGAAAAGCAATATATTCCTAGAGGTTGCATAAAGTGCCTCAAAATAAAGCAAGAAACGAGAGTTTTCCTTTATTTTTCTCCTAAATTCCCCGTTCTTCAATGCAAAAAAAAATCATGGTTGATTCAGAAACTCTTGCAAAATAGGGCTGATTCATAAAACCATTGATGAGAGTCTTGGCCACATTCAGAAACTCTTGAAAAATAGAGCTGAATGATGGAAACCGGAAAAAGGAGAGATTACAAAAATCCCTTATGCAAAATAGCCCAAAAGTTTTTGATCGATTTTGAAATTCCTTGTTTTATACCCATTAGTATGTTTTGACAAGATAAGGTAGATTAAGTGATACTTATGAATTAGAGTCATATAGTTGGAAATATTTATCTACATTTTCATTCTAGAGTTTATCTAGTTTTGTGCATAAGTAATTAGTCCGTTCTAATCTTGTTTTGCTCGAGGACTAGCAAAAGGTAAGTGTAGGGCCTTGATAAGCCGCAGACTTATCATATTTTATGCACTAGATTTAGTATTATATTTATCTAAATAAAGTTATATTTATGTTATTTATGCTTATTATGTGTTAAAATATATTATTTACAGATTTATGTTTTTATGAGTTTTATGTGCAAGGAATGATTTTCTAGGCAAAAGTTCAGTTGAAGCCGGACTCCATGACGGGTAGTTTCTGCACGGCATTACAGAACAGAAAGAAGCCTTGCCGGATGTGATGCCGGGTAAAGCTATCCGGCATGAGTGTAAAATCGCCTCGATTGACCATACGACAGCACATGTGATCCACGTGTTTTCCAACCGCTGCCGGGTGTGATGCCGGGTAATTCCTACCCGGCATAAGCACTGTTTCGCACGGACATCGACGGTTTCGACCGTTAACAGTTGGGCATTTAACACGTGTGCCGGCTATTGGGGACCCGGCACGACGCCCGGCCAAGACACAATTAATGCCTATAAATAGGCCGAGGAAGGCAGCAATTTGACACACTTCAACACCATATTATACTCCATTCACATCTCAGTTTCCTCCCCATTCCAAGTGTTGGTGTCCAAGGAACGTTGCAGATCCATCCACGCAAGAGAAGAAGAAGACCTTGTCAGGGTTAAGGCTATTAACATCTCCTTCTCCCCCTTTGTATTCTCTTCTTGTAGTTGTGTGGATGGTGATGCAGAATCCTTGTTAGGTTTTGTTAGGGATGATTTCCTTGTAAAACTCTTATGATCATTTATGGAATTTTCAAGTTTCTTAACCCGAGTTCTAATCTTCTTACAAGTAGAATGAAGTAGCTATTCATTCTCTTATCTCTAAGTCCTATTTGATGTTCACAAGACAAGAATAGGATAGATTAGGATTTTGGTAATCTTTAACATTGTCTTCTGCACCTTAGCGGGAGCAAGACTTAAGGTTTAGGGTTAATCTCTATTTCCCATTATTCTGTTGTATTCGCGGCATTGGCTATGCACTATGCAAGTATGAATATTGAGTTCCTTTTGTCAGAACCGAATCTGGAAGTGTTGTTTACGAAATGTACGATGCCGGATGGCATGCCGGGTATAAGTTATCCGGCACGTTCAAGGCCATGAATCTGCCGGGTAGCGAGGATCCGGCATCACATCCGGCATATGCATTTTGCGAGACCAAATCCTCTTTGAAACTTGCCACCTTTGATCATTGGTCATACGAACCTTTTGCATTGATAATCTTCCCAAATCAAAGTTATTTATTTATTTATTTATTTAGTTTAGGATCACATTTTCAATTCCCCCCTTGTTATTATAGAATAGGCTTTTGCCCGGATTAGGACTAATTTTCTATAAGTCCCTTGGGTACGATTCTCCTGGTCGTAATATATTTACACTATACTCCGACCGGGTTTTATTTTGCTACCCGTAGTAGAGTTGTAGGATTAGTTTATTATTTTATTCTTTTGTATATATTTTTATCTTACAATTTCTCTGTTAGCAAATTGGCGCCGTTGCCGGGGACTTGGAATTAGTCCAAGTCCTAAATTCGGTAAAACGCCCTATTCTTTATTCTTTGATTCTTTGATTCCTTGATTCTTTAATTTATTTTCGCACTTAGTTTTGCACACTTGAATGTGCCGTGCGGAGTGCCGGGCGTCTGTCACCCGGCAAACTCGGAGGAAGTCTGATGCCGGATACGTTTTACCCGGCATTGCATCCGGCATGTTCAAAGTTCTTCAAAATTTATTACAGTATTGAGTTCTGGGCAATTTAAAGTTGTTCTTGCTTACTCCCATTCGTTATTTCCCTCTTCTAGTAGTCCCTATATCATGATTCTTTAATTTAGATTTCGAGTTTGAACGTGCCGTGTATTTTGCCGGGTTTCCTACACACGGCATTTCGGAGGAAGTCCTATGCCGGACAGGGTTTATCCGGCATGTCACCCGGCATGTTCAAGTTCTCTCAGTATTTTTTTTTCGCAAATAGTAGGGACAGTTAGGAATGATCCCCTACAACCTCTTAATTACTCTAACATTTTCATTTTATTCTTTTAATTAAGTATGTTCGATTTTTGGTCACGCCGGGCAACATGCCGGTTGGTATAAACCCGGCAATAGTGGAGGGAGTCCACTGCCGGGTAGGATTCACCCGGCACGCTATCTGGCATAACCAAAAATGTATTTCTTCTAATATTTTCTTAGGTCTAATTACGTCATTATATTATTTCTTTTATTAATACATAATATTATAACGTTTGGTCTTGCTCCTCATATATTTAAAAGGTGAATGCTTCTTCGGTCAACAAGTACTCCTGAAAATTTAGCCAACTTTGATCCGGAGATCGAGAGAACCCTGCTTCAAACTTTAAGGCAACAACGAACCCTACAAGAAGCAGATCCTACACCAATGGCAACACCTACCGTCCGTAACATAAACCGGCCTTCTAACCAAGGCCAGAAACCAGCAATCGACCTTCCTATCCTTCCTCAAACCGAATATGATGAATGGCAGAAACTTAAGCCATATCATCAAATTAGATGCATAAAAGAGTTAGGATTATTCGATGGTACGAATCCGGACGATGCTTTGCTCCACGTCACCAAATTTCTACAGCATACAAACAGCCTAACCTCCACAAACAATGTCCTCCAATACGCCAGACTTGCTCTCTTCCCCCATAGCCTTACGGGGAACGCCAGCAAGTGGTACCACAGTCTAACCCCCAGTACCATCACCACATGGGAGGACATGGCACCAAATTTTATGACAAATTCATGCCCCCTAGTCGCACCCTGGAGATGATCGCCGACATTTACAACTTCAGACAACCTAGCTCGGAGAACATCTGTGAGACTTGGGACAGATTCAAAGGGTTGCTGCGCACATGTCCACACCACGGCCTCACCAAGGAACAACTATCCCAGTTGTTTTACAAAGGATTGGTCAATCAAAGCAAGACGATGATCTTATCCTCCCTTGGTGCAGATATATTAAAGAAGCTTGGAGATCAATTCCTTAGTGGGGTTGAATCTCTTTGCGAAGAGATTAGGGAATAGGCCACCGGTGGAACAAGGGGCAGTACCACTGGTCTATATCAGGTGGATGAGGGTGACTCCAAATTGGCCAAATTATTGCAAAGTCATGAGCAGTTGTTGGAGAGCAATGCTCAAACGTCCACGAAGGTTAGCGCTCTACAGAAAGTGGTGGAGCAAATAGCGATGAATCAACTTCCTCAACAGGTGAACGTGGTTAGTGCACGACCACACGCTCCAAGCCCTAACCAGCCCAACTTTGAGAATGTTGAGGAAGTCAATTATGTGAGTAACCAAGGGTATCGGCAGCCATGGCAACAGGGGAACCAACCCCCTCAACACTTTCAGAGTCAAGCCGGCTACCAGGGAGGTCCAAGACAATTCAGACCATCCCATCCTGCATCATCATCAGAGGCTGAAATGGCTGAACTTCGTGACATGATGTCAGCCCTGATGAACAAGACCCAGGATACTCAAAATGAGATCTCGACCATTCGCAAAGAGCACAAATCATTGTAGTTGCAATTACAGCAACTTCTGATGCAACCAAGACAGCAAGGTCAACTCCCGTCCCAAACGCAAACAAATCCACGGGAGCATGCAAATTCGGTCACCATTCTACCTAGGATCTCCAAAGATGCCAAATAGCCTAAAAGGCTAAGTGTAGGGTGGTTCCTCCTCACGCCTTCACTATCAACCAGGGGAGCCTTTCTTCCAATTTAATTTTTCTTCTTTAAATTTTATGTATTGTTTTTAAATTACTTTCATTATAGTTGTTTCAAGTTTCTTAAAAAAAAAAAAAATTACTTATTCGTTTTCTTTCGAACACTGGGGACAGTGTTCCTGCCAAGTGTAGGGCAGGGACCCCCCTTTAAAAAATAAGTTTTTATTAATATGCATAAGTTTTGCGTTTTATTCAATGTTTTACTAAACTTTTTGCATGTTTTTGATCGAGATAAGATTAGGAATGAATAAAAGCTTGTTCTCTCAAGAGGTAAGCTTTCTAATGACTTATAGATTCCTGTTTTTAACTTTTTGATTCTCTTTATTAACATGAGTACATGATCTTGCTCCTAATTCTTTCCTTTATATACTTATGGGTGTTATTCTTTTCTTTCCAAATTGTGAAAAATCTTTTGGGTGAAAATCTTAAAAAGGGTTTTTGTGCAAAAGAAAGAAGAAGAAAAAGAAAAAAAGAAAGAAAAAATCTTCTTTCAAAGGAAAAGCAATATATTCCTAGAGGTTGCATAAAGTGCCTCAAAATAAAAGCAAGAAACGAGAGTTTTTCCTTTTATTTTTCTCCTAAATTCCCCGTTCTTCAATGCAAAAAAAAAATCATGGTTGATTCAGAAACTCTTGCAAAATAGGGCTGATTCATAAAACCATTGATGAGAGTCTTGGCCACATTCAGAAACTCTTGAAAAATAGAGCTGAATGATGGAAACCGGAAAAAGGAGAGATTACAAAAATCCCTTATGCAAAATAGCCCAAAAGTTTTGATCGAGTGAAATTCCTTGTTTTATACCCATTAGTATGTTTTGACAAGATAAGGTAGATTAAGTGATACTTATGAATTAGAGTCATATAGTTGGAAATATTTATACATTTTCATTCTAGAGTTATCTAGTTGTGCATAAGTAATTAGTCCGTTCTAATTGTTTGCTCGAGGACTAGCAAAAGGTAAGTGTAGGGCCTTGATAAGCCGCAGACTTATCATATTTTATGCACTAGATTTAGTATTATATTTATCTAAATAAAGTTATATTTATGTTATTTATGCTTATTATGTGTTAAAAATATATTTGTACAGATTTATGTTTTTATGAGTTTTATGTGCAAGGAATGATTTTCTAGGCAAAAGTTCAGTTGAAGCCGGACTCCATGACGGGTAGTTTCTGCACGGCATTACAGAACAGAAAGAAGCCTTGCCGGATGTGATGCCGGGTAAACGCTATCCGGCATGAGTGTAAAATCGCCTCGATTGACCATACGACAGCACATGTGATCCACGTGTTTTCCAACCGCTGCCGGGTGTGATGCCGGGTAATTCCTACCCGGCATAAGCACTGTTTCGCACGGACATCGACGGTTTCGACCGTTAACAGTTGGGAGCATTTAACACGTGTGCCGGCTATTGGGGACCCGGCACGACGCCCGGCCAAGACACAATTAATGCCTATAAATAGGCCGAGGAAGGCAGCAATTTGACACACTTCAACACCATATTATACTCCATTCACATCTCAGTTTCCTCCCCATTCCAAGTGTTGGTGTCCAAGGAACGTTGCAGATCCATCCACGCAAGAGAAGAAGAAGACCTTGTCAGGGTTAAGGCTATTAACATCTCCTTCTCCCCCTTTGTATTCTCTTCTTGTAGTTGTGTGGATGGTGATGCAGAATCCTTGTTAGGTTTTTGTTAGGGATGATTTCCTTGTAAAACTCTTATGATCATTTATGGAATTTTCAAGTTTCTTAACCCGAGTTCTAATCTTCTTACAAGTAGAATGAAGTAGCTATTCATTCTCTTATCTCTAAGTCCTATTTGATGTTCACAAGACAAGAATAGGATAGATTAGGATTTTGGTAATCTTTAAACATTGTCTTCTGCACCTTAGCGGGAGCAAGACTTAAGGTTTAGGGTTAATCTCTAATTTCCCATTATTCTGTTGTATTCGCGGCATTGGCTATGCACTATGCAAGTATGAATATTGAGTTCCTTTGTCAGAACGAATCTGGAAGTGTTGTTTACGAAATGTACGATGCCGGATGGCATGCCGGGTATAAGTTATCCGGCACGTTCAAGGCCATGAATCTGCCGGGTAGCGAGGATCCGGCATCACATCCGGCATATGCATTTTGCGAGACCAAATCCTCTTTGAAACTTGCCACCTTTGATCATTGGTCATACGAACCTTTTGCATTGATAATCTTCCCAAATCAAAGTTATTTATTTATTTATTTATTTAGTTTAGGATCACATTTTCAATTCCCCCCTTGTTATTATAGAATAGGCTTTTGCCCGGATTAGGACTAATTTTCTATAAGTCCCTTGGGTACGATTCTCCTGGTCGTAATATATTTACACTATACTCCGACCGGGTTTTATTTTGCTACCCGTAGTAGAGTTGTAGGATTAGTTTATTATTTTATTCTTTTGTATATATTTTTATCTTACAATTTCTCTGTTAGCAAATTGGCGCCGTTGCCGGGGACTTGGAATTAGTCCAAGTCCTAAATTCGGTAAAACGCCCTATTCTTTATTCTTTGATTCTTTGATTCTTTGATTCCTTGATTCTTTAATTTATTTTCGCACTTAGTTTTGCACACTTGAATGTGCCGTGCGGAGTGCCGGGCGTCTGTCACCCGGCAAACTCGGAGGAAGTCTGATGCCGGATACGTTTTACCCGGCATTGCATCTCCCATGTTCAAAGTTCTTCAAAATTTATTACAGTATTGAGTTCTGGGCAATTTAAAGTTGTTCTTGCTTACTCCCATTCGTTATTTCCCTCTTCTAGTAGTCCCTATATCATGATTCTTTAATTTAGATTTCGAGTTTGAACGTGCCGTGTATTTTGCCGGGTTTCCTACACACGGCATTTCGGAGGAAGTCCTATGCCGGACAGGGTTTATCCGGCATGTCACCCGGCATGTTCAAGTTCTCTCAGTATTTTTTTTTTCGCAAATAGTAGGGACAGTTAGGAATGATCCCCTACAACCTCTTAATTACTCTAACATTTTCATTTTATTCTTTTAATTAAGTATGTTCGATTTTTGGTCACGCCGGGCAACATGCCGGTTGGTATAAACCCGGCAATAGTGGAGGGAGTCCACTGCCGGGTAGGATTCACCCGGCACGCTATCTGGCATAACCAAAAATGTATTTCTTCTAATATTTTCTTAGGTCTAATTACGTCATTATATTATTTCTTTTATTAATACATAATATTATAACGTTTGGTCTTGCTCCTCATATATTTAAAAGGTGAATGCTTCTTCGGTCAACAAGTACTCCTGAAAATTTAGCCAACTTTGATCCGGAGATCGAGAGAACCCTGCTTCAAACTTTAAGGCAACAACGAACCCTACAAGAAGCAGATCCTACACCAATGGCAACACCTACCGTCCGTAACATAAACCGGCCTTCTAACCAAGGCCAGAAACCAGCAATCGACCTTCCTATCCTTCCTCAAACCGAATATGATGAATGGCAGAAACTTAAGCCATATCATCAAATTAGATGCATAAAAGAGTTAGGATTATTCGATGGTACGAATCCGGACGATGCTTTGCTCCACGTCACCAAATTTCTACAGCATACAAACAGCCTAACCTCCACAAACAATGTCCTCCAATACGCCAGACTTGCTCTCTTCCCCCATAGCCTTACGGGGAACGCCAGCAAGTGGTACCACAGTCTAACCCCCAGTACCATCACCACATGGGAGGACATGGCAACCAAATTTTATGACAAATTCATGCCCCCTAGTCGCACCCTGGAGATGATCGCCGACATTTACAACTTCAGACAACCTAGCTCGGAGAACATCTGTGAGACTTGGGACAGATTCAAAGGGTTGCTGCGCACATGTCCACACCACGGCCTCACCAAGGAACAACTATCCCAGTTGTTTTACAAAGGATTGGTCAATCAAAGCAAGACAATGATCTTATCCTCCCTTGGTGCAGATATATTAAAGAAGCTTGGAGATCAATTCCTTAGTGGGGTTGAATCTCTTTGCGAAGAGATTAGGGAATAGGCCACCGGTGGAACAAGGGGCAGTACCACTGGTCTATATCAGGTGGATGAGGGTGACTCCAAATTGGCCAAATTATTGCAAAGTCATGAGCAGTTGTTGGAGAGCAATGCTCAAACGTCCACGAAGGTTAGCGCTCTACAGAAAGTGGTGGAGCAAATAGCGATGAATCAACTTCCTCAACAGGTGAACGTGGTTAGTGCACGACCACACGCTCCAAGCCCTAACCAGCCCAACTTTCAGAATGTTGAGGAAGTCAATTATGTGAGTAACCAAGGGTATCGGCAGCCATGGCAACAGGGGAACCAACCCCCTCAACACTTTCAGAGTCAAGCCGGCTACCAGGGAGGTCCAAGACAATTCAGACCATCCCATCCTGCATCATCATCAGAGGCTGAAATGGCTGAACTTCGTGACATGATGTCAGCCCTGATGAACAAGACCCAGGATACTCAAAATGAGATCTCGACCATTCGCAAGGAGCACAAATCATTGTAGTTGCAATTACAGCAACTTCTGATGCAACCAAGACAGCAAGGTCAACTCCCGTCCCAAACGCAAACAAATCCACGGGAGCATGCAAATTCGGTCACCATTCTACCTAGGATCTCCAAAGATGCCAAATAGCCTAAAAGGCTAAGTGTAGGGTGGTTCCTCCTCACGCCTTCACTATCAACCAGGGGAGCCTTTCTTCCAATTTAATTTTTCTTCTTTAAATTTTATGTATTGTTTTTAAATTACTTTCATTATAGTTGTTTCAAGTTTCTTAAAAAAAAAAAATTTACTTATTCGTTTTCTTTCGAACACTGGGACAGTGTTCCTGCCAAGTGTAGGGCAGGGACCCCACTTTAAAAAATAAGTTTTTATTAATATGCATAAGTTTTGCGTTTTATTCAATGTTTTACTAAACTTTTTGCATGTTTTTGATCGAGATAAGATTAGGAATGAATAAAAGCTTGTTCTCTCAAGAGGTAAGCTTTCTAATGACTTATAGATTCCTGTTTTTAACTTTTTGATTCTCTTTATTAACATGAGTACATGATCTTGCTCCTAATTCTTTCCTTTATATACTTATGGGTGTTATTCTTTTCTTTCCAAATTGTGAAAAATCTTTTGGGTGAAAATCTTAAAAAGGGTTTTTGTGCAAAAGAAAGAAGAAGAAAAAAAAAAGAAAGAAAAAATCTTCTTTCAAAGGAAAAGCAATATATTCCTAGAGGTTGCATAAAGTGCCTCAAATAAAAGCAAGAAACGAGAGTTTTTCCTTTTATTTTTCTCCTAAATTCCCCGTTCTTCAATGCAAAAAAAAAATCATGGTTGATTCAGAAACTCTTGCAAAATAGGGCTGATTCATAAAACCATTGATGAGAGTCTTGGCCACATTTAGAAACTCTTGAAAAATAGAGCTGAATGATGGAAACCGGAAAAAGGAGAGATTACAAAAATCCCTTATGCAAAATAGCCCAAAAGTTTTTGATCGAGTTGAAATTCCTTGTTTTATACCCATTAGTATGTTTTGACAAGATAAGGTAGATTAAGTGATACTTATGAATTAGAGTCATATAGTTGGAAATATTTATCTACATTTTCATTCTAGAGTTTATCTAGTTTTGTGCATAAGTAATTAGTCCGTTCTAATCTTGTTTTGCTCGAGGACTAGCAAAAGGTAAGTGTAGGGCCTTGATAAGCCGCAGACTTATCATATTTTATGCACTAGATTTAGTATTATATTTATCTAAATAAAGTTATATTTATGTTATTTATGCTTATTATGTGTTAAATATATTATTTGTACAGATTTATGTTTTTATGAGTTTTATGTGCAAGGAATGATTTTCTAGGCAAAAGTTCAGTTGAAGCCGGACTCCATGCCGGGTAGTTTCTGCACGGCATTACATAACAGAAAGAAGCCTTGCCGGATGTGATGCCGGGTAAACGCTATCCGGCATGAGTGTAAAATCGCCTCGATTGACCATACGACAGCACATGTGATCCACGTGTTTTCCAACCGCTGCCGGGTGTGATGCCGGGTAATTCCTACCCGGCATAAGCACTGTTTCGCACGGACATCGACGGTTTCGACCGTTAACAGTTGGGCGCATTTAACACGTGTGCCGACTATTGGGGACCCGGCACGACGCCCGGCCAAGACACAATTAATGCCTATAAATAGGCCGAGGAAGGCAGCAATTTGACACACTTCAACACCATATTATACTCCATTCACATCTCAGTTTCCTCCCCATTCCAAGTGTTGGTGTCCAAGGAACGTTGCAGATCCATCCACGCAAGAGAAGAAGACCTTGTCAGGGTTAAGGCTATTAACATCTCCTTCTCCCCCTTTGTATTCTCTTCTTGTAGTTGTGTGGATGGTGATGCAGAATCCTTGTTAGGTTTTGTTAGGGATGATTTCCTTGTAAAACTCTTATGATCATTTATGGAATTTTCAAGTTTCTTAACCCGAGTTCTAATCTTCTTACAAGTAGAATGAAGTAGCTATTCATTCTCTTATCTCTAAGTCCTATTTGATGTTCACAAGACAAGAATAGGATAGATTAGGATTTTGGTAATCTTTAACATTGTCTTCTGCACCTTAGCGGGAGCAAGACTTAAGGTTTAGGGTTAATCTCTATTTCCCATTATTCTGTTGTATTCGCGGCATTGGCTATGCACTGCAAGTATGAATATTGAGTTCCTTTTGTCAGAACCGAATCTGGAAGTGTTGTTTACGAAATGTACGATGCCGGATGGCATGCCGGGTATAAGTTATCCGGCACGTTCAAGGCCATGAATCTGCCGGGTAGCGAGGATCCGGCATCACATCCGGCATATGCATTTTGCGAGACCAAATCCTCTTTGAACTTGCCACCTTTGATCATTGGTCATACGAACCTTTTGCATTGATAATCTTCCCAAATCAAAGTTATTTATTTATTTATTTATTTAGTTTAGGATCACATTTTCAATTCCCCCCTTGTTATTATAGAATAGGCTTTTGCCCGGATTAGGACTAATTTTCTATAAGTCCCTTGGGTACGATTCTCCTGGTCGTAATATATTTACACTATACTCCGACCGGGTTTTATTTTGCTACCCGTAGTAGAGTTGTAGGATTAGTTATTTTTATTTTTTTTTATATTTTTATCTTACAATTTCTCTGTTAGCAAATTGGCGCCGTTGCCGGGGACTTGGAATTAGTCCAAGTCCTAAATTCGGTAAAACGCCCTTTATTCTTTATTCTTTGATTCTTTGATTCCTTGATTCTTTAATTTATTTTCGCACTTAGTTTTGCACACTTGAATGTGCCGTGCGGAGTGCCGGGCGTCTGTCACCCGGCAAACTCGGAGGAAGTCTGATGCCGGATACGTTTTACCCGGCATTGCATCCGGCATGTTCAAAGTTCTTCAAAATTTATTACAGTATTGAGTTCTGGGCAATTTAAAGTTGTTCTCTTACTCCCATTCGTTATTTCCCTCTTCTAGTAGTCCCTATATCATGATTCTTTAATTTAGATTTCGAGTTTGAACGTGCCGTGTATTTTGCCGGGTTTCCTACACACGGCATTTCGGAGGAAGTCCTATGCCGGACAGGGTTTATCCGGCATGTCACCCGGCATGTTCAAGTTCTCTCAGTATTTTTTTTCGCAAATAGTAGGGACAGTTAGGAATGATCCCCTACAACCTCTTAATTACTCTAACATTTTCATTTTATTCTTTTAATTAAGTATGTTCGATTTTTGGTCACGCCGGGCAACATGCCGGTTGGTATAAACCCGGCAATAGTGGAGGGAGTCCACTGCCGGGTAGGATTCACCCGGCACGCTCTGGCATAACCAAAAATGTTTTCTTCTAATATTTTCTTAGGTCTAATTACGTCATTATTTATTTCTTTTATTAATACATAATATTATAACGTTTGGTCTTGCTCCTCATATATTTAAAAGTGAATGCTTCTTCGGTCAACAAGTACTCCTGAAAATTTAGCCAACTTTGATCCGGAGATCGAGAGAACCCTGCTTCAAACTTTAAGGCAACAACGAACCCTACAAGAAGCAGATCCTACACCAATGGCAACACCTACCGTCCGTAACATAAACCGGCCTTCTAACCAAGGCCAGAAACCAGCAATCGACCTTCCTATCCTTCCTCAAACCGAATATGATGGCAGAAACTTAAGCCATATCATCAAATTAGATGCATAAAAGAGTTAGGATTATTCGATGGTACGAATCCGGACGATGCTTTGCTCCACGTCACCAAATTTCTACAGCATACAAACAGCCTAACCTCCACAAACAATGTCCTCCAATACGCCAGACTTGCTCTCTTCCCCCATAGCCTTACGGGGAACGCCAGCAAGTGGTACCACAGTCTAACCCCCAGTACCATCACCACATGGGAGGACATGGCAACCAAATTTTATGACAAATTCATGCCCCCTAGTCGCACCCTGGAGATGATCGCCGACATTTACAACTTCAGACAACCTAGCTCGGAGAACATCTGTGAGACTTGGGACAGATTCAAAGGGTTGCTGCGCACATGTCCACACCACGGCCTCACCAAGGAACAACTATCCCAGTTGTTTTACAAAGGATTGGTCAATCAAAGCAAGACTGATCTTATCCTCCCTTGGTGCAGATATATTAAAGAAGCTGGAGATCAATTCCTTAGTGGGGTTGAATCTCTTTGCGAAGAGATTAGGGAATAGGCCACCGGTGGAACAGGGGCAGTACCACTGGTTATATCAGGTGGAGAGGGACTCCAAATTGGCCAAATTATTGCAAAGTCATGAGCAGTTGTTGGAGAGCAATGCTCAAACGTCCACGAAGGTTAGCGCTCTACAGAAAGTGGTGGAGCAAATAGCGATGAATCAACTTCCTCAACAGGTGAACGTGGTTAGTGCACGACCACACGCTCCAAGCCCTAACCAGCCCAACTTTCAGAATGTTGAGGAAGTCAATTATGTGAGTAACCAAGGGTATCGGCAGCCATGGCAACAGGGGAACCAACCCCCTCAACACTTTCAGAGTCAAGCCGGCTACCAGGGAGGTCCAAGACAATTCAGACCATCCCATCCTGCATCATCATCAGAGGCTGAAATGGCTGAACTTCGTGACATGATGTCAGCCCTGATGAACAAGACCCAGGATACTCAAAATGAGATCTCGACCATTCGCAAGGAGCACAAATTGTAGTTGCAATTACAGCAACTTCTGATCGCAACCAAGACAGCAAGGTCAACTCCCGTCCCAAACGCAAACAAATCCACGGGAGCATGCAATTCGGTCACCATTCTACCTAGGATCTCCAAAGATGCCAAATAGCCTAAAAGGCTAAGTGTAGGGTTCCTCCTCACGCCTTCACTATCAACCAGGGGAGCCTTTCTTCCAATTTAATTTTTCTTCTTTAAATTTTATGTATTGTTTTTAAATTACTTTCATTATAGTTGTTTCAAGTTTCTTAAAAAAAAAAAATTTACTTATTCGTTTTCTTTCGAACACTGGGGACAGTGTTCCTGCCAAGTGTAGGGCAGGGACCCCCCTTTAAAAAATAAGTTTTTATTAATATGCATAAGTTTTGCGTTTTATCAATGTTTTACTAAACTTTTTGCATGTTTTTGATCGAGATAAGATTAGGAATGAATAAAAGCTTGTTCTCTCAAGAGGTAAGCTTTCTAATGACTTATAGATTCCTGTTTTTAACTTTTTGATTCTCTTTATTAACATGAGTACATGATCTTGCTCCTAATTCTTTCCTTTATGTACTTATGGGTGTTATTCTTTTCTTTCCAAATTGTGAAAAATCTTTTGGGTGAAAATCTTAAAAAGGGTTTTTGTGCAAAAGAAAGAAGAAGAAAAAGAAAAAAAGAAAGAAAAATCTTCTTTCAAAGGAAAAGCAATATATTCCTAGAGGTTGCATAAAGTGCCTCAAATAAAAGCAAGAAACGAGAGTTTTTCCTTTTATTTTTCTCCTAAATTCCCCGTTCTTCAATGCAAAAAAAAAATCATGGTTGATTCAGAAACTCTTGCAAAATAGGGCTGATTCATAAAACCATTGATGAGAGTCTTGGCCACATTCAGAAACTCTTGAAAAATAGAGCTGAATGATGGAAACCGGAAAAAGGAGAGATTACAAAAATCCCTTATGCAAAATAGCCCAAAAGTTTTTGATCGATTTTGAAATTCCTTGTTTTATACCCATTAGTATGTTTTGACAAGATAAGGTAGATTAAGTGATACTTATGAATTAGAGTCATATAGTTGGAAATATTTATCTACATTTTCATTCTAGAGTTTATCTGTTTTGTGCATAAGTAATTAGTCCGTTCTAATCTTGTTTTGCTCGAGGACTAGCAAAAGGTAAGTGTAGGGCCTTGATAAGCCGCAGACTTATCATATTTTATGCACTAGATTTAGTATTATATTTATCTAAATAAAGTTATATTTATGTTATTTATGCTTATTATTTGTTAAAGTATAATATTTGTACAGATTTATGTTTTTATGAGTTTTATGTGCAAGGAATGATTTTCTAGGCAAAAGTTCAGTTGAAGCCGGACTCCATGACGGGTAGTTTCTGCACGGCATTACAGAACAGAAAGAAGCCTTGCCGGATGTGATGCCGGGTAAACGCTATCCGGCATGAGTGTAAAATCGCCTCGATTGACCATACGACAGCACATGTGATCCACGTGTTTTCCAACCGCTGCCGGGTGTGATGCCGGGTAATTCCTACCCGGCATAAGCACTGTTTCGCACGGACATCGACGGTTTCGACCGTTAACAGTTGGGCATTTAACACGTGTGCCGGCTATTGGGGACCCGGCACGACGCCCGGCCAAGACACAATTAATGCCTATAAATAGGCCGAGGAAGGCAGCAATTTGACACACTTCAACACCATATTATACTCCATTCACATCTCAGTTTCTCCCCATTCCAAGTGTTGGTGTCCAAGGAACGTTGCAGATCCATCCACGCAAGAGAAGAAGAAGACCTTGTCAGGGTTAAGGCTATTAACATCTCCTTCTCCCCCTTTGTATTCTCTTCTTGTAGTTGTGTGGATGGTGATGCAGAATCCTTGTTAGGTTTTTGGTTAGGGATGATTTCCTTGTAAAACTCTTATGATCATTTATGGAATTTTCAAGTTTCTTAACCCGAGTTCTAATCTTCTTACAAGTAGAATGAAGTAGCTATTCATTCTCTTATCTCTAAGTCCTATTTGATGTTCACAAGACAAGAATAGGATAGATTAGGATTTTGGTAATCTTTAAATTTGTCTTCTGCACCTTAGCGGGAGCAAGACTTAAGGTTTAGGGTTAATCTCTATTTCCCATTATTCTGTTGTATTCGCGGCATTGGCTATGCACTATGCAAGTATGAATATTGAGTTCCTTTTGTCAGAACCGAATCTGGAAGTGTTGTTTACGAAATGTACGATGCCGGATGGCATGCCGGGTATAAGTTATCCGGCACGTTCAAGGCCATGAATCTGCCGGGTAGCGAGGATCCGGCATCACATCCGGCATATGCATTTTGCGAGACCAATCCTCTTTGAACTTGCCACCTTTGATCATTGGTCATACGAACCTTTTGCATTGATAATCTTCCCAAATCAAAGTTATTTATTTATTTATTTATTTAGTTTAGGATCACATTTTCAATTCCCCCCTTGTTATTATAGAATAGGCTTTTGCCCGGATTAGGACTAATTTTCTATAAGTCCCTTGGGTACGATTCTCCTGGTCGTAATATATTTACACTATACTCCGACCGGGTTTTATTTTGCTACCCGTAGTAGAGTTGTAGGATTAGTTTATTATTTTATTCTTTTGTATATATTTTTATCTTACAATTTTTCTGTTAGCAGTCACAAGTTCACAAGTATAGTCATTGTTTCTTCTAGGTTTTATAACACCTTCCCAATATAAACTCTACACTAAACTTCATCATATACCTAAATCCCAACCCTTAAACAACAAGACATCTTAAGGTAAGTATTTTACCTTGTTCTCTCACAAGCTTCACAAGCTTTTCTCCTTAGACTTCTCTTACCAAATCTCGGTCACCATATAGTTCTCCTTGCCAATGTTCTAAACAATGTCCAATAACTCTAATGAGCACTAAACAACACACTTACCTTAAGGAATAAAACCTAGGTTAAAATGTGTTTTAAGGTTTTGAATTGATTGATTTACCTTAGTTCCTCAAGACAAGCTTGGATATGAAGCAAGAAGGACCTCCTCTCTCCTTTGAAGAGTAGAAACAAGCTAGAACAAGGCATTCAAATGGAGTCCCATGAGTACTAATTTTCAGACATGTGAAGAAAATGGTGGAAACCTAGATTTTTCTTACTTTCTTTACCTTAAGAGAATGGAGAAGCCAATGGAGTCTCCAAACTTGAATTTCCTCCTCCAATGGTGGTTTGGCTTGGCTCCAAAATGAAGCTCTTGAAGTTTTGAAAAGATAGGAAGAAGGAGCTTGAGCTAACTAAGAAGAATATGTATTTTGTTTTGGATTTGGAGCTAAAATGAGCAAGATGTGGGCAAGGCTAGATGGAGCTAGCATGGAGTTGTTCTTCATGTTAATGGTGAAGGGAGAGAGCTTGAAGAAACCGTGGGAAACAAGAAGAAATGAGGAGATGAAGAGAGATGTAAGTAAAATGTGATATTTATGTTAAAAGGTAAATAGTACTTTTTGCTTTATAAGTCTTATTTGCTTTCTTAATTGCTTAATAACTCATGAAGGTGGTGACTCACCTCCTAAGAAACTGGCCCCCTTTTAATAATGAGGGTACTTAAGTCTTTGTTGACCAAATGTCTCACTTATATAGACTTATGTTATAAACTAGCTTAATTAATTCACTATTCACCAAAACAAGGCACATTGTTGTGAAATTTTTGATTTCCCATTGATATAGACTTCCAAATGTGATACTATATAGTACACATGTTAATTAAAGAGTAATGATGGACATTTAGCCATTCAAAACTCATTTACCAAACAATTTTTCAAAAACGTGCTTTAAGACTCCTTAAAGCACATTTTGTGTTTTAACTTGTTTTCAAGCTTGGTTTTCTTTGGTAATTGATTTAAAATGACCATTAGGATGTTACTAAGGTCTTAGAACAATGTTTGGGTACTCTCCCATGTCTCTCCAAGTTTAGAGCACGTTTTTGCTAAAACTGCTCTTTTGGTGTTTCCTTATACTTTCTTTGATTATAAATGTTTCTTAATGTTTCTAAGGCATTATTTAGCCTCCTTATCTCTTAGTTTATCATTTAAACACCATATCTAAGTTTGGGGTATTTCAATCTACCCCCCTTAAAAGAATGTTGTCCTCAAAGTTCACATATGTACTTAATCATTCCCGGTACTCAATTCCCTTAATCTTAACACCACCTCTTATTTTCACATTCACACATCTCAAGACTCAAAGGTCAATCTCAAATACAATACATAAGTATTATACATAACTCAAACTTACACCAAGTGTAGCAACTTACACAAATTCACATCTTAAACAACCAAACAAACGACAAACATGATCGTTTCCTAACTCAAAAGCGAGGAAGCTCTACCCCCCTTAAAAAGGGGTACGCCCCGTACCCTATACAGACGATCTAGTCAGTAAATAAAGAAGGGTACTTCGCCCTCATCTTATCCTCTAATTCCCACGTGGCCTCTTCGACATCCTGGTTAGACCAGAGAACCTTCACCAGTCGCACTGACTTGTGGCGAGTGTCCCTAGTCTTGCTGTCCAAGATTCTCTGAGGAGTCTCCACGGATCTCATATTTGGTTCTAAAGTCAACCTCTCAGGTTCTAACACATGGGAGGGGTGGTGCATGTATTTCTTTAGCTGTGAAACATGAAAAACATCATGCACTTTACCCAGCTCAGCAGGTAAATTCAACCTGTAAGCAACCGGGCCCACCCGCTCCGTAATCTCATAAGGACCAACAAATTTCGGGCTTAATTTGCCCTTCTGCCCAAACCTGAATACACCCTTCATCGGTGAAACTCGCAGAAATACCTGGTCGCCCACTGCGAACTCCAGGTCCCGTCGTCGAACATCAGCATACGACTTCTGCCTATCTTGAGCAGCTTTCATGTTCTCCCTGATTTGCTGAACTTCAGCCTTAACTTGATCTAAGTACTCTGGTCCTATAATGACCGACTCACTCGACTTATCCCAGCAGAGCGGTGTACGACATGGTCTACCGTACAACGCTTGAAAAGGTGCCATCTTGATCGAAGCGTGATAGCTGTTGTTGTATGAAAACTCGATCAGATGCAATCTGTCAATCCAACTGCCCTGGAAGTCTAAGGCACATGCTCTCAGCATGTCCTCGAGTGTCTAAATAGTATGCTCAGTCTGACCATCTGTCTGAGGATGGAACGCGGTACTCAACTTGAGTTTTGTACCCAACGCTTCTCTGGTAGCTCTCCAGTACCTCGAAAGGAATCTGGTATCTCTATCTGACACTATGGTCTTTGGTATGCCGTGATGTCTCATGATTTCTTTCTCAAATAACTCATCTAATTTGGTCACCTTCCAAGTATCCTTCATCGGTATGAATCAGGCTACTTTGGTAAGGCGATCCACCACCACCCATATCATGTTGAGACCTCCCCTAGCAGGTGGAAGCCCAACTACGAATTCCATGGAGATATCATGGAACTTCCACTCCGGAACTGGCATCGACTGTACCATTCCGCCCGGTCGTCGGTGCTCGAATTTCACCTTTTGGCATGTGAGACACCTCAAGACGAACACGGTAACATCTGTCTTCATCCCCGACCACCAGAAGTATCTCTTCATGTCTTTATACATTTTAGAGGCTCCCTGATGGATGGAAACTGAAGAACAGTGTGATTCTCTAAGTATACGGTCTTTCAGATCCGTGTTGCCTCGTGGTATGCTTAATCGGCCCTTAAGTCTGATCAGATCATCATCATGTAGTCTGAAGTCGTATTTCTGACTCTCAAAGGTACCATCTGTCAGCTTCTGTCTGACCTCTCTCATGTACTCATCTGTCCTCTGAGCCTCTCGCACCTCATTAACCAAGCTGGAGAAAGAAACTAGCGAATGGAGTGAGTGTGCTCGACGGCTCAGGGCATCTGCTACAACATTGGCCTTCCCTTCTTTGTATTGGAGGTCAATGTCATAGTCTTTCAGAAACTCTAACCATCTCCTCTGTCGAAGATTTAACTCCTTCTGAGTGAATATGTATTTCAAACTCTTGTGATCGGTGTAGATCGTGACACTAACCCCATATAAGTAGTGGCGCCATATCTTCAAAGCGAAGACTACAGCTCCCAGCTCTAAATCATGTGTGGGGTAGTTCTCCTCATGTTTCTTCAACTGGCGTGAGGCATATGCCACCACCTTGCCATGTTGCATGAGCACGCAACCCAGCCCTCTGCCGGATGCATCACAATAAACCTCAAAGCCCTCTGTACCGTCTGGAATGGTCAGAACCGGTGCAGTGGTCAGTGAGTCCTTCAAGCGCTGAAATGATCTCTCACAGTCAACTGTCCACAAGAATGGTGCGTCCTTCTTCATCAGACTGGTCATCGGTTTCGCGACCTTGCTGAAATCTCTAACAAACCTCCTGTAGTAACCTCCAGACCGAGACCGAGAAAGCTCTGGATGTCGGTAACAGTCTTCGGCCTTGGCCAGGTACGTACGGCATCAACCTTTGCTGGATCCACTGCGATCCCAGCATCTGAGATGACATGACCTAGGAAAGAGACCTGGTCAAGCCAAAACTCACATTTGGAGAACTTAGCATATAGCTGGTTCTCCCTCAGTATCTCCAATACCCTCCTCACATGTTCCTCATGTTCAACCTTAGACTTCGAGTATATCAAAATGTCATCAATAAAACCACAACCGACTTGTCCAGCTGCTCCCGTAACAAGCGGTTCATCAGATCCATAAATTTCGCCGGTGCGTTCGACAAACCGAACGGCATCACAGTAAACTCATAGTGGCCGTATCGTGTCCGGAATGCCGTCTTCTCAATGTCTCCCTCCTTAATGGCTATCTGATGATACCCCGATCTGAGATCAATCTTGGAAAACACAGATGCTCCCTTCAACTGATCGAACAGATCGTCAATGCGGGGTAGTGGGTACTTATTCTTCACTGTTACTGCATTCAGCTCTCTGTAGTCGATACAGAGGCGGAGGCTACCATCCTTCTTCTTCATGAAGAGGATTGGCGCTCCCCATGGTGACACACTTGGTCGAATGAATCCTTCATCTAACAAATCTTTCAATTGTTCCTTTAACTCAGTCATTTCTGCCAGAGCCATACGGTATGGTGCTTTGGCTATCGGTCCGGTACCAGGTAGCAGCTCAATGGTGAACTCTACCTCCCGAGTGGGTGGCATGCCGGGCAGTTCCCGTGGAAATAAGTCGGGCAACTCCGACACTACCGGTAAGTCGGGGTCGAACTCAGGGTCTCTCTCTATGTCCTGTACATAGCAGAGGTATACTTCTTCCTTTCTCCTTAATTCTCTATGCATTGCCATGGCGGTGATGATCTTAGTCGAAGGCTCTCTGGGTCTCTGGCGGTATGATATTGTTACCCCAGATGGACTCCTGAGCAGCAATCTATGCTCGGCGCAGAGGATACGTCCCTTGTGCTGCTCCAACCAGTTCATCCCGAAGATAACATCAAATCCTAGCTTACTGAACTCAATGAAACTGACTGGGAAGTCTTCTCCCTTAATTCTGATAATGGCTCCTCGGTAGTAACGAGTGCAACGAACCTTCTCCTTAGACGGGAGCGTAACCGTGAAGTCGGGTAGCTCATCAGCGTCTAGCCCCAACCTGCTCGCAAATGATGCCGAGACAAAGGTATGCGAGGCCCCTGAGTCGAAGAGAACTGATGCCTCAATCCCATTAATCGGAAAGGTGCCGGTGAGGATAGTACCGCTGGCGTCGGCCTGTGCCTCTGTAAGTATGCTTAGTGCACCTTCCGTACCGAGTCCATAACCTAATTGTGTTCACAAGCTTTATGAGTATTGATGGTATAACAAGAGTCGTAACAATTTATACGAACAACACTATTATTTTATTCATGACCATCCTGTTTACAACATGTGCTTCAATCTTACATCTCATTCCTCATCTCATTCTAACATTACATGGCTAATATTGTCTAAAGGTTAGGTTTAATCTTCCTGGTCTCATATGCGTCGCATTGACTACTGCTGATGGTGCTGTATTCAGCTTGATTCTCTTAATCCCATGGTATAACATCCTTGATTCTCCTCCCAAAATTAATACATCACCTGACTTAAGTACTATCTTATCTGCATGGTCCGCACGCTTCTGCTCGCCGTATAAAAATTCTGCATCATCTCCAATGGACCAAGACACTACGGGTATCCCTCTTTCGAGAGACTCCGTTGTCTCGTCCTTATCCTGGTGTAGTCCCAGTTTCCCGTCCTTCTCGTAGAAGTTTACAATGCAAATGTCGGCTTGGATGTCTGGAATCGGTTCAGCCTCCAACTGTTGAGCGATTTCCACGACTTGTGTAATAACTGGATGGAACTCTTCGGGTATTCCCGGTGGTGAGACTCCATCTTGCTCCCTCATGGTTTGGTAATTCTGGCATACGGATTCCAATCCTTGCCCAAGCTCATCATCTTTAATTTCATCCTTGCTCCCCTGGGTACTCCGGTGTGTAAAACCTCCCGGTCCCATTCCTAGTTGATTGCATCTCCTGATGGCTATTTGTGCTTCGGGTGTCAGGTACTCCCTTAATAAAATCATACCTGGGCGGAAACCTGACATTGTTCGGTTGGAAAGTATACGGTTTCGATGTCGGTGTGCTCCGGGTTAGGTGTAGACGGTATTGGGGTAGCAAATGTTAATCTCCCTAAGGGGGTAGTAGGTTACATCTTACTTAAGTTCTATCTCACCTTATTCTTACTTAAACTCATTTATTCACCAAACATGCATGATAATGCGGTAAGCAGGTAGTTTTATTACTAAATGGTTATAGTGGTACCTGGCCTCGATGGGCTCAGGCTCATCACCCGGTCCACCATGTGTAACGTGGGTCCCGACTTCTGGGTCACCCGTGGGTTCTTGTCTGCCCGGCTGCTGCACCTTCCTCTGACCGTCAGATCCAGCTCCCTGATCGTCTTGCCCTTGCCCCTGGTATCGGGCCTATAGGCTCTGCTAGCAGGTTCCGGTAGCACTCATATCCGGTGTCCATACACTCCATAGAAGTTGCACTCCACTTTATTTCCCTTTACAGTCGAGCACGGGGTGGTCCTTGTGACACACCTAATAAATGAAGCGTCGCTGGTAGCCACCACGGCTCCCTTATCAGTCTCGGATCCTGATGATTCATAATGTCAATTTCATATTCAAATGGTTACTAATTTGTTTCTTAACTCATTAATATCAATTCCTTACCCTTTGGCCTTAGAGCGCAGGGGTTGCTTGTAGCTGCAATAGGCATATGTCAACTTCAATGGCTCTTCGAAGCCTTCTCCTTTTCCTCCCTCCCTTGGGGTTCTGATTTTTGGGCCTGAGGCTGGTACTTTTTTGTTTCTTGACCCTCCTTGCCCTTGACTTTCTGAGCTCTTACCAGCACTCTTCCTCTTTGATTTCT
This sequence comes from Limonium bicolor, assembly GCA_023374045.1. Lineage (NCBI taxonomy): Eukaryota > Viridiplantae > Streptophyta > Magnoliopsida > Caryophyllales > Plumbaginaceae > Limonium > Limonium bicolor. Next base: position 414,894,996 of record CM041777.1, read on the forward strand.
CCTCGTCCCTCAGCTGGACGGTTATCTCAACCTTAGCAGCGGGTGTGATAGCACTCATGCTTTTCCATAGTATTAGTCAAACTTATTTCTCATAATCGAAAATCTTACTCATTACTTACTCAAATCTCAATCATTCTTTACCTGCAAGGTAGTGTAACTCGTCGGCCCATGCCGTAGCGGAGTCGATGGCTAAGCCCGCCATAGAAGCGGTCCACCAAGATCTGGTCAGAATAGCCAAGACCTGGTAGAAGACGGCGAGACAAGGCAGTGAACTCTGAGTAATACTAATCCACTGTCATCTTGGTCCGTTCTGCTAAGAGCATCAAGAACTGCAAGCGCTTCTTCGTCTGGACATGGGCGGGGTGTACTTTGCTCGTAGCAAGGCGGTGTATGCTCCCAGCCGAACTCTGGATTGGCCACATGCTCGGCCTCACCAGATTCCACAATCGCATGAGCCCACCTTCAGATAGAAAGCAGCTAGGCGAACATTGATCCCAGCAGGGACATCAAGGGTCCGAAGGCGGTCTCCAGCTCAAAAGATATACGCCTCAAGCTTGGTGGGATCGGTCTCCCCTTGAAATGAGCGGGTCGAAGGTCTTGCAAGATCTTCACACAGTTTGGGTTCCCTAGGTTGTGGGGGGGAGGTGGTGCACCCGCAACAGGTGATAGCCCATATGCCCTAATGCGGCAGCTACGATCTCTGCGATCGTTGCCCCTCAGGTTATCTGAAGTATCCTCACCCTGGCCGCGACAGCGGTTACCCCTTCCCTAGGACGTCCTGCCATCTGAACAAGTATCTCACATTAGTTGTATTCACCACGTCTCGGTTAGCAAATTATAACGTACGTAGACGATAAAGACGATCCAAATTATTAGTGTCATGACTGTAATCACTCTAACTTCTCACACCCTTAAACCATCACGTATTCTTAACTTATATCCTAACTCGGTGGTTACTTATGTCGGTATTTCTTGATCAGAGCGTAACTACGCTCTGATCCACTTTTTGTAACACCCCATCCAAAGCCAATCGTGGTTATCGCAAAACTGAACATATAATCGAATACGTCGCAGCGGAACTCAAAAAACCTGGACTTGCACGGTCTGATCGTTAGAGATTTAACGGCTTAACATTTATAATACTTATCCAAAATACTTATCCAACTCAAAACATCTCCACCACAAAATACCACGACCAAACGAGTACAGTATCTTAAACTAATCTCGACCTTACATCAGTTTATATAAACAGTGGGTGAACAGGGCAACCCGAACTCAAAATAAACATCCCACCCTTAAGTCTAACCGCTCCTACTCTCGTAGTGCGTCCTCATGGGTCTCTTACCTGCAAGTGTAAAAATAGCCCCCGAAGGGGGTCAGCACGAATGCTGGTACACCCTCTCATGGCCCCCAAGCTAACGGGGCTACGACGACTAATTGTCGATAGCATGGAAATTGATTACATACACAAGCATAATATGAAGTGCAATAACAATAACCACAGATGAACATATATAGTTCACAAACAATGAACGACTCATGCGTTCCCTTATCAAGTGGGTTAGTAACCCCCTCCTTAGTCCTCATTTTCTCAACCTCAGTTCCTTACCTTACCTTAATCTTAATCTTAATCTCAGTATACAAACCTTTACTGGAAGGGATTGGTTGTAGCTTAATTCGAACCTGGGATTTAGGTGATCCCACCGCACCATCTTAATGCCACCTACTCTGGACGGGAGTCCAACGTAGCTGAGCCGGCAACCGGCCCTAGGCTACAAGTCCGAAGACAAGTCCTTAAGCGGAGGGCGGATCTGATTCAGATACCGTCCCCCTTTTTCCTTAGCATGCATGACCGGAGATCGGTCCCGGGTTTCCTCACTCAAGTTCCAGTTAGTAGAAATCTTAATCACCATGTGCTAGCTAAGCCTTAACGGGCATTAACCAACAACCACCAAACTTAAATCTTATTCTTAACTCAGTAAGTACTAAACTTGGTTAGTAACAATCTCAAGTCTCGCGGGTTAGTGTAAAGATAACACAAACACAACGAGAACAAATATATCCGGTTGCATGCTTTATCTTGTTTTAGTCATATCAATTAAACAGATAGCACACAAGCCGAGGGACACCTCGTTAGCAAGCAGGTCACAAGAAGGATTGTACCGTTCACCGTCGATCGTTGTTTGATTAATCTTCTTCGGGGTCCCAATTCACAAACCTAAAAATTCATTCATTTTTAGGTCATTAGTTATTTGCATCTTGCTTAACTCACTTAGTCTCATAAGATTCCCATTCAATAACCTCTCAAGTCTTTGCCACTTAGCTTACAAGCTTAACTTTAAACATTAATATTTATACTTAACTTAACTTAACTTAAGCCCTTAAGTTCTTAGGGTCACAATCTTTATCACCCTACCAAAGGTATACCTTATCACCATTTATCATTCTTAGAATTCAAAATTTCTTTTTTTTTAAGTGTTAAGGGCCGTCCGACCCACCGTCCGACCCACCCTCTGGGTCGGACCATTCCAGTAACTTTCGGGTTTGGAAAACCCTACATGTCCGACCCACGTCCGACCCAACCAACTAGGTCGGACCATTCCAGAAACTTTCCGTCTTCTAAAACCTCCCATGTCCGACCCACGTCCGACCCAGTTCCAGAAACTTATTTGCCCTCTAAAACTCACCCGTCCGACCCATGTCCGACCCAAGACCTCTGGGTCGGACCATTCCAGAACCTTTCCCTGGCATTAAACAGAGGCCGTCCGACCCAAACTTGGGTCGGACGCCACCAAAACATGCCCAAACTTTGCCAAATCTTCACTAAAACCTCTCCTCAAGCCATCCAATGTGTTCTAACATCATTTAGACCATTAAACCCACCTTAGAGCATCCTCCAAACTCATTAAATCATTCACCAAGATTCACCTTAATCATTATACATTTTTCCTTGTAATAATGCTAACACTTGTAATGCTTTCCTCTAGGTTTCTAGGTGGTGGTTCATACCTAATGTAACCACTATGCCAAATGTTTTCCACACCACTATAACATCATCTCCCAAGCATCTTTCACTATCTAAAACTCTCTCATTCATTTACTTAATGTTCCTTCACAACTTAAACTTCCATCCATCAACACATTGTTTCATTCCTAGTTGTTTATCAACATTTGTCTATGTCCTAAATACTCAAATACATTCTCTTGATTTCTAAATCCCTTCATAGTGATACCTAAGTCATTATAACTCATTAATCACCTTAAACTCAACCCTTTTTCATCGAGACAACCTCTAAAACTTCCTAGTACTTCCTTAGTCATGAAATCTCCTTAGAATATCTTAAACACTTAAGCTCTCCTTTAAATTTTTGCCATGGGTTCTCTAGTACATAGTACATCCTAACACTCGGTTTTTCTCCATCAAACAACCAATACCACTCAAATTCTCCTCACAACACCTTAACACACAATTTACACCAAAACTACACCACATCATCTTATAGTGCATAAACTTAAATGCTTGGCACTTAGGCCCTTAAATGACAATAATCTTAACCACTGATTTTCCTCATATATTTGCCTTCAACCTGCGAATACACACAACAAGGCTCCCATTGAAATAAAATGCTTCTTTTATTTCACCTTGATATTCTTAAACTATCTCTTTTTCTCATTTGCTCCTTAGTCACAAGTTCACAAGTATAGTCATTGTTTATTCTAGGTTTTATAACACCTTCCCAATATAAACTCTACACTAAACTTCATCATATACCTAAATCCCAAACCCTTAAACAACAAGACATCTTAAGGTAAGTATTTTACCTTGTTCTCTCACAAGCTTCACAAGCTTTTCTCCTTAGACTTCTCTTACCAAATCTCGGTCACCAATATAGTTCTCCTTGCCAATGTTCTAAACAATGTCCAATAACTCTAATGAGCACTAAACAACACACTTACCTTAAGGAATAAAACCTAGGTTAAAATGTGTTTTAAGGTTTTGAATTGATTGCTTTACCTTAGTTCCTCAAGACAAGCTTGGATATGAAGCAAGAAGGACCTCCTCTCTCCTTTGAAGAGTAGAAACAAGCTAGAACAAGGCATTCAAATGGAGTCCCATGAGTACTAATTTTCGGACATGTGAAGAAAATGGTGGAAACCTAGATTTTCTTACACTTTCTTTACCTTAAGAGAATGGAGAAGCCAATGGAGTCTCCAAACTTGAATTTCCTCCTCCAATGGTGGTTTGGCTTGGCACCAAAATGAAGCTCTTGAAGTTTTGAAAAGATAGGAAGAAGGAGCTTGAGCTAACTAAGAAGAATATGTATTTTGTTTTGGATTTGGAGCTAAAATGAGCAAGATGTGGGCAAGGCTAGATGGAGCTAGCATGGAGTTGTTCTTCACGTTAATGGAGAAGGGAGAGAGCTTGAAGAAACCGTGGGAAACAAGAAGAAATGAGGAGATGAGGAGAGAGGTAAGTAAAATGTGATATTTATGTTAAAAGGTAAATAGTACTTTTTGCTTTATAAGTCTTATTTGCTTTCTTAATTGCTTAATAACTCATGAAGGTGGTGACTCACCTCCTAAGAAACCGGCCCCCTTTTAATAATGAGGGTACTTAAGTCTTTGTTGACCAAATGTCTCACTTATATAGACTTATGTTATAAACTAGCTTAATTAATTCACTATTCACCAAAACAAGGCACATTGTTGTGAAATTTTTGATTTCCCATTGATATAGACTTCCAAATGTGATACTATATAGTACACATGTTAATTAAAGAGTAATGATGGACATTTAGCCATTCAAAACTCATTTACCAGACAATTTTTCAAAAACGTGCTTTAAGACTCCTTAAAGCACATTTTGTGTTTTAACTTGTTTTCAAGCTTGGTTTTCTTTGGTAATTGATTTAAAATGACCATTAGGATGTTACTAAGGTCTTAGAACAATGTTTGGGTACTCTCCCATGTCTCTCCAAGTTTAGAGCACGTTTTTGCTAAAACTGCTCTTTTGGTGTTTCCTTATACTTTCTTTGATTATAAATGTTTCTTAATGTTTCTAAGGCATTATTTAGCCTCCTTATCTCTTAGTTTATCATTTAAACACCATATCTAAGTTTGGGGTATTTCAATTATTTTCTCTATTTTGTTTTTTCCATTCCTGCTTTGTTATTTATTGTTTTGCTAACGTTTGACGGTTTTCTTTTTATTTTTGTTTGTTTCAGTGTACGCACTATCTTTATTAATTAATATCTTCTTTCCTTTTAAATGTTGCAATAAATCTTTCCTTCTCCTAAATTGAGCACTTGCATAACGCAAGTGTGAGGAACGTTTCCCCCGACAAAAGCTTAAGTGTGAGGCAGGGTTACTTCCTCAAATCCAAGGATATAAGGGGAGTTGTTTGTTTTAATTTTTGCAAAATTTAAATTATGTTAAGTTCGTTTTACTTCTCTTATTTGCTTTATCTCTATTTTATATATAACCGCTATCCTCCATGAGTATGACACATTTTGAAACATCTTCTTTCTTAGAAAATTTTAAACTGAACAATTGAGGACATTGTTCCTCATAAGTGTGAGGAAGTAGAGACCTTTCCTGAAAATGTGTCAGCTGATAATACATATAGACATTAGATTTACGGGTGAAAATATTTTGTAGAGAAATCATACATGGTAAGCAAATTTAAGATTAGTTTTGCTCATAATTGTTAGCTTTCATGGTTTCATTATAAAAATTATTTTGTGTGCAAGCTAATTATTGAGTCGAACTGGTTTAACTCGGTACTTTGGAAATAAAAGGAATGTTTGGAATGGAAGAATAAGACAAGGTACTCCTATGATCTAATATTTTTGTTTAAACTGAAACGGGCCTCTTTCATTCAGTTATTAAGTCCTTGGGGTGCTTCATCACCCATTTACCTAAGATCATTTGATCTGGGATAAAAGACCCAAGACTGCTACATGAATGGAGAGAAAAGTCTGTAGGGTTTAAAATAAATTTGCAAACAGTGCTATTAAAAGTTTGTTAAGAAAAAAAAAGAGCTTAAGGTTATTTAGATCATGAGTATGTGGTGTTGAAAGGTACTGCGGAATAAGGCAATACTTCACACCCCTTGTCATTTTGGGTATTTAAGGAAAGAAATAGTGGAAAGATCCCGAGTTAATCTGTGTTCATTCTTGATGATTTAACTTCTCCAATTTTTGGTTTGAAGAGCTTGTTTCTACTAAAATGAAAGGAACATACAGTTATGAGCAAAGGTTAATCTTAGGATTGTTATTATGTTTAATTCCCTTCTACGTTTGTTTTTACCCAAAGATTTATTTCTATGGAATTCCTCAGGAGCTTAATTCTGTATTTTGCTTGAGGACAAGAAAAGGCTAACTGTGAGGAAGTTTGATAAGTGCAAAACATATAGACTTTTAGGGTTCAAATACCTTATGAATAGCAATATCTGAAGCACATGTTTCCCACTTATTATGCGTTTTTTCCTAAGATTTATGTTTTGATTTGACTAATGCATTTTATATGTTCAATGTTGGAAAAATCCATGTAATTAAGTAGATTTACTCATGAGGATTCCAACACAACAAACGGGGATCAAATCGGAGCTAAAACGAACATTTTAGAGGCAATTGAACTTTGGTCCGGATCAGCTGGTCCGGACCAACACATGCCAGCGCACCCGAGAAGAAGATCGACATGTCCGGACCAGTATGGTCCGGACAGTGGTCCGGACACGGATATTCTGCCAGCGTACAGGGGCATGTCGATGGGTGTGAATTGGTAAAATAATATTTACCAATTCACACCGACACCCCCTTCATTTCTACCCCATTTTCACTATAAATAAACCTATAACCCCCCATTAAATCATATCTCATTCCACCCCAAACTTATGCCATTTTTCCTCCACAAAAATATCATAAAACTCTCCAAAAAATATTACATCTCATTCACATATTATCCACATAAATTCCATACAAACACTTCATCCCATAAAAACATTTCATTTCCATACCGTTGTTCTGTCCAACCTCTGTCCAAATATTAGCAGTCAAGATAGTGGAGCTGAATTAATTATCTTTCCCAGATGATTTCTTTTACTTATTATTCTGTCTTTTTAATTATGTTGGGCTAAGAGGATTTACTCCGGGTGAAGGTGTAATTATAGTTTGTTTAATTATGTAATCTATATTTTTACCGGTTTAAATAAATACAGTTTGTTACGATTAAAGTTTATCTCTCGCCTTTTTAATAAATTTCATGAATTTATTAAAATGCTTTACAAAGTCTATTTTGATCAGATCAGAGATGAATAGACAGGTTAATTAATCGCCAAATCTGTGGAAAACTTATTTTGATAAAATAAGTTAGTAATTTCAGATGCAAAATATAATTCCTCGCACTTAATCGGTTTACATGTGTTTTGCTCAAATCTAGATTAGATTGAGCATTTTCTGGTAAACGAGTCTTTCAAGTCTAGGATTTAGTCTTTAAAGATAATAACAGGAATTTTTGCCAAACTATTATAATTAACCGGTAGAGATAGCATAATTAATCAGATTATATAAACCTGAACCTGGAGTCCCGTTTAATTTATCTTCCACTCAGTTAATTTAATCTGTTGTTTTACTTTACAAAAACGAGTCAATTATCCCCCCCCCCCTTTTGTGACAAGCTTAGGTACTATATTATTTCGCTATAAGTCGCACGGTTTGACCCCGGCCGCTTCTGTCTTCTATACTACTGCGACCGGGTTTTGTTTGCAGCCCGAATGATATTTGAGTTATTAATTTCTTTCTCAATTGTTTAAAATACACCAGTTCCAACCTCTCTCATTTTCCGTTCTGCAAAATGGCGCAGTTGCCGGGGACTTGATTTATTCTAGAAGCCCCGGATAATTCACCTTATATTATAATATTCTATTTATACTATTATGTTGTTGTTTATTTTATTTCTATTATTTTTGTCATTTAATATTCCAGCAATTTAAATTCTGTCATCTAATTTCTAACATTTAAATTCTGTCATCTAATTTCTAACATTTAAATTCTGTCATCTAATTTCTAACATTTAAATTCTGTCATCTAATTTCTAACATTTAAATTTCTGTCATTTAAATTATGTCATTTAATATCTGTAATTTAATTTCTGTCATTTAAATTACAGTTCTTTATTTTCTGTCATTTAAATTACTGTCATTTATTTCCAGTAATTTATTTATCATCATTTCAATTCCAGTAATTTATTTATCGTCATTTAAATTCCTGTCATTTAAATTCCTGTTATTTATTTTGTCCCTTACTTTTTATTTTATTCTATAATTTCCATTTTCTATTTACTACTTAATTATTTTCTTATAGTTATTTTTCAGTTGTTTAATTTATTTTGTTATTTATTAGCTTTTCTTTTTTATTCTTAATTAATTTATTTGTTTTAGTTTATTTTGTTAAAAAAAAATGGCAATGGTTTTGGTTGTCAATTATTATTATTTTTTTTTTAATAGTTCATTTTGTTCTTAGTTTTTATTATTTCTAACTAATAATGGCAAGTGAGAGCAATTCATATGGGAATCCTTTTATTCCCAAGATATATATGCCCGTATTATCGGGGACCTCACGAGTTCAATTTTTGTCCCAAAGTTGAAGAAATGTGGCGGAATCGAATCCAACAACAAATTGAAGAGGAGTTCGATCGAGAATCATGATACTCACAGGACATATATTGCTGCGTATATGGGGGAGATCATGATTTTGAGGATTGTCTCATATTCCAAGAAACTCTGGTTAAAGGATCAACAACCAGACTACCTGGAGAGAATCGCTCAACAAAAGCAACAACCAAAGAGCGAAACAGTTCATGAGGTAGAACACCCCACTACGGATGAATTGCTATCACCTCCCGCCAAGATATCCAAACAAAACGCCACTATCACCTTCGAAGAATCAATTTTCTCTGAAGATGATATCGATCAGCGTTCTTTCTATGAGCCTCACTTACAGAAGGAGGATGTCTTCATCCTCCAATTTGAGAGAGAGCAACAGTCAACACCTGGTCTTCTGTTTGAGACCCGTTACCAACAATATCTCCAAAAAAACCAGGTTTTATGGAGTAATTATTTTCTTAATTTAATTGTTGAGGTAATGTTTTGTTTTGATCTAGGTGGTTCGATCCTGATCGTTAGCTATTTCATTTTCCCGTTAACGTCATTGTCAACTTTCATCTTTGATCCGGGAAAATGAAGTGCGTACGTCTAGCTAAGGACGTTAAAAAAGAGCAGCTAACTGGGAGGCAACCCAGTATTTATCAGGTATTTTTAATATAAGTATTTTTAATTTTATTGTGTTTTTAATTTTTATGAATTTATTCTACCATATTCTCTTTAGTTAGTTTATTTAATTATAAAAATAATATATTATATATAATTGGCCTGTCCGAACCCGCCGGTTCGGACGCTGGTCCGGACGGCCCGATTTCCGGATCTTAAAGAGACCGTCCGAATCATCTGCGAGAATAATTCCCAAATCCAAACCGACGCACGCGAACAGCAAATCGCCTCTATCTTCATTTGGCTCTAAAATCTTCATTTCTCCACCAAATTGAGCAAGGTTGGTACCGAAATCTTCGTTTTTCAATTCTCAACGTTTCTATAGCAAGAAATCTACAAACCATCAACCACACAAGGAGAAATCTATGGCTGAATTTTCGAACCCTAGGAGGACGAATTCGAATTTTTTGAGCTCATTCTTGCGTTTTTGACATGAATTTCTTCTTCTACAGTCATCCTGTACTCCCACAAGGTAAATTTTACACTTATCATACTCAAACTTGGTGTTTTTGATTGAATTCCAAATTTAGGTGTGATAGTTACGAAAATAATATGAGTATATTTGGATTTTTGGAGTCTATAATGCCTTGTGGTTATAAGTTATTGGTTTTATGATTGTATGATGCTATGAGTGGATTTATTTGCTAACGGTATTGCATTACCTTGATTAATGATTGAATTAAATTGTGGAGAATTGAAGATTCTTAGGGGAGATTCCGTCGAAATTTCGGTAGAATTTGTGTTATTTGTTTTCTTATGTTTGAATTTCATATTATCTTTCTATTTATTTTCTTTTGTTTGAATTTCATATTATTTTTTCTACTTGCTTTCTTTTGTTTGAATTTCATATTATTTTTTTCTACTTGCTTTCTTTGTTGCTAATATGTATTAAGCAGGATGTTTAAGAAAATAACTGGACGTTCAAAGAAGAGTAGGACCACTGCTACTAGTTCGAGTCAGGCACCACCACCAGAGTTTATATCTACACAGGCAGCAGAATGGTTCAACCTGGAGTGCGAAATTGATCCTGAACGATCAGTGGCACCGGACCTGCAGCGCCAACTTGGGTTACCCCAGCTTCTAGGGGCGCATGGATGGGCAAAACTACTAGACATAGGTGGTTTCTTCTACCCACGTGAGTTACGGGTTTTCTATGCGAATTCCCGTATCCAAGAGGGAAACATCCACTCCAGGGTCCAAGAGAGGGACATCATTGTTCGGGCAGAGGACATCGCCACATATTTAGGGATTCCTTACCCTGCTCCTATGAGTGAGGATGATGATCAGATGCAGCTATTTAATGATTTTCTGAATGCTGCAGATCGTCATTACAGTGACCTTTACAGTCAGGCACCGCGCAGACGAAGAGGAGATGACCAGACTAAGCAGGTCATCCCTGCTAATCTTCTACAGGACCCTCGCGAGAGAGTCTTGTTCGCGCTTCTGGTGGCCAATGTCACGCCACGCCGCTCTTCTGACCTCAACCAGACCGACTGCTATTTTCTCCAAGCAGTCATGAACCCCTCTTTTGTTGGAGCTGCTGCACTCACATATCTACCCAACGTTTTACATCAGCATCTGGGCTACATCATCGAGCATAAGGACCGTCACAGGCTGGGATTCCCTGTTATGATCTGCCACTTCCTCTAGCAGCAGGGAGTCAACTTAGCTGAGGAGGGTCGTTCCACTTCTAGGACACCCATTGACATGCGCAGCATGAAGAGGATGCGATTTGAATATGATGGAAATGAGTGGGTTAAGCAGGCGGGTCCGCGTACTCAGAAGCGATAGAGAGATGTGGGAGAGGGACCATCAGAGCCAGTCCCTGATTCCACTACAGCAGAGGAGCATCAGTATGCTGCATTCCCAACACCCAGGAGCGGGTATGTGACATGGGATGAGTTCGAGCAGAGACAACAGCAGATGGAGCAGTCCTTCCAGGCTGAGATTGAGCGCAGACAGCAGCAGATGGAGCAGTCATTCCAAGCTGAGATCACCCAGCTTCGGGAGCAGGCACAACGATCTCAGGATAATTATGAGGCTCTGCTCCATGACTTCCAGCAGTGGCAGGCTTACTACCCACCACCGGAGTGATTCGATGACAATTATTTTCTCTATTTTGTTTTTTCCATTCCTGCTTTGTTATTTATTGTTTTGCTAACGTTTGACGGTTTTCTTTTTATTTTGTTTGTTTCAGTGTACGCACTATCTTTATTATTTAATATCTTCTTTCCTTTTAAATGTTGCAATAAATCTTTCCTTCTCCAAAGTTGAGCACTTGCATAACGCAAGTGTGAGGAACGTTTCCCCCGACAAAAGCTTAAGTGTGAGGAAGGGTTACTTCCTCAAATCCAAGGATACAAGGGGAGTTGTTTGTTTTAATTTTTGCAAAATTTAAATTATGTTAAGTTCGTTTTACTTCTCTTATTTGCTTTATCTCTATTTTTATACATAACCGCTATCCTCCATGAGTATGACACATTTTGAAACATCTTCTTTCTTAGAAAATTTTAAACTGAACAATTGAGGACATTGTTCCTCATAAGTGTGAGGAAGTAGAGACCTTTCCCTGAAAATGTGTCAGCTGATGTAATACATATAGACATTAGATTTACGGGTGAAAATATTTTGTAGAGAAATCATACATGGTAAGCAACTTTAAGATTAGTTTTGCTCATAATTGTTAGCTTTCATGGTTTCATTATAAAAATTATTTTGTGTGCAAGCTAATTATTGAGTCAGAACTGGTTTAACTCGGTACCTTTGGAAATAAAAGGAAAGTTTGGAATGGAAGAATAAGACAAGGTACTCCTATGATCTAATATTTTTGTTTAAACTGAAACGGGTCTCTTTCATTCAGTTATTAAGTCCTTGGGGTGCTTCATCACCCATTTACCTAAGATCATTTGATCTGGGATAAAAGACCCAAAACTGCTACATGAATGGAGAGAAAAGTCTGTAGGGTTTAAAATAAATTTGCAAACAGTGCTATTAAAAGTTTGTTAAGAAAAAAAAGAGCTTAAGGTTATTTAGATCATGAGTATGTGGTGTTGAAAGGTACTGCGGAATAAGGCAATACTTCACACCCCTTGTCATTTTTGGGTATTTAAGGAAAGAAATGGTGGAAAGATCCCGAGTTAATCTGTGTTCATTCTTGATGATTTAACTTCTCCAAATTTTTGGTTTGAAGAGCTTGTTTCTACTAAAAGAAAGGAACATACAGTTTTGAGCAAAGGTTAATCTTAGGATTGTTATTATGTTTAATTCCCTTCTACGTTTGTTTTTACCCAAAGATTTATTTCTATGGAATTCCTCAGGAGCTTAATTATGTATTTTGCTTGAGGACAAGAAAAAGCTAAGTGTGAGGAAGTTTGATAAGTGCAAAACATATAGACTTTTAGGGTTCAAATACCTTATGAATTGCAATATCTGAAGCACATGTTTCCCACTTATTATGCGTTTTTTTCCTAAGATTTATGTTTTGATATGACTAATGCATTTTATATGTTCAATGTAGGAAAAATCCATGTAATTAAGTAGATTTACTCATGAGGATTCCAACACAACAAACGGGGATCGAATCGGAGCTAAAACGAACATTTTAGAGGCAATTGAACTTTGGTCCGGATCAGCTGGTCCGGACCAACACATGCCAGCGCACCCGAGAAGAAGATCGACATGTCCGGACCAGTATGGTCCGGACAGTGGTCCGGACACGCATATTCTGCCAGCGTACAGGGGCATGTCGATGGGTGTGAATTCGTAAAATAATATTTACCAATTCACACCGACACCCCCTTCATTTCTACCCCATTTTCACTATAAATAAACCTATAACCCCCCATTAAATCATATCTCATTCCACCCCAAACTTATGCCATTTTTCCTCCACAAAAATATCATAAAACTCTCCAAAAAATCATACATCTCATTCACATATTATCCACATAAATTCCATACAAACACTTCATCCCATAAAAACATTTCATTTCCATACCGTTGTTCTGTCCAACCTCTGTCCAAATATTAGCAGTCAAGATAGCGGAGCTGAATAATTATCTTTCCCAGATGATTTCTTTTACTTCTTATTCTGTCTTTTTAATTATGTTGGGCTAAGAGGATTTACTCCGGGTGAAGGTGTAATTATAGTTTGTTTAAGTATGTAATCTATATTTTACCGGTTTAAATAAATACAGTTTGTTACGATTAAAGTTTATCTCTCGCCTTTTTAATAAATTTCATGAATTTATTAAAATGCTTTACAAAGTCTATTTTGATCAGATCAGAGATGAATAGAAGGTTAATTAATCACCAAATCTGTGGGAAACTTATTTTAATAAAAAAGTTAGTAATTTCATATGCAAAATATAATTCCTCGCACTTAATCTGTTTACATGTGTTTTGCTCAAATCTAGATTAGATTGAGCATTTTCTAGTAAACGAGTCTTTCAAGTCTAGGATTTAGTCTTTAAAGATAATAACAGGAATTTTTGCCAAACTATTATAATTAACCGGTAGAGATAGCATAATTAATCAGATTATATAAACTGAACCCGGAGTCCCGTTTAATTTATCTTCCACTCAGTTAATTTAATCTGTTGTTTTACTTTACAAAAACGAGTCAATTATCCCCCTTTTTGTGACAAGCTTAGGTACTATATTATTTCGCTATAAGTCCCACGGTTTGACCCCGGCCGCTTCTGTCTTCTATACTACTGCGACCGGGTTTTGTTTGCAGCCCGAAGGATATTTTAGTTATTAATTTCTTTCTCAATTGTTTAAAATACACCAGTTCCAACCTCTCTCATTTTCCTTTCTGCAATGGGGTAAGTATGGGAGTAGTATTTATTTACGTATTGTATGAACTAGGTATTAATAAGAATGTATGAAACATTATCATAGGATCGTGTGTGAACCGAGAATGTGAGGTGACATGGTAAAAGTGGAACCAAGGTGTAGGGTATGATTTTCTCATGCCCTGTATGCTAACCGTGCTACGTTGATTTGTGTGTTTGTGTGCTGGTTTAATCAAGACTTAGGCATGAAATTGATCCATTGCTTGACTGTGTATGTCTTGTTGTGTAATGTATGAACTAACATACTTGAATGAAGGTGAGGTCTAACTTAGTGTATAGACCGACTCATAGTTGAGTAACGATTGGCTAGAGACTCGTAGATCGGGTCGTCTCAGAAAATGATAAAAACGTGCAAACACACAAACTATCGATTAAAGAAGAATGACAACGTACATATGACTCACTAGAATGTAAGGAAGTTGTACGGGTTGAGTAAACACCCGATAACGGTTAGAAAACCAAACTGAAACAATCCACGAAATAAATAAATGTGGATGGGTAAATGAACCTCCATCTAGAGGATTGAAGATAGTTCAAAGATGTGAACTTGTGAGAAAAGTAAAAGAGACCTAAGGGACCATTTAACTCCCATAAGATACGGTCGACCTCCTATACGAGGATTCGACCCGGTATGAGAAAATAACCGAAAGTATAAGTATACGGAAGTTTAGGGCAACCCTTAAACTTAAGAATACCCAAACTTAAGAAAATTTCCATTGTCATTAGAAACATCGAGAGTGTTGCTTCTAGGCAAATGTACATAATTACATTATAACTCCGAGATAGGAGTGTGTGGAAATGTGAGAAGTCCGAGAGTAGTCGGACTTATATGAAAGAGGTAGGAACTAAGAGAGAGTTATAGGGGCTAGTTAAACCTTCCCACCATGCTACACCCAGAGTAGGGTCGAAACCGGGGAAGTAAGACTATGCTCGAAAGCCATGTGTTTTGGCTTAAGAAATGATCGAGAGTAAACGTTGTGAAGTACGTAGGAGACCTGTAGTGTCTCGAGAACTACTAGAACCTGAGTATAAGTAACCCAAGAGAGTGGGTGAGATAAAGAATAAGTAACCTAAGAGTGTGGGTGAGGTATTGAATAAGGAACTAAGGCCGAGTGTGGCCTAAGAATAAGTTATTATGAACTAACAACCTTGTTATGTTAGTTGGGGATAGTATCCCATGATTGATTGTTGAATCAATATGTAGTGTGCTTACATAAAGAATTACTATATACGTGTTGATCGAATTAAAATGAATTCCATGCTCTCGACAAAAGTAGTCGGTGTACCCCGATTTGGACTCGGGGTATGCGAATTTCATATGTAGCCATGTGCTGAGCCCCTAGGGGCATCGTTTTTATTTGCAGGTACACCGGAGACGGTAACGTTCGAGCGTAGGACGGGGATAGTGCTTAGCATGGGTAGTTAGATTTTAATTACATATGTATTTGATTGAGGTGTAAGACTGAAAGTGTTATCGGCATCCATATGTTGTAGACTCGGTATAGTAAAGGACTGAATGGAGAGTTGTATTGTACGAGACTCGGTTAGAAGTGGATAAGTATTGTATTGTATGGAGTACTCGGTCATTCCGGTCTATCAGACCGATGCTATAATTGAGACATGCCTGGTTAGCCATGTGGGTGGCTAACGGCATTGTATCACCCTCCGTTGTATTTAGAGTTCCGCTACGAGATTTATGGTAAATTGTGTTAGTTTATGAGGTAATGGCGAGTTTAGCGGTTGGGGTGTTACAAAAATGGTATCAGAGCGAAGTATCGCTCTAATGACTGGAAATACCGACCTTAGGAAATACCGAGTTAGGAATTAGAGACTTAGGGCTAAGGGTTGAGTGATAGCGTGGGAGGTGCGCTAGTTAGGAACTTCTGGTATGATCTGGATACCTACAATACCAAACCCGCCCTCCATAACCCCCGTATTAAAAGCTAGGGAAAGAACACCCGAGAGATGGGGAAGCCCGATCTGGCAGTTGTTAAATATAATTCTATAAGAACCTGAACTTTTCACACGGTAGATTCCGAGAACCGAAAATCCCGGAGACGGATCCCGTTGGAACTACAATAACCGCATTTAATGGAGGAAGGTTGAGACATCCTATCCAAAGGAGAGCGGAATTTGCGGCAGCATGGGGCGACATGCTTAGCAGTCGCGAGAACCCGGCTGGCCGAGAAGCAGCAAGAAGGAAAGCACCAACCTTGTAACGAGGCGGAAAAAGGTGAAGTAACAAAAACCGAGACACATGTCTATGGACCGCCATAGTTAAATAATACTACCAACGGTATACTAATCGACTAAGAAGCTAGTCAAGAGTTGGAACACCCACTCTGCCACACCCGAAGAGGTTGCAATACCTAACCGGCATAGCTTAGACAACTACGAGCATAACTTCGGGATATACCCAAATAGGACTACAGAAGTAGTGCCTAAATAAAATAAGATTCGGTAACCACGGTAAATGTGTGGGAACGACCACCAAGAAATGACACAGCACTGAGTGACTAAGGAACTCCGAGAGTGGAGAAGCGCCTATATAGATGATAGTCATGTCAAGATGAACAAGAAGCAGCTCTAAAGAGAAGTTATCCAACTAAAAGATCAAAGGAAGAGCCGACAAGGCTACCGAATACAAATGTGAACAATACCGTGACCGGCATGAGTTAACCCAAAAACCGCCTGTACCGCGCACTAGTCACGGCAAGTGCAGTAATAACGGGACTGTTAAGCTGAACATTAACAAGCGACAAGTACCTAGCAAGTACCAAGATGGCGAGAGAAGCCAATATAGCACCACAAACCCTAAGAATCTTGAAACGAAACCATGGAAGGGCTTAACGGCCTGCCCACTATGTTAAGAACATACCTGTCAGTGAGAAGCTAGACTTGGTAAGAGGCAACCGGCATTGAAATGCCATGAGGATTTTACTTTCAAAACTCAAACTTTACATTTTAAACGCAAAATTTTCCTAAAAGCCCCCATATTTTAAAACCAAACTAGAGGAATTACAGTAAGACATCATAGGATGATATAAGAGGAGTTGGCAACAGAATACTTCACCTAGGCGGGTGACCGACACTACAAGTGTACAAAAACGAGACATGGGACGATCGCACTCTGAAGGAGCTTGTGGGCCTGACAGACAAGTTATGAGTTAGTCGGGTAAGTAGAAACGTATCAATAAGATACTCCCTGTATGTATACAATTAGAGTACGAAACAAAGAAAGTAGTCGACTCCATACCACGACTGATCAAGGAGAGGAACCCGGTAAGTTGAAGGACCTAAAGATGTAGCATTAAGAAGCACGAGAAGCACGGAGTATTACGCACAGGCATTGGATATGTCTCAGAAATCACGAAGGAAACAAATGGTAACTGGAATGAATACCTAGCGTAAACAATACGACGAATGCCTTAAATGAACATGTCAATGTTTGATGAACAGGATAGAATTCCCACCGCATACCTTACTGAAGAGAATGATGACCTTACCAAGAAGGTAAAGGAAAAAGAATCAATGGTCTACCCAAGAATGAGAGGCGTTACAACCCTAAACGGGATAGTTCAAAGTATATAACGGCAAGGCGGGGTAAGGAACTGAACATACCCATGAGTTCAAGCCAGATGTAATGGCGTAACTCAGTAACACCCAGAAACAATCCGTGAAGGGTGCCGAAGTCAACAGTAGTTGAACGAGATATCATGTTGAAAACACAAGTGTTAAAGCGAACACTCGGGCAGAACCCCGAAGGGATCCCACGTAACAAAGGATACCCTAAATTGCCAAAGGGCATAAATTAATGTCGAGATACTAGAAAAGGGCCTTCCATGTACATAAATGTGATGAGACAACCATATCAAAAGAGCCCAGTATTACCTCTAAACCATTTAATGGTATACAGAGAAGAAAAAACTTGTATAGCAGCCGCAAATATCATGGCTCGAGACATGTGGCTTGTAAGCCAGAAAACCTACTACAATTCGTAGAACTAAACGTTGCATATCTATGCATAAAGGCATAGGAGGAATTGTGGAGAATGAACCACTACCTTAGAGTGGGAATACTCCTCGTTATAGTGTGGACCCTCCAGAGAAAGGCTACCACCTAAGAATGTAATGTGAAACCGCTAGAGCGGTGTAGTGAAACTTGAGCATGTGTACATTGCCAAGGAGAGATTGAACAGAAATAGAGTGTAAAGAGGAACTTGATAGCAACAATTCTAAACCAAAGAGTTATCGGTTAAGTGGTATACACAGTATGTGTGCAATGCAAATTGCAGAGTAAACAACGCGCAAGGAGCACAGAGATTTAAAAAGTAGTGTATTTTATTGAGCCAGGTGAATTGTAAGCCATAGTATAAATGGCGGGAGTACATGAGCGGAAACTAAAGTAGTAGCGGAAGCCATGTAAATGAGTAAGAACATGGTATGCAGCGAGCGACCATTATAAGAGTATAGTCAAATAATGTTATGGAGTTGATGAATAAGGATGGTAGACAGAGCGGACAACAAGGAAACAATGTCCATTCCTATTGCAATCACATAAGAGATTTACTGCCAAGGGTTTACGCCTCTGCACTCTGTAGGACTGAGTGTTTTGGTATTGCACTTGTGCAATAATGATCTAGTGGGATAGCTAGGAATTTGGGAAATGTCAATCGTGGTAAATCCTTCCTTTTGCTAACTAGCATGGTGCAAGCCTATTCAGCAAAAAACCTAGAGAAATAACCGTGCGGCCGTTGGCCAAAGATGCACGAAGAACGTGGGCCATAACCCACAGGCCCCAGGACCGATGCATAATAAACGCAAAATAGTATGAATGAAAGAATTATTGTACAGAAACAAGTAAACAAACATAATTTAGAAGCCACTATTAATCGAGAAAGCACTACTTACTAAGTAGTAGCTTGACCTCAACCGACAATAAGTCGGAAAAAGTAAGTGAATAATCACGAAGGTATACAGTGCTATACGAAATAGATTTCTAGAGACCTGGAGAGAAAGTCTATAACTCACCGAATTCGCATACGGTAAGAGAACCCACACGAGGATTGAGAAACCTTTATTCCCAAGACAAAAAGGGATAAAAAGGGAGTGGATAATACATTGAGAATACCAAAAAGGGTGAATTAAGCTCTAGTTATCAGGTCACGCAGCAGAAGCTAGTGGGTCGTAATTCAGAGGTTAAGTATACCTGGCAAATGCAAGTAAATAGCTAATCTTAAATGCCTTGATCCCTTAGAGGCTAGAACCGGACCCGGTTATGAGTTAATTAACCGCATCAAAGTTAAAACACTTCATGATGCCCGAATTAGTGAACCAATGTTCAGTGATAACATTTGGTCGATTATGCGGGCGTAACCCCTTTTAAGGGGGGTAGGGTGAGAAACCGCTTAGAGTATGTTTTACGTATAAGTGTGTAAACTTCTATGTGCATAGCACAAAAGAAATTGTTTTGATGATTGGAACTTATGTTACATAAACATATGTGCCCATTCATTGTGTAATTATGGTTATTGCGCATGAGATATGCGAGTAACAAGTATATAATATTTAAGAAAAGAGGAGTAGAGAAACTCCTAGGGAATGAGAATCCCTATAGTATATGTCTATTGAGATTAGACATGAGAGGTGATGAGTATAAATCGATATGAAACCGATGTGTAACCTAGTAGGAAGTGAGCTTCCTTGGTGATTTTAATTGAGAATGATTGATTTAGTGAGTTCCATCCTTTGGAGTTGTATGATGAATGTTTTAAATTGAGTAACAATTTGACTAAATGAGGCCATAAGTATGGGATGCCTAGGTGAAATACCCCGTAATTAAAAATAGTGATTAATTAGGCTAATAAATAATTTAGAAGCTTAATTAAGTATAAATAATCATGAGGGAACAAATCCCGAAGAAAATAGATCCTTAAAACGGATTAAATCACTAACGAACCTTAAAGCGCGTTTTTCGAGGTAACCGGGAAAACGTGTCTTTAAGCGGGTCAAATAGACTCGTAACAATTTTGGTCAACTAAATAATCATTAATAAATATTAGTGAAGCTTTAGAACCAATAAAATCAATAAAATGAGAGATTAGTAAAAACTGTCAAAAACGGGAAGTTGTGGGGTAGAAATATAAATAACACAAACTCATGTGTCCAACTTTGTAAATAAAATTTTACAAGCCCTCATGGGCTGTGTGCTGTCCGATTTTCCTACTCACACACACACACCCTATTCTCTTTTACTCACTAAGGACAAAAGCAATTAAAAACCAAAAAGTAACACACTTTACCTACTTTATTACTCTCACACTCTCTCTCCTATCTCTCATTTCTTTCTCCACGTACAGACCCTCATCCCCACTCTCTGATTTTCTTTCTTTCTTCCTCTGCAAACCGATGCCATGGAAGCTTGAAGCAAACAACACAAAACCTCTCTTCTCTCCTCTTGTAACCTCCTTTAAGCTCTTCCAAAAATTATAAAAACTACACCATTGGAATCCTCTCATCAAGAGCTACACTTCTATCTTTCCAAAAATCGAAAAGGAGCATTTTTGTTTTTATGGGTATGTCCCATTTGGAGCTTCAAGACCACCATTAGAAGGCCCTCCTTCTCCTTGTTCTTTTAAGGTAAAAATATTCATAAAAACTCCATCTTTTTCTAGCCTAATGGGCAAAATGAATTTTAGACTAAACCCTTGTTTGGTCCATTGTGTTCTAGCCGATTTTGGCCTTGTTGGAGGAGAGGAAACATTGTTCTTGAGCTAACCCAAACAGCTCCTACACCCTTGGAAGGTAAAATAAATTCTAAACCCTAAAACCTACTTAAAGCTTAATAATAGTTAGGGTTAGTTTTAGTGTATTGAAATGTGTATGTATATGGGTTGTAGAGTAGAGAATTGTGGTTGCTAAACCGGTGGAGAAAGAGAGGAAGGAAGAAGAAAGAAGGAGAAAGAAAATCTATGGGAGAAACAAGGTAAGAATGCTCTTTTGTGTAGTCTTGTATATGTATGTGTAACAGATTTTATAAGTTTGAATTTAGTAATGAAAATGGTATTGTGTAGTAGAGTAATGTATAAGAGGATGTAAGTGTTTTAAACCCTTGGAAACAAGTTTAAAAACTGTTACAAACTAGTTTGGGAATGAATGTCGAGTGCAGGAATTTTAAGAGTGTTTTAGTGTTAGTAAATGTGTATGGGAGCTTTGTGTATTTGTATTGTGTATAAACAGGTGAGATGAGCATAAATGTGATTGAAACAATGAGGTGAGAGCATAAAAATATAGGGGAGACTATGGCAAAATTTGTCTAGGATTAGAACACTTAATGAGTAGAAACTAAGTGAATAATGTAGGTTGTAACAGGTTTTGATTGAGGAAGATAGAGGGTAAGTTGAGAGGGATAGTTGATGTAGTTATAATGTATTAGGGGTGCTAGAAATGCCAATAGAAGAGGGAGATGTAGAAGAGGAGTGTAAGTGTTAAAATCTGTAGCACAATGCAACTAGAGAAGAAACTAGTGTAAGTGTTGAGTTGAAACTTGGAAAATTATGTGAATGAATTAGTATAGAATTGTGTAAGGAGTTAAGGAGTGAACTAGGATGTATTAAGAGGTTTAATTAGTGTTAAAACATGTGGGATTAAGTGTAGGAACAATGGGGAAGTAATGGGTAAAAGAGAGGACTGAAAACAGAAATAAAAATGCAAATACTGGGCCGGACCGAACTTGCGACCGGACTTGCAAGTTCGGTCGAGCCCAGATTTACAAAGACGGGATAGCTTCTTGAATCGACCGGACTTGCGACCGGACTTGCAAGTTCGGTCGGACCAGAAAAATTTCCTCGTCTGAAACCTACTGGAATCGACCGGACTTGCGACCGGACTTGCAAGTTCGGTCGAGCCAGAAAAATTCCCCGTTGAAACCTTCTGGAATGGACCGAACTTGCGACCGGACATGCAAGTTCGGTCGGCCAGAAAAATTCCCGTAATGCAAGCTACTGGAATAGACCGAACTTGCGACCGGACTTGCAAGTTCGGTCGGTCCAGGAAAATTCAGTAATGTGAGCTACTGGAATGGACCGGACTTGCAAGGTCGGTCGCAAGTCCGGTCCAGTAAAAAAAATTATTTAAATTAAATCATATTATATATATTATATATATGTATACCCACATATATGTATATGTACATGTATGTAAGTATGCCAATATTAAGTAAGAAAATAAAACTTAAGGTAATGAAAAATAAGTAAGTAATGTGTAAGTGTAAGAAGTATAAGGACATAGTAAGTATGAGTTAAATTAATGATAGTTAGATTAATCATTCAATTGTATGTATATAATAGGACTTGATTTGTGACACCGGGAGACGTTCGGAAATACGTACAACGGTGAACGGTATGGATTCCTCATGCCCCGTATGCTATCTTGGTTACTCTGATTTGTGTGTTGTGTGCTAATTGATCACCAAATAAGATAAATGCATGAATCGTAGTTATCATGTTTACTTGTGAATATGTAGTGTTGTATGTTGTTGTATATTGTCTTTAAATTTAGTTTGTATAATTCATGAAATGTATGGATGAATTTGAATGCTTGTATGAATGTTGTAATGTACCGTGACCGATTATTTGTGTGAATGGACTTCTAACTTGTTCCTAACAAGCTAACCAATCTAACTTAAATTGGTAATTAAATTGGAATGAGTAGAAGTCCGATATAGTTTCGGCCACGCGTGAGGATGCGGAGTCACGAGAGGTTGGCTCCAATTCCTGACTCTTAAACTGGTCCGCAGCCCAAATCCCTTAAGTGGGTAGCATCCCGGATTGGTGAGTCAAGTAAATCCCGGAGGTGGGACGGCGTAGTCCCCAGGGCCGGAGGTCCCGACGACTTAACTTGAGTATGAGTAAGTAAGTAAGAATGAGTAAGTAAAGTAAATGAAAGTAAGTAAGTGTAAGTAAGAAAAAGTAAGCAACGAGTAAAAGAGTAAAAGCATTTCGATTAACCCGGATGCATAATTTGGCTAACCTTGTGAAGGTAAGTAAGATGCGTGTTATTGTATTGTTGCTTTGGAATGTGTAATGTATTGCGCATGATTGTATGATGTATGTAAAGCATGTATGTATGAAATTAATGAATCGCATGTTTAGTGGACGTCAAATTGTCGGCGTGCCCTAGCTAGCACGCGGTATATGCGGAGTTTATACGCAGCATTTGCTGAGCCCCTTGGGGCACCATTTTTACTACACGCAGGTACTCGCGAAGGATGAAGACTAGGAGAGTTGAAGTTTAATTTCCTTGTCTTTCTTTTTGGATTGTAAACAATGAATTTATGATTGGTGTACTGAGTAGTACACGGCTGTAAGTTTTTGTTAGCCGGTGTACCATGGGGTACACCTTTTTGGATAGTGGAAGTATTGGATTGAGGTATAGATGAGTAGCTTGTAGGAAACTCATTCTTTTGGGAAGTTTGAACTGGGATGTAAACGAATGCACTTAAATGCTCGGTGATCCATTGATGTAAGTATTTGGTATATGGTATTTTGGTAAGTAACTTAGTAGCTCGGTACACTATGTGCATCAGACCGTGACTGTAAGTAAGGTAAGCCTAGCTAGCCGTATGGGCAGTTAGCGGCGTTGTACCACCCGCCGTAGTAAGTAGTAATATTTCCGCTGCGAACTCGTAGGATTAACAGGACGATTAGACGGTAAGCATGGGATTAACGGTTGGGGTGTTACAAAAAGTGGTATCAGAGCATAGTAACGCGCTGATGTCCATAGTACCGAGCATAGGGATTACCGAGTTAGGATTTCAACCGTCTTAAGATGGATACTTAGAAACCTAACTAGGAGCTACCGTTGCTAACAACGGATACCCTTGACGTTCTTAGGAACGATACCTTGTTTTAATCCAAGACCTTTGAGTCATATCTTGCGGATCCTAACGAAACTGTTAAATATTCAGATGTCAGGAAGAGGTCCAGGTCGCCCTAGAGGAGGGGGCAATGACGGACCCGGCGCGCAGACGATAGCTGAGATCGTCGCCGCCACGGAAGCACAGATGCTACCACAAGTAATCCAAGCCGTGCAACAAACCCAACAGAACCAACAAACTCAAGCGGGGCCAATCCCTCCCCCGCCACCCAGAGGAGCGAACTGGGTAAAAGCTGTAGCGGAACTCCGCCCTCCTTGCTTTAGGGGCGAGAGTGATCCAGCTAAGCTCGAAGCCTATATCTCCGAGATGGAGACGACATTCGAAACCCTCGAAGCTCCTGCTGGAGTTCGAGTCAGAGTTGCTGCTTATTATCTAAAGGATGCTGCTATGGATTGGTGGAAGCTAATCAAGCATGAGCACGTTAGTGACCCCACATTCGATTAGGAGTCTTTCGCATCACTCCTCCGTTCCAAGTACTACCCAGAGCACGTAAAGACCAAGAAAAGGCTAGAGCTAGACGCCTTGAAAATGACAGAGAAGATGTCTGTCGACGAGTACTACCGCACCTTCACCTCCATCCTCCGTCTCCTCCCTGATCTAGGATACACCGGCCAGGTGTTGGTCGATCGCTTCTATGGCGGTCTGAGTCACGCCTTCGGTACGGTATGGGCTACACGAGATTTACCTCCCTTCAGGTAAACATCGGTTAACCCCTAGTATCATTTCAATTCCTTGAAATTCTTTGAATCTTTTCCTTATCCTTTCCTAAATGAGAATCCCGGCTAATACCTGAGATTTCAGGAGTATTATCACGCGGCTTCTCGCGTTGAAATCACTTGCCAGTTAAGGGATGAAGAGACCACGCTGAAGCGCAAAGCCAACAACAAAAACACCAGTACTGAGGAGCAGAACCAGGGGAAGAGTTGGAAAAAGAAGAAGGGGAATTTCTTTCAGCAATCCCAAAAGAAATCCCCAGGTGAGAGCAGTGCCCATGCTGAGCAGGGCAAACCAGTTGAGCTTCTTCAGCTTGGTTATTCTGCACCGGTGGCAGCGAAGCCACTGAGATCACACCCACCAAAGGGTAAACTTCTATCCCTAAATCGTAATCGTACAAGTAATGTATCTAGTATATCCACGCACACA
Source organism: Limonium bicolor (assembly GCA_023374045.1). Classification (NCBI taxonomy): domain Eukaryota; kingdom Viridiplantae; phylum Streptophyta; class Magnoliopsida; order Caryophyllales; family Plumbaginaceae; genus Limonium; species Limonium bicolor. The sequence goes on from CM041777.1 coordinate 414,920,259, forward strand.
TGTGCTAACCCTCTAAACCTCAGGTTCTAGCTCCGGTCCCACCAAAACCTTCTCCGATGGCCGCACCTATGTGTGCAGGAAATGCAACCAGGACCATCCTGGTAAGGACTGTTATGGGAGGGAAATCAAGTGCTATAGCTGCCAAAAACCCGGTCACACAGCCAATAGATGCCCAGAGAGCACCAAGCCAAAGGGGAACTTCCAAAACTACAAACAGAGGGAAGGCAAGGAGGTTGCATCTGGCGATGCACCGATCCAGCAGGCACCACAGGGACAGGGATCCCGGGGACCTCCGCGGGGTGCACCTCAGAGGCAGCCTATCCTTCATGTGATTGACCGTGATGGGTCCGGTTCTAAGTCCGGCCAAGGTAATAACCTCAACCTTTAATCCTTGAAGTAGCATGTCTAAGTAGTAGAGTAACTGTTTGAATGAATGCATGAGTAAATAAAATGAATTGTGTATTAAGCATGAAATGAAGTAGTTGAAACTAGTACTCACCGTAGACGAAATTTATAACCATAGGAAGCTTTAGTATCTGTTACCCGATACCGGTAAACTTGAATCAAGAAGAGATCGACATCACCAACTACTACTACGCCAACGAACAGTGTCAGGTAATCTGACCAGGTATGATCTTATTAAGGGGATACCTGACACCCGATGCACAAATCTCAATCATCCGACAATGTAACAAGCTAGGAACGGGTCAAGGTGGATTTTATACACCCGAATTCCCCGGTGGAGCGAAGATGATGCTGAAGATGATGTGCTTGGGAAAGGACTGGAATCCTTATACCAAGACATACCAGGAGACACGAACACAAGATGGAGCGACGCCACCGACAATACCACTAGAGTTTCAGACACTCGTCACACAAGCAGTAAAACTTGCACAACAATGCGAACATGAACCGATCCCCGCACTTGAAGCGGACCTTTGTATCGTCAACTTCTATGAGAAAGAAGGACGACTTGGGTTACACCAAGACAAGGACGAGACAGCGGAATCTCTTGAACAAGGAGTGCCCGTAGTGTCTTGGTCCATTGGTGATGACGCCGTATTTCTGTAAAGCGAGCAGAAGCGTGTGGACCTTGCACAGAAATTGGTATTGAGATCAGGAGATGTCCTAATCATGGGTGGAAACTCTAGGATGCTGTATCACGGGATCAACAAGATCAAGTTGAATACGGCACCGCCGGCAATAATCAATGCCACACACATGAAACCAGGACGCCTAAACCTTACCTTTAGGAAGTATTAAATTCATAGTATCATGTAATCTATTAGTAACATGTATTAGAGACACGGTATGTATGATGGTTGGTTTATCAATAAAGAGTAGTGTTGATTTAATTCCACTTGTGTCCACCATCAATAATTATCCAATTGTGAATCCAATAGGTTGTGGACTCGGTACCGAAGGTAACCTGAGCATCCTCACCGAAGCACAAGCCGGCAGAAGCGGCACCATCTTAACGGGAACATTCCCAGTAAATGGCATTGATGCCAATGTGTTATTCGACTCCGGCGCCTCTCACCGTTTTGTATCGCCATCCTTTGTGAAGAGGTTGAAGCTAGATGCGGATGAGCTACCGAACTTCATGGTTACTCTCCCATCGAAGGAGCGAGTAAAGTGCACTAAATACTATCAATCAGCCACCATCGAAATCAAAAATGAAGCGTTTCCCATTTCCTTCATTGAATTCAATGGATTAGGATTCGAGTTAATCATTGGGATGAATTGGTTGGAGCGGCACAAGGGTAGAATCCTCTGCGCCGAGCATCGTTTGCTGCTCAAGAGTCCTTCTGGGGTTACCGTATCTTACCGCCAGAGACCGAGAGAGCCTTCGACCACACTTATATCTGCTATGGCTATGTACCGGGAGCTCAGAAAGGGCCAAGAAGTGTATCTATGTTATGTACAGGACCTGGAGCGAGATCCGGAGTTCAGTGATGAAGTACCCATTGTAATAGAATTTCTCGATGTATTCCCTAAGGAGCTACCCGGCATGCCACCACCGAGAGCAGTGGAATTTGAAATTGATCTATTGCCAGGTACCGGTCCCATTGCTAGGGCACCGTACCGCATGGCACCTGCAGAAATGACCGAACTAAAAGAGCAGTTAAGAGACCTTCTAGACAAAGGGTTTATACGCCCGAGCGTATCACCCTAGGGAGCACCGGTTCTCCTCGTGAAGAAGAAGGACGGTAGCCTCCGACTTTGTATTGACTACCGCGAGCTGAATGCGGTCACAGTCAAGAATAAATACCCACTACCACGTATCGACGACCTATTCGACCAGTTGAAAGGAGCCTCAGTCTTCTCCAAGATCGACCTCCGTTCTGGGTATCATCAAATTGCAATCAAAGAACAAGACATTGAGAAAACGGCATTCCGTACCAGATATGGCCACTACGAATTCACGGTGATGCCATTCGGTTTGTCAAACGCACCAGCTAAATTCATGGACCTTATGAATCGTCTATTCAGTGAGCAGTTGGACACTTCAGTGGTTGTCTTCATCGACGACATACTTGTATACTCCAAATCACCAGAGGAACATGAAACCCATTTGAGGAAAGTGCTTGAGACACTGCGCGAGAACCAGCTGTATGCGAAGTTCTCCAAATGCGAGTTTTGGCTTGATCAGGTATCATTCCTTGGACATGTAATCTCGAGCGCAGGTATCTCGGTTGACCCTTCTAGGATAGAAGCTGTACGATCATGGCCTAGACCCAAGAATGTTACCGACATTAGGAGCTTTCTTGGTCTAGCCGGTTACTACCGGAGATTTGTAAAGGACTTCTCAAAAGTCGCTAAGCCCATGACTACACTGATGAAGAAAGATGCACCATTTGTATGGACAGACGACTGCGAGTCATCATTTCAGAGCCTTAAGGACTCATTGACCTCAGTGCCCGTTCTTACTCTTCCAGAGGGCATAGAGGGATTTGAGGTATACTGTGATGCATCAGGCAAAGGAATGGGATGCGTACTCATGCAGCATGGCAAGGTAGTTGCTTATGCCTCCCGCCAGCTGAAAAAGCATGAGGAGAATTACCCGACTCACGACTTAGAGTTAGGAGCCATTGTCTTCGCCTTGAAGATATGGCGACACTATCTCTATGGGGTAAGCATCACCATCTACTCCGACCATAAGAGCTTATAGTATGTATTCACACAGAAAGAACTGAATTTGAGACAGAGAAGATGGATGGAATTTCTTTCAGATTATGACATCAACTTGCAGTACAAGGAAGGGAAGGCAAACATCGTAGCCGACGCCCTGAGCCGTCGATCACACTCGCTCCATTCGCTACTCGCTTCTTCTAGCTCGGTTGACGAGGTGCGAGATGCTCAGTCGAGCGACCCTTACCTAACCGAAATCAGACAAAAGATCGAGAACGGTACATTCGAGAAGAAAAAGTATGATTTTAAGCTACATGAAGATGGTTTGATTCGGTTGAATGGCAGGCTATGCGTCCCCCGAAGCAATGCTGAGCTAAGGGATCGCATCCTGCGAGAGTTACACTGTTCCACATTGTCAGTCCATCCGGGAGCCTCCAAGATGTACAAAGACATGAAGAGGTACTTCTGGTGGTCTGGAATGAAATCAGATGTGACAGAGTTTGTATTGAGATGCCTAACATGCCAAAAGGTGAAATTTGAACATCATAGATCGGGCGGAATGGTACAATCGATGCCAGTTCCGGAGTGGGAATTTCATGATATCTCCATGGATTTTGTTGTAGGACTCCCACCTGCTAGGGGAGGACTCAACATGATCTGGGTTGTAGTCGATCGCCTTACCAAGGTTGCCAGATTCATACCGATGAAGGACACCTGGAAGGTAGTAAAGCTAGCTGAGCTTTTCGATAAGGAGATTATCAGACACCACGGAGTCCCTAAGACTATAGTATCTAACCGCGACACCAGATTTCTTTCGAGATACTGGAGAGCTACAAGGGAAGCGTTGGGTACAGAATTGAAGTTGAGTACCGCCTTCCATCCTCAGACCGACGGTCAGACAGAAAGGACCATCCAGACACTGGAGGACATGCTTCGGGCATGTGCCTTAGACTTTCAGGGGAGTTGGTTAGATAAACTTCATCTTATCGAGTTCTCGTATAATAATAGTTATCACGCCTCGATTAAGATGTCGCCTTTCCAAGATCTATACGGTAGACCTTGCCGTACACCCTTGTGTTGGGATGAGTCAAGTGAAGCGGTCATCATAGGATCGGAGTATCTTGAGCAAGTACAAGCTGAAGTTCAGCAGATTAGAGCTAACATGAAGGCAGCCCAAGATAGACAGAAATCCTATGCGGATGTGAGACGACGCGACCTTGAGTTCGTCGTAGGCGACCAAGTGTTCTTGCGCGTTTCACCTATGATGGATGTCTTCCGTTTTGGTCAGAAGGGCAAATTGAGCCCAAAGTTTGTAGGGTCGTATGCTATCACCGAGAGAGTTGGAGCTGTAGCCTACAGGTTAGCATTACCTAAGGACTTGGGGCGTGTCCATGATGTATTTCATGTGTCACAACTCAAGAAGTATATTGCTGATCCTTCTCACATCTTAGAGCCCGAGAGACTATCCATCGAGCCGACTATGCGATATGTTGAAACCCCAGTGAGAATCCTGGATAGGAAGACCAGAGACACTCGCCATAAGTCTATACGAATGGTGAAGGTCCTATGGTCAAACCATGATGTCGAGGAAGTGACATGGGAGTTGGAAGACGCCATGAAGGCTAAGTACCCACAGCTGTTCATAGACTAGAGAGTCTAGCATTTAGCAATACGGGTACGGGTCGTACCCCTTTTAAGGGGGGTAGAGCCCTTTTGCTTTTGCATTGCTTCGCGGTAAGCATTGCATAGTGTGTAGGTATTGTAATAAATTTTTGTATGGCACATGTAGTGTAAGTGAATTTGGTACGTGTAATGTGTAGTGTATGAATGTATTTGTATGATGGATGATTTTATGTAATGTTTATTGTGGATGGTAATGGTGTATGGTGTATTGTAGAATGGTATGAATTGAAAATGTTGAATCGTGTATGTGAATTGTGTATGATGCTTGAAGTGTGTATGTTTGCAATGTGCAATGGAGTAAACACCTCATATGTGGTAGTTGATAAGCCTCAGACTTATCATGTTTTAGTGTACTTAATTATAAGATTATTAGCCAAATTAAGGTTAGAATAATTAATATTTATGCTATATTATGTATTAAGTCTATTATTTGTTCAGATTGATGTTTTTATATGTTTTTCCATACAAGGAGACATTTCTGACCACAATGCCGAACGTAAGGCCGGATCATACCTGCACGGCACAAGCATGGAGCAGAAAAGCACTCTATGCCGGGTACGTTGCCGGGTATATCCAATCCGGCATAAATGAGAAAAGTCGCCTCGATTAACCAGACGATGGCAGTTAATGACCGTTGCCAAACCAACCTATGCCGGGTATGGTGCCGGACATATCCTGTCCGGCACAGGTACCTTTTCACGCAGATTTGGCGGTTTCGACCGTTAGCAGTTGGGCACGTGGTTATTATATGTCGGATATAACTTGCACGGCATGACATCCGGCACGAGAAGAATGTGATGCCAATAAATAGGACAAGGGGCTACACTTTTCAACACACTTCAACATCATATTACACTCCATTCATTACTCCATTTTCGCCTCATTCCAAGGTGTTGGTGTCCAAGGAAGTTCTATGCAACTTTCCACGCGAAGAGGAGAATCCATGGCGGTTTAAGGCTACATCCAATCTTCTTATCTCCCGTGTATTCTCTCTCTTGATTTGTGTGGATGGTGGAGTAGGAATTCCTTGTTAGTTCTTGGTTAGGGAATGAAACTCTCTTTGTAAAACAATGTGTTCTTCTTAATATAATTTTCAAGTTTATTAAGAGTAAGGTTCTTATTGAAAGAGAATTGGTTGATCTCTTATTTTCTTCATGCAAATTTTACTGGTGGAAGGTAAATCCCAAGTAAGATAGGTTAGACTCTCTTAATGATCTTTCTACTCTCTTCTTATGAATTAAGAGTTAGTAGTAAGAGTGAGAATTAACCCACATTTCCCATTACTTTGTTCATTTCGTGGCATGATATATGCTCGAATTGTTAATAGGTAGTGAGTCTTCTGTTTTCTTCTCGGAAACTGGAAAAAGAATATGCATTATGACTATGCCGGACGCACTGCCGGGTGGCCAATGTCCGGCATATTCAATGTCTTTGAATATGCCGTGCAAGTGGTATCCGGCAGGACACCCGGCGTGTTCAGTTGTTGGTTAATTCGAAGGCTTGTGTTTATGTTTCGAGTTCATATTGATACCTAGATGGTTTTACACCCTGTATCAAGGATAATTTCATTGTAATTACCACATAGTTTAGTTAGTTTTAATTAGGTTTAGAATTACATTCAATTTCCCTCCTTGTTTTAGAATAGGTCATTACCGGATTAGACTAATTTTCTATAAGTCCCTTGGGTACGATACTCTCGGCCGTAATATATTTACACTATACTCCGACCGGGTTTTATTTTGCTACCCGTAGTAGAGTTGTAGGTTTAGTTATTTATTTTATTCTTTTGTATATAGTTTTTCCTACAATTTTTCGTATAGCAAATTGCCGCCGTTGCCGGGGACTTGGAATTAGTCCAAGTCCTAAAATAGGTAATCGCCCTATTCTTTATTATTTCTTTTCTTATTATTTATTCTTTAAATTAATATGTTCATTATTTTTTATCTAATTGCATATGCCGGATCAAATGCCGGGTACATTCAGCCAGGCAAGCGCAGAAAATGTTTTATGCCGGATGAATATCAACCGGCACCGTATCCGGCCGGTTTGATTTCACTTTCTTTCTTTTTGTGTTTATTTCTGTAAAATTTTAGATTTTCAATTAATTCATTCTTTTATTCTTTTGTTTTTTTATTTCTTCTAATTGTTTTATAGATATTTGATTCATTAATTTTATTCAATTGATTAACTTAACCCTTAGTTATTTTTGAATGTGCCGTGACCGATGCCGGTTAAGTTTACCCGGCACTGAGCAAATTCAGAAGAGGCACCCCAGGAAGACATGCCGTGCTCAAGGCCGTGCATGCGTTACCCGGCATTGTAAAATATTCATTATGCCGGTTAGAGATAACCCGGCATGCCGCCCGGCATATCGCGATTTCTAGAAAATTTATATCGGGTAAAAGCTAACTTTTTACAGTCACTTTTACCCTACCGAAGGAACGCGCCGCAAGAGCACAACAGCAGCACCAACAACGCCTCCAAGCTCCCAACGCCGGAATTCCCAGTTTCGCTGCACAAAGAGACCACCGTCGCCACACGCAAATTGATCCCTCGGCGATTCCAAACTAACCCAGGTTCCCCTAAGTGCATTATGAATTCGAAATTCTGTCTTTTTAGTATACAAGGTCGATGTTGTTGGATTCATAGGTTAGTATACTGATTTAGATATTTCGAACCTGCCTTAAGTAGTTGGTGGAGATTGTGTTTGATTCTGTGCCGGGTTGGTTATGTCCGGCACCAAGTCCGGCATGCTTTTTGTTTTAATATGCCAGGTGGATAATATCTGGCATCCTGTCCGGCACTCTTTCTGATTGATTCTTCCTTGCCTATTGTAAATCCACTCTTTTTGAATTAATGGCTATGGTAATATTTTGTTGAGAAGTAGTCGAATAGGTTTCAGATTTACAGGCATATGGGCGCACCTTGTCCCTCTACAGGACATTCGAATTTTAATTTCTGTAAAACTAACATTGATGAACTATTGTCTGGTATTCCTTTGCTCTTTTCTTATAGATGCCTTGCAGAAAATCCACCACTTCCCCTCCACGCACTTCATGCTTTGATTTCGAGGAGGAGGAACTGTTTGATCAGGCTGAGGCAGCTTTCCCTGATGCCACCACAGAGGAGGAGGAGGCTCCTCCTGCACCTGCGCCACCTCGTCGATCTACCAGACGGGCAGGCAAGGAGCCAGCCTCCAGCAGTGCCGCACCGCCTCCAGCCAAGAAGACAAGGGCTGGCAAGAGGAAGAAGAGGACTTCTCCAGAGACTCAGAGCGGCCCTGGATCTACTTCTTCTGCTCCAGAGCACGATGATTTTTGTACGCCTCTCCCTCCTCGCATTTCTGATGTACCTACTTTTGATGAGGAAGGATTCGTAAATCCTTCTGCTGGTCAGTACTTTCATCAGTCCAAGATGAAAGGTAAGTGGGTACGGGAGAGGCGAGTGCATCCTGAGGTCTGCCTACTATCAGCGATTTCAGAGCTCTTCGAGCGACATGGTTTGTTGGGGATCCTAGACATTGGCCATGGACACTTCTACCCAGGGTTGGTGCGTGAGTTTTACGCCAACTCCGAGTACCGTGGGGTCCCCCAGACGTTAGGAGTTCTGATACGCTCTTTTGTCTCTACACGTTGTATCATCATTATGCCAGAGAGCATTGCACAGATCTTGGGCATCGACACTGACCCTCGACAGCGATCCTTCAGTCGACAGACTCTCGCAGATGCTCATGCCGCTATCCGCGCTCGGTTCGGATCACGCACTCGCTACATGGATAGAGCTCATACTAAGGATCGCGAGGTGATCCCCTTGACCTACATCACCGATCTCCAGTTGTGTGTGGCCATGGAGATTATCCGCCATAACATTCGGCCGTGCAAGCATGACGAGCTGAATGATATGGATTGCGCCTTACTACAGTATCTTCTCGGACCAGCTCAGGGAGCAGTTGACTCGCGTTTCCCGATCCAGAGATTGATGTTCGCGCAGTTGGTCCGCGCCATCATGCATCGAGAGGGACTGCGCCCCATCTTCCCCATGCTCATTCACCAGCATATTATGCAGACGATGGGGGAGACTCAGATCCCTCGAGGCCTACATTTTCAGCCCGAGTCTGCCCCTATTGATCGTGCTCTCATTCGACGTTGGTGGTTCAGAGAGTCACCCTCAGGGGAGTTCCTTTATGTTCCCCCAGATCGGAGGTCCCGGACCCCTACTGCTCAGGACTACCCCAGTTATCAAGGGGAGGGTGATCAGCTATTATTGCCTCCACCACCTCCGATCGCCACCGCACCACCCCCTACCTCTACTTCTGATGCAGACCCTAGAGTGGCTGCAGAGCTCGATCACTTCCGTCAGGAGCTCCAGCAGCAGCGACACTCTCTGGAGGCCTTCTAGGCCGCTCAGCAAGCCGCGTGGGGTGATTTTGATTCCTTCCGGTAGAGTTATGAGGGTATGCGCACAGATTTGACTACCAGAGTAGACTCTGTTGTGCAGCAGCAGGCTGAGGTTGGGCAGAGACAGAAGGCGTTTGAGGAGCGTATATCTCAGCGCCAGGATGAGCAGGAGAGGCGGGTGGATGATCGTCTCATGTTGGCTGTGGATCAGATGAACAAGTCAATGGCGGCCGACAGAAAAAGGCGAGGAAGGAGATGAAGCAGAGGGTATCTTGTTCCATAGCTGCTTTGGTTAAGAGTCTTCTACGTCGGGATAAGGAGAAGAGGAAGGCGCGTCGAGAGGCGAAGAGAAGGGGCTTCCTACCCCTAGCTCTTCGAGCCTTTCTGATGTTCCAGACGCTTCACCTGATTCTTCTTCAGACTCTCCACCACCATCCTCCAGGCAGCAGTTCATTAGTTCTTTCTCTCTTTCTCTGTTTATTTTATTTTATTTTCCTTCCATTTTCTTTTATTGTTCTTTTACCTTGTATGCCTAATGGATTCTCAGTTAACTCTCTCTTACATATTATGGAAGCTTGATATTTTAGTGAGTTTTTGGTTACAGTGCCTTTATTTTAGTTGGCTCATGCTGTGACAATTCTGACTCCGCGGCTCGCCACAAGTGTAGGGCATTTGTGCCCTCATTCTTCCACAGGGGGAGTATTTTTTATTATTCTTTTAATTCATTTTATTTTTACAAAACCATTCGTTGATTCTTTGAATTTTTTATTCTTTATTCTTTTTAAACACTGGGGACAGTGTTCCTGCCAAGTGTAGGGTAGGGGTCCCCCCTTAAAAAAATTATTTTTTTTTGCCAAAACTACTTTGTATCTAAATAATATGTAATAAGCTGGGAATTTATCAATGTTCTACTAAGCTTTTGCATATCGTTGACAAAGTAAGAATAGAAAAGGATGAAAGCTTGTTCTCTCAAGAGGTAACCTTTCTAATGACTTGTAGATTCATGTTTTTAACTTCTTGATTCTCTTTATTAACATGAGTATATGACCTTACTCCTAATTCTATCTCAGATTTACTTATGGGTAATATTTTCTTTACTTTTTCAAAATGGTGAGAATTCTTTTGGGTGAATATCTCAAATAGGGATTATGTAAAAAAAAGGAAAAAAAAGAGAAGCTTCAAAAAGAGAAAAAGAAGAAAAAAGAAGAAGAATCTTCTTTCGAAAAAAGAAGCATTATGAGGTTGGAAAAATTGCCTCAAAATAAAAGAAACAAACGAGAGTTTTTCCTTTTGTTTTTCTCCTAAATTCCCCGTTCTTCAAAGCAAAAGAAATCATGGTTGATTCAGAAACCCTTGAAAAATAGGGCTGAACATATAAAAACCATCGATGAGTGTCTTGGCCACATTAAGAAACTCTTGGACAATAGAGCTGAATGATGGAAACCGGAAAAAGGAGAGATTACAAAATCCCTTATGCAAAATAGCCCGAAAGTTTTTTTGATCGGTTTTGAAATTGTTTATTTTATACCCATTAGTATGTTTCTGGTGGAATAAGGATGATTAAGTGATACTTATGAATTAGAGTCATATGGTTAGGAATATTTATCTAATTGTCATTCTAAAGTTTATCTGTTTTGTGCATAAGTATTTATTCCTTTCTAATCTTGTTTTGCTCGAGGACTAGCAAAAGGTAAGTGTAGGGCCTTGATAAGCCTCAGACTTATCATGTTATAGTGTACTTAATTATAAGATTATTAGCCAAATTAAGGTTAGAATAATTAATATTTATGCTATATATTATTAAGTCTATTATTTGTTCAGATTGATGTTTTTATATGTTTTTCCATACAAGGAGACATTTCTGACCACAATGCCGGACATAAGGCCGGATCATACCTGCACGGCACAAGCATGGAGCAGAAAAGCACTCTATGCCGGGTACGTTGCCGGGTATATCCAATCCGGCATAAATGAGAAAATTCGCCTCGATTGACCAGACGATGGCAGTTAATGACCGTTTCCAAACCAACCTATGCCGGGTATGGTGCCGGACATATCCTGTCCGGCACAGGTACCTTTTCACGCAGATTTGGTGGTTTCGACCGTTAGCAGTTGGGCACGTGGTTATTATATGCCGGATATAACTTGCACGGCATGACATCCGGCACGAGAAGAATGTGATGCCTATAAATAGGACAAGGGGCTACACTTTTCAACACACTTCAACATCATATTACACTCCATTCATTACTCCATTTTCGCCTCATTCCAAGGTGTTGGTGTCCAAGGAAGTTCTATGCAACTTTCCACGCGAAGAGGAGAATCCATGGCGGTTTAAGGCTACATCCAATCTTCTTATCTCCCGTGTATTCTCTCTCTTGATTTGTGTGGATGGTGGAGTAGGAATTCCTTGTTAGTTCTTGGTTAGGGAATGACACTCTCTTTGTAAAACAATGTGTTTCTTCTAATATAATTTTCAAGTTTATTAAGAGTAAGGTTCTTATTGAAAGAGAATTGGTTGATCTCTTATTTTTTCATGCAAATTTTACTGGTGGAAGGTAAATCCAAGTAAGATAGGTTAGACTCTCTTAATGATCTTTCTACTCTCTTCTTATGAATTAAGAGTTAGTAGTAAGAGTGAGAATTAACCCACATTTCCCATTACTTTGTTCATTTCGTGGCATGATATATGCTCGAATTGTTAATAGGTAGTGAGTCTTCTGTTTTCTTCTCGGAAACCGGAAAAAGAATATGCATTATGACTATGCCGGACGCACTGCCGGGTGGCCAATGTCCGGCATATTCAATGTCTTTGAATATGCCGTGCAAGTGGTATCCGGCAGGACACCCGGCGTGTTCAGTTGTTGGTTAATTCGAAGGCTTGTGTTTATGTTTCGAGTTCGTATTGATACCTAGATGGTTTTACACCCTGGATCAAGGATAATTTCATTGTAATTACCACATAGTTTAGTTAGTTTTAATTAGGTTTAGAATTACATTCAATTTCCCCCCTTGTTTTAGAATAGGTCATTACCGGATTAGGACTAATTTTCTATAAGTCCCTTGGGTACGATACTCTCGGTCGTAATATATTTACACTATACTCCGACCGGGTTTTATTTTGCTACCCGTAGTAGAGTTGTAGGTTTAGTTATTTATTTTATTCTTTTGTATATAGTTTTTCCTACAATTTTTCGTAGAGCAGTAGTAAGACACATTAGTGCAATTGGTTTTCCTAATGAGTAAAATTACTAAACTATTAACCTTGAGCAACTTTGAGGGCAAAGTTTCTTAAGGGGGGTAGATTGAAATACCCCGTAATTAAAAATAGTGATTAATTAGGCTAATAAATAATTTAGAAGCTTAATTAAGTATAAATAATCATGAGGGAACAAATCCCGAAGAAAACGGATCCTTAAAACGGATTAAAATCACTAACGAACCTTAAAGCGCGTTTTTCGAGGTAACCGGGAAAACGTGTCTTTAAGCCGGTCAAATAGACTCGTACAAATTTTGGTCAACTAAATAATCATTAATAAATATTAGTGAAGCTTTAGAACCAATAAAATCAATAAATAAGAGATTAGTAAAAACTGTCAAAAACGGGAAGTTGTGGGGTAGAAATATAAATAACACAAACTCATGTGTCCAACTTTGTAAATAAAATTTACAAACCCTCATGGCTGTGTGCTGTCCGATTTTCCTACTCACACACACACCCTATTCTCTATTTCTTTTACTCACTAAGGACAAAAGCAATTAAAAACCAAAAAGTAGCACACTTTACCTACTTTATTACTCTCACACTCTCACACTCTCTCTCCTATCTCTCATTTCTTTCTCCACGTACAGACCCTCATCCCATCTCTGCTTTTTTTCTTTCTTCTGTAAACCGATGCCATGGAAGCTTGAAGCAACAACACAAACCTCTCTTCTCTCCTCTTGTAACCTCCTTTAAGCTCTTCCAAAAATTATAAAAACTACACCATTGGAATCCTCTCATCAAGAGCTACACTTCTATCTTTCCAAAAATCGAAAAGGAGCATTTTCGTTTTTATGGGTATGTCCCATTTGGAGCTTCAAGACCACCATTAGAAGGCCCTCTTTCTCCTTGTTCTTTTAAGGTAAAAATATTCATAAAAACTCCATCTTTTTCTAGCCTAATGGGCAAAACAAATTTTAGACTAAACCCTTGTTTGGTCCATTGTGTTCTAGCCGATTTTGGCCTTGTTGGAGGAGAGGAAACATTGTTCTTGAGCTAACCCAAACAACTCCTACACCCTTGGAAGGTAAAATAAATTTTAAACCCTAAAACCTACTTAAAGCTTAATAATAGTTAGGGTTAGTTTTAGTGTATTGAAATGTGTATGTATATGGGTTGTAGAGTAGAGAATTTGTGGTTGCTAAACCGGTGGAGAAAGAGAGGAAGGAAGAAGAAAGAAGGAGAAAGAAAATCTAGAGAAGAAACAAGGTAAGAATGCTCTTTTGTGTAGTCTTGTATATGTATGTGTAACAGATTTTATAAGTTTGAATTTAGTAATGAAAATGGTATTGTGTAGTAGAGTAATGTATAAGAGGATGTAAGTGTTTTAAACCCTTGGAAACAAGTTTAAAAACTGTTACAAACTAGTTTGGGAATGAATGTCGAGTGCAGGAATTTTAAGAGTGTTTTAGTGTTAGTAAATGTGTGTGGGAGCTTTGTGTATTGGTATTGTGTATAAACAGGTGAGATGAGCATAAATGTGATTGAAACAATGAGGTGAGAGCATAAAAATATAGGGGAGACTATGGCAAAATTTGTCTAGGATTAGAACACTTAATGAGTTAGAAACTAGGTGAATAATGTAGGTTGAAACAGATTTTGATTGAGGAAGATAGGGGGTAAGTTGAGAGGGATAGTTGATGTAGTTATAATGTATTAGGGGTGCAAGAAATGCCAATAGAAGAGGGAGATGTAGAAGAGGAATGTAAGTGTTAAAATCTGTAGCACAATGCAACTAGAGAAGAAACTAGTGTAAGTGTTGAGTTGAAACTTGGAAAATTATGTGAATGAATTAGTATAGAATTGTGTAAGGAGTTAAGGAGTGAACTAGGATGTATTAAGAGGTTTAATTAGTGTTAAAACATGTGGGATTAAGTGTAGGAACAATGGGGAAGTAATGGGCAAAAGAGAGGACTGAAAACAGAAATAAAAATGCAAATATTGGGCCGGACCAAACTTGCGACCGGACTTGCAAGTTCGGTCGAGCCCAGATTTACAAAGACGGGAAAGCTTCTGGAATCGACCGGACTTGCAAGTTCGGTCGGACCAGAAAAATTTCCCCATCTGAAACCTACTGGAATCGACCGGACTTGCAAGTTAGGTCGAGCCAGAAAAATTCCCCGATGAAACCTTCTGGAATGGACCGAACTTGCGACCGGACATGCAAGTTTGGTCGGCCAGAAAAATTCCAGTAATGCAAGCTACTGGAATGGACCGAACTTGCGACCGGACTTGCAAGTTCAGTCGGTCCAGGAAAATTCAGTAATGTGAGCTACTGGAATGGACCGGACTTGCAAGGTCGGTCGCAAGTCCGGTCCAGTCAAAAAAAAATTATTTAAATTAAATCATAATATATATATATATATATATATATATATATATATATATATATATATATATACCCACATATGTATATGTACATGTATGTAAGTATGCCAATATTAAGTAAGAAAATAAACTTAAGGTAATGAAAAATAAGTAAGTAATGTGTAAGTGTAAGAAGTATAAGGACATTAAGTATGAGTTAAATTAATGATAGTTAGATTAATCATTCAATTGTATGTATATAATAGGACTTGATTTTGTGACACCGGGAGACGTTCGGAAATACGTACAACGGTGAACGGTATGATTCCTCATGCCCCTATGCTATCTTGGTTACTCTGATTTGTGTGTTTGTGCTAATTGATCACCAAATAAGATAAATGCACGAATCGGAGTTATCATGTTTACTTGTGAATATGTAGTGTTGTATGTTGTTGTATATTGTCTTTAAATGTAGTTTGTATAATTCTTGAAATGTATGGATGACTTTGAATGCTTGTATGAATGTTGCAATGTACCGTGACCGATTATTTGTGTGAATGGACTTCTAACTTGTTCCTAACAAGCTAACCAATCTAACTTAAATTGGTAATTAAATTGGAATGAGTAGAAGTCCGATATAGTTTCGGCCACGCGTGAGGATGCGGAGTCACGAGAGGTTGGCTCCAATTCCTGACTCTTAAACTGGTCCGTGGCCCAAATCCCTTAAGTGGGTAGCATCCCGGATTGGTGAGTCAAGTAAATCCCGGAGGTGGGACGGCGTAGTCCCTAGGGCCGGAGGTCCCGACGACTTAACTTGAGTATGAGTAAGTAAGTAAGAATGAGTAAGTAAAGTAAATGAAAGTAAGTAAGTGTAAGTAAGAAAAAGTAAGCAACGAGTAAAAGAGTAAAAGCATTCCGATTAACCCGGATGCATAATTTGGCTAACCTTGTGAAGGTAAGTAAGATGTGTGTTATTGTATTGTTGCTTTGGAATGTGTAATGTATTGCGCATGATTGTATGATGTATGTAAAGCATGTATGTATGAAATTAATGAATCGCATGTTTAGTGGACGTCAAATAGTCGGCGTGCCCTAGCTAGCACGCGGTATATGCGGAGTTTATACGCAGCGTTTGCTGAGCCCCTTGGGGCACCATTTTTACTACACGCGGGTACTCGCGAAGGATGAAAACTAGGAGAGTTGAAGTTTAATTTCCTTGTCTTTCTTTTTGGATTGTAAACAATGAATTTATGATTGGTGTACTGAGTAGTACACGGCTGTAAGTTTTTGTTCGCCGGTGTACCATGGGGTACACCTTTTCGGATAGTGGAAGTATTGGATTGGGGTATAGATGAGTAGCTTGTAGGAAACTCATTCTTTTGGGAAGTTTGAATTGGGATGTAAAGGAATGCACTTAAATGCTCGGTGATCCATTGATGTAAGTATTTGGTATATGGTATTTTGGTAAGTAACTTAGTAGCTCGGTACACTATGTGCATCAGACCGTGACTGTAAGTAAGGTAAGCCTAGCTAGCCGTATGGGCGGTTAGCGGCGTTGTACCACCCGCCGTAGTAAGTAGTAATATTTCCGCTGCGAACTCGTTGGATTAACAGGACGATTAGACGGTAAGCATGGGATTAACGGTTGGGGTGTTACACTAGGTAATGTAGTGAAGCAATGATAATGACGGATGACCAAAGTTCTAGGAATTAGAGATAAGTTTAAATGGATTTTTTTATGAATATGACTAGAAAGAGTAAAGGATAGAAAATGAAAATGTTTGACTATCTGATTGTCTGAAACTAACGTGGGAGGTGGAACTTTATCTGCTAGCAATCAAGGGAAACCGAACATAAATTAGGGTGGAAGAATAGTTCAACACTGATGCTGATCACATCAGGGTTGGATGATTCTTGAAGCTCCCTATAAGTGGTCTCAAGTAATCACACTAAGAAAAGACGCAGCTACCATAAATTGGACTTGGAGTCGTGTGATGTTTTCAAAAGAATTTTCAAATGGAATTGATGAAAAGAATTTTCCTTCAAGTATGAAGGCGAAAACTAGTTTTGAAACCTTTGCGCCGTACGTGTGCCGGTCCAAAGCGACCGGTTGGGGCGGTGGGAGTGTGTGATTTTTCCAAAGGCAGCGGGATGGGGAGAGTACCCTGAGTAATGTCCAGTGTTGAGAGAGTCAACCAGAGTGCCTGAGGATATCTATATGTGCAATGTTTTTTTAACAGAACTGAAGGGACCGTGGGCCAGAGAGAGTAAGTGCCCATTTGTCATGAAAAGGCCGTGAACTAGAAAGCGTAAGAGTTCAACGTGACCGGTACCTGAGGGATCAATAGTGTATTACTCAATGTGGATTCGAGGACTGTAGTGCCTTCTTGTCTTCAGACCGATTCCATGAAGAGAATACCAAGAGTATTTTTGATTGATATACATGCGGTGATATGTATGTGGTATGTGTAGTGTGTAGAGAAACATACTTGTGAGTCTGTAAGGTCGTATAGAGATTACGATATCAGCATAAAGTACCTATGTGAACAATGATATTAGATTCACCAACTTTGAGGGCAAAGTTCTTTAAGGGGGGTACCCGGAATTAAAAGTGGTGATTAAATTACCCCAATATGATTATTAAAGGCCTAATGGTTCCTAGAAAGCGTTGATAAAGAGAATAATACCAAAAGAAATGAGAAAATGCGTAAAACACGAAAAACGCTAAAACGCGCATTAAATGAGTATAGGAGATATATGATCTCGTTAGGGTCCGAGATGGATTCTTGAGGCTTAATTATGCCTAATTAGTATGTGGGTATGATTCTCGAAGAAAACGGATCCAAATAATGGATTAAAACGCTAACGGAGTGTTAAAGCACGTTTTTCGAGAAAACCCAAAAACGTGACTTTGGGTGGTCAAACAGACCCGTAAAAATTATAGTTGATTGTATAACTATAATTAAGTATTAATTCAAGCTTAAGAACCATTAAAAATAAAGAAACGAGAAAAATCCGAAAAACGGGCCCGATTAGTGAATAGTGCCAAACCGGGTAAATTAACGAGCATTTTCTATAAAAGACGAAAAACGCGCCAGGTTATATGCATATTAGGGGCCGGTTTCTAGCAGGTAAATCTGCCTCCCTTCTCTATTAGTAATAAGCTAATAATAAAAGAAAATAATAGTCAAAAAGCAAAAAGCAAAAAGTGTAAAGTGGACTTATACACCACTTTTACTCTCTCTCTTCCCTTACTCCCTTCACTCACGTTTTCCTCCTCCTCACCAGAGCTCTCTGCTTCTTCCTTCTGGTTAAAAATGGCAATTCCAAAAACACCACCTAACTCCTCTCTTCTCTCCTCTTGTCGAAGGCCCAAATGTACTCCGAACTCCACAAAAAACGTATCCTTGTGTTCCTCTCAACCGGGAGCTTCTTTCTCATCCTTCAAAATCCGGAAATGGTGAAGTTCACCTCTATGGATATTGCTCATTGGAATGTTTGAGAATTCCGTTGTGATCTCCATCACCTTCTTGTTGTTGTAAGGTAAAAAGAAATTCGAAAACCCTTCATTTTCTACCCCTCCTCGAGCATTGAATTTTTCTAGATTTTGAGCCTTGTTCTCTTCATGAACCAGCCAGTTTTTAAGCCCGTTGAAGAGCTCAAATCTTAGTAGCTTGGTTGCCCTAAACTCCTTCTTCAAGTGGTAAGGTAAACACCATTTTTAAAGCTTAAGAACTCTCTTCAACTTCTAGGGCAAATTAAGAGTTATGTATTGAGTAGTGTATTGTTCTTGGGCTGGCCAGCTTGAGCTGTTTGGCCGGTTGAGAAACAAGAAACAAGAGAGAAAGATGAAGAAAGGAAAGAGAATGGAGGAAGGAGAGAAATGGAGACTTAAGGTAAACAAATTACCTTAGTGTATGCTCTTATAGCTTTTAGAATTTGGGAAGGGAAAATAAATAAATGAATAAACCCTAACATGAGTTGGAATGTGATTTGTTGAGATGAGGTAGATTTGTGGTAGTGCTTGAAGCATTTGTGAATTAATTCTTGAATGAAGGGCCTAAGAGCCATATGTTTTATGATTAATGCAACATGTTGTATTTTGAGAATTTGGTGAGCCTTGACGAAATGCTGTATGATGGTGGAACCCTATTGGTTTTGGTTAGTTTAGAATGAATTAAATTTGGTTATGAGCATTTGGGCAATGTTGGAAATGTAGCTGGGTTATGGCGAAATTCTGGTAGAAAATTAAGTAACTTAAGTGATGCTAGGAGAGGAGAGTAACCTAGGGATAACTAGGCATTATTAGGGGTTGATTGGGTTGATTAACCACCCCTAGAGTGTTAAATGAGGGAGTACAATAAGTTGAGCAAAATCTGTAGCAAACATGATAACTTATGTCCTTGGGAGTATTAGGAAAGAATGAGGTTTTAAGGTTTAAGATTGAGGCATGAACCTTGGTATGAGAAGTGCACTGTCTTGGAGGATTTATAATGGCCAAATGGAGTGAGAACAAATGCTAAGTGTGGAGGAGAAGCTAGAAATGCACAAGTGTGCAAAGTGTTGAAATGAGAATGAAAAATTTGTGAATTTGAGCAAGAATTTGAGTAAGGATTAAACCTATGATTTGAAGAGGTTTAAAGCATGCTTTAAGGTGATTAAACATGTAGAAAACATGTGGAAAGATTTGGGATAGATTGAGTATGGATTAGGGGTTGATTTGGAGGTGAAAAATCACTTAAGTAACAGTTTTTAGCAGGGTCAGGGACTTAGGATAGGAACCAAGTCCCGGACCGCATAAAAAAAAGGCCAGAGACTAAAAACAGCAAGTGGTCTGGGACCTAGGTCCAAGACCAAGTCACGGACCAGTGTAGAAAATAGGCCGAGAGTACATTAATGTGTTGGTCCGGGACTTTGGGTCCGGACCAAGTCCCGGACCACCCCTAAAATTACATCGTATGTGTTTTAAAGTGCCTAGAAGGTGGGGGAATGATGTATAATTGTTTCAAATGTTGTTAAGGCTTTGTTTGGTGACTTGTAAAGGCCCTAATAAGTGTAAGAAAGTGCTAGAAGTGATTGAGAAGTAAGAGCTCAAACTAACAAGAGTAAAACCGAGAAAACGGGATAACGAGGTAAGTACGAGAGTAGTATTTATTTACATACCGTATGAACTTGGTATTAATAAGAATGTTTGAAACATTATCAGAGGATCGTCCGTGAACCGAGAATGTGAGGTGACACGGTAAAAGTGGAACCAAGGTGTTGGGTATGATTTTCTCATGCCCCGTATGCTAACCGTGCTACGTTGATTTGTGTGTTTGTGTGTTATACCCAAAATTTCAACCCCCCGTAAGAGAGTCTCTACTAATAGGCTAGTTTGATCAAGTAGCAAGGGTTCCCGGTTCGATCGGCACATCTCAGGGTACTAGGGACAGCTTAATCATCTCCAGGGGCATTTTTGTAATTTTTCAAGGCTCCTAAGCCCTCTATAGGCTTTCTCTCTCCTCCAAAGAAGGGTCAAATCAATTCAAAATACTTTGACATTTTAACCCATGATAGAGGATGACATTCTAAGCATAATGGCGTTGGAATTTTGATTTTTCGAATTTCCAATAATTTTCTAGCAATTTCTGATTGAATCTGACGAGAAATTGAATTTAAAAATATTCCAATATCACAAAAATTCGATTCCACTTTAGAAAAATTAGAAATATCATCCTTTACCCATGTGTAAAATTTCATAATAAAATTCCTTTTGGAAGCCCTTGTGCTAAGACGTCGGTAAATCTCGGTTTTTACCGGATTTTTCTATCTTTAAGGAAGCCTATATAAGGAACCTTATCCCATGATCAAATGAGACCCTGAAGAACCCTAAACTCTCAAAAAAGGCAGTCGTCTCCTTCTCTTCACGTTTTGAACTCCAGAGCCACAATCAAACACCGAAATCTCACCAAAATCAACACCCAAACACATTTTTCAACTCCCACAACATCATCCATCATCAAACCCTCATCAAAACAGCACCAAAACGTGAAGAACATCAAGAACAACAAGGAGTCAGAAGCTGGGTTTGAAGTTCTTCCGGATCCACCATCAACGAGGCCTCCGAAGAATCCCGACGTGAAGAAACACCACGAATCTGAAGGTAAAACAGGTTATAACTCTACTTTTCTAACTCCCCACAACCTCATTAACTCTCTGTTAAATTTTGGGCTCAAACCAACCCTTTTCGGCTTCTGTATAGCTAATTACTTTTGCTTCTACCTTGTTACTTGTTTATCACGTTTCGTACATAATTCGACTTCAAACTGTGATCTTTCAATTACTAACATATTGTACATCTTTCAGGCTACACGTGCATAAATTGTGAGCCGAAAACACCTTCGGGAACCACCATAAAACCCCCGTCCGTGGGTTGTCCGGGATCTCGGACTTATGGTCCAGGACCACGGATGGGTTGTCCGTGGCCACGGACACCCACAGACGGCGGCGGGATTTTAAAATTTAAAAAATTTAGGTTTTGCTAAACTATGTCCGGGCCTACGGACATCCTGTCCGTGGCCCCGGACTTTTCAAATTTTTGTCTTCTGTTTAATTCGACTTTTATTTTCACATAGGTTAACTAGGGTCCGTGGTTACGGACATTAGGTCCGTGGCTACAGACGGAAACAAAATTTGACCTAATTCTGCCTCCGAAACCCTAGTTTAGGTAATTTCAACTTTCACTTTTATTTTTAGTCAAAAAATGTTAAAAAACACAAAAAAACAGAATATTAGGTGTAACGAAAGTAATTGAACCCTAATTAAGTCGGATATTAAGCCCCCGAACCCGAACTCTCCTTTCCTAATTTGATCTAGGTTAAAATTAGGTGGCGACTCATAATAGGTTCCAGTGAGCTAGCTTAGGTTTTAATAATTATTGTTATGTGACATAGTTATTAATCTTAGGTTATAAGTGGACCTAAAACCCGATTAGATCCAAATCAACTTTAATCAACATAGGGTAGGGTTTAAAATCGAGGCTCAAAGACTGGCGACTCTGCTGGGGACAAACTTCTTAATTTTAACTTGTTTAATTCTAAGAAAGAGGGCTTAACTCAAAAAATGTTTATTTATGGCTTTTACTATGTTGATTGTTTACTTTTGTGCGCACTTTAATTTTTGCACCCTTGCATCATATGAGAGCGAGGGTCCACGCAAACCAATTTCACCCCGGGACCCATTTGAGGGTCCCCTGTCAGGGACTCACACCTTTTAGGTGATGTGAATAAGCGGGGGAAAAGAGGAGGATGTCGTCTAACCACATCCCCTTAATACTTGGGCTTTAGCCCCAAGCGTTTTCCTGGCAGTGTCCTTACCTAGCCCAATGTTTGGTCAGTCAAAGACCCGACCGTAGACGCACACCTTCAGGTGATGTGAAAAAAGTGGGGAAGCCCAAAGAGAAAAGCGTGCAAGCCCTATTCCTTTGTGGTGACCTGGGCCCGCGCCCCAAGCACTTCTCCGGATCGATTTATACCCGGTTCTATTTTAACGTCTAGTGAGGACATGTTGAATTTGTGTGGGCCTTGTTTGCTTGTATGATCGGCCCACTACCCAGCCTAGAGATTGATAGGAACTTCTCCTACATCAACCTAGCCCAACACGAATTGGCAGCTCTATTTGTTTGCGGCCCAGAGGCCCTGTTTGGTTTAACATGTGAGTCGTTCGGGCTTCGGCCCAAAAGCCTAGACTTAGGTGATTTCTCTTCTGCCCCAATTTGAATTATCCAATTAGTTCTAGGCCCATAAAAAAGAAATTCACCTGAACATGAAATTACTCACAAGTCTTGAAAATAAAACATTCTTTGGCTTAGCAACCATCTTTTCTGACCCAAAGAAAGTTAGGCCCATTCGTGATTTAGGGACCATTCCAGCTCATGCGCTTTACTTCAGGCCCAAACTCATTCCGGCCCAAGGGCTCATTCTAGTCTAGGTAGACTTCTTATCATGACCCTAGATCTAGGTGTCACCTCTCAGGCCCAATCAAAACCATCTGTTTAGATTTCAGTCCAAATTCGAGTTCATAGTCTAAATGATACTTCAGCCCAAACACCTCATTTTCTGGGTATCCTGGCCCACTTGCTTTCAGCCTAAGCCTGTTTCGATCTATCTTGTGAAGTGTCATTCTCACCGTAGTGTCTTTCAACCCACTTCCTTTTGTTAGCTAATAATGGACTTCTTGGAAACAGGCAAGCCCGAATCCAGATATGGCAGAAGGAGGAAATCCGATCAACACGGATGCCCAGTTGGCCGTTGTGCAGCAAAGGTGCAAGGTCTTGGAGTCCATTGTCGAGGAATTGAGGAGTAAGGCTAATCTCCAGGAGACAAATCAGTACACTCCGGAAAAGCTTGCGAATGAAAATGTTAACAGTAGTTACATCGAGATTGACTCTGTTAGGGCCGAAGATCCTCAAAAACGTGTGGGGAAGGATGTTCCTGACAACCAACTAGCTGTAGAGGTCAAAAGGGTTTTTAAAAGGATTGAGCGCATAGAGAAATCCAACAAACCAGCTGGCTTCGATTATTTCTCCACGGCGTCGTATCCCGAAGTTGATCTTCCCCTAAAGCTGAAGCTGCCTACACTCGCTTTGTACAATGGTTCCTTGGATCCACAGATTCACTTGGCCATGTTCGACCGGGAAATGTCCATCTTGGGGCTCAACGACATGCAAAAAGCCAAAGTTTTCGCATGCTATCTGGACGAGACTCCTCAGCGTTGGTATCTCACTCAGAAGATGAATACCAAAACGTACGAGGAGGTTTGCGAGGCTTTCCTAAATCATTTCGAGTATGCTAAGAACCTCGAGGTCACCAGAATCGATTTGGCAGGAACTTGACAGAAAGACGGTGAGTCCATGTCTGACTTCATCAAGCGTTGGAGGAGAAAGGCTGCAGCCATGCCTACCAGAATGGACGAGCAGGAGCAAATCCGCATGATAATTGAGAACATACGAAAACAACACAATCACTAGCTAAAATTTATGTACTTTCCGAGTTTGGACATGTTGATGGGACAAGTCGGTATTCTAGAGGAAAGGATTCATAAGGAAGGTTTGGAGCTCGAGTGCTCAAGAAACTTCGGCAGCGGCTCCAAATTATCTAAGTCAGGACCAGAAAAGGCTTATCTTCAAACAGTAGCTTGCGCTCAAGGCAGTTTCCCAGAAGTGAATGTGGCTCAACGACCTAGAGCTCCGCATCAAAACTTTAGGACGGTACCCTTACCACGCCGAGACTCGTCGCAAAGGGAATTCACCAACATTGGCCGAGCACCAAGTCTGGCGTTTGAAGAACTTCAGAAGAGAAACTTGCTACAGCCCTTGGCCCCTCGGCCAGGAACCACTCATTTGGGGAGGCATCTTAATCAATTCTGCCACTACCATCAGTTGCCTGGCCATTATGCTGACAATTGCCGAGCATTGAAGCCCAAGATTCAAGACCTCCTCGAGCAAGGAGTCCAATTTTTCTAAGTATGCAGATCGTTTTATTTATGTTTTCTTGCATCTTCAAATTTTCCTAGTAGCTTATTTTCTTAGTTAGTTTTCAGTCACCTCAGATTGTAATCTTTACGTTTCTTTCATGATTCATAAATAAAATCATAGTTCCATTTTCACAATTTTTGTACAAACCATTTTTTATTCATTCATTAAAGGAAGGAAAAAACAAAAATGTTTCTCAAGGAAAGGGATCACGGAGTAATCATTTCCCGACTATGGAACAAAACGATTTGTCTCTTGTTTCTAAAAGTTGGACATGCCACATTAAGCACCACAGCTCACCCCTAAGCATCTAAAATAACCCACGAAGCGGTTCCAAATCCACATCTGTTTAAGTGTTGTCATAAACCCCAGGTCAATACTGGGGGCAATCTGAGTTCAGGATCATCATCTTTAATCTTTTGTTTAGGCGTGTGAACTAGTCTCTAAGTGAAATTCACGAGAGTGTCTTGAGTGGAAAAAACATGAGTGAACGAGCGTGTCATTTTTACACGACTCCGGTGAGACCACATTCAAAGGTAAGGTAAATGGCATAACTCCGACCGAAGGAGATAATTTGTAAATTTACTCTTAGACCTGCGAAAAGTAACAAAGAACGGATACACAACTATCAGGGATGACGAAGCACCTAGGTACAGCACCACATAGCCAAAAGCTTGTAAACCCTGTCATTAAACCCTAGGCACCCCCGCTGAGCCTTTCATATATCCCTTTTCGATATTATGAGCTCCACAAAATAACCCAGCCAATGATGAATGTCCGACCCGGTGACCAAAAGAAGCGAAGAGCCCGACTCTCAGATAACATTCTCATCAGTCCAAAGAAGCAATGCCGCTATCAGCATGACGAAGCGATCCGCAAATGGTCCCAGAGTGACACAGGATCAAAAGAGCTCACATCAAAACAGCTCTCGAAGCCCAAAATTGGGAAACACAAGAACCCCAAAGGCAAAGTCAATAAAGGATAAAACAAAAAGGCAAACCCGAAGTGCCTTGAAGAGATCCAAATGACGAGAAGAGAAATGGTGTAAAGGACAACTTCAAAAGTCCAAGTCCAGAAGCACGAAAACAACGTCAACATGAAGTAGTTAGACGACTTCAGGACAAGAAAGATGAATCTAAGAGAAGACGTAAGTTGTAGCTTTGGTCACCCATTTAAGCTCCACATACCTCAAATATCCCTCCATGATCCCGTCGTCTTTCATCACACCCTATGGCCACGTTATAAGCTTTAAAGACTTCCAACTTGATAGTTGTGTGTCTAATCACGTGAAAGTAACAGATCGAATGCGTAAATCCACTAAATGTCAAATTCAATGGTCTAGAAGTTGTGACCGTGAGCAGAAAACAAGTACAAGCATCAAACACGCTAAGTATAGGCTAGGAAGCACCACATCGAAATATAAGCCGTGACCCTGTGAGGACGAGACCCGTTCGCGCGCTTAATCAAAGAAAATACTGGGGGCAGTCGATCGTTTCGATCGATTGCCATGAACTCTAGCTCAGATTGTCCTAAGGAAAAATACTAGGGCCAATTGTTGGTTCCAACAATTGCCATGTCAACACCAATTAAAACTCAAAGCTTGAGCACCACCATCCCACCACGGGCACACATAAGCCCTTACCACCACACACACACTTCTAAGCCCGTTATTGGCCTTACCTCCACAAAAACATCAGGCCCGTCATAACCCTGACCACCATCCAAAATCACAGCCTAATCCCAGATCTATCACAAATCCTGAACACCGGAAAAAGCCTTTAACACCACAACAAACACCACACACTTCCACCAATGACATGTTCATTTTTCAAGGAACAAATTGCAGATATGAAATTTTTAGTCAGGAAATGATCATTTCACTTCCCTTTTTCAGCAGAGTCTTTCTCGAGCATTGCCATGTTTGGCACATTTTTCAACAGTTCCTTGTTTTGGGCAAGCTTCCAACAAACACTCTAGTTGCATTTTACATAACACCTCAACATTGCCATGTTTGGCACCTTTTCCAACAATTTCCTATTTTGAACGAGTATCTTTTATATATTTTGATTGCATACATCTTATCATCATTGCCATGTTTGGCACTCCAGTAATCAGTTTTCATCATTTGCACGAGACCATTATCCTCCTAACTTATTTTTAGTTCGAGACCCAAAATCGGTGCAAGGCCCTGTAGATTCCTCAATCAGTACGAGACCTAGCATCTTCATTCAGTACGAGACCTAGAATCAGTGTGAGTTCCAGCTTTTTCTTCATCCATTCAGTACGAGACTTCAGTTCGAGACCCATCTTATTCATCAGTGCGAGACCCACCATCTTCATCAGTACGAGGCCCATCATTTTCTCCAGTACGAGACCTAGTATCATCTTCAGTGCGAGACATGTACGAGACAGAGCGTGATATAAGTTGGCGGAGCAGAGGCAATAAGTTCTTATCTTCATGTCAACTTCTTGGGAGAAACAACTAGTGGGCAGTGGCAATAAGTCCCCTTGGTAATCTAGAAGTTATCCCAGCACCCCAGTTGGTGGGCAGAGGCAATAAGTCCCCATAGTATACCAACCAGGAGCATTGGAACGGGTTTCGGTCCCCAGAAGCATCCGAGCATCATCAGCATCGTCAGCATCATCAGCATCATTAGCATTTCAACATCCTTGCATTCGCATACCACCCAATTTTCACTTGTTAGGTTGTCAATGCCTTAGAATCGCTTGACATTATCTCAATATCACATTTTAGGTAGTCAACGCCTTAGAATAGCTTGACATAGTATCATTATTAAGGTAGTAGAGGAGGGAGAGGGGTTAGTCGGCGCGCGCCTTAGAATAGTCTGACATTACTTCATTTTTACTTTTAGGTGGTCAACGCCTTAGAATCGCTCGACATCCTTCCACTTTACGCATAGGTAGTCAGCGCCTTAGAACAGCTCGACACAACTTATCGGATTCCAATTGCATGTGGGGTCTTTTAAGATCCAAAATTTTGGGAGTATCACTCAAGCATCAACTAGCCTTTTCATTTCCATTACAAAGTCTAGTTGACGGGGGCAATCTGTTATACCCAAATTTCAACCCCCCGGAAGAGAGTCTCTACTAATAGGCTAGTTTGGTCAAGTAGCAAGGGTTCCCGGTTCGATCGGCACATCTCAGGGTACTAGGGACAGCTTAATCATCTCCAGGGGCATTTTTGTAATTTTTCAAGGCTCCTAAGCCCTCTATAGGCTTTCTCTCTCCTCCAAAGAAGGGTCAAATCAATTCAAAATACTTTGACATTTTAACCCATGATAGAGGATGACATTCTAAGCATAATGGCGTTGGAATTTTGATTTTTCGAATTTCCAATAATTTTCTTGCAATTTCTGATTGAATCTGACGAGAAATTGAATTTAAAAATATTCCAATATCCAAAAAATTCGATTCCACTTTAGAAAAATCAGAAATATTATCCTTTACCCATGTGTAAAATTTCATAATAAAATTCCTTTTGGAAGCCCTTGTGCTAAGACGTCGGTAAATCTCGGTTTTACCGGATTTTCTATCTTTAAGGAAGCCTATATAAGGAACCTTATCCCATGATCAAATGAGACCCTGAAGAACCCTAAACTCTCATAAAAGGCAGCCGTCTCCTTCTCTTCACGTTTTGAACTCCAGAGCCACAATCAAACACCGAAATCTCACCAAAATCAACACCAAAACACATTTTTCAACTCCCACAACATCATCCATCATCAAACCCTCATCAAAACAGCACCAAAACGTGAAGAACATCAAGAACAACAAGGAGTCAGAAGCTGGGTTTGAAGTTCTTCCGGATCCGCCATCAACGAGGCCTCCGAAGAATCCCGACATGAAGAAACACCACGAATCTGAAGGTAAAACAGGTTATAACTCTACTTTTCTAACTCCCCACAACCTCATTAACTCTCTGTTAAATTTTGGGCTCAAACCAACCCTTTTCGGCTTCTGTATAGCTAATTACTTTTGCTTCTTCCTTGTTACTTGTTTATCACGTTTCGTACATAATTCGACTTCAAACTGTGATCTTTCAATTACTAACATATTGTACATCTTTCAAGCTACACGTGCATAAATTTTGAGCCGAAAACACCTTCGGGAACCATCATAAAACCCCCGTTCGTGGGTTGTCCGGGATCTCGGACCTATGGTCCGGGACCACGGATGGGTTGTCCGTGGCCACGGACACCCACGGACGGCGGCGGGATTTTAAAATTTTAAAAATTTAGGTTTTGCTAAACTATGTCCGGGCCTACGGACATCCTGTCCGTGGCCCCGGACTTTTCAAATTATTGTCTTCTGTTTAATTCGACTTTTATTTTCACATAGGTTAACTAGGGTCCGTGGTTACAGACATTAGGTCCGTGGCTACGGACGGAAACAAAATTTGACCTAATTCTACCTCCGAAACCCTAGTTTAGGTAATTTCAACTTTCACTTTTATTTTAGTAAAAAAATGCTAAAAAACACAAAAAAACAGAAGCTCGCGCACTTAGGTTAAAACGACTCGTAATAAGCCGTAATTAAACTAAGTAGAGGAAAAACGACTTCTAGGGGTAACGAAAGTAATTGAACCCTAATTAAGTCAAATATTAAGCCCCCGAACCGAAACTCTCCTTTCCTAATTTGATCTAGGTTACAATTAGGTGGCGACTCATAATAGGTTCCAGTGAGCTAGCTTAGGTTTTAATAATTATTGTTATATGACATAGTTATTAATCTTAGGTTATAAGTGGACCTAAAACCCGATTAGATCTAAATCAACTTTAATCAACATAGGGTAGGGTTTAAAATCGAGGCTCACAGTGTGACGGTTTAATCAAGACTAAAGCATGCAATTGATCCATTGCTTGACTATGTATGTCTTGTTGTGTAATGTATGAACTAACACACTTAGGGATGACAATTTTAAACGGATACCCGCTAACCTGATCCACCCGATTAGTTAAACGGATGAAAACCCGAAATAAACGGATGACGGATCGGGTGACGGATGACCGGATGACGGACCGGGTCGGGTGATGGATGAAACTTTTTCATCCGTCACCCGATCCATCATCCGTTTATCACCCGATCCGGTATCCGTTTAAAGTTTCACCTTATTTTATTTCAAGTAACCAAACAGATCTTACAGAAATTTTAAAAAATCTAAAAGATAGTTGTAGACTTATATTTTATCGTCCATTTTATTCTCTTCCACATACACTACATAACTTGATACTATTTTCTTATTGATATTAGTAGATTTTTTCAATATGTTTGAGTGAGTATTCTTAAAATATAGGTAACTTATACCTTACCAATACAAAAAAGTTTCATATTTATTACCATACTTAAAAAAAATTGTTGTTTATGATATAGAAAAGGTATCACCCGATTATCACCCGATCCACCCAAATCACCCGCGGATGATGGATGGACGGATGACGGATGAAGAATAAATGGGTGACGGATGGACAGATGATCAATAATATATCCGGGTGACGGATGCGGGTGATTCTTCACCCGATCCGAACCCGATCCATTGACATCCCTAAACACACTTGAATGCCAGTGAGGTTAACTTAGTGTATAGACCAACTCATAGTTGAGTAATGATTGACTAGAGACTCGTAGATCGGGTCGTCTCGTAAAATGATGAAAACGTGCAAACACACAAACTATCGATTAAAGAAGGACGATAACGTAAACCGATGAACTCACTAGAATGTGAGGAAGTTGTACGGGTTGAGTAAACACCCGATAACGGTTAGAAAACCAAACTGAAACAATCCACGAAATAAATAAATGTGGAAGGGTAAACGAACCTCCATCTAGAGGATTGAAGATAGTTCAAAGATGTGAACTTGTGAGGAAAGTAAAAGAGACCTAAGGGACCATTTAACTCCCTTAAGATACGGTCGACATCTTATACGAGGATTCGACCCGGTATGAGAATATAACCGAAAGTATAAGTATATGGAAGTTTGGGGCAACCCTTAAACTTAAGAATACCCAAACTTAAGAAACTTTCCCAGTGTCATTAGAAACATCGAGAGTGTTGCTTCTAGACAAATGTACATAATTACATTATAACTCCGTGAGAGGAGTGTGTGGAAATGTGAGAAGTCCGAGAGTAGTCGGACCTACATGAAAGAGGTAGGAACTAAGAGAGAGTTACGGGAGCTAGTTGAACCTTCCCACCATGCTAGACCTAGAGTAGGGTCGAAACCGAGGAAGTAAGACTATGCTCGAAAGCCATGTGTTTTGGCTTAAGAAATGATCGAGAGTAAACGTTGTGAAGTACGTAGGAGACCTATATTGTCTCAAGAACTACGAGAACCTGAGTATAAGTAACCAAAGAGAGTAGGTGAGATAACGAATAAGTAACCCAGGAGAGTGGGCGAGATAAAGAATAAGTAGCCCAAGAGTGTGGGTGAGGTATTGATTAAGGAACTAAGGCCGAGGAGGTAGAAACCCCCAAGGCCTAAGAATAAGTTATTATGAACTAACAACCTTGTTATGTTAGTTGGGGATAGTATCTCATGATTGATTATTGAATCATTGTGTAGTGTACTTACATAAAGCGTTATTGTATGCGTGTTGATCGAATTAAAATGAATTCCATGCTCTCGACAAAAGTAGTCGGCGTACCACGGTTAGCACGCGGGGTATGCGAATTTCATATGCAGCCATGTGCTGAGCCCTTAGGGGCATCATTTTTATTTGCAGGTACACCGGAGACGGCAACGTTCGAGCGTAGGACAGGGATGGTGGTTAGCATGGGTAGTTAGATTTTAATTACTTATTGTAACACCCCTATAATAATAAAACAACAGCGGAAAACAAACTAAAGGTGCTACAGACCATCGGGCTCCAAACACCCGGTACCAACCTCACCAATTACAACCATTACAATTAACTAAGTTACGGTCTGAACTTCGAGAAAACTTAACATAAACATAACAACAATAAAACACATCCACACTCCATAAACCTAATCCCATCCCAAACGCTCATTCTCTTCGTGGCCACCTGTAAATCAATTCGTACCTGCAAGATGAAACCAAGCAGCCCACCCCGAGAGGGGTGAGTCGTTCCCTGGAATGGAACTGTACAATCTCCAAAACAACTTATAAAACATAACTCTTCAAAATAAACAGTAACATGAAAACAAACTCTTAAAAGTAAAACAGAGATAAAGCACTTCAAAACAATCAAGTTAAAGAGAAAAGAAAACAAGACAAAGATAGAGATAGAGAACTTCCAAACCAAGTCGTCCACTTAAGTAGTCACACGACATAGTTAGTAAGCATCCATTGCTGATGTTAGAACCAATTCCCGTTCGGAGTATAAAGACTCAGATAGTCACAAAGGACTAGGAATAATAAGATAGATCCATGAACCAATAACTCAAGAGTGGAATAATTCAATTGGGAGAGATGGCCCCCACCGCCAGATATCAATGTCCATATGGATGAGGGATATACAGCCCCCTGCTATTAGATTAAAATGTCTTGGTGGACAAGGGATATACAACCCCCTGCTGTCAAATATAAATGCCTCTATGGGCGAGGGATATACAACCCCCTACTGTCAAATATAAATGCCCGTATGGGCGAGGGATATACAGCCCCCTGCTGTTACCATTGAAGACGCGCGCACGTCGAAACCTCCAGAACCAGCTCATGGATGAAATGATATCCAGAGTCAAAGGAAGAATTTACCAAAGTAGACCTTTTCCAAATTCCCACTAGATCACTAACTACCCAGAGCAATACCAAAACACTCAGTCCTACAGAGTGCCGAAGCGTAAACCCTAAGCAGTCAATGTCTAATGGAACAACCAAAAAGAAGGAACTAATACCCAAGTGAGTTTCACATCCAAGGCCCAGTTAGTCACACAAGCTGAGTTAGTCACACAACCATTTCCTTTTTAGAAATTCCTCTTAAAGTCAGTTAGCGTTTTCCAAAACATTCCACAAGTCAAATAGCAAAAATATAGGAGTACGAGAAATCGTACAAAACATTCCATAGAGTCTAAAACACAACATGCTGAGTACGAGAAATCGTACCTGGGTAACGTTGTAGCAGTTCTAATCAACTTGCGCAAATAATCAACAGTACTTTGAAGAATATTAAAGGTAATCTATCATCAATCACTTGTAGCCTAAGTTAAGCTTAAATAAACTCCTTACTCTTATTCCAAAGTCTCAATTGTCTTTTAAGCCCTCACTCATGTGTTATGTATAATCTTTGAGTTATTTGAGAACGTTGTATAGCCCAAGGTGGTAAGATCAAGGAATGTATTCGATCAACATTTGCTAATTGTCCACTCCTATCCACTCTATTCATACTTAACCACAATCCTCACATTCAAGACTTTTGAGACCTCTATATCATAAATGTGTTTATGTTATATAATTAAATCTAAGAATTTCGATAATAATCTTAAGCTCAATACCTTTATTCTTAATTTAGAATAAACATTGTGTTATGACCTATGATGGACTCATCTCAGAATACTATACTATTATCTCACAATGTAAAGATTATGTATTTAAACAATATCTACTAGACAACCCATTATGATTAAGTCTATCCCTTAACTTAATTAAGATCTACATCTTGTATATTGGAATCATAATGTTGTAAATACAATTTATTATAACTTAATTGAGCCACTAAACTCAATTATCATATCTTTAGTTCATAATGACTTCCTATTATAACCGTCTAATAATCTTGCCATAAGATGTTGAATTACCTCTTATATTGAAATAACTATATTTAACTTAGACTTATCGAACTCTTACATTTAGTATTCACAAGATACATTATTTACTTTATCATTAAGTATATAATAAGGTGTTTTAAGATAACCTTTTATGTATCCTTGCTCACATTTAATTTCCTAAACGTTTTATTTTTACACACATTCTCTCCATAGACTATGTATAACTCTTATATACTAAACCTTAATAAACTTAAGTCTTAAATACATTTTAAATTATTTACAAAACCTAAAGTTTCAAAGGAGTAACGTAATAAATTATTTTCCTTTATTGTATTTAGGATGGACAATATATCCACATAGAGTAGAATTTATCAAAGAATTAAATTCTGGTTCGTAAGTGAAATTGTTAATTATTTAATAAGATAATCTATTATGGAAATTCCCATATTTTATATTCAAAATAACATATCTTTATTTCCCATTACCGTAAAGTATATCAACATAATATCTTATGTAACTTAGTTTTATCTAATAAAAGGTTCAAAGGTTTTAAGTATCAAATTCCTATTTATAAACCTTCTATAAATTCTAACTACTAAATACCTCACTTAATTGTAAACTCACATCCTAAGTATTGGTAATAAATGTTATAAATGTATTTCATATGGCTTATCTAATTCCAAAAAACTTAAGGATTATTATTTAGATAAATTTCCAAATCATAGTTTAATATAGTTTTATATCATAATCCTTTTAATGATTTCATCTTAAAACATTAAGTTATATTTCAATACCATAAATGTTAAGAAATGATTAAATCTAGACTTACTAATCCACCTCACATTTAGATGTAAAAGTATTTTACTTATTTTATTATGGTTTATATATTAAGAATATTTAGATGTAATCATACTACATTTGTTTATCATTAATTATAGAATAAGATCTATTTATGCAACATTTTATGTAATCTAATCACAATTTTTCCTAAGTTTTAACTTATTAATCACTTAATCCCAATTTTAGATTTACATCCTGGTTACTGACAAATAATACTATACATGCATTCTAATATGGTTATATATAAACCTTAAAAACTCAAAGGTAATTCTTAAGCCTAATACATAACTATAATCTAATACCACCTCATATAATATTCTGCTATTAGTATTATGTAGAGGTTTAGTTTAACTTACTAATTCCTTCGTATTATATTTCCTATAAGGTAACTAATTTTATTTATATATATATTTATATATACCAGGATTTGTTCAAAACATTATTTATGTAATTTATTGTATTTAATTATGTTTAAAAACTTTTAGGCATAACTACAACCGATATACGGTTTATAAAATAAAGTGTTTCCCTTTAATATATATAAGTATACCTGTATTAGAATTTAATTAAGACATCCCCTACGTAACTTATTATATTTAAACTATCCTATTACTAACTGCATTCCATGTATGTTCTATAAAGTATTTCCTTTAACTATATCTTAGGATACTAGCTCTTATAATATTTAGTTATTATAAGTGTTAATTTATTAGTTCCTTGCTTTAACCTAAGTGACTATTTTATTCCTTTTATATATATGTATAGAAATATATATATGTATATATTTTCCTTAGTTTAAATTAAAAATATTAACTCCCATACAATATAGTAAATAAAATGTAGGATAATTAAATTCCTTAATTTATATAAGTTTCTACTTAAGTAAGTACATATACATATATGTAAATAATTTCACTTCTCTTAAAAGCTAATACAAAACATTTATAAACTTACTGTTATAAAATGTTAATTTAGTTTCCTTTATTTTCCCCAGCTTAAAAGTTAATTAACAAACCATACTTTAATTTTTGGTTACATTAAAAACCTTATATTATAGGTTATTCTTATGAAAAACTCATAAACACAATTTTTAAAACCTTTTACCATTGCCCAAAAATTCCCAAATTTAATATACAGTAACTATAACATTTTAGACATATTATAAAATTTTTATTTCATAAAAATATCTTTTTAATTTAGCCAAATAATTCCAGAAAACCCGTAACTTGTAAAACTCATAACTTATGTTTAAAAACTCCAAAACCATAATAATTTACAACAAAATAAACTAGATTAAATAAGGAATCTATGGTTAAAATTTCAAGTCAAAATACATTCTTGAAGGTATTTAAATTAACCAAACAAGTTAGGACTATTTACTGGAATTTTATAAACTCATAATAATTATTTAATAGCACGATCTAATCTGGACCGTCCAATTCTTTAAACTCCGATCGGACGGTCCCTGAAATCCAAGTTCTTCAGCGACTACCATTCGACCCCCGAGTACTAAATCGACAATTTCTCCTAAACCACAGAACGAAATTGAGTGATTCTTGTTTCTATAGCTTCATAATCTAATTTCGGTTCCAATGATACCGGTTTCCCCAATTATCATGCAGTATACACCAAGTTTCGAATTCGATTCGAAGGTTAGGGTTTATTTCGGTACAGAATACAATTCGATCACAATTCTCACAAATTCTCCTAACCTAACACATAATTGACTAAATTGGAACATGGGTTAGGTCGAAAACATGACTACGAACAGCAATATCGGAGCAATTTGATCGGAGACTCACCGGATTGTGCGAATTGTGTGAATTCAAGTTCGGAAAACTGGAAAAAAAATATGAACTTTGAGCAGTTCGTGGTGCCAACTTCGAAGATCTATAACTAGCAGTACAAAACGAGTTAGGCTATGAGTAAGGGCTCATTGGAAAGAACAAACTTAGATCAACGTATTGATAGCAAGAACTAAACCTAACTCGCACCACACAAAAAGAAATTGAAGTCGCAAAACACGAGTTTACCTCTCTGTTTCGGTATGATTTTATGTACTGGTGAAACCGAAACTTTAGACGCCTTACTCTTCCAATCCGTTGAGAATTAGCTTAGACCATAAACACGAAAGTTTTAGAGGAATTAGAGCT
Source organism: Limonium bicolor (assembly GCA_023374045.1). Taxonomy (NCBI): domain Eukaryota; kingdom Viridiplantae; phylum Streptophyta; class Magnoliopsida; order Caryophyllales; family Plumbaginaceae; genus Limonium; species Limonium bicolor. The sequence continues at coordinate 414,956,293 of CM041777.1, forward strand.
CTTCAAAACGAGCTAAAGAACATGGAATTTGGATGAGTAACGAAGAAGTTATGGCTGATCGAAGTTACCTGTTTCGAAGAGAAATCTGGAATTGCAGTTTCAGTTTTTTGCAGGGTGGCTGCTTTGACTCGATTTTCCGGTTGACTCAGAATGAGTTAGGGTTTGTATGAGTTATAGTTGTTTAGAGGGAATGTAGGAGAAGACAACAAAGAAGACGGCATTGACAAATATGAAGAGATGAAAAAGATATAGCCGTCTAAAGTTAGGTCAAAATCATGAAATCTGTTACCGAAATTCAGGCGAAGAATCGGCTAAGTGTGGGCGACCCGTTACAGAGTGACACGTGGCAGCTTTCAAATTTTTGATTCAAAACTTCAATCTAGCATAACTTTTCCTAGGATGATCCGTTTTTGACGTTCTTTTTATCGATCTTCATGGTTTTCCATAACCTATTTATTGGTATAGGTTTCATGTGCTAGTTTGACCATTCTCAAAAAGTCAACCCAAGCAAGGCTTAATAAGCTTTAAGATTTCTAGAATTTTATATTGACTTTTATGTTTCAAAACAGTGTTCCAACACTTCCTAAAATCTTTATAATATATTTGGAGTGTTTAGAAATTTTCCCAAGATTTATTGACTTATAAATCTTATTATTAAATTCATAATACTATATAATAATATATAATAATTAGGGTTAAATAGGAGAAAACCCCTAAATAAATTTCACAATTCCATATAATAATTTAATATTCATAATTCCATATAATAATTTAATACTTAATAGTATTATAAAAGGTTAATAAAAGAAATCCCCTAAATTAATTTAAATTAATTTAGGGGTATTTCACTTATGTATTTGAATGAGGTGTAAGACCGGAAGTGTTATCGGCATCCATATGTTGTAGACTTGGTATAGTAGAGGACTGAATGGAGAATTGTATTGTACGAGACTAGGTTAGAAGTGGATAATTATTGTATTGTATGGAGTACTCGGTCATTCCGGTCTATCAGACCGATGCTGTAATTGAGATAGGCCTGGTTAGCCATGTGGGTGGCTAACGGCATTGTATCTCCCTCCTTTGTATTTAGAGTTCCGCTGCGAGATTTATGGTAAATTGTGTCAGTTTATGAGGTAATGACGAGTTTAGCGGTTGGGGTGTTACACTCAAGTACAAATTCAACCTGGTCTGGGACGTTATACTTACACTAAGTCCTGGACCAATCCCTGGTCATACTCTCGGTTGATTTTAATGTGTGGTCCAGGAGTTTGTATGGAACTTATGTCCCGGACCAACCCTATAGGTTTTCTCTTTGGGCATTTTCTTTTGTGGTCCGGGACCTTATCCAAGGACTAGGTCCAGGACCCTGCTACAAACTGTAAAATTTGACAGTTTTAAATTTCTATTCTAACTTCAATTCTTTCCCATTGCCTTTCAAATCTTTTCCCATTTTTCCATACATGTTCTAACAGCATAAAAACACCTTAAACCTCCTTAAATCCTTGATCAAACCTTTTACTCAATCCTTGATCAATATTACAAGTTATCACTCTTAGTTTCACACATTGCAACTTAGTGTTCATATTTCTAAGATGCTCATTTGTTCTCCACTTTACCAACTCAATTTCTTCACCTACAATCCATTTGACCATACCAAACTCTTCCTAGACATTTTCATCTCTATTACCTAAGTCCAACCTTTACTTCCAAGGTTATACACACTAATTCATACCTAAGAAAATCCAAGACACTCCAACGTCATATTTGCTATAGATTTTTGCATAAATCTATTCAATTCTTATACTGTAGTTTTGGTGAGTTTAATTCACCCATTTACACTCTACTTTCCTCCTAATCAACCTTAGGTTCTCCAACCTCTTAACACCACCTAAAATACTCGGTTTCTATAGAAACTTCACCATAGCTCCTCTACAATTCTAGCATGCCCAAATACATTATATTCCATTGTCTTCATCACCTAATCAAAGACATTCCTAATTCAACATCCATTCACCTAAATCAATTTCAACTGACCAAATCCCAAATGGATTTTACCAACACACAATTCATCCAAATCTCATCAACCACCATATAAGGCAATAATCTTAAATTGCTTGGCACTTAGGCCCTTAAATCAAACAACACTTTCAATGCACTATGCATAAATCACAATTCTCACTTAAGTCAACCAAACACATTTCCAGCGCAATTTTGGTTCATTCTTTAAATTTACCACCCTAAATTCTAAAAGCATTTAGGATAGTCATTAAGGTAGATTCTTTACCTTAAGCTTCCTAGTCTTCTTTTTCACTTCTCCTCTTCTCTTTTCTCTTGATTTTCAGTCATGGGGAAATACCATTGCCAAAACTCTAGACCAACACCCACATTAGGCTAATGAGAATTAATTTAGGTACTTAGGCTCATGAAATAGAACACTAGAGAGGGTGCTTAAAGCACAAAAATTAGGCCATTAACCTTTAAAGCTCTAGGATAGATTTTTATGTCATGAATCAAAGGAGAGCTTCGACTACACTCTTGAGGCTTGAATAAATGCTTATACAAAGAAAGAACAAGGTACCTTTAGGAGCCAAAATTGGCTGGGTAAGGGATGAAGGAAAATATAAGCTTTTAGAGTTTTTCTTACCTTAAATCAGAGAGTAGACAATCTAGCTCCAGAAAATGTGCTTTTATCCTCAAATGGAGCTCCACCCATGGAAGTCAACATCAATATTTAGGGATTTTGATAGGTGGAGAAGATAGCCCTTGACGTGACTAAGAAGAATATGTACTTTTTTTTTATTTAGAGCCTTGTGGAGGCTTGGGCAAGTAAAATGTAACACCCCTATAATAATAAAACAACCGCGGCAAATAAACTAAAGGTGCTACAGACCATCGGGCTCCAAACACCCGGTACCAACCTCACCAATTACAACCATTTCAATTAACTAAGTTACGGTCTGAACTTCGAGAAAACTTAACATAAACATAACAATGATAAAACACATTCACTCTCCATAAACCTAATCCCATCCCAACCACTCATGCTCGTCGTGGCCACCTGTAAATCAATTTGTACCTGCAAGATGAAATTAAGCAGCCCACCCCGAGAGGGGTGAGTCAGTTCCCTGGAATGGAACTGGTTCAATTCTCCAAAAACAAACTTATAAAACATAACTCTTCAAAATAAACAGTAACATGAAAACAAACTCTTAAATGTAAAACAGAGATAAAACACTTCAAAACAATCAAGTTAAAGAGAAAAGAAAACAAGACAAAGATAGAGATAAAGAACTTCCAAACCAAGTCATCCACTTAAGTAGTCACACCACATAGTTAGTAAGCATCCATTGTTGATGTTAGAACCAATTCTGGTTAAGAAGAGAAAGACTTAAGTAGTCACAAAGGACTAGGAGTGACATTAATATCCATAACCTGTGGTAGACAGTTTATGTCTCCACCATTTCAGAAGATGATTCCCATAGACAAAATATACTCAAGAGTGGAATAAACCAATTGGGGGAGATGGCCCCCACCGCCAGTCAGTTGTCACAAGGACGAGGTAAACAGACCTCCGCTGTCAGTTGTCACAAGGACGAGGTAAACAGACCTCCGCTGTCAGTTGTCCAGATGGACGAGGTATAGTAGACCTCCGCTGCCACCGACCCGTTCTCGGTCATCGGTGAAAAGTGTGTGCACCACTTAATAGAAATAATCCATACTCAATACCAAGATTAACATTTCCCCATATTCCCATTAGATTTTTAACTGCACGAGAGCAATACCAAAACACTCAGTCCTACAGAGTGCAGAGGCGTAAACCCTCAACAATTAATATCCAATAGAAAGAATCCATTCCAAATAAGGCTGATCAAACTCGACTCATAGATGAAACAATACCCATAGTCCAAAGGAAGAATTTACCAATACCAGATATTTTCCTATATTCCCAGTTACCCCACTAGATCATTAACTGCGCCAGAGCAATACCAAAACACTCAGTCCCATAGAGTGTAGAAGCGTAAACCCTAGGCAGTTAATATCTAGTGAAACAACTAGATAGGAGGAACCAATAACCAAGGAAGTTTCACATACAGGCTCAGTTAGTCACATCAAGCTCAGTTAGTCACACAACAGTTTCATTTTGAAATCCATTCAAGATCAGTTGGTGTTCCAAAACATTCCATAAAGTCCATCAGCAAAAGTATCGAGTTTGAGAAATCGTACAAAACATTCCATAAGGTCCAAAACACAACAAGCTGAGTACGAGAAATCGTACCTGGGTAACGCTGTAGCAGTTCTAGTCAACTTGCGCAAACAATCAACAGTACTCTGATGAATATTAAAGGTAGTCTATCATCAATCACTTGTAGCCTATGTTACGCTTAAATAAACTCCTTACTCTTATTCCAAAGTCTCAATTATCTTTTAAGCCCTCACTTAAATGTTATGTATAATCTTTTAGTTATCTGAGAACGTTGTATAGCCCAAGGTGGTAAGATCAAGGAATGTATTCGATACTCGGTACAGTGGGAATGTATGTAATAATAAATGTTTGAAATGGAATGAGGATTGTATTGTGTAGTTGCTCGGGAATCTAGTCCATCCCGATACAAATGTACATGTATTAGCCTTGTTAGCCACGTGGTGGTTAACGGCGTGTAACACCCATTGAATTAAGTAATGTGATGAGTTGAGATTTCCGCTGCAGTTTGATGTTAAGTTACGGTGGTGGTTGGGGTGTTACATTTAAAATAAACATCGTCTTATGACCTACAATAGGTTTATCTTAGAATACTATACTATTAATTCACAATGTAATGATTATGTACTTTAACAATATTACCAAATAAACCATCATGATTAAGTTTCCCCTTAACTTAATTAAGATCTACCTCTTGTATATTGGAATCTTAGTGTTGTAGATACATTTTATTATAACTTAGTTGAGCCTCTAAACTCAATTATCATATCCTTCGTTCAGAATGACTTTTAATTACAACCACCTACTAAATACCCCACTTAATTGTATACTCACATCCTGAATACTAGTAATAAATATATTTTATATGGCTTATCTAATTCTAAGAAACTTAAGGATAATTGTTTAGATAAATTTCCAAATCATTGTTTAATATAGAATATATCATAATCCTTATAATGATCATATCTTAAAACATTAAGTTATATTTCACCACCATAAATGTTAAGAAATGATTAAATATAGACTTACTAATCCACCTCACATTTAGATGTAAAAGTATTTTACCTATTTTATTATGGTTTATATACTAAGAATATTTAGATGTAATCGTATTACATTTGTTTATCATTAATTATAGAATAAGATCTATTTGTGCAACATTTTATGTAATCTAATCACAATTTTTCCTAAGTTTTAACTTATTAATTACTTAATCCCAATTTTAGATTTACATCCTGGTTATTGACAAATAATACTATACATGCATTTTAATATGGTTATATATAAACCTTGGAAACTCAAAGGTAACTCTTAAGCCTAATACATAACTATAATCTAATACCACCTCATATAATATCCTCCCATTAGTATTATGTAGAGGTTTAGTTTAACTTACTAATTCCTTCGTATTATATTTCCTATAAGGTATCTAATTTTATTTATGTTAAATGTGTATATATTTATATATACTAGGATTTGTTCAAAACATTATTTATGTAGTTTATTGTATTTAATTATGTTTAATAACTTTTAGGCATAACTACAACCGATATATGGTTTAATCAATAAAATGTTTCCCCTTATTTATTTAATATATATAAGTATAACTGTATTAGAGTTTAACTAAGACATCCCCTATGTAAATATTTAAACTATCTTATACTACACCCTTTTAACTGCATTCCAAGTAGGTTTCATAAAGTATTTCTTTTACTATGTCTTAGGATTCTAGCTTTTATAATATTTAGTTATTATAAGTGTTAAATTATTAGTTCCTTGATTTACTCCAAGTTACTACCTTATTCCCTTTTTATATGCGTAGAAATATATATATATTTTTTCCTTAGTTTAAATTAAAAATATTAACTCCCATATAATATAGTAAATAAAATGTAGGATAATTAAATTCCTTAATTTATATAAGTTTCTACTAAGTAAGTATATATACATATATGTAAATAATTTCACTTCTCTTAAAATACCAAAACATTTATAAACTTACTGTTATAAAATGTTAATTTAGTTTCCCTTATTTTCCCCAGCTTAAAAGTTAATTAACAAACCATACTTTAATTTTTGGTTACATTAAAAACCTTATATTATAGGTTATTCTTATGAAAAACTCATAAACACAATTTTTAAAACCTTTTACCATTGCCCAAAAATTCCCAAATTTAATATACAGTAACTATAACATTTTAGACATATTATAAAATTTTTATTACAGAAAAATATCTTTTTAATTTAGCAAATTAATTCTAGAAAACCCGTAACTTGCAAAAATCATAACTTATGTTTAAAAACTCCAAAACCGTAATAATTTACATCAAAAGAAACTAGATTAAATAAGGAATCTATGGTTAAAATTTCAAGTCAAAATACCTTCGGGAAGATATATAAATTAACCCAACAAGTTAGGACTATTTACTGGAATTTATAGAAACTTATAACAGTTTTTTAATACCAGATCTAATCTCGGCCGTCCAAATCCTTTAAGGCAAGATCGACGGCCCCTGAACGCCGTGTTCTTCAGCGATTTCGAATTCCAACCCGAGTACTAAATCATCAATATCTCCTAATCTACAGAACGCAATCGAGTGATTCTTGTTTCTATAGTTTCGAAATAAAATTTCGGTTCTAATGATACCGGTTTCCCCAATTATAATGCAGTATACAGTGGATTACGAATTCAATTCGAGGATAGGGTTCGTATTTGATACAATACTCGATTCGAAAACAATCCTAACAAATCCTCCTAATCTAACATGTAATTGATTAAATTGGAACATGGATTAGGTCGGAAACACGACAAGGTTTGACAAAAACGGAGCAATTGATTGGTAACTTACCAGAGTTGTGCGAATTGAGCGAAATCGAAATCGGGAAAACTGGAAAAATATGAACTTTGAGCAGTTCGTGGTGCCAACTTCGAAGATCTATAACTAGTAGTACAAATCGAGTTAGGCTATGAGTAAGGGCTCATTGGAAAGAGAAAACTTAGATCTACGTATTGATAGCAAGAACTAATCCTAACTCGCATCACACAGAAAGATATTGTAGCTAGAAGTTGCGAGTTTACCTTACAGTTTCGGTATTATTTTATGTGCTGGCGAAACCGAAACTTTAGACACCTTTCCCTTCCAATCGGTTGAGAATTGGCTTAAACCAAAAACACGAAAGTTTTAGAGGAATTAGAGCTCTTCAAAACGAGCTAAAGAACATGGAATTTGGATGAGTTACGAAGAAGTTATGGCTGATCGAAGTTACCTGATTCGAAGAGAAAACTGGAATTGCAGTTTCGGTTTTTGCAGGGTGGCTACTTTGACTCAATTTTCTGGTTGATTCAGAATGAATTAGGGTTTGTATGAGTTATAGTTGTTTAGAGTGAATGTAGGAGAAGACAACAAAGAAGACGGCATTGAAAAATATGGAGAGATGAATGAGATATAGCCGTCTAAAGTTAGAGCAAAATACTGAAATCTGTTACCGAAATTCAAGGGATAGAATCGGCTAAGTGTTGGCGACCCATGACAGAGTGACACATGGCATCTTTCAAATTTTTGACTCTAAACTTCAATCTAGCATAACTTTGGCTAGGATGATCCGTTTTTGACGTTCTTTTTATCGATCTTCATGGTTTTCCATAACCTATTTATTGGTATAGGTTTCATGGCCTGGTTTGACCATTCTCAAAAAGTCCACTCTAGCAAGGCTTAATAAGCTTTAAGGTTTCTAGAATTTTATATTGACTTTTATGTTTCAAAACAATGTTCCAACAATTCCTAAAATCTTTATAATATAGTTGGAGTGTTTAGAAATTTTCCCAAGATTTATGGACTTATAAATCTTATTATTAAATTCATAATACTATATAATAATATATTATAATTAGGGTTAAATAGGAGAAAACCCCAAAATAAATTTCATAATTCCATGTTATATTAGTACTCATAATTCCATACAATAATTTAATATTCATAATTCCTTATACTAATTTAACATTCATAATTCCATATAATAGTTTAATACTTAATAGTATTATTAAAGGTTTAATAAAAGAAATCCCCTAAATTAATTTAAATTAATTTAGGGGTATTTTAGTATATCCCCCTTAAAAGAAACTTCGCCTCGAAGTTTAAAAATCAACTAATAGGTACTCACACCACTTCGGGTGTGCTGAGACAATAATAATTCCAATGAAATTCTATACCAAACCAATCCTTTATTTCCATCCATTTCCATAACAACATTCCATTCGAGATTACTCAAACTCAAAACGAACATGGCATAATCTGGATGAGGTGACGAAGGAAGAGTATGCCAGTATATCCCCCTTAAAAGAGCTAAGGTACGCCCTCGTACCGCTACTAACGACACATTCAAAGAATTCAACACCTTATTAATCAGCTTTGTTGTAAATTTTATTGCACCGTTGATTTTATCTATGATCTATATATATATATCTGTATCTCTTGATTGTTTTGTATTTGTATTTTTCCTAACTGTTATAAAATTTTATCTTATGATTATTATCCATTCATTATATGCCCATCATATGTTCATTTTATCATATCAATTATATTAACAAGCTACAACTCAGGTGTAACACACTTGAGTAGTTTAAAACAATATTTTAGATCATTTAATTATCCAAGAAAATCTCTCAAAATTATCTTCAAGGGTTTATTAGCCAACCATATGTTAAAACTCTATAAAATAAATATTTTCTGTGACTTTTCAAGTTTCAATTGTTTTTATAATTAACTATCGTATTTTAGACGATTCATTCAGTGTTTACATCATAAAATTTACTTATTATACATACATAATTTCACCCAAGGCAGAATTTTAGGAAGTTCTTATAATGTAGCTCTAAAATATGATTTCTTTATCTTAAAATTTATTTTTCAAGGTAGGGACTCTATATATAAATTTTAAGTCAAATGAATGTCTAGTGAAGGTTCACTCACTCTTGATAACTATTGTTCTTAGGGTTTGTTCTATGTAAGTATTATTCTGATCATTAGATCTTAGTACTCTCGTAGATAATGGTGGCTTTTGGTAAATATCACTCTTAGTGTGGCTTCTAAAATTTTATACATGTATAATGTTAAACTTCCAAATAAACATGAGAATTTCCAATCTTTAAGTAACTCTCAATTTCTCACTCGACACTCAATACTCCAAGTATTTAAGGCTCAATAATATTTAGTTTATTATTACTCATGTGTTTTCACTCCATAGGTAAGTATTTTTCACCAAGGATTTAACTCGGTAAACTCTTTACATGCATGAATTTAGTACTGGATCTTAATATACGAGTTTTGAACTGTTCATTGTGGCTAGTAATGAAATATGCCTAGCTCAAGATTCCATGATGGTAACGTCTTACCACCACTTCTCCTCAAGTTCAACACAATCCATCACCTGCGTAGAAGATTATTTACAGTTAGATGACAAGGCTTGTCTAGCCCCTAAACTTCTAGAAGTGGGTGTGCACCCCCACTACTTTCAGCCTAGGAGTTTGTCGCACCAGACACTTCCCGTAGGGTGTTAGGTTTATGTGTTTTCTTTCTAAAGTTAACATAGAGTTTTAATGTGTTTTACAAGTTCAGATGTTGATCTTTTCTAATACGCTAGTAGTTCTTGTTAGCTTAATAATTTTCTAGACTTAAGATTTATCTTAAACATTATCTTTAGGTAATAAATTGATACCAAGTAGTTCATGAGATTTGATTTCAAACTTTAAAGGAGTTGAAGTACTTTCACATAATATCAATACTAATTTAGTTATGTAAAGTTCTATTTGTATACTGTTTTCAACCAAAAGTATTCTTTAAAATTCTAGGAATTTGTGTACTAGCTTTTAAAGGATTGCATTTTTAGCAATGTATTCTCCATGAGTATGCTTTTGAAAAATAGCTTAATATTTGGTTTATCTCAACCAAAATCTTATCGTACTTAATATAGGATGTTCCAAACTTATATATCTATATATATATATATTATTATGTATAGTTTTATGTTGGAACGGTATAACAACACATCACACTCAACAGACATTCCTAAAAAGAAAAGTGTGTAAAGGAATCATTCACTAATCTAAGAAGGGTTAGGAGTCGTGCCTTACTAGAATCCTCACTTCCCAATTCTACCCCAATTCACCAGTTTTAAGTGCACCTATATTCTAAGTATTTCACTCGGCTTGTTTTCTCGGGTTCAGAGCATAACTACGCTCTGATACCACTTTCTGTAACACCCCTATAATAATAAAACAACAGCGGAAAATAAACTAAAGGTGCTACAGACCATCGGGCTCCAAACACCCGGTACCAACCTCACCAATTACAACCATTTCAATTAACTAAGTTACGGTCTGAACTTCGAGAAAACTTAACATAAACATAACAATAATAAAACACATTCACTCTTCATAAACCTAATCCCATCCCAACCACTCATGCTCATCGTGGCCACCTGTAAATCAATTTGTACCTGCAAGATGAAACCAAGCAGCCCACCCCGAGAGGGGTGAGTCAGTTCCCGGGAATGGAACTGGTACAATTCTCCAAAAACAAACTTATAAAACATAACTCTTCAAAATAAACAGTGACATGAAAACAAACTCTTAAAAGTAAAACAGAGATAAAACACTTCAAAACAATCAAGTTAAAGAGAAAAGAAAACAAGACAAAGATAGAGATAAAGAACTTCCAAACCAAGTCATCCACTTAAGTAGTCACACCACATAGTTAGTAAGCATCCATTGTTGATGTTAGAACCAATTCTGGTTAAGAAGAGAAAGACTTAAGTAGTCACAAAGGACTAGGAGTGACATTAATATCCATAACCCGTGGTAGACAGTTTATGTCTCCACCATTTCAGAAGATGATTCCCATAGACAAAATATACTCAAGAGTGGAATAAACCAATTGGGGGAGATGGCCCCCACCGCCAGTCAGTTGTCACAAGGACGAGGTAAACAGACCTCCGCTATCGGTTGTCACAAGGACGAGGTAAACAGACCTCTGCTGTCAGTTGTCCAGATGGACGAGGTATAGCAGACCTCCGCTGCCACCGACCCGTTCTTGGTCATCGGTGAAAAGTGTGTGCACCACTTAATAGATATAATCCATACTCAATACCAAGATTAACATTTCCCCATATTCCCATTAGATTTTAACTGCATGAGAGCAATACCAAAACACTCAGTCCTACAGAGTGCAGAGGCGTGAACCCTCAACAATTAATATCCAATAGAAAGAATCCATTCCAAATAAGGCTGATCAAACTCGACTCATGGATGAAACAATACCCATAGTCCAAAGGAAGAATTTACCAATACCAGATATTTTCCTATATTCCCAGTTACCCCACTAGATCATTAACTGCGCCAGAGCAATACCAAAACACTCAGTCCCACAGAGTGTAGAAGCGTAGACCCTAGGCAGTTAATATCTAGTGAAACAACTAGATAGGAGGAACCAATAACCAAGGAAGTTTCACATACAAGCTCAGTTAGTCACATCAAGCTCAGTTAGTCACACAACAGTTTCATTTTGAAATCCATTCAAGATCAGTTGGTGTTCCAAAACATTTCATAAAGTCCATCAGCAAAAGTATCGAGTTTGAGAAATCGTACAAAACATTCCATAAGGTCCAAAACACAACAAGCTGAGTACGAGAAATCGTACCTGGGTAACGCTGTAGCAGTTCTAGTCAACTTGCGCAAACAATCAACAGTACTCTAATGAATATTAAAGTTAGTCTATCATCAATCACTTGTAGCCTATGTTACGCTTAAATAAACTCCTTACTCTTATTCCAAAGTTTCAATTATCTTTAAAGCCCTCACTTAAATGTTATGTATAATCTTTGAGTTATCTGAGAACGTTGTATAGCCCAAGGTGGTAAGATCAAGGAATGTATTCGATTAACATTTGCTAATTGTTCCACCCTCATCCACTTTACCCATACTTAACCATAATTCTCACATTAAAGACCTTTATAACATAAGTGCATTATATGTTATTCAATCAATCTAAGAATTTCAATAACAATTCTTAAGCTCAATACTTTTACTCTTACTTTAGTGAAATACCCCAAACCTTGGTATGTTGTGTAAATGTTAAACTATGGTATTTAAAGGCTAAAAAGTGCCTTAGAAACATAAATGAACCATTTAAACCATGGTAAAACACAATAAAACACTAAGACACGGTTTGAGCAAAAACATGCTCTAAGCTTGGAGTGAACTTGGCTAGGACCCAAAGAGCCTACCAAGACTTGATAATATTTAATTATGACTTTATAAGGCTAATTAAGTCCTTAGGAAACTTTGGTAGACAATGAAACCAAACAAAACACAAATAAGTACCTTAAAGTCAATAAGAGCAAAAATGTGCTCTAAGCTTGGGATAAATTTGTAAAAGACCTAATGGTCATACCTATACCTTATAAATATGTTAATGAACATATTAAATCAATTACCAAAGAAAACCAAGTTTGAAAACAAGTTAAAACACAAAATGTGCTTTAAGGAGTCTTAAAGCACGTTTTTGAAAAATTGTCTTGTAAATGAGTTTTGAATGGCTAAATGTCCATCATTACTCTTTAATTAACATGTGTACTATATAGTATCACATTTGGAAGTCTATATCAATAGGAAATCAAAAATTTCACTTCTATGTGCCTTGTTTTTGTGAATAGTGATTTTTATAAGCTAGTTTGTAACATATGTTATTATAAGTGAGACAATTGATTAATAAAGTCTAAAATACCCCTAGGTACTATTGGGGGCCGGTTTTTAAGTTGTGGTGACTCACCACCCTTGTTAATTTACTAAGAAAAGAAAGAATGGCTAATTAATGTACTATTTGCTTTATAAGAACAAATATCTTCAAAAAGCAAAGGTTATCTTCATTCTCTCATTTCTTTCTCATTTCACACGGTTCCACTCTTCTTCTACCTCCCTTCTTGCTGCTCTCTCACGGTAATACACACCACCACCATTTAAACTCTACCTTTGACCTCTTGTAAAATCTAGCTCACATGTCCAAATCAAAAACAAACACCACCAATCTCTTCCTCTCATCAAGCTCTTCAATTCTATCCTTTCAAAATCCCAAGAGCTCTATTTTTGTGCCAAGAGGAATCACCATGGATGGAGCTTGAGCTTGTGTTTCTACATATTATTACTCTCCTTTGCTTCTAGGTAAGGAATCTCAAAGAAAAATCAAGTTTCCTCCATGTTTTGTGTGTGACCGAAAATACTCATTGATGGAGCTCTTTGTGTGACTTTGTTCTAGCTTCATTCCAATCTCTTATGGACTAGGTGGAGTCCTCTCTTCATAGATATTCAAACTCCCTTTAAAGATCAAGGTAAAACAACTACATTAATGTTTTTGAAATAATGTAAACCCAGGGTTTACAATGAGATGAAGCATAAAGCTTATATACTCATTTCAATATTGGTATATTGTTTTGTAGTTGACAAGGAAAGAAATGCCTTACCGGTTTTAAGAGGAAACAAGAAAGAAGTTTGAGTGGAAAAGAGGTAAATATGCTATCTCAATGTGGTTTAATGCCTTAGGAGAAATGAGCTTATAATGCTTGCTAAAACTACCTAAAGAGCAAATGGTGAATGACTTAGTAAAGTGTTCTCAAGGAGACTAGTAAAGGAACATATGTCTTGGTGTGTGTAATTGCAGGTCAAAGGCTTATGTATTGTGGAAATTCAGTGTTTAAGGATTATGCAATTTAAGGGCCTAAGAGCCATGTTATTTAAGGGCCTAAGTGCCAAGCAAGTTTAATTATGCACTATATTGTGATGTAGTGTAAATTGGGTGAAGTCTTGTGTGTGATGGTGTTCTTGATGGATTTAGGTGTTCTTGAGTGTTTAATGGTGAAAACTATGAGCTTTGGAATGATGATGTGCTAAGAGAACCTATGGCAAAATTTGTAAAATGTATAAGGAGTTTTAAGTGCTTAAGTGAACTTGGGTGAACTAGGAATTGTAGGGAATGGATACATGCTTCACTAAGGAAGAAAACATGCATTAAGGTGTTCTAAGGTGCTATAAGGATTTAGGCATTGTCTTGGAAGTTCTAGAAAATCCAATGAGTGTTTTTTAGGATGTATTTAAGTCTTGGAGAAGTTTGTTTAAGGTTAGGTAATGATTGATGAATAAGGAGAAAATGATGTTTAGGTAAGGTTTTGAGAAAGGAATTCAAGAAGTTGTGAAAAGAGGATTTGGTAAATTAAGGAGGAAGTGTAAGCTTGGAAAAGGAATTGTAAGAATGACATAAGGAGTTTTGATATGTAAGAAAGGATGTTTGAATGATGATGTTTGTGTGGAAGATATGTCCTGGTATAATGGTTAGAATAGGCATGAAACATCACTTAGAAACCTAAGGAGAAGATACTATAAGTGTTGGAGGCTTTGGAGGAATTTGGTTAAGTGTTTAAAGACTTGGAAATTGAATGTTTTGCCGTGTCCGAACTTCCGTCCGGACATGGAAGTTCGGACAGGCTCTGTTGGGTAAAGGATTTTCTCACTCTCGAACTGTGTCCGAACTTGGGAAGTCCGGACACAAGTTCGGACGTGACTGTTTCTATCTGGGATTTACTCTCGAACTGTGTCCGAACTTGGGAAGTCCGGACACAAGTTCGGACGTGTGTATGGTTTTCAGTATTAGGTCGCGGCTTGCGTCCGAACTTGGAGGTTCGGACACAAGTTCGGACAAGGTGTTGTATGGGCCAAAACATTTGTTAAAGGTTATAAAATGATGGGGATTGATGGTTAATGATGTTATGAGGTTGTTGAGGACATTTGAGGTGAGTCTTAATGACAATTAAGTGGTTGAAAAGTTGTAATAAAATGTGAAAGTAAAACAAGTTAAAAAGTGAAGTTATGTAACTAAGTTAACAGGGAAAAATTATAAG
The DNA here is from genome assembly GCA_023374045.1 of Limonium bicolor. Classification (NCBI taxonomy): domain Eukaryota; kingdom Viridiplantae; phylum Streptophyta; class Magnoliopsida; order Caryophyllales; family Plumbaginaceae; genus Limonium; species Limonium bicolor. Next base: position 414,971,438 of record CM041777.1, read on the forward strand.
CATTAGACGTTAAATAATCAAGCAACCCCGATGTTAATAAAAGTATATGTAATGTGCCAGTTGTTCGAGAATTGTTCGAGGAACGTAAGTGGACGTGATAAAGTGGACTCCGGTGACAGGTATGGTTTTCTTGCAACCTGTGTCCTACCGGATTACACCGGCTTGTATGCCAATATGTTTTTCTGAGTGTTTGCCACCTTGTAAGATTAAAACATGTAATGAGTTTATAGTAATTCATTTATGTGGCGAATTTGGCCTCCGATACCATTTAACCTCAAATATGTGTTAAACCTTAGCTAACCAAATCTAGGAACACATGAGTGATCGGTATTCGGAGTTAACGGCCCAAACCTTGGGAACGTTCTAACCACGGCTATGTGTGAGTTAGATGGATATTGTTGTTGTATGCAAGTGTGTGAACCTCCCTTGTGTGCTTAACTCGGTTATGATACCGTATGGTGTGTGGAAGTGATAGGCTCCATAATGGATCTCTAACTACTTATTTATAAGTATATATGTACTAATGGGGTTGAGGAGTCCGGTTGTTCCGGCCACGCGTGTGATGGACGGGAGTCGATGTCATATCCGGTTCGGCTCTCTTGGTGTATGTATAGGTTGTATTCCAATTTGGTTTCTACCTTCCCTTAGCTTATCCAAAGCTAGTTACTGACTCACGTCGGGCCACAGGGGCATACGAATGTTATTTCGGTGTGCTTGGGATTACTATATCCGACACACCTTGGGTTTAAGTTAACCGTTCGATATAACTGGACGGTAACGAGGTTGGTAACGAGCTTAGCATGAGATTGGCAATAATCTCTAGGCTCACTATATAACTAACTATGGTGGAAGGTTCCTTGTGTGAACCAATCTTATGGTGTTTGTGTTGTTATTGTGCTAAGCAATTTCCCCTGCCATGCTATGACATGTATACGTTAGGTGTTTAAAATGAATGCGATGTTGTCATGTGTACGCCGAAACAAGAAAGGTTTTGTTATGTTTTGTTATGTGAGGATGAGATATTGGTAGATTGGAGTGGGTGATCATGGAAATGAATCCCAGTTTGGACAAGAGGCATTTAAGGATAACCCGATTAATGGGTACGTGTCGTTCATTAAGGAAGTAGCTCCGTTTTAGAGGAGAGCCACTCTAGGGTTAAAGGAATCATTGGATGATTTGTTAAGTGTGGACGTGTTGGATATATGTTGAGCCCTATTGTTGGGTGTATGCAAAGTGTTGTGTGTTTATGGTTTGTATGCATGATTTAAATATAATCAACTGCATGCTAAGACGACAATTAGTTGTGCGTGGCCCGGTAGCATGTGGGCTGCGGGATTACCATACCAGCAAAAGTGCTGAGCCCCTTGGGGGCCACCCTTTCTCTCCTTTCCTATTTCAGGTACAAGGAGCTGGAAGCCGTTCGAGAGTAGGACGGGGTAGATGTTTATACATGGGTAGCCGTTTAAATGGCGTAAGCATTGTAAGCGTAGTAAGACCGAAATTGTTATCGGCATTAGTATGTAAATACTCGGTACAGTGGGAATGTATGTATATAATAAATGTTGGAAATGGAATGAGGATTGTATTGTGTAGTTGCTCGGGAATCTAGTCCATCAGACCGATACAAATGTACATGTATTAGCCTTGTTAGCCACGTGGGTGGTTAACGGCGTGTAACACCATTGAATTAAGTAATGTGATGAGTTGAGATTTCCGCTGCAGTTTGATGTTAAGTTACGGTGGTGGTTGGGGTGTTACAAAAAGTGGTATCAGAGCGAAGTATCGCTCTGATGACTGAATTACCGAGCTTAGGAAGTACCGAGTTAGGATTTTAGTACCTTGGGTTAAGGGTTGAGTGATAGCGTGAGTGATACACTAGATGGGAACTACCAGTGAATACTGGAAACCTACAGTATCCTTCCCTCCCTCCACAACCCCTGTTTTATAACTTGGGAAAACAACGCCAGAGAGATGGAAGTCCACTCCTACTCGGGAATACCCGATCTGGCTGTTATTGAATACCACTAAGGTATGGAGAACCAGTCGTACGGTAGATCCCAAAAGTGGGAATCCCGGAGACGGTTTCCATCTGAACAATGTTAACCGCATTTAATAGCAAAGAATGAAGAATCTTGTGTATAGGAGAATGGAATTTCCGGCAACCTGGGTCGACATGCCGAGCAGTTGAGGATAACCAGCTTGCAACGCACCAACCGTGCAACAGGCAAGAAGTGGATTAGTGAAACCCGAGATGAGTGTCTACGGGACCACAGTTGATAAATAATACACCAACGGTATACCAACCGACAAAGGAACTACAACGTAGTGCCCAAATACATGGAACGGACTACAAAGAGAATACAATATGAAAAAAGGAGGGGGTCTCCCAGAATGGGAAACACCCTAGTTGATGATTATCATGTAGAGACGGCGAGAAGTACTTAGAAGATTTATTGTCAAGGCAGTAAGATCAGTGAGGGCCAACAAGGCCACTGATGACAATATGGGTAAAAACAATACCACAAACGGTATGTGTTAAACCGATAGCCAGTTAGCATGGCGCACTTGCCATAGCAAGTGCTGCTATAACAGGGCTGTTCGGGAAATTTATAACCACTACAAGTACTTGGTAAAGTACTAGAAAGTTAAATGTGATCGTCATAACAGTGGAAGGGCCTGTTAGCCTAACCTCTGTAATTGGAAGTACACCAGTCAGCAAGAAGCTAGACATGGTTAAGGTAAGAAGATGTTGTGAAACCATGAAAATATTCTTTTAAACCCAAATTTACTCAAACCCTTTTTCTTTTCAAAACCAGATTTCTTTCAAACCAACACTTCTTTCCAACCTTCTTTTAAACCAAACCAGTGAAACCGGGGGCAGTTGACAAGGATACAACAGTGGATAAACTTCCCCTCGATTAAGTTCGGGAAGCAAGGAATGAATATTGTCACGGGACAATATAAGGGAGTTGACAACAGAATACTTCACCTAGGCGTGTGACGGACACTACAAGTGTACCAACTGTGTTGTGGGACGACCGCACTCCGATAGGAGCATGTGGGCCTGACAGACCTACTTATAGGTTAGTTGGGTAAGTAGTAATGTATCAGTATGATACCCCATATATGTATACGAGTAGAGTCCAGAACACGGGAAGTAGTCGACTCCGTTCTACGGTCAGCAGTGTAAGTCAAACAAGAGCTAAGGATTACCATGAATGGTTGAAGTAAAGGAACCCAGCTAAATTAGAGAGACTGAAGGAATCAGTGAATGTGTGCAAGGAAATATTTAAGACACAGGAGGTGCGAAGTGCACCGACTGTTATATAAAGACATTGGAGAAGGCGTAGTTTACTGAAAGTACCCATAAGTACAAGCCAAATGTAATGGCATATTTTGATAACACCCAGGAGCAATCCTTGAGGGGTATTTGGATTAAACATTGTTGGATGAAGCAATATAATTGAAACGCAAGAGTTGAAACAATTACCGGATTAAACACTGAAGGTAAACCCACTTAACAGGAGGACCCTAAGTTGCCAAATAGATAACTTGGAAGGAATCGTGACAGTAAGGCTTATAAGCCACAATAACTTGTGTTATGTAAATTGATCAGTTGCAGAAGTATATGCTCTACAAGTAAATAGAGCGGAGAACGAACCACTGCATTAAGAGTGGGGATACCTCTGGATATTGTGAGACCGCAGGAGCGGTAGCTATATGAACCAAGTTCAAGGAATATGTTAAGGGTTGACCATGTTGTTATTACCCCAGGATGATTTGAATAAAATAATACGAAAAGAAGTGCTCATACCAGTTGTGTACACAGGAAGAGTAATAAGTCTGATAGCAATCACCATAGGTGTGTGAAGCTAAATGTGTAGCGAACAACGCTCAAGAAACATAAAGGCTCAAGAAAAATAGTAGTATATTCAAAAATCAGCCAAATAAATGGCCAGATAAACCCAGCGTAATAGCGGAAGCTAATATAATAGCGGATGCAGTATAAGTTGATGTTGTATAATGAGTAAGGATATGGTGCGCAATACGCGACCGTTGTGTGAGTATTGTTAGATGATAAAATGGGGAGTGAGCAGAGTTATGAGTTAAACCCAGTGGAGGCACAACAGTAAATGATAGCAAACGAACCGAGCAGTAAGCCGGTGACAAGTATTATGTGATAAGAATTTCGGTAAAACACAGTGTAAATTCCTATCGCAATCGCATGAGAGATTTACTGTCAAGAGTTTACGCCTCTGCACTCTGTATGACTGAGTGTTTTGGTATTGCACTTGCGCAGTAATGATCAAGTGGGATAGCTAGGAATCAGAAGCATGGTAATTGTGGAGGAATAATGTTATAATGGCCGATGCATAGGTAATGCAAGGCCGCAGGAATGAAAGAATACATGTGCAAAACCAAAGGTGGAGACGTGATTAACAGTAAGTGACTACAGTAACACTAAATACCAAATGTCGGTATGAGATATACCCCAGGTGTGGGAAATAACTGAGAGAGCACTACACATTAAGTAGTAGCTCAATCTCAACCGACAGTAAGTCGGTAGAAGTAAGTCAATCATTGTGCAGTTTACGCAGTAAGCTATTGGAGAAGTGGATGGAAAGTTTTGGAACTCACCGAATTCGCTCAGGGTAAGAGATACCATGCGTCGGTTGAGAAACCATTGTTACCTAGATAAGGGTAATACATTAGAGATGCATAATACAATAACAGTAACGAATGGGGCAAACTAGATCTATAATTACCAGAGTTGCGCAACAGAGGCCAGGGAGCCCATACACCAGATACTGAATATACATGGTGAATATGAATAAATGGCTAGTTATCAATGCCTAAAAGCCTCACAGGCCAGGACCGAAACCGGTTATGAGTTAGAACTCCAATGCGAATTCTTGGTTTAGGGACTAAACCGCCAATATGGTTAAGATCCTCTAATCAGAATCCATTGTGTAATAGACCGCGTGGAAGTCAAAACACTTCACGACGGCAGAACATTTTAAGCTAAGGTTTAGTGATTGATTACGTGGGCGTAATCCCTTTTAAGGGGGGTAGAGCGCAAAACCACTTAGTGTGTTTTACCGTACAAGTGTACGTGAACGGGGTTGTGCATAGCACAAAATGATTTGTTTTGATGGTTGGCGCGTGTGTTATATAAACATACGCATTTATTTGTGGTTAAATTGTGGTAATTGCGCACAGAAGATGCGAACACCATTGTGGGAAGTGTGTTTATTTTGTTAACAGTGGTGTGTGAGAGTACAAGTGGAAGGGAGTAAAGAAACTCCCGGGGAACTAAAACCCCGATAGTGCATAAATGTAAACCGTGTATTGTATTTTGATAAAAAAATATGTATATATATACAGTGTTGTGATTTATGAAGGGGTATGAGACCGACATAGAACCTTGTGAGAATTAAATTCCCTAGGTAACTTGAATTAAGTTGGATTTGGGTGATGATTGATAGACGGAGTTCTATCCCTTGGAGATGTAATGATTATGACTAGAAGGATTTAAAGATAGAAAATGGGATACGCTTGAATTAGTTGTTGGTTGAAAAAGAAGTGGGAGGTGAAGCTTGATTATCATGAGATCAAGGGAAGCCGAACACAAATTGGGGTGGAAAGATAGTTCAACACGGATGCTGATCACATCAGGGTTGGATGACTCTTGAAGCTCCCTGTAAGTGGTCACAAACAACCACGTTAAGAAAGATGCAAAGAGCATAAACTGGACTTGGAGTTGTGTGTGTTTTCAAAAAGGATTTTCAATTAGTATTTCCAAACAACGATTAATATTTTGAATAAAGGATCTCTTATATACTTAACCTAGTAAAGAATATTTTTGTAGTACTTGCTCACGAGCTGAGGACGTATGAGCCTTTGTCTTCGGACCGGTGACATGAGAAGTATATATGTTAAAAATTAAGTGAATGTTTTGACCTCCCAAAGGAACGGGGACCAGAAGGTGTCCATCGCGACCGGGTTCTGCGGGATCACAGTGTATATGTACTCAACGTGGGATTCGAATCCATGGAGAGATGGAAAAGGTATTTCTGTTTGATATACATGCTAAGACATGTTGTGTGGAATAAGTAATAAATATTATTTTAGACCTTGAGTTCTAATGTGGGTGGGTTCTGAACTGATTGTGTTACCCGGGCCTACGAGTCCAAATGTGGTTATGTCACCCAGACCTAAGAGTCTGAGGGATATTATGTAAGTGCAAGTGTGGTGAAGGTACCCGGACCATTAAGTCCGAGGTTACCATGTGAGTATGATATTTTATGTATAATGTGGATATGTTGCCCGGACCATTAAGTCCGAGGTTGGATGTAAAGGGTGGTTGGTAATGGAAGTTTTATGGCTATAAGTAATTCCCGTATTCTAATTCAATGATGCGAGGAAATGCGAACTTCGAGGACGAAGTTCTTTTAAGGGGGGTAGATTGAAATACCCCAAACCTTGGTATGTTGTGTAAATGTTAAACTATGGTATTTAAAGGCTAAAAAGTGCCTTAGAAACATAAATGAACCATTTAAACCATGGTAAAACACAATAAAACACTAAGACACGGTTTGAGCAAAAACATGCTCTAAGCTTGGAGTGAACTTGGCTAGGACCCAAAGAGCCTACCAAGACTTGATAATATTTAATTATGACTTTATAAGGCTAATTAAGTCCTTAGGAAACTTTGGTAGACAATGAAACCAAACAAAACACAAATAAGTACCTTAAAGTCAATAAGAGCAAAAATGTGCTCTAAGCTTGGGATAAATTTTTAAAAGACCTAATGGGCATACCTATACCTTATAAATATGTTAATGAACATATTAAATCAATTACCAAATAAAACCAAGTTTGAAAACAAGTTAAAACACAAAATGTGCTTTAAGGAGTCTTAAAGCACGTTTTTGAAAAATTATCTTGTAAATGAGTTTTGAATGGCTAAATGTCCATCATTACTCTTTAATTAACATGTGTACTATATATAGTATCACATTTGGAAGTCTATATCAATAGGAAATCAAAAATTTCACTTCTATGTGCCTTGTTTTGTGAATAGTGATTTTTATAAGCTAGTTTGTAACATATGTTATTATAAGTGAGACAATTGATTAATAAAGTCTAAAATACCCCTAGGTACTATTGGGGGCCGGTTTTTAAGGTGTGGTGACTCACCACCCTTGTTAATTTACTAAGAAAAGAAAGAATGACTAATTAATGTACTATTTGCTTTATAAGAACAAATATCTTCAAAAAGCAAAGGTTATCTTCATTCTCTCATTTCTTTCTCATTTCACACGGTTCCACTTCTTCTACCTCCCTTCTTGCTGCTCTCTCACGGTAATACACACCACCACCATTTAAACTCTACCTTTGACCTCTTGTAAAATCTAGCTCACATGTCCAAATCAAAAACAAACACCACCAATCTCTTCCTCTCATCAAGCTCTTCAATTCTATCCTTTCAAAATCCCAATAGCTCTGTTTTGGTGCCAAGAGGAATCACCATGGATGGAGCTTGAGCTTGTGTTTCTACATATTATTACTCTCCTTTGCTTCTAGGTAAGGAATCTCAAAGAAAAATCAAGTTTCCTCCATGTTTTGTGTGTGACCGAAAATACTCATTGATGGAGCTCTTTGTGTGACTTTGTTCTAGCTTCATTCCAATCTCTTATGGGCTAGGTGGAGTCCTCTCTTCATAGATATTCAAACTCCCTTCAAAGATCAAGGTAAAACAACTACATTAATGTTTTTGAAATAATGTAAACCTAGGGTTTACAATGAGATGAAGCATAAAGCTTATATACTCATTTCAATATTGGTATATTGTTTAGTAGTTGACAAGGAAAGAAATGCCTTACCGGTTTTAAGAGGAAACAAGAAAGAAGTTTGAGTGGAAAAGAGGTAAATATGCTATCTCAATGTGGTTTAATGCCTTAGGAGAAATGAGCTTATAATGCTTGCTAAAACTACCTAAAGAGCAAATGGTGAATGACTTAGTAAGGTGTTCTCAAGGAGACTAGTAAAGGAACATATGTCTGTGGTGTGTGTGCAGGTCAAAGGCTTATGTATTGTGGAAATTCAGTGTTTAAGGATTATGCAATTTAAGGGCCTAAGAGCCATGTTATTTAAGGGCCTAAGTGCCAAGCAAGTTTAATTATGCACTATATTGTGATGTAGTGTAAATTGGGTGAAGTCTTGTGTGTGATGGTGTTCTTGATGGATTTAGGTGTTCTTGAGTGTTTAATGGGTGAAAACTATGAGCTTTGGAATGATGATGTGCTAAGAGAACCTATGGCAAAATTTGTAAAATGTATAAGGAGTTTTAAGTGCTTAAGTGAACTTGGGTGAACTAGGAATTGTAGGGAATGGATACATGCTTCACTAAGGAAGAAAACATGCATTAAGGTGTTCTAAGGTGCTATAAGGATTTAGGCATTGTCTTGGAAGTTCTAGAAAATCCAATGAGTGTTTTTTAGGATGTATTTAAGTCTTGGAGAAGTTTGTTTAAGGTTAGGTAATGATTGATGAATAAGGAGAAAATGATGTTAGGTAAGGTTTTGAGAAAGGAATTCAAGAAGTTGTGAAAAGAGGATTTGGTAAATTAAGGAGGAAGTGTAAGCTTGGAAAAGGAATTGTAAGAATGACATAAGGAGTTTTGATATGTAAGAAAGGATGTTTGAATGATGATGTTTGTGTGGAAGATATGTCCTGGTATAATGGTTAGAATAGGCATGAAACATCACTTAGAAACCTAAGGAGAAGATACTATAAGTGTTGGAGGCTTTGGAGGAATTTGGTTAAGTGTTTAAAGACTTGGAAATTGAATGTTTTGCCGTGTCCGAACTTCCGTCCGGACATGGAAGTTCGGACAGGCTCTGTTGGGTAAAGGATTTTCTCACTCTCGAACTGTGTCCGAACTTGGGAAGTCCGGACACAAGTTCGGACGTGACTGTTTCTATCTGGGATTTACTCTCGAACTGTGTCCGAACTTGGGAAGTCCGAACACAAGTTCGGACGTGTGTATGGTTTTCAGTATTAGGTCGCGGCTTGCGTCCGAACTTGGAGGTTCGGACACAAGTTCGGACAAGGTGTTGTATGGGCCAAAACATTTGTTAAAGGTTATAAAATGATGGGGATTGATGGTTAATGATGTTATGAGGTTGTTGAGGACATTTGAGGTGAGTCTTAATGACAATTAAGTGGGTGAAAAGTTGTAATAAAATGTGAAAGTAAAACAAGTTAAAAAGTGAAGTTATGTAACTAAGTTAACGGGGAAAAATTATAAGCATTAGACGTTAAATAATCAAGCAACCCCGATGTTAATAAAAGTATATGTAATGTGCCAGTTGTTCGAGAATTGTTCGAGGAACGTAAGTGGACGTGATAAAGTGGACTCCGGTGACAGGTATGGTTTTCTTGCAACCTATGTCCTACCGGATTACACCGGCTTGTATGCCAATATGTTTTTCTGAGTGTTTGCCACCTTGTAAGATTAAAACATGTAATGAGTTTATAGTAATTCATTTATGTGGCGAATTTGGCCTCCGATACCATTTAACCTCAAATATGTGTTAAACCTTAGCTAACCAAATCTAGGAACACATGAGTGATCGGTATTCGGAGTTAACGGCCCAAACCTTGGGAACGTTCTAACCACGGCTAACGTTCTAACCACGGCTATGTGTGAGTTAGATGGATATTGTTGTTGTATGCAAGTGTGTGAACGTCCCTGGTGTGCTTAACTCGGTTATGATACCGTATGGTGTGTGGATGTGATAGGCTCCATAATGGATCTCTAACTACTTATTTATAAGTATATATGTACTAACGGGGGAGAGGAGTCCGGTTGTTCTGGCCACGCGTGTGATGGACGGGAGTCGATGTCATATCCGGTTCGGCTCTCTTGGTGTATGTATAGGTTGTATTCCAATTTGGTTTCTATCTTCCCTTAGCTTATCCAAAGCTAGTTACTGACTCACGTCGGGCCACAGGGGCATACGAATGTTATTTCGGTGTGCTTGGGATTACTATATCCGACACACCTTGGGTTTAAGTTAACCGTTCAATATAACTGGACGGTAACGAGGTTGGTAACGAGCTTAGCATGAGATTGGCAATAATCTCTAGGCTCACTATATATACTAACTATGGTGGAAGGTTCCTTGTGTGAACCAATCTTATGGTGTTTGTGTTGTTATTGTGCTAAGCAATTTCCCCTGCCATGCTATGACATGTATACGTTAGGTGTTTAAAATGAATGCGATGTTGTCATGTGTACGCCGAAACAAGAAAGGTTTTGTTATGTTTTGTTATGTGAGGAATGAGATATGTTGTAGGATATGGAGTGGGTGGATCATGGAAATGAATCCCAGTTTGTGACAAGAGGCATTTAAGGATAACCCGATTAATGGGTACGTGTCGTTCATTAAGGAAGTAGCTCCGTTTTAGAGGAGAGCCACTCTAGGGTTAAAGGAATCATTGGATGATTTGTTAAGTGTGGACGTGTTGGATATGTTGAGCCCTATTGTTGGGTGTATGCAAAGTGTTGTGTGTTTATGGTTTGTATGCATGATTTAAATATAATCAACTGCATGCTAAGACGACAATTAGTTGTGCGTGGCCCGGTAGCATATGGGCTGCGGGATTACCATACCAGCAAAAGTGCTGAGCCCCTTGGGGGCCACCCTTTCTCTCCTTTCCTATTTCAGGTACAAGGAGCTGGAAGCCGTTCGAGAGTAGGACGGGGTAGATGTTTATACATGGGTAGCCATTTAAATGGCGTAAGCATTGTAAGCGTAGTAAGACCGAAATTGTTATCGGCATTAGTATGTAAATACTCGGTACAGTGGGAATGTATGTATATAATAAATGTTTGAAATGGAATGAGGATTGTATTGTGTAGTTGCTCGGGAATCTAGTCCATCAGACCGATACAAATGTACATGTATTAGCCTTGTTAGCCACGTGGGTGGTTAACGGCGTGTAACACCATTGAATTAAGTAATGTGATGAGTTGAGATTTCCGCTGCAGTTTGATGTTAAGTTACGGTGGTGGTTGGGGTGTTACATTTAAAATAAACATCGTCTTATGACCTACAATAGGTTTATCTTAGAATACTATACTATTAATTCACAATGTAATGATTATGTACTTTAACAATATTACCAAATAAACCATCATGATTAAGTTTCCCCTTAACTTAATTAAGATCTACCTCTTGTATATTGGAATCTTAGTGTTCTAGATACATTTTATTATAACTTAGTTGTGCCTCTAAACTCAATTATCATATCCTTCGTTCAGAATGACTTTTAATTACAACCACCTACTAAATACCCCACTTAATTGTATACTCACATCCTGAATACTAATAATAAATGTATTTTATATGGCTTATCTAATTCTAAGAAACTTAAGGATAATTGTTTAGATAAATTTCCAAATCATTGTTTAATATAGAATATATCATAATCCTTATAATGATCCTATCTTAAAACATTAAGTTATATTTCACCACCATAAATGTTAAGAAATGATTAAATATAGACTTACTAATCCACCTCACATTTAGATGTAAAAGTATTTTACTTATTTTATTATGGTTTATATACTAAGAATATTTAGATGTAATCGTATTACATTTGTTTATCATTAATTATAGAATAAGATCTATTTGTGCAACATTTATGTAATCTAATCACAATTTTTCCTAAGTTTTAACTATTAATTACTTAATCCCAATTTTAGATTTACATCCTGGTTATTGACAAATAATACTATACATGCATTTTAATATGGTTATATATAAACCTTGGAAACTCAAAGGTAACTCTTAAGCCTAATACATAACTATAATCTAATACCACCTCATATAATATCCTCCCATTAGTGTAACACCCCATCCAACAACAAACACATAACAACAATCTGCAGCGGAATACACACCTCATCACATAACTTAACTCGTTGGTGTTACACGCCGTTAACCACCCACGTGGCTAACAAGGCTAATACATGTACTTTGTATCGGTCTGATGGACTAGACTCCCGAGCAACTACACGTTACATTTGCTTCCCTTAACAACAACCCATATACTTTATACATTCCAACCGTACCAAGTATTTACAAACTATTGCCGATAACAATTTCGGTCTTACTACGCCTACAATGCTTACGCCATTTAAATGGCTACCCATGTATAAACATCTACCCCGTCCTACTCTCGAACGGCTTCCAGCTCCTTGTACCTGAAATAGAAAAGGAGAGAAAGGGTGGCCCCCAAGGGGCTCAGCACCTTTGCTGGTATGGTAATCCCGCAGCCCACATGCTACCGGGCCACGCACAACTAATTGTCGTCTTAGCATGCAGTTGATTATATTTAAATCATGCATACAAACCATAAACACACAACAATTTGCATACACCCAACAATAGGGCTCAACATATATCCAACACATCCACACTTAACAAATCATCCAATGATTCCTTTAACCCTAGAGTGGCTCTCCTCTAAAACGGAGCTACTTCCTTAATGAACGACACGTACCCATTAATCGGGTTATCCTTAAACGCCTCTTGTCACAACTGGGATTCATTTCCATGATCCACACACCATATCCTACAACATATCTCATTCCTCACATAACAAAACATAACAAAACCTTTCTTGTTTCGGCGTACACATGATAACATCGCATTCATTTTAAACACCTAACGTTACATATCATAGCATAGCAAGGGAAATTGCCTAGCACAATAACAACACAAAACACCATAAGGTCGGTTCACACAAGGAACCTTCCACCATAGTTAGTATACATAGTGAGCCTAAAGATTAATGCCAATCTCATGCTAAGCTCGTTACCAACCTCGTTACCGTCCAGTTATATCGAACGGTTAACTTAAACCCAAGGTGTGTCGGATATAGTAATCCCAAGCCCACCGAAATAACATTTGTATGCCCCTGTGGCCCGACGTGAGTCAGTAAACTAGCTTTGGATAAGCTAAGGGAAGATTGAAACCAAATTGGAATACAACCTATACATACACCAAGAGAGTCGAACCGGATATGACATCGACTCCCGTCCTCACACGCGTGGCCGGAACATGACCGGACTCCTCACCCCCCCATTAGTACATATATACTTATAAATAAGTAGTTAGAGATCCATTATGGAGCCTACCACATCCACACACCATACGGTATCATAACCGAGTTAAGCACACAAGGGAGGTTCACACACTTGCATACAACAACAATATCCAACTAACTCACACATAGCCGTGGTTAGAACGTTCCCAAGGTTTGGGTCGTTAACTCCGAATACCGATCTCTCTTGTGTTCCTAGTTCTAGTTAGCTAAGGTTCGACACTTATTTGAGGTTAACGGTATCGGAGACCAGATGCGCCACATAAATGAATTACTATAAACTCATTACATGTTTTAATCTTACAAGGTGGCAAACACTCAGAAAAACACATTGGCATACAAGCCGGTGTAATCCGGTAGGAACAGGTTGCAAGAAAACCATACCTTTCACCACGGTCCACTATTTTGTGTCCTCCTAGGTTCCTCGAACAAATCCCGTACAACTGGTAACATCACAATTACTGTCATTAACATCGGGGTGACATGATTGTTTAATATCTAATGCCCATAGTTAACCCCATCATCCTGTTGTACTTAATTTATTTATGTGATCTTAAGTTCACAACTTACACATTCACTCTCACTTGTTTATACTTCCAATGGCCTTTAAAAGTCACCAAACAAGGCCTAAACATCATCTAAAACCATTACCATTCAATTCCCCATCATTAGGAGCCTTAAACAAATTTTTTCTTCATTTCTGGTCTGGACCGCCCCTCTGGGGCGGTACCAGGGGCGGTCCAAACAGATGCTACACGTTTCTTTTTTTTCACTTCTCTGCACTGGACCTCCCCACAGGGGCGGTCCGTAGGGGCGGTCCACTGCAGAACCAATTTTCTAATGTGCTTTTCTCCTCTTTCTGAACTCCAAATTCATCCCAATTTTTTCCTATGCTTTACACATGTTCTACCACATGTTTTAACATCTTTTGGGCACACTTAAACCCTCTCGAAACATCCCAAAAATTCCTTAAACTTTTACTCTACTTTTACTAAGTCCTTAACACTTAGAACATTTTTTTCTTACACTTGTAACTTGTATTCTTGCCTAAAGCTTCACCTAACCAAAGTACTCCCTCACTACCTTATAACCACCCTTTTAAACATCATTTGCACTACACTCATCCCCTTTACACACACTCCTCAAGTTTTTCCCACAAGTTCATAATTAAACCTTCACAAGGCGTTACACTTTCATTGTTCACCAAACTTTGCACAAGACTTTACGACTCCTCCACCATCACCTTGGTGTATCAAGAAGTCATCCATTAGTTCCCTAAATCTCCAAGACTATGCCTAAGGCATCTTAACACCTAAGAACACCTTAATTCACTTTCTTTCACCATCTTAACACTTAAAAATTCCTAGTACCTTCTAGGTCATAAAATCTCATTACAACACATAAACTTTTGTTTATCAACTAAATTTCATCAAAGCTTCTCTTGTATCACCTTACACCAAAACACATTGTTTTTCACCTTTAGACAATCAAGTACATTCAATCTCTTAATACACGCTCTTATACAGAAACATATGGTTTTTCATCCTTTAACCATCAAACACATTCACCTTCACAAGAGATGTTCTTTACACACAACTAAACCTTTAAACTACACTACAACACAATATAGTGCATAAACTTAAATTGCTTGGCACTTAGGCCCTTAAATAACATGGCTCTTAGGCCCTTAAATTGCATTAAACTTAAACACTGAATTTCCCACATAAGTAATGCCTTTGACCTGCAAATACACCCAACAATACATATGCCCTTAATAAACTCCTTGAGAGCATTTCTCTAGGTCATTCACCATTGGCTCCTTAGGTATTTTATTAAGCAAATCAAGCTCCATTTTCCTAGGCATTTAAACCACATTAGGTTAACACATTTACCTCTTTTCTTTCAAGACTTCCCACTTGTTTTTCTTTGTTCTTCCTTGATAGAAAATCGGCAAGGGCTTTTATCACTTGTCAATCTTCTAATCAATACACATGTAAGGGTAATGAGCATTAAGTTTAATACTCCAACTCATAGTTAAACCCTAGGTTTACATAAGTGTCTAAAAACACTAAAATTTGATGATTACCTTTGGAATTTGAAAGAGAGCTTGGACAAGTGGCAATATAGGACTCCTCCTAGCCCTTTGAAGATTGAATTAAGCTAAGAAGAGAGCAAGGTAATGCACCATTGTAAGGTGATTTTTCGGTTATACAAGGAAATGAAAGGAAACTTGGTTTTTCTTTGATTTTCCTTACCTGAAGCATAAGAGAATGGCAAGGCATGAAAATATGAGCTCAGCTCCTTCAATGGTGAATCTCGATGGCACCAAAATTGAGTTCTTGAAGATTTGAAAAGAGGGAAATGAAGAGCTTGCTCCAACTAGAAGAATGGTAGTCTTGAAATTGAATTTGGATCATGGAGTCATGAGTTACAAGCATTCAAAGATGGAGAATTGGTACTTGCTGTAGCAAAACGAGATGGAAGGGAGGATGGAGATAAGTGACGGTGGGAGCAAGGAGAAATGAAGGAAAAGTGAGGAGAGAGGTAAGCTTTGGAGATATTTATGTTTAAGGCAAAAGTAACCTTTTACTTACTTTTCTTTCTTTCTTTTAATTGGCTGACTTGGTATGGTGACTCACCCTCTAATAACCGTGCCCCCTTTAATATATAACATATATATGGCCTTTGTTGACCAATTTAATTACTTATAACAACATATGTTACAAAACTAGCTTATTTTAGTTACTATTCACTAAAACAAGGCACATAGATGTGAAATTTTTGATTTCCCATTGATATAGACTTCCAAATGTGATACTATATAGTACACATGTTAATTAAAGAGTAATGATGGACATTTAGCCATTCAAAACTCATTTACAGGACAATTTTTCAAAAACGTGCTTTAAGACTCCTTAAAGCACTTTTGTGTTTTAACTTGTTTTCAAGCTTGGTTTTCTTTGGTAATTGATTTAATATGTTCATTAACATATTTATAAGGTATAGGCATGACCATTAGGTCTTATACAAATTTATCCCAAGCTTAGAGCACATTTTTGCCCATATTGACTTTAAGGCATTTATTTGTTTTGTTTGGTTTAATTGTCTACCAAGGTTTCCTAAGGACTTAATTAGCCTTAATAAATCATAATTGAATATTATTAAGTCTTGGTAGGCTCTTTGGGTCCTAACCAAGTTCACTCCAAGCTTAGAGCATGTTTTTGCTCAAGCTGTGTCTTAGTGCCTTATTGCACTCTACTATGGTTTAAATTGTTCACTGATGTTTCTAAGGCTGAAATACCCCGACCTTAAAGATGGCGATTAAAATAATTCTAATAAGTATTCAAGAGCCTAATAGTGCCTACGTAATATTGGTAAGGAAAAATAAATCCAAAAGAAATAAAGAAACACTTAAAAAGCATAAAACGCTAAATAAGCGTTAAATAACCATAGGGGGTATGAGACCTCGGTTAGCGTATTATAAGGATTCTAAAGGCTTAATTAAGTCTAAATAGTATATGGGAAGAACTCCCGAAGAAAACGGATCCTTAAACGGGATTAAAAACACAAACAAACCTTAAAGCGCGTTTTTCGAGGAAACCGGGAAAACGCGTCTTTAAGCGGGTCAAATAGACTCGTACTAATTTTGGTCAACCAAATAGTCATTAATAAACATTAGTGAAGGTTTAGAACCAATAAAATCAATAAAACGAGAAAATAGTAAAAACTGTAAAAAACGGGAAGTTGTGGGGTAAAAGCATAAATAACCAAAACTTATGTGTCAACTTTTAAAATAAAATGTAAACTGTTTGTGTGTGTGTGGGCTGTCATCCGATGGACTCCCCCTCCCTCTCTCACACTCCCCACACTCTCTTCTTATTTACAAACAAACAAACTAATTAAAAAGCAAAAAGTAAAACACTAAAGTAACTCCCTCTCTCACATTCTCTCTCCAATTCCCTCATTCTCCTCACAACACTCACGTACACACCCATCTCCCTCACTCTCTATTTTTCCTTCCTCCATGCGACATCAATGGAGAAACAAGCAAACCCACACAAAACCTACCTTCTCTCCTCTTGTTACCCAATCAAACCTTCTCCAAAAATTATAAAAACTACACCATTGGAATCCTCTCATCAAGAGGAACATTTCCCTCTTTTCAAAAATCGAAACGGAGAACTTCCGTTTTTATGGGTATACCCCATTTGGAGCCTCAACACCACCATTAGAAGGCCATCCTTCTCCATTTCCTTTTGAGGTAAAAATATCTTTGAAAACTCCATCTTTTTCTAGCCTCAAAGGCAAAACGAAAATTTAGACTAAACCTTGTTTGGTCTCTTGTGTTCTAGCCGATTTTGGCTTGTTGAAGGAGTTGGAAATCTTGTTCTTGAACCACTCCAAGCTTCATTTGCACTCTTGGAAGGTAATACAATTTCTAAACCCTAGAAACCTACATCTAAAGCCTAAATAATAGTTAGGGTTAGTTATTAGTGTATTGAAATGTGTATGTGTAAGGGTTGTAGAGTAGAGAATTTGTATTGCTAAACCGGTGGAGAAAGAGAGGAAGGGAGGAGCAAGAGGAACAAGAAAATCTAGAAGGAAAACAAGGTCAGAATGCTCATTGTGTAACCCTGTGTATGTTTGTATATATAACAGATTTTAGAAATGAAAATGTGTATTGTAAAATGGTATTTTTGTAGTAGAGTAATGTATAAGAGGATATAAGTATTTTGAAGCCTTAAAAGATATGTTAAAACTTGTTAAAACAGATTGGGAATGAGAGTTTATGTGCAGGAATTTTTATGAGTGTTTTAGTATTGGTATTGTATATGGGAGCTTGTATATTTTGGCTATTGAAACAGGTGAAATAAGTGTTGAATTGTGAACTAGAATGGATGTGTGAGCTGAATATGTATGTGGGCAATGTTAAAATTATAGGGGAAACCTCCCTCGCCCAAATTTGTATGGAAATAGGAGGACCTAGTTGTGTAAGAAAGGAAAACTACCTAGGTAATAACTAAGTGAATTTGGAGAGTTTAAGTGAGTAGTTTAGTACCTTGAAAACAGATTTGAAGAGGGTCTTGGTAATGAGGAGAACTAGAGTGGCAAAGTAATGGATTTAGAATGTTGGGAGTAGCATTAATGGAGGGGGTATTGAATGGTAAAGGTTTAAGGAAAAATCTGTAGCAAGAGGTATTGAAATGTGTTGGAGAAACAAGGGATAATTAATGTGTGAGACTTGGATGAGTGAGTAAGGTAGTGAGTAAGGCTTTAGGTTGAGTATAATGCAAATGAGGCTATAGAAGAGCCATAGGAATAATGGGAAGAGGAAATGAAAAATCTGTAGCATTTATTGGAGAAGGAAACATGGTAACAGGAGAGGAAAACTCTAAGTAATGGGTGGATGTAACAGATTTTTATAGAGGAGGATTAGACTAGTTTAAAATGCCTAATCAATGTTAAAACATGTTAGATTATGTAGAAAAATAAGGAAAGATTGGTAGAAGTTTGGAATTGAAACAAAGCTTAAAAACTATAAATTTTGCAACAGGCTGGAATTGTCCTGGTTTGAAACCAGGATACAAACCAGGACAACCCCAAAATTACACCCGTAGGTTTCTGAAACAAACTGTCCGGGTTTGAAAGTAGTATGCAAACCCGGACGATGCAAAAATTTCACCCGAGAGTTGTTCCAGTGGTTTGGTCCGGGTTTAAAACCAGGACACAAACCAGGACCAAGCCTTATTTTCACCCGAGAGTTGTTCCAGTGATTTGGTCCGGGTTTTAAAACCAGGACACAAACCAGGACCACCCTGAAAAGTGCCAGAATGTATTTTAAAGCTAAACTAAAGTGGGGTAAGGATGGGTAATGATATTATAAGTTAATTAAGACATGATTGGTGATGTTTAAAGGTCATTAAGGCTATAAACAAGCTTAGAAAATAATTGTAAGTAAGTAACTTAAGTAAATGTATTTAAGTAACAAAGAGTTAGTAAGAATGAACTAGGAAACCTTTGGGAAGTAATAAGTAAGGTTAGTTATGGATAATTAACCACCCAATTGTATGTATGTCATAGGATTCGACTAGTTGAACACCGAAGGGAGTCGGTGTGTCCAAAGTCAACGGTGAAAGGTATGATTTCTTCATGCCCTGTATCCTAATCTGGTTACCCCGATTTGTGTGCTTAATTGATCACCTAATAAGATAAATGCATGAATCGGACTATATTGCATCTACTTGTGCTTGTTTACATTGTTCTTGATATTTGTCTTGAACAATAGTTTGTATAATTCATGAAACATATGAATGATGATGAAGTGTATCATACTTGTAGTGTACTTGTATATGGTAATGTATTTGTATGTAAGTGTATATGGGTATTGTGTTATTGTGGCTCGGATGTTGACTTGTACTAATTCCTAACTATCTGACTCCTAACTTAAGTGAGTAAATTGGAATGAGTACAAGTCCGATATAGCTTCGGCCACGCGTGAGGATGCGGAGTCACAAGAGGTTGGCTGCAATTCCTGACTCTTAAACTGGTCCGCGGCCCAAATCCCTTAAATGGGTAGCATCCCGGATTGTGAGTCAAGTAATCCCGGAGGTGGGACGGTGTAGTCCCCAGGGCCGGAGGTCCCGACGACTTAACTTGCATAAGAGTAAGAGTAAGTAAGTATGGATCCGTAAGTAAGTATGAGTATGAGTATGTGTATGAAGTAACGAGTAAAGAGTAATCTCCACCCGATTAACCCGGGTGGACCAATGAAGCTAACAAGAATTGTATATTGTGTATGTAATGAGTATGTGTATTTCGGAAGAAGGTAAGTATGTATTGGATGGTTTATTGTATTCCTTGTATGTAATGTAGTGTATGTATGTATGCCTTGCGTAAGTATTGTTGTATTGTGTATAAGAGCATGTATGCCTGTATGTTGGAATGAAATCAACCGCATGTATTTGACCAAGTGGTCGGCGTACCCTCACTAGTACGCGGGGTATGCGGTTATCATGCTCGGCGAAAGCTGACCCCTTCGAGGGACATTTTTTAGTGTGCAGGTACCCGAAGCGAATGTGGTCAAGGCACGAGACCGGCGACTACATTGGATAGTAGTAGTAGAATGTAGAGGTGTATCAACTAGCACCCCCTTGTATTTAGAAAGTAATGTAGTAGTGAGGAATGGGTAGTAAGTAGTCTCTTAGGGTGTATGTATGAACTTGGAAGGGATATGATAATTGTATAAGGATCCTAGTAGACTCGGTTAAGTATATTGTATTGTATGGATTGAAGAGGAGTAAGTACTGAATGGAGTATTGTTATAATTGATTGATGAATGGAGTATGTATTCTAGATGCGTAGTACTCGGGATTCCGGTCCATCAGACCGATGCTGTATGTAGAGGTAGTATCCTTGTTAGTCACGTGGGTGACTAACGGCATTGTATCACCCATTGTATGTAAGCATATTTCCGCTGCGTGTATCTGATATGTATGGAGATTGGACGGTAAGCACTGTACTAATGGTAGGGGTGTTACAAAAAGTGGTATCAGAGCGAAGTGTCGCTCTGATGACTGGAAATACCGAGTTTAGGAATACCGAGTTAGGAATTAGAAGCTTAGGGCTAAGGGCTGAGTGTTAGCATTAGAGATATGCTAGTTAGGAACTACCGGTGAGTACCGGATACCTACAATACCAGTCCCGCCCCCGCAAACCCCCACTGAATAACTTGGGAAGGGACGCCAGAGAGAAGAAAAGCCTTCTCATACTCGGGGAAAATCCGATCTGGCAGTGGAGAAGCAATCACACGGTAAACAAGAACCGACACATGGTAGATTCCAAGAACTGGAAGACCCGGAGATGGATTCCGGTTGAACCACAATACCCGCACTTGATGGCGGTAGAATGAGAACTCCAACCATAAGGAGACTACAACATGCAACAACATGGGGCGACATGCTTAGCAGTCGCAGAACCTGGCTAACCAACCAGCAGCAGGAAAAGATGCACTAAGCACAACAGAGCGGAAAAAAAAGGGAACTGTAACAAAACCCAAGACATAAGTCTACGGGGCTGTAGCATTCAAATAATGCCACCAACGGTATGCTAGCTGACTAAGGACATAGTCGGAAGCGGTTAACTCCAAAACTACGACGCCATTAAGGTTGCAATACCTGGCCAATATAGCTCAGACAACTACAAGAACAACCATGAGATACAATCCAAAAGGACTACGAGAGTAGTGCCTGAACAAGGAAGGCTTAGTAACCACCACAGATGTGTGGGAACGAACCACAAGGAACGACACTAAACCAAATTAAGTGGGAATCTCCAAGGATTGGAGAAGTACCCAGATCTACGACAGCCATGTCTAGACCACCGAGAAGCTACCCAAAGGATCGAGTATACCAATTGTAGACCAACAAGATCAAGGGAAGAGTCAACAAGACTATCAAATACTAATGGAAACCATACCGTGATCGGTATAGAATTACCCAAAAACCACCAGTACCACGGACTTGCCACGGCAAGTGCAGTAAGGACAAAGACACGTAAATGAACTTTAACACACCACAGGTACATAGTAATGTACCGTGACAGCAGTGAGACAACTATAGGATCACAAATCCTAAAATCTAGAGAAATCAAACTTGGAAAGGCCTGACGGCCTGACCACTGTACTTAGAACATACCAGTCAGCGAGAAGCTAGACTTGGCCAAGACCTCAAAAATGGCTATGCCATGAGAGACTTCTTTAACACCGAAACATATCTTAAAACCAAAAATTTTCTTTCAAAACCACAACCCTTCTTTTAAAACCTTGGATTTTAAAACCAAACCAACAGAATTACGGTGAGTATCATAGAATGATACAAGAGGAGTTGACAATAGAATACTTCACCTAGGCGTGTGACGAACACTACAAGTGTACCCAATTACGGGCTGTGGGACAACTGCACTCCGAAGGAGCTTGCGGGCCTGACATATAGTTGGGTAAGTGGTAACGTATCAACATGGTACCCCACGTATGTATACATGTAGTGTACGACGCACGGGAAGTAGTCAACTCCGTTCTACGGACCATGAGTGAGTTCAAATCAGAACAGCTGGACACCTCAGACGATCAAGTATAAAGGAACTCAGAGAATCCATCTGAAGATGAGGAATAAGAACTGGAAAGTGCAAAGAGCACAGACTAGCAAGTATAGACATTGGATATGTCCCAGAGACATCAAGCAAATATATGACGGCTGGAAAGTATACCCAGCCTGACACAGTAAGGCAACTACCTAAACGTGAACACCACAATGCTCGACAAACGGGACAGGACTCCCGAGAGCAATCACCAGATTACCATAAAGTAAAACCCATCATTGAAGGGAATATTAAACCTAGTCGCAAGGCTAGGAGCAAGAATAAACGGTCTACCCAACGACGGGAGACGTTATAAACCTAAAGGGAATAGCTTAATACAATACCATAAGACGGTATAGAGGACAACACATGTTATAAACATTAACCGGAGGTAACGGCATAACTACCAACACCCAGGAGCGATCCTCGAAGGGTGTCAGCGTTAACAACAGTTGAACAAGCGTAAGGATGTGAGCACGAGAGCTAAAACCGAACACTCGGTTAGGACACCGAAGGGATTTCACCTAACAGGAAATACCCTAAACTACAAGAAGGCACTGATTAGCACCAGATTGCCAAAAGGGTCTCCTATGAACGGAAGCGTGATGTCACGACTTGCCATGGAGCCTAGTAATACCTCCAACCTATGGGGTATACAAGGAGTGGAAACATGTATAAGCAGCTTGCAAAGGGCATAGCTTGCAGCAATAAGGCTCAGAAGCCATAAACCGACTACGTTATGTAACTTTAACGGTTGCAAAACCCACACCAAATACTAACAAGACTTGCAACAGATATTGCTTCGTGCGACAACAGATCGACAACTGAAACACCCAAATTAAACTCAATATGATGAGTGGCTTGGAGTAATGGCTACAACAATGTCACTGTAACTAGAACATCAGTCTATATACAGTTGATGAAGCTTTTAATTACCCTTCATGCCTTCTGTAGAAATGATAACACAGAGGCATAGGAATAGTTATAATGCCAACAATGGCCTGGTCCACACTTGGACACTACGAGAACCCAAAGGAAGGTACCTCTTGTTAACCAAAGACCACCGATGTGGTGGAGATGTGAGCCCTTGGTAAAGGCTTCCATCTACTATAACAATAAAACCTACGCAATAGATATTGCCAAGGAGTGATGGGATAAGGAAACGAGATTTCCAAACCATTATGACTTAAGGAGTAAAGCATACCCCATATGCACCTAAGCATGTGTGAACCACTGTAAAAACACCAACATGGTAAACCTCGTCACGAGACTTATGAGTGGAAGCATATCCCTCAACAAGAACCTTCACTTGTCAGTGATAGAATACTCTCCAATTGGAGAACGGGACCAGAAAACCCTTGAAGTTCTTGGGATGTTCCGGTGATGCACATACGAGTAGAACTATACAGCTGGAGCCTATAACCAACGCTCAGCACAGGAAGACAGTAATTGTCAAAAACAATCAATGAGAGTGCACATTGCACACCAAGAATGACCAACACTTAAGAAAGCTTATAACCCGATAAATTACTTTATCCTTAGTCAACCAAGATAATTGGTAAATGGTATCATAAATGATGAAAATAATGTGAGGTAAGCCAACCTACACATGAAACCTAAACGGAAATAAAACATCCCCACAATGGGAAGACAATAGTATTGCGGTATGCTACAACAACCGTCATACACACGAACATTGGAAACCCCAGGTATTCATACCATAAGGAAATGGTGCCAATGACAATGGCAATGAGTAAAGAGAAACTATCACAGTAACAGAAACAGTAAAAGCGATGTTGTATAATGAGTAACAATACGGTGCGCAACAAGCGACTGAATGAGGAAATAGTAGATAATGACACGGAGTATAAGTATGAGAAGACAGGCATAAATATTCCTTCCTATCACATAAGTGACTTACTGTCAAGCGTTTACGCCTCTGCACTCTGTATGACTGAGTGTTTTGGTATTGCACTTGTGCAGCTAATGATCTAATGGGATGGCTAGGGGTATGGAAAATGTAAACCGTAGTAAACCTTTCTTTCACCAACAAACATGGCACTAGCCAGTTAAGCAACTTAGCACTAAACCGTGCGGCCTAAGGCCAAAGAAGCACGAAGAGTGTACAATACACTAACAATTACAAAAGGTGAATTCCAAGGGAATAAAGAGTGAAAAGAGACTTAAGAAAGTCACAAGGACCGACGCATAGAAAATGCAAGGTCATACAAGTAAAGGACACTTGTACTGAACCAGAAGAACTGGTATAATTCAGAAGCTATTGACAACAGAGGAAGCACTATAACTAAATAGTGGCTTAGCCTCGCCAACAATAAGTTGGAAGAACTTAGCGAATAATCATGAGAGTACGGATAGTATGTATAATAGATTACCAGGAAGCTGGTTATAAATCTTAAACTCATTGAGTTCAAACGGTAAAAGAATACCGCGATTGTTTGTAAACCTTATTCCCACAAAAAGGGATAAAAGGCGATGAGTAACACATATATAAATACCAAAGAGTGAATTAAACACTAAGGCTATCAGGGTCGCGCAGCAGAAGCTAGTGGGCCCTAGCTGAGGAATGTAATACACCCAGTAAGTATGCGAGATTGGCTATTAATGCCTTAAAGCCTAATAGGCTAGAACCAAATTGATTGTGAGTTAAATAACTCATATAGAATTCTTGGTGCAAAGACTAAACCATTGGTATGGTTAAGACCCTTTGACCAAGTATATTGTATAGTATACCGTAGTGAAGTTAAACGCTTCAGATTGCCCAAATTGATTAAACCAATGTTTAATAATAATAACATATGGTAGATTACGTGGGCGTAATCCCTTTTAAGGGGGGTAGAGCGAAAACCGCTTGATGTAATTTTGTGAATAAACATAAACCATAATTGCATAGCACAAACAGAATCAAATTGATGTTTGATACTATGTTAAATAACATAGGTGTTCATTCATATTGAAATTATGGTAATTAGGCACTAAGATGCAAATACCATAGGACGAATATACCCATCTTGTAACCCAGTGTAAGAGTATTGGTAAAGAAGAGTAATGAGTATGGACGGAACTCCACAAGTATGGTAGCCTTCGAAGAAGTAGTACGAAATGAATGAGAGTAGCAGATGAAGAATAGTACGAAATGAATGAAGTTTATGAGTAGTGGAAATCGTAGGTAAATTATTTGAAGCAAATTGAAGACAACTAAATCTCAAGGTATAGTATTCCTTAGTTAGAATATTGGAGATGAGGGCGAGTAATGGAGGGAAGTTGAAGGTTGATGAAGGAGCATATAGGTATTGAACCATGGAGTAAAGCATTTGGAAGTAAGTGAGGATGACGGATGGACTGAATTCCATCCTTTGGAGATGTGTAAATTGTAATCATGACTAGGAAGAGTAAAAGATAGAAAATTGAATAATCAAACTATCTGTTTGTTTGAAACTGACGTGGGAAGTCGAACTTGATCCTGATCAGGTCAAGGGAAACCGAACACAAATTGGGGTGGAAAGATAGTTCAACACTGATGCTGATCACATCAGGGTCGAATGATTCTCGAAGCTCCCCTCAAGTGGTCACAAGAATCACACGTAGGATAGAGGTAATGATATAATTTGGAACTTAGAGTTGGATGCTTTAGAAAGATTTCTAATTAGCTGTTGGGAAGGATTTTTCCTTAGACTGAGAATAAGGGTTTGGCTAGAAGCTTATACCGGAGAAGATAGTAGTGTAGCATATAATATTATTCCAAGGGCAGCGGGACATAGAGGAGTCCTGTGTCTAGTTGACCTGAGTGCCTGCGGGACTGTATGTGTATTGCATTGCTTTGGGGATAGCTTTGCATGGTTATATGTGAAAACCTGGTAATGTGGAACCAATGGTTGGTGTAATGTGGATCGAGTAATTATAGTACATTTGGATGGTATGGTATGTAGAAACCTTGAGTAATGGATTTGGGAATTAGTAAGGAGGAAGAATGTATGGCCGTGGTATTAGACATGTAAGAATGAGTAAGCATTGTAAACTTATAACCTCGAATAACTTTGAGGACAAAGTTCTTAAGGGGGTAGATTGAAATACCCCGACCTTAAAGATGGATTAAAATAATTCTCTAAGTATTCAAGAGCCTAATAGTGCCTACGTAATATTGGTAAGGAAAAATAATCCAAAAGAAATAAAGAAACACTTAAAAACGTAAAACGCTAAATAAGCGTTAAATAACCATAGGGGGTATGAGACCTCGGTTAGCGTATTATAAGGATTCTAAAGGCTTAATTAAGTCTAAATATAATGGGAACAACTCCCGAAGAAAACGGATCCTTAAACGGGATTAAAAACACAAACGAACCTTAAAGCGCGTTTTTCGAGGAAACCGGGAAAACGCGTCTTTAAGCGGGTCAAATAGACTCGTACTAATTTTGGTCAACCAAATAGTCATTAATAAACATTAGTGACGGTTTAGAACCAATAAAATCAATAAAACGAGAAAATAGTAAAAACTGTAAAAAACGGGAAGTTGTGGGGTAAAAGCATAAATAACCAAAACTTATGTGTCCACTTTTAAAATAAAATGTAAACTGTTTGTGTGTGTGTGGCTGTCATCCGATGGACTCCCCCTCCCTCTCTCACACTCCCTCACACTCTCTTCTTATTTACAAACAAACAAACTAATTAAAAAGCAAAAGTAAAACACTAAAGTAACTCCCTCTCTCACACTCTCTCTCCAATTCCCTCATTCTCCTCACAACACTCACGTACACACCCATCTCCCTCACTCTCTATTTTTCCTTCCTCCATGCGACATCAATGGAGAACAAGCAAACCCACACAAAACCTACCTTCTCTCCTCTTGTTACCCAATCAAACCTTCTCCAAAAATTATAAAAACTACACCATTGGAATCCTCTCATCAAGAAACATTTCCCTCTTTTCAAAAATCGAAACGGAGAACTTCCGTTTTTATGGGTATACCCCATTTGGAGCCTCAACACCACCATTAGAAGGCCCTCCTTCTCCTTGTCCTTTTGAGGTAAAAATATCTTTGAAAACTCCATCTTTTTCTAGCCTCAAAGGCAAAACGAAAATTTAGACTAAACCTTGTTTGGTCTCTTGTGTTCTAGCCGATTTTGGCTTGTTGAAGGAGTTGGAAATCTTGTTCTTGAACCACTCCAAGCTTCATTTGCACTCTTGGAAGGTAATACAATTTCTAAACCCTAGAAACCTACATCTAAAGCCTAAATAATAGTTAGGGTTAGTTATTAGTGTATTGAAATGCGTATGTGTATGGGTTGTAGAGTAGAGAATTTGTATTTCTAAACCGGTGGAGAAAGAGAGGAAGGGAGAAGCAAGAGGAACAAGAAAATCTAGAAGGAAAACAAGGTAAGAATGCTCATTGTGTAACCCTGTGTATGTTTGTATATATAACAGATTTTAGAAATGAAAATGTGTATTGTAAAATGGTATTTTTGTAGTAGAGTAATGTATAAGAGGATATAAGTATTTTGAAGCCTTAAAAGATATGTTAAAACTTGTTAAAACAGATTGGGAATGAGAGTTTATGTGCAGGAATTTTTATGAGTGTTTTAGTATTGGTATTGTATATGGGAGCTTGTATATTTTTGGCTATTGAAACAGGTGAAATAAGTGTTGAATTGTGAACTAGAATGGATGTGTGAGCTGAATATGTATGTGGGCAATGTTAAAATTATAGGGGAAACCTCTGCCCAAATTTGTATGGAAATAGGAGGACCTAGTTGTGTAAGAAAGGAAAACTACCTAGGTAATAACTAAGTGAATTTGGAGAGTTTAAGTGAGTAGTTTAGTACCTTGAAAACAGATTTGAAGAGGGTCTTGGTAATGAGGAGAACTAGAGTGGCAAAGTAATGGATTTAGAATGTTGGGAGTAGCATTAATGGAGGGGGTATTGAATGGTAAAGGTTTAAGGAAAAATCTGTAGCAAGAGGTATTGAAATGTGTTGGAGAAACAAGGGATAATTAATGTGTGACCTGGATGAGTGAGTAAGGTAGTGAGTAAGGCTTTAGGTTGAGTATAATGCAAATGAGGCTATAGAAGAGCCATAGGAATAATGGGAAGAGGAAATGAAAAATCTGTAGCATTTATTGGAGAAGGAAACATGGTAACAGGAGAGGAAAACTCTAAGTAATGGGTGGATGTAACAGATTTTTATAGAGGAGGATTAGACTAGTTTAAAATGCCTAATCAATGTTAAAACATGTTAGATTATATGTAGAAAAATAAGGAAAGAGATTGGTAGAAGTTTGGAATTGAAACAAAGCTTAAAAACTGTAAATTTTGCAACAGGCTGGAATTGTCCTGGTTTGAAACCAGGATACAAACCAGGACAACCCCAAAAATACACCCGTAGGTTTCTGAAACAAACTGTCCGGGTTTGAAAGTAGTATGCAAACCCGGACGATGCAAAAATTTCACCCGAGAGTTGTTCCAGTGGTTTGGTCCGGGTTTAAAACCAGGACACAAACCAGGACCAAGCCTTATTTTCACCCGAGAGTTGTTCCAGTGATTTGGTCCGGGTTTAAAACCAGGACACAAACCAGGACCACCCTGAAAAGTGCCCAGAATGTATTTTAAAGCTAAACTAAAGTGGGGTAAGGATGGGTAATGATATTATAAGTTAATTAAGACATGATTGGTGATGTTTAAAGGTCATTAAGGCTATAAACAAGCTTAGAAAATAATTGTAAGTAAGTAACTTAAGTAAATGTATTTAAGTAACAAAGAGTTAGTAAGAATGAACTAGGAAACCTTTGGGAAGTAATAAGTAAGGTTAGTTATGGATAATTAACCACCCAATTGTATGTATGTCATAGGATTCGACTAGTTGAACACCGAAGGGAGTCGGTGTGTCCAAAGTCAACGGTGAAAGGTATGATTTCTTCATGCCCTGTATCCTAATCTGGTTACCCCGATTTGTGTGCTTAATTGATCACCTAATAAGATAAATGCATGAATCGGACTATATTGCATCTACTTGTGCTTGTTTACATTGTTCTTGATATTTGTCTTGAACAATAGTTTGTATAATTCATGAAACATATGAATGATGATGAAGTGTATCATACTTGTAGTGTACTTGTATATGGTAATGTATTTGTATGTAAGTGTATATGGGTATTGTGTTATTGTGGCTCGGATGTTGACTTGTACTAATTCCTAACTATCTGACTCCTAACTTAAGTGAGTAAATTGGAATGAGTACAAGTCCGATATAGCTTCGGCCACGCGTGAGGATGCGGAGTCACAAGAGGTTGGCTGCAATTCCTGACTCTTAAACTGGTCCGCGGCCCAAATCCCTTAAATGGATAGCATCCCGGATTGGTGAGTCAAGTAAATCCCGGAGGTGGGACGGTGTAGTCCCCAGGGCCGGAGGTCTCGACGACTTAACTTGAGTAAGAGTAAGAGTAAGTAAGTATGGATCCGTAAGTAAGTATGAGTATGTATGTGTGTATGAAGTAACGAGTAAAAGAGTAATCTCCACCCGATTAACCCGGGTGGACCAATGAAGCTAACAAGAATTGTATATTGTGTATGTAATGAGTATGTGTATTTCGGAAGAAGGTAAGTATGTATTGGATGGTTTATTGTATTCCTTGTATGTAATGTAGTGTATGTATGTATGCCTTGTAAGTATTGTTGTATTGTGTATAAGAGCATGTATGCCTGTATGTTGGAATGAAATCAACCGCATGTATTTGACCAAGTGGTCGGCGTACCCTCACTAGTACGCGGGGAATGCGGTTATCATGCTCGGCGAAAGCTGACCCCTTCGGGGGACATTTTTAGTGTGCAGGTACCCGAAGCGAATGTGGTCAAGGCCCGAGACCGGCGACTACATTGGATAGTAGTAGTAGAATGTAGAGGTGTATCAACTAGCACACCCCTTGTATTTAGAAAGTAATGTAGTAGTGAGGAATGGGTAGTAAGTAGTCTCTTAGGGTGTATGTATGAACTTGGAAGGGATATGATAATTGTATAAGGATCCTAGTAGACTCGGTTAAGTATATTGTATTGTATGGATTGAAGAGGAGTAAGTACTGAATGGAGTATTGTTATAATTGATTGATGAATGGAGTATGTATTCTAGATGCGTAGTACTCGGGATTCTGGTCCATCAGACCGATGCTGTATGTAGAGGTAGTAGCCTTGTTAGTGACGTGGGTGACTAACGGCATTGTATCACCCATTGTATGTAAGCATATTTCCGCTGCGTGTATCTGATATGTATGGAGATTGGACGGTAAGCACTGTACTAATGGTAGGGGTGTTACAAAGGCACTTTTTAGCCTTTACATACCATAGTTTAAATGTTTAACAACATATCAAGGTTTGGGGTATTTCAATCTACCCCCCTTAAAAGAACTTCGTCCTCGAAGTTCACACTTCCCACACATCATTAGGTTTAGAACGCGGGAAACACTTGGAAATAAACTTCCATAATCAAACGTACTTTACATTACAACCTCGGACTTAATGGTCCGGGTAACATATTCACATAGGTACATAACATAACATAACATACTCACATGATAACCTCGGACTCAATGGTCCGGGTATCTTAACAATATTTGCACATACATAACAACCCTTAGACTCTCTGGTCTTGGGTAACATAACAACCTTTAGACACATAGGTCTATGTAACACAACACATTTAGACTCATAGGTCTTGATAACATACACTTTTGGAACTCAAGGTCAAAATAACATTTATTACACATACCACACAACATGTCATAGCATGTATAACAATCAAAAATCTTTGATATACACTGTGATCCCGCAGAACCCGTCGCGATGGACACCTTCCGTCCCCGTGCCTTTGGGAGATCAAAACAATCACTTAAATTTGAAATTTTTTTTTGTGAGGTTAAGTAAGAAAACTTTAATTATGTAAAGTATTTATCGGCGCTTTATAAATACCAATCCAAAATCCTTTTTGAAAACACATACAACTCCAAGTCCAACTTATGCTCTTTGCTTCTTTTCTTAGCGTGGTTATTTGTGACCACTTATAGGGAGCTTCAAGAATCATCCAACCCTGATGTGATCAGCATCAATGTTGAACTATCCTTCCACCCCAATTTGTGTTCGGCTTCCCTTGATCGCATGCAAATCAAGTTCCACCTCCCACTTCATTTTCAAGCATCAAATAAATCACTCATTTCCAATTTTCTATCTTTTTAATCATTCTAATCATGATCATACATCTCCAAGGGATAGAACTTCATCTATCAGTTATTTCCATTCACTTTAATGTTGTTACCTAGGGAATCTTATTCTCACTAGGTTCTATGTCGGTATCATGCCCTTTCATGAATCACTATATAATATATATACACATATATTTTATCAAAATACAACACACAGTTTCACATTTATGGGGTTTTGTTCCCCGGGAGTTTCTGTACTCCCCACACTTGAATTATCACACACCACTGTTGACAAATAAACACACTTATCACAATGGTATTCGCATCTTCTGTGCGCAATTACCACAATTAAACCCTGAATGAATGCGTATGTTTATGTAACACACACACCAATCATCAAAACAAATTATTTTGTGCTATGCACAACATAAATCACGTACACTTGTACGGTAATACACACTAAGTGGTTTTGCGCTCTACCCCCCTTAAAAGGGATTACGCCAACGTAATCAATCACTAAACATCGGTTTTAAGGTTCTACCGTCGTGAAGTGTTTTAACTTTCACGCGGTTGATTATACAATGGATTCTGATTAGTGGATCTTAACCATATTGGCGGTTTAGTCCCTAAACCAAGAATTCTCATTGGAGTTTGTTTAAACTCTTAGTTGGTTTCGATTCTGGCCTGTTTGGCTTCTAGGCATTAATAATTAGCCATTCTCTCATGTTCACCATGTACATTCAACACTTGAATCACTGGCTCGCTAGTTATGCTGTTAAACTCTAATAACTGTAGAGCTTAATTGCCCCATTTGTTATTCTTATTGTATTGTACATCCCCAATTGTCACCTTCATCTTGGTAACAATGGTTTCTCAACCGACGCGTGGTATCTCTTACCGTTAGCGAATTCGGTGAGTTATACACTTTCTATCCACTTCCATAACAATTTACTGTGTATACAGCTATGTATTTCACAATGATTGACTTGTTCCCTTCCGACTTACTGTCGGTTGAGATTGAGCTACTACCTAGAGTGTAGTGCTCTCTCAACTATTTACAACATTTGGGGTATATTCCATACCGATATTTGGCAGTTAGTGCTACTGTAGTCACTTACTGTTAATCATGTCTCCACATTTGGTTTTTATACATGTATTCTTTCATTGGTGCGGCCTTGCATTTCCTATGCATCGGCCATTACAACATTATTCCTCCACCATTAACATGTTTCCAATTCCTAGCTATCCCACTCGATCATTACTGCGCAAGTGCAATACCAAAACACTCAGTCATACAGAGTGCAGAGGCGTAAACTCTTCACAGTAAATCCCTTATGCGATTCGCCATGGAATTCACACTGAGTTCCTCATCACACAGTACCTACCACTGGCTTATTGCCCAGTCTGTTTAATATCGCTTATCTTGCATCTCCACTGAGTTTAACTCATAACTGGTCTTATCTGCTACATTATCGTTTAACAATACTTATACAACGGTCGCTTACTGCGCACCGTGCTTATTGTATACACTAACTTACATCGTATTTATTGTCACATTAACTTCCACGCATATACTTACATCACTCGTATTATGGTTTGTCATTCTTTTGGATGACTACTGAATACTCTTTGAGCGTTGATCACTTGAGTCACAAACCAGCGTTATTTAGCTCGGTGCTTCACTTTATACACATACTACTAAGCTAACTGCTCTCTTTCAATAATAACATCGTCCATCCTTAACATATTTCTTGAACTTGATTCACATAACTACCGCTCCTGCGGTCTCACAATATCGAGAGGTATCCCCACTCTTAATGCAGTGGTTCGTTCTCCACTCTATTCACTTATATAACATAAACTTTTGCAGTCAATCTAATTTTCATAACACATTTTATTTGTGGCTTATAAGCCTTACTGCCTTGAGCTGCGCTCATTGTAGGCTGTCCACACACATGTACTTCTCTGTACAACATTACATGGTTTGAATATTATATTGAGCTCCACGACAAAGTCGTTGCATTCCGTTTCCTTTCCTGGGATGTCCCTTAGGATTGTCAGTCCGTCTCCTGACAACTTATATCTAAACTGGGTGTTAGTTTCAACCCTTGTGTTTCTGTCACGTTATCTTGTTCAATTATCGTTGATGCAAGCACCCTTCAAGGATCGCTCCTGGGTGTTGCTAAGTTATGCCTTTACATCAGGTTCACACTTATTGGTATACTCAGTTAGCCACGCCGTTTGCGTTCTTAACTGGCTTATTATCTCCTTCTGTGAAGATCAACATTTCCTGGTAGTGTAGGTACTTATTATGGGAGTTTCATCCCGTTCTTTGCACATTAATGTGTCCACCTTAGGCATCTGCTTAGCCATGGACAGGCTGGGTCATCGTTCCAGCTAACATGTCTATCCCTGCGGATCCTTAAGACGTATTCGATGTCTTAACATTACAGTTGGTGCACTTCACGCCTCCTGACTCTTAAACATTTCCTTGAAATGAATTCACTAATTCCTTTGGTCTCGTTAACTTAACTAGGTTCCTTTACTTCAACCATTCATGGTAATCCTTAGCTCCTGTTTGACTTATACTGCTGACTGTAGTATGGAGTCGACTACTTCCCGTGTTCGGACTCTACTTGTATACATATGTGGGGTACCATACTGATACATTACTACTTACCCAACTAACCCATAAGTAGGTCTATCAGGCCCACAAGCTCCTATCGGAGTGCGGTCGTCCCACAATTCAGTTGGTACACTCGTAGTGTCCGTCACACGCCTAGGTGAAGTATTCTGTTGTCAACTCCCTTATATTGTCCCGTGACAATATTCATTCCGTGCTTCCCGAACTTAATCGAGGGAAATTTTATCCATTGTTGAATTCTTATCAACTGCCCTTGGTTTTACTGGTTTGGTTTAGAAGAAGGTTAGAAGGAAGTATTGGTTTGAAAGAAAATCTGGTTTTGAAAAGGAAAAGTTTGAGTAAATCTGAGTTTGAAAGAAAATTTTCATGGTTTCACAACATCTTCTTACCTTAACCAAGTCTAGCTTCTTGCTGACTGGTGTAGTTACAATTACAGGGGTTAGGCTGTTAAGCCCTTCCATGGTCATAATGATCACACTTAACTTTATGGTACTTTACCAAGTACTTTGTAGTGGTTATAAATTTCCTGAACAGCCCTGTTATAGCAGCACTTGCTATGGCAAGTGCGCCATGCTAATTGTCTATCGGTTTAACACATACCGGTTGTGGTATTGTTTTTACCCGCACTGTCATCAGTGGCCTTGTTGGCCCTCACTTGATCTTACAGTCTTGATAACAATTCCACCGGATGACTTCTCACTGTCTTCACATGGTAATCATTAACTAGGGTGTTTCCCATTCTGGAGACCCCTTTTCTTTTGTATTGTTTCCTCTTCGTAGCCCGTTCCACGCATTTGTCGTGGCTACTGAGATTTGTCCCTGTTTGGGCGCTACGTTGTAGTTCCTTTGTCGGTTGGTATACCGTCGGTGTGTCATTTAACAACTTTGGTCACGTAGACACTCATCTCGGGTTTTATTAATCCACTTCTTGCCCGTTGCACGGTTGGTGCGTTGCAAGCTGGTTATCCTCGACTGCTCGGCATGTCGACCCAGGTTGCCGGAAATTCTATTCTCTCATACATGAAATTCTTCATTCTTCGCTATTAAATGCGGTTAACATTGTTCAGATGGAAACCGTCTCCGGGATTCCCACTTCTCGGGATCTACCGTATGACAGGTCTTCCGTACTCTAAAGGTATTTAATAACAGCCAGATCGGGTATTCCCGAGTAAGAGAGGACTTCCATCTCTCTGGCGTTGTTTTCCCAAGTTATAAAACAGGGGTTGTGGAGGGCGGGAAGGATATAGTAGGTTTCCAGTAGTCACTGGTAGTTCCTAACTAGCGTATCTCTCACGCTATCACTCAACCCTTAACCCAAAGTACTAAAATCCTAACACGGTATTTCCTAAGCTCGGTAATTCAGTCATCAGAGCGATACTTCGCTCTGATACCACTTTTTGTAACACCCATCCAACAACACATAACAACAATCTGCAGCGGAATACACACCTCATCACATAACTTAACTCGTTGGTGTTACACGCGTTAACCACCCACGTGGCTAACAAGGCTAATACATGTACTTTGTATCGGTCTGATGGACTAGACTCCCGAGCAACTACACGTTACATTTGCTTCCCTTAACAACAACCCATATACTTTATACATTCCAACCGTACCAAGTATTTACAAACTAATGCCGATAACAATTTCGGTCTTACTACGCCTACAATGCTTACGCCATTTAAATGGCTACCCATGTATAAACATCTACCCCGTCCTACTCTCGAACGGCTTCCAGCTCCTTGTACCTGAAATAGAAAAGGAGAGAAAGGGTGGCCCCCAAGGGGCTCAGCACCTTTGCTGGTATGGTAATCCCGCAGCCCACATGCTACCGGGCCACGCACAACTAATTGTCGTCTTAGCATGCAGTTGATTATATTTAAATCATGCATACAAACCATAAACACACAACACTTTGCATACACCCAACAATAGGGCTCAACATATATCCAACACATCCACACTTAACAAATCATCCAATGATTCCTTTAACCCTAGAGTGGCTCTCTCTAAAACGGAGCTACTTCCTTAATGAACGACACGTACCCATTAATCGGGTTATCCTTAAACGCCTCTTGTCACAAACTGGGATTCATTTCCATGATCCACACACTCCATATCCTACAACATATCTCATTCCTCACATAACAAAACATAACAAACCTTTCTTGTTTCGGCGTACACATGATAACATCGCATTCATTTTAAACACCTAACGTATACATATCATAGCATAGCAAGGGAAATTGCCTAGCACAATAACAACACAAAACACCATAAGGTCGGTTCACACAAGGAACCTTCCACCATAGTTAGTATACATAGTGAGCCTAGAGATTAATGCCAATCTCATGCTAAGCTCGTTACCAACCTCGTTACCGTCCAGTTATATCGAACGGTTAACTTAAACCCAAGGTGTGTCGGATATAGTAATCCCAAGCACACCGAAATAACATTTGTATGCCCCTGTGGCCCGACGTGAGTCAGTAAACTAGCTTTGGATAAGCTAAGGGAAGATTGAAACCAAATTGGAATACAACCTATACATACACCAAGAGAGTCGAACCGGATATGACATCGACTCCCGTCCTCACACGCGTGGCCGGAACATGACCGGACTCCTCACCCCCCATTAGTACATATATACTTATAAATAAGTAGTTAGAGATCCATTATGGAGCCTACCACATCCACACACCATACGGTATCATAACCGAGTTAAGCACACAAGGGAGGTTCACACACTTGCATACAACAACAATATCCAACTAACTCACACATAGCCGTGGTTAGAACGTTCCCAAGGTTTGGGTCGTTAACTCCGAATACCGATCTCTCTCGTGTTCCTAGTTCTAGTTAGCTAAGGTTCGACACTTATTTGAGGTTAACGGTATCGGAGACCAAATGCGCCACATAAATGAATTACTATAAACTCATTACATGTTTTAACCTTACAAGGTGGCAAACACTCAGAAAAACACATTGGCATACAAGCCGGTGTAATCCGGTAGGACACAGGTTGCAAGAAAACCATACCTTTCACCACGGTCCACTATTTTGTGTCCTCTTAGGTTCCTCGAACAAATCCCGTACAACTGGTAACATCACAATTACTGTCATTAACATCGGGGTGACATGATTGTTTAATATCTAATGCCCATAGTTAACCCCATCATCCTGTTGTACTTAATTTATTTATGTGATCTTAAGTTCACAACTTACACATTCACTCTCACACTTGTTTATACTTCCAATGGCCTTTAAAAGTCACCAAACAAGGCCTAAACATCATCTAAAACCATTACCATTCAATTCCCCGGTCCTAGGGGCGGTCCACAACAGATGCTACACGTTTCTTTTTTTTTCACTTCTCTGCACTGGACCTCCCCACAGGGGCGGTCCGTAGGGGCGGTCCACTGCAGAACCAATTTTCTAATGTGCTTTTCTCCTCTTTCTGAACTCCAAATTCATCCCAATTTTTTCCTATGCTTTAAACATGTTCTCCCACATGTTTTAACATCTTTTGGGCACACTTAAACCCTCTCGAAACATCCCAAAAATTCCTTAAACTTTTACTCTACTTTTACTAAGTCCTTAACACTTAGAACATTTTTTTCTTACACTTGTAACTTGTATTCTTGCCTAAAGCTTCACCTAACCAAAGTACTCCCTCACTACCTTATAACCACCCTTTTAAACATCATTTGCACTACACTCATCCCCTTTACACACACTCCTCAAGTTTTTCCCACAAGTTCATAATTAAACCTTCACAAGGCGTTACACTTTCATTGTTCACCAAACTTTGCACAAGACTTTACGACACCTCCACCATCACCTTGGTGTATCAAGAAGTCATCCATTAGTTCCCTAATTCTCCAAGACTATGCCTAAGGCATCTTAACACCTAAGAACACCTTAATTCACTTTCTTTCACCATCTTAACACTTAAAAATTCCTAGTACCTTCTAAGTCATAAAATCTCATTACAACACATAAACTCTTTTGTTTATCAACTAAATTTCGTCATAGCTTCTCTTGTATCACCTTACACCAAAACACATTGTTTTTCACCTTTAGACAATCAAGTACATTCAATCTCTTAATACACGCTCTTATACAGAAACATATGGTTTTTCATCCTTTAACCATCAAACACATTCACCTTCACAAGAGATGTTCTTTACACACAACTAAACCTTTAAACTACACTACATCACAATATAGTGCATAAACTTAAATTGCTTGGCACTTAGGCCCTTAAATAACATGGCTCTTAGGCCCTTAAATTGCATTAAACTTAAACACTGAATTTCCCACATAAGTAATGCCTTTGACCTACAAATACACCCAACAATATATATGCCCTTAATAAACTCCTTGAGAGCATTTCTCTAGGTCATTCACCATTGGCTCCTTAGGTATTTTATTAAGCAAATCAAGCTCCATTTTCCTAGGCATTTAAACCACATTAGGTTAACACATTTACCTCTTTTCTTTCAAGACTTCCCACTTGTTTTTCTTTGTTCTTCCTTGATAGAAAATCGGCAAGGGCTTTTATCACTTGTCAATCTTCTAATCAATACACATATAAGGGTAATGAGCATTAAGTTTAATACTCCAACTCATAGTTAAACCCTAGGTTTACATAAGTGTCTAAAAACACTAAAATTTGATGATTACCTTTGGAATTTGAAAGAGAGCTTGGACAAGTGGCAATATAGGACTCCTCCTAGCCCTTTGAAGTTTGAATTAAGCTAAGAAGAGAGCAAGGTAATGCACCATTGTAAGGTGATTTTTCGGTTATACAAGGAAATGAAAGGAAACTTGGTTTTTTTTGATTTTCCTTACCTTGAAGCATAAGAGAATGGCAAGGCATGAAAATATGAGCTCAAGCTCCTTCAATGGTGAATCTCCATGGCACCAAAATTGAGTTCTTGAAGATTTGAAAAGAGGGAAATGAAGAGCTTGCTCCAACTAGAAGAATGGTAGTCTTGAAATTGAATTTGGATCATGGAGTCATGAATTACAAGCATTCAAAGATGGAGAATTGGTACTTGCTGTAGCAAAACGAGATGGAGAAGGGAGGATGGAGATAAGTGACGGTGGGAGCAAGGAGAAATGAAGGAAAAGTGAGGAGAGAGGTAAGCTTTGGAGATATTTATGTTTTAAGGCAAAAAGTAACCTTTTACTTACTTTTCTTTCTTTCTTTTAATTGGCTGACTTGGTATGGTGACTCACCCTCTAATAACCGTGCCCCCTTTAATATATAACATATATATGGCCTTTGTTGACCAATTTAATTACTTATAACAACATATGTTACAAACTAGCTTATTTTAGTTACTATTCACTAAAACAAGGCACATAGATGTGAAATTTTTGATTTCCCATTGATATAGACTTCCAAATGTGATACTATATAGTACACATGTTAATTAAAGAGTAATGATGGACATTTAGCCATTCAAAACTCATTTACAGGACAATTTTTCAAAAACGTGCTTTAAGACTCCTTAAAGCACTTTTGTGTTTTAACTTGTTTTCAAGCTTGGTTTTATTTGGTAATTGATTTAATATGTTCATTAACATATTTATAAGGTATAGGCATGACCATTAGGTCTTATACAAATTTATCCCAAGCTTAGAGCACATTTTTGCCCATATTGACTTTAAGGCATTTATTTGTGTTTTGTTTGGTTTAATTGTCTACCAAGGTTTCCTAAGGACTTAATTAGCCTTAATAAATCATAATTGAATATTATTAACTCTTGGTAGGCTCTTTGAGTCCTAACCAAGTTCACTCCAAGCTTAGAGCATGTTTTTGCTCAAGCTGTGTCTTAGTGCCTTATTGCACTCTACTATGGTTTAAATTGTTCACTGATGTTTCTAAGGCACTTTTTAGCCTTTACATACCATAGTTTAAATGTTTAACAACATATCAAGGTTTGGGGTATTTCAATTAGTATTATGTAGAGGTTTAGTTTAACTTACTAATTCCTTCGTATTATATTTCCTATAAGGTATCTAATTTTATTTATGTTAAATGTGTATATATTTATATATTCTAGGATTTGTTCAAAACATTATTTATGTAGTTTATTGTATTTAATTATGTTTAATAACTTTTAGGCATAACTACAACCGATATATGGTTTAATCAATAAAATGTTTCCCCTTATTTATTTAATATATATAAGTATAACTGTATTAGAGTTTAACTAAGACATCCCCTATGTAAATATTTAAACTATCTTATACTACAACCTTTTAACTGCATTCCAAGTAGGTTTCATAAAGTATTTCTTTTACTATGTCTTAGGATTCTAGCTCTTATAATATTTAGTTATTATAAGTGTTAAATTATTAGTTCCTTGCTTTACTCCAAGTTACTACCTTATTCCCTATTTATATGCGTAGAAATATATATATATATTTTCCTTAGTTTAAATTAAAAATATTAACTCCCATATAATATAGTAAATAAAATGTAGGATAATTAAATTCCTTAATTTATATAAGTTTCTACTAAGTAAGTATATATACATATATGTAAATAATTTCACTTCTCTTAAAAGCCAATACCAAAACATTTATAAACTAACTGTTATAAAATGTTAATTTAGTTTCCCTTATTTTCCCCAGCTTAAAAGTTAATTAACAAACCATACTTTACTTTTTTGTTACATTAAAAACCTTATATTATAGGTTATTCTTATGAAAAACTCATAAACACAATTTTTAAAACCTTTTACCATTGCCCAAAAATTCCCAAATTTAAAGTACAGTAACTATAACATTTTAGACATATTATAAAATTTTTATTACATAAAAATATCTTTTTAATCTAGCCAATTAATTCTAGAAAACCTAACTTGCAAAAATCATAACTTATGTTTAAAAACTCCAAAACCGTAATAATTTACATCAAAATAAACTAGATTAAATAAGGAATCTATGGTTAAAATTTCAAGTCAAAATACCTTCGGGAAGATATATAAATTAACCCAACAAGTTAGGATTATTTAATGGAATTTATAGAAACTTATAACAGTTTTTTAATACCAGATCTAATCTCGGCCGTCCAAATCCTTTAAGGCGAGATCGATGGCCCCTGAACGCCGTGTTCTTCAGCGATTTCGAATTCCAACCCGAGTACTAAATCATCAATATCTCCTAATCTACAGAACGCAATCGAGTGATTCTTGTTTCTATAGTTTCGAAATCAAATTTCGGTTCTAATGATACCGGTTTCACCAATTATAATGCAGTATACAGTGGATTACGAATTCAATTCGAGGTTAGGGTTCGTATTTGATACAGTACTCGATTCGAAAACAATCCTAACAAATCCTCCTAATCTAACGTGTAATTGATTAAACTGGAACATGGATTAGGTCAGAAACACGACAAGGTTTGACAAAAACGGAGCAATTGATCGGAAACTTACCGGAGTTGTGCGAATTGAGCGAAATCGAAATCGGGAAAACTGGAAAAATATGAACTTTGAGCAGTTCGTGGTGCCAACTTCGAAGATCTATAACTAGCAGTACAAATCGAGTTAGGCTATGAGTAAGGGCTCATTGGAAAGAGAAAACTTAGATCTACGTATTGATAGCAAGAACTAATCCTAACTCGCATCACACAGAAAGATATTGTAGCTAGAAGTTGCGAGTTTACCTTACAGTTTCGGTATTATTTTATGTACTGGCGAAACCGAAACTTTAGACACCTTTCCCTTCCAATCGGTTGAGAATTGGCTTAAACCATAAACACGAAAGTTTTAGAGGAATTAGAGCTCTTCAAAACGAGCTAAAGAACATGGAATTTGGATGCGTTACGAAGAAGTTATGGCTGATCGAAGTTACCTGATTCGAAGAGAAAACTGGAATTGCAGTTTCGGTTTTTGCAGGGTGGCTACTTTGACTTGATTTTCCGGTTGATTCAGAATGAATTAGGGTTTGTATGAGTTATAGTTGTTTAGAGGGAATGTAGGAGAAGACAACAAAGAAGACGGCATTGAAAAATATGGAGAGATGAATGAGATATAGACGTCTAAAGTTAGAGCAAAATACTGAAATCTGTTACTGAAATTCAAGGGATAGAATCGGCTAAGTGTTGGCGACCCATGACAGAGGGACACGTGGCATCTTTCAAATTTTTGACTCTAAACTTCAATCTAGCATAACTTTGGCTAGGATGATCCGTTTTTGACGTTCTTTTTATCGATCTTCATGGTTTTCCATAACCTATTTATTGGTATAGGTTTCATGGCCTGGTTTGACCATTCTCAAAAAGTCAACTCTTGCAAGGCTTAATAAGCTTTAAGGTTTCTAGAATTTTATATTGACTTTTATGTTTCAAAACAATGTTCCAACACTTCCTAAAATCTTTATAATATAGTTGGAGTGTTTACAAATTTTCCCAAGATTTATGGACTTATAAATCTTATTATTAAATTCATAATACTATATAATTATATAATAATTAGGGTTAAATAGGAGAAAACCCCAAAATAAATTTCATAATTCCATGTAATATTAGTACTCATAATTCCATACAATAATTTAATATTCATAATTCCTTATACTAATTTAACATTCATAATTCCATATAATAGTTTAATACTTAATAGTATTATTAAAGGTTTAATAAAAGAAATCCCCTAAATTAATTTAAATTAATTTAGGGGTATTTTAGTATATCCCCCTTAAAAGAAACTTCGCCTCGAAGTTTAAAAATCAACTAATAGGTACTCACACCGCTTCGGGTGTGCTGAGACAATAATAATTCCAATGAAATTCCATACCAAACCAATCCTTTATTTCCATCCATTTCCATAACAACATTCCATTCGAGATTACTCAAACTCAAAACGAACATGGCATAATCTGGATGAGGTGACGAAGGAAGAGTATGCCAGTATATCCCCCTTAAAAGAGCTAAGGTACGCCCTCGTACCGCTACTAACGACACATTCAAAGAATTCAACACCTTATTAATCAGCTTTGTTGTAAATTTTATTGCACCATTGATTTTATCTATGATCTATATATATATATATATATATATATATATATATATATATCTGTACTCTTGATGGTTTTGTATTTGTATTTTTCCTAACTGTTCTAAAATTTTATCTTATGATTATTATCCTTCATTATATGCCCATTATATGTTCATTTTATAATCATTATATTAACAAGCTACAACTCAGGTGTAACACACTTGAGTAGTTTAAAACATATTTCAGATCATTTAATTCCAAGATAATCTTTCAAAATTATCTTCAAGGTTTATTAGCCACCATATTTAAAACTCTATAAATAAATATTTCTGTGACTTTCAAGTTTCAATTGTTTTTTATAATTAACTATCGTATTTTAGACGATTCATTCAGTGTTTACATCATAAATTTACTTATTATACATACATAATTTCACCCAAGGCAGAATTTAGGAAGTTCTTATAATGTAGCTCAAAATCTGATTTCTTTATCTTAAAATTTATTTTCAAGGTTGGGACTCTATATAATTTTAAGTCAAATGAAATAGTCTAGTGAGGTTCACTCA
Organism: Limonium bicolor; assembly: GCA_023374045.1. Lineage (NCBI taxonomy): Eukaryota > Viridiplantae > Streptophyta > Magnoliopsida > Caryophyllales > Plumbaginaceae > Limonium > Limonium bicolor. Next base: position 415,015,175 of record CM041777.1, read on the forward strand.
CTCTTGATAACTATTGTTCTTAGGGTTTGTTCTATGTAAGTATTTTCTGATCATTAGATCTTAGTACTCTCGTAGATAATGGTGGCTTTTGGTAAATAATCACTCTTAGTGGCTTCTAAATTTTACATGTATAATGTTAAACTTCCAAAAACATGAGAATTTCCAATCTTTAAGTAACTCTCAATTTCTCACTCGACACTCAATACTCCAAGTATTAAGGCTCAATAATATTTTAGATTATTATTACTCATGTGTTTTCACTCCATAGGTAAGTATTTTTCACCAAGGATTTAACTCGGTAAACTCTTACATGCAGGAATTTAGTACTGGATCTTAATATACGAGTTTTGAACTGTTCATTGTGCTATATGAAATATGCCTAGCTCAAGATTCCATGATGGTAACGTCTTCCACCACTTCTCCTCAAGTTCAACACAATCCATCACCTGCGTAGAAGATTTTTACAGTTAGATGACAAGGCTTGTCTAGCCCCTAAACTTCTAGAAGTGGGTGTGCACCCCCACTACTTTCAGCCTAGAGTTCGTCGCACCAGGCACTTCCCGTAGGGTGTTAGGTTTATGTGTTTTCTTTCTAAGTTAACATAGAGTTTTAATGTGTTTTACAAGTTCAGATGTTGATCTTTTCTAATACGCTACTAGTTCTTGTTAGCTTAATATTTTCTAGAATTAAGATTTATCTTAACATTATCTTTAGTAATAAATTGATACCAGTAGTTCATGAGATTTGATTTCAACTTTAAAGGAGTTGAAGTACTTTCACATAATATCAATACTAATTTAGTTATGTAAAGTTCTATTTGTATCTGTTTTCACCAAAGTATTCTTTAAAATTCTAGGAATTTGTGTACTAGCTTTTAAGGATTATTTTTAGCAATGTATTCTCCATGAGTATGCTTTTGAAAAATAGCTTAATATTTGGTTTATCTCAACCAAAATCTTATCGTACTTAATATAGGATGTTCCAAACTTATATATATATATTTGTAGTTTATTGTTGGAACGGTATAACAACACATCACACTCAACAGACATTCCTAAAAAGAAAAGTGTGTAAAGGATCATTCACTAACTAAGAAGGGTTAGGAGTCGTGCCTTACTAGAATCCTCACTTCCCAATTCTACCCAACAATTCACCAGTTTTAAGTGCACCTATATTCTAAGTATTTCACTCGGCTTGTTTTCTCGGGTTCAGGGCGTAACTACGCTCTGATACCACTTTCTGTAACACCCCTATAATAATAAAACAACAGCGGAAAATAAACTAAAGGTGCTACAGACCATCGGGCTCCAAACACCCGTACCAACCTCACCAATTACAACCATTTCAATTAACTAAGTTACGGTCTGAACTTCGAGAAAACTTAACATAAACATAACAATAATAAAACACATTCACTCTCCATAAACCTAATCCCATCCCAACCACTCATGCTCGTCGTGGCCACCTGTAAATCAATTTGTACCTGCAAGATGAACCAAGCAGCCCACCCCAGAGGGTGAGTCAGTTCCCGGGAATGGAACTGGTACAATTCTCCAAAACAAACTTATAAAACATAACTCTTCAAAATAAACAGTAACATGAAAACAAACACTTAAAAGTAAAACAGAGATAAAACACCCTTCAAACAATCAAGTTAAAGAGAAAAGAAAACAGACAAAGATAGAGATAAAGAACTTCCAAACCAAGTCATCCACTTAAGTAGTCACACCACATAGTTGTAAGCATCCATTGTTGATGTTAGAACCAATTCTGGTTAAGAAGAGAAAGACTTAAGTAGTCACAAAGGACTAGGAGTGACATTAATATCCATAACCCGTGGTAGTTTTGTCTCCACCATTTCAGAAGATGATTCCCATAGACAAATATACTCAAGAGTGGAATAAACCAATTGGGGGAGATGGCCCCCACCGCCAGTCAGTTGTCACAAGGACGAGGTAAATAGACCTCCGCTATCAGTTGTCACAAGGACGAGGTAAACAACCTCTACTGTCATTTTCCAGATGGACGAGGTATAGCAGACCTCCGCTGCCACCGACCCGTTCTCGGTCATCGGTGAAAGTGTGTGCACCACTTAATAGAAATAATCCATACTCAATACCAAGATTAATTTCCCCATATTCCCATTAGATTTTTAACTGCACGAGAGCAATACCAAAACACTCAGTCCTACAGAGTGCAAGGCGTAAACCCCAACATTAATATCCAATAGAAAGAATCCATTCCAAATAAGGCTGATCAAACTCGACTCATGGATGAAACAACCCATAGTCCAAAGGAAGAATTTACCAATACCAGATATTTTCCTATATTCCCAGTTACCCCACTAGATCATTAACTGCGCCAGAGCAATACCAAACACTCAGTCCCAGAGTGAAGAAGCGTAGACCCTAGATAGTTAATATCTAGGAAACAACTAGATAGGAGGAACCAATAACCAAGGAAGTTTCACATACAAGCTCAGTTAGTCACATCAAGCTCAGTTAGTCACACAACAGTTTCATTTTGAAATCCATTCAAGATCAGTTGTGTTCCAAAACATTCCATAAAGTCCATCAGCAAAAGTATCGAGTTTGAGAAATCGTACAAAACATTCCATAAGGTCCAAACACAACAAGCTGAGTACGAGAAATCGTCCCTGGGAAACACTGTAGCAGTTCTAGTCAACTTGCGCAAAACAATCAACAGTACTCTAATGAATATTAAAGGTAGTCTATCATCAATCACTTGTAGCCTATGTTACACTTAAATAAACTCCTTACTCTTATTCCAAAGTCTCAATTATCTTTTAAGCCCTCACTTAAATGTTATGTATAATCTTTGAGTTATCTGAGAACGTTGTATAGCCCAAGGTGGTAAGATCAAGGAATGTATTCGATTAACATTTGCTAATTGTTCCACCCTCATCCACTTTACCCATACTTAACCATAATTCTCACATTAAAGACCTTTATAACATAAGTGCATTATATTTATTCAATCAATCTTAGAATTTCAATAACAATTCTTAAGCTCAATACTTTTACTCTTACTTTAGAATAAACATCGTCTTATGACCTACAATAGGTTTATCTTAGAATACTATACTATTAATTCACAATGTAATGATTATGTACTTTAACAATATTACCAAATAAACCATCATGATTAAGTTTCCCCTTAACTTAATTAAGATCTACCTCTTGTATATTGGAATCTTAGTGTTGTAGATTCATTTTATTATAACTTAGTTGAGCCTCTAAACTCAATTATCATATCCTTCGTTCAGAATGGCTTTTAATTACAACCACCTACTAATTACCCCACTTAATTGTATACTCACATCCTGAATACTAGTAATAAATGTATTTTATATGGCTTATCTAATTCTAAGAAACTTAAGGATAATTGTTTAGATAAATTTCCAAATCATTGTTTAATATAGAATATATCATAATCCTTATAATGATCCTATCTTAAAACATTAAGTTATATTTCACCACCATAAATGTTAATAAATGATTAAATATAGACTTACTAATCCACCTCACATTTAGATGTAAAAGTATTTTACTTATTTTATTATGGTTTATATACTAAGAATATTTAGATGTAATCGTATTACATTTTTTTATCATTAATTATAGAATAAGATCTATTTGTGCAACATTTTTTGTAATCTAATCACAATTTTTCCTAAGTTTTAACTTATTAATTACTTAATCCCAATTTTAGATTTACATCCTGGTTATTGACAAATAATACTATACATGCATTTTAATATGGTTATATAAACCTTGGAAACTCAAAGGTAACTCTTAAGCCTAATACATAACTATAATCTAATACCACCTCATATAATATCCTCCCATTAGTATTGTAGAGGTTTAGTTTAACTTACTAATTCCGTCGTATTATATTTCCTATAAGGTATCTAATTTTATTTATGTTAAATGTGTATATATTTATATATCTAGGATTTGTTCAAAACATTATTTATGTAGTTTATTGTATTTAATTATGTTTAATAACTTTTAGGCATAACTACAACCGATATATGGTTTAATCAATAAAATGTTTCCCCTTATTTATTTAATATATATAAGTATAACTGTATTAGAGTTTAACTAAGACATCCCCTATGTAATATTTAAACTATCTTATACTACAACCTTTTAACTGCATTCCAAGTAGGTTTCATAAAGTATTTCTTTTACTATGTCTTAGGATTCTAGCTCTTATAATATTAGTTATTATAAGTGTTAAATTATTAGTTCCTGCTTTACTCCAAGTTACTACCTTATTCCCTATTTATATGCGTAGAAATATATATATATTTTCCTTAGTTTAAATTAAAAATATTAACTCCCATATAATAGTAAATAAAATGTAGGATAATTAAATTCCTTAATTTATATAAGTATCTACTAAGTAATATAATATATATGTAATAATTTCACTTCTCTTAAAAGCCAATACCAAAACATTTATAAATTACTGTTATAAAATGTTAATTTAGTTTCCCTTATTTTCCCCGCTTAAAAGTTAATTAACAAACCATACTTTAATTTTTGGTTACATTAAAAACCTTATATTATAGGTTATTCTTATGAAAAACTCATAAACACAATTTTTAAAACCTTTTTCCATTGCCCAAAAATTCCCAAATTTAATATACAGTAACTATAACATTTTAGACATATTATAAAATTTTTATTACATAAAAATATCTTTTTAATTTAGCCAATTAATTCTAGAAAACCCGTAACTTGCAAAAATCATAACTTATGTTTAAAAACTCCAAACCGTAATAATTTACATCAAAACAAACAATTAAATAAGAAATCTATGGTTAAAATTTCAAGTCAAAATACCTTCGGGAAGATATTTAAATTAACCCAACAAGTTAGGACTATTTACTCGAATTTATAGAAACTTATAACAGTTTTTTAATACCAGATCTAATCTCGGCCGTCCAAATCCTTTAAGGCTAGATCGACGGCCCCTGAACGCCGTGTTCTTCAGCGATTTAGAATTCCAACCCGAGTACTAAATCATCAATATCTCCTAATCTACAGAACGCAATCGAGTGATTCTTGTTTCTATAGTTTCAAAATTAAATTTTGGTTCTAATGATACTGGTTTCCCCAATTATAATGCAGTATACAGTGGATTACGAATTCAATTCGAGGTTAGGGTTCGTATTTGATACAGTACTCGATTCGAAAACAATCCTAACAAATCCTCCTAATCTAACATGTAATTGATTAAATTGGAACATGGATTAGGTCGGAAACACGACAAGGTTTGACAAAAACGGAGCAATTGATCGGAAACTTACCGAAGTTGTGCGAATTGAGCGAAATCGAAATCGGGAAAACTGGAAAAATATGAACTTTGAGCAATTCGTGGTGCCAACTTCGAAGATCTATAACTAGCAGTACAAATCGAGTTAGGCTATGAGTAAGGGCTCATTGGAAAGAGAAAACTTAGATCTACGTATTGATAGCAAAAACTAATCCTAACTCGCATCACACAGAAAGATATTGTAGCTAGAAGTTGCGAGTTTACCTTACAGTTTCGGTATTATTTTATGTGCTGGCGAAACTGAAACTTTAGACACCTTTCCCTTCCAATCGGTTGAGAATTGGCTTACACCATAAACACGAAAGTTTTAGAGGAATTAGAGCTCTTCAAAACGAGCTAAAGAACATGGAATTTGGATGAGTTACGAAGAAGTTATGGCTGATCGAAGTTACCTGATTCGAAGAGAAAACTGGAATTGCAGTTTCGGTTTTTGCAGGGTGGCTACTTTGACTCGATTTTCCGGTTGATTCAGAATGAATTAGGGTTTGTATGAGTTATAGTTGTTTAGAGGGAATGTAGGAGAAGACAACAAAGAAGACGGCATTGAAAAATATGGAGAATGATGAGATATAGCCGTCTAAAGTTAGAGCAAAATACTGAAATCTGTTACCGAATTCAAGGGATAGAATCGGCTAAGTGTTGGCGACCCATGACAGAGTGACACGTGGCATCTTTCAAATTTTTGACTCTAAACTTCAATCTAGCATAACTTTGGCTAGGATGATCCGCTTTTGACGTTCTTTTTTATCGATCTTCATGGTTTTCCATAACCTATTTATTGGTATAGGTTTCATGGCCTGGTTTGACCATTCTCAAAAAGTCAACTCTAGCAAGGCTTAATAAGCTTTAAGGTTTCTAGAATTTTATATTGACTTTTATGTTTCAAAACAATGTTCCAACACTTCCTAAAATCTTATAATATAGTTGGAGTGTTTAGAAATTTTCCCAAGATTTATGGACTTATAAATCTTATTATTAATTCATAATACTATAATAATATATAATAATTAGGGTTAAATAGAAGAAAACCCCAAAATAAATTTCATAATTCGATGTAATATTAGTACTCTATAATTCCATACAATAATTTAATATTCATAATTCCTTATACTAATTTAACATTCATAATTCCATATAATAGTTTAATACTTAATAGTATTATTAAAGGTTTAATAAAAGAAATCCCCTAAATTAATTTAAATTAATTTAGGGGTATTTTAGTATATCCCCCTTAAAAGAAACTTCGCCTCGAATTTAAAATCAACTAATAGGTACTCACACCGCTTCGGGTGTGCTGAGACAATAATAATTCCAATGAAATTCCGTACCAAACCAATCCTTTATTTCCATCCATTTCCATAACAACATTCCACTCGAGATTACTCAAACTCAAACATGGCATAATCTGGATGAGGTGACGAAGGAAGAGTATGCCAGTATATCCCCCTTAAAAGAGCTAAGGTACGCCCTCGTACCGCTACTAACAACGACATTCAAAGAATTCAACACCTTAATCAGCTTTGTTGTAAATTTTATTGCACCATTGATTTATCTATGATCTATATATATATCTGTATCTCTTGATTGTTTTGTATTTGTATTTTTCCTAACTGTTATAAAATTTTATCTTATGATTATTATCCGTTCATTATATGCCCATTATATGTTCATTTTATCATATCAATTATATTAACAAGCTACAACTCAGGTGTAACACACTTGAGTAGTTTAAAACAATATTTCAGATCATTTAATAATCCAAGATAATCTTTCAAAATTATCTTCAAGGGTTTATTAGCCAACCATATGTTAAAACTCTATAAAATTGAAATACCCCAAACCTTGATATGTGGTTTAAATATCAAATTATGGTATGTAAAGGCTAAAAAGTGCCTTAGTAACATCAGTGAACAATTTAAACCATAATAAATGCAATAAAGCATTAAGACACAGTTTGAGCAAAACATGCTCTAAGCTATGAGTGAACTTGGTTAGGACCCAAAGAGCCTACCAAGACTGGATAACATTTAATTATGATTTAATAAGGCTAAATAAGTCCTTAGGAAACTTTGGTGGACAGTTAAACCAAATAAAACACAAGAAAATACCTTAAAGTCAATAAGAGCAAAAATGTGCTCTAAGCTTGGGATAAATTTGTATAAGACCTAATGGTCATACTTACATCTTATAAATATGTTAATGAACATATTAAATCAATTACCAAAGAAAACCAAGCTTGAAAACAAGTTAAAACACAAAATGCTTTAAGGAGTCTTAAAGCACGTTTTTGAAAATTGTCTTGTAAATGAGTTTTGAATGGCTAAATGTCCATCATTACTCTTTAATTAACATGTGTACTATATAGTATCACATTTGGGTGGCCATATTAGTGGGAAATCAAAAATTTCACTTCTATGTGCCTTAGTTTGTGAAGTAACTTTTATAAGCTAGTTTGTAACATATAATGTTATAAGTAATTAAATGAGTCAATAAAGACTATATTACCCTTCTATTAAAATGGGGGCCGGTTTTTCAAGGTGTGATTCACCACACATGTAAGTTTATTAAGTAATAAGTGATGACTAATGGTTACTATTTGCTTTAAGTTATAATATCTTCAAAAGCAAAACCAATCTCATTCTCCCCTTCCTTCTTCATTTCCCCACGTTGAAAGGCTTCTTCAACCTCTCTTCTTCTTCCATTCACGGTTTGGAATAGTGCTCACCAAAGCTCCACCTTCCATTGTCAATATCTCATGACTCACTTAACCAAATCAAAAACAAACACCACCATTCTCTTCCTCTCATCAAGCTCTTCATTCCTATCTTCTCAAAACTTCAAGAGCCCCATTTCGGTGCCATGGAGTTTCACCATTGAAGGAGCTTGAGCCCACCTTTGCACATATTCTTGTTCTCCTTTGCTTCAAGGTAAGGAAACTCAAAGAAAAATCAAGTTTCCTTCATGTTTTGTGTTGTCCGAAAATTCACCTCACCATGGTGTATTTATCTTGCTTGTTTTAGCTTCATTTGAATCTTCCAAGGGCTAGGAGGAGTCCTCTCTTGATACTTGTTCAAGTTCTCTTCCAATTCCAAGGTAAACACATTACCTTAATGTGTTAAACAATATGTGTAACTAGGGTTTACAATGAGGTGAAGCATAATGCTTGAATACTCATTCTATTGTTTGTATAATGTTTAATAGTTGAAAAGGGACCAAATGCCCTACCGGTTTTACAAGGAAACAAGAAAGAAATTTGTGAGGAAAAGAGGTAAACAAGCTATCTCAATGTAGTTTAAATGCCTTAGGAAAAATGAGCTTGACTTGCTTAATAAAAATACCTAAGGAGCCAATGGCAATGAGCTAGTAAATGCTCTCAAGGAGACTAGTAAAAGAACATATGTTTTGGTGTATGTATTTGCAGGTCAAAGGCATTATTTATGTGGGAAATTCAGTGTTTAAGGTTTATGCAATTTAAGGGCCTAAGAGCCATGTTTAAGGGCCTAAGTGCCAAGCAATTTAAGTTATCACTATATTGTGATGTAGTGCTTAATTGTGAAGTGTGTGTGTAAAAATGTTCTTGATGGATTTTAGGTGTTCTTGCATGAAATGAGGTAAAAACCTAAGTGTTTGGATGTGAGCAAATACAAGAGAAGCTATGGCCAAATTTGGGAAATGTAAGAAGTTCTAAGTGTTTTAAGTGAGTTTTGGTGAACTAGGAAGTGTTAAAGGTGAATAAATGTTTACTTGAGAAGAAAACATGTGTTAAGGTGATTTAGAGTGATGCAAGGATTTAGGTGTTATCTTGGAAGTTCTAGGAATTCAATGTGTGTTTTGAGGATGTATTTAAGTCTTGGAGGAGTTTTTTAAGGTTTAGGTAATGTTGATATCCAAGGAGTAAGTAATGTTTAGGTAAAATGTGGAAGGAGGTTTAGTTAGTAAGAAAGAAGTTGAGAGAAGATGTTAAGGTGTAGAGGAAACACCTGGTGTAGGGGTCATTATTGGTGAACTACCACTTATAATCAAGGAGAAAACATCACAAGTGCTAGGAACCTTGTAAGAAGTTTGTGAATGATAAAATGGTTTTGGTGAGTGATTTAAAGAGTTTATACATGGGTGAAGGTGTTTTGAAGTGCCCAAATGAGGTTAGAGTATACTAGGATATATGGGTGTGAAGTTTGGAGTTGAATGTGAAAAGGAAAACAAGGATTTGGGGCAGACCGACTTGCGACCGGACTTGCAAGTTCGGTCGGGCCCAGTTTACCCTGCGAGAATTAGCTTCTGGAATGGACCGGACATAGGACCGGACTTGGCAAGTCCGGTCGGGCTAAATTTACAAAGGGGATAAACTCTCTGGAATGGACCGGACATAGGACCGGACTTACAGTCCGGTCGGAGTGGAAAAATTTGTGACGGAAATGTGTTCTGGAATCGACCGGACTTGGGTAAGTCCGGTCGGCAAGTCCGGTCGGACCAAAACATGGTTTAAGGTTATGAAATGATATGTAATGATGGGGATTGATAGGTATGATGTTATAAGGTTGTTATGGACATGTTAGGTGAGTTAAATGGCAATTAATGGGTGAAAAGTTGTATCAAAATGTAAAAGTAAAACAAGTTAGAATGTAAAGTTATGTACACAAGTTAACGGGGAAAGTTAAGCATTAGACATTAAATAATCAAGCAAACCCCGATGTTATAAAAACACATGTGATGTTAACAGTTGTTCGAGAATCGCTCGAGGAACATAAGTGGACGTGGTAAAGTGGACTCCGGTGACAGGTATGGTTTTCTTGCAACCTGCGTCCTACCGGATTACACCGGCTTGTATGCCAATGTGTTTTTTTCTGTATGTTTGCCAAGTTGTAAGATTAACATGTAATGAGTTTACAGTAATTCATTTATGTGGCGTGTACAACTCCGATACCATTTAACCTCGAAAGTGTTAACCTTAGTTAACTGAGTCTAGGATCACATGAGAGTTCGGTAATCGGAGTAAACGACCCGTACCATGGGACGTACTAACCACGGCTATGCGTGTGTTAATGTGTGATATGTGTATGTGAATGTAGGGATCTCCCTTGTGTTTAACCCAGTTGTAATACTGTATGTGTGTAGGTGCGATAGACTCCATAGTGGGGTTCTAATATCTAAAGTAAGTATGTACTAACAGTAGTGAGGAATCCGGTTTGGCCGGTCGCGCGTTGTTTGGGAGAGGGTATCCTTCCTAGCCTTACCCTTCTCTTTGTTATGGTTGTTTCCCTCACGGGTTATGATCTCCCATTAGCTTACTCCAAAGCTTAGCTATTCTGACTTATGATCGGTTTAGGGGAACATGTGTTGTGTGGTGGTTCGGGCCTCCAAACCCGAACCGCCTTAACTTAAGTTACTCGTCCAACTATTAGGACGGTAATGAGTGTTGTTGTTATTGTATAACGAGCTTATCATGAGACTGGCAACATTCTCTAGGCTCACCAGTGTGTAATCAATGTTTGGGTCGGTTCCTAAGCGAACCATTCCCGTTGTGTTATGTGTTTTGTTGTGATGCAATATCCATAGCGGTATTTGGTGTACGTGGAAACGTGCAAAGTGCTGTTAGGTGTTGTATGTAGTGTATGTTATATGTTGTATAATGTAGATTATGTGGATCATGGATATGATTCCCAGTTTGTGACAGGAGGCGTTTAAGGATAACCCGATTTAAGGGTATGTGTCGTCTATTAGGAAGTAGCTCCATTAGAGGAGGACACTCTAGGGATAATGAATACCAAGAGTGACTTATTAAGTAAGGATATTATCCGTTGTTGAGCCCATTGAGGCGAAATGTTATGTGATGTGTGTTTACTGTTACATGCATGACTTAAATATAATCAACCGCATGTTAAGACGACAATTAGTTGTGCGTGGCCCGGTAGCATGTGGGCTGCGGGATTACCATACCAGCAAATGCTGAGCCCCTTGGGGCCACCCCTTTCTCTCTTTTCCTATTTCTACGAAGTGCTGGAAGCCGTTCGAGAGTAGGACGGGTAGTCATTGTACATGGGTAAACTTTTAATGTATGTATACAGTAGGTGTAGTAAGACCGAAATTGTTGTCGGCACCAGTTTTATAAATACTCGGTATAGTTGGAAGGTGTATGTTGTTGTTGTGTTAATGGAAAGGGACACTAATGTATAGACGCTCAGGAATTTAGCCCATCAGACCGGTACAATGTATGTGTATTAGCCTTGTTAGCCACGTGGGTGGCTAACGGCGTGTAACACCACGAGTTAAGTAATGTGATGAGGTTGTTTTTTTCCGCTGCAGTTTATTGTAAGTGTGATAATGTTGGATGGGGTGTTACAAAAAGTGGTATCAGAGCGAAGTATCGCTCTGATGACTGAGTTACCGAGCTTAGGAAGTACCGAGTTAGGATTTAAGTACTTTGGGTTAAGGGTTGAGTGATAGCGTGAGAGATACGCTAGTTAGGAACTACCAGTGACTACTGGAAACCTACAATATCCATCCCACCCTCCACAATCCCTGTTTGATAACTTGGGAAAGAACGCCAGAGAGATGGAAGTCCTCTCTTACTCGGGAATACCCGATCTGGCTGTTATTAAATACCTTTAGGGTACGGAGAACCTGTCACACGGTAGATCCCGAAAACTGGGAATCCCGGAGACGGTCTCCATCTAAACGATGTTAACCTCATTCCATAGCGATGAATGAAGGATCTTGTGTATAGAGGAATAGAATTTCCGGCAACCTGGGTCGACATGCAAGGCAGTCGAGAATAACCAACTTGCAACGCACCAACCGTGCAACAGGCAAGAAGTGGATTAGTGAAACCGAGACAAGTGTCTACGGGACCACAATTGTTAAGTGATACACCAACGGTATACCAACCGCTAAAGGAACTACAAAGTAGTACCCAAACAAGAGACAAGTCTCAGTAACCGCGACAAATACGTGGAACGGGCTACAAGGGATATAATACTAAGTAAGAGGGGCCTCCCAGAATGGGAAACACCCCAGTTGATAATTACCATATGCATGCAGTGAAGAATTACCTAGAAGAGTTATTATCAAGACAGTAAGATCAGTGAGGGCCAAAAAGGCCACTGATGACAGTATGGGTAAAAACAATACCATAACCGGTAAGTGCTAAACCGATAGCCAGTTAGCATGGCGCACTTGCCATAACAAGTGCTGCTATAACAGGGCTGTTCGGGAAATTTATAACCACTACAAAGTATTTGGTAGAGTACCATAAAGTTAAATGTGATCATTGTAACCGTGGAAGGGCTTAATAGCCTAACCTCTGTAACTGTAAGTACACCAGTCAGCAAGAAGCTAGACATGGTTAAGGCAAGAAGATGTTGTGAAACCATGAAAATTTTCTTTTAAACCCAAATTTATTCAAACCCTTTTTCTTGCAAAACCAGATTTTCTTTCAAACCAACACTTCTTTCCGACCTTCTTTTAAACCAAACCAGTAAAACCAAGAGCAGTTGATAAGATGCGACAGTGGATGAACTTTCCCTCGATTAAGTTCGGGAAGCAAGGAATGAATATTGTCACGGGACAATATAAGGGAGTTGACAACAGAATACTTCACCTAGGCGTGTGACGGACACTACAAGTGTACCAACTGTGTTGTGGGACGACCGCACTCCGATAGGAGCATGTGGGCCTGACAGACCTACTTATGGGTTAGTTGGGTAAGTAGCAATGTACCAGTATGGTACCCCACATATGTATACGAGTGGAGTCCGAAACACGGGAAGTAGTCGACTCCGTCTACGGTCAGCAGTATAAATCAAACAAAAGCTAGAGATTACAAGGAATGATTGAAGTTAAGGGACTCAGTTGAGATAACCAGACTAAAGGAGACAGTGAATTCATTTTCAAGGAAATGTTTTAAGAGTCAGGAAGTGCGAAGTGCACAAACTGTTAAGTAAAGACATAGCATATGTCTTAAGGATCCTCAGGGATAAACATGATAGCTGGAATGGTGACCCAGCCTGTAAATGGCAAAGCAAATGCCTAATGTAGACACATTAATGTGCAACAAACGGGATGAAACTCCCAGAATGAGTACCTACACTACCAGGAAATGTTGATCTTCACAAAAGGAGATGATAAGCCAGATAAGAACGCAAGCGGCGTGGCTAACTGAATGTACCAATAAGTGCGAAACAAATGTAAAGCATAACTTAGCAACACCCAGGAGCAATCCTTGAAGGGTGTTCGCATCAACAAGTGTTGCATAAAATGACATGACAGAAACATTTGAAACTAACACCCAGTTTAGACATAAGTTGTCAGGAGACGGACTGACAATCCTAAGGGGCATCCCATGAAAGGAAACGGAATGCAACGACCTTGTCATGGAGCCCAATATAATATTCAAACCATGTAATGTAGTACAGAGAAGTACATATGTGTGGACAGCCTACAATGAGCCCAGCTCAAGGCAAACAAGGCTCATAAGCCATAAGTAAGATATGTTATATAAATTAGATTGATTGTAAAAGTTTATGTTATATAAGTGAATAGAGTGGAGAACGAACCACTGCATTAAGAGTGGGGATACCTCTCGATATTGTGAGACCGCAGGAGCGGTAGTTATGCGGATCAAGTTCAAGAAATATTTAAGGATGGACGATGTTATTATTGAAAGAGAGCAATTAGCTTAGTAGTATGTGTATAAGGTGAAACACCGAGCTGAATAATGCCGGCTTGTGACTGGAATGATCGATGCTCATCCAAATGAGGGATGAACCATAATGTGAATAATGTAAGTTTATGTGTGAAAGTTGAGGTGACAGTAGATACGATATAAGCTGATGTTATACAGGGAGTAAGAGCACGGTGCGCAATAAGCGACCGTTGTACAAATGTTGTTAAACGATAATGTAACAGATAAGACCAGTTATGAGTTAAACTCAGTGGATATATAAGGTAAGCGATGTTACACAGACTGGGCAATAAGCCAATGGTCGGTACTATGTGATAAGGAACTCAGTGTGAATTCCTACTGCAATCGCATAAGGGATTTACTGTCAAGAGTTTACGCCTCTGCACTCTGTATGACTGAGTGTTTTGGTATTGCACTTGCGCAGTAATGAACGAATGAGATAGCTAGGAATTGGAAACATGTTAATTGTGGAGCAATAATGTTATAATGGCCGATGCATAGGAAATGCAAGGCCGCACCAATAAAAAGTACTTGTACGAAACCAAACGTGGAGATATGATTAACAGTAAGTGACTACAGTAGCACTAGCTGCAAAATATCGGTATGGAATATACCCCAAATGTTGGAAATAGCTGAGAGAGCACTACACACTAGGTAGTAGCTCAGTCTCAACCGACAGTAAGTCGGAAGGGAACAAGTCAATCATTGTGAAATACATAGCTGTATACACAGTAAATTGTAGTGTATAACTCACCGAATTCGCTAACGGTAAGAGATACCACGCGTCGGTTGAGAAACCATTGTTACCAAGATGAAGGTGACAATTGGGGATGTACAATACAGTAAGAATAACAAAAAGGGAGCAATTAAGCTCTACAGTTATTAGAGTTTCCCAGCAGAAACTAGTGAGCCAGGGATCAAGTGTTGAATGTACATGGTGAACATGAGTGAATGGCTAATTATTAACGCCTAAAAGCCTCACAGGCCAGGACCGAAACCGGTTATGAGTTATAACTCCAATGCGAATTCTTGGTTTAGGGACTAAACCGCCAATATGGTTAAGATCCTCTAATCAGAACCCATTGTGTAATAGACCGCGTGGAAGTTAAAACACTTCACGACGGCAGAACATTTAAGCCAATGTTTAGTGATTGATTACGTGGGCGTAATCCCTTTTAAGGGGGGTAGAGCGCAAAACCACTTAGTGTATATCACCGTACAAGTGTACGTAGTGTATGTGATTTATTGTGCATAGCACAAAATTATATTGTTTTGATGATTGGTGTGTGTTACGTAAACATACACATTCATTCATGGTTTAATTGTGGTAATTGCGCACTGAAGATGCGAATACCATTGTGATAAGTGTGTGTTTGTTAACAGTTGTGTGTGATAGTACAAGTGTGGGGAGTAGAGAAACTCCCGGGGGAACAAAAACCCCGACAGTGTATAAATGTAAAACCAGGTGTTGTATTTTGGATAAAATATGTGTATATATATATATATATACTTTATAGTGATGCATGAAAGGGCATGATACCGACATAGAACCTAGTGAGAATAAGATTCCCTAGGCAACAGGATTAAAAGTGAATGGAGGTAACTGATAGACGGAGTTCTATCCTTTGGAGATGTTGTGATCATGACTAGAATGATTCAAAAGATAGAAAATTGGAAATGAGTGACTTACTTGATGCTTGAAAATGAAGTGGGAGGTGGAACTTGATTTGCATGTGATCAAGGGAAGCCGAACACAAATTGGGGTGGAAGGATAGTTCAACACTGATGCTGATCACATCAGGGTTGGATGACTCTTGAAACTCCCTATAAGTGGTCACGAATAACCACGCTAATAAAAGAAGCAAAGAGCTTAAGTTGGACTTGGAGTTGTGTGTGTTTTCAAAAGGATTTTAAATTGGTATTTATAAAACGTTGATGGATACTTTACGTAATTAAAGTTCTCTTACTTAACCTCACAAAGAAATTTTAAATTTAAGTGATTGTTTTAAACTCCCAAAGGCACGGGGACGGAAGGTGTCCATCGCGACCGGTTCTGCGGGATCACAGTGTATATCAAGGATATTTTTGATTGCTATACATGCTCTGACATGTTGTGTGGTATGTGTAATGAATGTTGTTGTGACTTGGATTTCCTAAAGTGTATACTATCAAGGCCTATGAGTCTAAATGTGTGGTGTTACATAGACCTATGTGTCTAAAGACTGTTATGTTGTGGGGACCTATGTGTCCAAATGTTGTTATGTTACCCAAGACCAGTGAGTCAAAGGGGTTGTTATGTATGTGTAAGTGTTGTTAAGATACCCGGACCATAGAGTTCGAGGTTATCATGTGGATATGTTATGTTATGTGTGGATGTGAATGTGTTGCCCGGACCATCAAGTCCGAGGTTGTGATGTAAAGTGTGTTTGGTTATGGAAGTCTATTTCCAAGTGATTCCTGTGTTCTAATCTAATGATGTGAGGAAAGTGTGAACTTCGAGGACGAAGTTCTTTTAAGGGGGGTAGATTGAAATACCCCAAACCTTGATATGTGGTTTGAATATCAAATTATGGGATGTAAAGGCTAAAAAGTGCCTTAGTAACATCAGTGAACAATTTAAACCATAATAAATGCAATAAAGCATTAGACACAGTTTGAGCAAAACATGCTCTAAGCTATGAGTGAACTTGGTTAGGACCCAAAGAGCCTACCAAGACTGGATAACATTTAATTATGATTTAATAAGGCTAAATAAGTCCTTAGGAAACTTTGGTGGACAGTTAAACCAAATAAAACACAAGAAAATACCTTAAAGTCAATAAGAGCAAAAATGTGCTCTAAGCTTGGGATAAATTTGTATAAGACCTAATGGTCATACTTACATCTTATAAATATGTTAATGAACATATTAAATCAATTACCAAAGAAACCAAGCTTGAAAACAAGTTAAAACACAAAAGTGCTTTAAGGAGTCTTAAAGCACGTTTTTGAAAAATTGTCTTGTAAATGAGTTTTGAATGGCTAAATGTCCATCATTACTCTTTAATTAACATGTGTACTATATATCACATTTGGGTGGCCATATTAGTGGGAAATCAAAAATTTCACTTCTATGTGCCTTAGTTTGTGAATAGTAACTTTTATAAGCTAGTTTGTAACATATAATGTTATAAGTAATTAAATGAGTCAATAAAGACTATATTACCCTTCTATTAAAATGGGGGCCGGTTTTTCAAGGTGTGATTCACCACACATGTAAGTTTATTAAGTAATAAGTGATGACTAATGGTTACTATTTGCTTTAAGTTATAAATATCTTCAAAAGCAAAACCAATCTCATTCTTCCTTCTCTTCCTCTTCTTCATTTCCCACGGTTGAAAGGCTTCTTCAACCTCTCTTCTTCTTCCATTCACGGTTTGGAATAGTGCTCACCAAAGCTCCCACCTTCCATTGTCAATATCTCATGACTCACTTAACCAAATCAAAAACAAACACCACCATTCTCTTCCTCTCATCAAGCTCTTCATTCCTATCTTCTCAAAACTTCAAGAGCCCCATTTCGGTGCCATGGAGTTTCACCATTGAAGGAGCTTGAGCCCACCTTTGCACATATTCTTGTTCTCCTTTGCTTCAAGGTAAGGAAACTCAAAGAAAATCAAGTTTCCTTCATGTTTTGTGTTGTCCGAAAATTCACCTCACCATGGTGTATTTATCTTGCTTGTTTTAGCTTCATTTGAATCTTCCAAGGGCTAGGAGGAGTCCTCTCTTGATACTTGTTCAAGTTCTCTTCCAATTCCAAGGTAAAACAATTACTTAATGTGTAAAACAATATGTGTAACTAGGGTTTACAATGAGGTGAAGCATAATGCTTGAATACTCATTCTATTGTTTGTATAATGTTTAATAGTTGAAAAGGGACCAAATGCCCTACCGGTTTTACAAGGAAACAAGAAAGAAATTTGTGAGGAAAAGAGGTAAACAAGCTATCTCAATGTAGTTTAAATGCCTTAGGAAAAATGAGCTTGACTTGCTTAATAAAAATACCTAAGGAGCCAATGGCAAATGAGCTAGTAAAATGCTCTCAAGGAGACTAGTAAAAGAACATATGTTTTGGTGTATGTATTTGCAGGTCAAAGGCATTATTTATGTGGGGAATTCAGTGTTTAAGGTTTATGCAATTTAAGGGCCTAAGAGCCATGTTATTTAAGGGCCTAAGTGCCAAGCAATTTAAGTTATGCACTATATTGTGATGTAGTGCTTAATGTGTGAAGTGTGTGTGTAAAAATGTTCTTGATGGATTTTAGGTGTTCTTGCATGAAATGAGGTAAAAACCTAAGTGTTTGGATGTGAGCAAATACAAGAGAAGCTATGGCCAAATTTGGGAAATGTGTAAGAAGTTCTAAGTGTTTTAAGTGAGTTTTGGTGAACTAGGAAGTGTTAAAGGTGAATAAATGTTTACTTGAGAAGAAAACATGTGTTAAGGTGATTTAGAGTGATGCAAGGATTTAGGTGTTATCTTGGAAGTTCTAGGAATTCAATGTGTGTTTTGAGGATGTATTTAAGTCTTGGAGGAGTTTGTTTAAGGTTTAGGTAATGTTGATATCCAAGGAGTAAGTAATGTTTAGGTAAAATGTGGAAAGGAGGTTTAGTTAGTAAGAAAAGAAGTTGAGAGAAGATGTTAAGGTGTAGAGGAAACACCTTGGTGTAGGGGTCATTATTGGTGAACTACCACTTATAAATCAAGGAGAAAACATCACAAGTGCTAGGAACCTTGTAAGAAGTTTGTGAATGATAAAATGGTTTTGGTGAGTGATTTAAAGAGTTTATCACATGGGTGAAGGTGTGTTTGAAGTGCCCAAATGAGGTTAGAGTATACTAGGATATATGGGGTGAAGTTTGGAGTTGAATGTGAAAAGGAAAACAAGGATTTGGGGCAGACCGGACTTGCGACCGGACTTGCAAGTTCGGTCGGGCCCAGTTTACCCTGCGAGAATTAGCTTCTGGAATGGACCGGACATAGGACCGGACTTGGCAAGTCCGGTCGGGCTAAATTTACAAAGGGGATAAACTCTCTGGAATGGACCGGACATAGGACCGGACTTACAAGTCCGGTCGGAGTGGAAAAATTTGTGACGGAAATGTGTTCTGGAATCGACCGGACTTGGGTAAGTCCGGTCGGCAAGTCCGGTCGGACCAAAAACATGGTTTAAGGTTATGAAATGATATGTAATGATGGGGATTGATAGGTAATGATGTTATAAGGTTGTTATGGACATGTTAGGTGAGTTTAAATGGCAATTAAGTGGGTGAAAAGTTGTATCAAAATGTAAAAGTAAAACAAGTTAGAATGTAAAGTTATGTAACAAAGTTAACGGGGAAAGTTAAGCATTAGACATTAAATAATCAAGCAAACCCCGATGTTAATAAAAACACATGTGATGTTAACAGTTGTTCGAGAATCGCTCGAGGAACATAAGTGGACGTGGTAAAGTGGACTCCGGTGACAGGTATGGTTTTCTTGCAACCTGCGTCCTACCGGATTACACCGGCTTGTATGCCAATGTGTTTTTCTGTATGTTTGCCACGTTGTAAGATTAAACATGTAATGAGTTTACAGTAATTCATTTATGTGGCGTGTACAACTCCGATACCATTTAACCTCGAAAGTGTTAACCTTAGTTAACTGAGTCTAGGATCACATGAGAGTTCGGTAATCGGAGTAAACGACCCGTACCATGGGACGTACTAACCACGGCTATGCGTGTGTTAATTGTGTGATATGTGTATGTGAATGTAGGGATCTCCCTTGTGTGTTTAACCCAGTTGTAATACTGTATGTGTGTAGGTGCGATAGACTCCATAGTGGGGTTCTAAGTATTATCTAAAGTAAGTATGTACTAACAGTAGTGAGGAATCCGGTTTGGCCGGTCGTGCGTTGTTTGGGAGAGGGTATCCTTCCTAGCCTTACCCTCTTTGTTATGGTTGTTTCCCTCACGGGTTATGATCTCCCATTAGCTTACTCCAAAGCTTAGCTATTCTGACTTATGATCGGTTTAGGGGGAACATGTGTTTGTGTGGTGTGTTCGGGCCTCCAAACCCGAACCGCCTTAACTTAAGTTACTCGTCCAACTATTAGGACGGTAATGAGTGTTGTTGTTATTGTATAACGAGCTTATCATGAGACTGGCAACATTCTCTAGGCTCACCAGTGTGTAATCAATGTTTGGGTCGGTTCCTAAGCGAACCATTCCCGTTGTGTTATGTGTTTTGTTGTGATGCAATATCCATAGCGGTATTATGTGGTGTACGTGGAAACGTGCAAAGTGCTGTTAGGTGTTGTATGTAGTGTATGTTATATGTTGTATAATGTAGATTATGTGGATCATGGATATGATTCCCAGTTTGTGACAGGAGGCGTTTAAGGATAACCCGATTTAAGGGTATGTGTCGTCTATTAAGGAAGTAGCTCCATTAGAGGAGGAACACTCTAGGGATAATGAATACCAAGAGTGACTTATTAAGTAAGGATATATTATCCGTTGTTGAGCCCATTGAGGCGAAATGTTATGTGATGTGTGTTTACTGTTACATGCATGACTTAAATATAATCAACCGCATGTTAAGACGACAATTAGTTGTGCGTGGCCCGGTAGCATGTGGGCTGCGGGATTACCATACCAGCAAAGGTGCTGAGCCCCTTGGGGCCACCCCTTTCTCTCTTTTCCTATTTCAGGTACGAAGTGCTGGAAGCCGTTCGAGAGTAGGACGGGTAGTCATTGTACATGGGTAAACTTTTAAGTGTATGTATACAGTAGGTGTAGTAAGACCGAAATTGTTGTCGGCACCAGTTTATAAATACTCGGTATAGTTGGAAGGTGTATGTTGTTGTTGTGTTAATGGAAAGGGACACTAATGTATAGACGCTCGGGAATTTAGCCCATCAGACCGGTACAATGTATGTGTATTAGCCTTGTTAGCCACGTGGGTGGCTAACGGCGTGTAACACCAACGAGTTAAGTAATGTGATGAGGTTGTTTTTCCGCTGCAGTTTATTGTAAGTGTGATAATGTTGGATGGGGTGTTACAAAAATAAATATTTTCTGTGACTTTTCAAGTTTCAATTGTTTTTATAATTAACTATCGTATTTTAGACGATTCATTCAGTGTTTACATCATAAAATTTACTTATTATACATACATAATTTCACCCAAGGCAGAATTTAAGCAAGTTCTTATAATGTAGCTCTAAAATCCGATTTCTTTATCTTAAAATTTATTTTTCAAGGTAGGGACTCTATATATAAATTTTAAGTCAAATGAATTAGTCTAGTGAAGGTTCACTCACTCTTGATAACTATTGTTCTTAGGGTTTGTTCTATGTAAGTATTATTCTGATCATTAGATCTTAGTACTCTCGTAGATAATGGTGGCTTTTGGTAAATATCACTCTTAGTGTGGCTTCTAAAATTTTATACATGTATAATGTTAAACTTCTAAATAAACATGAGAATTTCCAATCTTTAAGTAACTCTCAATTTCTCACTCGACACTCAATACTCCAAGTATTTAAGGCTCAATAATATTTAGTTTATTATTACTCATGTGTTTTCACTCCATAGGTAAGTATTTTTCACCAAGGATTTAACTCGGTAAACTCTTTACATGCATGAATTTAGTACTGGATCTTAATATACGAGTTTTGAACTGTTCATTGTGGCTAGTAATGAAATATGCCTAGCTCAAGATTCCATGATGGTAACGTCTTACCACCACTTCTCCTCAAGTTCAACACAATCCATCACCTGCGTAGAAGATTATTTACAGTTAGATGACAAGGCTTGTCTAGCCCCTAAACTTCTAGAAGTGGGTGTGCACCCCCACTACTTTCAACCTTGGAGTTCGTCGCACCAGGCACTTCCCGTAGGATGTTAGGTTTATGTGTTTTATTTCTAAAGTTAACAAAGAGTTTTAATGTGTTTTACAAGTTCAGATGTTGATCTTTTCTAATACGCTACTAGTTCATGTTAGCTTAAATTTTCTAGACTTAAGATTTATCTTAAACATTATCTTTAGGTAATAAATTGATACCAAGTAGTTCATGAGATTTATTTTCAAACTTTAAAGGACTTGAAGTACTTTCACATAATATCAATACTAATTTAGTTATGTAAAGTTCTATTTGTATACTGTTTTCAACCAAAAGTATTCTTTAAAATTCTAGGAATTTGTGTACTAGCTTTTAAAGGATTTCATTTTTAGCAATGTATTCTCCATGAGTATGCTTTTGAAAAATAGCTTAATATTTGGTTTATCTCAACCAAAATCTTATCGTACTTAATATAGGATGTTCCAAACTTATATATATATATATTTGTAGTTTATTGTTGGAACGGTATAACAACACATCACACTCAACAGACATTCCTAAAAAGAAAAGTGTGTAAAGGAATCATTCACTAATCTAAGAAGGGTTAGGAGTCGTGCCTTACTGGAATCCTCACTTCCCAATTCTACCCCAATTCACCAGTTTTAAGTGCACCTATATTCTAAGTATTTCACTCGGCTTGTTTTCTCGAGTTCAGAGCGTAACTACGCTCTGATACCACTTTCTGTAACACCCCTATAATAATAAAACAACAGCGGAAAATAAACTAAAGGTGCTATAGACCATCGGGCTCCAAACACCCGGTACCAACCTCACCAATTACAACCATTTCAATTAACTAAGTTACGGTCTGAACTTCGAGAAAACTTAACATAAACATAACAATAATAAAACACATTCACTCTCCATAAACCTAATCCCATCCCAACCACTCATGGTCGTCGTGGCCACCTGTAAATCAATTTGTACCTGTAAGATGAAACCAAGCAGCCCACCCCGAGAGGGGTGAGTCAGTTCCCTGGAATGGAACTGGTACAATTCTCCAAAAACAAACTTATAAAACATAACTCTTCAAAATAAACAGTAACATGAAAACAAACTCTTAAAAGTAAAACACAGATAAAACACTTCAAAACAATCAAGTTAAAGAGAAAAGAAAACAAGACAAAGATAGAGATAAAGAACTTCCAAACCAAGTCATCCACTTAAGTAGTCACAGCACATAGTTAGTAAGCATCCATTGTTGATGTTAGAACCAATTCTGGTTAAGAAGAGAAAGACTTAAGTAGTCACAAAGGACTAGGAGTGACATTAATATCCATAACCCGTGGTAGACAGTTTATGTCTCCACCATTTCAGAAGATGATTCCCATAGACAAAATATACTCAAGAGTAGAATAAACCAATTGGGGGAGATGGCCCCCACCGCCAGTTAGTTGTCACAAGGACGAGGTAAACAGACCTCCGCTGTCAGTTGTCACAAGGACGAGGTAAACAGACCTCCGCTGTCAGTTGTCCAGATGGACGAGGTATAGCAGACCTCCGCTGCCACCGACCCGTTCTCGGTCATCGGTGAAAAGTGTGTGCACCACTTAATAGAAATAATCCATACTCAATACCAAGATTAACATTTCCCCATATTCCCATTAGATTTTTAACTGCATGAGAGCAATACCAAAAAACTCAGTCCTACAGAGTGTAGAGGCGTAAACCCTCAACAATTAATATCCAATAGAAAGAATCCATTCCAAATAAGGCTGATCAAACTCGACTCATGGATGAAACAATACCCATAGTCTAAAGGAAGAATTTACCAATACCCGATATTTTCCTATATTCCCAGTTATCCCACTAGATCATTAACTGCGCCAGAGCAATACCAAAACACTCAGTCCTACAGAGTGTAGAAGCGTAAACCCTAGGCAGTTAATATCTAGTGAAACAACTAGATAGGAGGAACCAATAACCAAGGAAGTTTCACATACAGGCTCAGTTAGTCACACAACAGTTTCATTTTGAAATCCATTCAATATCAGTTGGTGTTCCAAAACATTCCATAAAGCCCATCAGCAAAAGTATCGAGTACGAGAAATCGTACAAAACATTCCATAAGGTCCAAAACACGACAAGCTGAGTACGAGAAATCGTGGTCCAAACCTGAGTTAAGCGCGTGTAGCAGTTCTAGTCAACTTGCGCAAATAATCAACGTACTCTGATGATATTAAAGGTAGTCTATCATCAATCACTTGTAGCCTTCTATGTTACGCTTAAATAAACTCTTACTCTTATTCCAAAGTCTCAATTCTTTTAAGCCCTCACTTAAATGTTTATTTAATCTTTGAGTTATCTGAGAACGTTGTAATCCCAAGGTGGTAAGATCAAGGAATGTATTCGATTAACATTTGCTATTGTTCCACCCTCATCCACTTACCCATTCTTAACCATAATTCACATTAAAGACCTTTAAACATAAGTGCATTATATGTTATTCAATCAATCTTAGAATTTCAATAAACAATTCTTAAGCTCAATACTTTTACTCTTACTTTAGAATAAACATCGTCTTATGACCTACAATAGGTTTATCTTAGAATACTATACTATTAATTCACAATGTAATGATGTACTTTAACAATATTACCAAATAAACCATCATGATTAAGTTCCCCTTAACTTAATTAAGATCTACCTCTTGTATATTGGAATCTTAGTGTTGTAGATACATTTTATTATAACTTAGTTGAGCCTCTAAACTCATTATTATCATATCCTTCGTTCAGAATGACTTTTAATTACAACCACCTACTAAATACCCCACTTAATTGTATACTCACATCCTGAATACTAGTAATAAATGTATTTTATTTGGCTTATCTAATTCTAAGAAACATAAGGATAATTGTTTAGATAAATTTCCAAATCATCGTTAATATAGAATATCTCATAATCCTTATAATGATCCTATCTTAAAACATTAAGTTATATTTCACCACCATAAATGTTAAGAATTGATTAAATATAGACTTACTAATCCACCTCACATTTAGATGTAAAAGTATTTTACTTATTTTATTATGGTTTATATACTAAGAATATTTAGATGTAATCGTATCATTTGTTTATCATTAATTAGAATAAGATCTATTTGTGCAACATTTTATGTAATCTAATCATAATTTTTCCTAAGTTTTAACTTATTAATTACTTAATCCCAATTTTAGATTTGCATCCTGGTTATTGACAAATAATACTATGCATGCATTTTAATATGGTTATATATAAACCTTGGAAACTCAAAGGTAACTCTTAAGCCTAATACATAACTATAATCTAATACCACCTCATATAATATCCTCCCATTAGTATTATGTAGAGGTTTAGTTTAACTTACTAATTCCTTCGTATTATATTTCCTATAAGGTATCTAATTTTATTTATGTTAAATGTGTATATATACTAGGATTTATTCAAAACATTATTTATGTAGTTTATTGTATTTAATTATGTTTAATAACTTTTAGGCATAACTACAACCGATATATGGTTTAATCAATAAAATGTTTCCCCTTATTTATTTAATGTATATAAGTATAACTGTATTAGAGTTTAACTAAGACATCCCCTATGTAAATATTTAAACTATCTTATACTACAACCTTTTAACTGCATTCCAAGTAGGTTTCATAAAGTATTTCTTTTACTATGTCTTAGGATTCCAGCTCTTATAATATTTAGTTATTATAAGTGTTAAATTATTAGTTCCTTGCTTTACTCCAAGTTACTACCTTATTCCCTTTTTATATGCGTAGAAGTATATATATATATATTATATATATATATATATTATATATTATATATATTAATTATATATATTTTTTTTCCTTAGTTTAAATTAAAAATTTAACTCCCATATAATATAGTAAATAAAATGTAGGATAATTAAATTCCTTAATTTATATATGTAACACCCCAACCGTTAATCTCGTCATTACCTCTTAAACTGTTACTAACTACTCCTACTCACGCAGCGGAACTCTAATTACAACGAGGGGTGAAACAACGCCGTTAGCCACCCATGTGGCTGACCAGGCCTTTCTTACATACCGTAACGGTCTGATGAACTGGAACAACCGAGTACTTCATACAAATACAATACTCATTTCACTTCTTTACTATACCGAGTCTACAATATACGGATGCCGATAACATACTCGGACTTACACCTCATTCAAATGCATAAGTAATTACGATCTAACTACCCACGCTTCATAACTGTCCCCGTCCTACTCTCTCGAACGGTGGTCAGCTTCAGGTACCTGCACACTAAAAACGTTCCCCCTAGGGGGTCAGCTTACGCTGCGCATGAAATTCGCATATACCGCGTGCTAACCGCGGTACACCGACTACTTTGGGTCGGATATACATGGAGTTCATTTTAATCAAACAACATGCATCATGGCAATACAACATATATGTATATCACACAAGGAATCTACATCCAATCACGGAACACGATTCCTAACTAACATAACAATGTTGTTAGTGGTAACTGGTTACTCTTAGGCATTGAGGGTTATTCCTCACTATGCCTTGTTTACTTATTCAATACCTCACCCGCTCTCTCGGGTTACTTATTCGTATACACACCCATTCTCTTGGGTTATTTATACTCATTATCTCACCCACACTCTTGGGTTATTCATACTCAAGCTCTTGTAGATACTCGAGACACTACAGGTCTCCTACGTCACGCTTGTTACTCTTATTACATACTTAAGCCAAAACTCATGGCTCTCTAGTATAGTCTTACTTCCCCGGTTTCGACCCTACTCTGGGTCTAGCATGGTGGGAAGGTTCAACTAGCTCACGGAACTCTCTCTTAGTTCCTATCTCTTTTACTTAGGTCCGACTACTCTCGGACTACTCACATTCCCATATACTCCTCTCTCGGAGTTATTTATATCATGTATAATAGTCTAGAAGCATCATTCTCGATGTTTCTAATGACTTAGGGAACATTACTCACGTTTGGTTAATCTTAGGTTTTAAGAGTTACCTTTACAATACATACACTCATACTTTCGGTTATATTCTTATACCGGGTAAACCCTCTTATAGGAGGTCGACCATGCCTCAAGTGAGTTACTAATCCCCTAGGTCTCTTTTACCTTCCTTATAAGTTCACATCATTGGACTAACTTCAACCCTCTCGATGGAGGTTCATTTATCTCTCCACCCATATTTATTTCGTGGAATGTCTCAATAAGGTTTTCTAACCGTTATCGGGTATTTACTCAACCCGTACATCTACTCACGTTCTAGGGAGTTCATAAGTTTGCGTTATCGTTATACTTTAATCGATAGCTTGTGTGTGTTTGCATGTTTTCGTTATCATACGCATCGATCCGTTCTACGGTTCTCTAGCCGAACGTTACTCACTATGAGTCGGTCTTTACACTATGTTAGACCACACCGGCATACAAGTATGTTAGTTCATTCAACATACAACAAGACATACATAATCAAACAAGGGATTATTTTCATGCTTTAGTCTTGATTAAGCCGGCACACAAACACACAAATCAGAGTAACTCGGTTAGCATACGGGGCATGAGAAAATCATACCTTTCACCGGGGTTTTACTTTACCGTGGCATCTCACCATGCTCAGGTCACGCACGACTCTCTGATAATGTTTCAAACATTATTATTAATACCAAGCTCATACGGTACATAATAAAATGCTATTCCCGTATTTACCCCGTTGTCCCGTTATCTCGGTTCTACTCTTGTTAATTTGAGTTCTCACTTCTCAATCACTTATAACACCTTCTTACACTTCCTAGGGCCTTTACAACACACCTAACTGGTCTTAAACAACCTCACACCATCTTTACTAGGTAATTACCATTTTTAGGCATCATTTCCCAACTTAAAACAATATTTTTGGTCCGTATAGTGGCCTGTCCGAACTTGTGTCCGAACTTCCAAGTTCGGACGCAAGCCGTGACTTTAGACAGAAAACAGACACACGTCCGAACTTGTGTCCAGACTTCGGAAGTTCGGACGTGAGTCGAGAGAAATTCATTACAGAAGTCCATGCGTCCGAACATGTGTCCGGACTTCCCAAGTTCGGACACAGTTCGAGGATAATTCTACGGAAGAAATAGGTACGTCCGAACTTGTGTCCGGACTTCCCAAGTTCGGACACAGTTCGAGAATGAAAAATTTCCTAACCAACAGAGCCTGTCCGAACTTCCATGTCCGGACGGAAGTTCGGACAAGGCAAAATCCTCACTTTCCAAGCCTTTAAACACTTAGCCAAATTTCTCCAAAACTTCCAACATAATGCACACCTCTTACCAAGTTCCATGACTCACTCTTAAGGCCTTAAATCTACTTTGTTTTCTACAACTCTTCAAGCATTTAAACCACCTTTTTTTTTTGCTACAGATTTTGCACAAATCTCTCACCTTTACACAAGTATTCCCATGGTGATTTTCTAAGCCAATTAAATCTCCTCCAACACCTAGTTTCTCTAGGTCTTTCCTCTACTCAACACATCACTTAAACCACTTAGGTTTCCACATAAATTTTGCCATAACTTGGCTACTTCTCCAACATTGCCCAAAACTCATACCACCATTTAAATCATCCTAAAACTAGCCAAACCACAAGGGTTCTACCAGCATACACACAAAGCATAAAACTCATCACTTCCACAAATGCATCACAATGCATAATCCAGAAAGTTCATAGCTCATAAACAAACACTTTATTTCACAAATGTTTTCTCACTTGTATTATTTCTATACAAGCACATTATCATCACAATTACCCTCATCTCAACAAATCACATTTCCACACATGTTTGGGTTCATTCATTTTATTAACCCTTCCCAAATCCTAATACATATAGGATACCACTAAGATAGGTTTCTTACCTTAAATTTTCTTAAGTTTCCTTTTATTTCTCTTCTCCTCTTCTCCCCTCTTCTTCCTTCAAAATCGGCCAAGGCAATTCATTTGCCCATTTCTCTAGCCACATTCAAATTGCAAAATAAGCACCAAGGAGCTCCCTTAGGCTCACCAAATAACTAAAATCCACAAGGATGTTTAAAGCACCAAATTAGGTTTTACCTTTGGAATTTCTTGAATGGTTTTCAACTCTTGAATCTTAAGAGGGACTCCCACCACCATTAAAGCTTGGAGAATATCTCAAACAAGGAAGAAAAGCTAGTCATTACCAAAAGCCAAAATCGGCCAAGGTGGGAAAAATGGAGAAACATGACTTTTTCATGGATATTTTTACCTTACTAGGAAGGGGAAGCTTCAAGCTTCAAGTTTATGTGCTTTTCTCCTCAAATGGGCATCACCCATGAAAATGAACTTCAAGCTTTTGGGATTTTGAAAAGAGGGAAAGGTAGAGTTTGATGAGAGGAGTTTAAATATGCAATTATTTTTCAATTCGGAGCAAGAATGAAGCTTGGGCAAGGAGGAAGGTGGAGAAGCCATGTGTGGAGCTTCCATGTCGCACAGCACACAGAGAGGGAGGAAAGAAATCGTGGAGAAGGAGAAAGAAAAGAAGAAGGAGGGAAAGTGAGAGGAAAGAGTGAGAGAATACTTTTATGTTTTTACTTTTTACTTTTCTCTCTCCTCCTTTACTTTCTTTCTTTCTTTATTTGTTAACTAATAAACATGAGAGGGGGAGGCTTCTTATTTAATAAAACCGGCCCCCACTACATTAGTGAGCTGGAGCGTTTTTCGTTTTCTGACAGAAAACGCTCGTTATTTTACCCGGTTTGGCACTATTCACTAACCGGGCCCGTTTTTCGGATTTTTCTCGTTCCTTTATTTTTAATGGCTATTAAGCTTCCATTAATACTTAATTATAATTATATAATCAACTATAATTTTTACGGGTCCATTTGACCACTTAAAGTCACGTTTTCGGGTTTTCTCGAAAACGTGCTTTTAAACTCCGTTGGCGTTTTAATCCATTATTTGGATCCGTTTTCTTCGGGAATCATTCCCGTATACTTATTAGGCCTAACTAAGCCTTAGGAATCCATCTCGGACTCTCTCGAGATCATGTATCACTTATACTTATTTAACGCGCATTTTAGCGTTTTCCGCTTTTCAAGCGTTTTCTCTTTTCTTTTGGTTTTATTTCCTTTACCAATACTCTTTAGGCACCATTAGGCCTTTAATAATCATATTAGAGTAATTTAATCACCATTATTAGGCCCGGGGTATTAAAATCTACCCCCCTTAGGAACTTTGTCCTCAAAGTTGGTGAATCTAGATGGTTACTCTCATGGCGTACTATGCCAAGGTTATAATACATGTATAACCTTACAGACTCCACAAGTCAGTCACATTACATACTAGACATACTACACACAAATCACAGCATGTATAGCAATCAAAAATGCTCCTTTACTCTCTCCATGGAATCGGTCCGAAGACAAGAAGGCACTACAGTCCTCGAATCCATATCGAGTAATCTACCACTGATCCCTCAGGTACCGGTCACGTTGAACACTTACTCTTTCTGGTTCACGGCCGTTTCATGACAAATGGGCACTTACTCTCTCTGGCCCACGGTCCCTTCGGTTCTGATCAAAACGTTACACATATACATATCCTCAGGCACTCTGGTTGACTCACTCAACACAGGAACATCTCAGGGTACTCTCCCCGTCCCGCTGCCTTTGGAAAAATCACACACTATCACCGCCCCAACCGGTCACTTAGGACCGCCGCACGTACGGTGAAATGGTTTCAAAACTAATACACGCCCACCGTTCTACCGGTCATCAAGACTTAAGGCCACAGCCATCGGCGGGTGATAGCGGTTTCAAAACCAATTTTCATTTCCATCTTCATACTTGAAGAAAATTCTTTTTCCAAAATCTGTTTGAAAATTCTTTTTAAAACATCACACAACTCCAAATCCGGTTCATGGTAGTTGTATCTTTTCTTAGCGTGATTACTTGTGACCACTATAGGGAGCTTCAGGAATCATCTAACCCTGATGTGATCAGCATCAGTGTTGAACTATCCTTCCACCCCAATTTGTGTTCGGTTTCCCTTGATCGCTAGCAGACCAAGTTCCACCTCCCACGTCAGTTTCAAACAAACAGATAGTCAAACATTTTCGTTTTCTATCTTTTACTCTTTCTAGTTATATTCACGAAACAATTCGTCTCAATTAATCTCCAGTTCCTAGTACTTAGGTCATTTGTCATTCTCATTGCTTCACTACTTACCTAGGTATTCCATACTTATGGCTTCTTTTACTCAAATTGTTGCTCAATTTAAAACACATAACATACAACTCCAAAGGATGGAACTCACTCCATCTATCATTCTCAAATAAAATCACCTAGGGAACTCACTCCCTCTTAGGTTACACATCGTTTCATGCCGATTCATACTCATCATAACTCATGTCTAATCTCACTAGACATATACTATAGGGATTCTCATTCCCCAGGAGTTTCTCTACTCCTCTTTTCATATATATTACATTCTCATTACTTGCATCTCTCATGCACCATACTCATTATTGCACAATGAATGGGTACCTATGTTTATGTAACATAAGTTCCAATCATCAAAACAATTTCTTTTTGTGCTATGCACATAGTAGTTTACGCACCAATACGTAAAACATACTCTAAGCGGTTTCTCGCCCTACCCCCCTTAAAAGGGGTTACGCCCGCGTAACCAACCATATGTTATCACTGAACATTGGTTTACTGATTCAAGTATTATGAAGTGTTTTGACTTCAATACGGTTAATTAACTCATAACCGGGTTCGGTTCTAGCCTCTAAGGCTTCAAGGGGTTTATGACATAGGTATACTTAACCCTGTATCACGGTCCACATGCTTCTGCTGCGTGACCTGATAACTAGAGCTTAATTCGCTCTTTGGTATTCTCAATGTATTTCAATCGTCGCTTGGTATCTCTTACCGTATGCGAATTCGATGAATTTTAGATTATCTCTCCAGTTCTCTGGGAATCTACTTCGTATAACACTGTATACCTTTGTGATTATTCACTTATTTTTCCCGACTTGTTGTCGGTCGAGGTCAAGCTACTACTTAGCATGTAGTGCTTCCTCGTTTAATAGTGGCTCATGGGTTATGTTTGTTTCTTGGTTCTGTACCAGAGTTCTTCATTCATACTACTCTGCATTTTTCCACATATCGATCCTGGGCCCTGTGGGTTACTGCCCACGTTCTTTGTGCATCTTTAGCCAATGGCCGCACGGTTATCTCTCTAAATTCTCACTCAACAGGCTTTGTTGACATTTCTCAATTTCTGGCTCTCCCACTCGATCATTACCGCACAAGTGCAATACCAAAACACTCAGTCATACAGAGTGCAGAAGCGTAAACCCTTGACAGTAAATCTCTCATGAGATAGGAATGATCATGTCTTCTTTACCACATTTCTTCATCAACTCTAATCACTATCTGAATATACTTCACAATGGTCGCTTACTGCGCGTCTTGGTCTTTCTCATCTCTATGGCATCCGCTACTACTTTAGCTTCCGCCCGAGTGTTCTCGCCATTTACACGATGGCTTGCCATTCACTTGGCTCAACAACATACGCTATTGTTAAAATCTCTCTGCGCACTTGCGCGCTGCTTACTCTGCGGTTCATATTGCACACACACAGTGTTTACTACTCAACCGATTACTCTTCGGTTCGAATTGCTGCTATCGAGGTTCCTCTTTATACTCTACTATTGTTCATATACTCATTGGAAATACACACATGCTCAAGTTTTACTACACCGCTCTAGCGGTTTCACATTACATACTTAGGTGGTAGCCTTTCTCTGGAGGATTCACGCAAATGCCGCTCCATAGGCCCCATAATAACAAGTGGTATCCCCACTCTAAGGTAGTGGTTCATTCACCACTGTTCCTCTTATGCCTTTATGCATATGTTTTACAATGTTTGGATCTACGTATTGTAGTTGGTTTTATCGGCTTACAAGCCACATTGTCTCGCCATGCTCCATGCGGGCTGTTTATACAGGTTTCCGCTTCTCCGTATACCATTAAATGGTTTGGAGGTATTACTGGGTTTTGATATGGTAGTTTTATCACGCTTCCAAACATGGAAGACCCTTAAAGTATTTTGATACTAATTCATGCCCTCTAGCATTTTAGGGTATCCCGTGTTATGAGGGATCCCTTCGGGTTCTACCCGAGTGTTTGCTTAAACACTTGTGTTTTCAACACGATGTTTCGTTCAACTACTGTTGACTCTGGCACCCTTCTCGGATTGCTCCTGGGTGTTGCTGAGTAATGCCATTACATCTGGCTTGTACTCATGGTTATGTTCAGTTTTGACTTCGCCTTGCGGCTATGTCCTTGACTATCCCGTTTAGGGTTGTAATGTCTCCCATTATTGGGTAGATCCTTGGTACCTTCTAATACCTTCTGGGTCAGGTCATTATTCTCTTCAGTGAGGTATAAAGTGGGAATTCTATCCCGTTTATCATAATTAGTTCATTTAGGCATTCGCCGCATTATTTATACTGGGTATTCTTCCAGTTGTCACATATCCAATGTCTACACTTAATACTCTGTGCTTCTCGCACTTCTTAACGTTATGTTCTTAGCTCCATCATCCTACTGGATTCTTGACTCCTTTAGCTCAGTAAGCTTCTTTGTGTTCTTCGGTCATCCGAGGTGTCCAACTGTCTTTGCTTGAATTGGCTCTTTCGTCCGTGGTATAGAGTGGGCTACTTCCCGTGTACCGTACTCTACTAGTATACATACATGGAGTATCTTATTGATACGTTACCACTTACCCAACTAACTCATAATTGGTCTGTCAGGCCCGCAAGCTCCTTTGGAGTGCGGTCGTTCCATGTCTCGTTTAGTACACCGTAGTGTCGGTCACGCCTAAGTGAAGTATTCTGTTGCCAACTCCTCTTATATGGTCCTATAATAACTTATCGTGGTTCACTGGTTTGGTTTTAAAACTTTTGGGGTTTTTGGAAAATTTCATGTTTTGAAGAAAGTTTGAGTCTTGAAAGTAAACTCTTTGCGGCATTTCAATGCCGGTTGCTTCTTACCAGGTCTAGCCTCTTGCTGACCGGTATATTCTTTATACAGTGGTCAGGCCTTTAGGCCTTTCCAAGGTTTCGTTCCAGAATTCATTAGGGTTTGTGGTGCTATATTGGCTTCTCTTGCCGTCTTGGTACTTACTAAGTACTGGTCGCTTGTCAAAGCTCTTCTTATTGGTCCCGCTATTACTGCACTTGCCGTGGCAAGTGCGCGGTACTGGCGGTTTTTAGGTTATCTCATACCGGTCACGGTATTGTTCACATTGTATCTGGTAGCCTAGTCGGCTCTTCCTTGATCCCGTAGTTGGATAACTGCTCCTTGGAGCTGATTCTCATTCCTCTTGACATGATTGTCATTCATTTAGGTGCTCCTCCACTCTCGGAGTTCCTTAATTACTTTAACTTTAGGCCTTACCTCGTTGCTCGTTCCCACGTCTTTACTATGGTTACCGAGGTTTAACTTATTTAGGTACTACTTCTGTAGTCCTATTCGGTATATCCCGTAGTTATGCTCGTAGCTGTCTAAGCTATATCAGTTAAGTATTGCAACCTCTTTGGGTGTGGCAGGGTGGGTGCATCTACCTTTGACTAGATTCTCAGTCAATATGTATACCATTGATGGTATCAGTTAACTATGGCGGTCCGTAGACTTGTGTCCCGGTTTTTGTTATTATCATTGCTTCTCATTAATCCGCCTTCTTGCACGGTTAGTGCTTTCTTCTTGCTATTGCTCGACTAGCTAAGTTCTCGCGACTGCTAAGCATGTCGCCCCAGGCTGCCACAAATTCTGGTCTCCTTGGATTAGGATGTCTCGTTCCCTCGCCCTTAAGTGCGGTTATTGTCGTTCCAGCGGGATCCGTCTCCGGAATTTCCGGTTCTCGGGATCTACCGCATGACAGGTTCTAGTTCATATTGAAATATTATATAACTGCCAGATTGGGTTTCCCCGTCTCTCTGGCGTTCTTTCCCGAGCTTTTAATGCGGGGGTTGTGGAGGGCGGGTCTGGTATTGTAGGTATCCAGATCATACTGGAAGTTCCTAACTAGCGCATCTCTCACGCTACCACTCAACCCATAGCCCCAAGTCTCTAATTCCTAACTCGGTATTTCCTAAGCTCGGTATTTCCAGTCATCAGAGCGATACTTCGCTCTGATACCATTTTTGTAACACCCCAACCGTTAATCTCGTCATTACCTCTTAAACTGTTACTAACTACTCTTACTCACGCAGCGGAACTCTAATTACAACGAGGGGTGAAACAACGCCGTTAGCCACCCATGTGGCTGACCAGGCCTTTCTTACATACCGTAACGGTCTGATGAACTGGAACAACCGAGTACTTCATACAAATACAATATCATTTCACTTCTTTACTATACGAGTCTACAATATGGATGCCGATAACATACTCGGACTTACCACCTCATTCAAATGCATAAGTAATTACGATCTAACTACCACGCTTCATAACTGTCCCCGTCCTACTCTCGCGAACGTGGTCAGCTTCAGTACCTGCACACTAAAAAACGTTCCCCCTAGGGGGTCAGCTTACGATGCGCATGAAATTCGAATACCGCGTGCTAACCGCGGTACACCGACTACTTGGGTCGGATATACATGGAGTTCATTTTAATCAAAACAACATGCATCATGGCAATACAAATCTATGTATATCACACAAGGAATCTACATCCAATCACGGAACACGATTCCTAACTAACATAACAATGTTGTTAGTGGTAACTGGTTACTCTTAGGCATTGAGGGTTATTCCTCACTATGCCTTTGTTTTACTTATTTCAATACCTCACCCGCTCTCTCGGGTTACTTATTCTATACACACCCATTCTCTTGGGTTATTTATACTCATTATCTCACCCACACTCTTGGGTTATTCATACTCAAGCTCTTGTAGATAACTCGAGACACTACAGGTCTCCTACGTCACGCTTGTTACTCTTATTACATACTTAAGCCAAAACTATGGCTCTCTAGCATAGTCTTACTTCCCCGGTTTCGACCCTACTCTGGGTCTAGCATGGTGGGAAGGTTCAGCTAGCTCACGGAACTCTCTCTTAGTTCTTATCTCTTTTACTTAGGTCCGACTACTTCGGACTACTCACATCCCATATACTCTCTCTCGGAGTTATATGATATCATGTATAATAGTCTAGAAGCATCATTCTCGATGTTTCTAATACTTAGGGAACATTACTCACGTTTGGTTAATCTTAGGTTTTAAGAGTTACCTTTACAATACATACACTCATACTTTCGGTTATATTCTTTATACCGGGTAAACCCTCTTATAGGGGTCGACCATGCCTCAAGTGAGTTAACTAATCCCCTAGGTTCTTTACCTTCCTTATAAGTTCACATCATTGGACTAACTCAATCCTCTCGATGGAGGTTCATTTATCTCTCCACCCATATTTATTTCGTGGAATGTCTCAATAAGGTTTTCTAACCGTTATCGGGTATTTACTCAACCCGTACATCTACTCACGTTCTAGGGAGTTCATAAGTTGCGTTACGTTATACTTTAATCGATAGCTTGTGTGTTGCATGTTTTCGTATATCATACGCATCGATCCGTTCTACGGTTCTCTAGCCGAACGTTACTCACTATGAGTCGGTCTTTACACTATGTTAGACCACACGGCATACAGTATGTTAGTTCATTCAACATACAACAGACATACATAATCAACAAGGGATTATTTTCATGCTTAGTCTTGATTAAGCCGGCACAAACACACAAATCAGAGTAACTCGGTTAGCATACGGGGCATGAAAATCATACTTTCACCGGGGTTTTACTTACCGTGGCATCTCACCATGCTCAGTCACGCACGACTCTGATAATGTTTCAACATTATTATTAATACCAAGCTCATACGGTACATAATAAAATGCTATTCCCTTATTACCCCGTTGTCCCGTTATCTCGGTTCTACTTTGTTAATTTGAGTTCTCACTTCTCAATCACTTATAACAACCTTCTTACACTTCCTAGGGCCTTTACAAACAACCTAACTGGTCTTAAACACCCTCACACCATCTTTACTAGGTATTACCATTTTTAGGCATCATTACCAACTTAAAACAATATTTTTGGTCCGTATAGTGCCTGTCCGAACTTGTGTCCGAACTTCCAAGTTCGGACGCAAGCCGTGACTTTAGACAGAAAACAGACCACACGTCCGAACTTGTGTCCGGACTTCGGAAGTCGGACGTGATGAGAGAGAGAAATTCATTACGAGTCCATGCGTTCCGAACATGTGTCGGACTTCCCAAGTTCGGACACAGTCGAGGATAATTTCTACGGAAGAAATAGGTACGTCCGAACTTGTGTCCGGATCCCAAGTTCGGACACAGTCGAGAATGAAAAATTCCTAACCAACAGAGCCTGTCCGAACTTCCATGTCCGGAGGAAGTTCGGACAAGGCAAAATCCTCACTTTCCAAGCCTTTAAAACACGTAGCCAAATTTCTTCCAAAACTTCCAACATAATGCACACCTCTACCAAGTTCCATGATCACTCTTAAGGCCTTAAATCTACTTTGTTTTTCAACTCAAGCATTTAAACAACCTTTTTTTTTTGCTACAGATTTGCACAAATCTCTCACCTTTACACAAGTATTCCCATGGTGATTTTTCTAAGCCAAGTAAATCTCCTCAACACCTAGTTTCTCTAGGTCTTCCTCTACTCAACACATCACTTAAACCACTTAGGTTTACACATAAATTTGCCATAAACTGGCTACTTCTCCAACATTGCCCAAAAACTCATACCACCATTTAAATCATCCTAAAACTAGCCAACCACAAGGGTTCTACCAGCATACACACAAAGCATAAACTCATCACTTCACAAATAATCACAATGCATAATCCAGAAAGTTCATAGCTCATAAAACAAACACTTTATTTCACAATGTTTTCTCACTTGTATTATTCTATACAAGCACATTATCATCACAATTACCCTCATCTAACAAATCATTTCCACACATTTTGGGTTCATTCATTTTATTAACCCTTCCCAAATCCTAATACATATAGGATACCACTAAGATAGGTTTCTTACCTTAAATTTTCTTTAGCTTCCTTTTATTTTCTCTTCTCCCTTCTCCCCTCTTCTTCCTTCAAATCGGCCAAGGCAATTCATTTGCCATTTTCTCTAGCCACATTCAAATTGCAAAATAAGCACCAAGGAGCTCCCTTAGGTCACCAAATAACTAAAATCCACAAGGATGTTTAAAGCACCAAAATTAGGTTTTACCTTTGGAATTTCTTGAATGGTTTTCAACTCTTGAATTTAAGAGGGACTCCCACCCACCATTAAGCTTGGAGAATATCTCAAACAAGGAAGAAAAGCTAGTCATTACCAAAAGCCAAATCGGCCAAGGTGGGAAAAATGGAGAAGAAACATGACCTTTTTCAGGATATTTACCTTACTAGGAAGGGAAGCTTCAAGCTCAAGTTTATGTACTTTCTCCTCAAAATGGGGCATCACCCATGAAAATTAACTTCAAGCTTTTGGGATTTTGAAAAGAGGGAAAGGTAGAGTTGTCGTGAGAGGAGTTAATAGTCCATTATTTTTCACATTCGGAGCAAGAATGAAGCGCGTGGCAGGATGAGAAGGTGGAGAAGCCATGTGTGGAGCTTCCATGTCGCACAGCACACAGAGAGGGAGGAAAGAAATCATGGAGAAGGAGAAAGAAAAGAAGAAGGAGGGAAAGTGAGAGGAAAGAGAGTGAGAGAATACTTTTATGTTTTTACTTTTTACTTTTCTCTCTCCTCCTTTACTTTCTTTCTTTCTTTATTTGTTAACTAATAAACATGAGAGGGGGAGGCTTCTTATTTAATAAAACCGGCCCCCACTACATTAGTGAGCTGGAGCGTTTTTCGTTTTCTGACAGAAAACGCTCGTTATTTTACCCGGTTTGGCACTATTCACTAACCGGGCCCGTTTTTCGGATTTTTCTCGTTCCTTTATTTTTAATGGCTATTAAGCTTCCATTAATACTTAATTATAGTTATATAATCAACTATAATTTTTACGGGTCCATTTGACCACTTAAAGTCACGTTTTCGGGTTTTCTCGAAAACGTGCTTTTAAACTCCGTTGGCGTTTTAATCCATTATTTGGATCCGTTTTCTTCGGGAATCATTCCCGTATACTTATTAGGCCTAACTAAGCCTTAGGAATCCATCTCGGACTCTCTCGAGATCATGTATCACTTATACTTATTTAACGCGCATTTTAGCGTTTTTCGCTTTTCAAGCGTTTTCTCTTTTCTTTTGGTTTTATTTCCTTTACCAATACTCTTTAGGCACCATTAGGCCTTTAATAATCATATTAGAGTAATTTAATCACCATTATTAGGCCCGGGGTATTAAAATATAAGTTTCTACTAAGTAAGTATATATACATATATGTAAATAATTTCACTTCTCTTAAAAGCCAATACCAAAACATTTATAAACTTACTGTTATAAAATGTTAATTTAGTTTCCCTTATTTTCCCCAGCTTAAAAGTTAATTAACAAACCATACTTTAATTTTTGGTTACATTAAAAACCTTATATTATAGGTTATTCTTATGAAAAACTCATAAACACAATTTTTAAAACCTTTTACCATTGCCCAAAAATTCCCAAATTTAATATACAGTAACTATAACATTTTAGACATATTATAAATTTTTTATTACATAAAAATATCTTTTTAATTTAGCCAATTAATTCTAGAAAACCCGTAACTTGCAAAAATCATAACTTATGTTTAAAAACTCCAAAACCGTAATAATTTACATCAAAATAAACTAGATTAAATAAGGAATCTATGGTTAAAATTTCAAGTCAAAATACCTTCGGGAAGATATTTAAATTAACCCAACAAGTTAGGACTATTTACTGGAATTTATAGAAACTTATAACAGTTTTTTAATACCAGATCTAATCTCGGCCGTCCAAATCCTTTAAGGCGAGATCGACGGCCCCTGAACGCCGTGTTCTTCAGCGATTTCGAATTCCAACCCGAGTACTAAATCATCAATATCTCCTAATCTACAGAACGCAATCGAGTGATTCTTGTTTCTATAGTTTCGAAATCAAATTTCGGTTCTAATGATACCGGTTTCCCCAATTATAATGAAGTATACAGTGGATTACGAATTCAATTCGAGGTTAGGGTTCGTATTTGATACAGTACTCGATTCGAAAACAATCCTAACAAATCCTCCTAATCTAACATGTAATTGATTAAATTGGAACATGGATTAGGTCGGAAACACGATAAGGTTTGACAAAAACGGAGCAATTGATCGGAAACTTACCGGAGTTGTGCGAATTGAGCGAAATCGAAATCGGGAAAACTGGAAAAATATGAACTTTGAGTAGTTCGTGGTGCCAACTTCGAAGATCTATAACTAGCAGTACAAATCGAGTTAGGCTATGAGTAAGGGCTCATTGGAAAGAGAAAACTTAGATCTACGTATTGATAGCAAGAACTAATCCTAACTCGCATCACACAGAAAGATATTGTAGCTAGAAGTTGCGAGTTTACCTTACAGTTTCGGTATTATTTTATGTGCTGGCGAAACCGAAACTTTAGACACCTTTCCCTTCCAATCGGTTGAGAATTGGCTTAAACCATAAACATGAAAGTTATAGAGGAATTAGAGCTCTTCAAAACGAGCTAAAGAACATGGAATTTGGATGCGTTACGAAGAAGTTATGGCTGATCGAAGTTACCTGATTCGAAGAGAAAACTGGAATTGCAGTTTCGGTTTTTGCAGGGTGGCTACTTTGACTCGATTTTCCGGTTGATTCAGAATGAATTAGGGTTTGTATGAGTTATAGTTGTTTAGAGGGAATGTAGGAGAAGACAACAAAGAAGACGGCATTGAAAAATATGGAGAGATGAATGAGATATAGCCGTCTAAAGTTAGAGCAAAGTACTGAAATCTGTTACCGAAATTCAAGGGATAGAATCGGCTAAGTGTTGGCGACCCATGACAGAGGGACACGTGGCATCTTTCAAATTTTTGACTCTAAACTTCAACCTAGCATAACTTTGGCTAGGATGATCCGTTTTTGACGTTCTTTTTATCGATCTTCATGGTTTTCCATAACCTATTTATTGATATAGGTTTCATGGCCTGGTTTGACCATTCTCAAAAAGTCAACTCTAGCAAGGCTTAATAAGCTTTAAGGTTTCTAGAATTTTATATTGACTTTTATGTTTCAAAACAATGTTCCAACACTTCCTAAAATCTTTATAATATAGTTGGAGTGTTTAGAAATTTTCCCAAGATTTATGGACTTATAAATCTTATTATTAAATTCATAATACAATATAATAATATATAATAATTAGGGTTAAATAGGAGA
Organism: Limonium bicolor; assembly: GCA_023374045.1. Classification (NCBI taxonomy): domain Eukaryota; kingdom Viridiplantae; phylum Streptophyta; class Magnoliopsida; order Caryophyllales; family Plumbaginaceae; genus Limonium; species Limonium bicolor. Next base: position 415,056,604 of record CM041777.1, read on the forward strand.
AAACCCCAAAATAAATTTCATAATTCCATGTAATATTAGTACTCATAATTCCATACAATAATTTAATATTCATAATTCTTTATACTAATTTAACATTCATAATTCCATATAATTGAAATACCCCGAACTTAAATATAGGGATTAAAATTTATCTCATACGTATTTAAGGGCCTAAAGGGTACCTAATTAATATTGGCAAGGATAAATAAATCCAAAAGAAATGAAGAAAACGCTTAAAAAGCGGGAAACTCTAAATAAGCGTTAAATAACCGTATGAGGTATGAGACCTCGGTTAGAGTATTATATGGATTCGGAAGGTTTAATAAGACCTAAATAATATATGGGAACAACTCCCGAAGAAAACGGATCCAAATAATGCATTAAAACACTAACGAACCTTAAAACGCGTTTTTCGAGGAAACCGGGAACACGCGGCTTTAAGCGGGTCAAATAGACTCGTAACAATATTGGTCAACTAAATAGTCATTAATAAACATTAGTGAAGGTTTAGAACCAATAAAATCAATAAAACGAGGAAATAGTAAAAACTGTCAAAAACGGGAAGTTGTGGGGTAAAAGTATAAATAAAATAAACTAGTGTGTCCACTATTAGAAACAAAATCAAAATCTGTAGGAAGAGATGAGGGGGGGACCGATTTTATATGCTCTCTCTCTCACTCTTTTAATCTTCCTAATGCACTTGTGGACAAATTAATAAGTAAACCCCACCCCCACTTTTACTCTCTCTCCTATACTCTCTTTTCCCTCACTCACGTACACACCCTCCTCCCCCACTCTCTATTTTCTTCTTCCTCCCCAAGCAAGCAGCAGCAATGGCGATTTGCCATTTCCCCCACCAACACCCACTTCTCTCCTCTTGTTAACCCATCAAACCTTCACCAAAAATTATAAAAATACCACCATTGGAATCCTCTCATCAAGAGCTACATTCCTATCTTTTCAAAAATCGAAAACAACAACTTTCATCTCCATGGGTATGGAGCATTTGGAGTTTCAAGACCACCATTAGAACCACCTCTTCCTCCTTGTCATTTTGAGGTAAAAATATTCTTGAAAACCTATCTTTTTCTAGCCTTATATTCAAAACGAAAATACAAAGTGAGTCTTGTTTTACTCCTTGCATTCCAGCCGATTTTGGCTACTCATTTGGGCTAGGACTCTTGTTCATTTGTTAGACAAGGACTCCACACATTGGTTGGAAGGTAATACTATTTTTCTAAACCCTAAAACATCTAAATTCTAGGGTTAGTTTAAGTTAAGGTGCTAAACTAGTATGGGTATGTATGGCTTGCTGTAGCATTGCCATTCTTGAACAAAAACCGAGAACAAGGGAAGAAGGAAAGAGGAAAAGAGGAAAGAGGAGGAGGAAAAGAAAGAAAGAAAAACTAGCAAGACAAGGTAATTGCTCTTACCTTGGACTAGTTTTGTATTGTGCAATGTAACAGATTTTGCGTAGTCAAAATGTGTAAGGTATTGAGCAATGAGTAGTAAGTATGTGGTAGTATAATGAGGAATGATATTGTAACAGTTTTGAAGTTCTTAAAAGATGTTTAAAAGCTTGGGAAAACCGTGTGTAGTATGTGTATGTGTGCGGGAAATTTATGTTGATTGTAGTAGTATTGAAATGGGAGTATAATGTGATGTATAAACAGGTTGTGAGAATGGGAAATTGTGAGCTGAAATGGTGTGGGAGCAAGTAAGAATTATAGGGGAGACTATGTCGAATTTTACCTAGGAATTGGAGGACTTAGATACATTTGGAACAGATTTTGGAAAGTTAAAATGAGTGGTTTAGTAGCTTGTAACAGATTTGGATATGAGGTTGTAAATGGGTTGGAATTAGGTTGTGAGTAATGTATTTTGGATGCTAGGAGTAGTATTAGTTGAGGAAGTAATGGAGGTTAGAAGTTGAGTGATAAATCTGTAGCATGATAGTGGAAACCAAAATCTGTAGCAAAGAGGTATTAGATTGCATTGTAGAACTAAGAAGAAATAGTGTGCAAGATTTGGTAAAATGAATGTTGGACTTGGGTATAGATGGTACAATTGCTTGGAAATGAATTGGTCTGGTAAGAGGAGGTATTTGGGATGCTAGGAGTGACATTGGTAGAGGAAGTATTGGATGTTAGAAGTTGGAACAAAAATCTGTAGCATTGAAGGATGCAAAACTGTTGTAAGTGTGGAAGGGAAGTGATGAAATTGTGTAAGTGGATTGATGGATTTAGTAAAGAATTTGGTGGATGTACTAAGGCAATTTGAAGGGGCCTAGGTAGGGTTTAAACATGTGGGATTACATGTAGGAAGATTGGAGAAACAATGGGCAAAGTATAGAACTGAAAACAGAAATAAAAATGCAAATACTGGGCAGGACCGACCTTGGGACCGGACTTGCAAGGTCGGTCGAGCCCAGATTTACGAAGACGGGAAAGCTTCTGGAATGGACCAAACTTGCGACCGGACTTGCAAGTTCGGTCGGACCAGAGAAATTCTCCCGTCTGTAACCTACTGGAATGGACCGACCTTGCGACCGGACTTGCAAGGTCGGTCGACGCAAAATTTTTCCATCTTGAAACTTACTGGAATGGACCGACCTTGCGACCGGACTTGCAAGTTCGGTCGGCCAGAAAAATTTCCGTCGAGTAAGCTACTGGAATGGACCGACCTTGCGACCGGACTTGCAAGGTCGGTCGGGCAAAAATTTTCCGTTAAGTAACTCACTGGAATGGACCGACCTTGGGACCGGACTTGCAAGGTCGGTCGGCCCTGAAATTTTCAGCCGATGTAGCCTACTGACTTGGACCGAACTTGCAAGATCGGTCGCAAGTTCGGTCGAGTCAAAACTTACAAAAAAAAAACTATAAGACTATGGTTAGTATATGTATGTATGTATATGTATACCCACCTATACATATGTACATATATAGGTAAGTAAACCATTGTTAAGCAATGAAAAGTAAGTAAATAAAATGTAAGTGTAAGAATGTGAAGACTTAGTAAGTATGAGTTAGGAAGCGTAAGGGTAACCGAATTAAATTAATGATAGTTAGATTAATTATTCGGTTGTATGTATATCATAGGATTTGAATTGTGAACACCGGAGGAACGTTGGGATACAAGTACAACGGTGAAAGGTATGATTTCTTCATGCCCTGTATCCTAATCTGGTTACCCCGATTTGTGTGCTTATTTGATCACCTAATAAGATAAATGCATGAATCGGACTATATTGCACCTACTTGTGCTTGTTTGCATTGTTCTTTATATTTGTCTTGAACAATAGTTTGTATAATTCATGAAACATATGAATGATGATGAAGTGTATTGTATTTTGTAGTGTACTTGTATATTGTAATGTATTTGTATGCATGTGTATATGGGTATTGTATTATTGTGGCTTGAATGTTGACTTCTGCTAATTCCTAACTACCTAACTCCTAACTTAAGTGAGTAAACCGGAATGAGTAGAAGTCCGATATAGCTTCGGCCACACGTGAGGATGCGGAGTCACAAGAGGTTGGCTCCAATTCCTGACTCTTAAACTGGTCGCGGCCCAAATCCCTTAAATGGGTAGCATCCCGGATTGGTGAGTCAAGTAAATCCTGGAGGTGGGACCGAGTAGTTCCCCGGGCCGGATGTCCCGACGACTTAACATGAGTAAGAGTAAGAGTAAGCAAGTATGGATCCTTAAGTATGTATGAGTTGAGTATGAGTATGTATGCGATGTATGAAGTAACGAGTAAAAGTGTTCTCCACCCGATTAACCCGGGTGGACCAATGAAGCTAACAAGTATTGTATACTGTGTATGTAATGAGATGTGTATTCGGAAGAAGGTAAGTATGTATCGGATGGTTATTCGTATTCCTTGTATGTAATAAAGTGTATGTATGTATGCTTGTGTAAGTATTATTGTATTGTGTATAAGAACATGTATGCATGTGTTTGAATGAGAATGAATTGCATGTTCGACCAAGTGGTCGGCGTACCCTCACTAGTACGCGGGTATGCGGTATCATGCGCAGCGAAAGCTGACCCCCTAGGGGGAACGTTTTTAGTGTGCAGGTACCTGAAGCGGAAGTGGCCAAGGTAAGAGACCGGCGGCACACCCTTGTACTTAGAAAGTAAGTAGTTGCGAGGAAGGTGGGATGTGGACTCTTAGTGAGCATGTATGAACTTGGAAGAGATAATATAATCGTATAAGGATCCTAGTAGACTCGGTTAAGTATACTGTATTGTATGAATTATGGAGGAGTAAGTATTGAATGGAGCATTGTTGTATTTGATTGATGAATGGAGTATGTATTATAGATGTGTAATACTCGGGATTCCGGTCCATCAGACCGATGCTGTATGTAGGAGTAGTAGCCTTGTTAGTCACGTGGGTGACTAACGGCATTGTATCACCCACTGTATGTAAGTATGTATCCGCTGCGTGTATCTGATGTGTAAGGAGATTGGACGGTAAGCATTGTATTAATGGTAGGGGTGTTACAAAAAGTGGTATCAGAGCGAAGTATCGCTCTGATGACTGGAAATACCGAGTTTAGGAAATACCGAGTTAGGAATTTGAAGCTTAGGGCTAAGGGCTGAGTGTTAGCATTATAGATATGCTAGTTAGGAACTACCGGTGAGTACCGGATACCTACAATACTAGACCCGCCCTCCGCAAACCCCACTGTATAACTTAGGAAAGGACGCCAGAGAGAAGAAAAGTCTTCTCATACTCGGGAAACCCGATCTGGCAGTTGTGAAGCAATCACACAGTAACAGGAACCGACATATGGTAGATTCCAGGAATTGGAAGTCCCGGAGATGGATCCCGGCTGGACAACAATACCCGCACTTAATGACGGAAGAATGAGAACTCCTACCATAAGTAGACTACAACATGCAACAACATGGGGCGACGTGCTTAGCAGTCGCAAAACCTGGTTAACCAACCAGCAGCAGGAAAGGGAGCACTAAGCGTACAACGACGCGAAAAAAGGGAGCAGTAACGGAACCCGAGACACAAGTCTACGGGATAGTGATACTTGAATAATATCACCAACGGTATGCTAGCCGACTAAGGACATAGTCGGAAGCGGTTAACTCCAGAATTACGACGCCACTAAGGTTGCGATACCTGGCCAATATAGCTCAGACAACTACAAGAACGACCAGGAGATATAACCCAATAGGACTACAAGAGTAGTGCCTAAACAAGGAAGCCATGTCTAGATCTACGACAGCCATGTCTAGATCACCAAGAAGCTACCTAAGGGATCGAGTAAACCAATTATAGATCGATAAGATCGAGGGAAGAGTCCGCAAGACTATCAAGTACCAGTGAAAACCATACCGTGACCGGTGTAGGTTTACCTAAAAACCACCAATACCACGCACTTGCCACGGCAAGTGCAGTAAAGACAGAGATATGTAAAGGAACACTAACACGTCACAAGTACATAGTAATGTACGGTGACCGTAACGAAACAACCACAGGATCACACATCCTAACAACCAAACGTATGGAACCTTGGAAAGGCCTAACGGCCCGACCACAGTATTTAGAACATACCAGTCAGCGAGAAGCTAGACTTGGTCAAGACCCCAACATGGCTATGCCATGCAGAACATCATTTAACACCAAACCATTGTTTTAAAAACCCAAAATTTTCCTTTCAAAACCACAACCTTCTTTTATAAACCTTGGATTTTAAAACCGAACCGACATGATTATGGTGAGTATCATAGAATAATACAAGAGGAGTTGGCAATAGAATACTTCACCTAGGCGTGTAACGAACACTACGAGTGTACCCGTTACGGGATGTGGGACAACCGCACTCCGAAGGAGCTTGCGGGCCCGACATATAGTTGGGTAAGTGGCAACGTATCAACATGGTACCCCACGTATGTACACATGTAGTGTACGACACACGGGAAGTAGTCGACTCCGTTCTACGGACCATCAGTAAGTTCAAACCAGAACAACTAGACACCACCGACAATCAAGGAGAAGGAAACTCAGTTAAGGAACAAGTATAAGGAACTCAGAGAATCCATCTGAAGATAAGGAATGAAGACTGGGAAGTGCAAAAAAGCACAGACCAGTAAATATAGACATTGGACATGTCTCGAGGACACCAAACAAATATATGACAGCTGGAAAGTATACCCAGCCTCAACACAGTAAGGCAGTTGCCTAACGTGAACACCACAATGCTCGACAAACGGGACAGAACTCCCAAGAACAATCACAAGATCACCATAAAGTAGAATCCATCATTGGAAAAGAATGTAAACCTAGTCAAGAACACTAGGAGAAGGTGTAAACGGTCTACCCAACGACGGGAGACGTTATAAACCAAAAGGGAATAACTCAAATACAATACCACAAGGTGGTATAGTAGACACAACATATCGAAAACATTAGCCGGATGTAACGGCACAACTAACAGCACTCAGGAACAATCCTTGAAGGGTGTCTGAGATAACAGCAGTTGAACAAGCGTCATGATAAGAGCTCATGAGCTAGAAGGAACATTCGGTTAGGACACCAAAGGGATTTCACTTAACAGGAAATACCCTAGACTACAAAAGGCACTGATCAGCACCAGATTGCCTGAGAGTCTCCTATGAACGGAAGCGTGATGCCACGACTTACCATGGAGCCAATAATACCTCCAACCTATGACGGTATACATGGAGTGGAAACGTGTATAAGCAGCTTGCAAAGAGCATAGCTTGCAACAATATGGCTATAAAGCCATAAACCAAATACGTTATATAAACTTAAACGGTTGCAAAACCGGCACCAATTGTTAACAAGACCTGCAAGAGATATTGCCTCATACGACAAGAAATCAACAACTAGACCATAAATTCAAACCCAACATCCTGAGTGGCTTGGAGTAATGGCCAACTCAATGTCACTGTCACAAGGGCATCAGCCTAGTATACAGTTGACGGAGTTCTTAATTACCGCCATGCCTTCTGTAGCAATGGTAGCACAGAGGCATAAGAATCATGATAATGTCAACATTGGCCTAGTCCACACTTGGACACTACGAGAAACCCAAGGGAAGGTACCCCTCGTTAGCCTAAGACCACCAATGTGGTGAAGATATGGACCCTGAGAAAGGCTTCCATCTATTATAACAGAAAAGCCTACGCATATAGACATTGCCAAGGGGCGATGGAATAAGCATACTCCGTATGCACCCAAGCATGTGGTGAACCATTGTGTAAACACTAACATAGCAAACTTGTCATAAGACCTATGAGTGGAAACAAACCCCTCAACAAGAACTTTCATTATCAATGACAGAGTACTCTTCAATTGGAGAACGGGACCAGAGAACCCTTGAAGCTTCATGGGATGTCCCGGTGATGTACATACAAGAATAAAACCGCACAGCTAGAGCCTATAACCAATGCTCAACCTTGGGAGGACAGTAATTGTCAAAAACAATCAATGTGAGTGCACATTGCACACCATGAATGACCAACGCTCAAGTGAGCTTGTAAACCGGTAAATTGCTTCACCCTTGGTCAACCAAGATACTTGGTGAGTTGTACCATAAATGATGATGGAATATGAGGTAAGCTAACCTACACATAAAACCTAAAATGGAAGAACATCTCCACATTGGGAAGATATTAATATTGTGGTATGCTACGACAACCGTCATACACACGAACATTGGAAACCTCAGGGTATTCATACCATAAGGGAATGATGCCAATGACAATGGCAATGTGTAAAGAGAATCTACCACAGTAACAGAGTCAGTAAAAGCAATGTTGTACAATGAGTAAGAATACGGTGCGCAATAAGCGACCGCTGTGAGGAAGTAGTTATGCAATGACACGGAGTATAAATATCACATGACACACAGAAATATTCTTTCCTATCACATAAGTGACTTACTGTCAAGCGTTTACGCCTCTGCACTCTGTATGACTGAGTGTTTTGGTATTGCACTTGTGCAGCTAATGATCTAATGGGATGGCTAGGGATATGAAGAATGTAAACCGTAGTAAACCCTTCTTTTCACCAACAGACATGGCATAAGCCAATTAAGCAAGCTTAGCAACAAACCGTGCGGCCTAAGGCCAAAGAAGCACGAAGAGTGCGAAACACACTAACAATCACAGATGTGAATTCCATTGGAATATGAGGTGAAAGGAGATACGAAAAAGTCACTAGGACCGACGCATAGAAAATGCAAGGTCATACAAGTAAAGAACACTTGTACTGAACCAGGAGAACTGGTATAATTCAGAAGCTACTGACAACAGAGGAAGTACTACAACTAAGTAGTGACTTAACCTCGTCCGACAATAAGTCGGAAGAGCCTAGCGAATGATCGTGGAGGTACAAATAGTGTGTATACTAGATTACCAGAGAGCTGGTTATAAATCTCAAACTTATTGAGTTCAACCACAGTAAAAGAATACCGCATTTATCTAGTAAACCTTATTCCCATAATCAACGGAGTAGAAGGTGATGTATAGCACATTAAGGATAACAAGAAGGGTGAATAACCCGAGTTATCAGGGTCGCGCAGCAGAAGCTAGTGGGCCCTAACTAGGAGATTAATGTACCTAGTGAGCATAATACAATGGCTATTAATGCCTTGAAGCCGATTAGGCTAGAACCGAATTAAATATGAGTTAAATAAACTCATATAGGAACTCTCGGTGCAAAGACTAAACCATTGGAATGGTTAAGTGTAACACCCCAACCGTTAATCCTATGCTTACCGTCTAATCGTCCTATTAATCCTACGAGTTCGCAGCGGAATTATTACATACTTACTACGGCGGGTGAAACAATGCCGCTAGCCGCCCATACGGCTAGCTAGGCTACTAATACTTACAGTCACGGTCTGATGAACATAACGTACCGAGCTACTAAGTTACTTACCAACATAACATGTGCCAATACTTACATCCTGGATCACCGAGTATTTAGAGTATATTCAATTACAACCTTTCAAGTTACCAAAAGAATGAGTTTCTAAAGCTACTCATCTATACCAATGCTCCTTTCCCAATATCCAAAAAGGTGTACCCCATGGTACACCGGCTACTCAAAACTACAGCCATGTACTACTCAGTACACCCATCATGAGTTCAGTGTTTACATTCCAAAAAGAAGATAAAAGAAATGAAAGTAGATCTTCACATCTTCATCAATCTCGAGTACCTGCGTGTAGTAAAAATGGTGCCCCAAGGGGCTCAGCAAAAGCTGCATATGGACTCCGCATATACCGCGTGCTAGCTAGGGCACGCCGACTATTTGACGTCCACTAAACATGCCATTCATTTACTTCATACATACATGCTTTTCATACATCATACATGCTATACAATTCATTACACAATTCAAGGCAACAATACAAGTACACATCTTACTTACCTTCACCAAGTTAGCCAAATTATGCATCCGGGTTAATCGGAATGCTTTACTCTTGTACTCATTACTTACTTCTTCTTGCACACAATTACTTACTATCCTTTACTTTACATACTCATTCTTACTTACTTACTTATACTCAAGTCAAGTCGTCGGGACCTCCGGCCTTGGGGACTACACCGTCCCACATCCGGGATTTACTTGACTCACTAATCCGGGATGCTACCCACTTAAGGGATTTGGGCCGCGGACCAGTTTAAGAGTCAGGAATTGGAGCCAACCTCTCGTGACTCCGCATCCTCACGCGCGGACGAAACTATATCGGACTTCTACTCATTCCAATTTAATTACCATTTTAAGTTAGGATGGTTAGCTTGTTAGGAACAAGTTAGAAGTCCAAACACATTACAATCGGTCACGGTACGATACAACATACACACACACATTCATATTCATCCAAACATTTCATGAATTATACAAACTAAGATTTAAGAAAAGATTCACAACATACATCACTACATATTCACAAGTATGCATATTAGCTCCGATTCGTGCATTTATCTTATTTGGTGATCAATTAGCACACAACACACAAATCAGAGTAACCAAGATAGCATACGGGGCATGAGGAATCCATACCGTTCACCGTCGTACGTACTTCCAAACGTCCTTCGGTGTCACAAATCCAATCCTATTGTATACATACAATTAAATGATTAATCTAGCTATCATTACTTAACTCATACTTACTATGTCCTTATACTTCTTACACTTACACTTACACTTTACTTACTTACTTTTCCTTTACTTAGGTTTTACTTCCTTACTTAACTTTGGCATGCTTTCATACATGTACATATACATATATGTATGGGTATACACATATACATACAATTATTATTTAAATTAAAATAATTTTTTTTTTTGTCAGGACCGGACTTGCGACCGACCCTGGCAAGTCCGGTCCATTCCAGTAGGTTTCGTCGGGGAATTTTTTTGGTCCGACCGGACTTGCATGTCCGGTCGCAAGTCCGGTCGATTCCAGTAGCATTCTGACGGGAAAATTTTCTGCTCGACCGGACTTGCAAGTCCGGTCGCAAGTCCGGTCGATTCCAGTAACATTCTGACGGGAAAATTTTCTGCCCGACCGGACTTGCAAGTCCGGTCGATTCCAGTAACATTCCCGTCTTGTAAATCTAGGCTCGACCGAACTTGCAAGTCCGGTCGCAAGTCCGGTCCGGCCCAGTATTTGCATTTTACTTTCTGTTTTCAGTCCTCTCTTTTACCCAATACTTCCCCATTGTTCCTACACTTAATCCTACATGTTTTAACACCATTTACACCTCCTAATACACCCTAGTTCATTTCCTAACTCCTTACACAATTCTATACTCATTCACTCATTAAATTTTCTAAGTTTCAACTCACACTTTCACTAGTTGTTTCCCCTAGTTGTGTTTGCTACAGATTTTAGCACTAACACTCTCCATCTACAACTCCCTCTTCTAATGTCATTTCTAACACCTCTAATACCTTACAACTACATTAACTATCTCTCCCCATCTTCCCTCAATCTAACTATCTCAAAATCTGTTACACTTACATCATTCACCTAGTTAAAATTCACTAAGTGTTCTAATTCTAAATAAATTTTGACATAACCTCCCCTATATTTTTACACTCTCACCACATATTCTAGTTCACAATTCAACACTCTTTTCACCTGTTTCAACAACCAAAACTATACAAGCTCTCATATACAATACCAATACTAAAACAACACTAAAAACACTACAAAATTCCTGCACACAAACACTAATCCCCAATCCGTTTTGTAACAGTTTTACATGTCTTTTAAAGCTTCAAAATACTTGTATTCTCTCACACATTATACTTCTAATGCATTACCATTTTTCAATACCAATTTTCATTACTAAAAATCTGTTACATATACAATTACAAGACTACACAAGGTGAGCATCCTTACCTTGTTTTGCTTCTAGTTTCTTTCTTCTTCTTTCTTTCTCCTCTTTCCTTCTTCTCTACCGGTTTGTAATCCCAATTCCTCTAACACTACCAACTTATATAAACCATTCAATACTAAGAACTAACCCTAACCATTAATCAAGCTTTAATCTAGGTTTTAGGGTTTAGAAAATTTATTACCTTCCAAGAGCACAAGGCTGTTTGGGATAGCTCAAGAACAAGATTTCTCACACCACCAAATGCCAAAATCGGCTGGACATACAAGAGACCAAACAAGGTTTAGTCTAAATTTTCGTTTTGCCATTTAGGCTAGAAAAAGATGGAGTTTTTGAAGATATTTTTACCTTAGAAGAACAAGGAGAACAAGGGCCTTCTAATGGTGGTGTTGAAGCTTCAAATGGGGAATACCCTCAAAATCGAAAATGCTTTTGGATTTTGGAAAGATGAAAATGTAGCTCTTGAGGAGAGGATTACAATGGTGGTATTTTTATAATTTTTGGAAGTGTGTGGAGAGAGTTACAAAGGAGAGAAGTGAGTTTTTGTGGGTTCTTCAATCTCCATGGAATCGCTGGAGAAGGAGAGGAAAAGAAGAGAGGGTGTGGAGGGGTATTCACGTGAGAGAGAGGAGGGAAGGGTAGGAGAGAGAGTATGTGTGAGTGAGGTAGTTTTTTATTTTGTTTGTTGTAAATAAGAGAGTAGAGTGAGTGTGTGAGAGAGGGGAATAGGGGGGCCGGCTGGCACACCACACACACACAATTCACTTTTTATTTTAAAAGTGGACACATAAGTTTGTTATTTATACTTCTACCCACAACTTCCCGTTTTTGACAGTTTTTACTAATCTCGTTTTATTGATTTTATTGGTCCTAAAGCTTCACTAATATTTATTAATGATTATTTAGTTGACCAAAATTGTTACGAGTCTATTTGACCCGCTTAAAGACACGTTTTCCCGGTTACCTCGAAAAACGCGCTTTAAGGTTCGGTAATGTTTTAAACCATTTTAAGGTCCGTTTTCTTCGGGATTTGTTCCCTATGATTATTTACTTAATTAAGCTTCTAAATTACTTATTAGCCTAATTAATCACTATTTTTAATTACGGGGTATTTCAATCCCCCCTTAAGAAACTTTGCCCTCAAAGTTGCTCAAGGTTAATAGTTTTATAATTCTACTCATTATGCAAACCAATTGCCATAATGTCTTACTACACCTATGAGGTGTTTACTTCTTTCACATTGCAAGCATACACATTTCAACATCATACGCAATTCACATACACAATGCATCATTTCCATTCATACCATACCACAATACAATACACCATTACCATCACAATACACATTACACCAATACACCATACATTGCACATACACATCATTCATTACACATTACACATACATACACATCCATACTAAATTCACTTGCACTACATGTGCCATACAAAAAATGCAATGCTTACCCGAAGCAATGCTAAAGCAAAGGGTTCTACCCCCCTTAAAAGGGGTACGACCCGTACCCGTATACTAAATACTAGACTCTCTAGTCTATGAATAACTGCGGGTATTTAGCCTTCATGGCATCTTCCAACTCCCATGTCGCTTCTTCGACATCATGGTTAGACCATAGGACCTTCACCATTCGTATAGACTTATGGCGAGTGTCTCTGGTCTTCCTATCAAGGATTCTCACTGGGGTTTCGACATATCTCATGTTTGGCTCAATGGATAGTCTCTCGGGCTCCAACACATGAGAAGGATCAGCCATATACTTCTTGAGTTGTGACACATGAAATACATCATGGACACGTCCCAAGTCCTCAGGTAGTGCTAACCTGTAGGCTACTGAACCAACTCTTTCGGTGATAGTGTACGGCCCTACAAATTTGGGCTTAGCTTGCCCTTCTGACCAAATCTGAAGACACCCTTCATAGGTGAAACTCGCAAGAACACTTGGTCGCCCACGGCGAACTCAAGGTCGCGTCGTCTCACATCCGCATAGGATTTCTGTCTATCTTGGGCTGCCTTCATGTTAGCTCGGATTTGTTGCACTTCGGCTTGCACTTGCTCAAGGTACTCCGGTCCTATTATGACCGCTTCACTTGACTCATCCCAACACAAGGGTGTACGGCAAGGTCTACCGTATAGAGCTTGGAAAGGCGACATCTTAATCGAGGCGTGATAACTATTATTATACGAGAACTCGATAAGATGAAGCTTATCTAACCAACTCCCCTGAAAGTCCAAGGCACATGCCCGAAGCATGTCCTCCAGTGTCTGGATGGTCCTTTCTGTCTGACCGTCGGTCTGAGGATGGAAGGCGGTACTCAACTTCATTCTGTACCCAACGCTTCCCTTGTAGCTCTCCAGTATCTCGAAAGAAATCTGGTGTCGCGGTCAGATACTATGGTCTTAGGGACTCCGTGGTGTCTGATAATCTCCTTATCAAAAAGCTCAGCTAGCTTTACTACCTTCCAGGTGTCCTTCATCGGTATGAATCTGGCAACCTTGGTAAGGCGATCTACTACAACCCAGATCATGTTGAGTCCTCCCCTAGCAGGTGGGAGTCCTACAACAAAATCCATGGAGATATCATGAAATTTCCACTCCGGAATTGGCATCGATTGTACCATTCCGCCCGGTCTACGGTGTTCAAATTTTACCTTCTGGCATGTAAGCATCTCAATACAAATTCCGTCACATCTGACTTCATTCCAGACCACCAGAAGTACCTCTTCATGTCTTTGTACATCTTGGAGGCTCCCGGATGGACTGATAATGTAGAACTATGTGACTCTCGCAGGATGCGATCCCTTAGCTCAGCATTGCTTCGGGGGACGCATAGCCTGCCATTCAACCGAATCAAACCATCTTCATGTAGCTTAAAATCATACTTTTTCTTCTCAAATGTACCATTCTCGATCTTGTGTCTGATTTCGGTTAGGTAAGGGTCGCTCAACTGAGCGTCTCGCACCTCGTCAACCAAGCTAGAAGAAGCGAGTAGCGAATGGAGCGAGTGTGCTCGACGGCTCAGGGCGTCGGCTACAATGTTTGCCTTCCCTTCCTTATACTGCAGTTGATGTCGTAGTCTGAGAGAAACTCCATCCACCTTCTCTGTCTCAAGTTGAGTTCTTTCTGAGTGAATACATACTGTAAGCTCTTATGATCGGAGTAGATGGTGATGCTTACCCCATAGAGATAGTGTCGCCATATCTTCAAGGCGAAGACAATGGCTCCTAACTCTAAGTCGTGAGTCGGGTAATTCTCCTCATGTTTCTTCAGCTGGCGGGAGGCATAAGCAACAACCTTGCCATGCTGCATGAGTACGCATCCCATTCCTTTGCCTGATGCATCACAGTACACCTCAAATCCCTCTGTGCCCTCTGGAAGAGTAAGGACGGGCGCTGAGGTCAATGAGTCTTTCAGTTTCTGAAATGAACTCGCACTCGTCTGTCCATACAAACGGTGCATCTTTCTTCATCAATGTAGTCATGGGCTTGGCGACTTTCGAGAAGTCCCTTACAAATCTCCGGTAGTAACCGGCTAGACCAAGAAAGCTCCTAATGTCGGTAACAGTCTTGGGTCTAGGCCATGATCGTACAGCTTCTACTTTAGAAGGGTCAACGAGATACCTGCGCTCGAGATGACATGTCCAAGGAATGATACCTGATCAAGCCAAAACTCGCATTTGGAGAACTTCGCATAAAGCTGGTTCTCGCGCAGTGTCTCAAGCACTTTCCTCAAGTGGTTTCATGTTCCTCTGGTGATTTGGAATATACAAGGATGTCGTCGATGAAGACCACAACCGAAGTGTCCAACTGCTCACTGAATTCGATTCATGAGGTCCATGAATTTTGCCGGTGCGTTTGACAAACCGAATGGCATCACTGTGAATTCGTAGTGGCCATATCTGGTACGGAATGCCGTTTTCTCAATGTCTTTCTTGATTGCAATCTGATGATACCCTGAACGGAGGTCGATCTTGGAGAAGACTGAGGCTCCTTTCAACTGGTCGAATAGGTCGTCGATACGTGGTAGTGGGTATTTTTTTTGACTGTGACCGCATTCAGCTCGCGGTAGTCAATGCATAGTCGGAGGCTACCGTCCTTCTTCTTCACGAAGGACCGGTGCTCCCCAGGGTGATACGCTCGGGCGTATAAACCCTTTGTCTAGAAGATCTCTCAACTGTTCTTTCAATTCGGTCATCTCTGCTGGTGCCATGCGGTACGGTGCCCTAGCAATGGGACCGGTACCTGGCAATAGATCAATTTCGAATTCCACTGCTCTCGGTGGTGGCATGCCGGGTAGCTCCTTAGGGAATACATCGGGATACTCGGATACAATGGGTACTTCATCACTGAACTCTGGATCTCGCTCCAGGTCTTGTACATAACAAAGATACACTTGGCCCTTTCTGAGCTCCCGGTACATAGCCATGGCAGATATAGTGTGGTCGAAGGCTCTCTCGGTCTCTGGCGGTAAGATACGGTAACCCCAGAAGGACTCTTGAGCAGCAAACGATGCTCGGCGCAGAGGATTCTACCCTTGTGCCGCTCCAACCAATTCATCCCAATGATTACGTCGAATCCCAATCCATTGAATTCGATGAAGGAAATGGGAAACGATTCGCCTTTGATTTGGATTGTGGCTGATTGATAGTATTTGGTGCACTTTACTCGCTCCTTCGATGGGAGAGTAACCATGAAGTTCGGTAGCTCATCCGCATCTAGCTTCAACCTCTTCACAAAGGATGGTGATACGAAAGTGTGAGAGGCGCCGGAGTCGAATAACACATTGGCATCAATGCCATTTACTGGGAAGGTTCCCGTTAGAATGGTGCCGCTTCTGCCGGCTTGTGCTTCGGTGAGGATGCTCAGGTTACCTTCGGTACCGAGTCCACAACCTATTGGATTCACAATTGGATAAGTATTGATGGTGGACACAAGTGGAATTAAATCAACACTGCTCTTTATTGAAACCAACCATCATACACCGTGTCTCTAATACACGTTACTAATAGATTACATGATACTAGGAATTTAATACTTTCTAAAGGTAAGGTTCAGGCGTCCTGGTTTCATGTGTGTGGCATTGATTATTGCCGGCGGTGCCGTATTCAACTTGATCTTGTTGATCCCGTGATACAGCATCCTAGAGTTTCCACCCATGATTAGGACATCTCCTGATCTCAATACCAGTTTCTGTGCGAGGTCCACACGCTTCTGCTCGCTATACAGGAATACGGCGTCATCACCAATGGACCAAGACACTACGGGCACTCCTTGTTCAAGAGATTCCGCTGTCTCGTCCTTGTCTTGGTGTAACCCAAGTCGTCCTTCTTTTCATAGAAGTTGACGATACAAAGGTCCGCTTCAAGTGCGGGGATTGGTTCAGTTCACATTGTTGTGCAAGTTCTACTGCTTGTGTGATGAGGGTCTGAAACTCTGGTGGTATTGTCGGTGGCGGCTCCATCTTGTGTCGTGTCTCCTGGTATGTCTTGGTATAAGGATTCCAGTCCTTTCCCAAGCACATCATCTTCAGCTTCATCTTCGCTCCACCGGGGAATTCGGGTGTGTAAAATCCACCTTGACCCGTTCCTAGCTCGTTGCATCGTCGATGATTGAGATTTGTGCGTCGGGTGTCAGGTATTCCCTTAATAAAATCATACCTGGTCGGATGACCTGACACTGTTTGTTGGTGTAGTCGTGGTTGGTGATGTCGATCTTTTCTTGATTCAAGGTTACCGGTATCGGGTAACAGATACTAAAGTTTCCTATGGTTACAAATTTCATCTACGGTGAGTACTAGTTTCAACTACTTCATTTCATGCTCAATATACACTTCATTGATTTACTCATGCATTCACTCATACAGTTACTCTACTACTAGGCATGCTATTTCAAGGATTAAAGGTTTAGGTGATTACCTTGGCCGGATTTCGAACCGGGCCCATCGCGGTCAATCACATGCAGAACAGGCTGCCTCTGAGGTGCCCCTCTGAGGGCCCCGGGATCCCTGTCCCTGAGGTGCCTGCTGGGCCGGTGCATCGCCAGATGCCACCTCCTTGCCCTCTCTCTGCTTGTAGCTCTGAAAGTTTCCCTTCGGCTTTCCTCTCTGGGCACTTGTTAGCTGTGTGTCCCAGCTTCTGGCAGTTGTAGCATTTGATCTCCCTCCCGTAGCAGTCCTTACCAGGATGGTCCTGGTTGCACTTTCTGCACACATAGGTGCGGCCGTCGGAGAAGGTTTTGGCGGCTCCGGAGCTAGAACCTGAGGTTAGAGGGTTAGCACATGTGTGCGTGGATATACTAGATACGATACTTATATGAATACGAATTGGAATAGAATTTACCCTTAGGAGGGTGTGATCTCAGTGGCTTAGCTGCCACCGGTGCAGAATAACCAAGCTGAAGGATCTCAGCTGGTTTGCCCTGCTCAGCATGGGCACTGCTCTCACTTGGGGACTTCTTCTGAGAAAAGAAGTTCCCTTTCTTCTTCTTCCAGCTTTTACCCTGGTTCTGCTCCTCGCCATTGGTATTCTTGTTATTGGCCTTGCGCTTCAGCGCGGTTTCTTCATCCCTAGTTGGCAAGTGATCTCAACGCGAGAAGCCGCGTGATAACACTCCTGAAATTTCAGGTATTAGCCGGGATTCTCATTTAAGGAAAGGATAAGGAAAGATTCAAAGGAATTCAAGGAATTAAGGAATTAAGGAATTGAATGATACTAAGGGTTAACGATTTACCTGAAGGAGGTAAATCTCGTGTAGCCCATACCGTACCGAAGGCGATGGCTCAGACCGCCATAGAAGCGATCGACCAACACCTGGCCGGTGTATCCAAGATCAGGGAGGGACGGAGAATGGAGGTGAAGGTGCGGTAGTACTCATCCACAGACATCTTGTCTGTCATCTTTAAGGCGTCAGCTCTAGCCTTTTCTTGGTTTACATGCTCCGGATAGTATTTGGAACGGAGGAGAGATGCGAAGAATCCCAATCGAATGTGGGGTCGCTGACGTGCTCATGCTTGACCAGCTTCCACCAATCCATGCAGCATCCTTAAGTAGTACGCGCAACTCTGACTCGAACTCCAGCAGGAGCTTCGAGTGTTTCAAAGCAGTCTCCATCGGAGATGTATGCCTCTAGCTTAGCCGGATCACTCTCGCCCCTAAAGCAAGGAGGGCGGAGTTCCGCTACAGCTTTCACCCAATTAGCTTCTCTGGGTGGAGGGGGAGGGATGGCCCCGCTTGAGTTTGGTTTGTTGTTTGTTGTACAGCTTGATTACTTGTGGTAGCATCTTGCTACCGTGGCGGCGACGATCTCAGCTATCGTCTGCGCGCCGGTTCCATCTGAGGCTTCGCCTCTAGGTCGGCCTCGGCCTCGTCCTGACATCTGAATGTTTAACAGTTACATTAGGCTTTGCAAGATATGACTCAAAGGTCTTGGAATTTAAGCAAGGTATCGTTCATAAGAACGTTAAGGGTATCCGTTATAAACGGTAGTTCCTAGTTAGGTTTCTAAGTATCCGTCTTAAGACGGTTGAAATCCTAACTCGGTAATCTCCTATGCTCGGTACTATGGACATCAGAGCGTAACTACGCTCTGATACCACTTTTTGTAACACCCCAACCGCTAATCCTATGCTTACCGTCTAATCGTCCTATTAATCCTACGAGTTCGCAGCGGAATTATTACATACTTACTACGGCGGGTGAAACAATGCCGCTAACCGCCCATACGGCTAGCTAGGCTACTAATACTTACAGTCACGGTCTGATGAACATAACGTACCGAGCTACTAAATTACTTACCAAAATAACATGCCAATACTTACATCCTGGATCACCGAGTATTTAAAGTATTCATTACAACCTTTCAAGTTACCAAAAGAATGAGTTTCTAAAGCTACTCATCTATACCAATGCTCCTTTCCCAATATCCAAAAAGGTGTACCCCATGGTACACCGGCTATCAAAACTACAGCCATGTACTACTAGTACACCCATCATATTCATGTTTACATCCAAAAAGAAGATAAAAGAAATGAAAGTAGATCTTCACATCTTCATCAATCTCGAGTACCTGCGTGTAGTAAAAATGGTGCCCCAAGGGGCTCAGCAAAAGCTGCATATGGACTCCGCATATACCGCGTGCTAGCTAGGGCACGCCGACTATTTGACGTCCACTAAACATGCCATTCATTATTACATACATACATGCTTTTCATACATCATACATGCTATACAATACATTACACGATTCAAGGCAACAATACAAGTACACATCTTACTTACCTTCACAAGGTTAGCCAAATTATGCATCCGGGTTAATCGGAATGCTTTACTCTTTTACTCATTACTTACTTCTTCTTACACAATTACTTATCCTTTACTTTACTTACTCATTCTTACTTACTTACTTATACTCAAGTCAAGTCGTCGGGACCTCCGGCCTTGGGGACTACACCGTCCCACATCCGGGATTTACTTGACTCACTAATCCGGGATGCTACCCACTTAAGGGATTTGGGCCGCGGACCAGTTTAAGAGTCAGGAATTGGAGCCAACCTCTCGTGACTCCGCATCCTCACGCGTGGCCGAAACTATATCGGACTTCTACTCATTCCAATTTAATTACCATTTTAAGTTAGGATGGTTAGCTTGTTAGGAAAGTTAGAAGTCCAAACACATAAATCGGTCACGGTACAATACAACATACATACACACATTCATTCATCCAACATTTCATGAATTATACAAACTAAGATTAAGAAAAGATATACAACATACAACACTACATATTCACAAGTATGCATATTAACTCCGATTCGTGCATTTATCTTATTTGGTGATCAATTAGCACACAACACACAAATCAGAGTAACCAAGATAGCATACGGGGCATGAGGAATCCATACCGTTCACCGTACGTTTCCAAACGTCCTTCGTGTCACAAATCAAGTCCTATTATACATACAATTAAATGATTAATTAGCTATCATTACTTAACTCATACTTACTATGTCCTTATACTTCTTACACTTACACTTACTTACTTACTTACTTTTCCTTTACTTAAGTTTTACTTCTTACTTAACTTTGCATGCTTCACACATGTACATATACATATATGTATGGGTATACACATATACATATACAATTATTATTTAAATTAAAATAATTTTTTTTTTTGTCAGGACCGGACTTGCGACCGACCCTGGCAAGTCCGGTCCATTCCAGTAGGTTTCAGGGGAAATTTTTGGTCCGACCGGACTTGCATGTCCGGTCGCAAGTCCGGTCGATTCCAGTAGTCATTCTCGGGAAATTTTTCTGCTCGACCGGACTTGCAAGTCCGGTCGATTCCAGTACATTCTGACGGGAAAATTTTCTGCTCGACCGGACTTGCAAGTCCGGTCGCAAGTCCGGTCGATTCCAGTAACATTCCGTCTTGTAAATCTGGCTCGACCGAACTTGCAAGTCCGGTCGCAAGTCCGGTCGGCCCAGTATTTGCATTTTATTTCTGTTTTCAGTCCTCTCTTTTACCCAATACTTCCCCATTGTTCCTACACTTAATCCTACATGTTTTAACACCATTTAACCTCCTAATACACCCTAGTTCATTTCCTAACTCCTTACACAATTTTATACTCATTCACTCATCTAATTTTCTAAGTTTCAACTCACACTTTCACTAGTTGTTTCCCTAGTTGTGTTTGCTACAGATTTTAGCACTAACACTCTCCATCCACAACTCCCTCTTCTAATGTCATTTCTAACACCTCTAATACCTTACAACTACATTAACTATCTCTCCCCATCTTCCCTCAATCTAACTATCTCAAAATCTGTTACACTTACATCATTCACCTAGTTAAAATTCACTAAGTGTTCTAATTCTAAATAAATTTTGACATAACCTCCCCTATATTTTTACACTCTCACCACATATTCTAGTTCACAATTCAACACTCTTTTCACCTGTTTCAACAACCAAAACTATACAAGCTCTCATATACAATACCAATACTAAAACAACACTAAAAACACTACAAAATTCCTGCACACAAACACTAATCCCCAATCTGTTTTGTAACAGTTTTACATGTCTTTTAAAGCTTCAAAATACTTGTATTCTCTCACACATTATACTTCTAATGCATTACCATTTTTCAATACCAATTTTCATTACTAAAAATCTGTTACATATACAATTACAAGACTACACAAAGGTGAGCATCCTTACCTTGTTTTGCTTCTAGTTTCTTTCTTCTTCTTTCTTTCTCCTCCTTTCCTTCTTCTCTACCGGTTTGTAATCCCAATTCCTCTAACACTACCAACATTTATATAAACCATTCAATACTAAGAACTAACCCTAACCATTAATCAAGCTTTAATCTAGGTTTTAGGGTTTAGAAAATTTATTACCTTCCAAGAGCACAAGGGCTGTTTGGGATAGCTCAAGAACAAGATTTCTCACACCACCAAAATGCCAAAATCGGCTGGACATACAAGAGACCAAACAAGGTTTAGTCTAAATTTTCGTTTTGCCATTTAGGCTAGAAAAGATGGAGTTTTTGAAGATATTTTTACCTTAGAAGAACAAGGAGAACAAGGGCCTTCTAATGGTGGTGTTGAAGCTTCAAATGGGGAATACCCTCAAAATCGAAAATGCTCATTTTTGGATTTTGGAAAGATGAAAATGTAGCTCTTGAGGAGAGGATTACAATGGTGGTATTTTTATAATTTTTGGAAGTGTGTGGAGAGAGTTACAAAGGAGAGAAGTGAGTATATTTGTGAGGTTCTTCAAATCTCCATGGGAATCGCTGGAGAAGGAGAAGGAAGAAAGAGAGGGTGCTGGTAAGGGGTATTCACGTGAGAGAGAGGAGGGAAAGGGTAGAGAGAGAGAGTATATGTGAGTGGGTAGTTTTATTATTTGTTTGTTTGTAAATAAGAATAGAGTTAATGAGTGTGTGAGAGAGGGGAATAGGGGGGGCCGGCTGGCACACCACACACACACACAATTGCACTTTTTATTTTAAAAGTGGACACATAAGTTTCAGTTATTTATACTTCTACCCCACAACTTCCCGTTTTTGACAGTTTTTACTAATCTCCCGTTTTATTGATTTTATTGGTCCTAAAGCTTCACTAATATTTATTAATGATTATTTAGTTGACCAAAATTGTTACGAGTCTATTTGACCCGCTTAAAGACACGTTTTCCCGGTTACCTCGAAAAACGCGCTTTAAGGTTCGTTAGTGATTTTAATCCATTTTGAGGATCCGTTTTCTTCGGGATTTGTTCCCTTATGATTAGTTATACTTAATTAAGCCTCTAAATTACTTATTAGCCTAATTAATCACTATTTTTAATTACGGGGTATTTCATTAAGATCCCTTTGACCAGAGCATATTGTATAGTATACGGTAGTGAAGCTAAACGCTTCAGTTTGCCCAAACTGATTAAACCAAAGTTTAATAATAATAAAATATGGTAGATTACGTGGGCGTAATCCCTTTTAAGGGGGGTAGAGCGAAAACCGCTTAATGTAAGTTTTGTGAATAAAACACATAAACCATAATGTGCATAGCACAAATGAGAACCAAATTGATGATTGATACTATGTTAAGTAAACATAAGTACTCATTCACACTATAATTATGGTAATTAGGCATTAGACATGCAAATACCATAGGAGGAGTATACCCATCTTGTAACACCAATGTAAGAGTATTAGTAAAAAGAAAAGTAATGAGTAGTGGACGGAGCTCCACAAGTATTGTAACCTTTGAAGAAGTAGTACGGAATGAATGAGAGTAGTAGATGAATAAAGTTATGAGTAGTGGAATCGTAAGTAAAATATTTGAAACAATCGAAGTCAACTAAATCTTATAAGTGTAGTATTCCTTAGTTAGAATATAGGAGATGATGGTGAGTAATGGATGGAAGTAGCGAAGGTTGATGAAGTGAGCATTTAGGTATCGAATCACGGAGTAAAACATTTGGGGAAGTAGAGTGAGGATGATCGATGGATTGATTCCATCCTTTGGAGATGTATGAATTCGTAATCATGACTAGAAAGAATAAAAAGATAGAAAATGAAAACAATTAAATTTTTTGTTTGATTGAACCTGATGTGGGAAGTCGAACTTGATCCTGATCAGATCAAGGGAAACCGAACACAAATTGGGGTGGAAAGATAGTTCAACACTGATGCTGATCACATCGGGGTTGAATGTTTCTTCAAGCTCCCCTCAAGTGGTCACAAGAATCACACACAGGATAGAAGTAATGAACATAAATTGGAATCTGGAGTTGTATGTTTTAGAAGGATTTCTATGTAGCCGCGGGGAAGGATTTTCCTTAGACTGGGGACTAAGTATTTGTTGGAAGCTGGTACGGGAGAAGATAGTAGTATATTACGTCGTATTATTCCAAGGACAGCGGGACATAGAGGAGTCCCGTGTCTAGAGGACCTGAGCGCCTGCGGGATTGGAATGTGTATTGCATCGCTTTAGGGATAGCCTTGCATTGTATGTATGTATAAATTTGGTAATGAGGAACCGGATGGTCGGTAGTAATACGGATTGGAGTGATTATTGTGCATCAGTATGGTACGGTATGGTATAGTATGTAGGAACCTTGAGTAACGGATTTGGGATTGTAAGAGGAAGAAGGTATGGCTTTGGTATTAGACACGTAAGAATGAGTAAGCATGGTAAACCTATAACCTTGAACAACTTTGAGGACAAAGTTCCTAAGGGGGGTAGATTGAAATACCCCGAACTTAAATATAGGGATTAAAATTAATCTCATACGTATTTAAGGGCCAAAAGGGTACCTAATTAATATTGGCAAGGATAAATAAATCCAAAAGAAATGAAGAAAACGCTTAAAAAGCGGGAAACTCTAAATAAGCGTTAAATAACCGTAGGAGGTATGAGACCTCGGTTAGAGTATTATATGGATTCGGAAGGTTTAATAAGACCTAAATAATATATGGGAACAACTCCCGAAGAAAACGGATCCAAATAATGCATTAAAACACTAACGAACCTTAAAACGCGTTTTTCGAGGAAACCGGGAAAACGTGGCTTTAAGCGGGTCAAATAGACTCGTAACAATATTGGTCAACTAAATAGTCATTAATAAACATTAGTGAAGGTTTAGAACCAATAAAATCAATAAAACGAGGAAATAGTAAAAACTGTCAAAAACGGGAAGTTGTGGGGTAAAAGTATAAATAAAATAAACTAGTGTGTCCACTATTAGAAACAAAATCAAAATCTGTAGGAAGAGATGAGGGGGGGGGACCGATTTTATATGCTCTCTCTCTCACTCTTTTAATCTTCCTAATGCACTAGTGGACAAATTAATAAGTAAACCCCACCCCCACTTTTACGCTCTCTCCTATACTCTCTTTTCCCTCACTCACGTACACACCCTCCTCCCTCACTCTCTATTTTCTTCTTCCTCCCCAAGCAAGCAGCAGCAATGGCGATTTGCCATTTCCCACACCAACACCCACTTCTCTCCTCTTGTTAACCCATCAAACCTTCACCAAAAATTATAAAAATACCACCATTGGAATCTTCTCATCAAGAGCTACATTCCTATCTTTTCAAAAATCAAAAACAACAACTTTCATCTCCATGGGTATGGAGCATTTGGAGTTTCAAGACCACCATTAGAACCACCTCTTCCTCCTTGTCATTTTGAGGTAAAAATATTCTTGAAAACCTATCTTTTTCTAGCCTTATATTCAAAACAAAAATACAAAGTGAGTCTTGTTTTACTCCTTGCATTCCAGCCGATTTTGGCTACTCATTTGGGCTAGGACTCTTGTTCATTTGCTAGGCAAGGACTCCACACATTGGTTGGAAGGTAATACTCTTTTTCTAAACCCTAAAACATCTAAATTCTAGGGTTAGTTTAAGTTAAGGTGCTAAACTAGTATGGGTATGTATGGCTTGCTGTAGCATTGCCATTCTTGAACAAAAACCGAGAACAAGGGAAGAAGGAAAGAGGAAAAGAGGAGGAGGAAAAGAAAGAAAGAAAAACTAGCAAGACAAGGTAATTGCTCTTACCTTTGACTAGTTTTGTATTGTGCAGTGTAACAGATTTTGCGTAGTCAAAATGTGTAAGGTATTGAGCAATGCGTAGTAAGTATGTGGTAGTATAATGAGGAATGATATTGTAACAGTTTTGAAGTTCTTAAAAGATGTTTAAAAGCTTGGGAAAACCGTGAGTAGTATGTGTATGTGTGTAGGAAATTTATGCTGATTGTAGTAGTATTGAAATGGGAGTATAATGTGATGTATAAACAGGTTATGAGAATGGGAAATTGTGAGCTGAAATGGTGTGGGTGCAAGTAAGAATTATAGAGGAGACTATGTCGAAGTTTACCTAGGAATTGGAGGACTTAGATACATTTGGAACAGATTTTGGAAAGTTAAAATGAGTGGTTTAGTAGCTTGTAACAGATTTGGATATGAGGTTGTAAATGGGATGGAATTAGGTTGTGAGTAATGTATTTTGGATGCTAGGAGTAGTATTAGTTGAGGAAGTAATGGAGGTTAGAAGTTGAGTGATAAATCTGTAGCATGATAGTGGAAACCAAAATCTGTAGCAAAGAGGTATTAGATTGCATTGTAGAACTAAGAAGAAATAGTGTGCAAGATTTGGTAAAATGAATGTTGGACTTGGGTATAGAGGGTACAATTGCTTGGAAATGAATTGGCTTGGTAAGAGGAGTATTTGGGATTCTAGGAGTGACATTGGTAGAGGAATTTGATGTTAGAAGTTGGAACAAAAATCTGTAGCATTGAAGGATGCAAAACTGTTGTAAGTGTGGAAGGGAAATGATGAAATTGTGTAAGTGGATTGATGGATTTAGTAAAGAATTTGGTGGATGAACTAAGGCAATTTGAAGGGGCCTAGGTAGGGTTTAAACATGTGGGATTACATGTAGGAAGATTGGAGAAACAATGGGCAAAGTATAGAACTGAAAACAGAAATAAAAATGCAAATACTGGGTCGGACCGACCTTGGGACCGGACTTGCAAGGTCGGTCGAGCCCAGATTTACGAAGACGGGAAAGCTTCTGGAATGGACCGAACTTGTGACCGGACTTGCAATTTCGGTCGGACCAGAGAAATTCTCCCGTCTGTAACCTACTGGAATGGACCGACCTTGCGACCGGACTTGCAAGGTCGGTCGACGCAAAATTTTTCCGTCTTGAAACTTACTGGAATGGACCGACCTTGCGACCGGACTTGCAAGTTCGGTCGGCCAGAAAAATTTCCGTCGAGTAAGCTACTGGATTGGACCGACCTTGCGACCGAACTTGCAAGGTCGGTCGGGCAAATATTTTCCGTTAAGTAACTCACTAGAATGGACCGACCTTGGGACCGGACTTGCAAGGTCGGTCTGCCCTGGAATTTTCACCCGATGTAGCCTACTGACTTGGACCGAACTTGCAAGATCGGTCGCAAGTTCGGTCGGGTCAAAACTTACAAAAAAAAAAACTATAAGACTATGGTTAGTATATGTATGTATGTATATGTATACCCACCTGTACATATGTACATATATAGGTAAGTAAACCATTGTTAAGCAATGAAAAGTAAGTAAATAAAATGTAAGTGTAAGAATGTGAAGACTTAGTAAGTATGAGTTAGGAAGCGTAAGGGTAACCGAATAAAATTAATGATAGTTAGATTAATTATTCGGTTGTATGTATATCATAGGATTTGAATTGTGAACACCGGAGGAACGTTGGGATACAAGTATAACGGTGAAAGGTATGATTTCTTCATGCCCTGTATCCTAATCTGGTTACCCCGATTTGTGTGCTTATTTAATCACCTAATAAGATAAATGCATGAATCCGACTATATTGCACCTACTTGTGCTTGTTTACATTGTTCTTGATATTTGTCTTGAACAATAGTTTGTATCATTCATGAAACATATGAATGATGATGAAGTGTATTGTATTTTGTAGTGTACTTGTATATTGTAATGTATTTGTATGCATGTGTATATGGGTATTGTATTATTGTGGCTTAAATGTTGACTTCTGCTAATTCCTAACTACCTAACTCCTAACTTAAGTGAGTAAACCGGAATGAGTAGAGATCCGATATAGCTTCGGCCACGCGTGAGGATGCGGAGTCACAAGAGGTTGGCTGCAATTCCTGACTCTTAAACTGGTCCGCGGCCCAAATCCCTTAAATGGGTAGCATCCCGGATTGGTGAGTCAAGTAAATCCCGGAGGTGGGACCGAGTAGTTCCCCGGGCCGGAGGTCCCGATGACTTAACATGAGTAAGAGTAAGAGTAAGCAAGTATGGATCCGTAAGTATGTATGAGTATGAGTATGAGTATGTATGCGTATGTATGAAGTAACGAGTAAAAGAGTAATCTCCACCCGATTAACCCGGGTGGACCAATGAAGCTAACAAGTATTGTATACTGTGTATGTAATGAGTATGTGTATTCGGAAGAAGGTAAGTATGTATCGGATGGTTATATCGTATTCCTTGTATGTAATAAAGTGTATGTATGTATGCTTGTGTAAGTATTATTGTATTGTGTATAAGAGCATGTATGCATGTATGTTTGAATGAAAATGAACTGCATGTATTCGACCAAGTGGTCGGCGTACCCTCACTAGTACACGGGGTATGCGGTTATCATGCGCAGCGAAAGCTGACCCCCTAGGGGGAACGTTTTTAGTGTGCAGGTACCTGAAGCGGAAGTGGCCAAGGTAAGAGACCGGCGGCACACCCTTGTACTTAGAAAGTAAGTAGTTGCGAGGAATGGGTAGATATGGACTCTTAGTGAGCATGTATGAACTTGGAAGAGATAATATAATCGTATAAGGATCCTAGTAGACTCGGTTAAGTATACTGTATTGTATGAATTATGGAGGAGTAAGTATTGAATGGAGCATTGTTGTATTTGATTGATGAATGGAGTATGTATTATAGATGTGTAATACTCGGGATTCCGGTCCATCAGACCGATGCTGTATGTCGGAGTAGTAGTCTTGTTAGTCACGTGGGTGACTAACGGCATTGTATCACCCACTGTATGTAAGTATGTATCCGCTACGTGTATCTGATGTGTAAGGAGATTGGACGGTAAGCATTGTATTAATGGTAGGGGTGTTACAAAAATAGTTTAATACTTAATAGTATTATTAAAGTTTTAATAAAAGAAATCCCCTAAATTAATTTAAATTAATTTAGGGGTATTTTAGTATATCCCCCTTAAAAGAAACTTCGCCTCGAAGTTTAAAAATCAACTAATAGGTACTCACACCGCTTCGGGTGTGCTGAGACAATAATAATTCCAATGAAATTCCATACCAAACCAATCCTTTATTTCCATCCATTTCCATAACAACATTCCACTCGAGATTACTCAAACTCAAAACGAACATGGCATAATCTGGATGAGGTGACGAAGGAAGAGTATGCCAGTATATCCCCCTTAAAAGAGCTAAGGTACGCCCTCGTACTTCTACTAACGTCACATTCAAAGAATTCAACACCTTATTAACCAGCTTTGTTGTAAATTTTATTGCACCATTGATTTTATCTATGATCTATATATATATCTATATCTCTTGATTGTTTTGTATTTGTATTTTTCCTAACTGTTATAAAATTTTATCTTATGATTATTATCCATTCATTATATGCCCATTATATGTTCATTTTATCATATCAACTATATTAACAAGCTACAACTCAGGTGTAACACACTTGAGTAGTTTAAAACAATATTTCAGATCATTTAATAATCCAAGATAATCTTTCAAAATTATCTTCAAGGGTTTATTAGCCAACCATATGTTAAAACTCTATAAAATAAATATTTTCTGTGACTTTTCAAGTTTCAATTGTTTTTATAATTAACTATCGTATTTTAGACGATTCATTCAGTGTTTACATCATAAAATTTACTTATTATACATACATAATTTCACCCAAGGCAGAATTTTAGGAAGTTCTTATAATGTAGCTCTAAAATCTGATTTCTTTATCTTAAAATTTATTTTTCAAGGTAGGGACTCTATATATAAATTTTAAGTCAAATGAATTAGTCTAGTGAAGGTTCACTCACTCTTGATAACTATTGTTCTTAGGGTTTGTTCTATGTAAGTATTATTCTGATCATTAGATCTTAGTACTCTCGTAGATAATGGTGGCTTTTGGCAAATATCACTCTTAGTGTGGCTTCTAAAATTTTATACATGTATAATGTTAAACTTCCAAATAAACATGAGAATTTCCAATCTTTAAGTAACTCTCAATTTCTCACTCGACACTCAATACTCCAAGTATTTAAGGCTTAATAATATTTAGTTTATTATTACTCATTTGTTTTCACTCCATAGGTAAGTATTTTTCACCAAGGATTTAACTCGGTAAACTCTTTACATGCATGAATTTAGTACTGGATCTTAATATACGAGTTTTGAACTGTTCATTGTGGCTAGTAATGAAATATGCCTAGCTCAAGATTCCATGATGGTAACGTCTTACCACCACTTCTCCTCAAGTTCAAAACAATCCATCACCTGCGTAGAAGATTATTTACAGTTAGATGACAAGGCTTGTCTAGCCCCTAAACTTCTAGAAGTGGGTGTGCACCCCCACTACTTTCAGCCTAGGAGTTCGTCGCACCAGGCACTTCCCGTAGGGTGTTAGGTTTATGTGTTTTCTTTCTAAAGGTAACATAGAGTTTTAATGTGTTTTACAAGTTCAGATGTTGATCTTTTCTAATACGCTACTAGTTCTTGTTAGCTTAATAATTATCTAGACTTAAGATTTATCTTAAACATTATCTTTAGGTAATAAATTGATACCAAGTAGTTCATGAGATTTATTTTCAAACTTTAAAGGAGTTGAAGTACTTTCACATAATATCAATACTAATTTAGTTATGTAAAGTTCTATTTGTATACTGTTTTCAACCAAAAGTATTCTTTAAAATTCTAGGAATTTGTGTACTAGCTTTTAAAGGATTGCATTTTTAGCAATGTATTCTCCATGAGTATGCTTTTGAAAAATAGCTTAATATTTGGTTTATCTCAACCAAAATCTTATCGTACTTAATATAGGATGTTCCAAACTTATACATATATATATTTGTAGTTTATTGTTGGAACGGTATATCAACACATCACACTCAATAGACATTCCTAAAAAGAAAAGTGTGTAAAGGAATCATTCACTAATCTAAGAAGGGTTAGGAGTCGTGCCTTACTGGAATCCTCACTTCCCAATTCTACCCCAATTCACCAGTTTTAAGTGCACCTATATTCTAAGTATTTCACTCGGCTTGTTTTCTCGGGCTCAGAGCGTAACTACGCTCTGATACCACTTTCTATAACACCCCTATAATAATAAAACAACAGCGGAAAATAAACTAAAGGTTCTACAGACCATCGGGCTCCAAACACCCGGTACCAACCTCGCCAATTACAACCATTTCAATTAACTAAGTTACGGTCTGAACTTCGAGAAAACCTAATATAAACATAACAATAATAAAACACATTCACTCTCCATAAACCTAATCCCATCCCAACCACTCATGCTCGTCGTGGCCACCTGTAAATCAATTTGTACCTGCAAGATGAAACGTCGGGGTGAGTCAGTTCCCTGGAATGGAACTGGTACAATTCTCCAAAATCAAACTTATAAAACATAACTCTTCAAAATAAACAGTAACATGAAAACAAACTCTTAAAAGTAAAACAGATAAAACACTTCAAAACAATCAAGTTAAAGAGAAAAGAAAACAAGACAAAGATAGAGATAAAGAACTTCCAAACCAAGTCATCCACTTAAGTAGTCACACCACATAGTTAGTAAGCATCCATTGTTGATGTTAGAACCAATTCTGGTTAAGAAGAGAAAGACTTAAGTAGTCACAAAGGACTAGGAGTGACATTAATATCCATAACCCGTGGTAGACAGTTTATGTCTCCACCATTTCAGAAGATGATTCCCATAGACAAAATATACTCAAGAGTGGAATAAACCAATTGGGGGAGATGGCCCCCACCGCCAGTCAGTTGTCACAAGGACGAGGTAAACAGACCTCCGCTGTCAGTTGTCACAAGGACGAGGTAAACAGATCTCCGCTGTCAGTTGTCCAGATGGACGAGGTATAGCAGACCTCCGCTGCCACCGACCCGTTCTCGGTCATCGGTGAAAAGTGTGTGCACCACTTAAAAGAAATAATCCATACTCAATACCAAGATTAACATTTCCCCATATTCCCATTAGATTTTTAACTGCACGAGAGCAATACCAAAACACTCAGTCCTACAGAGTGCAGAGGCGTAAATGTTCAACAATTAATATCCAATAGAAAGAATCCATTCCAAATAAGGCTGATCAAACTCGACTCATGGATGAAACAATACCCATAGTCCAAAGGAAGAATTTACCAATACCAGATATTTTCCTATATTCCCAGTTACCCCACTAGATCATTAACTGCGCCAGAGCAATACCAAAACACTCAGTCCTACAGAGTGTAGAAGCGTAAACTTTTGGCAGTTAATATCTAGTGAAACAACTAGATAGGAGGAACCAATAACCAAGGAAGTTTCACATACAGGCTCAGTTAGTCACATCAAGCTCAGTTAGTCACACAACAGTTTCATTTTGAAATCCATTCAAGATCAGTTGGTGTTCCAAAACATTCCATAAAGTCCATCAGCAAAAGTATCGAGTACGAGAAATCGTACAAAACATTCCATAAGGTCCAAAACACAACAAGCTGAGTACGAGAAATTGTACCTGGGTAACGCTGTAGCAGTTCTAGTCAACTTGCGCAAATAATCAACAGTACTCTGATGAATATTAAAGGTAGTCTATCATCAATCACTTGTAGCCTATGTTACGCTTAAATAAACTCCTTACTCTTATTCCAAAGTCTCAATTATCTTTTAAGCCCTCACTTAAATGTTATGTATAATCTTTGAGTTATCTGAGAACATTGTATAGCCCAAGGTGTTAAGATCAAGGAATGTATTCGATTAACATTTGCTAATTGTTCCACCCTCATCCACTTTACCCATACTTAACCATAATTCTCACATTAAAGACCTTTATAACATAAGTGCAATATATGTTATTCAATCAATCTTAGAATTTCAATAACAATTCTTAAGCTCAATACTTTTACTCTTACTTTAGAATAAACATCGTCTTATGACCTACAATAGGTTTATCTTAGAATACTGTACTATTAATTCACAATGTAATGATTATGTACTTTAACAATATTACCAAATAAACCATCATGATTAAGTTTCCCCTTAACTTAATTAAGATCTACCTCTTGTATATTGGAATCTTAGTGTTGTAGATACATTTTATTATAACTTAGTTGAGCCTCTAAACTCAATTATCATATCCTTCGTTCAGAATGACTTTTAATTACAACCACATACTAAATACCCCACTTAATTGTATACTCACATCCTGAATACTAGTAATAAATGTATTTTATATGGCTTATCTAATTCTAAGAAACTTAAGGATAATTGTTTAGATAAATTTCCAAATCATCGTTTAATATAGAATATATCATAATCCTTATAATGATCCTATCTTAAAACATTAAGTTATATTTCACCACCATAAATGTTAAGAAATGATTAAATATAGACTTACTAATCCACCTCACATTTAGATGTAAAAGTATTTTACTTATTTTATTATTGTTTATATACTAAGAATATTTAGATTTAATCGTATTACATTTGTTTATCATTAATTATAGAATAAGATCTATTTGTGCAACATTTTATGTAATCTAATGTAACAGCCCAGTAATCAACCCACATGTGAATTTTCTCTATGGTATCAGAGCCAGGCCCAGGTCGGTGTGCCAGCGAGGACGCTGGGCTCCCAAGGGGGGGTAGAGTGTGATACCCAGTGTAGGGGTCACCTCCCACATCGACCGGGAGAGCGCACGAACCACACCTTATAGGTGTGGGGATACTCTCCCCTTGTGAGAGGCCTTTTGAGTGGTGTGAGTACATCACCCTCAGAAACAAAACCGTGCGGGCTGCGGCCCAAAGCAGACAATATTTCACATGTGGGTTGATTACTGGGCTGTTACATATCACAATTTTTCCTAAGTTTTTACTTATTAATTACTTAATCCCAATTTTAGATTTACATCCTGGTTATTGACAAATAATACTATACATGCATTTTAATATGGTTATATATAAACCTTGGAAACTCAAAGGTAACTCTTAAGCCTAATACATAACTATAATCTAATACCACCTCATATAATATCCTCCCATTAGTATTATGTAGAGGTTTAGTTTAACTTACTAATTCCTTCGTATTATATTTCCTATAAGGTATCTAATTTTATTTATGTTAAATGTGTATATATTTATATATAGTAGGATTTGTTCAAAACATTATTTATGTAGTTTATTGTATTTAATTATGTTTAATAACTTTTAGGCATAACTACAACCGATATATGGTTTAATCAATAAAATGTTTCCCCTTATTTATTTAATATATATAAGTATAACTGTATTAGAGTTTAACTAAGACATCCCCTATGTATATATGTAAACTATCTTATACTACAACCTTTTAACTGCATTCCAAGTAGGTTTCATAAAGTATTTCTTTTACTATGTCTTAGGATTCTAGCTCTTATAATATTTAGTTATTATAAGTGTTAAATTATTAGTTCCTTGCTTTACTCCAAGTTACTACCTTATTCCCTTTTTATATGCGTAGAATATATATATATATATATATATATATATATATATATATATATATATTCCTTAGTTTAAATTAAAAATATTAACTCCCATATAATATAGTAAATATAATGTAGGATAATTAAATTCCTTAATTTATATAAGTTTCTACTAAGTAAGTATATATACATATATATAAATAATTTCACTTCTCTTAAAAGCCAATGCCAAAACATTTATAAACTTACTGTTATAAAATGTTAATTTAGTTTCCCTTATTTTCCCCAGCTTAAAAGTTAATTAACAAACCATACTTTAATTTTTGGTTACATTAAAAACCTTA
Source organism: Limonium bicolor (assembly GCA_023374045.1). NCBI lineage: Eukaryota > Viridiplantae > Streptophyta > Magnoliopsida > Caryophyllales > Plumbaginaceae > Limonium > Limonium bicolor. Next base: position 415,091,120 of record CM041777.1, read on the forward strand.
TATTATAGGTTATTCTTATGAAAAACTCATAAACACATTTTTTAAAACCTTTTGCCATTTCCCAAAATTCCCAAATTTAATATACAGTAACTATAACATTTTAGACATACTATAAAATTTTTATTACATAAAAATATCTTTTTAATTTAGCCAATTAATTCCAGAAAACCCGTAACTTGCAAAAATCATAACTTATGTTTAAAGACTCCAAAACCATAATAATTTACATCAAAATAAACTAGATTAAATAAGGAATCTATGGTTAAAATTTCAAGTCAAAATACCTTCGGGAAGATATTTAAATTAACCCAACAAGTTAGGACTATTTACTGGAATTTATAGAAACTTATAACAGTTTTTAATACCAGATCTAATCTCGGCCGTCCAAATCCTTTAAGGCGAGATCGACGGCCCCTGAATGCCGTGTTCTTCAGCGATTTCGAATTCCAACCCGAGTACTAAATCATCAATATCTCCTAATCTACAGAACGAAATCGAGTGATTGTTGTTTCTATAGTTTCGAAATCAAATTTCGGTTCTAATGATTCCGGTTTCCCCAATTATAATGCAGTATACAGTGGATTACGAATTCAATTCGGGGTTAGGGTTCGTATTTGATACAGTACTTGATTCGAAAACAATCCTAACAAATCCTCCTAATCTAACATGTAATTGATTAAATTAGAACATGGATTAGGTCGGAAACACGACAAGGTTTGACAAAAACAGAGCAATTGATCGGAAACTTACCGGAGTTGTGCGATTTGAGCGAAATCGAAATCAGGAAAACTGGAAAAATATGAACTTTGAGCAGTTCTTGGTGCCAACTTCGAAGATCTATAACTAGCAGTACAAATCGAGTTAGGCTATGAGTAAGGGCTCATTGGAAAGAGAAAACTTAGATCTACGTATTGATAGCAAGAACTAATCCTAACTCGCATCACACAGAAAGATATTGTAGCTAGAAGTTGCGAGTTTACCTTACAGTTTCGGTATTATTTTATGTGTTGGCGAAACCGAAACTTTAGACACCTTTCCCTTACAATCGGTTGAGAATTGGCTTAAACCATAAACACAAAAGTTTAGAGCAATTAGAGCTCTTCAAAACGAGCTAAAGAACATGGAATTTGGATGAGTAACGAAGAAGTTATGGCTGATCGAAGTTACCTGATTCGAAGAGAAAACTGGAATTGTAATTTCGGTTTTTGCAGGGTGGCTACTTTGACTCGATTTTCCGGTTGATTCAGAATGAATTAGGGTTTGTATGAGTTATAGTTGTTTAGAGGGAATGTAGGAGAAGACAACAAAGAAGACGACATTGAAAAATATGGAGAGATGAATGAGATGTAGCCGTCTAAAGTTAGGGCAAAATACTGAAATCTGTTACCAAAATTCAAGGGATAGAATCGGCTAAGTGTTGGCGACCCGTGACAGAGTGACACGTGGCATCTTTCAAATTTTTGACTCTAAACTTCAATCTAGCATGACTTTGGCTAGGATGATCCGTTTTTGACGTTCTTTTTTTCGATCTTCATGGTTTTCCATAACCTATTTATTGGTATACGTTTCATGGACTGGTTTGACCATTCTCAAAAAGTCAACTCTAGCAAGGCTTAATAAGCTTTAAGGTTTCTAGAATTTTATATTGACTTTTATGTTTCAAAACAATGTTCCAACACTTCCTAAAATCTTTATAATATAGTTGGAGTGTTTAGAAATTTTCCCAAGATTTATGGACTTATAAATCTTATTATTAAATTCATAATACTATATAATAATATATAATAATTAGGGTTAAATAGGAGAAAACCCCAAAATAAATTTCATAATTCCATGTAATATTAGTACTCATAATTATTCATAATTCCTTATACTAAGTTAACATTCTTAATTCCATATAATAGTTTAATACTTAATAGTATTATTAAAGGTTTAATAAAAGAAATCCCCTAAATTAATTTAGGGGTATTTCATAAAAGAAAGGAGGGAAACCATGGGAGCTGCTCAAAATCGCATAGGAAGGAGAAAGGGAGGAAGCTTCTGGCTGGGAGGAAGAAGAAAACATGAGTGAGGAGGGAAAATGAGAGAGGGGAGAGAGAAAAGTAATATATGTATTTTTTTCCAATTTTTATTTCTTTTTTTCTCTTCTAACTAATAAGCTAGTTTATTATTTGAGAGAGGGGTGCTGATTTACTCATAAAAACTGGCCCTACTATAGTATTTAAGCAGGGGTATTTTTGTCTTTTTGCAAGAAACGCTCCTAATTTTCTCGGTTTGGCACTATTCATCAAGCGGGCCCGTTTTCCAGATTTTTCTTGTTTTGTTAAATTTAATGGTTCTTAGACCTTCAATATTGTTTAATTATAGTTATATGATCAAATATAATTTTTACAAGTCCATTAAACTGCTCAAAGTCACGTTTTTGAGTTTTCTTGGAAAACGTGCTTTAGGACTTCATTTGCATTTTTAATCCATTATGTGGATTCGTTTTCTTCGAGCATTTTACCCACATGTTCTTAGTTTGAAATTAAGTCTTTGGAATCCATCTAGGACCCTAGTTAAGGTCATATACCTTCTGTAGTTGCGTAACACACGTTGTTACGTTTTGTGCCTTTTTAAGCGTTTTCTCTTTTCTTTTGGTTATACGTTCTTCGCCAAAATTCTTTAGGCATCATTAGGTCTCTAAAAATTGAAGGATAAAATACATGACGTCACTTGTAAGTCAGAGTATGTCAATTAATAAAATGGGTTCTACTCATGTGTTAGTAGGCACAACACAGCCAACTGAGTTATATATAGTCCTTTGTTATAAGTGGATACATTTATAATGGACTTCACATTGTATGTAATTAGGGTTTCCCCATGTAATCTCTATAAATAGTGGTCTTGTATTCTATTGGAATAAGAAGAATATCAGGTGTCTTTCTATCTTGTGTCTCTCTACAATTTCTCTTCTTCTCATTTACAACAAGTTATTAGCATGCTCTACATTTCTGAAAAAACAAGTTTTCTTTCCATGACATTGTTTTCGATCAATCATGGATAGTCATGATCTACACTTGTTCTCCTCATATTCAAATGATCCATGCGGGCAAACAGAAACATACATGTGATGATGAATTTGAAATATGTGACATCATCATCTTGGATCCAATCTGACGAAGCCCTCCTGAACTTTAGAACGCCTTGATGTGTATGTGTGTATGTAGGCAAATTTTGGCTTTAACCTATCAATGTTGATCGACTTAGTTGGCCAGTTTGGTTCGTCCACTGAAGATATGAAAATGAGAAGTGTGTGTATGTGTCACCGCAACTTCTAAGCTTAGTAATGAAGAGTTCAAATTCAAGTGATGCCGCCGATTAAGTACGATTGGGAAAGTTTACTCAGGTTTTATAGTTTTATGATACTATGATATAATTGTTTTCATAAATGATTGATTTTATTATTATGTCAAATTAATATCACATCAAGTATTACGCCAGAAATTAGTATCATGTAAGGCATTGCGTCAGAAATCAATATCATGTGAGGCATCGTGCCAGATCATGTTTACTGTTGATTTTTATTTTGCATTGTTTAATTTATCCAGTTTAATTTTTTATTTATTTGTTAAGTATAACGTGAGGCATCGTGCCAAAAAAAATTATCATGTTAGACATCATGCCAGGAATAATAATCACGTGAGGCATCGTGCTAGAATTCAATATCATGTGAGGCATCGTGCCAGAATTCAATATCATGCGAGGCATCGTGCCAGATCTTGTTTAATGTTAATTATTTTATTTATTCTGCGTTGCTTTCTTTATCTCATTTATCTTATTTATTTATTTATTAAATATCACGTGAGGCATTGTGCCCGATATTAGTATCACGTGAGGCATCATGCCAGATATAAATTTTCATTTAACGCATTATGCCAGATATAAATATCACGTGAGTCATTGTGCCACATTTTATTTATTGCACTACTTTTATTATGTGTTATTTGATTTATTTTGTTGTGATAAATAATACATTTCATTATTTTATGATTGCTATTTGTAATGTTTACGCTAATATATAGGGCATTGTGCTTGTTAAAATCAATTTTAATATTTGAAATACCCCAAACCTAGCTTTGGTGTTTATATGATAAACTAAGATATAAGAAGGCTAAATAATGCCTTGGAAACATTAGGAAACAATCTAAACCAAAGAAAACACAAGGAAACACCATAAAAGCAATTTAAGCAAAAAAACATGCTCTAAGCTTGGAGTAACTTGGGTTAGCACCCAAATATCATTCTTAAACCTTAGTAACATCCTAATGGACATGTTAAAATAATTACCAAAGAAAACCAAGCTCAAAAACAAGTTAAAACACAAATTGTGCTTCAAGGACTCTTAAAGCACATTTTTGAAAAATTGTCTTAGAAAGGGGTTTAGAGTGGCTAAATGCCCATGATTACACCTTAATCAACTTGTGTACTACTTATAATCACATTAAGAAGCCTAAATCAATGTGAAACCAAAAATTTCACAAATTTATGCACTAATTATGAATAGTAACCAAATAGTGTCCAAATTATGCTTAAGTCAATTAGTTGGTCAACTAAGACCACAAATATCTTCATTATTAAGGGGGCGGGGGGCGGTTTTTGAAGTGGTGACTCACCACATGAGCTAGCATGTTAAGGAAAAGAAGAGGGAAACTAGTTAAGGTACTATTCACCTTTTAAGATAAATATCTCATTTTTACTTACCTCTCTCCTCATCTCTTCATTCTCTTCTTTTCCCACCGATTTCACCATCTTCCTCCCTTCTTCATTCACGTAAGAAAAGCCCCATTGTTCCCTCACCTTGCTTTGCTCACCTAGCACTCATTTTAGCTCCAAAAACAAAACTAAACACATATTACTCTTAGTTAGGTCAAGGTCTTGCTTTATATCTTTTAAAATCTCTAAAAGCTCCATTTTGGTGCCATGGGAAATTGCCATTAGAGGAGAAAAATCAGCTTGAAGGGTTCATTAGCTTCTCCATTCATTCAAGGTAAGGAAAATGCAAGATTAATCATCTTTTCATCATTTTTCCTTCATGACCGATAATCATCTTCTCATGGGAGCTTGTTTTATCCCTTGTTCTAGCTCGTTTCTATTCTTCAAGGACTAGAGGAGGTCCTTCTTGATTGATATCCAAGCTTACCTTAAGACTTCAAAGGTAAACATTCATTTTAATACCTTAAAACACATTTTTAAACCTAGGAATGATTCTTTAAGGTTGGTGTATTGTTTAGCACTCATTAGAGTCATTGTATGTTGATTAGAACATTGACAAGGAAATTTAAGTGGTGGCCAAAAATCATATAAGGAAAAACTAAGGAGGAAAGTGTGAGAAGCTTGGAAAAGAAACAAGGTAAATGTCTTACTGTAACACCCCTACTAGCAATCACGCGATTAGCTCCTAACCCGTCTCCATTATCAATACACAAGCAGCGGAAATTCTAATACAACCGGGGGTGAAACAATGCCGTTAGCCACCCACGTGACTAACAAGGCCAATTCCAAACAAACCATACAGCATACTATCGGTCTGATGGGTCTTTACCGAGTACACTATACAAAATGATACATCCCATCCCCTTATCAATTCTCAAACCAAATACAACCTTTAATCCCATGATATACAATACAATCTCCATTTAATACCATACCGAGTATCTACAATTCCCAACATTATTGATGACCTTTCGGTCTTACATTTCCATAATACACAATTACAATTTCTTAACCAACTACCCATATCAGTAACAACCCTGTCATACTCTCGAGCGGTTGGCGGCTACGTTGTACCTGGAAAATAAAATCATCGCCCCAAGGGGCTCAGCAAAATTGCTGCATATGACTTCCGCATACCCCGCGTACTAGCGAGGGTACGTCGACTATTTGGTCGAGAGCATGCGGTTCATTTTTAATTCAAACAATCATGCTCAATAACTATGCATTAATCATGCACACAGTCAAAGATATCCAACCAGGAAATACAATCCACACAAATATCACATCCTGCTTGGTAAATTCATTTACCTTATTCTTAAACCTTGAGAGACCATATCTCAAGTGGGTTTCATTCTCATCATTTACCGACTTTCCACCCCTACCTTGTAGTTTACTTAACTCCTAGATCATTAGACACACTTGGTCCCGATCTAGTTTCTTAATTATTCTACTCTTGAATTATTTTAGGTTAAGCCTCCACGGCCTCCGGGCAGAAACATATATAGGTCTCACCATCGGGCTTTTATGATCTTCAGACGGAATTAGAAACATTTTCACATGTTCCCTCTTCCTATCCCATAATACCCAGCTTACCTCTTTAGATGGGTAAGCTCTGCCGGTCTTACTCCAGTCGGGCACCACTATGTGGCACACGGCCCCGCCGGGCACCACTATGTGGCACACGGCCCGGTAACAAGGGAGTTCGACCATGGATTCGGAAACATACGCTCTGTTGCTTCCTCTTCCTTGCACGCGTGACTCACAATCCCCCTAACCCAACTCTAGAGTTAGTAATAATAGATACTCATATATAAGTACATATATATATCAGTCAGCCGTATCTCTCTCGATGCTATCATACAACTTAGGAGATTTTCCTATCTCGTTGTATCTGCCGATTTACGGGTCGCCCCTACACTACCATTACTTAGGAACTATGTTCATTTTCTAACATTGAGTCACATCCTTGCATAGGAGGTCAACTATTCATATTAAGGACGTTCTCTAGTCTCGTGTGTCGCTTGTTCTCATTTCGAGTAAATTTATAAGTTTGATTTATCGTTGACCACTAGTCGGTGGTTATCGTGTGTTACCTCGTTTTCATTATTTCACAATTTAACTCTTCCTTCGATTCTCTAATCAAACAAGACTCATCTATGAGTCGAACTACAATACACAATCACTTACAAGCGACTCATTCATCCATTTCATGAATTATACAAACTTGGTTTAAATTCAATCCAGTAAACAACAATACAATACAAGCACTATTAAGTGCACAAAATCCGATTCGTGCATTTATCTTATTAGGTGATCACACAATCAAACAGACACACAAATTGGGGTATCCAAGTTAGGATACAGAGCATGAGTAAATCATACCTTTCACCGGGGTGAACTATACCGGGTGTTCCCACGTTCCTTGGTTCACACTCGTTCTTCGTGTCTTACTCTGGAACCACTAGTTACATGTCAAATGGTTCAATTAATATTAAAGTGTTACGGTAGGTACATAATTGTTACTCCCATGCTTAACCCGTTATCCCGTTATTTCGGTTTAACTTTGTGTACTTAAACTCACAACTTTCTCAATCACTTCTCAAACTTGTTTACACTTCTTAGGACCTTTAAAGGTCACTAAACAACTCTTAAACATCATCTAAAACCAATACCAATCAATCCCCCATGTTTTAGCCCCTTAAAAACACATACGGGTGCATTTCAGGCATGGTCCGGGACATGGTTCGGGTCCCTCGTCCCGGACCAATGCATTAACGTACTCTCGACTATTTTTCTTACCTGGTCCGGGACTTGGTCCTGGACTATAGTCCCGGAGCACCCCTTGTTTTCAGTTTCGGCTTGTTTTTTGATGCGGTCTGGGACTTGGTACATATCCTAAGTCCCGAACCCTGCTAAAAACTACTATTAAGGTCATTTTTCTACCCCAAATCAACCCTTAATCCACCCCTAATCATTCCATGAACTTTCCACAAGTTTCCTACATAATTAAAAACCTCAAAACATGCTCTAAACCACTTCAAATCCTTGGTTTAATCCACCACCCAATTCTTGCTCAAATTCAACGAATCCAAATTCTCACATTTTGCATTTTGCACTCTTATGCATTTCTAACTTTTTCTTGTTTGCTTTTACCTCCTACCAATCTCACCAAATCCATCAATGACCATTACAAATCATTCCTACACAAATGAACTTCTAAAACCCAAGTCCAACTCTCATTTCCCTAGTCTTGCACACTTGCTCTTTTCTAGTTTTTCCAAAGCATTTCAATACCTATTTGCTATAGATTTTTACCTCCTTCTATCTAGTTCTCCAAATGCCATTTCAAGGCTATCACTCAAATCTAAACAACATTACAACACCTAGGTTTCCCCAATTCACTAAGTCATCCTTAAATACTTGTTTTTCTACCAAAATTTTGCCATAACCTCCCCATAAACCTTATATCTCCAAACTCATCTTTTTCACCATTTTCAATCCTAAACTAGCCACACCCATACAAGGGTCCTACCAGCACATAAGCTCAACCAAAAATCCACCACATCAACAATGTAGCTCCAAATCTCAAATGCAATGGCACTTAGGCCCTTAAATCAAAATAGTTCACAATTATCTCTAAAATCAACTATACACATCCTCCCACATAGATTCAAATTCGTAGTTTGGGTTCATTAATTTAATTACTCACCCAAATCCTAAAGCATTTTAAAACAAGCTTTAAGGTTGATTTCTTACATTAATTCCACAAGTCTCTTTTCAATTCTCCTCCTCCTCTTCTCCTTCTCCAATTCGGTCAAATGGACAATGGAGTTTCCAAACTCAATTCCCAACATTCAAGAGGCACAAAATGAATGTAATCAAACCTCTAACCCTTTGAAAAGTTCTAATTAAAAGAAAGAGCTTAAACTCCACAAGTTAGGGTTTACCTTTGGAGTGTTCAAGAGGGGTTTTCACCCATGAATCAAAATGGGAAACTCCACCACCATTGGAGGGTTGAATTGAAGCTCAAAATCAAGAAGAAAACAAGCTGTGAGAGAGGGCAAAATTGGCCAGCTCTACAAGATGGTGAAAGAATGACTTTTTCATGAATCTTTTTACCTTAGGAGAGAGAGAAGGCTCCAAGCTTCAAAATGGTGTGCTTTTCTCTTCAAATAGGGAAAACCCATATGGATGAATTTCATCCTTTTTGAATTTTGAAAAGATAGAATGATAGAGAGTGACGGGAGGAGGAAGAATATTTAATTATTTTTGTGATTGGAGCTTTAATGAAGCTTGGGCATGTGCTAGAAGGTGAAGTAGCCATGGGAGGAGAGGAAGAAAATCGGCTGCCATGGGGAAGAAGAAGTGAACGACTGGGAAGAAAGAAGAGAGGAAAGAGAGGGGAAAAAGAGAAATGAGGTAGGAGAGAGAGTGTTCTACTTTTTGTACCTTTTTCCTTTCTTTCTTTTTCTTTTCTTTCTTTCTTTACTAGCTTAGTGTGTGAGTGTGTGAGAGGGCTGTCCCACTAATTAAAACCGGCACACATATATATTTAAGATGGAGTGTTTTTCGTCTTTTACAGAAAATGTTTGTTATTTTACCCGGTTTAAGCACTATTCAGTAACCGGGCCCGTTTTCCGGAATTTTCTCGTTTCTTTAATTTTAATGGCTCTTAAGCTTCCATTAATGTTCATTTATACTTATTTGATGAACTATAATTTTTACGGGTTCATTTGACCACTTAAAGTCACGTTTTCGGGTTTTCTCGAAAAACGTGCTCTAAAGCTTTATTAGCGTTTTAATACATTATTTGGATCCATTTTCCTCGGGGATTGTTCCCATATATTATTTAGGCATAATTAAGCTCTTTAAATTCCATTTAATACTCTTGTCGAGGTCACATTCCTCTTATGGTCACTTAACGCTCAATTTAGCATTTTTCACTTTTTAAGCGTTTTTCTTGTTTCTTTTGGATTTATTCTTTTTACCAAAATTCATTAGGCACTAATAGGCCCTCAATATCGTATTAGAGTAATTTAATCACCCTAATTAGGTTCGGGGCATTTCAATCTACCCCCCTTAAAGAACTTTGCCCACAAAGTTGGAGAGTCTAATATCGTTAGTCGTTTAGACATATCGTGTGCCGAGGTCATTATCTCTATAACCCTACAGGCTCAAAGTCAGTCCAGCCAGTGTCTTCATACCGGTACACACCAAATCAGTTAACAATGAATTTAACAACCGTGTGTAACACCCCTACTACGCACTTAACAGTACTTGAAATCGCAGCGGAAATAACAACTAAACAATAACTAAACGGTTCAGTGCTACAACGCCGTTAACCACCCACGTGGTTAACAAGGCGGAATAAATACAAGCGTATCGGTCTGATGATCAGACTACCGAGCATAGAACTAATAACCTTTAATACATTAACATAATACCGAGTTTGTAACTACATCCATACACTGTAACTGTACACCACAAACTGTCAACGACCGCCACTATACTACAACGGTACCAAAATAACGCCACGGGAGCACAGGCGCATCCCGGGCTTAACATCCAAAAATAATCAAGAGAATCCTGCATCCTAGAATCTAAAGCCATTCCGTAGTAAAAATATGGAGCCCCCGAGGGGGTCAGCAACCCTTGGCTGGTATGGTTAACGCGTAACCCATCGGCTACCGGGATACGCGCAACTAATTGTCATGATGACATGACATTCATTTTAAACATACAACATATATATATCATAGCAAGAGTATTGCATACAACTTCACATATAACACACAAGAACAATTCCTTTTAGGAAATGAACCAACATAATTAGTTCCCATGGAGAGCCTAGAGAATGTTGTGAAACTCATGCTAAGCTCGTTACACAACTCGTTACCGTCCTGTTAGATTGAACGGATAACTTAACACAAGGTGCCTCGGATATAGTGACCCAAGAACACCGAAACAAAACATAGTATGCCCCTGTGGCCCGACGTGAGTCAGTAAAATAGCCTTAGTTAAGCTAAAGGGAAGGTTGGAAACCAAATTGGAAAACAACCATAACATACAAAGAGAATCGAACCGGTTATGACATCGACTCCTATACTCACACGCGTGGCCGGAACAGACCGGACTCCTCACTTCCCCCGTTAGCACTTGTTACAAGTTCAACATTGAACTCAATAAACAAATCACAAACAATTGGTTAAGTCTTGTTAGACACACACAAGGGAAGAGAGTGTCACACTTAACAATACAATAATATTTAACAACAGCAAACTCATTACATGATTTAAGTCTTACAAGGTCATAAACAAACAGAAAAACAAACAACACATAAGCCGGTGTAAACCGGTAGGCAACAGACTGCAAGAAAACCATACCTTGGTCCTTGCTTCGATTTGTTTCCACCGTAGGCCACTCTTATTCATAATTAATAACGTCAGTTAATTAACTTACTTAATTTCAAATTTACTAAGTATCTTACATGGTTATATGATATGTTTAAATGCCCAACTTATCCTTGGTTGTCTTCATTATACCCCCTAGGGTTAATTACATAAGTCACATACTTATACGTTTTATGTTTTTTTTTCAAGTTTTGGTCAGTCCGACCCACCGTCCGACCCAACCAACTGGGTCGGACCCTTCCAATAACTTTCGGATTTGAAACATTCTACTTCGTCCGACCCATGTCCGACCCAAGTCCTCTGGGTCGGACCATTCCAGAAACTTTACCGTCTTTTAAACTCACCCGTCCGACCCATGTCCGACCCAAGTCCTCTGGGTCGGACCATTCCAGAACCACTTACTGGCGTCTAACAGAGGCCGTCCGACCCAAACTTGGGTCGCCCCCCTGGGTCGGACGCCACCAGAACATGCCCAAAAATTGTCAAATCTTCTCCAAACTTTTCCTCAAGCCTTCTAATGTTTTCCAACACCACTTGGCACACTCAAACCCTCACACAATATCCTTAAAACCCATTTTCCATCTCCTTAAACACTTACTCATTTCTTACAAAAATTTCTAACACTTACAATGTTTTCTCCTTAGTTTTTCTAAGTGATGTTTCATACCTATGATAATCACTATGCCAAAATGTTTCCTCACCACTATTACATCATCTCCCAAGCATCTTTTCTTCCTAACCAAACTCCTTGAATATTTCTACAAGTTTATAGCTCCTCCATGCAACAAATCACTTCTTCCTTATCACCAACATTGCACAAGTCCTAAACACAATCTCACCATGGTCTTGAAGTGTCCCAAAACATTCATTTACATTCTAAATCCTCTAGAACATTGCCTAAGTCCTTTTTACATCTTAGAATACCTTAATGCATGTTTCTTTCACTAGTAGAACACTTAACCTTTCAAAACACTTCCTTACTTCCCAAAACTCATTTTAAACACCTAAAACTTCTTATGCATTATCTAAATTTCGACATGGGTTCTCCTAGAACATTACTAAGCCAAAGCACATTGTTTTCACCATTAAACAATCAAGAACACTAAAATCCATCAAGAACATTCTTGTACACAAAACTTCACTCATTTAACACTACATCACAATATAGTGCATAATTTAAATTGCTTGGCACTTAGGCCCTTAAAGAACATGGCTCTTAGGCCCTTAAGATGCATAAACCTTAAACACTGAATTTCCACAATATATTTTCCTTTGACCTGCAAATACACCCAACAATACATATGTAACACCCCTACCGCTAATACCGTCATTACCGTACCATACTTACCTTCGCAGCGGATACTACTTACTCAACGGCGGGTGTACAATGTCGTTAGTCACCCACGTGACTAACAAGGCGAGTTACAATACTACATACTATCGGTCTGATGAATATGAACATACCGAGTACTCTACACAATACAATACTTCCCATTGCATACTCAACCATAATCCAATTACAACTCCAATACATTACTATACCGAGTATACTACAATCCTCAAATTACCGATACAGTTTAAGCTTCCAAATTCGCATTACAATACAAGTACCAATCCCTACTATACAACTACCCATGCTTACGTAGCAGTCCCCGTCCTACTCTCTCGAACGGTGATCAGCTTCGGATACCTGCACACTAAAAACGGTCCCCCGAGGGGGTCAGCTTACGCTGCATATGAAATCCGCATATACCGCGTGCTAACCGCGGTACGCCGACTACTTTGGGTTGGATATACATGGAGTTCATTTTACATACATACATACATACTCATACTACAACAATACAATCAAGGTACCTACATAAACACACAAGTTCAATACTTACTAAGGAAGACAATTCAATAGTCAACCATTCGTATTCGTTATACATTCATTACTCTTCGTTCTGTGTTCGATATTCGTTATTCTACTCATACTTACTCCTTACTCGTGCATACTCATCACTCCATGTTCAATACCTTACTCGTACCCGATCCTGACTCTGTACTCGTGAAACAGTGCACTAATCCTAATGCGACCAAGCTCGATCCCAATGCAACAGTACATCTATCCTAGTACAACTCGATCTAATCTTCTATCCTACCTTACCTGGTTTTAGACACAGAGTTTCGCGAAAGTAGAGAGGGAGAGAGAGAGCTTCTATTTGAATCGAATGCGAGTTTGATTGCCAAATATCATGTGTCTTATTTCATGGGGGTACACCCTTATTTATAGTTTTTTAGGCCTGGTCCCTTTGGTGTCAGCCTGTATTTTACATGTTTAAGTACAGTTCTACCCCCTCTTTAGTATCTTTGACCGACCACAAGCGGCTGGTCAGGTGATGCTCTGTTTTGCTTAAATCCCATTTTCATCCGGCGCAGGCGGCCAGATGCTCTACAAGCTTCTAATCTCATCCGGCCAAAGCGGCCGGATGCTCTATAAGCCTCTAATCTTATCCGGCCAAAGCGGCCGGATGCTTTATGTTTCCTACTTTGGTCCGGCGCCACTTCTTCCCTTCTCATCAGTCCCACAAGTTCTATCTTTCTGAATTTTGGTGAAGAAAGAATAGAACTTCTGTGTCTTGTGCTTTGGTGAAAAAATTTGCGACTTCCTGCGGCCAACTCTGACTCTTTCTTTGGCTTACCCAAGCTTTGTTGTCTCTTTATCTCAGTCCCACAAGTTCTTTTTCTTCATACGTGGAGAAAAGGAACTTTTTGTTGGCCACGCGCGTAGCTCGTGTCCTGGTGTATTTCTCTTTTCGAATTTTCCGCCCGTTACCGATGTAGAAAATGCAGGGCCTTCCTTTCGACTGGACGTCGGTAGCGTCTTTAGGAAGCGTGCGACCCTTTCTCTTCCCCTGTAAAAAAAAGACACTTTTTTTTTCGCACATATATATATTTTTATTTGAGCGGGAAAAAACATCCCTTAAAGCCTAACTCTTCGAGTTCTCTCCTTTTTCCTTTTTCCTCTACTGGCCTGTTACTTCGACCTCTTTTCTTCTTGCTTTCCTGTCGTTGTGCGCTACCCTTCCTCTCATCGCCGTCATCCCTCGATTCTTGCCTAACTTGACAATGGCTTCTTCTTCCACTAAACAGAGCAAACTTGCTGCTAAATTTCCGCCCGCCATCGGAGCGATTCAAGGCTCTCAGTCTCCTAACGGCTTTCTCCCTTCGTACCTGAAGCCGATAAGACCCTTCCGTTCTGGGCGTCAACCTTCTCCTTCTTCTCTCAACTACTCTTCCCTCTGTGATTGTCTCGGGGGGGTCGAAGCTCCACTTGGCACACAAATTTTTTTGCCATCCTCTGATTCTCACCCCCACGACGATTTTGGTCGCGGGTACGTCGTCTATGCCGACTTCTTCTGGTCAGGTTTGACCATTCCCCCACACCCTTTCGTGCTAGGGTTCCTTCTCCGTCGCTGCTGCACCCTCGCCCATCTTCACCCTAAAGCCATTACACACCTTCAGGCTTTTGCTTCCCTTTGTGACGATATCAAAATTCGGCCGGAGGGTACTGATTTCGTCCGATTCTTCACAGTTAGGAAGGATCCTGAGAGCCTAACCCTCATTGCGAAGAGTGGGTACTCTCTTTTTGACTATAAGAAGGCCCACGAGTGGGGGTCGCGGTGGTTCGTCGTCGTTCCCCCATCCGGCCGAGTGTTGGGCATACCATACGCTGCTAAGGCCGGAAAAGGTTAGTTAATCAGCCCCGAGACTCCTCCGGCTGAAATTCCTATTTCGAAGGTTCTGCGGGCGGTAAACAAGAAATTGCCGAACGTCGAGGCATTTTTTACAAAAGAACGCTTGTCTTCTCTGAAGACATATCACAGTAAGTGTTCTCTTTTTGCTTAGTATGAATTCTGTCGTTTCTTTCGGTCTCCTTATCGTTTGGACATATTGTCGCAGACTTTTTCCAGAAGGGGGACAAGATCGGTCCCTTCTATAACTGGAACTTTGTCACCTTTAAGAATGGGGGCGATAAAATTGACTACTACGACACGCTGGATGCGGCCACTGATGCGGCCGAGCAGCTTTTGGAGAACGCTGCTCCGGCAAAGCGTTCCAGACGAGAGGTTGGAGATGACCAAGCTGGTAATTTGAAGAAAAAGAAGCGGCTTGAATCTCCTGTACATGCTGACGCCGGATTGTCAGGTACATGGCACGTGAGCCCCACGTCTGGGCGTCGTGTCACCCTTCCCCTCACCCCTGGTTCAGGTTCTGACCTTGGTTCTCGCCCAGGGCGGGAGTCCGGTCATCCGACTCCTATTTGTGAGTTGTTTCCTGATCTGACGGGTTACTTTTCCTCAGATCCTGCTCAGGAAAACACCCTGGAGGCCGGAGACCTCTGTGCTGATCCTTCGGCTGGAGAAGGTTTTGTTTGCTTTGTCGTCTTCTCCTGTCTTTCAAGTTTCCTTCTTTTTTTTGGTATTCTTTTTTTTAGCTTCATTCTTCTGGTTCTAATTGTCTTTATCATTGCGGCAGCCACTGCTCCTGCCAAGAAAAAATCAAAAAAGAAAACAGCATCGAGGAGGCCGTAGAGCCACAAACCTCTGGTGATCCCGAAGCTTCAGGATCATCTCCATTGACGTTGCTGCGGCCGTGGATGCGGCAAGGGATAGAGCAATGGAGTATCGGTAGGTGCCGGAGGACCCTGAGCTCCGAAGTAACAAAGAGAGGATCATGCGGCCTCCTCTTTGCCGGAGGGTCCTGAGTCCCAGGGTGAGCAGAGAGAAGGCTACATAGCTTCCTCCTCCTCTTCCCCTCCTCCTCCTGCTCAGGAGTCCTACACCGGTCCTTCCCAAAAGGAAGGGTGGTTCTACCACGGGCGCCCCCTTCCTTTGATAACCTGTGATGCCGCCAAGTATTCCTCTGTCTGGAAGGAGGCAATCAAGAGATCCGGTCATCCAGACGGGATTTTTGCTCCTCCAGCAACCTTTACTGCCACCAAGAAAAGGCTGCGGACGGAGATGGAGGGGCGGATGCTATCATGCGGCATTCCCTCCCACCAAACGAAGTGTTTGACATGAGGGGGGAATCTTTCAGGTTAGGATGCATGTTACCTTCATGTCTCTTTTCTGTTTCATTTTGGCTTTCCCCTGACTTTGTGCATTGCATTGCTGCTTTTTTTTAGGTGATGTCCATGGCCCAAAGTGCTGAGGTTCACTTTGGTAACCTTCGATCCAGGCTTCGCTATGAGGAAAGCCGGGCAACAAGTTGAAGAGGAACTGAAGCTGACCCGCTCTTCTCATGACGCTATATTGACCAGGTTGAATATGAGATGACTGTAAGGCAAAGGAGAGGACCGAGGCAATCAACAAGGACCTACAGTTGTCCCGGCGGGAATGCGAACGCCAGCGTGACGAGTACGAGCTGCAGCTGAAGAAACTCCGAGAAGAGAACTTTTCTCTAAGGAGCCGGATCAAGGAAGCTGATAACACATTGATAGAGGTATGGAATTATCTCTCATTTCTCCTTAAGGACAAGCTAACTTGGCTCTTCTTTAACCTGGTCATTATGCCGGATCAGGTACGTTCCATGCATCGGAACGAAGTGAACAATCTTCAGAGTGAGGTAAATAAATTTCAGGCTGAGAAGGCCTTTTTCTATCAAGAGGGGAACTCTTTAAGCAGGAGGCTGAAGCGCTTGGGCTGGAGAAGCAAGCTCTTCAACGAGAGAATGAAGCTCTCGTGAAAGAGAAGAGAAACTTATGCAAGAACTTGACGGTCTGCTGGAAGAAAAGGCCGCGCTGGAAGAGCAGTCAAGGTCTTCCTTTGATCAAGAGAAGCAGTCTCTGCTCCGGGATTATTCCTTTTTGGAAGAAGAGAAGAAAACCCTTGCTGCGGATAAAGCCGCCCTGATAGAAGAGAGGGCGAGGCTAGAGGAGAAAGTTAGAGAGCTGGAGGAAGCTAAGTCTCGCTCTCAAGCCGAGAGTACCGAGCCATTAGGTCATGGTAAACTTTCAGGCCATCAACTTTTTTTTTGGCCCTTTCTTCTTCTTATTCTTTTTGTTCCGGCAGGCATGAGTGCTGCCAATTTATTAAAGCACGTCACCCAGTTGAGTGGACGGATAGCCCGCGCTAAGGAGGAGCTGTCATCCGCCAATTCTGAACGTGACAAGTACCGTGCCCAAGTCCTGACTCTCGAATCTCAAGTGACCAGGCTCAAGTCATTCTCTCGGCAATCTCAGGAGGAGATACAGAAGCAAGGCACCATCAACGCTCATTTAAAGGAGTCCTTTGCTTCTCAATGCCGCCGGTTAGTCGACATCTGCCAGCAGATCGTCTCGGATCATTCTCTCGAGAAAGGAGAGTTGCTGGATGATGACTTGTATAATAAGTTGGAATTCAAGGCTGTCGCCCAGAAATCCAACTTCTTCCTGGAACTTGAGAGATTCTGCCGCCAGTCCCGGAGAGAGACATGCTTTGGCTGGTGAAGCCTCATTCCTTCCTACCGGAAGCAACATCCTGCCGTCCGCCGGAGGGACGCAGCATCTTGCAGGAGGTCCAAGTCTTCCGGGAGTGTAGTAGGTAGCGGCGATAGATTATTAACCGCCGGAGAAGAAGCTGCTGACAAAGAAACTTCAAAGGCAGTAGAATAGAGTAGAATAGAGGTTGTTTTTGTTACAACATGTATTTTCTGTTTCTGCCGAATGATCATATGCTGTAATTGTCTCCACCCCATAGTTTTGGGAGAAATATAAGCTATATTTTATCATCTCTTGTTATTTGTTTGCCGGAGCAACTCTTTTTGAGCCGAGTTTTCTATTGTCGCGATATTTCTTTCTCCTGTCTTCTACCTCTCTTTTAAATAGTTATCTTATGCAAGTTATGCCGGCGCAGTTTGCAGCCTTGGATTTTTGTTCCGGCGGGCCCCTTTTTTCCCTTTTGGAGCATGGTTATCTATGGTTCGAAGCTGGGTCTTCCTGCAGCTTGTTGGTCAGTTTTGTTTTGATAATAATAATAATAAAAAAAAGGTCATGTCAGCTTGCGGCACGTTGGCCAGATGCTGTTTTTTCAAGGCGTGATAGCCTGCGGCTCGTTGGCCGATGCTTTCTTTTTCTTTCAAGGCATGATAGCCTGCTGCTCGTTGGCCGGTGCTTTCTTTTTCTTTCAAGGCATGATAGCCTGCGGCTCGTTGGCCGGTGCTTTCTTTTTCTTTCAAGGCATGATAGCCTGCGGCTCGTTGGCCGGTGCTTTCTTTTTCTTTCAAGGCATGATAGCCTGCGGCTCGTTGGCCGTGTTCTTTTCAAGGCATGATAGCCTGCGGCTCGTTGGCCGGTGCTTACTTTCAAGGCATGATAGCCTGCGGCTCGTTGGCCGGTGCTACTTTCAAGGCATGATAGCCTGCGGCTCGTTGGCCGGTGCTTACTTTCAAGGCATGATAGCCTGCGGCTCGTTGGCCGGTGCTTACTTTCAAGGCATGATAGCCTGCGGCTCGTTGGCCGGTGCTTACTTTCAAGGCATGATAGCCTGCGGCTCGTTGGCCGGTGCTTACTTTCAAGGCATGATAGCCTGCGGCTCGTTGGCCGGTGCTTACTTTTTCTTTCATATTCCAAAAAATAATACTTTTTATTGATGAGTTATAAATTTTACACATAGAATTTTTTCAAACATTCTCCATGCCAAGAATGCGGCAACTCATATCCCTCAGCATTTTTTAAGCGATATGAAGCCCGTCCTGTCTTTTGGTGTATGATGTATGGTCCTTCCCATTGGGGCTCCAGCTTCTTGGGTTGCTTAACTTCCCGGAGGACTAATTCCCCTGGGGCAAAACTTCGTTCTTTCACCCTCCTGTTGAAATACCTTTCTACCTTAGATTTATCTTTTGCCATCCTTACTGCGGCGGCTGTCCTGGTTTCCTCAAGGAGATCAAGGTGATCCTGTACTCCCTGATTGTTGGTTCTTCGTCATATGATTCCCATCTTATAGACGGCACCACAATCTCTGCCGGAATGACGGCTTCTAAACCATACGTCAATCTGTAAGGCGTCTCTCCTGTCGGTCCTCTTTCTGTTGTTCGGTACGACCATAGGACCTGGGGTAGCAATTCTGCCCACTTTCCTTTTTTCTCATCGAGTTTCCTTTTTATCGCCTTTACTATTTGGCCATTTGCATTCTCAACCTGCCCATTCGCCTGAGGATGGGCTACTGATGCAAATCTCAAGTCGATCTTCCATTCTTCACAAAATTCTCGGAAGCCTTCGCAATTGAACTGTGTTCCATTATCAGTTATTATGGCTTTTGGTATGCCAAACCTGCATACCACATATTTCCAAATGAATTCTTGTGACTTCTTAGCTGTGATGGAGATAGTAGGCATTGCTTCAATCCACTTTGTGAAGTAGTCGATAGCAACGTACATGAATTTGAACCTTCCTGGTGAAGCCTCCGGGAATGGACCCACGATGTCCAATCCCCACATAGCGAAGGGAATTGGGCATAGAACAGATTTTGCTCAGCCGGAGGAGTGTGTATCTTATTTCCATGTTCTTGACACTTGCGACATCTTCGTATATATTCTTTGCAGTGCTCCATCATTTTCGGCCAGAAATATCCGAGTCTTAAGATTTTGTGAGTTGTGGTCCTTTCCCCTGGTGATTTCCGCAGAGCCCATCATGTATCTCTCTTACAACTCTGCCCTTCAGCTATGGTGACACACTTCAGAGCAGGTCTTGCAAAAGATCGTCTATACAGCTGGTTATCCTCAATAAAGAATGATGCGGCCCGCCTCTTTACTTCTGGCCTCTTTTCTTCCTCCGGCAGTTTTCCATGCGTATGTAATCTATAATCGGGGTCATCCAAGATTCTTCTTGATCATTTCTATGCCAATACCTGAGCTCCTTCTATACTTGGGGTGGTTTGACTTCCAGCCATATCTCATTGGGTACTCTTTCGGCCATACTTGCCAATTTGGCCAAGGCATCAGCTTCGACATTCTCTTCACGTGGAAGATGTTTTAGCTCGCATTTTGGAAATTTGCCTTTAGTTCCTGGACCTTGAGCAAGTACCTCCATAGTTTCTCTTCTTTAACCTCGTAGATGTTGTCACTTTGTCTCGTCACTAACATAGAGTCTGAATATACCTCTAACTCTGTAAAAATAGGTTATACTTTCATAAGTGTTATCCCAGAGATTTTTATAAGTATGAATATAACAGGAAGATATCTATTCTATGAAACCTGTCGCCCCAGGGCTGTGGCACTTCCAAACCCTGGATAAGAGCTTCGTATTCGGCTTCATTATTAGTGACGTCAAAGTCCAGCCGGAAGGCATAATTCAAGCTTTGCCCATCCGGCGCCTGCACCACTATTCCAGCTCCTGCCCCACTTTTACATCGAGCCCCATCAACCAAGATGACATATGGATTCTGAGTTTGTTTCCTTCTTTTGCGAAGCTTGTTTCTGTTATGAAGTCTGCTAAGGCCTGAGCTTTAATCGCCGTTCTGGGCATGAAGTAATTCATATTGTGTCAGCTCTACTGTCCAGCTTACCATCCGGCCGGAGGCATTCGGTTGTTCGCAATTTGCTTGAGCGGCCAATTGGTCCTGACAAAGATTCGGTGCGACTGGAAGTAGGGTCGTAGTTTTCTTGATGCCACTACAGTGCAAACAAGACTTTCTCTATATTAGTGTACCGTCCTTCTGTCGGCTCAAGATTTTGCCTGTATAGTAAACTGGTATCCCTTTTCTCTTCCATGATTAAGACAGCTGCAACCGCCCAATCTGTTGCGGACAAGTAAAGGTATAGATCCTGTCCCGGAGCAGGTACACCAATTTAGGTAAATCCCGGAGCATCTCCTTGATTTCTCAAATGCTTCTATACACTCTTGTCCCCACTGGAATTTACTGTTCTTCCTTAGAATATTGAAGAACGGGATTGATTTTTCCTGAAGCTTAGAACAGAACCTACTTAATGCTGTGAGTCTTCCGTTCAAAGCTTGGACATCTTTGATATTTCTTGGTGGGGAAAGGTCGAGATTGCCTGACTTTTTCCGGATCAACTCGATACCTCGTTGCCCAACAATGAAGCCAAGAAACTCCCTTTGGTTACTCCAAACACACACTTCTCTGGATTAGCTTAATTTGGTATTTATCCAGAGTGTCAAATGTTTCTTCCAAATCCTTCATGTGTTGTTCCTTTGACGGGCTTTTCACAACTATGTCATCAACATAAGCTTCCACATTTCGGGCAATTTGTTGACAAAACACTTTGTCAATCATTCGCTGAAAAGTGGCCCCGCATTCTTTAGGCCGAAAGGCATTACTTTGTAACAGAATGTTCCGGCTGAAGTAATGAAGGAAGTTTTTCCGAATCGTCCTCTTTCATTTTTATTTGATTATAGCCGGAGAAAGCATCCAAAAACTTAACACGGAACTCTGGGCAGTGAGACACCAATCTATCTATTGATGGCAGGGATAAAAATCCTTAGGACATGCCTTATTTAAATCTGTGAAATCCACCACATTCTCCATTTTCCATTTGCTTTTTTCACCATAACAACATTAGCCAACCAGGGAAGCAACCTCCCTGATGAATCCGGCTTTGAGGAGTTTTTGGACCTCGGTTCGTGCGGCCAAATCTCTTTCCTCCCCTATTACCCTTTTCCTTTGCCTGACCGCCGGATGTTTAGGGTCCACCCTGAGCTCATGCCGGATAACGCTTGGGTCTATACCAGGCATCTCGTCCGTGCTCCAAGCGAATGTTGCCCTTCTTTTTTCCAGGAACCTCATTAAGTGAGTCTGCTCTCCACTGTCAAACGCAGTTCCTATTTTAAAAAATTTAGAAGGGTCAGATTTTAAATGTACCTCTCTGGGGGGATCTTGGGCTGTTCGACATTCTTCCTCTCCTTGATCCGGCCTGAGGAGGAAGGTAACCTTCCCTTGAACTCCTTGTCTGATCCCACAGTTTTGACCACCTCCTCACTAGGAAGGCTGTCCATGATACGGACTTCACACATTCGGGCCATCTTTTGGCTTCCTCTTATCGTGACTACCTTCCCACTTGAGGTTAAGTACTTCATTTTTAAGTGATGAGTGCTGTGGATGGCTTTGAAAGCATTGATCCCTGGCCTCCGAGGTACATGTTATATCCAGAAAGACCTGGCACAATAAAAGCTGTGAGCCTCCGTTCTCCTCTCATCTCCTTGGCCCAGGGTCATTGTGAAGTCTATACTGCCGGAAGATGTGGTAGAGACACCTCCCACAAATCCTCCTAGGACCGCCGAATAAGGCTTGATCTGGTCCTCAGGCACCTCCAGCTTCTTAACTGCTTCGGCTGATATGACATTTGCTCCGGCCCCACTATCGATTAGAATTCCCTCCATCATCCGATCGTTTACTTGTGCACGAATGACAAGTGGATCGTTGTGTGGGTATAGGACTCCATCTTCATCTTCGTCGGAGAAGAAAATTGGAGGAAAGCCTTCTTTTTTGGCAACCTTCCTTTCTGGGAGTTCCTGATGCACTTGGTGAATGTGCCTTTTCCTTTCGTTAGGAGTTAGTGGTCCTACCTCCGAAAACAGCCCTGTGAGTTTTCTTAAAGAAAGTTTTGTTAGCCTCCTTTCTCTTTTCCTTTTTAGAAAAGAGGGGGTTTTGCTGTAAACAGAATGCGGAGAAAATGTACGCTGTAAACAAAATGCGCAAAAATGAAGATTCTACTCTTTTTATTTCGTAGCAGGATTTTTGACAACTCATTCTTATATGCTTGATTTTTAAGAAAACAACCTATGACTATCCTTGCTTCCTGAGAAGTCCTTTTGTCTGAACCGAAAAGGGGAAGAACCTTTACTTTCCTTACAGACCTGTTATCATACCCACCGACTTGCCAGGGTTAAGCCTGGGATGAGCCTCTTCCTCCTGCCGCCCTTGCGATACATTCTGGGCGTTGCTCTGTTGACCGCCATACTGCCTTTGCATTCCGGCCTGTTGCTTTCCCTTCTTCTTATTCTCCTCAATGACTCGGAGCTCTTTGGCCAGGGTAGCACAGTTTACAGTCCGATGTGATTTCCATGGAATTCGCAGAATGCAACCGGAATTTCTCCCTGCGGCGGCTTCCTTGGCGGAGGAAGGTAACCCTCTCTTACTGCAGCGGCATATTTCCCTGGGTCAATGTAGACAACAGTCTTTGCCCCCTGGTGCTGCGACCCCTGAGAGGAAGATCCGGCGGTTGACCTGCCATAATATGGCTTGTACCTTGACCCTCCTCTTCCGGCATTTCCCCCGAGTCCTTCCTTCTTCTCTGGTACCCCTGCGGCTTTGAAGCTATCGGCCAGCTCTCTAGCCTTGTTCTGGCTATCTCAGATTTCAAAAAATCATGGATCATTTCAGCTAATTCTCCATGAGTCTTCGGCGCCTTTGTCGCAATTTTTCCAGCTAGCCGAGGCTGAGCCAGCCATTCCCAAAGGCCTTAATCAAGATTTTTCATACATCATCGATTCTGCAACCTTTTGTGGAACGCTCTGCGTACTCCTTCACGGTTTCCCCTTTTCGCTGCTTAACGTCCATCAATTCTATTGTCTCCTTTTTAACTTTCTTACTAGCAGCGAAGTATTGCTGAAAATCTTCGGTCAACTGCTTGAAGCTCGTGATGGACTGCGGCGGTCTCGTGGAGATCCATCCCAATGCTCTCTTTGAAAGCGTTCCGGGGAACAGATTGCAGAGGGCGAGGGAGCTAATCCCCTGAGTGTTCATGGCAAACATGAACTTTTTGATATGCTGGGCGGGATCTCCAGTCCCGTCATATTTCTCAATTGCCGGGGCGACAAAGTGCGGCGGGAGTTTTGCCTTCCTTATCGCTCGAAAGGGGTATAAGCTCATATCTATTGATCATCTTCCTCCATCTCTCTTCGTCAACGATTGAATTGTGCTTTCTATCCTTGCTTTCCTCCCATTGCTGCCTCTGGAATCTCTGTTTTTCAGTTGCTCAATGGCCTCCGTCATTTCGTCCCATTTTCTTTGATACTCCTCGTCCCTTTGCATTAGTTCCTGCTGTAAGGTCTCATTCCCTTCTACGATTTTTTCGTCAATGGATCTGACTAACCCCTTTAGCATGTCCTCGAGGTCCCTTTTGGAGATGGCTTCTGGCATCTCCGAACTCATTCCTTCCTCAGAGCGATTGTTCGAGCGATCGTTCTCTTCGGTAACTTTCTTCAGTGCTTTCTTTGATCTCGGAGCCATCTCTCGTGTTTTGATCCTGCAAAAAACGTCATTAGTTACTTTAGGATTTCCACTATGAATCGCCGTAGATTACTTCCCTGCTTCTAGGTGGTCTCGTGGTTGCTTCTTGCTGTTCGTTTCCCACAGACGGCGCCAAATGAAACAGTGCACTAATCCTAATGCGACCAAGCTCGATCCCAATGCAACAGTACATCTATCCTAGTACAACTCGATCTAATCTTCTATCCTACCTTACCTGGTTTTAGACACAGAGTTTCGCGAAAGTAGAGAGGGAGAGAGAGAGCTTCTATTTGAATCGAATGTGAGTTTGATTGCCAAATATCATGTGTCTTATTTCATGGGGGTACACCCTTATTTATAGTTTTTTGGGCCTGGTCCCTTTGGTGCCAGCCTGTATTTTACATGTTTAAGTACAGTTCTACCCCCTCTTTAGTATCTTTGACTGACCACAAGCGGCTGGTCAGGTGATGCTCTGTTTTGCTTAAATCCCATTTTCATCCGGCGCAGGCGGCCGGATGCTCTACAAGATTCTAATCTCATCCAGCCAAAGCGGCCGGATGCTCTATAAGCCTCTAATCTTATCCGGCCAAAGCGGTCGGATGCTTTATGTTTCCTACTTTGGTCCGGCGCCACTTCTTCCCTTCTCAACTCGTTACTATACTAGTGCATACTCACTACTCAATTCTCCATACTTACTCTTACGTACTCAATACTCGATACTTACTCATATGTACTCAATACTCGGTACTCATTACATACTCATACTTGCTTCTTACTCGATACTCGTTACTTTACTCATACATGCGCAATACTCATTACTCATTACTTTGGTCTCTGAGCGGAGTCATACACAAGACTCGCCACCGGACCTACAATACGAGGGCTATACGCTTAGCTCCTCAAATACTCAATGTCCGTTCTTACCGGACTACTCAAATTCCCAACACTCTTCTCTCAGAGCACAATACAATCTCATGGATCAGCCTAGAAGTATCTCTCTTGATAACCTCCACCAGCTTAGGGAATTACCTCCGACTAGTATCCTCAGATTTAAGGGTTTCCCCAACATATCGAATACTCTCATGTTCGGGACATACTTACATCAGTCGGGTCCTCTCATAATGGGTCGACTAATTGCTAAGGGAATTGGAGATCCCTCATCATTCTTTACTACTCTCTTGGTTCATGTCTCGCACCAAGATTAATTCCTCTATTAGAGGTTACTTATATACTTCCGCTACTTTTTGTTTGTGGATTATTCATTTCGGTTCTCCTACCGTTATCGGGAGGTTATTACCCCCGTACACTCTCTCACATTCTAGTGAGTTCTTTGGGTTGCGTTATCGTTTATTGATTCGAAAGTTAGTGCGTTGCTATGTTTCCATTAGTTCGCAATGTGACTCTTACTACGAGTCACTACACAACAAGACTCATCTATGAGTCGTACTACGCACCAAATGAAGCCACACAATCAATCAAGAAGGGTTAGCTCACACAACATACAACAAGACATACAATGAAAGGCAATAAACCGTTTTCATACTTTAGTCTTGATTAGCCGGCATACAGCACACAAATCAACGTAACTCGGTTAGCATACGGGGCATGAGGAAATCATACCTTTCACCGGAGTTAGCTTTACCATGTGTTCCCTTGTTCCTTGGTTCACACTTGTTCCACTGATAATGTTTTCAAAATTGTTGTTAATACTATGCTCATACGATATACAAGTAGTTACTACTCCCCTACTTACCCCGTTATCCCGGTACACTTAATATTCTTATACTTACAACTTCCTTAACTTGTTTCCTTACTCACATGTGCATTTCCACATCCTTTATTCCCATTAATGTTGTGTTACTACATTTACGTATACCTATGTGTATAGGCATATACTTATATACATATGATAACTCTAATCATATATTATTATATATATTTTTTTTGTTTTGACTCGACCGACCTTACCCAGGGTCGGTCCCAAGGTCGGTCGAAGTCAGTAAGGAATTACGCTGGAAAATTACAGGGCCGACCGACCTTGCAAGTCCGGTCCCAAGGTCGGTCCATTCCAGTGAGTTACTTAACGGAGGATTTTAGCCCAACCGACCTTGCAAGTCCGGTCGCAAGGTCGGTCCATTCGAGTAGCTTACAAGACGGAAAAGTTTTGAGTCGACCGACCTTGCAAGTCCGGTCACAAGGTCGGTCCATTCCAGTAGGTTGCATTACGGGAAATTCTTCTGGCCGACCGACCTTGCATGTCCGGTCCCAAGGTCGGTCCATTCCAGAAGGTTTCCGTCCTTTGTAAATCTGGGCTCGACCGACCTTGCAAGTTCGGTCCCAAGGTCGGTCCGGCCCAGTACTTCAGTTTTCATTTCTGTTTTCAGTCCTCTCCTTTACCCATTACTTCCCCATTGTTCCTACACTTAATCCCACATATTTTAACACTACTTAGGCCCTCAAAATTGCCTTGATTCATCCCCCAAGTCCATCACTAAATCCCTCAAATAACTTACACAATTCCCTCACTCCTTTTCCAACACTTGTAACAGTTTTTGTTACACTCATGTTACAGATTTTGCAATTCAATTCTCCCATCCAATACTTTGTCAACCCATGCCATTCCTAGCATTCTAAATACCTCTCCTTACCTTACCAATTCATTTCCAAGCCATTGCACTACCTATACCCAAGTTCCAATGCTCATTTTACAAAATTCTGCACATTAAATTCTCCTAACTTCTCCAATGTGTTCTTATATACCTTGCTACAGATTTTACACTTCTTATTCCTCATACTACAATTACCATTCCATAGCTACAAAACCTCTCTACTAATCCCAATACATACCTTGGTTCTCCCATTCACCAAGTCATTCCTTAATGCACAATTCCTACCAAAATTTTGCCATAACTCATCTACTTTCCTTACTTATCCTCACACATCCTTTCTCATCAAGTTCATCCCTATTCTAGCCAAACCACAAGGGTTCTACCAGCACACATATTGAGCAATCTTAATACATCTATACCCATCAATCACAATACTAATACACATACTCATTTCACTTGGCTCCAAAGCCTCTAACTCAAATACTTGCACTTAAATACTCAAACTTCACAATCATCAATACTAGTACAAAGTTTTGGGTTCTTTAAATATTTTATCCATTCCCATTACTCTAATGCAATAGAATTTACATTAGGAAGGAGCTCTTACCTTGAGCTTATACTTCATTCTTTCTTTTCCATTTCTTCTTCCCTCTTTCTTGCACCAATCGATCACATGGGGAATAGACTTGCCAAACTCCATTCCCATCACCCAAAGCACATCAAACAAGTATAATTAATACACTAGCCCTTAGATTTATGCTAGTTCATTGAAGTGTTCAAAATACAAATTTCTAGGGTTTACCTTTGCAGTGCTTTAGGAAGGGTTTTAGCCCTTGGTTCAAGAAGGAGAATCCACCATCATTGCTAGGTGAAATTGATGCTCAAAAAGAGAGAGAAAAACAAGGTATTACAAAGGGCCAAAAATCGGTTTCCAAGGAAGGTGGAGGAAACTTGAATCTTTTATGGAGATTTTTACCATGTTGGAAAGAGGAGACTCCAAGCTTCATAATGGTGTGTTTTCCCTTCAAATGGGGAAAACCCATGGAGATGAAACTCATCCTTTTCGAATTTTGGAAAGATAGAAATGTGGAGGAGGATGAGGGGATTACAAATATGTAATTTATTTTACATTTGGAGCTCACATGGAGCTAGAGTTTGTGGAAGAAAGTGAGGAAGCCATGGGAGCTTCCTTTGGGGCTTTGAAATCGCCAACAAGAAGAGAGGAAGGAGGAAGAGAGCTGCAGAGAGGGGGTTCCATCGTGAGAGAGGGAGGGAGTTGGAGAGAGAGAAGAGAAATGAGAGAATAAGAGGAGAGATGGGGTATTTACTTTTGTACCTTTTTACTTTTTGCTTTCTTAGATTTACTTATTTGTTACTTGTGTGTGTGTGAGAGAGAGAGCTGTTTACAACAGTAAAAACCGCCCCCCTCTGTAAATACTAGCTGGAGCGTTTTTCATTTTTTACAGAAACCGCTCGTTATTTTACCCGGTTTTTGATACTATTCACTAACCGGGCCCTTTTCCGGAAGTTTCTCGTTTCTTTATTTTTATTGGCTATTAAGCTTCCATAAATGCTTAATAATTATTATTTAATGATTTATAATTTTTACGGCTCTGTTTGACCACTTAAAGTCACGTTTTCGGGTTTCCTCGAAAAACGTGCGCTAAAGCTGTTTTAGCGTTTTAATACATTTCTTGGATCCGTTTTCTTCGGGAATCATTCCCGTATACTAATTAGGCATGAATAAGCCTTAGGAATACTTACGATACTATAACCGAGGTCTCGTACCTCCTATGGTTATTTAACGCTCATTTTAGCGTTTTCCGCTTCCTAAGCGTTTTTCTCATTTCTTTGGATTTATTTTCTTTACCAAAATTTACTTAGGCGCTATTAGGCCCTTAAATACCATATTAGAATAATATAATCACCATATTTAAGTTCGGGGTATTTCAACATATGCCTTTTACTAAGCCCTTGAGAGCATTTTTCTTGGTCATTCACCATTGGCTCCTTAAATCATTTTCATAAGCAATATAAGCTCATTTCTCCTAACACTTTAAACTACATTAGGGTAGCACATTTACCTCTTTTCCTCACAACTTCTTTCTTGTTTCCTTGTTTAAAAATCGGTAAGGGTGTTTGGTTTCTTGTCAACTTCTAAACAATATACAAATAATGCAATGAGTATACAAGCTTTATGCTTCATCTCATTGTAAACCCTAAATACATAGATTACCTTAGAATATTTAGATGATTGTTTTACCTTGAATATGAAAGAGAGTTTGGATATGTAGCAAGAGAGGACTCCACCTAGCCCTTGGAAGATTCAAATGAAGCTAAAACAAAGCAATATAAGGACACCATTAAGGGTGATTTCCGGACAACACAAAAACATGAAGGAAACATCATTTTTCTTTGAGTTTCCTTACCTAGAAGCAAAGGAGAACAACAATATGTGAAAAGATGAGCTCAAGCTCCTTCCATGGAGATTCCTCTTGGCACCGAAATGGAGCTCTTGGAATTTTGAGGAGATAGGAATGGAGAGCTTGGCAAGACAAAGAGAATGATGGTCTTTGTTTTTGATTTGGCAAAGTGAGCTAGGAGATATAAGAGGTTGAAGATGAAGAATGATGGTGGTGGTGTTGTTGCTGTAGCAAAACCGTAGAAGAGAGCAAGAAGGAAGGTAGAAGATGTGGGAAATGAAGAGGGAAATGAGAGAATGAAGATAAGTTTGCTTTTAAGAGATATTTGTAGTTAGTAAAGTAAATAGTACTTTATTTATCATTCTTTATTTGTTTAACAAGCTAATAAGAGTGGTGAGTCACCACTATAAAAACCGGCCCCCATAATGTTATTAGGGGTGTTTTAGTCTTAGTTGACCAATTAAATTACTTATATTGACATATGTTATAAACTTGCTTATTTTAGTTACTATTCACTAAAACAAGGCACATAGGTGTGAAATTTTTGATTTCCCATTGATATAGACTGCCAAATGTGATACTAAGTAGTACACATATTAGTTAAAGAGTAATGATGGACATCTAGCCATTCAAAACTCATTTACAAGACAATTTTTCGAAAATGTGCTTTAAGACTCCTTAAAGCACATTTTGTGTTTTAACTTGTTTTCAAGCTTGGTTTTCTTTGGTAATTGGTTTAATATGATCATTAATGTATAAATGAGGTCTTGGTAAGCTCATTGGTTCTTAACCTAGCTTATCCCAAGCTTAGAGCACATTTTAGCCCTTATTTACCCTAAGGTATTTACTTGTGTTTTCTATGGTTTAAATTGTTTACTAATGTTTCTAAGACTCTTTTTAGTCTTAATATACCTTATTTTAGTGCTTAAACAACATACCTAGGTTTGGGGTATTTCAATCTACCCCCCTTAAAAGAACTTTGTCCCCAAAGTTCATACTTCCCACATATCCTAAATATTAGAACACGGGAACACATATAAACAATGCTTCTATAACAACATTAACAATATACTTACATAACATCAGACACTAGGTCCAAACCACATACAACACAACATCATTCAGACTTAACGGTCTGTAACACAACAAGGTAACAACATAACAACATAACACAGACAATGTATCCAAATACATGTCGTACACACATAACCGAAACGGCTCTACCCCCCTTAAATAGGGGTACGCCCCGTACCCTATACATACAAACGCTAAGAAGTAAACAATGACGGGTACTTCGCCTTCATCTTATCTTCCAGCTCCCAAGTGGCCTTCTCAACGTCCTGGTTAGACCAGAGAACCTTCACCAGTCTCACAGACTTATGGCGAGTGTCTCGAGTCTTCACTGATCGCATGGTCAGCTCTAAGGTTAGCCTTTCAGGCTGAAGTACATGAGACTGATGAGACATATATTTCTTCAACTGGGACACATGAAATACATCATGTACCTTGCCCAGCTCGGCGGGTAAATCAAGTCTGTAAGCTACCGGGCCGATCCGCTCCATCACAACATATGGCCCCGCATATTTTGGGCTCAACTTGCCTTTCTGGACAAAACGAAACACACCCTTCATGGGGGATACTCTCAAAAATACCTGATCACCCACGGCGAACTCCAGGTCACGTCTGCGCACATCGGCGTATGATTTCTGCCTATCCTGAGCTGACTTCATGTTAGCCCGGATCTGTCGTACTTCTGCTTGAACTTGTTCCAGATACTCTGGTCCTATAATGACCGTCTCACTCGACTCATCCCAGCATAATGGCGTGCAGCATGGTGATAAGCCGCAGACTTATCATATTTTATGCATTAGATTTAGTATTATATTTATCTAAATAAGGTTAAATATATGTTATTTATGCTTATTATATGTTAAAGTATAATATTTATGCAGATTTATATTTTTATGTGTTTTCTGTGCAAGGAATGATTTTCTAGGCAAAAGTTCAGTTGAAGCCGGACTCCATGCCGGGTAGTTTCTGCACGGCATAAGCACAGAACAGGAAAGAGGCCTTGCCGGACCTAATGTCGGGTAGATTCCATCCGGCATAAGTAAAGAGTCGCCACGGTTGACCAAGCGATAGCAGTTATTGACCGTTGGTGAAAAGGATGCTGCCGGGTGTGATGCCGGGTATATCCTACCCGGCATATGCACTGTTTCGCGCGGAATTGACGGTTTCGACCGTTAATAGTTGGGCACATTTATCACGTGTGCCGGCTACTGGTGATCCGACACGACGCCCGGCAACGACACAATTAATGCCTGTAAATAGGCCGAGGAAGGCAACAATTGAACACACTTCAACACCATATTATACTTCATTCACATCTCAGTTTCCGCCCCATTCCAAGTGTTGGTGTCCAAGGAACATTTGCAGATCCATCCACGCAAGAGAAGAAGAAGACCTTGTCAGGGTTAAGGCTATTAACATCTCCTTCTCCCCCTTTGTATTCTCTTCTTGTAGTTGTGTGGATGGTGATGCAGAATCCTTGTTAGGTTTTGGTTAGGGATGACTTCCTTGTAAAACTCTTATGATCATATATGGAATTCACAAGTTTCTTAACGGAGGTTTCTAGTCATCATGCAAGTTGAATGAGTCAGCCACTTATTCTCTTATTTATAAGTCCTATTTAAGGCTTTCAAAGCAAGAGTAGGATAGATTAGGATCTCGGTAATCTTTAATATTGTTGTTCGGAAAAGTGGATAACAAATGCTAATGTTTTGGATTAATCTCTAATTTCCCCATTATTCTGGTTGCATTCGCGGCATTGGCTATGCACGATGCAAGTATGGATATTGAGTTCCTTAATGCAGATCTGATTCTGGAAGTGGTATTTACGAAATGAACGATGCCGGATGGAATGCCGGATTGGTGTTGCCCGGCACATTCAAAGAACTTGACTATGCCGGGTAGAGAAGGTCCGGCATGGCACCCGGCATATTCATTTTGCGAGAAATAAATCCTCTTTGAGACTTGCCACCCTTGATTATTGGTCATACGATGCTTTTACATTGATATCTTCCCAAATCAAAGTTAGTTTATTTATTTAGTCATTTAGTTAGAATCACGTTTACCTTTTCCCCCTTTTTATTATAGAATAGGCTTTTGCCCGGATTAGGACTAGTTTTCTATAAGTCCCTTGGGTACGATACTCTCGGTCGTAATATATTTACACTATACTCCGACCGGGTTTTATTTTGCTACCCGTAGTAGAGTTGTAGGTTTAGTTTATTATTTTATTCTTTTTATGTATATAGTTTTATCCCTACAATTTCTCGTTTAGCAAATTGGCGCCGTTGCCGGGGACTTGGAATTAGTCCAAGTCCTAAATTCGGTAAAACGCCCTATTCTTTATTCCCTATTCTTTATTCTTTGATTCTTTGATTCCTTAATTCTTTAATTTATTTTCGCACTTAGTTTTGCAGATTTGAATGTGCCGTGCGACGTGCCGGGCATCTGTCACACGGCAAACCCAGAGGAAGTCCGATGCCAGACAGGGTCGGCCCGGCATCATGTCCGGCATGTTCAAATTGTTTTCAAAATTTCATACACTGTTGAGTTTTACAAATTTAAATGCAGTATTGTCTACCCCTTCCATTATTTCTCTATTATATTAGTCCTATACTATAATTCTTTATTTTGATTTTCGAGTTTGCATTTGCCGTGTATTGTGCCGGGTGTTCTTCACCCGGCGTTTCGGAGGAAGTCTTATGCCGGATAGGATCTATCCGGGTCAATTTCTCTCAATATTTTTGTCTCAAATTGTAGGGACAGTTAGGAGTGATCTCTTAAAATCCCTTATTTGCTCTTACATTTATTTTGATTATCTCTTACATTTAAATGTCTTTTAATTAAGTATTTTTCGATTTCTGGTCACGCCGGGCAACATGCCGGCTTGTATAAACCCGGCATTAGTGGAGGAAGTCCACTGCCGGGTATGTATCGCCCGGCTCCCTGTCCGGCAGAACCAAAAATTTCATTTCTTTTCATATTTTCGTACGTCTAATTACGTCTCTATGTTATTTCTTTTATTATTACAAATATTATAACGTTTTCTCTTGCTCCTCCTGAAGTTATCAAAGTGAATGCTTCTGCGGTCCACGAATTCTCCTGAAGATTTAGCGAATTTCAACCCAGAAATCGAGAGGACCTTTCTTCGCTCCCTTCAACAACGAAGAAACCTACGAAACCTACACAACTCACCAATGGCAGCACCTACCGTCCGAAACATAAACCGGCCTTCCAACCAAGGCCAGAAACCTGCAATCGACCTCCCCCACCTTGCACAAAACGAATACGATGAATGGCAAAAACTTAAGCCATATCATCAAATTAGATGCATAAAGGAGTTGGGTCATTTCGACGGTACAAACCCAGACGATGCCTTGCTCCACATCACCAAATTCTTGCAACACACAAACAGCCTAACCTCCACAAACAATGTCCTCCAATATGCCAGGCTTTCCCTCTTCCCCCATAGCGTTACAGGGAATGCCAGCAAGTGGTACCATAGTCTAACCCCCAGTACCATCACCACATGGGAGGACATGGCAACCAAATTTTATGACAAATTCATGCCCCCTAGTCGCACCCTGGAGATGATCGCCGACATTTACAACTTCATACAACCTAGCTCGGAGAACATCTGTGAGACTTGGGACAGATTCAAAGGGTTGCTTCGCACATGTCCACACCACGGCCTCACCAAGGAACAACTATCTCAGTTGTTTTACAAAGGATTGGTCAATCAAAGCAAGACGATGATCTTATCCTCCCTTGGTGCAGACATATTAAAGAAGCCTGGAGATCAATTCCTTAGTGGGGTTGAATCTCTTTGCGAAGAGATTAGGGAATGGGCCACCGGTGGAACAAGGGGCAGTACCGCTGGTCTATATCAAGTGGATGAGGGCGACTCCAAATTCGACAAATTGATGCAATGTCATGAGCAGTTATTGGAGAGTAATGCCCAGACATCAACGAAGGTTAGTGCTCTACAGAAAGTGGTGGAGCAAATAGCAATGAACAAACTTCCTCAACAAGCGAACGTGGTTAGTGCACGACCGCACGCTTCGAGCCCTGACATTCCAGACTTTCAGAATGTTGAGGAAGTCAATTATGTGAGTAACCAAGGGTATCGGCAGCCATGGCAACAGGGGAACCAACCCCCACATAACTTTCAGAGTCAAGCCGGCTACCAGGGAGGTCCAAGGCAATACAGACCATCCCACCCTGCATCGTCATCAGAGGCTGAAATGGCTGAACTTCGTGACATGATGTCAGCTCTGATGAACAAGACCCAGGATACTCAAAATGAGATCTCGACCATTCGCAAGGAGCACAAATCGTTGCAGTTGCAGTTACAGCAACTTCTGACGCAACCACGACAGCAAGGTCAGCTCCCGTCCCAAACGCAAACCAATCCACGGGAGCATGCGAATTCAGTCACCATTCTACCTAGGATCTCCAAGGATGCCAAATAGCCTAAAAGGCTAAATGTAGGGCGGTTCCTCCTCACGCCTTCACTATCAAACAGGGGAGCCCTTCGTATCTTTTAATTTTTCTCTTTTAATTTTATGTTATTGTTTTTAAATTGCTTTCTTTAGTTGTTTCAAGTTTCAAAAAAAAAAGAAGTTTTATTTATTGTTCCTTTTGAACACTGGGGACAGTGTTCCTGCCAAGTGTAGGGCAGGGACCCCCCTTAAATAAAATATAAGTTTTTATTAATATGCATAAGTTTTGTGTTTTAATCAATGTTTTACTAAACTTTTTGCATGTTTTTGATCGAGATAAGATTAGGAATGACTAAAAGCTTGTTCTCTCAAGAGGTAAGCTCTCTAATGACTTATAGATTCCTGTTTTTAACTTTTTGATTCTTTTTATTAACATGAGTATATGATCTTTCTCCTAATTCTTTCCTTTATGTATTTCTGGGTATTTGTTTCTTTTCTTTTCAAATTGTGAAAAATCTTTTGGGTGAAAATCTTAAAAAGGGTTTTTGTGCAAAAGAAAGAAGAAGAAAAAGAAAAAAAAGAAAGAAAAAATCTTCTTCCAAAGGAAAAGCATTATATTCCTAGAGGTTGCAAAAGTGCCTCAGAATAAAAGCAAGAAACGAGAGTTTTTCCTTTTATTTTTCTCCTAAATTCCCCGTTCTTCAATGCAAAAAAATCATGGTTGATTCAGAAACTCTTGCAAAATAGGGCTGATTCATAAAACCATTGATGAGAGTCTTGGCCACATTCAGAAACTCTTGAAAAATAGAGCTGAATGATGGAAACCGGAAAAAGGAGAGATTACAAATCCCTTATGCAAAATAGCCCAAAAGTTTTTGATCGGTTTTGAAATTCCTTGTTTTATACCCATTAGTATGTTTCGATAGAATAAGGTAGATAAGTGATACTTATGAATTAGAGTCATATAGTTGGAAATATTTATCTACATTGTCATTCTAGAGTTTATCTGTTTTGTGCATAAGTAATTACTCCTTTCTAATCTTGTTTTGCTCGAGGACTAGCAAAAGGTAAGTGTAGGGCCTTGATAAGCCGCAGACTTATCATATTTTATGCATTAGATTTAGTATTATATTTATCTAAATAAGGTTAAATATATGTTATTTATGCTTATTATATGTTAAAGTATAATATTTGTGCAGATTTATGTTTTTATGTGTTTTCAGTGCAAGGAATGATTTTCTAGGCAAAAGTTCAGTTGAAGCCGGACTCCATGCCGGGTAGTTTCTGCATGGCATAAGCACAAAACAGGAAAGAGGCCTTGCCGGACCTAATGCCGGGTAGATTCTATCCGGCATAAGTAAAGAGTCGCCACGGTTGACCAAGCGATAGCAGTTATTGACCGTTGGTGAAAAGGATGCTGCCGGGTGTGATGCCGGGTATATCCTACCCGGCATATGCACTGTTTCGCGCGGAATTGACGGTTTCGACCGTTAACAGTTGGGCGCATTTATCACGTGTGCCGGCTACTGGTGATCCGGCACGACGCCCGGCAACGACACAATTAATGCCTATAAATAGGCCGAGGAAGGCAACAATTTGACACACTTCAACACCATATTATACTTCATTCACATCTCAGTTTCCGCCCCATTCCAAGTGTTGGTGTCCAAGGAACGTTTGCAGATCCATCCACGCAAGAGAAGAAGAAGACGTTGTCAGGGTTAAGGCTATTAACATCTCCTTCTCCCCCTTTGTATTCTCTTCTTGTAGTTGTGTGGATGGTGATGCAGAATCCTTGTTAGGTTTTGGTTAGGGATGACTTCCTTGTAAAACTCTTATGATCATATATGGAATTCACAAGTTTCTTAACGGAGGTTTCTAGTCTTCATGCAAGTTGAATTAGTCAGCCACTTATTCTCTTATTTATAAGTCCTATTTAAGGCTTTCAAAGCAAGAGTAGGATAGATTAGGAGCTCGGTATTCTTTAATATTGTTGTTCTGAAAAGTGGATAACAAATGCTAAGGTTTTGGATTAATCTCTAATTTCCCCATTATTCTGGTTGCATTCGCGGCATTGGCTATGCACGATGCAAGTATGGATATTGAGTTCCTTAATGCAGATCTGATTCTGGAAGTGGTATTTACGAAATGAACTATGCCGGATGGAATGCCGGATTGGTGTTGCCCGGCACATTCAAAGAACTTGACTATGCCGGGTAGAGAAGGTCCGGCATGGCACCCGGCATATTCATTTTGCGAGAAACAAATCCTCTTTGAGACTTGCCACCCTTGATTATTGGTCATACGATGCTTTTACATTGATATCTTCCCAAATCAAAGTTAGTTTATTTATTTAGTCATTTAGTTAGAATCACGTTTACCTTTTCCCTCTTTTTATTATAGAATAGGCTTTTGCCCGGATTAGGACTAGTTTTCTATAAGTCCCTTGGGTACGATACTCTCGGTCGTAATATATTTACACTATACTCCGACCGGGTTTTATTTTGCTACCCGTAGCAGAGTTGTAGGTTTAGTTTATTATTTTATTCTTTTTATGTATATAGTTTTATCCCTACAATTTTTCGTTTAGCACATGGTCTACCGTACAATGCCTGGAAGGGAGACATCTTGATCGAAGCATGGTAACTGTTGTTGTAGCTAAACTCGATCAGATGTAACTTGTTAATCCAGCTGGTCTGAAAATCAAGTGCACATGCACGTAACATATCCTCAAGTGTCTATATAGTGCGCTCACTGTGACCATCTGTCTGTGGGTGGAACGCTGTACTTAGCTTCAGCTCGGTACCAAGCGCTTCCCGCGTGGATTTCCAGTACCTCGAGAGGAATCTGGTATCCCTGTCAGACACGATAGTCTTCGGTACCCCATGGTGCCGAACAATCCCTCAATCAAAGAGCTCTGCTAGTTTTGCCACTTTCCAGGTGTCCTTCATCGGAATGAATCGGGCCACCTTGGTCAGTCGGTCAACAACAACCCAAATCATAATCAGACCTCCCCTTGTAGGCGGAAGCCCTACTACGAAGTCTATAGAAATGTCATGGAACTTCCACTCAGACACTAGCATTGGCTGTACCATACCACCAGGCCGTCGGTGCTCAAACTTGACCTTCTGACAAGTGAGATACCTCAACACATAATCGCTCACATCCTTTTTCATGCCAGTCCATTAAAAGTAACGTTTCATACCCTTATACATTTTTGAAGCTCCGGGGTGAATCGAAGTCGTAGAACAGTGGGATTCACTCAGTATGCGCTCCTTCAACTCAGCGCTACTCCTCGGAATACACAGTCGGCCATTAAGCCTAATCAGGTCATCATCATGGAGTCTGAAGTCGTACTTCTGACCCTCAAATGTGCCATCAATAAGCTTCTGTCTAATCTCCATCATATACTGATCCGCCATCTGAGCACTCCGCACCTCTTCAACCAAGCTAGAATGAGAGACTAGCGAATGGAGAGAGTGTGCTCGGCGACTCAATGTGTCAGCTACCACATTTGCCTTACCCTCTTTATACTGTAGATCAATGTCGTAGTCGTTTAGAAACTCGACCCACCTTCTTTGTCTCATGTTTAACTCCTTCTGAGTGAATAAGTACTTTAAACTCTTGTGGTCGGAATAAATTGTCACACTTACCGCATACAAGTGATGTCGCCATATCTTCAGCGCGAAGACAGTGGCACCCAATTCTAAGTCATGGGTAGGGTAGTTCTCTTCATGCTTCTTCAGCTGTCGGGAGGCGTATGCTACGACCTTCCCATGTTGCATTAATACACAACTCATACCTCTGCCTGATGCGTCGCAATAGACCTCAAAACCATCTGGACCGTCTGGTAAAGTCAGGACTGGTGCAGATGTCAGAGCATCCTTGAGACTCTGAAAAGAACTCTCACAGTCATCTGTCCACTCGAATGGAGCATCCTTCTTCATCAAGGAAGTCATCGGCTTCGAGACACTGGAGAAGTCCTTCACAAATCTCCTATAATAACCTGCCAGACCGAGGAAGCTCCTGATGTCGGTAACTGTCTTCGGCCTAGGCCAGGTGTGCACTGCATCAATCTTTGCCGGATCAACAGTGATCCCGGCTTCAGAAATCACATGACCAAGAAAGGATACTTGATTCAACCAAAATTCACACTTTGAAAATTTAGCATACAACTGATTTTTTCTCAATGTTTGCAACACACTTCTCAGGTGGCTTTCGTGCTCACCCCTCGATTTCGAGTAAACAAGAATATCGTCGATGAAGTCTACCACTGACTTGTCCAACTGATCTTGGAACAAGCGGTTCATTAAGTCCATGAACTTAGCTGGTGCATTGGATAGACCAAATGGCATAACCGTAAACTCATAATGTCCATATCTGGTTCTGAATGCTGTCTTCTCAATGTCACTGTCACAGATGGCAATCTGATGGTATCCAGATCGTAGATCTATCTTGGAGAATACTGATGCTCCTTTCAACTGATCAAATAAGTAGTCGATGTGTGGTAAAGGGTAACGGTTCTTCACCGTAACTGCATTCAGCTCTCGATAGTCAATACATAGGTGGAGGCTACCGTCCTTCTTCTTCACGAAGAGGACCGGCGCTCCCCATGGTGAAACGCTAGGGCGGATAAACCCCTTGTCGAGTAGGTCTCTCAGCTGCTCCTTGAGCTCAGTCATCTCTGCTGGAGCAATACGATAGGGCGCCTTCACAATTGGTCCGGTGCTCGGAACCAAATCAATCTCAAACTCAACTTCCCGTGCTGGCGGCATGCCCGACAGTTCCTTAGGAAATACATCAGGAAACTCCGACACTACCGGCACATCAGGACTAAACTCTGGGTCTCTCTCTATGTCCTGGACATTGCAGAGGTATACATCATTCCCTCGTTGTAGTTCATGATCCATAGCCATGGCGGTGATGATCTGAGTTGAAGGCTCCCTGGGCCTCTGGCGGTAAGATATAGTAACCCCAAACGGACTCCGAAGAAGCAGACGATGCTCGGCACACTGGATTCTGCCCTTGTACCGCTCCAACCAGTTCATCCCGATGATCACATCAAAACCAAGTCCCTCGAACTCTATCAAGTCGATCGGAAACTCTTCACCTCTGATTCGTACAACAACATCTCGGTAGTAGCGGGTACACCTGATCCGCTCTTTCGACGGGAGAGTGACTAGAAAATCTGGCATCTCATCACCGTCTAACCCCAGCCTCTTCGCAAAAGATAGCGAAATAAATGTATGTGAGGCTCTGGAGTCGAACAAGATCGAAGCGTCCACGCCATTGACTGGAAAGGTACCGGTGAGGATTGTGCCGCTCTTGCCGGCTTCTACTTCATTGTAGACACTCAGTATACCTCCCGTTCCGAGTGCACAACCTAGTTCATTGGCAAACTAATAAGTATTTGGTAACAACACCGTTGACATGCTTCAAACAACTGCACCTTATTCATTAACATTCTCTTTAGACCACAAGGTGGTTTACATCTCTGACATAACTAACACTTACAACATCCTTAACATACACTGGTTTAACACATCACATAATTATACAAGGCCTTTATAACTGTCTGAAGGTCAAATTCAAACGTCCGGGCTTCATGTGTGTGGCATTGATCACTGCCGATGGTGCGGTATTCAGTTTGATCTTCTTGCTGCCATGGTATAGCATCCTTGACTGCCCACCCATGATTAACACATCTCCTGATTTCAGTACTAACTTCTTTGCGAGATCAGCACGCTTCTGCTCGCCGTACACAAACACTACGGCATCACCAATGGACCAAGACACCACAGGTACTCCCTTACTTAGAGATTCGGGTGACTCGTCCTTATCTTGGTGTAACCCTAACCGTCCACCTTTCTGGTAGAAATTCACAATACATAGATCCGCTTTAACACTTCGAATTGAATCTGATTCAACTTGCTGAGCAATTCCCACGGCGTGGTTAACGACCGCAAGGAACTCCTCAGGTATACTTGGTACAATTGCTCCATCTTCAGCTCGCACTTCTTGATATGTCTTGGTGTACGGGTTCCAGTCCTTACCCATGCACATCATCTTCAATTTCATTCTTGATCCGCTTGGGTATTCGGGTGTGTAGAAACCTCCAGGTGCTGCTCCAAGTTCGTCGCATTGTCGGATAATGTGGATTTGTGCTTCCGGTGTCAGGTATCCATTTAAGAGTATCATACCTGGTTGGATAACCTGACATTGCTCCATTGGAAAATCGGTGATGCTGATGGTGGTTTCTTCAGGGTTTGGTGTGGGTGGGATTGGATAACAAATATTGAATGTTCCTAAGTTTTCAAATTACCTAATTAGGTGTTCTCACATTATGCTTTAACTGTTTACTCACATGGTTGTTTACTTAAACTCACTAACACACATGCATGAAATGCGGTATGCAATCACTTATTTCATTCAACAATTTAGGCGGTACCTGGTCTAGAAGAGGGCCCTGGTGCCTCAGACCGGTCCACCACATGCAGGGCGGCCTTGCCGGATCCCGACCCCTTCCCCTTCTGGGAATCTGTGTACCTCTGATCTGGGGGTGGCTGATTCGCCGTCTTCGGGCTATCGGTGGTCCCGGTGGCCTTACCCTTCCATTGCCCCTTAGGCCTGTAGTTTCTGCTGTTCGGGTTCTGCCAGCACTCATAGTCGCGGTGCCCCATCTTCTTGCAGTATCGGCACTGCACATCATTACCCTTGCAGTCCTTGCCGGGGTGGTCTCCGTTACACCACTTACAGTAGTAGTGGCGCTCCGGTCCAGAGCCCGTGCTAGCTGCTAACACATCACACACTCAGTACATACTTCACAAAATAACAACACACACTAGAATTCGGTATTGGAATTTTATTAATTACCCTTGGGTGGGTAAGAGCGTAAGGGCTTGGCCGCATATGCGTAGGTGAGCTGTAGAGGCTCCTCAGCAGTGGTGGTCTGGGCCTGGCCCTTGCCACCCTGTTGCTGTCCTTTCTGGGACTGGGGGTATGGCTTCTTCTTCTTTCCTCCCCCTTGCCCTTGCGTGCCTTGGCCCTCGCTCATGGCCTTGCGCTTGAGCGCACTCTCCTCGTCCCTCAGACGGACGGTGATCTCAACAATTGCAGCGGCATGATAGCACTCCTATATTTAGGGTGTTAGTTATGCCCCACTAAACAACTCACAATCACATTAACACACTATACACACTTATTCACTTCATACTGTAGTTCATTACCTGCAAGGTTGTATACCCGCTTGGCCCCATACCGTAGCGTAGGCGGTAGCTCAACCCGTTATAAAAACGGTTCACTAAAATCCGGTCTGAGTAACCCAGATCCGGCAGTAGATGGATGAGTCCGATGAAAGCGGTGTAGTACTCATCAATTGTCATCTTATCTCCTTGTCTCAAGCTGTCAAGCTCCAGGCGCTTGGCCTCCTGAACATGAATCGGGTAGTACTTGGCTCGCAACAGGGCCGTGTACTCCCTCCACTGGAAGGTAGGATCACCAACTCTTCCTTCCCTTACCAGCTTCCACCAAGTCTGTGCCGATCCCTTCAGGTAGTAAGCGGCTAGTCGAACCTTGGCACCAACAGGAACATCCAAGGTCTCGAAAGCGGTCTCCATCTCGGAGATGTACGCCCCCAACTTACTAGGGTCGGTCTCCCCACTGAATGACGGGGGCCTCAAATCCGCCAACGCCTTGACCCAATTGGTCTCGCGCGGCTGTGGTTGCGGTTGTGGCCCTTGTTGACCCTCACCGCCTTGCTGCTCCTGCTGCTGCATCGCAGCTAACAACTGTTGAACCATCTTGGCTACGGCGGCCGCTACAGCATCGGCCATGACTTGTGCCGTAGGGTTCTCCCCCTGGTTCCCGGTATCGCCAATGCCGCGCCCGCGGCCTCGACCTCGCGGTCTACCTGACATCTGAATTCACAAGAACATTTATTAGCACTGTGCTTGCACACTTATCGGTCCAACGGTTGTAACATCTTCCCAAAAATAAGGTATCTCCACACTTAGTTAGTGGTCAACCTTCTCATAACTGTTCACTTAAGTAACTATGGTTAGGTTTCCTAACTCGGTATATTCCTAAGCTCGGTATTCTAGCCATCAGAGCGAAGTGATACCACTTTTTGTAACACCCCTACTACGCATTTAACAATACTTGAAATCGCAATGAAAATAACAACTAAACAATAACTAAACGGTTTGGTGCTACAACGCCGTTAACCACCCACGTGGTTAACAAGGCAGAATAAATACAAGCGTATCGGTCTGATGATCAGACTCCTGAGCATAGAACTAATAACCTTTAAAACATTAACATAATACCGAGTTTGTAACTACATCCACACACTGTAACTGTACACCACAAACTGTCAATGACCGCCACTGTACTACAACGGTACCAAAATAATGCCACGGGAGCACAAGCGCATCCCGGGCTTAACATCCAAAAATAATCAAAAGAAATCCTGCATCCTAGAATCTAAAGCCATTCCACTTCTTCGATCCCCATCCTGCAGTAAAAATATGGAGCCCCCGAGGGGGTCAGCAACCCTTGGCTGGTATGGTTAACGCGCAGCCCATCGGCTACCGGGATACGCGCAACTAATTGTCATGATGACATGACATTCATTTTAAACATACAACATATATATATCATAGTAAGAGTATTGCATACAACTTCACACATAACACACAAGAACAATTCCTTTTAGGAAATGAACCAACACAATTAGTTCCCATGGAGAGCCTAGAGAATGTTGCCAAACTCATGCTAAGCTCGTTACACAACTCGTTACCATCCTGTTAGATTGAACGGATAACTTAACACAAGGTGCCTCGGATATAGTGACCCAAGCACACCGAAACAAAACATAGTATGCCCCTGTGGCCCGAACAGAGTCAGTAAAATAGCCTTGGTTAAGCTAAAGGGAAGGTTGGAAACCAAATTGGAAAACAACCATAACATACAAAGAGAATCGAACCGGTTATGACATCGACTCCCATACTCACACGTGTGGCCGGAACAGACCGGACCCTTACTTCCCCCATTAGCACTTGTTAGAAGTTCAACATTGAACTCAATAAACAAATCACAAACAATTGGTTAAGTCTTGTTAGACACACACAAGGGAAGAGAGAGTCACACTTAACAATACAATAATATTTAACAACAGTAAACTCATTACATGATTTAAGTCTTACAAGGTCATAAACAAACAGAAAAACAAACAACACACAAGCCGGTGTAAACTAGTAGGCAACAGACTGCAAGAAAACCATACCTTGGTCCTTGATTCGATTTGTTTCCACCGTAGGCCACTCCTATACATAATTAATAACGTCGGTTAATTAACTTACTTAATTTCAAATTTACTAAGTATCTTACATGGTTATATGATATGTTTAAATGCCGAACTTATCCTTGGTTGTCTTCATTATACCCCCTAGGGTTAATTACATAAGTCACATACTTTTACGTTTTATGTTTTTTTTTTAAGTTTTGGTCAGTCCGACCCACCGTCCGACCCAACCAACTGGGTCGGACCCTTCCAGTAACTTTCGGATTTGAAACATTCTACTTCGTCCGACCCATGTCCGACCCAAGTC
Source organism: Limonium bicolor (assembly GCA_023374045.1). Classification (NCBI taxonomy): domain Eukaryota; kingdom Viridiplantae; phylum Streptophyta; class Magnoliopsida; order Caryophyllales; family Plumbaginaceae; genus Limonium; species Limonium bicolor. Next base: position 415,135,646 of record CM041777.1, read on the forward strand.
CTCTGGGTCGGACAATTCCAGAAACTTTACCGTCTTTTAAACTCACTCGTCCGACCCATGTCCGACCCAAGTCCTCTGGGTCGGACCATTCCAGAACCACTTACTGGCGTCTAACAGAGGTCGTCCGACCCAAAATTGGGTCGGCCCCCTAGGTCGGACGCCACCAGAACATGCCCAAAAATTGTCAAATCTTCTCCAAACTTTTCCTCAAGCCTTCTAATGTTTTCCAACACCACTTGGCACACTCAAACCCTCACATAATATCCTTAAAACCCATTTTCCATCTCCTTAAACACTTATTCATTTCTTACAAAAATTTCTAACACTTACAATGTTTTCTCCTTAGTTTTTCTAAGTGATGTTTCATACCTATGATAATCACTATGCCAAAATGTTTCCTCACCACTATTACATCATCTCCCAAGCATCTTTTCTTCCTAACCAAACTCCTTGAATATTTCTACAAGTTTATAGCTCCTCCATGCAACAAATCACTTCTTCCTTATCACCAACATTTCACAAGTCCTAAACACAATCTCAACATGGTCTTGAAGTATCCCAAAACATTCATTTACATTCTAAATCCTCTAGAACATTGCCTAAGTCCTTTTTACATCTTAGAATACCTTAATGCATGTTTCTTTCACTAGTAGAACACTTAACCTTTCAAAACACTTCCTTACTTCCCAAAACTCATTTTAAACACCTAAAACTTCTTATGCATTATCTAAATTTCGACATGGGTTCTCCTAGAACATTACTAAGCCAAAACACATTGTTTTCACCATTAAACAATCAAGAACACTAAAATCCATCAAGAACATTCTTGTACACAAAACTTCACTCATTTAACACTACATCACAATATAGTGCATAATTTAAATTGCTTGGCACTTAGGCCCTTAAATAACATGGCTCTTAGGCCCTTAAGATGCATAAACCTTAAACACTGAATTTCCACAATATATTTGCCTTTGACCTGCAAATACACCCAACAATACATATGCCTTTTACTAAGCCCTTGAGAGCATTTTTCTAGGTCATTCACCATTCGCTCCTTAAATCATTTTCATAAGCAATATAAGCTCATTTCTCCTAAGACTTTAAACTACATTAGGGTAGCACATTTACCTCTTTTCCTCATAACTTCTTTCTTGTTTCCTTGTTTAAAAATCGGTAAGGGTGTTTGGTTTCTTGTCAACTTCTAAACAATATACAAATAATGCAATGAGTATACAAGCTTTATGCTTCATCTCATTGTAAACCCTAAATACATAGATTGCCTTAGAATATTTAGATGATTGTTTTACCTTGGATATGAAAGAGAGTTTGGATATGTAGCAAGAGAGGACTCCACCTAGCCCTTGGAAGATTCAAATGAAGCTAAAACAAAGCAATATAAGGACACCATTAAGGGTGATTTTCGGACAACACAAAAACATGAAGGAAACATCATTTTTCTTTGAGTTTCCTTACCTAGAAGCAAAGGAGAACAACAATATGTGAAAAGATGAGCTCAAGCTCCTTCCATGGAGATTCCTCTTGGCACCGAAATGGAGCTCTTGGAATTTTAAGGAGATAGGAATGGAGAGCTTGGCAAGACAAAGAGAATGGTGGTCTTTGTTTTTGATTTGGCAAAGTGAGCTAGGAGATATAAGAGATTGAAGATGAAGAATGATGGTGGTGGTGTTGTTGCTGTAGCAAAACCGTAGAAGAGAGCAAGAAGGAGGTAGAAGACGTGGGAAATAAAGAGTGAAATGAGAGAATGAAGATAAGTTTGCTTTTAAGAGATATTTGTAGTTAGTAAAGTAAATAGTACTTTATTTATCATTCTTTATTTGTTTAACAAGCTAATAAGAGTGGTGAGTCAGCACTATAAAAACCGGCCCCCATAATTTTATTAGGGGTGTTTTAGTCTTAGTTGACCAATTAAATTACTTATATTGACATATGTTATAAACTTGCTTATTTTAGTTACTATTCACTAAAACAAGGCACATAGGTGTGAAATTTTTGATTTCCCATTGATATAGACTTCCAAATGTGATACTAAGTAGTATACATATTAATTAAAGAGTAATGATGGACATCTATCCATTCAAAACTCATTTACAAGACAATTTTTCGAAAATGTGCTTTAAGACTCCTTAAAGCACATTTTGTGTTCTAACTTGTTTTCAAGCTTGGTTTTCTTTGGTATTTGGTTTAATATGATCATTAATATATAAATGAGGTCTTGGTAAGCTCATTAGGTCTTAACCTAGCTTATCCCAAGCTTAGAGCACATTTTAGCCCTTATTGACCTTAAGGTATTTACTTGTGTTTTCTATGGTTTAAATTGTTTACTAATGTTTCTAAGACTCTTTTTAGTCTTAATATACCTTATTTTAGTGCTTAAACAACATACCTAGGTTTGGGGTATTTCAATCTACCCCCCTTAAAAGAACTTTGTCCCCAAAGTTCATACTTCTCACATATCCTAAATATTAGAACACGGGAACACATATAAATAATGCTTCTATAACAACATTAACAATATACTTACATAACATCGGACACCAGGTCCAAACCAATACAACACAACATCATTCAGACTCAACGGTCTGTAACACAACAAGGTAACAACATAACAACATAACACAGACAATGTATCCAAATACATGTCGTACACACATAACCGAAATGGCTCTACCCCCTTAAATAGGGGTACGCCCCGTACCCTATACATACAAATGCTAAGAAGTAAACAATGACGGGTACTTCGCCTTCATCTTATCTTCCAGCTCCCAAGTGGCCTCCTTAACGTCCTGGTTAGACCAGAGAACCTTCACCAGTCTCACAGACTTATGGCGAGTGTCTCGAGTCTTAGTATCCAGAATCCGTACCGGAGTCTCCACTGATCGCATGGTCGGCTCTATGGTTAGCCTTTCAGGCTGAAGTACATGAGATGGATGAGACATATATTTCTTCAACTGGGACACATGAAATACATCATGTACCTTGCCCAGCTCAGCGGGTAAATCAAGTCTGTAAGCTACCGGGCCGATCCGCTCCGTCACAACATATGGCCCCACATATTTCGGGCTCAACTTGCCTTTCTGGCCAAAACGAAACACTCCCTTCATGGGGGATACTCTCAAAAATACCTGATCGCCCACAGCGAACTCCAAGTCACGTCTGCGCACATCGGCGTATGATTTTTGCCTATCCTGAGCTGACTTCAGGTTAGCCCGGATCTGTCGTACTTCTGCTTGAACTTGTTCCAGATACTCTGGTCCTATAATGACCGTCTCACTCGACTCATCCCAGCATAATGGCGTGCGGCATGGTCTACCGTACAATGCCTGGAAGGGAGACATCTAGATCGAAGCATGGTAATTGTTGTTGTAGCTAAACTCGATCAGATGTAAGTTGTCAATCCAGCTGGTCTAAAAATCAAGTGCACATGCACGTAACATATCCTCAAGTGTCTATATAGTGCGCTCACTCTGACCATCTGTCTGTGGGTGGAACGCTGTACTTAGCTTCAGCTCGGTACCAAGCGCTTCCCGTGTGGATTTCCAGTACCTCGAGAGGAATCTAGTATCCCTGTCAGACATGAAAGTCTTCGGTACCCCATGGTGCCGAACAATCCCTCTATCAAAGAGCTCTGCTAGTTTTGCCACTTTCCAGGTGTCCTTCATCGGAATGAATCGGGCCACCTTGGTCAGTCGGTCAACAACAACCCATATCATATTCAGACCTCCCCTTGTAGGCGGAAGCCCTACTTCGAAGTCCATAGAAATGTCATGAAACTTCCACTCAGGCACTAGCATTCGCTGTACCATACCACCAGGCCGTCGGTGCTCAAACTTGACCTTCTGACAAGTGAGATACCTCAACACATAATCGTTCACATCCTTTTTCATGCCAGCCCACCAAAAGTAACGTTTCATACCCTTATACATTTTTGAAGCTCCAGGGTGAATCGAAGTCGAAGAATAGTGGGATTCACTCAGTATGCGCTCCTTCAACTCAGCTCTACTCCTCAGAATACACAGTCGGCCATTAAACCTAATCAGGTCATCATCGTGGAGTCTGAAGTCGTACTTCTGACCCTCGAATGTGCCATCAATAAGCTTCTGTCTAATCTCCATCATATACTGATCCGCCATCTGAGCACTCCGTACCTCTTCAACCAAGCTAGAATGAGAGACTAGCGAATGGAGAGAGTGTGCTCGGCCACTCAATGCGTCAGCTACCACATTTGCCTTACCCTCTTTATATTGTAGATCGATGTCGTAGTCATTTAGAAACTCGACCCACCTTCTTTGTCTCATGTTTAACTCCTTCTGAGTGAACAAGTACTTTAAACTCTTGTGGTCGGAATAAATTGTCACACTTACCGCATACAAGTGATGTCGCCATATCTTCAGCGCGAAGACAATGGCACGCAATTCTAAGTCGTGGGTAGGGTAGTTCTCTTCATGCTTCTTCAGCTGTCGGGAGGCGTATGCTACGACCTTCCCATGTTGCATTAATACACAACCCATACCTCTGCCTGATGCGTCGCAATAGACCTCAAAACCATCTGGACCGTCTGGTAAAGTCAAGACTGGTGCAGATGTCAGAGCATCCTTGAGACTAAAGAACTCTCACAGTCATCTGTCCACTCGAATGGAGCATCCTTCTTCATCAAGGAAGTCATCGGCTTCGAGACACTGGAGAAGTCCTTCACAAATCTCCAATAATAACCTGCCAGACCGAGGAAGCTCCTGATGTCGGTAACTGTCTTCGGCCTAGGCCAGGTGCGCACTGCATCAATCTTTGCCGGATCAACAGCGATCCCGGCTTCAGAAATCACATGACCAAGAAAGGATACTTGGTTCAACCAAAATTCACACTTTGAAAATTTAGCATACAACTGATTCTTTCTCAATGTTTGCAACACACTTCTCAGGTGGCTTTCGTGCTCACCCCTCGATTTCGAGTACACAAGAATATCGTCGATGAAGACTACCACTGACTTGTCCAACTGATCTTGGAACAAGCGGTTCATTAAGTCCATGAACTTAGCTGGTGCATTGGATAGACCAAATGGCATAACCGTAAACTCATAATGTCCATATCTGGTTCTGAATGCTGTCTTCTCAATGTCACTATCACAGATGGCAATCTGATGGTATTCGGATCGTAGATCTATCTTGGAGAATACTGATGCTCCTTTCAACTGATCAAATAAGTCGTCGATGTGTGGTAAAGGGTAACGGTTCTTCACCGTAACTGCATTCAGCTCTCGATAGTCAATATATAGGCGGAGGCTACCGTCCTTCTTCTTCACGAAGAGGACCGGCGCTCCCCATGGTGAAACGCTAGGGTGGATAAACCCCTTGTCGAGTAGGTCTCTCAGCTGCTCCTTGAGCTCATTCATCTCTGCTTGAGCCATACGATAGGGCGCCTTCGCAATTGGTCCGGTGCCCGGAACCAAATCAATCTCAAACTCAACTTCCCGTGCTGGCGGCATGCCCGACAGCTCCTTAGGAAATACATCAGGAAACTCCGACACTACCGGCACATCAGGACTAAACTCTGGGTCTCTCTCTATGTCCTGCACATAGCAGAGGTATACATCATTCCCTCGTCGTAGTTCACGATCCATAGCCATGGCGGTGATGATCTGAGTCGAAGGCTCCCTGGGCCTCTGGCGGTAAGATATAGTAACCCCAGACGGACTCCGAAGAAGCAGACGTTGCTCGGCACACAGGATTCTGCCCTTGTACCACTCCAACCAGTTCATCCCGATGATCACATCAAAACCAAGTCCCTCGAACTCTATCAAGTCGATCGGAAACTCTTCACCTCTGATTCGTACAACAACATCTCGGTAGTAGCGGGTACACCTGATCCGCTCTTTCGACGGGAGAGTGACTAGAAAATTTGGCATCTCATCACCGTCTAACCCCAGCCTCTTCGCAAAAGATAGCGAAATAAATGTATGTGAGGCTCCGGAGTCGAACAAGATCGAAGCGTCCACGCCATTGACTGGAAAGGTACCGGTGAGGATTATGCCGCTCTTGCCGGCTTCTGCTTCATTGCTGATAAGTGCGAAATATATATACTTTTAGGGCTTTAATTCTTCCTATTTTGATAACAATTCATGTCGTATTTCTCACTTATCATATGTTTTTCCTTAGATTTATGTTTTGATGTGAACTGATACATTTTGTGTTAAATGCAGGAACATATATATATATATGTATACATATATATATATACACACACCACATCATCATTCTATCATTACTTGTAATCATTGTCGTATCAATATCAATGTTGCACGTCACTTGCTGGAGTAACATTGGCAACCGATCATCATCATCAAGGGTTGCACATGTCTGATCGAACACATCACCATATAGTCACCAATCACGTTGACAAATTCATAGCGCAGACAAGGAAAGAAATCGAATGTTCATATACTCAGTCACGTACAACATTGATATGGCACTTTAATATTTATGGGAGATCACCGACATGCAGAGGCAGTTATAGAGGAAAATAATATGATGAATATTATTATTTTATAAGATAACAAGGGCCGCATCACTTATTCGATCTTTGATTAATGATAAATCACTGATAGCGGCTATAAAAGGAGGTTTTAGGGTTTGAAGAACCCTCATACCATTCATGCCGGGGCTGCGCCTCAACAGAGGCCTGTCCTCTCTCTTCTTCCACACCCATAATTCCACCATTGTCAATACATCACACTTCTGACAGAGGCTTAATGCAGAGACACATGATGACGAAAGGCGGAGCGGGAATCTTCTAACAGAGTTTCTTCTTCCCTTTTTATCTAATCTGTCAATGTTTTCTTTCTTTGTTATTATCGTTATTTTTAGAGTTATGTTTGAGTAGTTAGTTTAGCTCCCCGGATTGGGGTGTCAAACCGGATCTTTATATTTATTTTGTAATCTTTTTACTAATTCAATAATGCAATAGTTTAATTCCAGTTCTTCATGCGCTTTAATTTTCTAGCTAATTATTAAAGCCATATTTGTAGTTTTCTAATCAACACGCGAGAGCTGAGATAGATAACAAGACATAGGAATTAAACCTGATTAATGACTAGAAGCGTGATCCCGCCTATAGGTTAATCGGTCTCAAATAGAAACTGTTCTGTATGCGATTAGTTGTGTCCGGATTAGAGCATTAGTCTGCTGCTAGTTCTAGCAACTGGTTAGGATTCGTTAGACATAGCCGTTGACGAATTAATTTTAGTTTCTGAGTTTATTGCAGAATTAGGGAAGAGTTTGTTAATAGATTATAAAGTGAAGGTTTGTGCTTCCTTTTATTTAGAGTTTTAATCTTTATTCATTTACTTATGATTTTGATTGTATTATTATTTTACATTTGTTTATTGAGTCAGTCTTTTCATTAAATTAAGTAAAACCTGAAAAAGTGACGTTTCCTGTTTTCTTAGTTTAGTTTCTTGGTTAGATTAATAAATTGTCAGTTAATTGAACGAGGTCCCTGAGATCGACAACCCCACTCAATTCGCTATTCCGCAAAACGATAGGTACACTGCCTAGGTAGAGATAGTCACATATTTCCGCTAACAAGTTTTTGGCGCCGTTGCCGGGGACCTCTGACACGGTTAATTGATATTTGTATTTATCTGATTGAGATTTTCTTTTCTTTTATTATTTTCATTCAATTTTGTTTGGTCGATTTCTTTAAGTTGAATACGAATAAAGTTTTTTTTTTGCTTTTTGAATTCAATTTAGTTAGCTGGTGATTCTGTTACGTGACTTTTCTTTCTTATTTGATTCAGATCTTCTTTTTTTTGTAATATTTTATTTCGGCTATCTGTTACGATTTCATTGTTTTTTTGTTTTAACTTTTCTTTTTCATTTCTGATTTTTGTTTATGTTATTTTACTTTTGCCGTTACATTAGCTTAGGTTACGTACGTGCACAGTTTTGTTTCGGTAGTTAGTTGTTTTATTAGTTTTTGATTTTGTTTTCTATATTATTTAATTAGCAGATTTCTTTTTTATTAATTAGGATTTTATTTTTGTTTATCTTCTTGATTTTGATTTTGATTTTCATTTTCTTTATTTGTTATTTAGCAATTTTTTTATTTATATTTTTGGTTTTCTTTGTTATTTTGTTTAGTTAATTTTGTTTTTGTGTTTCTTTACTATTTTTAGTTCTATTTTACTTTTTATTCTTGATTTTTGTTTTTATAGGCAAAGATGGAGGATACCATGAATGAGTTGAGGAGAGTGCTGACACAGTTGGAGACGACGGTTGCGATAATGAACATTGAGCAGAATTTGAATAGGTATAATCAGCCGGGTACTGAAAGTTACAATCAGTTCAGGCGACAAGATTATTACCAGCCACGACAATCGTCTTTTCGACAGCTTTATTGGTGGGAAGGTGAGCAGACTAGAATGCAGATGGAGGTCGAGCAGATCTATGCTTATCAGGAGCCTTCTAAGGAGGATACGAGCAAGATAGAGAGCATGCTGGAGGAGCTCCTAGAGCAAAGAAAAGCCACTAATGCTAAATTTGTTGAAATTGAATCTAAGTTTGATGCCAAATTTGCTGAGCAAGAAGCTATAAACCAGAGTTGGGAAAGGAAACTTAATCAGATGTCGCATCAGCTAGCACAGGAGCAGACAAATTTCTTCCAAAATCAAAGTCATTCGAACCCACTGGACCAATCTCAAGCAGAGACTTTGATGGGTGAAGACCATTCCAAGCCTATAATTTCTGAAGCTGAAGAGGAGGAGCGACATACCAGGAGTGAATTATCTGATGAAGAGTTGGAGCGATTATTTGGGAATTTATATTCCCCTACTCCTTCTACCTCAACTCAAATAGAGCAACCAATATTTGAAGATATTCTGCCTGCACCTATCTGTGAACCAGTGGAGGTACCTGATGTGGTTGATTCCAGACACATTGAAGAAGTTGAAGCTCCCTCAACAATTGTCTGCCAACAAGAATCTTCCATTGAGCCTTTAACACTTGAGGAAGATGTTTGCATCCTCAAATTTAAGAAGAAGAGCCACCTCCACCAAGTCATTAGCAACTCCCACCTTGCATCCAGAAGCCTCAACAACAGGAGGAGGACGTTTATGTCCTCGAACTTGAGGCAGACAATCCATCATCACCCGGTCTCCAATTAGAAATACGTTACCGGCAGTATCTCCTAAAACATCAGGTTTTGTGGAGTATTCACTTTCCTATTTTATTTGCTGAAGTAACGCTTTGTTTTGATCCAGGTGGTTTGCTTTTAATTACTGCCTATTTCGTTTTCCTGGCAAATCTGTTGTCTACTTTTATTTTTGATCCAGGATAACGAAGCAAAAGTCTAGCCAAAGACTATAAAGACGGGCAGCTTACTGGGAGGCAACCTAGTGGTTAAATTTATATTTTTATTTTTGTTTTATGATATATATTTTTTTCTTTCTTTTATTTAGAAGTGGCAATGGTGTATGTGCATTTAATGCAACGCTCTTTAGTGTTATGTGGTAGTTTTATGAGTGTGTGCAGATGGAGTTCTTTTTATGGTGTTTGATGTTCTCCAAGGCTGGACACTTGCTTGAATGCAAGTGTGAGGAATGTTGCAACCCCATGTACGAGCTTAAGTGTGAGGAAGGGAACCTTCCTCAATCTACGATATCAGGGGAGTTTCAGTTTCCTTGATTTTTAATGTTTGTGTTCAGCCTATCATGCTTTTAATGCTTATCTGTTTTATCAGTCTATATTGTTCTGAATGAAATTCTTCACGAGTTTGGCATATTTTGAAAGGTCTTTCTTGATTTTTATTTTTGAACAATGAGGACATTGCTCCTCTTAAGTGTGAGGAAGTAGAGACCTTTCCCTGAAAATATGCCAGTTGCACTTAAATGCCACACTTGTTTTTGATTGTCTTCTTGCTTTGAGAGAATCACTTCTCTGAGTGCTTATAAATATTGAATTCTTGGGTGAAAATGTTTGTGGAAGTTTGAAGTTGAGCCAGGTGACAAGCTCAAGAATTCTCTTGCTTAAAGATGTTTGTCTAATCTAACTTGTTTTTATCCAAATTAATTCTGTTTTCACTGAAATTTGGTGGATTAGCTGATTGTGTGACTGAATTAGTTTAGTTTGGGATTTTGGAAATGATGTGAAAGTTTGGAATGAAAGGATAAGGCAAGGTACTCCGCTGATCAGAAATTTTCCTAACAAAAGCAAGCCTCGTCTATCCGGTTATTAAGTCATAGGGGTGCCTTAACACCTATCTACCTATGGTCTCGGGATCTGGGATAGTTGGCCCAACACCGTTACAAGGATAGAGAGAAAAGTCTGGGTTACGGAATAACTCTGCAATTCTCAATAATTCGTTTGTTTTGTATATATTTCTTGAAGAAGAATGTTTTTGCATGTGAAAGAAAAGTTAATTGCAGTTTAATTTTTTGGTTTCTGATCATGAGTACGTGGTGTTGAAAGGTATCACGGAATAAGGTGTTACTTCACACCCCTTGTCATCCAAAGGTTAGAGGAAAGAAATTGGTGGAAGATCCCAAACTATCCTATATTTAGTTTATGCAATCAAACTTCTTCATGCTTTTACATAACTGTTCTTTTTCACTGTTTGCGAAAACTTACAGCTAAGAGCATGATTATTTTTTTTATTGTCATTTCGCATGATTTCCTTCTGCACTTATTCGATCCTGAGGTTTGACACTACGGCCTTAAAGATAGTTGTATTCTTTATTTACTTGAGGACAAGCAAAAGCTAAGTGTGAGGAAGTTTGATAAGTGCGAAATATATATACTTTCAGGGCTTTAATTCTTCCTATTTTGATAACAATTCATGTCGTATTTCTCACTAATCATATGTTTTTCTTAGATTTATGTTTTGATGTGAACTGATACATTTTGTGTTAAATGCAGGAATATATATATATACACACACACACATCATCATTCTATCATTACTTGTAATCATTGTCGTATCAATATCAATGTTGCACGTCACTTGATGGAGTAACATTGGCAACCGATCATCATCATCAAGGGTTGCACATGTCTGATCGAACACATCACCATATAGTCACCAATCACGTTGACAAATTCATAGCGCAGACAAGGAAAGAAATAGAATGTTCATATACTCAGTCACGTACAACATTGATATGGCACTTTAATATTTATGGGAGATCACCGACATGCAGAGGCAGTTATAGAGGAAAATAATATGATGAATATTATTATTTTATAAGATAACAAGGGCCGCATCACTTATTCGATCTTTGATTAATGATAAATCACTGATAGCGGCTATACAAGGAGGTTTTAGGGTTTGAAGAACCCTCATACCATTCACGCCGGGGCTGCGCCTCAACAGAGGCCTGTTCTCTCTCTTCTTCCACACCCATAATTCCACCATTGTCAATACATCACACTTCTGACAGAGGCTTAATGCAGAGACACATGATGATGAAAGGCGGAGCGGGAATCTTCTAACAGAGTTTCTTCTTCCCTTTTTATCTAATCTGTCAATGTTTTCTTTCTTTGTTATTATCGTTATTTTTAGAGTTATGTTTGAGTAGTTAGTTTAGCTCCCCGGATTGGGGTGTCAAACCGGATCTTTATATTTATTTTGTAATCTTTTTACTAATTCAATAATGCAATAGTTTAATTCCAGTTCTTCATGCGCTTTAATTTTCTAGCTAATTATTAAAGCCATATTTGTAGTTTTCTAATCAACACGCGAGAGCTGAGATAGATAACAAGACATAGGAATTAAACCTGATTAATGACTAGAACCGTGATCCCGCCTATAGGTTAATCGGTCTCAAATAGAAACTGTTCTGTATGCGATTAGTTGTGTCCGGATTAGAGCATTAGTCTGCTGCTAGTTCTAGCAACTGGTTAGGATTCGTTAGACTTAGCCGTTGACGAATTAATTTTAGTTTATGAGTTTATTGCAGAATTAGGGAAGAGTTTGTTAATAGATTATAAAGTGAAGGTTTGTGCTTCCTTTTATTTAGAGTTTTAATCTTTATTCATTTACTTATGATTTTGATTGTATTATTATTTTACATTTGTTTATTGAGTTAGTCTTTTCATTAAATTAAGTAAAACCTGAAAAAGTGACGTTTCCTGTTTTCTTAGTTTAGTTTCTTGGTTAGATTAATAAATTTTCAGTTAATTGAACGAGGTCCCTGAGATCGACAACCCCACTCAATTCGCTATTCCGCAAAACGATAGGTACACTGCCTAGGTAGAGATAGTCACATATTTCCGCTAACAAGTTTTTGGCGCCGTTGCCGGGGACCTCTGACACGGTTAATTGATATTTTTATTTATCTGATTGAGATTTTCTTTTCTTTTATTATTTTCATTCAATTTTGTTTGGTCGATTTCTTTAAGTTGATTACGAATAAAGTTTTTTTTTTTTGCTTTTTGAATTCAATTTAGTTAGCTGGTGATTCTGTTACGTGACTTTTTTTTCTTATTTGATTCAGATCTTGTTTTTTTGTAATATTTTATTTCGGCTATCTGTTACGATTTCATTCTTTTTTTGTTTTAACTTTTCTTTTTCATTTCTGATTTTTGTTTGTGTTATTTTACTTTTGCCGTTACATTAGCTTAGGTTACGTACGGGCACAGTTTTGTTTCGGTAGTTAGTTGTTTTATTAGTTTTTGATTTTGTTTTCTATATTATTTAACTAGCAGATTTCTTTTTTATTAATTAGGATTTTATTTTTGTTTATCTTCTTGATTTTGATTTTGATTTTCTTTATTTGTTATTTAGCAATTTTTTTATTTATATTTTTGGTTTTCTTTGTTATTTTGTTTAGTTAATTTTGTTTTTGTGTTTCTTTACTATTTTTAGTTCTATTTTACTTTTTATTCTTGATTTTTGTGTTTATAGGCAAAGATGGAGGATATCATGAATGAGTTGAGGAGAGTGCTGACACAGTTGGAGACGACGGTTGCAATAATGAACATTGAACAGAATTTGAACAGGTATAATCAGCCGGGTACTGAAAGTTACAATTAGTTCAGGCGACAAGATTATTACCAGCCACAACAATCGTCTTTTCGACAGCTTTATTGGTGGGAAGGTGAGCAGACTAGAATGCAGATGGAGGTCGAGCAGTTCTACGCTTATCAGGAGCCTCCAAAGGAGGATACGAGCAAGATAGAGAGCATGCTGGAGGAGCTCCTAGAGCAAAGAAAAGCCACTAATGCTAAATTTGTAGAAGTTGAATCTAAGTTTGATGCCAAATTTGCTGAGCAAGAAGCTATAAACCAGAGTTGGGAAAGGAAACTTAATCAGATGTCACATCAGCTAGCACAGGAGCAGACAAATTTCTTCCAAAATTAAAGTCATTCGAACCCACTGGACCAATCTCAAGCAAAGACTTCGATGGGTGAAGACCATTCCAAGCCTATAATTTCTGAAGCTGAAGAGGAGGAGCGACATACCAGGAGTGAATTATCTGATGAAGAGTTGGAGCGATTATTTGGGAATTTATATTCCCCTACTCCTTCTACCTCAACTCAAATAGAGCAACCAATTTTTGAAGATATTCTGCTTGCACCTATCTGTGAACCAGTGGAGGTACCTGATGTGGTTGACTCCAGACACATTGAAGAAGTTGAAGATCCCTCAACAATTGTCTGCCAACAAGAATCTTCCATTGAGCCTTTAACACTTGAGGAAGATGTTTGCATCCTCAAATTTAAGAAGGAAGAGCCACCTCCACCAAGTCATCAGCAACTCCCACCTTGCATCCAGAAGCCTCAACAACAGGAGGAGGACGTTTATGTCCTCGAACTAGAGGCAGACAATCCATCATCACCTGGTCTCCAATTAGAAATACGTTACCGGCAGTATCTCCTAAAACATCATGTTTTGTGGAGTATTCACTTTCCTATTTTATTTGCTGAAGTAACGCTTTGTTTTGATCCAGGTGGTTTGCTTTTAATTACTGCCTATTTCGTTTTCCTGGCAAATCTGTTGTCTACTTTTATTTTTGATCCAGGATAACGAAGCAAAAGTCTAGGAGGCAACCTAGTGGTTAAATTTATATTTTTATTTTTGTTTTATGATATATATTTTTTTCTTTCTTTTATTTAGAAGTGGCAATGGTGTATGTGCATTTAATGCAACGCTCTTTAGTGTTCTGTGGTAGTTTTATGAGTGTGTACAGATCGAGTTCTTTTTATGGTGTTTGATGTTCTCCAAGGCTGGACACTTGCTTGAATGCAAGTGTGAGGAATGTTGCAACCCCATGTACGAGCTTAAGTGTGAGGAAGGGAACCTTCCTCAATCTACGATATCAGGGGAGTTTCAGTTTCCTTGATTTTTAATGTTTGTGTTCAGCCTATCATGCTTTTAATGCTTATCTGTTTTATCAGTCTATATTGTTCTGAATGAAATTCTTCACGAGTTTGGCATATTTTGAAAGGTCTTTCTTGATTTTTATTTTTGAACAATGAGGACATTGCTCCTCTTAAGTGTGAGGAAGTAGAAACCTTTCCCTGAAAATATGCCAGTTGCACTTAAATGCCACACTTGTTTTTGATTGTCTTCTTGCTTTGAGAGAATCACTTCTCTGAGTGCTTATAAATATTGAATTCTTGGGTGAAAATGTTTGTGGAAGTTTGAAGTTGAGCCAGGTGACAAGCTCAAGAATTCTCTTGCTTAAAGATGTTTGTCTAATCTAACTTGTTTTTATCCAAATTAATTCTGTTTTCACTGAAATTTGGTGGATTAGCTGATTGTGTGACTGAATTAGTTTAGTTTGGGATATTGGAAATGATGTGAAAGTTTGGAATGAAAGGATAAGGTAAGGTACTCCGCTGATCAGAAATTTTCCTAACAAAAGCAGGCCTCGTCTATCCGGTTATTAAGTCCTAGGGGTGCCTTAACACCTATCTACCTATGGTCTCGGGATCTGGGATAGTTAGCCCAACACCGTTACAAGGATAGAGAGAAAAGTCTGGGTTACGGAATAACTCTGCAATTCTCAATAATTCGTTTGTTTTGTATATATTTCTTGAAGAAGAATGTTTTTGCATGTGAAAGAAAAGTTAATTGCAGTTTAATTTTTTTGTTTCTGATCATGAGTACATGGTGTTGAAAGGTATCACGGAATAAGGTGTTACTTCACACCCCTTGTCATCCAAAGGTTAGAGGAAAGAAATTGGTGGAAGATCCCAAACTATCCTATATTTAGTTTATGCAATCAAACTTCTTCATGCTTTTACATAACAGTTCTTTTTCACTGTTTGCGAAAACTTACAGCTAAGAGCATGATTATTTTTTTATTGTCATTTCGCTTGATTTCCTTCTGCACTTATTCGATCCTGAGGTTTGACACTACGGCCTTAAAGATAGTTGTATTCTTTATTTGCTTGAGGACAAGCAAAAACTAAGTGTGAGGAAGTTTGATAAGTGCGAAATATATATACTTTTAGGGCTTTAATTCTTCATATTTTGATAACAATTCATATCGTATTTTTCACTTACCATATGTTTTTCCTTAGATTTATGTTTTGATGTGAACTGATACATTTTGTGTTAAATGCAGGAACATATATATATATACACATACCACATCATCATTCTATCATTACTTGTAATCATTGTCGTATCAATATCAATGTTGCACGTCACTTGCTGGAGTAACATTGGCAACCGATCATCATCATCAAGGGTTGCACATGTCTGATCAAACACATCACCATATAGTCACCAATCACGTTGACAAATTCATAGCGCAGACATGGAAAGAAATCGAATGTTCATATACTCAGTCACGTACAACATTGATATGGCACTTTAATATTTATGGGAGATCACCGACATGCAGAGGCAGTTATAGAGGAAAATAATATGATGAATATTATTATTTTATAAGATAACAAGGGCCGCATCACTTATTCGATCTTTGATTAATGATAAATCACTGATAGCGGCTATAAAAGGAGGTTTTAGGGTTTGAAGAACCCTCATACCATTCACGCCGGGGCTGCGCCTCAACAGAGGCCTGTCCTCTCTCTTCTTCCACACCCACAATTCCACCATTGTCAATACATCACACTTCTGACAGAGGCTTAATGCAGAGACACATGATGACGAAAGGCGGAGCGGGAATCTTCTAACAGAGTTTCTTCTTCCCTTTTTATCTAATCTGTCAATGTTTTCTTTCTTTGTTATTATCGTTATTTTTAGAGTTATGTTTGAGTAGTTAGTTTAGCTCCCCGGATTGGGGTGGCAAACCGGATCTTTATATTTATTTTGTAATCTTTTTACTAATTCAATAATGCAATAGTTTAATTCCAGTTCTTCATGCGCTTTAATTTTCTAGCTAATTATTAAAGCCATATTTGTAGTTTTCTAATCAACACGCGAGAGCTGAGATAGATAACAAGACATATGAATTAAACTAGATTAATGACTAGAAGCGTGATCCCGCCTATAGGTTAATCGGTCTCAAATAGAAAATGTTCTGTATGCGATTAGTTGTGTCCGGATTAGAGCATTAGTCTGCTGCTAGTTCTAGCAACTGGTTAGGATTCGTTAGACTTAGCCGTTGACGAATTAATTTTAGTTTCTGAGTTTATTGCAGAATTAGGGAAGAGTTTGCTAATAGATTATAAAGTGAAGGTTTGTGCTTCCTTTTATTTAGAGTTTTAATCTTTATTCATTTACTTATGATTTTGATTGTATTATTATTTTACATTTGTTTATTGAGTCAGTCTTTTCATTAAATTAAGTAAAACCTGAAAAAGTGACGTTTCCTGTTTTCTTAGTTTAGTTTCTTGGTTAGATTAATAAATTGTCAGTTAATTGAACGAGGTCCCTGAGATCAACAACCCCACTCAATTCACTATTCCGCAAAACGATAGGTACACTGCCTAGGTAGAGATAGTCACATATTTCTGCTAACAATTGCAGACACTCAGTATACCTCCCGTTCCGAGTGCACAGCCTAATTCATTGGCAAACTAATAAGTATTTGGTAACAACACGGTTGACATGCTTCAAACAACTCCACTTTATTCATTAACATTCTCTTTACACCACAAGGTGGTTTACATCTCTGACATAACTAACACTTACAACATCCTTAACATACACTGGTTTAACATATCACATAATTATACAAGGCCTTTAAAACTGTCTAAAGGTCAAATTCAAACGTCCGGGTTTCATGTGTGTGGCATTGATCACTGCCGATGGTGCGGTATTCAGTTTGATTTTCTTGATGCCATGGTATAGCATCCTTGACTGCCCACCCATGATTAACACATCTCCTGATTTTAGTACTAACTTCTTTGCGAGATCAGCACGCTTCTGCTCGCCGTACACAAACACTGTGGTATCACCAATGGACCAAGACACCATGGGTACTCCCGTACTTAGAGATTCGGGTGACTAGTCCTTATCTTGGTGTAACCCTAACCGTCCACCTTTCTGGTAGAAATTCACAATACATAGATCCGCTTTAACACATGGAATTGAATCTGATTCAACTTGCTGAGCAATTCCCACAGCGTGGTTAACGACCGCAAGGAACTCCTCAGGTATACTTGGTACAATTGCTCCATCTTCAGCTCGCACTTCTTGATATGTCTTGGTGTAAGGGTTCCAGTCCTTACCCATGCACATCATCTTCAATTTCATTCTTGATCCGCTTGGGTATTCGGGTGTGTAGAAACCTCCAGGTGCTGCTCCAAGTTCGTCGCATCGTCGGATAATATGGATTTGTGCTTCCGGTGTCAGGTATCCATTTAAGAGTATCATACCTGGTTGGATAACCTGACATTTCTCCATTGGAAAGTCGGTGATGCTGATGGTGGTTTCTTCAGGGTTTGGTGTGGGTGGCATTGGATAACAAATATTGAATGTTCCTAAGTTTTCAAATTACCTAATTAGGTGTTCTCACATTATGCTTTAACTGTTTACTCACATGGTTGTTTACTTAAACTCACTAACACACATGCATGAAATGCGGTATGCAATCACTTATTTCATTCAACAATTTAGGTGGTACCTGGTCTAGAAGAGGGCCCTGGCGCCTCAGACCGGTCCACCACATGCAGGGCGGCCTTGCCGGATCCCGACCCCTTCCCCTTCTGGGATTCTGTGTACCTCTGATCTGGGGGTGGCTGATTCGCCGTCTTCGAGCTATCGGTGGTCCCGGTGGCCTTACCCTTCCATTGCCCCTTAGGCCTGTAGTTTCTGCTGTTCAGGTTCTGCCAGCACTCATAGTCGCGGTGCCCCATCTTCTTGCAGTATCGGCACTGCACATCATTACCCTTGCAGTCCTTGCCGGGGTGGTCTCCGTTACACCACTTACAGTAGTAGTGGCGCTCCGGTCCAGAGCCCGTGCTAGCTGCTAACACATCACACACTCAGTATATACTTCACAAAATAACAACACACACTAGAATTCGGTATTGGAATTTTATTAATTACCCTTGGGTGGGTAAGAGCGTAAGGGCTTGGCCGCATATGCGTAGGTGAGCTGCAGAGGCTCCTCAGCATTGGTGGTCTGGGCCTGGCCCTTACCACCCTGTTGCTGTCCTTTATGGGACTGGGGGTATGGCTTCTTCTTCTTTCCTCCCCCTTGCCCTTGCGTGCCTTGGCCCTCGCTCATGGCCTTGTGCTTGAGCGCACTCTCCTCGTCCCTCAGACGGATGGTGATCTCAACAATTGCAGCGGCATGATAGCACTCCTATATTTAGGGTGTTAGTTATGCCCCGCTAAACAACTCACAATCACATTAACACACTATACACACTTATTCACTTCATACTGTAGTTCATTACCTGCAAGGTAGTATACCCGCTTGGCCCCATACCGTAGCGTAGGCGGTAGCTCAACCCGTTGTAAAAACGGTTCACTAAAATCCGGTCTGAGTAACCCAGATCCGGCAGTAGATGGATGAGTCCGATGAAAGCGGTGTAGTACTCATCAACTGTCATCTTATCTCCTTGTCTCAAGCTGTCAAGCTCCAAGCGCTTGGCCTCCTGAACATGAATCGGGTAGTACTTGGCTCGCAGCAGGGCCATGTACTCCCTCCACTGGAAGGTAGGATCATCAACTCTTCCCTCCCTTACCAGCTTCCACCAAGTCTGAGCCGATCCCTTCAGGTAGTAAGCGGCTAGTCAAACCTTGGCACCAGCAGGAACATCCAAGGTCGCGAAAGCGGTCTCCATCTCGGAGATGTACGCCTCCAGCTTACTAGGGTCGGTCTCCCCATTGAATGACGGGGGTCTCAAATCCGCCAACGCCTTGACCCAATTGGTCTTGCGCGGCTGTGGTTGCGGTGGTGGCCCTTGTTGACCCTCACCGCCTTGCTGCTGCTGCTGCTGCATCGCAGCTAACAACTGTGGGACCATCTGGGCTACGGCGGCCGCTACAGCATCGGCCATGACTTGTGTCGTAGGGTTCTCCCCCTGGTTCCCGGTATCGCCAATACCGCGCCCGCGGCCCCGACCTCGCGGTCTACCTGACATCTGAATTCACAAGAACATTTATTAGCACTGTGCTTGCACACTTATCGGTCCAACGGTTGTAACATCTTCCCGAAAATAAGGTATCTCCACACTTAGTTAGTGGTCAACCTTCTCATAACTGTTCACTTAAGTAACTATGGTTAGGTTTCCTAACTCGGTATATTCCTAAGCTCGGTATTCTAGCCATCAGAGCGATACTTCGCTCTGATACCACTTTTTGTAACACCCCTACTACGCACTTAACAATACTTGAAATCGCAGCGAAAATAACAACTAAACAATAACTAAACGGTTCGGTGCTACAACGCTGTTAACCACCCACGTGGTTAACAAAGCAGAATAAATACAAGCGTATCGGTCTGATGATCAGACTCCCGAGCATAGAACTAATAACCTTTAATACATTAACATAATACCGAGTTTGTAACTACATCCATACACTGTAACTGTACACCACAAACTGTCAACGACCGCCACTGTACTACAACGGTACCAAAATAATGCCACGGGAGCACAGACGCATCCCGGGCTTAACATCCAAAAATAATCAAAAGAAATCCTGCATCCTAGAATCTAAAGTCATTCCGCTTCTTCGATCCTCATCCTGCTGTAAAAATATGGAGCCCCCGAGGGGGTCAGCAACCCTTGGCTGGTATGGTTAACGCGCAGCCCATCGGCTACCGGGATACGCGCAACTAATTGTCATGATGACATGGCATTCATTTTAAACATACAACATATATATATCATAGCAAGAGTATTGCATACAACTTCACACATAACACACAAGAACAATTCCTTTTAGGAAATGAACCAACACAATTAGTTCCCATGGAGAGCCTAGAGAATGTTGCCAAACTCATGCTAAACTCGTTACACAACTTGTTACCGTCCTATTAGATTGAACGGATAACTTAACACAAGGTGCCTCGGATATAGTGACACAAGCACACCGAAACAAAACATAGTATGCCCCTGTGGCCCGTCGTGAGCCAGTAAAATAGCCTTGGTTAAGCTAAAGGGAAGGTTGGAAACCAAATTGGAAAACAACCATAACATACAAAGGGAATCGAACCGGTTATGACATCGATTCCCATACTAACACGCGTGGCCAGAACAGACCGGACTCCTCACTTCCCCCGTTAGCACTTGTTAGAACTTCAACATTGAACTCAATAAACAAATCACAAACAATTGGTTAAGTCTTGTTAGACACACACAAGGGAAGACAGAGTCACACTTAACAATACAATAATATTTAACAACAGTAAACTCATTACATGATTTAAGTCATACAAGGTCATAAACAAACAGAAAAACAAACAACACACAAGCCGGTGTAAACCGGTAGGCAACAGACTGCAAGAAAACCATACCTTGGTCCTTGCTTCGATTTGTTTCCACCGTAGGCCACTCCTATACATAATTAATAACGTCGGTTAATTAACTTACTTAATTTCAAATTTACTAAGTATCTTACATGGTTATATGATATGTTTAAATGCCCAACTTATCCTTGGTTGTCTTCATTATACCCCCTAGGGTTAATTACATAAGTCACATACTTTTACGTTTTATGTTTTTTTTTAAGTTTTGGTCAGTCCGACCCACCGTCCGACCCAACCAACTAGGTCAGACCCTTCCAGTAACTTTCGGATTTGAAACATTCTACTTCGTCCGACCCATGTCCGACCCAAGTCCTCTGGGTCGGACCATTCCAGAAACTTTACCGTCTTTTAAACTCACCTGTCCGACCCATGTCCGACCCAAGTCCTCTGGGTCGGACCATTCCAGAACCACTTACTGGCGTCTAATAGAGGCCATCCGACCCAAACTTGGGTCGGCCCCCTGGGTCGGACGCCACCAGAACATGCCCAAATATTGTCAAATCTTCTCCAAACTTTTCCTCAAGCCTTCTAATGTTTTCCAACACCACTTGGCACACTCAAACCCTCACATAATATCCTTAAAACCCATTTTCCATCTCCTTAAACACTTACTCATTTCTTACAAAAATTTCTAACACTTACAATGTTTTCTCCTTAGTTTTTCTAAGTGATGTTTCATACCTATGATAATCACTATGCCAAAATGTTTCCTCACCACTATTACATCATCTCCCAAGCATATTTTCTTCCTAACCAAACTCCTTGAATAATTCTACAAGTTTATAGCTCCTCCATGCAACAAATCACTTCTTCCTTATCACCAACATTGCACAAGTCCTAAACACAATCTCACCATGGTCTTGAAGTATCCCAAAACATTCATTTACATTCTAAATCCTCTAGAACATTGCCTAAGTCCTTTTTACATCTAAGAATACCTTAATGCATGTTTCTTTCACTAGTAGAACACTTAACCTTTCAAAACACTTCCTTACTTCCCAAAACTCATTTTAAACACCTAAAACTTCTTATGCATTATCTAAATTTCGACATGGGTTCTCTTAGAACATTACTAAGCCAAAACACATTGTTTTCACCATTAAACAATCAAGAACATTAAAATCCATCAAGAACATTCTTGTACACAAAACTTCACTCATTTAACACTACATCACAATATAGTGCATAATTTAAATTGCTTGGCACTTAGGCCCTTAAATAACATGGCTTTTAGGCCCTTAAGATGCATAAACCTTAAACACTGAATTTCCACAATATATTTGCCTTTGACCTGCAAATACACCCAACAATACATATGCCTTTTACTAAGCCCTTGAGAGCATTTTTCTAGGTCATTCACCATTGGCTCCTTAAATCATTTTCATAAGCAATATAAGCTCATTTCTCCTAAGACTTTAAACTACATTAGGGTAGCACATTTACCTCTTTTTCTTCACAACTTCTTTCTTGTTTCCTTGTTTAAAAATCGGTAAGGGTGTTTGGTTTCTTGTCAACTTGTAAACAATATACAAATAATGCAATGAGTATACAACCTTTATGCTTCATCTCATTGTAAACCCTAAAAACATAGATTGCCTTAGAATATTTAGATGATTGTTTTACCTTGGATATGAAAGAGAGTGTGGATATGTAGCAAGAGAGGACTCCACTAGCCCTTGGAAGATTCAAATGAAGCTAAAACAAAGCAATATAAGGACACCATTAAGGGTGATTTTTGGACAACACAAAAACATGAAGGAAACATCATTTTTCTTTGAGTTTCCTTACCTAGAAGCAAAGGAGAACAACAATATGTGAAAAGATGAGCTCAAGCTCCTCCCATGGAGATTCCTCTTGGCACCAAAATGGAGCTCTTGGAATTTTGAGGAGATAGGAATGGATAGCTTGGCAAGACAAAGAGAATGGTGGTCTTTGTTTTTGATTTGGCAAAGTGAGCTAGGAGATATAAGAGGTTGAAGATGAAGAACGATGGTGGTGGTGTTGTTGCTGTAGCAAAACCGTAGAAGAGAGCAAGAAGGAAGGTAGAAGACGTGGGAAATGAAGAGGGAAATGGGAGAATGAAGATAAGTTTGCTTTTAAGAGATATTTGTAGTTAGTAAAGTAAATAGTACTTTATTTATCATTCTTTATTTGTTTAACAAGCTAATAAGAGTGGTGAGTCACCACTATAAAAACCGGCCCCCATAATGTTATTAGGGGTGTTTTAGTCTTAGTTGACCAATTAAATTACTTATATTGACATATGTTATAAACTTGCTTATTTTAGTTACTATTCACTAAAACAAGGCACATAGGTGTGAAATTTTTGATTTCCCATTGATATAGACTTCCAAATGTGATACTAAGTAGTACACATATTAATTAAAGATTAATGATGGACATCTAGCCATTCAAAACTCATTTACAAGACAATTTTTCGAAAATGTGCTTTAAGACTCCTTAAAGCACATTTTGTGTTTTAACTTGTTTTCAAGCTTGGTTTTCTTTGGTAATTGGTTTCATATGATCATTAATATATAAATGAGGTCTTGGTAAGCTCATTAGGTCTTAACCTAGCTTATCCCAAGCTTAGAGCACATTTTAGCCCTTATTGACCTTAAGGTATTTACTTGTGTTTTCTATGGTTTAAATTGTTTACTAATGTTTCTAAGACTCTTTTTAGTCTTAATATACCTTATTTTAGTGCTTAAACAACATACCTAGGTTTAGGGTATTTCACCGTGGGTACCTACCAACACCACACAACATACATCCCCGTACCATGCAAACGTGCGTACATATCAATATGTTAACAAAACAATTTACCATCGTGCACATACTAGTGCAACACAAAACAATTGTCAGCCATGCACATACCGGTGCAACACCAAATAATTATCATAGTGCAATTTAACCGTGAGTACATGCCAGTACAAGACAAGCATACATAACAGTACAACCCCATACTAAACCAGATCCATGCTTACTGCATTTGTCCTAGCAGGATTACTTATGACCACTTATAGGGAGCCTTAAGAATCATTCAACCCCGATGTGATCAGCATCTGTGATGAACCACCTCTCCGCCCCAATTTGTGTTCCATCTCCCTTGATCACTAGTAAATCAAGTTCGACTTCACACTCCCATTTCAAACAATCATGTAATTTAATCATTTACCATTTTCAATATTTTAATCATTGTAGTCATAAAAACAAAGCAACGCATCTCCAAACGGTGGAACTCGGTCCATCAATCATCCTCAATTATGTCCAAATACTTACTTAAGCAATTCAATACATGCTGTAACTCCATTCGGTTTTCTATCCTCCATTCATTCCCAAATAAAATCGATCAATTCACCTAGGGGACTCAATTCCCACTAGTTTCAATGTGGGTTTCATACCGATTTATACTCATCAATTTCCTCAAACATACTCATATCTTCACACCTCATATCTCATACTATCCTCAATCAGGGTTCTCATTCCCGTGGAGCTTCTCTACTCCATTCCACTTCTAATCTCACAATAATCAAATTTACACAAGGAGTGGATACAGATGTTTATGTAACATAAGTACCAATCATCCAAAACAAATTCTCTTGCACTATGCGCATTGTAGTTTACGCACTTATTACGTAAAACATACACTTCACGGTTCTGGGTCTACCCCCCCTCCCCCCTTAAAAAGGGATTACGCCCACGTAATTTACCCTGTGTCAACATTGGACATAAGTCTAAGGCGTTCAGCCGTCATGGAGTGTTCGAACTTCCATGCGGTCTATTATTCTGGTCAAAGGGTCTTAACATTATCGGTGGTTAGTCCCTACACCAAGAATTCTCATCAGAGTTAAATTAACTCTTAACCGGGTAAGGTTCTAGCCTTAGAGGCTTCAAGTCATTGATAATCATGCATTTATTCACTAGGTGTATTAAACCTTTGAATTTGGGCCCACTAGCTTCTGTTGTGCGACCCTGATAACTTAGGGTTTATTTGCCCTTCTCGTTTCCTTAATGTGTTATATCCTTTATCCCTTTTTATCTTGGGAACAAGGTTTATTAATCAGGTGTGGTATTCGTTTACCGTACACGAACTCAATGAGTTATAGGTTTCTTATCCAGCTCTCTGGAATCAATGTCCATATTATTGTGTACTTGTGTGATTACTCACTTGGTTCTCCCGACTTATTGGCGGTTGAGGTTGAGCTGCTACTTATTTGTAGCGCTTCCTCTATTACCAGTGGCTTCTGAACTATGCCCACCTACTGGTTCTTTATAAGTGTTCTTTACTACATAAATTTTCTCTACTCTTACCACAATTGTCATCTTCCCAACTTCCTAGATATCCTACTCGATATTTACTGCACAAGTGCAATACCAAAACACTCAGTCCTATAGAGTGCAGAAGCGTAAACACTTGGCAGTAAATCTCTTATGAGATTAGCAATAGGAATGAATATTGTTTCCTTGTTTCTCGGTTTGTCTACCATCTTTACTCATCAACTCCATCTCATTGTATGATTTATCCACACGTATTGGTCGCTTGCTGCGCACCATGTTCTTATTTATTTACGACATTGGTTTCTATGGCATCCGCTAATACCTTAGCTTCTGCTCCTTTTCTACTACCATTTAGGCAATGGTTTACCATTCATTTGGCTGGTTATAGAATATGATATTCTTTATATCTCTAAGCTCCTTGAGCGTTATTGGTTTTTACACTTCAGGTTCATACTTCACGTATTTCTTCTTAACCGATTACTCCTCAGTTTCTGCCAATTGCTATCAAAGCATTCTTTGGCTTCATTTGTTACGATTTTCGCTTGCCAATGACTTCATGCTCAAGCTCCACTACATTAGTAATTCTGAAAGAGATGTATTGTAACACCCCATCCAACATTAACATACTTACAACAGACTGCAGCGGAAGAACAACCTCATCACATTACTTAACTTGTTGGTGTTACACGCCGTTAGCCACCCACGTGGCTAACAAGGCTAATACATACACAATGTACCGGTCTGATGGGCTAATTCCCGAGCAACTATACATTAGTATCCCTTTCCATTAACCAACAACAACATACACCTTATCAACTAACCGAGTATTTATAACTGTTGCCGACCACAATTTCGGTCCTTACACACCTACTGTACACATACACTTAAATGAATACCCATGTACAATGTCTACCCCTCTACTCTCGGACGGCTTCCAGCTCTCTGTACCTGAAATAAGAGAAGAAGAGAAAGGGGTGGCCCCAAGGGGCTCAGCACCTTTGCTGGTATGGTAATCCCGCAGCCCACATGCTACCGGGCCACGCACAACTAATTGTCGTCTTAGCATGCAGTTGATTATATTTAATCATGCATGTGACAATAAACACACAACACTCAACATTTCGCCTCAATGGGCTCATCATTCGGATAATACATCCTACATAACAAGTCACCCATGGTATTCATCATCCCTAGAGTGTTTCTCCTCCAATGGAGCTACTCCCTTAATAGACGACACATACCCTTAAATCGGTTGTCCTTAACGCCTCTTATCGCAAACTGGGAATCATATCCATGATCCACACACTACCATTATACAACACACTCCACATTATACAACCTACAACATTCACTACATACAACACTTAGCACACTTTGCACGTTTCTACGTACACAACATAACACCGCAATAGATATTGCATCACAACAAACATACATAACATAACGGGTCGGTTCTCTTAGGAACCACCCAAACATCGTTTATACACTGGTGAGCCTAGAGAATATATCAGTCTCATGATAAGCTCGTTATACAACAACAACACTCATTACCGTCCTAATAGTTGGACGAGTAACTTAAGTAAGGCGGTTTGGGTTTGGAGGCCCGAACACACCACACAAACACATGTTTCCCCCTAAACCGATCATAATCAGAATAGCCAAGCTTTGGAGTAAGCTAATGGGAGATCATAACCCGTGAGGGAAACAACCATAACAAAGAGAAGGGTAAGGCTAGGAAGGATACCCTCTCCCAAACAACGCGCGACCGGCCAAACCGGATTCCTCACTACTGTTAGTACATACTACTTTAGATATTAGTTAGAACCCCACTATGGAGCCTATCACATAACAACACATACAGTTTACAACTGGGTTAAACACACAAGGGAGATCCCTACATTCACATACACATATCACACATTAACACACGCATAGCCGTGGTTAGTACGTCCCATGGTTCGGGTCGTTTACTCCGATACCGAACTCTCATGTGATCCTAGACTCAGTTAACTAAGGTTAACACTTCCGAGGTTAAATGGTATCGGAGTTGAACACGCCACATATATGAATTGCTGTAAACTCATTACATGTTTTATCTTACAACGTGGCAAACATACAGAAAAACACATTGGCATACAAGCCGGTGTAATCCGGTAGGACGCAGGTTGCAAGAAAACCATACCTGTCACCGGAGTCCACTTTACCACGTCCACTTATGTTCCTCGAGCAATTCTCGAACAACTGTTAACATCACATGTGTTTTTATTAACATCGGGGTTTGCTTGATTATTTAATGTCTAATGCTTAACTTTCCCCGTTAACTTAGTTACGTAACTATACATTTTAACTTGTTTTTACTTTTACATTTTGATACAACTTTTCACCCACTTAATTGCCATTTAAACTCACCTAACATGTCCTTAACAACCTTATAACTTCATTACCTATCAATCCCCATCATTACATATCATTTCATAACCTTAAACCATGTTTTTGGTCCGACCGGACTTGCCGACCGGACTTGTCCATGTCCGGTCGATTCCAGAACACATTTCCGTCAAAATTTTCTACTCCGACCGGACTTGTAAGTCCGGTCCTATGTCCGGTCCATTCCAGAGAGTTTCTTCCCTTTGTAAATTCAGCCCGACCGGACTTGCCAAGTCCGGTCCTATGTCCGGTCCATTCCAGAAGCTAATTCTCGCAGGGTAAACTGGGCCGACCGAACTTGCAAGTCCGGTCGCAAGTCCGGTCTGCCCCAAATCCTTGTTTTCCTTTTCACATTCAACTCCAAACTTCACCCCATATATCCTAGTATACTCTAACCTCATTTGGGCCTTCAAACACACCTTCACCCATGTGATAACTCTTTAAATCACTCACCAAAACCATTTTATCATTCACAAACTTCTTACAAGGTTCCTAGCACTTGTGATGTTTTCTCCTTGATTTATAAGTGGTAGTTCACCAATAATGACCACTACACCAAGGTGTTTCCTCTACACCTTAACATCTTCTCTCAACTTCTTTTCTTACTAACTAAACCTCCTTTCCACATTTTACCTAAACATTACTTACTTCTTGGATATCAACATTACCTAAACCTAAACAAACTCCTCCAAGACTTAAATACATCCTCAAAACACATTGAATTCCTAGAACTTCCAAGATAACACCTAAATCCTTCATCACTCTAAATCACCTTAACACATGTTTTCTTCTCAAGTAAACATTTATTCACCTTTAACACTTCCTAGTTCACCAAAACTCACTTAAACACTTAGAACTTCTTACACATTTTCCCAAATTTGGCCATAGCTTCTCTTGTATTTACTCACATCCAAACCCTTAGGTTTTTACCTTATTTCATTCAAAACACCTAAAATCCATCAAACACATTTTATACGCCAACTTCACACATTAAGCACTACTCACAATATAGTGCATAACTTAAATTGCTTGGCACTTAGGCCCTTAAATAACATGGCTCTTAGGCCCTTAAATTGCATAAACCTTAAACACTGAATTTCCCACATGTAATGCCTTTGACCTGCAAATACATACACCAATACATATTCCTTTAATAAACTCCTTGAGAGCATTTTCTCTAGGTCATTCACCATTGGCTCCTTAGGTATTTTCCATAAGAAACACAAGCTCATTCTTCTAAGCTTTTAAACCACATGGAGATAGTTGTTTACCTCTTTTTCCTCACAAACTTCTTTCTTGTTCCTTACAAACCGGTGGGGTACTTGATCCTTGTCAAGTTCTATACATTATACAAACACATAATGAGTATTCAAGCTTTAAGCTCCATCTCATTACAAACCCTAGTTACACATATTGTTTTAACACATTAAGGTAATTGTTTTACCTTGGAATTGGAAGAGAACTTGAATAAGTATCAAGAGAGGACTCCTCCTAGCCCTTGGAAGATTCAAATGAAGCTAAAACAAGCAAGATAAATACACCATTGTGAGGTGAATTTTCGGACAACATGAAAACATGGAGGAAACTGGATTTTCTTTGAGTTTCCTTACCTTGAAGCAAAGGAGAACAAGAATTGTGAAAAGATGAGCTCAAGCTCCTCCCATGGTGGTTTCTCTTGGCACCGAAATGGAGGTTTGAAGTTTTGAAGAGACAAGATTGTAGAGCTTGGCTTAACTAAGAGAATGGTGGTGTTTGTTTTTTGATTTGGACAAGAGAGCAAGATTTGACAGAGTTCAAGCTTGAGTTCTAATGGAGGTATAGTATTACCGAAGAGAATGAGAAGAGAGGTTGGTGGTGGTGTTTGGAACCGTGGGAAATGAAGGAAAGGAAGGGAAATGAAGATAAAACTTACTTTTTGAAGATATTTAAGTCTTAAAGCAAATAGTAACTATGAGTCACATTTATTTACTTACAAGTTAACATACTTGGTGACTCCTCACTACAAAAACCGGCCCCCTTTTTAATAGAAGGGTAATATAGTCTTTATTGACTCATTTAATTACTTATAACATTATATGTTACAAACTAGATTATAAAAGTTACTATTCACAAACTAAGGCACATAGAAGTGAAATTTTTGATTTCCCACTAATATGGCCACCCAAATGTGATACTATATAGTACACATGTTAATTAAAGAGTAATGATGGACATTTAGCCATTCAAAACTCATTTACAAGGCAACTTTTCAAAAACGTGCTTTAAGACTCCTTAAAGCACATTTTGTGTTTTAACTTGTTTTCAAGCTTGGTTTTCTTTAGTAATTGGTTTAATATGTTCATTAACATATAAATAAGGTATAGGTATGACCATCAGGTCTTATACACATTCATCCCAAGCTTAGAGCACATTTTTGCTCATATTGACTTTAAGGTATTTTCTTATGTTTTATTTGGTTTAACTATCCACCAAAGTTTCCTAAGGACTTATTTAGCCTTATTAAATCATAATTAAATGTTATTAAGTCTTGGTAGGCTCTTTGGGTCCTAACCAAGTTCACTCATAGCTTAGAGCATGTTTTTGCTCAAACTGTGTCTTAATGCTTTATTGCATTTATTATGGTTTAAATTGTTCACTGATGTTACTAAGGCACTTTTTAGCCTTTACATACCATAATTTGATATTTAAACCACATATCAAGGTTTGGGGTATTTCAATCTACCCCCCTTAAAAGAACTTCGTCCTCGAAGTTCACACTTTTCACATAACATTAGATTAGAACACAGTAATCACTTGGAAATAAACTTCCTTAACCAAACACACTTTACATCACAACCTCGGACTTGATGGTCCGGGCAACACATTCACATCCACACATAACATACCATATCCAAATGATAACCTCGGACTCTATGGTCCGGGTATCTTAACAACACTTACACATACATAACAACCCCTTTGACTCACTGGTCTTGGGTAACATAACAACATTTGGACACATAGGTCCTGGTAACATAACAGTCTTTAGACACATAGGTCTATGTAACACCACACATTTAGACTCATAGGCCTTGATAGTATACACTTTAGGAAATCCAAGTCAAAACAACATTCATTACACATACCACACAACATGTCAGAGCATGTATAGCAATCAAAAATATCCTTGATATACACTGTGATCCCGCAGAACCCGGTCGCGATGGACACCTTCCGTCCCCGTGCCTTTGGGAGTTTAAAACAATCACTTAAATTTAAAATTTCTTTGTGAGGTTAAGTAAGAGAACTTTAATTACGTAAAGTATCCATCACGTTTATAAATACCAATTTAAAATCCTTTGAAACACACACAACTCCAAGTCCAACTTAAGCTCTTTGCTTCTTTTATTAGCGTGGTTATTCGTGACCACTTATAGGGAGTTTCAAGAGTCATCCAACCCTGAAGTGATCAGCATCAGTGTTGAACTATCCTTCCACCCAATTTGTGTTCGGCTTCCCTTGATCACATGCAAATCAAGTTCCACCTCCCACTTCATTTTCAAGCATCAAGTAAGTCACTCATTTCCAATTTTCTATCTTTTGAATCATTCTAGTCATGATCACAACATCTCCAAAGGATAGAACTCCGTCTATCAGTTACCTCCATTCACTTTAATCCTGTTGCCTAGGGAATCTTATTCTCACTAGGTTCTATGTCGGTATCATGCCCTTTCATGCATCACTATAAAGTATATATATATATATATATACACATATATTTTATCCAAATACAACACCTGGTTTTACATTTATACTCTGTCGGGGCTTTTGTTCCCCCGGGAGTTTATCTACTCCCCACTTGTACAATCACACACAACTGTTAACAAACACACACACTTATCACAATGGTATTCGCATCATCTGTGCGCAATTACCACAATTAATCCATGAATGAATGTGTATGTTTACGTAACACACACACCAATCATCAAAACAAACAATAATTTTGTGCTATGCACAATATGAGTCACATACACTACGTACACTTGTACGGTAATATACACCAAGTGGTTTTGCGCTCTACCCCCCTTAAAAGGGATTACGCCCACGTAATCAATCACTAAACATTGGCTTAAATGTTCTGCCGTCGTGAAGTGTTTTAACTTCCACGCGGTCTATTACACAATGGATTCTGATTAGAGGATCTTAACCATATTGGCGGTTTAGTTCCTAAACCAAGAATTCTCATTGGAGTTTGTTTAAACTC
This sequence comes from Limonium bicolor, assembly GCA_023374045.1. NCBI lineage: Eukaryota > Viridiplantae > Streptophyta > Magnoliopsida > Caryophyllales > Plumbaginaceae > Limonium > Limonium bicolor. The sequence goes on from CM041777.1 coordinate 415,167,508, forward strand.
TTAATTGGTTTCGATTCTGGCCTGTTAGGCTTCTAGGCGTTAATAATTAGCCATCCACTCATATTCGTTATTCACGTTGTACATTTGAATCACTGGTTCACTAGTTTCTGCTGCGAAACTCTAATAACTGTAGAGCTTAATTGCTCCCTTTTGTTATTCTTACTGTATTGTACATCCCCAATTGTCACCTTCATCTTGGTAACAATGGTTTCTCAACCGACGCACGGTATCTTTTACCCTGAGCGGATTCGGTGAGTTTCACAATTTTCCATCCACTTCCATGATAATTTACTGTGTATACAGCTATGTATTTCACACTGATTGACTTGTTCCCTTCCGACTTACTGTCGGTTGAGATTGAGCTACTACCTAGTGTGTAGTGCTCTCTCAGCTATTTACAACATTTGGGGTATATTCCATACCGATATTTGGCAGTTAGTGCTACTGTAGTCACTTACTGTCAATCATGTCACTTACTGTACAAGTACTTTTTTTTTTTTTTTGGTGCGGCCTTGCATTTCCTATGCATCGGCCATTATAACATTATTGCTCCACAATTAACATGTTTCCAATTCCTAGCTATCTCATTCGTTCATTACTGCGCAAGTGCAATACCAAAACACTCAGTCATACAGAGTGCAGAGGCGTAAACTCTTGACAGTAAATCCCTTATGCGATTGCAGTAGGAATTCACACTGAGTTCCTTATCACATAGTACCGACCATTGGCTTATTGCCCAGTCTGTGTAACATCGCTTACCTTATATATCCACTGAGTTTAACTCATAACTGGTCTTATCTGTTACATTATCGTTTAACAACATTTGTACAACGGTCGCTTATTGCGCACCGTGCTCTTACTCCCTGTATAACATCAGCTTATATCGTATCTACTGTCACCTCACTTTCACACATAAACTTACATTATTCACATTATGGTTCATCCCTCTTTGGATGACTACTAAATGCTCCTTGAGCATCGATCATTCGAGTCACAAGCCGGCGTTATTCAGCCAGGTGCTTCACTTTATACACATACTACTAAGCTAATTACTCTCTTTCATTAATAACATCGTCCATCCTTAACATATTTCTTGAACTTGATTCACATAACTACCGCTCCTGCGGTGTCACAATGTCGAGAGGTATCCCCACTCTTAATGCAGTGGTTCGTTTACCACTCTATTCACTTATACAACATAAACTTCTACAATCAATCTAATTTTCATAACACATTTTATTTGTGGCTTATAAGCCTTACTGCCTTGAGCTGCGCTCATTGTAGGCTGTCCACACACATGTACTTCTCTGTACAACATTACATGGTTTGGATATTATACTGGGCCCCATGACAAGTCGTTGCATCACGTTTCCTTTCATGGGACGCCCTTTAGGATTGTCAGTCCGTCTCCTGACAACTCATGACTAAACTGGGTATTAGTTTCAACCCTTGTGCTTCTGTCATGCATTTCATTCAACAATTGTTGATGCGAACACCCCTCAAGGATTGTTCCTGGGTGTTGCTAAGTTATCATTTACATATAGTTCACACTTATTGGTACATTCCGTTAGGCACGCCTTCTTGCGTTCTTAACTGACTTATTATCCTCTTCTGTGAAGATCAACACTTCCCGGTAGTGTAGGTACTCATTCTGGGAGTTTCATCCCGTTCTTTGCACATTAATGTGTCCCCATTAGGCATCTGCCTTGCCATGCATAGGCTGAGTCTCCGTTCCAGCTATCATGTTTATCCCTGAGGATCCTTAAGATATATACGATGTCTTTACATAACAGTCAGTGCTCTTCGCACCTCCTGACTCTTAAAACATTTCCTTGAAAATGAATTCACTGACTCTTTTAGTCTAGTTAGCTTAACTGAGTTCCTTAGCTTCAACTATTCCTTGTAATCCTTAGCTCTTGTTGATTTATACTGCTGACCGTAGACGGAGTCGACTACTTCCCGTGTTTCGGACTCTACTCGTATACATATATGGGGTATCTTACTGATACATTGCTACTTACCCAACTAACCCATAAGTAGGTCTGTCAGGCCCACATGCTCCTATCGGAGTGCGGTCGTCCCACAACACAGTTGGTACACTTGTAGTGTCCGTCACACGCCTAGGTGAAGTATTCTGTTGTCAACTCCCTTATATTGTCCCGTGACAATATTCATTCCCTGCTTCCCGAACTTAATCGAGGGAAAGTTTATCCATTGTTGTATCCTTGTCAACTGTCCTTGGTTTTACTGGTTTGGTTTAAAAGAAGGTTGGAAAGAAGTGTTGGTTTGAAAGAAAATCTGGTTTTGAAGGAAAAAGGGTTTGAATAAATCTGGGTTTGAAAGAAAATTTTCATGGTTTCACAACATCTTCTTACCTTAGCCAAGTCTAGCTTTTGCTGACTGGTGTACTTCCAATTACAAAGGTCAGGCTGTTAAGCCCTTCCATGGTTATAATGTTCACACTTAACTTCGTGGTACTTTACTAAGTACTCGTAGTGGTTTAAATTTCCGAACAGCCCTGTTACAGCAGCACTTGCTATGGCAAGTGCGCCATGCTAACTGGCTATCCGTTTAACACATACCGGTTGTGGTATTGTTTTTACCCATACTGTCATTAGTGGCCTTGTTGGCCCTCACTGATCTTACTGTCTTGATAATAACTTGTCTAGGTGACTTCTCGCTGTATTCACATAATAATCATTAACTAGGGTATTTCCCATTCTGGGAGACCCCCTTTCCTTAGTATTGTATTCTCTTTGTAGCCCGTTCCACGTATTTGGGCACTACTTGTAGTTCACTTATCTGTTGATATACCGTTGGTGTTTTATTTATCAACTGTGGTTCCGTAGACACTTGTCTCGGGTGTTATCAATCCATTTCTTGCCTGTTGCACGGTAGGTGCGTTGCAAGCTGGTTATTCTCGACTGCTCTGCATGTCGACCCAGGTTGCCGGAAATTCTATTCTCCAATACACAAGATCCTTCATTCATTGCTATGAAATGCGGTTAACATTATTCAGATGGAGACCGTCTCCGGGATTCCCAGTTTTCGGGATCTACCGTGTGACAGGTTCTCCGTACCCTAAGGGTATTTAATAACAGCCAGATCGGGTATCCCCGAGTAAGAGAGGACTTCCATCTCTCTGGCGTTCTTTCCCAAGTTATCAAACAGGGATTGTGGAGGGTGGGATGGATATTGTAGGTTTCCAGTATTCACTGGTAGTTCCTAACTAGCGTATCTCTCACGCTATCACTCAACCCTTAACCCAAGTACTTAAATCCTAACTCGGTACTTCCTAAGCTCGGTAGTTCAGTCATCAGAGCGATACTTCGCTATGATACCACTTTTTGTAACACCCCATCCAACATTAACATACTTACAACAGACTGCAGCGGAAGAACAACCTCATCACATTACTTAACTTGTTGGTGTTACACGCCGTTAGCCACCCACGTGGCTAACAAGGCTAATACATACACTGTACCGGTCTGATGGGCTAAATTCCCGAGCACTATACATTAGTATCCCTTTCCATTAACAACAACAACAACATACACCTTATCAACTATACCGAGTATTTATAAACTGTTGCCGACCACAATTTCGGTCTTACTACACCTACTGTACACATACACTTAAATGAATACCCATGTACAATGTCTACCCCGTCATACTCTCGGACGGCTTCCAGCTCTCTGTACCTGAAATAAGAGAAGAAGAGAAAGGGGTGGCCCCAAGGGGCTCAGCACCTTTGCTGGTATGGTAATCCCGCAGCCCACATGCTACCGGGCCACGCACAACTAATTGTCGTCTTAGCATGCAGTTGATTATATTTAAATCATGCATGTGACAATAAACACACAACACTCAACATTTCGCCTCAATGGGCTCATCATTCGGATAATACATCCTACATAACAAGTCACCCATGGTATTCATCATCCCTAGAGTGTTTCTCCTCCAATGGAGCTACTCCCTTAATAGACGACACATACCCTTAAATCGGGTTGTCCTTAAACGCCTCTTATCGCAAACTGGGAATCATATCCATGATCCACACACTACACATTATACAACACACTCCACATTATACAACCTACAACATTCACTACATACAACACTTAGCAACACTTTGCACGTTTCTACGTACACAACATAACACCGCAATAGATATTGCATCACAACAAACATACATAACATAACGGGTGCGGTTCTCTTAGGAACCAACCCAAACATCGTTTATACACTGGTGAGCCTAGAGAATAATATCAGTCTCATGATAAGCTCGTTATACAACAACAACACTCATTACCGTCCTAATAGTTGGACGAGTAACTTAAGTTAAGGCGGTTTGGGTTTGGAGGCCCGAACACACCACACAAACACATGTTTCCCCCTAAACCGATCATAAGTCAGAATAGCCAAGCTTTGGAGTAAGCTAATGGGAGATCATAACCCGTGAGGGAAACAACCATAACAAAGAGAAGGGTAAGGCTAGGAAGGATACCCTCTCCCAAACAACGCGCGACCGGCCAAACCGGATTCCTCACTACTGTTAGTACATACTTACTTTAGATATTAGTTAGAACCCCACTATGGAGCCTATCACATAACAACACATACAGTATTACAACTGGGTTAAACACACAAGGGAGATCCCTACATTCACATACACATATCACACATTTAACACACGCATAGCCGTGGTTAGTACGTCCCATGGTTCGGGTCGTTTACTCCGAATACCGAACTCTCATGTGATCCTAGACTCAGTTAACTAAGGTTAACACTGCCGAGGTTAAATGGTATCGGAGTTGAACACGCCACAATATGAATTGTGCTGTAAACTCATTACATGTTTTATCTTACAACGTGGCAAACATACAGAAAACACATTGGCATACAAGCCGGTGTAATCCGTAGGACGCAGGTTGCAAGAAAACCATACCTGTCACCGGAGTCCACTTTACCACGTCCACTTATGTTCCTCGAGCAATTCTCGAACAACTGTTAACATCACATGTGTTTTTATTAACATCGGGGTTTGCTTGATTATTTAATGTCTAATGCTTAACTTTCCCCGTTAACTTAGTTACGTAACTATACATTTTAACTTGTTTTTACTTTTACATTTTGATACAACTTTTCACCCACTTAATTGCCATTTAAACTCACCTAACTGTCCTTAACAACCTTATAACTTCATTACCTATCAATCCCCATCATTACATATCATTTCATAACCTTAAACCATGTTTTTGGTCCGACCGGACTTGCCGACCGGACTTGTCCATGTCCGGTCGATTCCAGAACACATTTCCGTCAAAATTTTCTACTCCGACCGGACTTGTAAGTCCGGTCCTATGTCCGGTCCATTCCAGAGAGTTTCTTCCCTTTGTAAATTCAGCCCGACCGGACTTGCCAAGTCCGGTCCTATGTCCGGTCCATTCCAGAAGCTAATTCTCGCAGGGTAAACTGGGCCCGACCGAACTTGCAAGTCCGGTCTGCCCCAAATCCTTGTTTTCCTTTTCACATTCAACTCCAAACTTCACCCCATATATCCTAGTATACTCTAACCTCATTTGGGCACTTCAAACACACCTTCACCCATGTGATAAACTCTTTAAATCACCCCAAAACCATTTTATCATTCACAAACTTCTTACAAGGTTCCTAGCACTTGTGATGTTTTCTCCTTGATTTATAAGTGGTAGTTCACCAATAATGACCACTACACCAAGGTGTTTCCTCTACACCTTAACATCTTCTCTCAACTTCTTTTCTACTAACTAACCTCCTTTCCACATTTTACCTAAACTTACTCCTTGGATATCAACATTACCTAAACCTTAAACAAACTCCTCCAAGACTTAAATACATCCTCAAAACACACATTGAATTCCTAGAACTTCCAAGATAACACCTAAATCCTTTCATCACTCTAAATCACCTTAACACATGTTTTCTTCTCAAGTAAACATTTATTCACCTTTAACACTTCCTAGTTCACCAAAACTCACTTAAAACACTTAGAACTTCTTACACATTTTCCCAAATTTGGCCATAGCTTCTCTTGTATTTACTCACATCCAAACCCTTAGGTTTTTACCTTATTTCATTCAAAACACCTAAAATCCATCAAACACATTTTTATACGCCAACTTCACACATTAAGCACTACATCACAATATAGTGCATAACTTAAATTGCTTGGCACTTAGGCCCTTAAATAACATGGCTCTTAGGCCCTTAAATTGCATAAACCTTAAACACTGAATTTCCCACATGAGTAATGCCTTTGACCTGTAAATACATACACCAATACATATTCCTTTAATAAACTCCTTGAGAGCATTTTCTCTAGGTCATTCACCATTGGCTCCTTAGGTATTTTCCATAAGAAACACAAGCTCATTTCTTCTAAGGCTTTTAAACCACATGGAGATAGTTGTTTACCTCTTTTTCCTCACAAACTTCTTTCTTGTTTCCTTACAAACCGGTGGGGTACTTGATTCCTTGTCAAGTTCTATACATTATACAAACAACATAATGAGTATTCAAGCTTTAAGCTCCATCTCATTACAAACCCTAGTTACACATATTGTTTTAACACATTAAGGTAATTGTTTTACCTTGGAATTGGAAGAGAACTTGAATAAGTATCAAGAGGGACTCCTCCTAGCCCTTGGAAGATTCAAATGAAGCTAAAACAAGCAAGATAAATACACCATTGTGAGGTGAATTTTCGGACAACATGAAAACATGGAGGAAACATGGATTTTCTTTGAGTTTCCTTACCTTGAAGCAAAGGAGAACAAGAATATGTGAAAAGATGAGCTCAAGCTCCTCCCATGGTGGTTTCTCTTGGCACCGAAATGGAGGTTTTGAAGTTTTGAAGAGACAAGATTGTAGAGCTTGGCTTAACTAAGAGAATGGTGGTGTTTGTTTTTGATTTGGACAAGAGAGCAAGATTTGACAAGAGTTCAAAGCTTGAGTTCTAATGGAGGTAGTGGTATTACCGAGAGAGAATGAAGAAGAGAGGTTGGTGGTGGTGTTTGGAACCGTGGGAAATGAAGGAAAGGAAGGGAAAATGAAGATAAAACTTACTTTTTGAAGATATTTAAGTCTTAAAGCAAATAGTAACTATGAGTCACATTTATTTACTTAACAAGTTAACATACTTGGTGACTCCTCACTACAAAAACCGGCCCCCTTTTTAATAGAAGGGTAATATAGTCTTTATTGACTCATTTAATTACTTATAACATTAATGTTACAAACTAGATTATAAAAGTTACTATTCACAAACTAAGGCACATAGAAGTGAAATTTTTGATTTCCCACTAATATGGCCACCCAAATGTGATACTATATAGTACACATGTTAATTAAAGTAATGATGGACATTTAGCCATTCAAAACTCATTTACAAGGCAACTTTTCAAAAACGTGCTTTAAGACTCCTTAAAGCACATTTTGTGTTTTAACTTGTTTTCAAGCTTGGTTTTCTTTAGTAATTGGTTTAATATGTTCATTAACATATAAATAAGGTATAGGTATGACCATCAGGTCTTATACACATTCATCCCAAGCTTAGAGCACATTTTTGCTCATATTGACTTTAAGGTATTTTCTTATGTTTTATTTGGTTTAACTATCCACCAAAGTTTCCTAAGGACTTATTTAGCCTTATTAAATCATAATTAAATGTTATTAAGTCTTGGTAGGCTCTTTGGGTCCTAACCAAGTTCACTCATAGCTTAGAGCATGTTTTTGCTCAAACTGTGTCTTAATGCTTTATTGCATTTATTATGGTTTAAATTGTTCACTGATGTTACTAAGGCACTTTTTAGCCTTTACATACCATAATTTGATATTTAAACCACATATCAAGGTTTGGGGTATTTCATGTATTATCAGATATTTTGTGGTGGTATTCCCTTCTTGAAATCTATGTGTTCACCGCTCTCGCGGTCTCACATTAACCAGGGGTATCCCTACTCGTTGGTTGTTAAACAATCTTACTGGTTCCGTTCTTGGTAACTCTTCCTATGATTCACAATGGTTTTGCAACCGTAAAATTTATATAGTAATGGGTTCCTGGCTTACTAGCCACGTTGCCTAGAGCTCCGCTCCTCCTACGCTGTTTACACATAATTACTTCTCCATATACCGTTAAACGGTTGGAGGTAGCATTGGGCTCTGTGATAAGTTCATCGCATCATGCTTCCGTCTATTGGAGGCCCTTAAAGTATTTTGGTATCGATCAGTACCATTCATCTGTTTTAGGGCATTCCCTGGTAAGTGGGATGCCTTTAGTGTTCTAACCGAGTGTTCATTATAGCTTGGTGCTCATATTACGATACTTCATTCAACTATGCTAACTTTGATACCCTTTGTGGATTGCTCCCGGGTGTGGTTGATTGTGCCGTTATATCCGGCTAACATTTGAGTACATTTTGTCTTCTCCGCATTACAGTTCTGAATTACAAGTTGTCTCGTTTAGGGTTGTATGTCTCCCGTCCTTAGGGTAGGCCGTTGATGCTTTTCCTTATGTTTATAACAGGTTTGATATTACCTTCGGTTGTGAACAGTATCCTTCGGTACCTTAGATGATCACTCTGGGTATTTTATCCCATTCATCAAACGTTGATGTGTTCTTATCAGGCATTTGCCTCATTGTTTTTTGACTGGGTATCCATTACGGCTATTTCATGCTTTTGTTTCAAGTTCTTGAGACATATCCAATGTCTTTAGTCAATTACTAGTGCTTCTCGCACTTTTTAACTCTTAATCGTCCTCCTGGAGTAAGTTCTTGACTCCTTTTTGCTTTGTGAGCTTACTTGATTCTTCGATCGTTCGAGGTGTCCAACTGTTCCGGTTTACATTTACCTTATGGTCCGTAGAACGGAGCTGACTACTTCCCGTGTTTCGTACACTACATGTATACATATGTGGGGTACCTTATTGGTACGTTACACTTACCTGACTATCTCACAAAAGGGTCTGTCAGGCCCGCAAGCTCCTTCGGAGTGCGGTCGTCCCACATCCCGTAATTGGGTACACTCGTAGTGCTCGTCACACGCCTAGGTGAAGTATTCTATTGTCGGATCCTCTTGTATCATTCTATGATAGTTACCGTAATTCTTTTGGTTTGGTTTTAAAAATTTTGAGGTTTAAAAAGAAAAGTTGTGGTTTTGAAAGAAAAATTATGGGTTTTGAAATAGAAATCTTGAGCTTGAAAGAAAATCTCCATGATGCTGCCAGGTCTAGGGTTTTGACCAAGTCCAGCTTCCTGCTGACTGGTATGTTTGTTAATAAAATGATCGGGCCGTTAGGCCTTTCCAGGGTTTCATCCTTCAAGTTCTTAGGTTCGGTAATTCTGCCTTTGCTTCCATTGTCATGGTGGTACTTTAGTAAGCACCTGTTAGTCGTTAAACATTTTCCAATTGCCTTGTAGTAACTGCACTTGCCTCGGCAAGTGCGCGGGTACGTCAGTTTTCAAGTTAACTTGTGCCGATTACGGTATTGTTCTCCATCCATACTTGGTGGTTTAATTGGATCTTCCATCCATTTTTGATCTTCGTGACCAATCTCCTGAGTAGCCTCTCAACGATCTTGACAAGGTTGTCGTTAATTTGGGTGTTTTTCTGATTCTTAAGGTACTCCGGGTACTCTGGTTGTTGCTCGTTCCCACGCCCTTACGGTGGTTACCGAGGTTTGACAAGTCCTTAGGAGCTACATTGTAGTCCTGTTGGTGTATTTTTTATTTAAGTATATCTGCCTCTTGGCGTTATAGGTTTGGAGTTTATCCAACCTCGACTAATTCCTTAGTCGGTTTCTATACCGTTATTGGTATTATCACGCATTGCAGATCGGGTTTTGTTACTCCGTTTTCCGCTTTTCTGCTCATTGTGTAGCTATGTTTCGCTTCTTGTCGGTTATGTTTGGTTCTCGCGACTGCGAAGCACGTCGCTCCATGGTGCCACAAAATTCATTATCCTATATTCAGGATCTTCAATCTTCTACTGCTCAATACGGTTAATGTTGTTCAACAGGAATCGTCTCCAGGATTTCCAATTCTTGGGATCTACTGTAAGACAGGTTCTTTCTCTTACAAGGTTTGTTTAACAACGGCCAGATCGGGTTTCCCGAGTATGAGAGGTCTTTCCATCTCTCTGGCGTTCTTCTCCCCAACTTATAACGGGGTTGCAGAGGGCGGGATTGGTTATGTAGGTATCCAGATCACACCGGAAGTTCCTAACTAGCGTACCTCACACGCTAACCCTCAACCTTTAGCCCTAAGTCTCTAATTCCTAACTCGGTATTTTCCTAAACTCAGTATTTAGACCATCAGAGTGATACTTCACTGTGATACCACTTTTTGTAACACCCCTACCGGCAATCACGCGATTAACTCCTAACCCGTCTCCATTATCGATACACAAGCAACGGAAATTCTAATACAACTGGGGGTGAAACAATGTCGTTAGCCACCCACGTGACTAACAAGGCCAATTCCAAACAAACCATACAACATACTATCGGTCTGATGGGTCTTTACCAAGTACACTATACCAAATGATACATCCCATCCCCTTATCAATTCTCAAACCAATACAACCTTTAATCCCATGATATACAATACAATCTCCATTTAATAACATACCAAGTATCTACAATTCCCAACATAATTGATGACCTTTTGGTCTTACATTTCCATAATACACAATTACAATTTCTTAACCAACTACCCTTATCAGTAACAACCCCGTCCTACTCTCGAGCGGTTGGCGGCTACGTTGTACCTGGAAAATAAAAACATCGCCCCAAGGGGCTCAGCAAAATTGCTGCATATGACTTCCGCATACCCCACGTACTAGCGAGGGTACGCCGACTATTTGGTCGAGAGCATGCAGTTCATTTTTAATTCAAACAATCATGCTCAATAACTATGCATTAATCATGCACACATTCAAAGATATCCAACCAGGAAATACAATCCACACAAATATCACATCCTGCTCGGTAAATTCATTTACCTTATTCTTAAACCTTGAGAGACCATATCTCAAGTGGGTTTCATTCTCATCATTTAACGACTTTCTACCCCTACAAGGTAGTTTACTTAACTCCTAGATCATTCGACACACTTGGTCCTGATCTAGTTTCTTAATTATTCTACTCTTGAATAATTTTAGGTTAAGCCTCCACGGCCTCCATGTAGAAACATGTATAGGTCTCACCACCGGGCTTTTATAATCTCTAGACGGAATTAGAAACGTTCTCACATGTTCCCTCTTCCTATCCTATAATACCCAGCTTACCTCTTTAGACGGGTAAGCTCTGCCGGTCTTACTCCAGTCGGGCACCACTATGTGGCACATGGCCCCGCAGGGCACCACTATGTGGCACGCGGCCCAGTAACAAGGGAGTTCGACCACGGATTCGGAAACATACGCTCTGTTGCTTCCTCTTCCTTGCACGCGTGACTCACAATCCCCCTAACCCAACTCTTGGGTTTGTAATAATAGATACTCATATATAAGTACATATATATATATATATATCAATCAGCCACATCTCTCTTGATGCTATCATATAACTTAGGAGATTTTCCTATCTCGTTGTATTTGCCGATTTATGGGTCGCCCCTACACTTCCATTACTTAGGAACTATGTTCGCTTTCTAACATTGAGTCACATCCTTGCATAGGAGGTCAACTATTCATATTAAGGATGTTCTTTAGTCTCGTGTGTCGCTTGTTCTCATATCGAGTAAATTTATAAGTTTGATTTATCGTTGACCACTAGTCGGTGGTTATCGTGTGTTACCTCGTTTTCATTATTTCACAACTTAACTCTTCCTTCGAATCTCTAATCAAACAAGACTCAACTATGAGTCGAACTACAACACACAATCACTTACAAGCGACTCATTCATCATTCATCCATTTCATGAATTATACAAACTTGGTTTAAATTCAATCCAGCAAACAACAATACAATACAAGCACTATTAAGTGCACACAATCCGATTCGTGCATTTATCTTGTTAGGTGATCACACAATCAAACAAGCACACAAATCGGGGTAACCAAGTTAGGATACAGAGCATGAGGAAATCATACCTTTCACCGGGGTGAACTATACCAGGTGTTCCCACGTTCCTCGGTTCACACTCGTTCCTCGTGTCTTACTCTGGAACCACTAGTTACATGTCAAATGGTTCAATTAATATTAAAGCGTACGGTAGGTACATAATTGTTACTCCCGTGCTTACCCCGTTATTTCGATTTAACTTTGTGTACTTAAACTCACAACTTTCTCAATCACTTCTCAAACTTGTTTACACTTCTTAGGACCTAAGGTCACTAAACAACTCCTAAACATCATCTAAAACCAATACCAATCAATCCCCCATGTTTTAGCCACTTAAAAACACATACGGGTGCATTTCAGGCATGGTCCGGGACATGGTCCGGGTCCGTAGTCCCTGACCAATGCATTAACGTACTCTCGGCTATTTTTCTTTCCTGGTCCGGGACTTGGTCCTAGACTATAGTCCCGGACCACCCCCTGTTTTCAGTTTCGGCTTGTTTTTTTATGCGGTCTGGGACTTGGTACATATCCTAAGTCCCGAACCCTACAAAAAACTGCTATTAAGGTCATTTTTCAACCCCAAATCAACCCTTAATCCAGCCCTAATCATTCCATAAAATTTCCACAAGTTTCCTACATAATTAAACACCTCAAAACATGCTCTAAACCACTTCAAATCCTTGGTTTAATTGACCACCCAATTCTTGCTCAAATTCAATGAATCCAAATTCTCACATTTTGCATTTTGCCCTCTTATGCATTTCTAACTTCTTCTTGCTTGCTTTTACCTCATACCAACCTCACCAAATCCATCAATGACCATTACAAATCATTCCTACACAAATGCACTTCTAAAACCCAAGTCCAACTCTCATTTCCCAAGTCTTGCACACTTGCTCTTTTCTAGTTTTTCCAAAGCATTTCAATACCTATTTGCTACAGATTTTAACCTCCTTCTCTCTAGTTCTCCAAATGCCACTTCAAGGCTATCACTCAAATCTAAACAAAACTACAACACCTAGGTTTCCCCAATTCACTAAGTTATCCTTAAATACTTGTTTTTCTACTAAAATTTTGCTATAACCTCCCCATAAACCTTATATGTCCAAACTCATCTTTTTCACCATTTTCAATCCTAAACTAGCCACACCCATACAAGGGTCCTACCAGTACATAAGCTCAACCAAAAATCCACAACATTAACATTATAGCTCCAAATCTCAAATGCAATGGCACTTAGGCCCTTAAATCAAAATAGTTCACAATTATCTCTAAAATCAACTATACACATCCTCCCACAAAGATTTCAATTCATAGTTTGGGTTCATTAATTTAATTACCCATCCCAAATCCTAAAGCATTTTAAAACAACCTTTAAGGTTGATTTCTTACCTTAATTCCACAAGTCTCTTTTCAATTCTCCTCCCCCTCTTCTCATTCTCCAATTCGGTCAAATGGACAATGGAGTTGCCAAACTCCATTCCCAACACTCAAGAGGCACAAGTTAGGGTTTACCTTTCGAGTGTTCAAGAGGGGTTTTCACCCATGAATCAAAAGGGGAAACTCCACCACCATTGGAGGGTTGAATTGAAGCTCAAAATCAAGAAGAAAACAAGGTGTGAGTGAGGGCAAAATCGGCCAGCTCTACAAGATGGAGAAACAATGAGTTTTTCATGAATCTTTTTACCTTAGGAGAGAGAGAGAAGGCTCCAAGCTTTAAAATGGTGTGCTTTTCTCATCAAATGGGGAAAACCCATATGGATGAAGTTCATCCTTTTCGAATTTTGAAAAGAGAGAATGATAAAGGGTTATGATAGGAAGAAGAATATGTAATTATTTTTGTGATTGGAGCTTTAATGAAGCTTGGGCATGAGTTAGAAGGTGAAGTAGCCATGGGAGGAGGGGAAGAAAATTGGCTACCATGGGGAAGAAGAAGAGAACGGCTGGGAAGAAAGAAGAGAGGAAAGAGAGGGGAAAAAGAGAAATGAGGGAGGAGAGAGAGTGTTCTACTCTTTGTACCTTTTCCCTTTCTTTCTTTTTCTTTTCATTATTTCTTTACTAGCTTAGTGTGTGAGTGTGTGAGAGGGCTGTCCCACTAATTAAAACCTACCCACATATATATGTAAGCTGGAGCGTTTTTCGTCTTTTACAGAAAACGTTCGTTATTTTACCTGGTTAAAGCACTATTCACTAATCGGGCCCGTTTTCTGGAATTTTCTCGTTTCTTTAATTTTAATGGCTCTTAAGCTTCCATTAATGTTCATTTATATTTATTTGATGAACTATAATTTTTACGGGTTCATTTGACCACTTAAAGTCACGTTTTTGGGTTTTCTCGAAAAATGTGCGCTAAAGCTTTATTAGCGTTTTAATACATTATTTGGATCCGTTTTCTTTTGGGATTGTTCCCATATATTATTTAGGCATAATTAAGCCTTTTAAATTCCATTTAATACGCTTATCGAGGTCACATTCCTCTTATGGTCACTTAACGCTCAATTTAGTGTTTTTCACTTTTTAAGAGTTTTTCTTGTTTCTTTTGGTTTTATTCTTTTTACCAAAATTCATTAGGCACTAATAGGCCCTCAATATTGTATTAGAGTAATATAATCACCCTAATTAGGTTCGGGGCATTTCACTTACCTTAAGGTGTTTTATTGCTTCAAGGGATGGGAATTAGATAGATGATAAGTTTAGGTTAGTGTTTACAATATATAAGGGTTATGAAACCTTGGAAAAAGAACATGATTATATTGTGAACTTGTGACTAAGGAGCAAATAGGAAATGAGATAGTTAAACAAACAGAAGGTGAATTATGAGAAACACTATTATTGCAATGGGAGCATTGTTGTGTGTATTTGCAGGTTAAAGGAAATTATTATGTGGGAAATTCAGTGTTTAAGATTTATGCATTTAAGGGCCTATGTAACGCCCCTACTTAACGTAATTACAGCGGAAATAAAATACTAAAGGCGTACAGATCATCGGGTTCCAAACACCCGGCACCAAACCTCACCAATTTACAACTTACAATTATCTAAGTTACGGTCTGAACTTCGAGAAAACTTAATATAAACAAAACAATAACTAAATACATTCACTCTCCATAAACCTAATCCCATCCCAATCACTCATGCTCTTCGTGGCCACCTGTAAATCAATTTGTACCTGCAAGATGAAACCAAGCAGCCCACCCCAAAAGAGGCGGGTCAGTTCCCTGGAATGGAACTGGTACAATTCTCCAAAAACAAACTTATAAAACAAAACTCTTCAAAATAAATAGTAACATGAAAACAAACTCCTAAAAGTAAAACAGAGATAAAGCACTTCAAAACAATCAAGTTTAAAGAGAAAGGAAAACAAGACAAAGATAAAGAACTTCCAAAACAAGTCATCCACTTAAGTAGTCACACCACATAGTTAGTAAGCATCCATTGTTGATGTTAGAACCAATTCCCGTTTGGAGTATAAAGACTCAGATAGTCACAAAGGACTAGGAATAATAAGATAGATCCAAGAACCAATAACTCAAGAGTGGAATAATTCAATTGGGAGAGATGGCCCCCACCGCCAGATATCAATGTCCATATGGACGAGGGATATACAGCCCCCTGCTGTCAGATTTAAATGTCCTGGTGGACGAGGGATATACAGCCCCCTGCTGTTAAATTAAAAATGTCCTGATGGACGAGGGATATACAGCCCCCTGCTGTTCAATATCAATGCCCCTATGGGCGAGGGATATACAGCCCCCTGCTGTTAAATTAAAAATGTCCTGATGGACGAGGGATATACAGCCCCCTGCTGTTCAATATCAATGCCCCTATGGGCGAGGGATATACAGCCCCCTGCTGTTACCATTGAAGACGCGCGCACGTCGAAAGAAAGATTTCCAAGATTGACCTTTTTTCCAAATTCCCACTAGATCACCAACTACCCAGAGCAATACCAAAACACTCAGTCCTACAGAGTGCAGAAGCGTAAACCCTAAGCAGTCAATGTCTAACGGGACACCAAGTAGAAGAAACCAATACCCAAGTAAGTTCCACATCCAAGGCTTAGTTAGTCACACAAGCTGAGTCAGTCACACAACCATTTCCTTTTTAGAAGTTCCTCTTAAAGTCAGTTAGCGTTTTCCAAAACATTCCACAAGTCAATCAGCAAAAATAACGTAGTACGAGAAATCGTACAAAACATTCCATAGAGTCCAAAACACAACAAGCTGAGTACGAGAAATCGTACCTGGGTAATGCTGTAGCAGTTCTAATCAACTTGCACAAACAATCAACAGTACTCTGAAGAATATTAAGGGTAATCTATCATCAATCACTTGTAGCCTATGTTACGCTTAAATAAACTTCTTACTCTTATTTCAAAGTCTCAATTATCCTTTAAGCCCTCACTTAAATGTTATGTATAATCTTTGAGTTATTTGAGAACGTTGTATAGCCCAAGGTGGTAAGATCAAGGAATGTATTCGATTAACATTTGCTAATTGTCCACTCCTATCCACCTTATTCATACTTAACCACAATCCTCACATTCAAGACTTTTGAGACCTCTATATCATAAATGTGTTTATGTTATATAATTAAATCTAAGAATTTCGATAATCTTAAGCTCAATACCTCTATTCTTAATTTAAAATAAACATTGTATTATGACCTATGATGGACTCATCTCAGAATACTATACTATTATCTCACAATGTAAAGATTATGTATTTAAACAATTTCTACTAGACAACCCATTATGATTAAGTCTTTCCCTTAACTTAATTAAGACCTACATCTTGTATATTGGAATCATAGTGTTGTAGACGCATTTTATTATAACTTAATCGAGTTACTAAACTCATTTATCTTATCTTTAGTTCAGAATAACTTTAATTACAACCATCTAAAAATCTTGTCATAAGATGTTAAATTACTTTTCATCTTGAAATAACCATATTGTAATTAACTTAGACTCATCGAACTCTTACATTTAGTATTCACAAGGTACATTATTTGCTTAATTATTACCTATATAATAAGGTGTTTAAATATAACCTTTTATGCATCCTTACTTACATTTAATTTCCTAAATGTTCTATTTTTACACACATTCCCTCCATAGGCTATGTATAAACCTTTTATACTAAACTTCACTAAACTTAAGTCTTAAATACGTTTTAAATTGTTTACAAAACCTAAAGGTTTCAAAGGTATAAATTAATTTCCTTTATTGCATTTAGGATGGACAATATATCTACATAAGGTAGAATTTATCAAAGAATTAAATTATGGATCGTAAGTGAAACTGTTAACTATTTAATAAGATAACATATTTTGAGAAATCTCCATACCCTATATTCAAATGACACTTTAATTTTTCCAGTGTCAAAAGGTAAATCAATATAATCTCTTATGTAACCTAGTTTCATCTAATTAAAGGTTCAATGATTTTAAGTATCAAATTTCTATTTGCAAACCTTTTTGTAAATCTTTAACTATTATGTACATCACTTATTTATAAACTCACAACCTGAATATTGGTAATAAATGTATTTTATATGGCTTAACTAATTCTAAGAAACTTAAGGATTATTATTTAAATAAGTCTCCTAATCATAGTTTAATATAGTTTTAATATCATAATCCTTTTAATGATTTTATCTTAAAATATTAAGTTATTACTCAATACTAAGAATATTAAGAATAATAAATCTAGACTTATTTTATCCTCTTCACATTTAGATTAAAAGTAACTCATTTATTTTATTATTGTTATATAAATAAGAACATTTAAATGTAAAAGTATTCATCATTTTATTATTAATTATATAATAAGATCTATTTGTGTAACACTTTATGTAAACTAATTACAAATATTCTTAATTTCAACTTATTAATTTCTAACCAAATTATAGATTTAAATTGTGGTCATTGACTAAACATATACGTGTATTTAAATACTGTTTAATAATCTTAGAAATTCAAAGATAACTAAACTTAACCTATACCATAAATTAATACCACCGCATTAAAATTCTTTTATTAGTATCATGTAGAGGTTTAGTTTAACTCATTAATTCCTTCATATTATATTTTCTATAGGTATTTTATTCTTTTATTTTTATTCACTTACGTATATATATATATATATATCCTTCCTATTATATTTCTCATAAGGAATGTTATTTCCTTTATCTATTTTTATTGTATTTATATATATATCTACATATATCAAGATTTATCCAGAACATTCTTTAAGAAATTCTATTGTATTTAATTATGTTTAATAACTTTTAGGCACAACTACAACCGACCTATGGTTTATTAAATAAAGTGTTTCCCTTATTTATTTCATATATATATATATATAAGTATACCCGTATTAGAAATTAACTAAGACATTCCCTATGTAATTTATCATATTTAAACTATCTTATTAAAACAACCTTAAACCGTATACCAATATATTTCATAAAGTATTTCTTTTAACCATATCTTTAGGATTCTCTTTAATATTTAATTATGATAAGTGTTAATTAAACTAATTCATTGTTTTACTCTAAGTTACTACTTAATCCCCTTTTTATAAATGCGTAAAAATAAATATATATTTATTCCTTAGTTTAATTAAAAATATTAAATCCCATATAATATAGCAAATAAAATGTAGGATAATTAAATTCCTTGATTTAACATAAGTTCCTATTTTTAAATCTACCATATAAGTATATATATCATATATGCAAATAATTTCACTTTTCTTAAAAGCTAATACCAAAACATTGTAAACTTACTGTTATAAATGTTAATTTAATTTTCCCTTATTTTTCCCAGCTTAAGAAGTTTTTAACAACCCATACTTTAATTTTGGTTACATTAAAAACCTTATATTACATTATTCTTATGAAAAACTCATAACACAATTTTTAAAACCTTTTACCATTGCCCAAATCCCAAATTTAATATACAGTAACTAAACATTTAGACATATTACAAAATTTTATTTCATAAAAATATCTTTTTAATTTAGCCAAATAATTCCAGAAAACCCGTAACTTCCAAAAATCATAACTTATGTTTAAAAACTTCAAAACCATAATAATTTACATCCAAATAAACTAGATTAAATAAGGAATCTATGGTTAAAATTTCAACTCAAAATACCTTCGGGAAGGCTATTAAATAAATTCAACAAGTTAGGGTATTATTCTGGAATTAATAAAACTCCAAACAACTTAATCTCCTCTGTTTTAATCTCGGCCGTCCGTCCCTATAATTCAGGATCGGACGGCCACTGAAACTTGAGTTCATCCCCAACCTTCAAACGAAACCCGAGTACCAATCCACGATTCTCTCAATCTACAGAACCAAATTGAGTGATTCTTGTTTCTATGGTTTTGAAATTCAATTACGGTTCTAATGATACCAATTTCCCCAATTATAATGCAGTATTCAATGGTTTTCGAATTCAGTTTCGAAGTTAGGGTTCGTAAGGGGTTCCGAATTCGTTTCTCTCAAATTCACTCAATCTAAAGCGTAATTGATGCAATTGAATGATGTTTTTGACCGATAATGTAACATAGTTTAGCAAGGTTGAAGGAATTTGGATAAAACTTACCGGAGTTGTGCGAATTGAGTGAATTCAATTCGAAAATCTGGAAAAGACTCGAACTTTAAACAGTTCGTGGTGCCAACTTTGAGGATCTATAACTAGCAGTACAAAACGAGTTAGATTATGAGTAAGGGCTCATTGGAAAGACCAAACGTAGATCTACGGTTTGGTAGCAAGAACTAAACCTAACTCACACCATACAGAAAGATATTGAAGTCAGAAAACACGAGTTTACCTCTCGTTTCTGGAAAAATTCTGGGCAAAACGCGACCAGATCGGGGTCGGAACTTTAGACGCCTATATCTTCCATATTATTGAGAATTAGATTTGGTCATCAACATGAAAGTTGTAGAGGGATTAGAGTGCTTTAAAACGAGCTAAAGAACACGAAATTTGGATGAGAAACGAAGAAGTTATAGCTAGACGAAGTTACCTGATTCGAAGGGAAAAACTGGAAACTACAGTTACGGTTTTGCAGGGTGGCTACTTTGGATCGAATTTCCGGTTGATTTTGGATGATTTAGGGTTAGTGTGAGTTATGGTTGCAAAGAGGAGATTAAGGAGAAGAGAATGCAAAAGACGGCACTCAAAAATTCCAAAAGATGAGAAAGTTATGGAGGTCACAAGATAGGGCAAAATCGGTTCCGAAAATCGTGGAGATAAAATCTATCTAAGTGTGGGCGCGTGTGAGCTTGACACGTGGCTGATTTTAAAATTTTGGCTCTAAACTTCATTCTATCATAACTTTGGCTAGGATGATCCGTTTTTGACGTTCTTTTTATCGATCTTCATGGTTTTCCATAACCTATTTATTGGTATAGGTTTCATGGGCTGGTTTGACCATTCTCAAAAAGTCAACTCTAGCAAGGCTTAATAAGCTTTAAGGTTTCTAGAATTTTATATTAACTTTTATGTTTCAAAACAATGTTCCAACACTTCCTAAAATCTTTATAATATATTTGGAGTGTTTAATAATTTTCCCAAGATTTATTGACTTATAAATCTTATTATTAAATTCATAATACTATATAATAATGTATAATAATTAGGGTTAAATAGGAGAAAACCCCTAAATAAATTTCACAATTCCATATAATAATTTAATATTCATAATTACATATAACAGTTTAATTTTTTTAATAAAAGAAATCCCCTAAATTAATTTAAATTAATTTAGGGGTATTTCAGCCTAAGTGCCAATCAATTAAGGTTATGCACTATATTGTGATGTGGTGTAGTATGGGTGTATATTGTTTGTAGAGAATGTGTATGTAACACCCCAACCGTTAATCTCGTCATTACCTCTTAACTGTTACTAATTACTCCTACTCACGCAGCGGAACTCTAATTACAACGAGGGGTGAAACAACGCCGTTAGCCACCCATGTGGCTAACCAGGCCTTTCTTACATACCGTAACGGTCTGATGAACTGGAACAACCGAGTACTTCATACAAATACAATACTCAATTCATATCTCTACTATACCGAGTCTATAATATACGGATGCCGATAACATACTCGGACTTACATCTCATTCAAACGCATAAGTAATTACAATCTAACTACCCATGCTCACAGCAGTCCCCGTCCTACTCTCTCGAACGGCGGTCAGCTTCAAGTACCTGCACACTAAAAACGTTCCCCCTAGGGGGTCAGCTTACGCTGCGCATGAAATTCGCAATATACCGCGTGCTAACCGCGGTACGCCGATACTTTGGGTCGGATATACATGGAGTTCATTTTAAACAAACAACATGCATCATGGCAATACAATATATAGTATATCACACAAGGAATCTACATCCAATCACGGAACACGATTCCTAACTAACATAACAATGTTGTTAGTGGTAACTGGTTATCTTAGGCATTGAGGGTTATTCCTCACTATGCCTTGTTTACGTATTCAATGCCTCACCCGCTCTCTCGGTTACTTATTCGTATACACACCCATTCTCTTGGGCTACTCATTCATATACTTACCCATTCTCTCGGTTACACATCATATACTCACCCCTTTCTCTCGGGTTATTTATACTCATTATCTCACCCACACTCTTGGGTTACTCATACTCAAGCTCTTGTAGATTCTCGAGACACTACAGGTCTCCTACGTCACGCTTGTTACTCTTATTACATACTTAAGCCAAAACTCATGGCTCTCTAGCATAGTCTTACTTCCCCGGTTTCGACCCTACTCTGGGTCTAGCATGGTGGGAAGGTTCAACTAGCTCACGGAACTCTCTCTTAGTTCCTATCTCTTTTACTTAGGTCCGACTACTCTCGGACTACTCTCGTTCCCATACACTCCTCTCTCGGAGTTATAGTAATATCATGTATATTAGTCTAGAAGCATCATTCTCGATGTTTCTAATGACTTTGGGAACTTTACTTAAATTCGGGTAATCTTAGGTTTAAGTGTTACCCTCACAATCATATGCTTGTACATTCGGATATTTTCTTATACCGGGTAAAATCCTCATATAAGAGGTCGACCGTATCTCAAGGGAGTCACATAGTCCCTTAGGTCTCTTTTACCTTTCTTATATGTTTACATTATTGGACTAACTTCAATCCTCTCGATGGAGGTCATTTATCTCTCCACTCATATTTATTTCGTGGATTGTTTCACTAAGGTTCTCTAACCGTTATCGGGTATATACTCAACCCGTACATCTCCTCGCATTTTAGGGAGTTCATATGTTTGTGTTATCGTTATACTTTAATCGATAGCTTGTGTGTGTTTGCATAATACCATTGGTTATGTGACTACCCGTTCAACGGGTTTCTAGTCAATCAATACTCACTAAGAGTCGGTCTATGCACTAAGTTAGACCACACCGGCATACAAGTATGTTAGCTCATTCAACATACAACAATGCATGCATAATCAAACAAGGGATTATTTTCATGCTTTAATCTTGATTAAGCCGGCACACAAACACACAAATCAGAGTAACTCGGTTAGCATACGGGGCATGAGAAAATCATACCTTTCACCGGGGTTTTTACTTTACCGTGGCATCTCACCATGCTCGGGTCACGCACGACTCTCTGATAATGTTTCAAACATTATTATTAATACTAAGATCATACGGAACATAATTAAATGTTATTCCCGTAGTTACCCGTTATCCCGTTATCTTGGTTTCACTCTTGTTCATTTGAGTTCTCACTTCTCAAACACTTCTAACACTTTCTTACACTTCTTAAGGCCTTTACATGTACCAAACACGGCCTTAACATCTTATAACATCATTAACATTCAAACCCATCATTTACAACCTTTAAAATACTCTCTGTAGGTTTCTGGGGGTGGTCCGGGACTTGGTCCTTACCCTAAGTCCCGGACCAATTGCAAACTTAACTCTCGGGTGAAAATTACACATGGTCCGGGACCTGTCCTGGAGTATAGTCCCGGACCAAAGCAGGATATGTACTCTCGGCATAAAAACAGGGGGTGGTCCGGGTCCTTGTCCATGGACTAGGTCCCGGACCCTGCTAAAACCTGCAACATACATCATTTTTCAACCCCAATTCAATCCTTAATCCACCCTTAATCTTTCCATAAACTTTCCACAAGTTTTCCACATGTTTAATCACCTTAAAACATGCTCTAAAACTCTTCAAATCATGGGTTAAACCCTTACTCAAATTCTTGCCCGAAATCACAAATTTTGCATTCTCCCTTTTACACTTATGCACACTTGTGCATTTTCTAACCTCTCTTGACACTTGCATTAGTGTTCTCTCTTCATTTAACCACTCCAAAACTTCCAAGATAATGCACACCTCATTCCAAGTTCCAAGACTCAATCTTAAACCTTAAATCCTCATTGTTTTCTAACCTTCCAAAAGCACTCAAACAACTCCCTTGCTACAGATTTTTGCATATCTCTCCTCTCTTTAAACTAGCATCCCAAAGATGGTCTACTAACCCAATTAAAATCTCCATACTTACCTAGTCACTCCTAGGTTATTCTCCACTTGTCTAACTCCTCAAGATCCTTCGGTCTCAACCGAAATTTCGCCATAACCCGGCTACTTTTCTAACATTGCCCAAAACTCATACCACCATTTAAATCATCCTAAAACTAGCCAAACCACAAGGGTTCTATCAGCACACATACAAAACCATCAATACTCATTAATTCCTCCAAATGAAACACAATACACACATCATCAAGTGCATAGCTCCTTAGCTCTTAGGTCACGCATTAATTCACAAACGCATCAAGCACTACAACAACTCTTCCTCACCTCAACAAATCACTTGTCATTACATATTAGGGTTCATTCATTTTGTTCACCCATCCCAAATTCTAATACATGTAGACACACATTAGAGTTGGTTTCTTACCTTAAATTCTCTTAAGTTTCCTTTTGAAAGTTCTTCTCCTCTTCTCCTTTTCTCTTCTCCCAAAATCGGTCAAAGACCATGGAATTACCCATCTCCATGTCAATGTTCAAAGCAAGAAATGAGTTTAAGTAAAAACACTTAACCTCATTAATTTAAAATGCTTAAAGCTCTAAAATTGGTGATTACCTTGAAACCCTAAGATGGGGTTTTGATCAAGAATCAAAGAGTAACTCCCTCCAAGCTTTTAGGGATTGAAGCAATGCTCATAAGAGAAAATAAACAAGGCTCCATTAGAGACCAAAATCGGCCAAGGTACAAGATGAAGAAAACAAGACTTTTTCATGGATATCTTTACCTTGCTAGAAAGGGGAAGCTTCAAGCTTCAAGATTATGTGCTTTTCTCCTCAAATGGCCAACACCCACGAAAATGAAACTCACCATTTTCGAGTTTTGAAAAGAGAGGATGGTAGAGGGTGATGAGAGGATCGCAAATATGTACTTATTTTTGAATTCGGAGCAAGGATGAAGCTTGGGCATGGAGGAGAAGGTGGAGAAGCTTGCTTGGCTCCAATGGCGTACAGCACACAGAGGGAGAGGGAGAAATCGTGAAGAAGGGGAAAGAGAGAAAGAAGAAGAGAGAATGGGAGGAAAGAGAGAGAGAGGAAATTGTTTTATGCTTTTTGCTTTTACTTTTCTCTCTCCTCCTTTACTTTCTTTCTTACTTATTTATTAGCTTAGAGTGTGTGTGTGAGTGGTGACTCACCAATAAAACCGGCCCCCACAATATTAGAGAGCTGGAGCGTTTTTCGGTTTCTGACAGAAAACGCTCGTTATTTTACCCGGTTTGGCACTATTCACTAACCGGGCCCGTTTTTCGGCTTTTCCTCGTTTAATTAACTTTAATGGTTATTAAGCTTCCATTAATACTTAATTATAGTTATTAATCAACTATAATTTTTACGGATCCGTTTGACCACTTAAAGTCACGTTTTCGGGTTTTCTCGAAAAACGTGCTTTATGCTATTAGCGTTTTAATCCATTATTTGGATCCGTTTTCTTCGGGAATCATTCCCGTATAATAATTAGGCCTAACTAAGCCTTAGGAATCCATCTCGGACCCTCTCGAGATCATATATCTCTTATACTCATTTAACGCGCATTTTAGCGTTTTTCGCTTTTCAAGCGTTTTCTCTTTTCTTTTGGTTTTATTCTTTTTACCAATACTCTTTAGGCACCATTAGGCCCTTAATAATTTTATTAGAGTAATTTAATCACCATTTTTAGATCCGGGTATTAAAATCTACCCCCCTTAGGAACTTTGTCCTCAAAGTTGGTGAATCTAGATGGTTACTCTCATGGCGTACTATGCCAAGGTTATAATACATGTATAACCTTACAGACTCCACAAGTCTGTCTCATTTCATACTACACATACCACACACATATCACAGCATGTATAGCAATCAAAAATACTCTTTTTACTCTCTCCATGGAATCGGTCCGAAGACAAGAAGGCACTACAGTCCTCGATTCCATATTGAGTAATATACTACTGATCCCTCAGGTACGGTCACGTTGAACACTTACTCTTTCTGGTTCACGGCCGTTTCATGACTACTGGGCACTTACTCTCTCTGGCCCACGGTCCCTTCGGTTCTGATCAAAACGTTACACATATACATATCCTCAGGCACTCTGGTTGACTCACTCAACACAGGAACATCTCAGGGTACTCTCCCCGTCCCGCTGCCTTTGGAAAAATCACACACTGACACCGCCCCAACCGGTCACTTAGGACCGCCGCACGTACGGTGCAATGGTTTCAAAACTAATACACGCCCACCGTTCTACCGGTCATCAAGACTTAAGGCTCAGCCATCGGCGGGTGATAGCGGTTTCAAAACCAGTTTTCGTTTCCATCTTCATACTTGAAGAAAATTCTTTTTCAAAATCTATTTGAAAATTCTTTTTAAAACATCACACAACTCCAAATCAGATTTATGGTAGCTGTATCTTTTCTTAGCGTGATTACTTGTGACCACTATAGGGAGCTTCAGGAATCATCTAACCCTGATGTGATCAGCATCAGTGTTGAACTATCCTTCCACCCAATTTGTGTTCGGTTTCCCTTGATCGCTAGCAGATCAAGTTCCACCTCCCACGTCAGTTTCAAACAATCAGATAGTCAAACATTTTGTTTTCTATCTTTTACTCTTTCTAGTCATATTCACGAAACAATTCGTTTCAATTAATCTCTAGTTCCTAGTACTTAGGTCATTTGTGATTCTCATTGCTTCACTACTTTACCTAGGTATTCCATACTTATGGCTTCTTTTACCCAAATTGTTGCTCAATTTAAAACACATAACATACAACTCCAAAGGATGGAACTCACTCCATCTATCATTCTCAAATAAAATCACCTAGGGAACTCACTCCCTCTTAGGTTACACATCGGTTTCATGCCGATTCATACTCATCATAACTCATGTCTAATCTCACTAGACATATACTATAGGGATTCTCATTCCCCAGGAGTTTCTCTACTCCTCTTTTCATATATTACATTCTCATTACTTGCATCTCTCATGCACCATACTCATTATTACACAATGAATGGGTACCTATGTTTATGTAACATAAGTTCCAATCATCAAAACAATTTCTTTTTGTGCTATGCACATAGTAGTTTACGCACCAATACGTAAAACATACTCTAAGCGGTTTCTCGCCCTACCCCCCTTAAAAGGGGTTACGCCCGCGTAACCAACCATATGTTATCACTGAACATTGGTTTACTGATTCAAGTATTATGAAGTGTTTTGACTTCAATGAGGTTAAATAACTCATAACCGGGTTCGGTTCTAGCCTATAAGGCTTCAAGGGGTTTATGATATAGATATACTTAACCCTGAATTACGGTCCACAAGCTTCTGCTGCGTGACCTAATAACTAGAGCTTAATTCGCTCTTTGGTATTCTCAATGTATTTCAATCGTCGCTTGGTATCTCTTACCGTATGCGAATTCGATGAATTTTAGATTGTCTCTCCAGTTCTCTGGGAATCTACTTCGTATAACACTGTATACCTTTGTGATTATTCACATATTTTTCCCGACTTATTGTCGGTTGAGGTCAAGCTACTACTTAGCATGTAGTGCTTCCTCGTTTAATAGTGGCTCATGGATTACGTTTGTTTCTTGGTTTTGTACCAGAGTTCTTCATTCATACTACTCTGCATTTTTCCACATATCGATCCTGGGCCCTGTGGGTTACTGCCCACGTTCTTTGTGCATCTTTGGCCAATGGCCGCACGGTTATCTCTCTAGATTCTCACTCAACAGGCTTCGTCGACATTTCTCAATTCCTGGCTCTCCCACTTGATCATTACCGCACAAGTGCGATACCAAAACACTCAGTCATACAGAGTGCAGAAGCGTAAACCCTTGACAGTAAATCTCTCATGAGATAGGAATGAACATGTCTCCTTTACCACATTTTCTCATCAACTTCATATCATGAACTGGCTATACTCTTACAATGGTTGCTTGCTGCGTACCATATTCTTTCTCATTTCTATGGCATCCGCTACTACTTTAGCTTCCGCCCAGGTGTTCTCGCCATTTACACGATGGCTTGCCATTCACTTGGCTCAACAATATACGCTATTCTTTAAATCTCTTTGCGCACTTGCGCACTGCTTACTCTGCAGTTCATACTGTACACATACAGTGTTCACTACTCATCCGATTATTCTATCGGTATCTTTTTACTGCTATCAAGCCTTCCTCTTACACTCTACTATAGCTCATATACCCCTTGGCAATATACACATGCTCAAGCTTCACTACACCGCTCTAGCGGTTTCACATTACATATTTAGGTGGTATCCTTTCTCTAGAGGATTCACGCAACTGCCACTACAATAACAAGTGGTAACCCACTCTAAGATAGTGGTTCATTGTCCACTGTTCCTTTTTATGCCTTTATGCTCAGGTTTGCAATGTTTGAAACTACAAATTGTAGTTAGTTTACCGGCTTACAAGCCACCTTGCCTCGAGCCATGCTCTGTGCAGCTGTTTATACAAGTTTCTACTTCTCCGTATACCATTAAATGGTTTGGAGGTATTACTGGGTTTTTGATATGGTTGTCACATCACGCTTCCGTATATGGAAGTCCCTATAAGTTTCTTGATATTAATTCATGCCTTCTGGCAATCTAGGGTACCCCGCGTTGCGTGGGATCCCTTCGGGTTCTACCCGAGTGTTCTCTTTAACACTTGTGTTTTCAACACGATGTTTTGTTCAATCACTGTTGACTCCGGCACCCTTCACGGATTGCTCCAGGGTGTTACCGAGTTGCGCCATTACATCTGGCTTGAACTCATGGGTATGTCTAGTTACTTATTGCGTCTTGCGGTTATATACTTGACCATCCCATTTAGGGTTGTAATGTCTTCCGTTATTGGTAGATCATTGGTACCTTTCCTTTATCTCCATGGTCAGGTCATCATTCTCTTCAGTGAAGTATACTATGGGAATTCTGTCCCGTTCATCGAACATTAATATGTTCATTTTAGGCCTTCGCCATATTGTTCACGCTGGTATTTATTCCAGCTATCATTTGTTTCCTTCATGATTTCTGAGACACATCTAATGTCTATACTTAATACTCTGTGCTTCTCGCACTTTTTAACGTTATGTTCTTAGATCCATCATCTTGCTGGATTCTTGACTTCTTTAGCTTGATAAGCTTCTTTGTGTTCTTCGGTCATTCCAGGTGTCCAACTGTCTTGGTTTGAATTGGCTCTTTCGTCCGTAGTATGGAGTGGGCTACTTCCCGTGTACCGTACTCTACTTGTATACATACATGGAGTATCTTATTGATACGTTGCCACTTACCCAACTAACTCATAATTGGTCTGTCAGGCCCGCAAGCTCCTTCGGAGTGCGGTCGTTCCATGTCTCATTTGTGTACACTTGTAGTGTCGGTCACGCCTAAGTGAAGTATTCTGTTGCCAACTCCTCTTATATCATCCTATGATAATTTACCATGGTTCTCTGGTTTGGTTTTAAACTTTGGGGTTTTTTTTTTGGAAAATTGCGTTTTTAAAGAGAAATTTGAGTTTGAAAACAGGGTTTTCATGGCATTTCAATGCCGGTTGTTTCTTACCAGGTCTAGCTTCTCGCTGACTGGTATGCTTTTCAATGCAGTGGTTAGGCCGTTAGGCCTTCCCAAGGTTTCGTTTCACCATTCTTAAGGTTTGTGGTGCTATATTGGCTTCTCTTGCCACTTTGGTACTTGCTAAGTACTTGTCATTTGTTAAGCTTCCTCTTAACGGTCTCGTTATTACTGCACTTGCCGAGGCAAGTGCACGGTACTGACGGTTTTTGGGTTAACTCATACCGGTTACGGTATAGTTCACATTGAATTTGGTAGCCTTGTCGGCTCTTCCTTGATCCTTTAGTTGGATAACTACTCCTTAGAGTTGCATCTCATTCATCTTGACATGACTATCATTCATTTAGGTGCTTCTCCACTCTCGGAGTTCCTTAATTACTTTAATTCTATGTTTTACCTCGTTGCTCATTCCCACGTCTTTACTGTGGTTACCGAGGTTTAACTTATTTAGGTACTACTTCTGTAGTCCTATTCGGGTATATCTCGTAGCTATGCTCGTAGCTATCTAAGCTGTATCAGTTAAGT
Source organism: Limonium bicolor (assembly GCA_023374045.1). Classification (NCBI taxonomy): domain Eukaryota; kingdom Viridiplantae; phylum Streptophyta; class Magnoliopsida; order Caryophyllales; family Plumbaginaceae; genus Limonium; species Limonium bicolor. Next base: position 415,197,287 of record CM041777.1, read on the forward strand.
ATTGCAACCTCTTTGGGTGTGGCAGGGTGGGTGCCTCTACTCTTGACTAGATTCTTAGTCGGTTAGTGTACCGATGTTGGTATTACTTAGCTATGGCGGTCCGTAGACATGTGTCTCGGTTTTGTAGCTTCTCATTAATCCGCCTTCTTGCACGGTTGGTGCTTCCTTATTGCTGCTGCTCGGCCAGCTGGGTTCTCGCGACTGCTAAGCATGTCGCCCCAAGTTGCCACAGATTTCGGTCTCCTTGGATTAGGATTTCTCGATTTCTTGCCATTATGTGCGGTTATTGTCATTCCAGCGGGATCCGTCTCCGGGATTTCCGGTTCTCGGGATCTACCGCATGACAGGTTCTAGTTCATATTGAAATATTAAATAACTGCCAGATTGGGTCTCCCCGTCTCTCTGGCGTTCTTTCCCGAGCTTTTAATGCGGGGGTTGTGGAGGGCGGGTCTGGTATTGTAGGTATCCAGATCATACTGGAAGTTCCTAACTAGCGCATCTCTCACGCTACCACTCAACCCATAGCCCTAAGTCTCTAATTCCTAACTCGGTATTTCCTAAGCTCGGTATTTCCAGTCATCAGAGCGATACTTCGCTCTGATACCATTTTTGTAACACCCCAACCGTTAATCTCTCATTACCTCTTAACTTTTACTAATTACTCCTACTCACGCAGCGGAACTCTAATTACAACGAGGGGTGAAACAACGCCGTTAGCCACCCATGTGGCTAACCAGGCCTTTCTTACATACCGTAACGGTCTGATGAACTGGAACAACCGAGTACTTCATACAAATACAATACTCAATTCATATCTCTACTATACCGAGTCTATAATATACGGATGCCGATAACATACTCGGACTTACACCTCATTCAAACGCATAAGTAATTACAATCTAACTACCCATGCTCACAGCAGTCCCCGTCCTACTCTCTCGAACGGCGGTCAGCTTCAAGTACCTACACACTAAAAACGTTCCCCCTAGGGGGTCAGCTTACGCTGCGCATGAAATTCGCATATACCGCGTGCTAACCGCGGTACGCCGACTACTTTGGGTCGGATATACATGGAGTTCATTTTAAACAAACAACATGCATCATGGCAATACAATATATGTATATCACACAAGGAATCTACATCCAATCACGGAACACGATTCCTAACTAACATAACAATGTTGTTAGTGGTAACTGGTTACTCTTAGGCATTGAGGGTTATTCCTCACTATGCCTTGTTTACGTATTCAATGCCTCACCCGCTCTCTCGGGTTACTTATTCGTATACACACCCATTCTCTTGGGCTACTCATTCATATACTTACCCATTCTCTCGGGTTACACATTCATATACTCACCCCTTTCTCTCGGGTTATTTATACTCATTATCTCACCCACACTCTTGGGTTACTCATACTCAAGCTCTTGTAGATTCTCGAGACACTACAGGTCTCCTACGTCACGCTTGTTACTCTTATTACATACTTAAGCCAAAACTCATGGCTCTCTAGCATAGTCTTACTTCCCCGGTTTCGACCCTACTCTGGGTCTAGCATGGTGGGAAGGTTCAACTAGCTCACGGAACTCTCTCTTAGTTCCTATCTCTTTTACTTAGGTCCGACTACTCTCGGACTACTCTCGTTCCCATACACTCCTCTCTCGGAGTTATAGTAATATCATGTATATTAGTCTAGAAGCATCATTCTCGATGTCTCTAATGACTTTGGGAACTTTACTTAAAATCGGGTAATCTTAGGTTTAAGTGTTACCCTCACAATCATATGCTTGTACATTCGGATATTTTCTTATACCGGGTAAAATCCTCATATAAGAGGTCGACCGTATCTCAAGGGAGTCACATAGTCCCTTAGGTCTCTTTTACCTTTCTTATAGTGTTTACATTATTGGACTAACTTCAATCCTCTCGATGGAGGTCATTTATCTCTCCACTCATATTTATTTCGTGGATGATTGTTTCACTAAGGTTCTCTAACCGTTATCGGGTATATACTCAACCCGTACATCTCCTCGCATTTTAGGGAGTTCATATGTTTGTGTATCGTTATACTTTAATCGATAGCTTGTGTGTTTGCATAATACCATTGGTTATGTGACTACCCGTTCAACGGGTTTCTAGTCAATCAATACTCACTAAGAGTCGGTCTATGCACTAAGTTAGACCACACCGGCATACAAGTATGTTAGCTCATTCAACATACACAATGCATGCATAATCAAACAAGGGATTATTTTCATGCTTTAATCTTGATTAAGCCGGCACACAAACACACAAATCAGAGTAACTCGGTTAGCATACGGGGCATGAGAAAATCATACCTTTCACCGGGGTTTTACTTTACCGTGGCATCTCACCATGCTCGGGTCACGCACGACTCTCTGATAATGTTTCAAACATTATTATTAATACTAAGATCATACGGAACATAATTAAATGTTATTCCCGTAGTTACCCCGTTATCCCGTTATCTTGGTTTCACTTTGTTCATTTGAGTTCTCACTTCTCAAACACTTCTAACACTTTCTTACACTTCTTAAGGCCTTTACATGTTACCAAACACGGCCTTAACATCTTATAACATCATTAACATTCAAACCCCATCATTTACAACCTTTAAAATACTCTCTGTAGGTTTCTGGGGGTGGTCCGGGACTTGGTCCTTACCCTAAGTCCCGGACCAATTGCAAACTTAACTCTCGGGTGAAATTACACATGGTCCGGGACCTGGTCCTGGAGTATAGTCCCGGACCAAAGCAGGATATGTACTCTCGGCATAAAAACAGGGGGTGGTCCGGGTCCTTGTCCATGGACTAGGTCCCGGACCCTGCTAAAACCTGCAACATACATCATTTTCAACCCCAATTCAATCCTTAATCCACCCTTAATCTTTCCATAAACTTTCCACAAGTTTTCCACATGTTTAATCACCTTAAAACATGCTCTAAAACTCTTCAAATCATGGGTTAAACCCTTACTCAAATTCTTGCCCGAAATCACAAATTTTGCATTCTCCCTTTTACACTTATGCACACTTGTGCATTTTCTAACCTCTCTTGACACTTGCATTAGTGTTCTCTCTTCATTTAACCACTCCAAAACTTCCAAGATAATGCACACCTCATTCCAAGTTCCAAGACTCAATCTTAAACCTTAAATCCTCATTGTTTTCTAACCTTCCAAAAGCACTCAAACAACTCCCTTGCTACAGATTTTTGCATATCTCTCCTCTCTTTAAACTAGCATCCCAAAGATGGTCTACTAACCCAATTAAAATTTCCATACTTACCTAGTCACTCCTAGGTTATTCTCCACTTGTCTAACTCCTTAAGTTCCTTCGGTCTCAACCGAAATTTCGCCATAACCCGGCTACTTTTCTAACATTACCCAAAACTCATACCACCATTTAAATCATCCTAAAACTAGCCAAACCACAAGGGTTCTATCAGCACACATATAAAACCATCAATACTCATTATTTCCTCCAAATGAAACACAATACACACATCATCAAGTGCATAGCTCCTTAGCTCTTAGGTCACGCATTAATTCACAAACGCATCAAGCACTACAACAACTCTTCCTCACCTCAACAAATCACTTGTCATTACATATTAGGGTTCATTCATTTTGTTCACCCATCCCAAATTCTAATACATGTAGAACACACATTAGAGTTGGTTTCTTACCTTAAATTCTCTTAAGTTTCCTTTTGAAAGTTCTTCTCCTCTTCTCCTTTTCTCTTCTCCCAAAATCGGTCAAAGACCATGGAATTACCCATCTCCATGTCAATGTTCAAAGCAATAAATGAGTTTAAGTAAAAACACTTAACCTCATTAATTTAAAATGCTTAAAGCTCTAAAATTGGTGATTACCTTGAAACCCTAAGATGGGGTTTTGATCAAGAATCAAAGAGTAACTCCCTCCAAGCTTTTAGGGATTGAAGCAATGCTCATAAGAGAAAATAAACAAGGCTCCATTAGAGACCAAAATCGGCCAAGGTACAAGATGAAGAAAACAAGACTTTTTCATGGATATCTTTACCTTGCTAGAAAGGGGAAGCTTCAAGCTTCAAGATTATGTGCTTTTCTCCTCAAATGGCCAACACCCACGAAAATGAAACTCACCATTTCGAGTTTTGAAAAGAGAGGATGGTAGAGGGTGATGAGAGGATCCAAATATGTACTTATTTTGAATTCGGAGCAAGGATGAAGCTTGGGCATGGAGGAGAAGGTGGAGAAGCTTGCTTGGCTCCAATGGCGTACAGCACACAGAGGGAGAGGGAGAAATCGTGAAGAAGGGGAAAGAGAGAAAGAAGAAGAGAGAATGGGAGGAAAGAGAGAGAGAGGAAATTGTTTTATGCTTTTTGCTTTTACTTTTCTCTCTCCTCCTTTACTTTCTTTCTTACTTATTTATTAGCTTAGAGTGTGTGTGAGTGGTGACTCACCAATAAAACCGGCCCCCACAATATTAGAGAGCTGGAGCGTTTTTCGGTTTCTGACAGAAAACGCTCGTTATTTTACCCGGTTTGGCACTATTCACTAACCGGGCCCGTTTTTCGGCTTTTCCTCGTTTAATTAACTTTAATGGTTATTAAGCTTCCATTAATACTTAATTATAGTTATTTAATCAACTATAATTTTTACGGATCCGTTTGACCACTTAAAGTCGCGTTTTCGGGTTTTCTCGAAAAACGTGCTTTTATGCTTAATTAGCGTTTTAATCCATTATTTGGATCCGTTTTCTTCAGGAATCATTCCCGTATAATAATTAGGCCTAACTAAGCCTTAGGAATCCATCTCGGACCCTCTCGAGATCATATATCTCTTATACTCATTTAACGCGCATTTTAGCGTTTTTCGCTTTTCAAGCGTTTTCTCTTTTCTTTTGGTTTTATTCTTTTTACCAATACTCTTTAGGCACCATTAGGCCCTTAATAATTTTATTAGAGTAATTTAATCACCATTTTTAGATCCGGGGTATTAAAGTGTATTAAAGATTTGAGTGTTCATGGTGGTTTCATGGTGAAAAACTAAGTGGTTGGGTGTAGTAATATACTAGAGAAGCCATGCAAAAATTTGGTTGTGAAACTTAGTGTTTAAGATGTTCTAAGGAGAATTTATGACTAAGGGAGTACTAGTAAACAATAAGGGTTATTTAGGTGAAAGTGAGTAAACTAAGGAGTTCATGAGTATTAGGGTGTCCTAGGGATGTCTACGAGGAACTAGAGGTTACATTGGTGAAATTAAAGTACCAAGATCATGACAAGAAATGTTTGGGGGAAATAAGGTATAATGACTTGTGAAAGTGTAAGTGTAGAACTAGAGTATATGACTTTTGGAATGTTAGGAACTTGAGTAAAGAAGATAAGTGGTAATGCTTGAGGGGTGCTTATATCGATGTGGAGAAAACAACTTGGTTAGTTGAAGTTTTAGGCAAACAAGTTACATGTTGGAAGTGTGAGTGGTTTAGTGTTAAGTGTTAGGAATTTCTTGTAAGAATTTGAGGAAAATGATCAATGGGTTAAATGGAGGGCTTGTAAGTGAGTTGATGGTTAATTTAAGAGATTATTAAGTGCCTAAAGGGTATTAGAACCTTTGGGGGAACTTGTGTAAGAGTTTGGGGTTGATTGAGCACAAAAGGAGAAAATTCTGTAGTGGACCGACCCAGGGAACCGACCCTGTCTGGGTCGGTCGGACCATGTTAAGCCAGTCGGACTTGTTTTGGAATGGACCGACCCAGAGGGTCGTGGGTCTGTCAGGTTAAGCTTGGGTCGGTCGGGGAAAACTTAGTGAACCAGGAAGTTTCTGGAATGGAACGACCCAGGAGGTTGGGTCGGTCGGTGGGTCGGTCAGCCCTTATAATAATAAAAAAACAAAAAAAATAGAAATGAAAGGGTGGCATTAGTAGTCCATCATTAATAGGACAATGGTGATTAGAAAGATGAGAGTAAAAGGACTTAAGGGATTAAGTTAAATAAATGGTTTTAAATGTTTAAGGTTAAGTTTGTAATAACTTAAGAGGGGTTAGATGGGGGTCATTAGGGTTAAGTAAGTTAAGTAAGTTAAGTAACATGGAAGTAATTAACAACCTAAATTGGATCAATGTTTTAGGGTTTGAGAATTGTGCTTCGGAAGGAGATTAGACAACCGACACAAAACAATAGTGTACGGTATGGTTTTCTTGTAACCTGCTTGCTAACGAGGTGTCCCTCGGCTTGTGTGCTATTTATTTATTTGTTCTGACTAAACAAGATAAAGCATGCAAGCGGTTTATTATATTTGTCGTGTGTTTATGGTTTCAACTAACACACTTGAGTTGAGTAAAGTTACTAACTATGTTTAATAAACAAATGGATGAGATAAAACACACTTATTATGATTGATTGGTTAATACCCGGTAAGGGTTTAACTATCAAGACTTTGCCCTTGAGACTCTTACTAACCGTAACTTGGGGGGAGTGAGGAATCCGGAATGGTACAGCACATGTGTATTGGGGGAGGTCGGCATCTGTATTAGATCCGGCTTCCAAATTAGAATTGTCTACGGACTCTTCGCTAAGAGTCAACAAATCGACTCAACCACCTCGAACTACTGTTTAAGGTGGAAGGCACATTAAGTATGGCGTGGGGGGATCTAGCCTAGATCCCCAACAAACTAAGAAATGTTGTTTATTGTCGGTAAGTGTACTGCTGCCGGCTAGGGTTAACCAAGCCCTACAAAAATAAGCAACAAACTAAGGGCTAACCAGTTCTAAAAAGAGAATGGTTGGCATATATAAGAATAAGAGGAATGTGGACCTAAGGGGTTAAAATCTAACTCACTTACTTAAGGAATGCTTCTAAGCCAGTCATTGTGTTTGAACTGTTATTGGAGGTTTGTTAGGAATGTGGACCGAAGACAGTTACCGACATTCGGAGCTTTCTTGGTTTGGCGGGTTACTATTGGAGGTTTGTTAAGAATTTCAGCAAGGTCGCGAAGCCGATGACCAGTCTGATTGAGAAAGATACGCAGTTCGTATGGACGGCTGATTGTGAGAGTTTGTTTCAAAGTTTGAAGGACTCACTGACCACTGCACCGGTTCTGACAATACCAGACGGTACGGAGGGCTTTGAGGTATACTATGATGCATCCGACAGAGGGCTGGGTTACGTGCTCATGCAGCATGGTAAGGTGGTGGCATAAGCCTCACGCGAGCTAAAGAAACGTGAGGAGAACTACCCCACTCATGACTTGGAGTTGGGAGCTGTAGTCTTCGCTTTGAAGATATGGCGCCACTACTTGTACGGGGTTAGTGTGATGATCTACACCGATCATATGAGTTTGAAATATGTATTCACTCAGAAGGAGTTGAATCTTCGACAGAGGAGATGGTTAGAATTTTTGAAGAACTATGATATTGACCTCCAATACAAAGAAAGGAAGGCCAATTTGTAGCTAACGCCCTGAGCCGTCGAGCACACTCACTGCATTCGCTACTTGCTTCCTCGAGCTTGGTGGATGAGGTGTGAGAGGCTTAGAGGGCCGATGAGTATATGAGGGAAGTCGGACAGAAGCTGACAGAGGTTACCTTTGAGAGTCAGAAATACGACTTCATACTTCATGATGATGATCTGATTAGACTTAAGGACCGGTTATGCATATCACGAGGCAACACGGATCTGAAAGACCGCATACTTAGAGAATAACACTATTCTTCAGTTTCCATCCATCCGGGAGCCTCTAAGATGTATAAAGACATGAAAAGATACTTCTGGTGGTCGGGGATGAAGGCAGATGTCACCGAGTTCGTTTTGAGGTGTCTCACATGCTAGAAGGTAAAATTCGAGCACCGACGACCGGGCGGAATGGTACAGTCGATGCCAGTTCCGGAGTAGAAATTTCATGATATCTCAATGGACTTCGTGGTTGGACTCCCACATTCCAGGGGAGGTCTAAACATGATATGGGTTGTAGTGGATCGCCTTACCAAGGTAGCCCGATTCCTACCGTTGAAGGATACTTGGAAGGTAACTAAGTTGGCTGAATTGTTTGATAAGGAGAACATGAGACACCACGGGGTACCGAAGACTGAGGTAGGGTTCCACCACGCGTAGTAACCAAGTGGCTAGCAAAGGATACATGCCGCCAGCGGAGACAACAGAAGAGCCTCCTACCGGTCCCAAGATCGGACTCTCGCGTCCGGAGAGCCATTCTTTAAATAGACTGCGGAAGAATGATAAGCCATATGGTTTCCCCACCAGTAAAGCGAAGCAAGGCCCTCTCCGGTAGACTGGAAGTAACTATTCAGTAAAAGGAATAAATTATAGGAAAACCTTGTATATTGGAGAATATTCTAGGATAGTGTAGGCCCACAGAAACGGTTATACTCTATAGGGGGCCTATAAATAAGAGTCACAAGCTATGTAATAAGGCACGCTTTGATAAATCCATTGTTAGGCATTCTCTTTGCAACTTTTATCCGAATACAAGTTCTACTCGATCTCAAAGACCATAGTGTCAGATAGAGATACTAGATTCCTTTCGAGGTACTGGAGAGCTATGAGAGAAGCGTTGGGTACAGAATTGAAGTTGAGTACCGCGTTCCATCCTCAGGCAGATGGTCAGACTGAGCGTACAATTCAGACACTCGAGGACATGCTGAGAGCATGTGCCTTAGACTTCCAGGGAAGTTGGATTGACAAGTTGCATCTGATCGAGTTCTCTTACAACAATAGCTATCATGCTTCAATCAAGATGGCGCCTTTCCAAGCGTTGTACGGACGTTATAAAATTCGTGAAGACAAAACGTTATGAGTACAAGCCTAATGTGCATTGTCATTATTCAGATGGCAGGACATCTGAGAGGAGGCCGAGGCCGTGGTCGAGGCGAGGAGGCTGATGATATACCTGGTGGGCAGACGATAGCTGAGATCGTAGCTGTCACGCATGGGCACATGGGCTACCAGCCTAGCGCACCACCACCTTCACCGCCACAACCCCGGGAACTAAACTGGGTGAAGAGCCTTGCTGACCTTCGACCCGCGTCATTTCAGGGGGAGACTGATCCCGCCAAGCTTGAGGCATACATCTCCGAGCTGGAGACCACCTTCGAGACCCTTGATGTCCCTGCTGGGATCAAGGTGGTTCTGTCCACGTTTTACCCGAAGGGAGTGGCGGGGGATTGGTGGAAGCTGGTGAGGGCCGAGCTTGTGGCCAATCCAGAGTTCGGCTGGGAGCAGTATACAGCTCTACTGCGAGCCAAATACTATCCCGCCCATGTCCAGACAAAGAAGCGCCTGCAGCTTCATGCGCTGAAGCAGACGGACAAGATGACGGTGGACGAGTATTACTCAGAGTTCACCGCCTTGCTTTGTCTTCTGCCGGGTCTGGGGTATTCGGACCAGATCCTGGTGGACCGCTTTTGTGGCGGGCTGAGCCATCGACTCCGCTATGGCATGGGACCGACTAGTTATACTACCTTGCAAGTAATGAGAAACGTTAAGATATAAGTAAGTGAGTAAGATTTAGACTATGAGAATGAGATGAATTAATGCCGTGTAAGCAGGAGTGCTATCGTGCCGCTGCTAAGGTTGAGATAACCGTCCAGCTGTGGGACGAAGAAAATGCCACCAAGAGGAAAACGGCTGGTAAGGGTGCTGAGGGTCAAGGGCAAGGCAGGTACAAGAAGCAGAAGTACCAGCCTCAGTCCCAGAAAGGTCAGAAGAATAAGATGGAGACTGAGAAGGCTGCTGAAGAGCCACTGAAGTTGACTTATGCAATTGCTGCTAAGCCCCTGCGCTCAAAGGTGCCAAAGGGTACTGAGTCTGGGAAGGAAGCCAGTGGTGGCTACCAACGACACTGCTACTATCAGCGGTGTTACAAGGACCACCCCGGGCTTGACTGTAAGGGTAACAAGGTGGAGTGTAACTTTTATGGTGTGTTCGGGCACCAAGCCTATGAGTGCTATAGGAACCCTGAGAGCAAGAACTTCAGGCCCGGGTTCAAGGGCAAGACTATGACCGATTAGGGAGCTGGATCCGACAGTCAGAGGACGATGCATCCTGTAGCAAACAAGAACCCCAGTGTAGTCTAGAAGTCGGGACCCTCTCTACACCTGGTGGACCGGGACGATGAGGCTGGACCCTCGTCGCGGCCAGGTACCACCATAAACCATTTAGTAATGAAATTGCCTACTTACCGCATTTTATGCATGCTTAAGTGAATAATTAAGTTAGATAAAAATTAAGACAAGATAGGGACTTAAGTGAGATATAACCTACCGTTACCTTAGGAAATTTCAATATTTGCTACCCCATACCTACAACGCTTAACCCGGAAGAGACCGACATCGAAATCCGAGAAATCACTCCAGATCAATGTGAGGTTATCCGCCTAGGTATGACTTTAATAAGGGGATATCTGACACCCGAGGCGCAAATAGCCATCATTAGGAGATGCAATCAGTTAGGAGCGGGCCCAGGAGATTTCTATACACCGGAGTACCCAAGAGGAGCGAGGATGAAATTGAGGATGATGAGTTTAGGCAAGGACTGGAATCCGTATGCCAAGACGTACCAAAATACGAGAGCACAAGATGGAGTCTCACCACCGGGAATACCCGAAGAGTTCCATCCGGTTATTACACAAGTCGTGGAGATCGCTCGGCAGCTGGAAGCTGACCCGATCCCAGACATACAAGTAGATCTATGCATAGTGAATTTTTACGAGAAGGACGGGCGACTCGGATTACATCAGGACAAGGACGAGACAGTGGAGTTTCTCTCGAGAGGGATACCGGTAGTGTCTTGGTCTATTGGAGACAATGTTGAATTTTTATACGGCGAGCAGAAGCGTGCGGACAGTGCTAAGAAGTTAGTACTTAAGTCTGGAGATGTATTAGTTTTTGGAGGAGAGTCAAGAATGCTGTACCATGGGATCAAGAGAATCAAGCTGAATACAACACCGTCAACAGTAATCAATGTGACACACATTAGACCAGGACGGTTAAACCTAACCTTTAGACAATATTAGCCATGTAATACTTAAGTATGATGTAATAAAGAAGATGTGAGAAAGAAGCACATGATGCAAACAGGATGGTTATCAATAAAATAACAGTGTTGTTCATATCAATTGTTATGACTCTTGTCATACCATAGTTACTCATGAAAGCTTGTGAAATACAATTAGGTTATGGACTCGGTACGGAAATTGCGCTAAGCATTCTTACAGTGGCATAGGCCGGCGAAAGCGGTACTATCCTCACCGGCATCATTTGCGAGAAGGTTGGGGCTAGACGCTGATGAGCTACCCAACTTCATGGTTACGCTCCTATCTAAGGAGAAGGTTCGTTGCACTCGATACTACCAAGGAGCCACCATTACAATTAAGGGTGAAAACATTCCAGTCACGTTTATTGAGTTTAGAGATTTGGGGTTTGATGTTATCTTTGGGATGAACTGGTTGGAGTGGCACAAGGGTCGTATCCTTGCGCCGAGCACTGGCGGCTACTCAAGAGCCCGTCTGGGGTTACAATATCATACCGCTAGAGGCCCAGAGAGCCTTCGACCAAGATCATCTCTGCCATGGCAATGTATAAGGAGTTGAGGAGGATGGAAGAGGTATATCTCTGCTATGTCCAGGACACAGAGAGCGACCCCGAGTTCGACCCCGACTTACCGGTAGTGTCGGAGTTCCCCGATCTTATTCCACGGGAACTGCCCTGCATGCCACCCACTCGGAAGGTAAAGTTCACCATCAAACTGCTACCTGGAACCAGACCGATATCCAAGGCACCGTACCGCATGGCTCCGGCAGAAATGAATGAGCTGAAGGATCAATTCAAAGATTTGTAAGACAAAGGGTTCATTCGACCTAGTGTTTCACCATGGGGAGCGCCAGTTCTCTTTGTAAAGAAGAAGGATGGCAGTCTCCGCCTATGCATCGACTACAGAGAGTTGAATGTAGTGACAGTGAAGAATAAGTATCCACTACCTCATATTGATGATATGTTCGATCAGTTGAAGGGGGCATCAGTGTTTTCCAAGATTGATCGCAGATCGGGGTATCATCAGATAGCTATTAAGGAGGGAGATATTGAGAAGACGGCATTCCGGACACGATACAACCACTATGAGTTTACAGTGATGTCATTCGGATTTTCAAATGCACCGGCAAAGTTTATGGATCAGATGAATCGCTTGTTCAGGGAGCAGTTGGACAAGTCGGTTGTGGTATTCATTGATGACATATTGACATATTCAAAGTCGAGAGTTGAGCGTGAGGAACATTTGAGAAGGGTATTGGAGATACTGAGGGAGAACCAGCTTTACGCTAAATTCTCCAAGTGTGAGTTTTGGCTTGACTAGGTCTCTTTCTTGGGTCATGTCATCTCAGATGCTGGGATCTCGGTGGATTCAGCAAAGATTGAGGCCGTGCGTACCTGGCAGATACCGAAGACAGTTACCGACATTCGGAGCTTTCTTGGTATGGCGGGTTACTATTGGAGGTTTGTTAAGAATTTCAGCAAGGTCGCGAAGCCGATGACCAGTCTGATTGAGAAAGATACGCCGTTCGTATGGACGGCTGATTGTGAGAGTTTGTTTCAAAGTTTGAAGGACTCACTGACCACTGCACCGGTTCTGACAATACCAGACGGTACGGAGGGCTTTGAGGTATACTATGATGCATCTGGCAGAGGGCTGGTTTACGTGCTCATGCTCATGCAGGTAAGGTGGCATAAGCCTCACGCGAGCTAAAGAAACGTGAGGAGAACTACCCCACTCATGACTTGGAGTTGGGAGCTGTAGTCTTCGCTTTGAAGATATGGCGCCACTACTTGTACGGGTTAGTGTGATGATCTACACCGATCATATGAGTTTGAAATATGTATTCACTCAGAAGGAGTTGAATCTTCGACAGAGGAGATGGTTAGAAATTTTGAAGAACTATGATATGACCTCCAATACAAAGAAAGGAAGGCCAATTTGTAGCTGACGCCCTGAGCCGTCGAGCACACTCACCGCATTCGCTACTTGCTTCCTCGAGCTTGGTTGATGAGGTGCGAGAGGCTTAGAGGGCCGATGAGTATATGAGGGAAGTCGGACAGAAGCTGACAGAGGTTACCTTTGAGAGTCAGAAATACGACTTCATACTTCATGATGATGATCTGATTAGACTTAAGGACCGGTTATGCATATCACGAGGCAACACGGATCTGAAAGACCGCATACTTAGAGAATAACACTATTCTTCAGTTTCCATCCATCCGGGAGCCTCTAAGATGTATAAAGACATGAGAGATACTTCTGGTGGTCGGGGATGAAGGCAGATGTCACCGAGTTCGTTTGAGGTGTCTCACATGCTAGAAGGTAAAATTCGAGCACCGACGACCGGGCGGAATGGTACAGTCGATGCCAGTTCCAGAGTAGAAATTTCATGATATCTCAATGGACTTCGTGGTTGGACTCCCACATTCCAGGGTCTAAACATGATATGGGTTGTAGTGGATCGCCTTACCAAGGTAGCCCGATTCCTACCGTTGAAGGATACTTGGAAGGTAACTAAGTTGGCTGAATTGTTTGATAAGGAGAACATGAGACACCACGGGGTACCGAAGACTGAGGTAGGGTTCCACCACGCGTAGTAACCAAGTGGCTAGCAAAGGATACATGCCGCCAGCGGAGACAACAGAAGAGCCTCCTACCGGTCCCAAGATCGGACTCTCGCGTCCGGAGAGCCATTCTTTAAATAGACTGCGGAAGAATGATAAGCCATATGGTTTCCCCACCAGTAAAGCGAAGCAAGGCCCTCTCCGGTAGACTGGAAGTAACTATTCAGTAAAAGGAATAAATTATAGGAAAACCTTGTATATTGGAGAATATTCTAGGATAGTGTAGGCCCACAGAAACGGTTATACTCTATAGGGGGCCTATAAATAAGAGTCACAAGCTATGTAATAAGGCACGCTTTGATAAATCCATTGTTAGGCATTCTCTTTGCAACTTTATCCGAATACAAGTTCTACTCGATCTCAAAGACCATAGTGTCAGATAGAGATACTAGATTCCTTTCGAGGTACTGGAGAGCTATGAGAGAAGCGTTGGGTACAGAATTGAAGTTGAGTACCGCGTTCCATCCTCAGGCAGATGGTCAGACTGACGTACAATTCAAACACTCGAGGACATGCTGAGAGCATGTGCCTTAGACTTCCAGGGAAGTTGGATTGACAAGTTGCATCTGATCGAGTTCTCTTACAACAATAGCTATCATGCTTCAATCAAGATGGCGCCTTTCCAAGCGTTGTACGGACGTTATAAAATTCGTGAAGACAAACGTTATGAGTACAAGCCTAATGTGCATGTCATTCAGATGGCAGGACATCTGAGAGGAAGCCAAGGCCATGGTCGAGGCGACGAGGCTGATGATATACCTGGTGGGAAGATGATAGCTGAGATCGTAGCTGTCACATGGGCACATGGGCTACCAGCCTAGCGCACCACCACCTTCACCGCCATAACCCCGGGAACTAAACTGGGTCAAGAGCCTTGCTGACCTTCGACCCGCGTCATTTCAGGGGGAGACTGATCCCGCCAAGCTTGAGGCGTACATCTCCGAGCTGGAGACCACCTTCGAGACCCTTGATGTCCCTGCTGGGATCAAGGTGGTTCTGTCCACGTTTTACCCGAAGGGAGTGGCGAGGGATTGGTGGAAGCTGGTGAGGGCCGAGCATGTGGCCAATCCAGAGTTCGGCTGGGAGCAGTATACAGCTCTACTGCGAGCCAAATACATCCCGCCCATGTCCAGACAAAGAAGCGCCTGCAGCTTCATGCGCTGAAGCAGACGGACAAGATGACGGTGGACGAGTATTACTCAGAGTTCACCGCCTTGCTTTGTCTTCTGCCGGGTCTGGGGTATTCGGACCAGATCCTGGTGGACCACTTTTGTGGCGGGCTGAGCCATCGACTCCGCTATGGCACGGGACCGACTAGTTATACTACCTTGCAAGTAATGAGAAACGTTAAGATATAAGTAAGTGAATAAGATTTAGACTATGAGAATGATGAATTAATGCCGTGTAAGCAGGAGTGCTATCGTGCCGCTGCTAAGGTTGAGATAACCGTCCAGTTGTGGGACGAAGAAAATGCCACCAAGAGGAAAAAGGCTGGTAAGGGTGCTGAGGGTCAAGGGCAAGGCAGGTACAAGAAGCAGAAGTACCCGCCTCAGTCCCAGAAAGGTCAGAAGAATAAGATGGAGATTGAGAAGGCTGCTGAAGAGCCACTGAAGTTGACTTATGCAATTACTGCTAAGCCCCTGCGCTCAAAGGTGCCAAAGGGTACTGAGTCTGGGAAGGAAGCCAGTGGTGGCTACCAACGACACTGCTACTGTAAGCGGTGTTACAAGGACCACCCCGGGCTTGACTGTAAGGGTAACAAGGTGGAGTGTAACTTTTATGGTGTGTTCGGGCACCGAGCCTATGAGTGCTATAGGAACCCTGAGAGCAAGAACTTCAGGCCCGGGTTCAAGGGCAAGACTAAGACCGATTAGGGCGCTAGATCCGACGGTCAGAGGACGATGCATCCTGCAGCAAACAAGAACCCCAGTGTAGTCCAGAAGTCGGGACCCTCTCTACACCTGGTGGACCGGGACGATGAGGCTGGACCCTCGTCGTGGCCAGGTACCACCATAAACCATTTAGTAATGAAATTGCCTACTTACCGCATTTTATGCATGCCTAAGTGAATAATTAAGTTAGATAAAAATTAAGACAAGATAGGACTTAAGTGAGATATAACCTACCGTTACCTTAGGAAATTTCAATATTTGCTACCCCATACCTACAACGCTTAACCCGGAAGAGACTGACATCGAAATCCGAGAAATCACTCCAGATCAATGTGAGGTTATCCGCCTAGGTATGACTTTAATAAGGGGATATCTGACACCCGAGGCGCAAATAGCCATCATCAGGAGATGCAATCAGTTAGGCGCGGGTCCAGGAGATTTCTATACACCGAGTACCAAGAGGAGCGAGGATGAAATTGAGGATGATGATTTAGGCAAGGACTGGAATCCGTATGCCAAGACGTACCAAAATACGAGAGCACAAGATGGAGTCTCACCACCGGGAATACCCGAAGAGTTCCATCCGGTTATTACACAAGTCGTGGAGATCGGCAGCTGGAAGTTGACCCGATCCCAGACATACAAGTAGATCTATGCATAGTGAATTTTTACGAGAAGGACGGGCGACTCGGATTACATCAGGACAAGGACGAGACAGTGGAGTTTCTCGAGAGGGATACCGGTAGTGTCTTGGTCTATTGGAGACAATGTTGAATTTTTATACGGCGAGCAGAAGCGTGCGGACAATGCTAAGAAGTTAGTACTTAAGTCTGGAGATGTATTAGTATTTGGAGGAAGTCAAGAATGCTGTACCATGGGATCAAGAGAATCAAGCTGAATACAGCACCGTCAACAGTAATCAATGTGACGCACATTAGACCAGGACGGTTAAACAACCTAACCTTTAGACAATATTAGCCATGTAATACTTAAGTATGATGTAATAAAGGAGATGTGAGAAAGAAGCACATGATGCAAACAGGATGGTTATCAATAAAATAACAGTGCTGTTCATATCAATTGTTACGACTCTTGTCTTACCATAGTTACTCATGAAAGCTTGTGAAATACATTAGGTTATGGACTCGGTACGGAAATTACGCTAAGCATTCTACAGTGGCACAGGCCGGCGAAAGCGGTACTATCCTCACCGGCATCATTTGCGAGAAGGTTGGGGCTAGACGCTGATAGCTACCCAACTTCATGGTTACGCTCCTATCTAAGGAGAAGGTTCGTTGCACTCGATACTACCAAGGAGCCACCATTACAATTAAGGGTGAAAACATTCCAGTCACGTTTATTGAGTTTAGAGATTTGGGGTTTGATGTTATCTTCGGGATGAACTGGTTGCGAGTGGCACAAGGGTCGTATCCTCTGCGCCGAGCACTGGCGTGCTACTCAAGAGCCCGTCTGGGGTTACAATATCCATACCGCTAGAGGCCCAGAGAGCCTTCGACCAAGATCATCCTGCCATGGCAATGTATAAGGAGTTTGAGGAGGAAGGAAGAGGTATATAAATAAGAGTCACAAGCTATGTAATAAGGCACACTTTGATAAATCCATTGTTAGGCATTCCTTTGCAACTTTTATCCGAATACAAGTTTCTACTCGATCTCAAGACCATAGTGTCAGATAGAGATACTAGATTCCTTTCGAGGTACTGGAGAGCTATGAGAGAAGCGTTGGGTTACAGAATTGAAGTTGAGTACCGCGTCATCCTCAGGCAGATTGGTCAGACTGAGCGTACAATTCAGACTCGAGGACATGCTGAGAGCATGTGCCTTAGACTCCAGGGAAGTTGGATTGACAAGTTGCATCTGATCGAGTTCTCTTACAACAATAGCTATCATGCTTCAATCAAGATGGCGCCTTTCCAAGCGTTGTACGGACGTTATAAAATTCGTGAAGACAAAACGTTATGAGTACAAGCCTAATGTGCATTGTCATTATTCAGATGGCAGGACATCTGAGAGGAGGCCGAGGCCGTGGTCGAGGCGACGACGCTGATGATATATTGGTGGGCAGACGATAGCTGAGATCGTAGCTGTCATGCAGGGCACATGGGATACCAGCTAGCGCACCACGACCTTCACGCCACAACCCCGGGAAACTAAACTAGGTGAAGAGCCTTGCTGACCTTCGACCCGTGTCATTTCAGGGGGAGACTGATCCGCCAAGCTTGAGGCGTACATCTCCGAGCTGGAGACCACCTTCGAGACCCTTAATGTCCCTGCTGGGATCAAGGTGGTTCTGTCCACGTTTTACTCGAAGGGAGTGGCGGGGGAGGGTTGGTGGAAGCTGGTGAGGGGGCCGAGCATGTGGCCCAATCCAGAGTTCGGCTGGGAGCAGTATACAGCTCTACTGCGAGCCAAATACTATCCCGCCCATGTCCAGACAAAGAAGCGCCTCAGCTTCATGCGCTGAAGCAGACGGACAAGATGACGGTGGACGAGTATTACTCAGAGTTCACCGCCTTGCTTTGTCTTCTGCCGGGTCTGGGGTATTCGGACCAGATCCTGGTGGACCGCTTTTGTGGCGGCTGAGCCATCGACTCGCTATGGCATGGGACCGACTAGTTATACTACTTGCAAGTAATGAGAAACGTTAAGATAAGTAAGTGATAAGATTTAGACTATGAGAATGAGATGAATTAATGCCGTGTAAGCAGGAGTGCAATCGTGCCGCTGCTAAGGTTGAGATAAACCGTCCAGCGGTGGGACGAAGAAAATGCCACCAAGAGGAAAACGGCTGGTAAGGGTGCTGAGGGTCAAGGGCAAGGCAGGTACAAGAAGCAGAAAGTACCAGCCTCAGTCCCAGAAAGGTCAGAAGAATAAGATGGAGACTGAGAAGGCTGCTGAAGAGCCACTGAAGTTGACTTATGCAATTGCTGCTAAGCCCCTGCGCTCAAAGGTTGCCAAAGGGTACTGAGTCTGGGAAGGAAGCCAGTGGTGGCTACCAACGACACTGCTACTGTCAACGGTGTTACAAGGACCACCCCGGGCTTGACTGTAAGGGTAACAAGGTGGAGTGTAACTTTTATGGTGTGTTCAGGCACCGAGCCTATGAGTGCTATAGGAACCCTGAGAGCAAGAACTTCAGGCCCGGGTTCAAGGGCAAGACTAAGACCGATTAGGGCGCTGGATCCGACGGTCAGAGGACGATGCATCCTGCAGCAAACAAGAACCCAGTGTAGCCAGAAGTCGGGACCCTCTCTACACCTGGTGGACCGGGACGATGAGGCTGGACCTCGTCGCGGCCAGGTACCTGTAACGACCCCAAAACCGGCCTAGGAGTTAGGGCGTACACGCCGCGAGTCTACTACCTAACGTCGCAAGGCTCTAAGCAGACGAAACCCAAAACCGAATAAGAAACTTGTATAAATACCAAAAGAGTTTACAAGACCCAAGGCTTACAAGTCAAATACAAAGCGAAAGGCCCAAAGGCTACACAAAGTACTAAAGCGTCCAAAGCGCAAGAAAACAAAGTCTAAAGGCACATAAATTACAAGCTCCAGAAGGGGACGAGGAGAGAAGATCCACGAGCTCAATCTGCAACAAAGTAAAGGGGTGAGCTAAACAGCCCAGCAAGCAGAAGACTTCCTCAAGGAAGCCTACTCAAAACAGAAGCAGAAGCTACTATTATAAACAGAGAGGATAGCGGAGCCAATAAAAAACAGACCGAATGAAACCACAAAACAGAAGCAGAGCAGAACGGCAAACACTTCAAAACACGGTCGGACCTTCAGAACAGAACAGAAGAATGGGACACTAGAAACAAGCTAACACAACAGAAGGACACACAAAAGGTCCTATGATCGAGGATCCCACAACAGAAAGCCGTAGAGACAGCTAACAGACCCGTCGGTCAAATGACATCCCAAGGGAGACCTAAGGAATATAAACAGAAGGAATTCCTGCGCAGCATGCTACGGGACAGCCCGACCGACTATCCAAGGCTCAGAAGCAAAGTAACTGATAAGTGTCCAAATGAGCATGATTTATAGGTGTATTTCATATATAATATTAGCACTTTTCTGCTCATTTCTCACTTATCATATGTTTTTCCTCTAGTTTATGTTTTATTGATTATCTCACAAATTTATTGGTTTAAACATGAGGAAAAGCCAAAGCTAGGAAGAAAGTACACGAAGAGATCAACGCATAGCCGCAGACGGCTCAGAAAACGGAGAAGTCCAAACGAAGAATCTAGAGCCGTAGAAGAATAAGCCTGTACATGGAGATAACAGGCGGACAAGAGACATCGCGATAACAGGCGGACGTCTCACAAAGGCTACCGCCCAGTATGGGGCGGACATCACACACCCAACCGCCTCCCTTGGAGGCGGACAAATAACACACAACCGCCTCTGAAATGGTGCGGACATCACACAGGTTACCGCCACTTATTGGGCGGTTGTCCAGGCGGACGGTGAAGGAGAGGACCACCACTCTTGGGCGGTCTTGGAGGCGGTCAAGTAGGAGGGAACCGCCACTTACCAGGCGGTACCACAGGCGGACAGCAATAATTTTCAGTCGCGAGCTTATCTTTCTTCGCGCCGTCGTCTGCTGCAACTCGCACAACTTGCCCACTGTCTGTCTGCATTAATGAGCCTCTTATCCCTCACGCGTCTTCATCTTCCTGTCCCCTGCGCAATCAATGAATCAACAGTTAAACAAATTCGTACGGACCTTCTTCTCCTCTGCCTCTATATAAACTCACGCTCTCTGCTCAAATAAATCATTCCCTGGCTCCGAATCCAAATTGTTATTATTAGTATTAGACCACCGTTACAGACCACAACCACCACCATCGATCCACTTCATTCTCTTATCTTCCCACTTCTCCAGTTTATTTTTATTCTTCATTCCACCACGAAGCAGAAACACGATAAAAGAACAGAAGAAAAGGGAGCTGGAACAGAAGTGAATCGCAGTCCAGTCTCCGCCCGGCAGTCTCCAAATTAATGGCTATTTCTGTTTCCTTTTATTACTGTTAATGTCTGAGTGATTTTATCGTATCCTAGGATGTGGTTTGACCTTAAATAATTCGGACTTTTTATTAATACCAAGTTTGCTTATAAATACTTGTTTTGTCTCTCTAAATTATTAAATGCTTAATAACTGATCATTTTTATGCATTTACGGTTTCTCTTATTTCAATGATTTTGTAAATCTGAGAATAGACCACAAAGAAAGACGAACGTTAGATATTTACTCCTTGATTAGCAGATAAAATCCATCGCTGTTATAAAAAGAATTCTCACTTAAAGCTAATTAATGATTTTAGACTTTTTCTGATTGTAAGAAGTTTAATGAATTAATTAAGAGCTGTCCTTATCTATGATTTAGAAAGGTCACAAGATAAATTCTTAACAGACAAATAAGAGCAAATTAGGATTATTAATTGTCTAAGTAATTTAGAAAATTCCCCCGCAACCCTAGGATACCCTTTTTTTCCATCCATCCATTTACTTTATTTACTGTATTTATTATTTCTGTACTAATTCCAAAATCAAGCTTGCCTCCGGCTAAACCCCAATTTACATTTATGCACTTTTATTTATCTTTTTGTACATTTACTATCTGGATAATTATTAGATAATTGCGAAGTCTCTGTGGATACGACCTTGTTGTACTACAAAGATTGGGTTCACTGCCCATTGTAAGCAGGATAGTTAACTACTATTTTGCCCAACAAGTTTTTGGCGCCGTTGCCGGGGACTTCGGTCCAACTATCTGTTTTATTATCTATTTAGTTTTTCTTTTATTTCTGTAATTACCCTTTTTGTGTATAAATTTTTGTTTCTTTTTCTAGTACTTAATTCTGATGGATGGTCACTACAATCAAGCAGAAGATTGGTATGGTTACCCCTATGGCGCAGAGGACTACAATCAATGGAGTGTCTGTCAAAGGTGCGGAGAGTACCATGAAAGCCCCCAATGTTCAGACCCAAATGCTGAATTGAGAGCTCTCTTGGAGGATTACAAGTCATCTCTCAAGCCTATCCCCATCTTTGTGTGCCAAGAGTGTGGAGGAGACCATGAAAGTTCCCATTGTCCTATGGTTGCAATAGAGAGAGACAACGCCATTTTAAGAGAAATGATGGCAAATTTTACCTCAACGTTTGAAAGGAACCAGCAAAAAACGCTAAATCAGATCGGACGCATGGATCAACCGCTTCAACAACTGAATGAAGTGGTCCCTGAGGAGGAACAACCTGCTGAGGACATAAGCTACTTTCCACCTCCTCCCCTATTCGAATTAGAGAATCCATCACCAGACAACCATCAGCTTGATTATGAAGACAACCCCTCAGAAGAGAGTTTCTCCTTAGACTTCATGGAATTTCCTCCCTCTGAAGTCAACTACTTTTTCCCCTCCTTCTCCGTACTCTACCCAGAAGATGAAGGTGGACACATCCTCAACCTTGAGAAGGAGGAGATACCGCCTCCCTTCGAGCCATCAGAAGAGAGTGCTATAATCAATTCAAGGAGCCACTTCCCTCTGACGTTGATTACCATGAACCTTAACAACAAGAGAAGGATTTTTACATCCTCCAATTTGAGAGAGAGAAAAGTCATTTTCACCGGGTCTTCTGTTAGAATTACGTTCCCGGCAGTACCTCCTCAAACACCGGATTTTGTGGAGTATTAATTTTATTATTGTATATGCCGGGAACGTTTTGTTTTGATCCAGGATAACAAAGCAGGCGTCTAGCCAAAGACGTTAAAGAAGGGCAGCTTCCTGGGAGGCAACCCGGGTGTACTTTTATTTATTTTGCCTTTATGTTCTTTTAATTTTCAGGTTCTCTTTAAATTTTATTTTTGCTAACTTTTAACCCCGTTTTAGTATGGTTGCTTCTAGTGTCTTATGCAGGTGTAACCCATGTAGACACCGCAACCAAGCTACGCTACTTGAGGCTGAAGCTCAAGTGTGGGGGAACGCTGATTAACGCAAGCAAAAATAAAATCAGGGGAGTACCAGTTTCTTTAGTTTTGCTTTATTTAAATAAAAATTGCAGAGGAGCGTTTATGTGCTTAAATGTTATTTGTGATCTTTGTGTTATCTCTATTTTATCTACTTACCGAAAAGGTCTTCTGAAACCTTCCCTTGTTTTTCTGGTGAACAATGAGGACATTGTTCAATTTAAGTGTGGGGGAGTGTGCCCTTTTCGGTGACATTGTGCTTAAATGTTTAATCTCTCTCCTTATTTTTCGTTTGTCCAAATTCAAAATTCATGGACCCTTTATATGTGGGTTGTTCTCTTTAAGAATAAATATTGTTATGAATTGTGGGATAAATGGTATAAATGATACAAATTTTAAAATTTTGATTACTTTTGAGGAGCATTTATATGCGGGTGTGACCAAATAATCTGCAAATGGCTGGATTTATTGCTCAGGGTTTCTTTCTGTCTTCTCTCTTAGGGATTGCTAAGGGGTACTTCTCTGTTAAAAAGAGAAGAAAAATAAAATAAGGGACTAGCGAGACGCCATTGGTAACCAACAAAGAGAGTTGAGTGTTCTTAAATACAAAGGCGTGATGCCTATATTTTCTCATCTCTTATGCAGAAGTGAAACAAATGCATGAATCTATTTTTCCTTTGTTTTTTCTCCTCAATGCCCATTCTTGAGAGAAGTTGGCCATGGTAAAAGTTCTCAGTCACCTAAAAAGGAAACATTGAAGTACCTTAGATCATACCCCGAAACTCTATATTTTATTTTACCCTGAGCACACCTTTGCCACCAGCAGTTAATTTTTCACACTCCTCAATAAGTTAAAAAGATCATGTTTATCCTACCCTTCATAATAATATTTGTTAGTATTGAGCATTCCCTACTTAATTGGTTACGTGATTTTGCTTGAGGACAAGCAAAAAGATAAGTGTGGGGGGTGATAAGTGTCCAAATGAGCATGATTTATAGGTGTATTTCATATAATATTAGCACTTTTCTGCTTATTTCTCACTTATCATATGTTTTTCCTCTAGTTTATGTTTTATTGATTATCTCACAAATTTATTGGTTTAAACATGAGGAAAAGCCAAGCTATGAAGAAAGTACACGAAGAGATCAACGCATAGCCGCAGACGGCTCAGAAAACGGAGTCCAAACGAAGAATCTAGAGCCGTAGAAGAAATAAGCCTATACATGGAGATAACAGGCGGACAAGAGACATCACGATAACAGGCGGACGTCTCAAAGGCTACCGCCCAGTATGGGGCGGACATCACACACCCAACCGCCTCCCTTGGAGGCGGACAAATAACACACAACCGCCTCTGAAATGGGCGGACATCACACAGGTTACCGCCACTTATTGGGCGGTTGTCCAGGCGGACGGTGAAGGAGAGGACCACCACTTCTTGGCGGCGGTCTTGGAGGCGGTCAAGTAGGAGGGAACCGCCACTTACCAGGCGGTACCACAGGCGGACAGCAATAATTTTCAGTCGCGAGTTATCTTCTTCTTCGCGCCGTCGTCTGCTGCAACTCGCACAACTTGCCCACTGTCTGCCTGCATTAATGAGCCTCTTATCCTCACGCGTCTTCATCTTCCTGTCCCCTGCGCAATCAATGAATCAACAGTTAAACAAATTCGTACGGACCTTCTTCTCCTCTGCCTCTATATAAACTCACGCTCTCTGCTCAAATAAATCATTCCCTGGCTCCGAATCCAAATTGTTATTATTAGTATTAGACCACCGTTACAGACCACAACCACCACCATCGATCCACTTCATTCTCTTATCTTCCCACTTCTCCAGTTTATTTTTATTCTTCATTCCACCACGAAGCAGAAACACGATAAAAAGAATAGAAGAAAAGGGAGCTGGAACAGAAGTGAATCGCAGTCCAGTCTCCGCCGGCAGTCTCCAAATTAATGGCTATTTCTGTTTCCTTTTTATTACTGTTAATGTCTGAGTGATTTTATTCGTATCCTAGGATGTGGTTTGACCTTAAATAATTCGGACTTTTTATTAATACCAAGTTTGCTTATAAATACTTTTTTGCTCTAAATTATTAAATGCTTAATAACTGATCATTTTTATGCATTTACGGTTTCTCTTATTTCAATGATTTTGTAAATCTGAGAATAGACCACAAAGAAAGACGAACGTTAGATATTATACTCCTTGATTAGCAGATAAAATCCATCGCTGTTATAAAAAGAATTCTCACTTAAAGCTAATTAATGATTTTAGACTTTTTCTGATTGTAAGAAGTTTAATGAATTAATTAAGAGCTGTCCTTATCTATGATTTAGAAAGGTCACAAGATAAATTCTTAACAGACAAATAAGAGCAAATTAGGATTATTAATTGTCTAAGTAATTTAGAAAATTCCCCCGCAACCCTAGGATACCCTTTTTTCCATCCATCCATTTACTTTATTTACTGTATTTATTATTTCTGTACTAATTCCAAAATCAAGCTTGCCTCCGGCTAAACCCTAATTTACATTTTATGCACTTTTATTTATCTTTTTGTACATTTACTAATCTGGATAATTAATTAGATAATTGCGAAGTCTCTGTGGATACGACCTTGTTGTACTACAAAGATTGGGTTCACTGCCTATAGTAAGCAGGATAGTTTAACTACTATTTTGCCCAACAGTAACTAGGTCCCAAAACCAAAAGCTCACAAAACAGATCTTAAGCGCATAAAAATGCATATAAACAGCCTAAGAAGCTTGTACACAAATAGGGGAAACCAACCCCGCAAACGGAACGCAAAACGGAGCTAAAACAGAGAAGTTATGCTCAAAACAGTGGCATGTCCGAACTTGCGTCCGACCTTGCAAGTTCGGACAGAGGCCGAGAATCAGAGGTCGCGGAGATACAAATGTCCGAACTTACGTCCGAACATCGAAGTTCGGACGTAAGTCGAGAGAAAGCCAGAATCATCTTAGTGTCCGAACTTGCGTCCGACCTTGCAAGTTCGGACACACGTCGAAACTTTTACGAAAATCCATCCTAGCGTCAGGTCCGAACTTTGAAGTTCGGACCGATGTTCGGACACTTCAAAACCTTCAAAAACAAAACGCGCCCGATGCACTGTCCGAACTTCCAAGTTCGGACAGATGTTCGGACAGCGCGAAACTGACGAAATACAGAGCGAACAAACGCGCAGAAATCCAACCAAAATCAATACCAAACTCACCCAAATCCACGGAATGGTAAATCAGTACCCTCGGGGGTTTAGCCACGCGATTAACAACACAGAACCAAAGCAAAACACCCAATCAAAACACAATTGCAAGACAGAAAGGTTAGAACGAAACAGTCCCCGAGGGTGAGTAAACAACCCCGATTCCATCCCCCACTTACATCAATTGCAGAGAAGATTCAGTCCAGACACTGCCCACACGCAACCGACGAACAGCAGTAGAGGGGAAGCCCAGATCAACGCTGAATTCACAACCAGGCAGTTCAACAATCAGAAAGCTATCCTTCTCAAAACAGAAGCGAAACCCACCGAAACCAAAGGAGAAACCAAACCTGAATTACCGCAGAGACAAGACAACGACGACAGATCAAGAATCGAACCAAATGCAGCAACACACAGATTCCAGAACCAATACCAAGGGATGAGCAGGAAGTAGAGGGAGAAGAAGCGCTCAAGAAACTGTCGAGAGAATGAACGAGCGGTTTGCAAATGATCGTGAATTGAGAATGAGAAATAAATGACTTATTTACCTTAATAAGTCTCACCAAAATAAAAGAGGGGAAACGACCTCCTTGCCCCCGTCTTTTAATTAATTGCCTCCGACGTCCCAATTACTAAACACGGCACCACAAACATAATTAATATCACAAACCAGAATGTTATGTAACGAAATCTGAAAAACGAAAATACGGAGTATTACATCACTCCCCCCTTAAAAGGAATTTCGTCCTCGAAATTCAACATACCTCACTGCTCGAAAAGGGACGGAAACTTAGCACGCAACTCCTCCTCGAGTTCCCACGTCGCCTCACGCTCGGACTGATCAGACCACTGCACCTTAACCATAGGCAGTCTTGCTACGAAGCCGACGAACATCCCGAGCTAAAATACGAACCGGACTGCCTCATAGTGAAATCATCTCTGAGTCGAAGCTGACCATAGTCAATCACATGCGAAGGATCATGTAGATACTTCCTGAGCATCGACACATGGAACACGTCATGCACTCCGCTAGAGCTGGTGGCAATGCCAATCTGTAAGCCACCGGCCCAACCTTCCCAAGCACCTCAAAAGGCCCTACGAACCGAGGACTCAGCTTGCCTCGCTTCCCAAAACGAACCACACCCCGAACTGGAGAGATCTTTAGATACACGTGGTCTCCCACCTGAAACTCAAGCGGACGGCGTCTCTGATCTGCATAACTCTTCTGCCGGCTCTGGGCAACCAACAAACGCTCCCTGATAGTCTTGACTTTGTCCACAGCTCCCTGCACCAACTCAGGACCTACAATTGCCCTCTCCCGCAGGTCATCCCAACAAATAGGAGATCTACAGCGCCTACCATACAACGCCTCATATGGAGCCATCCCAATGCTCGATTGGAAACTATTATTGTAGGCGAACTCAATCAAGGTCACATGCTGATCCCAACTGCCCCCGAAGTCGAGCACACAGCCCTCAACATGTCCTCCAAAATCTGATTCGTCCTCTCCGTCTGCCCATCGGTCTGAGGATGATAAGCCGAACTGAAAGCCAAATTCGTCCCTAACGCCTTATGCAGGCTTCGCCAGAAGCGAGATACAAATCTCGGATCTCTGTCCGAAACGATCGTCGCCGGCACACCGTGCAACCTCACAATCTCATCAATATACAGCCGAGCCAGGCGCTCCAGGCTGAAGGTCTTCCTCACAGGCAAGAAGTGAGCTGACTTCGTCAACCGGTCCACAATCACCCATAGCGCATCGTACCCAGAAGATGTCCTAGGCAACCCCACAATAAAATCCATGCCAACGCTCTCCCATTTCCACTCAGGAACGGGAAGAGGCTGCAGAAGACCCGCAGGTCGCTGATGCTCAGCCTTCACCTGCTGACAGGTTTGGCAACGAGCCACAAAATCGGAAATCTCCCTCTTCATGTTCGCCCACCAAAAGGACTCTCGGAGGTCCCGGTACATCTTCACCCCTCCTGGGTGCACGGAATAAGGAGCTCCATGAGCCTCCTGCATAATCTCTCGCCGAAGGTCGCCTCCACTAGGCACACAACTCTGCCCCTGAAGCGTAGACAATCATCGCTGGACACAGAAAACTCTGACTCCTGCTCATCTGCCAACTTCTCTCTGATCTTACCCAACTCAGCATCAGCCTTCTGACCCTCTCTGGTCCGCTCAATCAAAGTAGACTGGACCTGAATCGCAGCAATCATCCCGACACGGTCTGACCGAACAACCCAAATCCCCATACGCTGAAGCTCAAAAGCAGACCTCTGAACCCCTGACAACGAACAAGCAAGTCCAGGAGCACCCCTACGGCTCAAGGCATCAGCCACCACATTCGCTCTACCCGGATGGTAGAGGATCTCCAGGTCGTAGTCATGTAACAGCTCCAACCAGCGCCGCTGTCTCAAATTCAATTCCTTCTGCGTGAACAGATATTTGAGACTCTTGTGATCCGTGTAGACCTTACACGTCACCCCATACAAATAGTGCCGCCAGATCTTCAAGGCGAAGACCACAGCAGCTAGCTCCAGGTCATGGGTAGGATAATTCTTCTCATACGGCTTCAACTGTCGTGACCCATACGCTACCACCTTTCCCTGCTGCATCAGAACACACCCCAACCCTCTGTGGGAAGCGTCACAGAACACCTCGAAGCCCTCTGTCCCAGAAGGCAACGTCAAAATCGGAGCCGAAGTCAACCTCATCTTCAACTCCTGGAAGCTCTCCTGGCACGCCTCACTCCAGTCAAACTTGACATCCTTCCTAAGAAGACGAGTCAAGGGAGATACAATCTTAGAAAAGCCCTCCACGAACTTCCTATAATACCCAGCCAATCCCAGAAAACTGCGCACCTCAGACACACTAGTGGGCTTCGCCCACTCCATAACTGCCTTAATCTTCTCCGGGTCCACAGAAATACCATCCTTCGAAACCACGTGGCCAAGAAACACCACTCTATCCAACCAGAACTCACACTTCTTCAATTTAGCATACAGCTCCTTCTCCTTCAACGTCTGTAGGACCATCCTCAGATGCTCCTCATGCTCCTCAACACTCTTGGAGTACACCAAGATGTCGTCAATAAACACAACTACAAAAGAATCCAAGAAAGGTTTGAAGACTCTGTTCATCATATCCATGAAGAACGACGGGGCATTGGTCAAACCAAAAGGCATGACCAAGAACTCATAATGCCCATACCGGGTCCTAAATGCAGACTTAGCACATCCTCGGCCTTAATCTTCAGCTGATGATATCCAGAACGCAAGTCGATCTTCGAGAAGACTGTCGCCCCTGCCAACTGGTCGAAGAGATCATCAATGCGGGGAAGAGGATACCGATTCTTGATGGTAACCTTATTCAATTCCCTGTAGTCAATGCACAATCTGAAGGAGCCATCCTTCTTCTTCACAAACAACACCGGTGCTCCCCATGGAGACACACTAGGGCGAATGAAGCCCTTATCCAGAAGATCCTGCAGCTGCACCTTCAGCTCCTTAAGCTCTGCCGGACTCATGCGATAGGGAGCCTTAGAGATAGGCTGAGTCCCTGGCGCTAACTCAATAGAAAACTCCACCTCACGATCAGGTGGTAGTCCTGGCACATCGTCCTGGAACACCTCAGGAACTCACACACAATGGGGATCTCCTCCAACCGGGATCCCTCCTTAACCTCAGGTACAAAGCAGAGAAACCCCTGGCAGCCCTTCCTCAAGGAACGGACTGCCTGCATAGCAGACACCAACACAGGAGCACAAGGAATGGAATTCCCCACAAAAGCAAAACGGGTCTCACCCGGTCTATCAAACACAACTCTCCTAGCTGCACAATCTATCTGGGCATGGTGCTCTGCTAGCCAGTCCATGCCCAAAATGACATCGAAGCAAGACATACGCATAGGGATCAAATCAGCAGACAAGTTCCTATCCATAATCACTACCGGAACCGACTTACACACAGAATCAAGTACACAAGCAGGTACGCCACTCACGGGCTAGAAATACACAAATCCACATCACAAGGCACAGCAGACAACCCGAGACTACCCACTAAATCAGCAGACACAAAGGAGTGGGTAGCTCCTGAATCAAACAAGCAGAAAACTGGCTGAGAAGAGATCTGAAGGATACCTGACACAACACGGCCTGAGTCGCGGTCTCGCTCACCAGCTAGAGCGTACACACGAGCCTGGGTCTGTGGCTTCTTCTGCTCAGTCTTCTGCCCGGACCCTGAACCAGCTCCTCGGCCCTCAGAACCGCCACCTCTACCGTTCCACCTCTACCTTTGGACACTATGGGCAATGCGATGGTCTAGCGAACCACACTTGAAGCACACCCTGGACTTCCTGTAGCACTCCCGCCCAGGATGGATACGGTCACACTCCGCACACTTCTCCACAGCAGGAGATGCTGATGAAGAAGAACCCCGGTCTCCTCTATACTTCTTCTTCTGAGAAGAAGTCTGCTCACGCCTCTCGGGCTCCTCCACACGACCCTTCCTCTTCTGGTCCTTGCCCTTATCGGGCCTCTGGTCCCTCTTCTCAAACCGCTGCCTAGCCTGCAGCTCAGACTCCACCACCAACGCCACATCGGCCACATCCTGGAATGTCTTGTGGCGAAAAGGTGCCACAGCAGCTCGAATATCACCCCTCAAACCAGCCTCAAACTTCCTAGCCTTCCGGTTATCATCTGGCTCAGGCACAAACTTCGAAAGGGAGATAAATTTCCTCACATACTCATCTACTGACATCTCCTTCGTCTGGCGAAGCCTCCCATACTCTACAATCTTCTGATCACGAAAGACGTCGGGATAGAACTGCTGATTGAAGCAGCCCCTAAACTGCTCCCATGTCCATGGGTGGGGGTACTTCCCTTCGACCGTCTTCCACCACTCCTTCGCCTCCGACTGAAACATGAAAGTAGCAAATCCGACTTTCTGATCCTCCTCACATCCCATGACCCGCAGAAGGTCCTCAATGGCAGTGATCCAGTGGCTCGCCTCCTGTGGGTCGCCACTAGCATCAAAGGAAGGTGGCTTCAGCTTCAGAAACTCCTGAAGCGCCTTCACATTATTGCCCCCCGCGTTACCGGCTCCTGCCGCCTGACCAGTGGCCCCTACAGTCTGCAGCACCTGGGTCACCACCTGCTGCACAATCTCTGCAATGTCCCCCTGGGGAGCATCGCCTGCAGCTGCACCACGTCCTGAACGTCGGGGAGGCATACTGAAGATACAACATCAAAATTTATCAGGAACCAACAAGGAGCAAACAACAGACCTTTCAGACACCCACACATGCAGACAAAGCCCCACAGACACCAAAGAACGAGCAACCTGGCTCTGATACCACTAAATGTAACGACCCCAAAACCGGCCTAGGAGTTAGGGCCGTTACACGCCGCGAGTCTACTACCTAACGTCGCAAGGCTCTAAGCAGACGAAACCCAAAACCGAATAAGAAACTTGTATAAATACCAAAAGAGTTTACAAGACCCAAAGGCTTACAAGTCAAATACAAAGCGAAAGGCCCAAAGGCTACACAAAGTACTAAAGCGTCCAAAGCGCAAGAAAACAAAGTCTAAAGGCACATAAAATAAACAAGCTCCAGAAGGGGACGAGGAGAGAAGATCCCACGAGCTCAATCTGCAACAAAGTAAAGGGGTGAGCTAAACAGCCCAGCAAGCAGAAGACTTCCTCAAGGAAGCCTACTCAAAACAGAAGCAGAAGCATACTTATAAACAGAGAGGATAGCGGAGCCAATAAAAACAGACCGAATGAAACCACAAAACAGAAGCAGAGCAGAACGGCATAACACTTCAAAACACGGTCGGACCTTCAGAACAGAACAGAAGAATGGGACACTAGAAACAAGCTAACACAACAGAAGGACACACAAAAGGTCCTATGGATCCGAGGATCCCACAACAGAAGCCGTAGAGACAGCTAACAGACCCGTCGGTCAAATGACATCCCAAGGGAGACCCTAAGGAATATAAACAGAAGGAATTCCTGCGCAGCATGCTACGGGACAGCCCGACCCGACTATCCAAGGCTTAGAAGCAAAGTAACTAGGTCCCAAAACCAAAAGCTCACAAAACAGATCTTAAGCGCATAAAAATGCATATAAACAGCCTAAGAAGCTTGTACACAAATAGGGGAAACCAACCCCGCAAACGGAACGCAAAACGGAGCTAAAACAGAGAAGTTATGCTCAAAACAGTGGCATGTCCGAACTTGCGTCCGACCTTGCAAGTTCGGACAGAGGCCGAGAATCAGAGGTCGCGGAGATACAAACGTCCGAACTTACGTCCGAACATCGAAGTTCGGACGTAAGTCGAGAGTTGAAAGCCGGAATCATCTTAGTGTCCGAACTTGCGTCCGACCTTGCAAGTTCGGACACACGTCGAAACTTTTACGAAAATCCATCCTAGCGTCAGGTCCGAACTAAGAACTTCGGACCGATGTTCGGACACTTCAAAACCTTCAAAAACAAAACGCGCCCGATGCACTGTCCGAACTTCCAAGTTCGGACAGATGTTCGGACAGCGCGAAACTGACGAAATACAGAGCGAACAAACGCGCAGAAATCCAACCAAAATCAATACCAAACTCACCCAAATCCACGGAATGGTAAATCAGTACCCTCGGGGGTTTAGCCACGCGATTAACAACACAGAACCAAAGCAAAACACCCAATCAAAACACAATTGCAAGACAGAAAGGTTAGAACGAAACAATCCCCGAGGGTGAGTAAACAACCCCGATTCCATCCCCCACTTACATCAATTGCAGAGAAGATTCAGTCCAGGCACTGCCCACACGCAACCAGACGAACAGCAGTAGAGGGGAAGCCCAGACCAACGCTGAATTCACAACCAGGCAGTTCAACAATCAGAAAGCTATCCTTCTCAAAACAAAAGCGAAACCCACCGAAACCAAAGGAGAAACCAAACCTGAATTACCGCAGAGACAAGACAACGACGACAGATCAAGAATCGAACCAAATGCAGCAGCAACACACAGATTCCAGAACCAATACCAAGGGATGAGCAGGAAGTAGAGGGAGCGCTCAAGAAACTGTCGAGAGAATGAACGAGCGGTTTGCAAATGATCGTGAATTGAGAATGAGAAATAAATGACTTATTTACCTTAATAAGTCTCACCAAAATAAAAGAGGGGAAACGACCTCCTTGCCCCCGTCTTTTAATTAATTGCCTCCGACGTCCCAATTACTAAACACGGCACCACATAACATAATTAATATCACAAACCAGAATGTTATGTAATGAAATCTGAAAAACGAAAATACGGAGTATTACAGTACCACCATAAACCATTTAGTAATGAAATTGCCTACTTACCGCATTTTATGCATGCTTAAGTGAATAATTAAGTTAGATAAAAATTAAGACAAGATAGGGACTTAAGTGAGATATAACCTACCGTTACCTTAGGAAATTTCAATATTTGCTACCCCATACCTACAACGCTTAACCCGGAAGAGACCGACATCGAAATCCGAGAAATCACTCCAGATCAATGTGAGGTTATCCGCCTAGGTATGACTTTAATAAGGGGATATCTGACACCCGAGGCGCAAATAGCCATCATCAGGAGATGCAATCAGTTAGGAGCGGGTCCAGGAGATTTCTATACACCGGAGTACCCAAGAGGAGCGAGGATGAAATTGAGGATGATGAGTTTAGGCAAGGACTGGAATCCGTATTCCAAGACGTACCAAAATACGAGAGCACAAGATGGAGTCTCACTACCAGGAATACCCGAAGAGTTCCATCCGGTTATTACACAAGTCGTGGAGATCGCTCGGCAGCTGGAAGCTGACCCGATCCCAGACATACAAGTAGATCTATGCATAGTGAATTTTTACGAGAAGGACGGGCGACTCGGATTACATCAGGACAAGGACGAGACAGTGGAGTTTCTCTCGATAGGGATACCGGAAGTGTCTTGGTCTATTGGAGACAATGTTGAATTTTTATACGGCGAGCAGAAGCGTGCGGACAGTGCTAAGAAGTTAGTACTTAAGTCTGGAGATGTATTAGTTTTTGGAGGAGAGTCAAGAATGCTGTACCATGGGATCAAGAGAATCAAGCTAAATACAGCACCGTCAACAGTAATCAATGTGACGCACATTAGACCAGGACGGTTAAACCTAACCTTTAGACAATATTAGCCATGTAATACTTAAGTATGATGTAATAAAGGAGATGTGAGAAAGAAGCACATGATGCAAACAGGATGGTTATCAATAAAATAACAGTGTTGTTCATATCAATTGTTACGACTCTTGTCATACCATAGTTACTCATGAAAGCTTGTGAAATACAATTAGGTTATGGACTCGGTACGGAAATTGCGCTAAGCATTCTTACAGTGGCACAGGCCGGCGAAAGCGGTACTATCCTCACCGGCATCATTTGCGAGAAGGTTGGGGCTAGACGCTGATGAGCTACCCAACTTCATGGTTACGCTCCTATCTAAGGAGAAGGTTCGTTGCACTCGATACTACCAAGGAGCCACCATTACTATTAAGGGTGAAAACATTCCAGTCACGTTTATTGAGTTTAGAGATTTGGGGTTTGATGTTATCTTCGGGATGAACTGGTTGGAGTGGCACAAGGGTCGTATCCTCTGCGCGAGCACTGGCTGCTACTCAAGAGCCCGTCTGGGGTTACAATATCATACCGCTAGAGGCCCAGAGAGCCTTTGACCAAGATCATCTCTGCCATGGCAATGTATAAGGAGTTGAGGAGGAAGGAAGAGGTATATCTCTGCTATGTCCTGGACACAGAGAGCAACCCCGAGTTCAACCCCGACTTACCGGTAGTGTCGGAGTTCCCCGATCTTATTCCACGAGAACTGCCCTGCATGCCACCCACTCGGGAGCTAAAGTTCACCATCAAACTGCTACCTGGAACCAGACCGATATCCAAGGCACCGTACCGCATGGCTCTGGCAGAAATGAATGAGCTGAAGGATCAATTCAAAGATTTGTAAGACAAAGGGTTCATTCGACCTAGTGTTTCACCATGGGGAGCGCCAGTTCTCTTTGTAAAGAAGAAGGATGGCAGTCTCCGCCTATGCATCGACTACAGAGAGTTGAATGTAGTGACAGTGAAGAATAAGTATCCACTACCTCATATTGATGATATGTTCGATCAGTTGAAGGGGGCATCAGTGTTTTCCAAGATTGATCGCAGATCGGGGTATCATCAGATAGCCATTAAGGAGGGAGATATTGAGAAGACGGCATTCTGGACACGATACAACCACTATGAGTTTACAGTGATGTCATTCGGATTTTCAAATGCACCGACAAAGTTTATGGATCTGATGAATCGCTTGTTCAGGGAGCAGTTGGACAAGTCGGTTGTGGTATTCATTGATGACATATTGACATATTCAAAGTCGAGACCGAAGATAGTTACCGACATTCGGAGCTTTCTTGGTTTGGCGGGTTACTATTGGAGGTTTGTTAAGAATTTCAGCAAGGTCGCGAAGCCGATGACCAGTCTGATTGAGAAAGATACGCCGTTCGTATGGACGGCTGATTGTGAGAGTTTGTTTCAAAGTTTGAAGGACTCACTGACCACTGCACCGGTTCTGACAATACCAGACGGTACGGAGGGCTTTGAGGTATACTATGATGCATCCGGCAGAGGGCTGGGTAAGGTGGTGGCATAAGCCTCACGCGAGCTAAAGAAACGTGAGGAGAACTACCCCACTCATGACTTGGAGTTGGGAGCTGTAGTCTTCGCTTTGAAGATATGGCGCCACTACTTGTACGGGGTTAGTGTGATGATCTACACCGATCATATGAGTTTGAAATATGTATTCACTCAGAAGGAGTTGAATCTTCGACAGAGGAGATGGTTAGAATTTTTGAAGAACTATGATATTGACCTCCAATACAAAGAAAGGAAGGCCAATTTGTAGCTGACGCCCTGAGCCGTCGAGCACACTCACCGCATTCGCTACTTGCTTCCTCGAGCTTGGTTGATGAGGTGCGAGAGGCTTAGAGGGCCGATGAGTATATGAGGGAAGTCGGACAGAAGCTGACAGAGGTTACCTTTGAGAGTCAGAAATACGACTTCATACTTCATGATGATGATCTGATTAGACTTAAGGACCGGTTATGCATATCACGAGGCAACACGGATCTGAAAGACCGCATACTTAGAGAATAACACTATTCTTCAGTTTCCATCCATCCGGGAGCCTCTAAGATGTATAAAGACATGAAGAGATACTTCTGGTGGTCGGGGATGAAGGCAGATGTCACCGAGTTCGTTTTGAGGTGTCTCACATGCTAGAAGGAAAAATTCGAGCACCGGCGACCGGGCGGAATGGTACAGTCGATGCCAGTTCCGGAGTAGAAATTTCATGATATCTCAATGGACTTCGTGGTTGGACTCCCACATTCCAGGGGAGGTCTAAACATGATATGGGTTGTAGTGGATCGCCTTACCAAGGTAGCCCGATTCCTACCGTTGAAGGATACTTGGAAGGTAACTAAGTTGGCTGAATTGTTTGATAAGGAGAACATGAGACACCACGGGGTACCGAAGACTGAGGTAGGGTTCCACCACGCGTAGTAACCAAGTGGCTAGCAAAGGATACATGCCGCCAGCGGAGACAACAGAAGAGCCTCCTACCTCCTAGGTCCCAAGATCGGACTCTCGCGTCCGGAGAGCCATTCTTTAAATAGACTGCGGAAGAATGATAAGCCATATGGTTTCCCCACCAGTAAAGCGAAGCAAGGCCCTCTCCGGTAGACTGGAAGTAACTATTCAGTAAAAGGAATAAATTATAGGAAAACCTTGTATATTGGAGAATATTCTAGGATAGTGTAGGCCCACAGAAACGGTTATACTCTATAGGGGGCCTATAAATAAGAGTCACAAGCTATGTAATAAGGCACGCTTTGATAAATCCATTGTTAGGCATTCTCTTTGCAACTTTTATCCGAATACAAGTTCTACTCGATCTCAAAGACCATAGTGTCAGATAGAGATACTAGATTCCTTTCGAGGTACTGGAGAGCTATAAGAGAAGCGTTGGGTACAGAATTGAAGTTGAGTACCGCGTTCCATACTCTGGCAGATGGTCAGGCTGAGCGTACAATTCAGACACTCGAGGACATGCTGAGAGCATGTGCCTTAGACTTCCAGGGAAGTTGGATTGACAAGTTGCATCGGATTGAGTTCTCTTACAACAATAGCTATCATGCTTCAATCAAGATGGCGCCTTTCCAAGCGTTGTACGGTAGACCATGTCGTACACCGCTCTGCTGGGATGAGTCGAGTGAGACGGTCATCATAGGACCAGAGTACTTAGAACAAGTTCAGGCTGAAGTTCAGCAAATCGGGGAGAATATGAAAACTACTCAAGATAGGCAGAAGTCATATGCTGATGTTCAATGACAAGACCTAGAGTTTGTAGTGGATGACCGGGTATTTCTCTGAGTTTCACCAATGAAGGGTGTGTTAATATTTGGGCAGAAAGGAAAATTGAGCTCAAAGTTTGTTGTTCAATATCAGATTACGGAGCGGGTGGGCCTAGTGCTTACAGGTTGAGTTTACCTATTGAGCTGGGTAAAGTGCATGATGTCTTTCTTGTTTCACAGTTGAAGAAATACATGCACCACCCCTCCCATGTGTTAGAACCTGAGATATTGACCTTAGAGCCAAATATGAGATCAGTGGAGATTCCTCAGAGAATCTTGGATACAAAGACTAGGGACACTCGCCATAAGTCTGTGCGACTGGTGAAGGTTCTCTGGTCTAACCAGGATGTCGAAGAGGCCACGTGGGAGTTAGAGGATAAGATGAGATTGAAGTACCCTTCGTTATTTAGTGACTAGATCGTCTGTATAGGGTACGGCGCGTACCCCTTTTTAAGGGGGGTAGAGCTTCCTTGTTTTGAGTGAGTAAACGAACAATGTTTGTCGTTTGCTTGGTTTGTGTAAGACATTACACTCTGTGGTAAGTTTGAGATATTTATAGTACTTATGTATTGTACTTTTGGCAGACCATTTGAGTCTTGCAATGTGTGAATGTGTAGATAAGATGAGGTATTAAGTTATTCGTGTGTTGTAAATGTTATAGCATACATGTGAACTTTGGGGACAAAGTAATTTTAAGGGGGATAGATTGAAATACCTCAAACCTAACTATGGTTTTAAGATGATAAACTAAGATATAAGAAGGCTAAATAATGCTTTAGAAACATTAGGAAACAATCTACAACAAAGAAAACCCAAGGAAACACCATAAAAGCAATTTAAGCAAAAAAAAAAAATGCTCTAAGCTTGGAGTAACTTGGGTTAGCACCCAAATATCATTCTTAGACCTTAGTAACATCCTAATGGACATGTTAAATCAATTAATAAAGAAAACCAAGCTCAAAAACAAGTTAAAACATAAATTGTGCTTTAAGGACTCTTAAAGCACATTTTTGAAAAAATGTCTTAGAAAGGGGTTTTGAGTGGCTAAATGCCCATGGTTACACCTTAATCAACTTGTGTACTACTTAGAATCACTTTAGGAAGCCTAAATCAACGGGAAACCAAACATTTCACAAATTTGTGCACTAATTGTGAATAGTAACCAAATAGTGCCCAAATTAAGCTTAAGTCAACATAAGTCAATTAGTTGGTCAACTAAGACCACAAATATATTCATCATTAAGGGGGGGGGGGGCGCTTTTTGAAGTGGTGACTCACCACATGAGCTAGCATGTTAAGGAAAAGAAGAGGGAAACTAGTTAAGGTACTATTCACCTTTTAAGATAATTATCTCATTTTTACTTACCTCTCTCCTCATCTCTTCATTCTCTTATTTTCCCACTTATTTCACCATCTTCCTTCCTTCTTCATTCACATAAGAACAAACCCCATTGTCGCCTCACCTTGCTTTGCTCACCCGGCACTCATATTAGCTTCAAAATCAAAACTAAACACATATTACTCTTAGTTAGGTCATGCTCTTGCTTTCTATCTTTTCAAATCTTCAAAAGCTCTATTTTGGTGCAATGGGAAATCTCCATTAGAGGAGGAAAAATCATCTTGAAGGGTTCATTAGCTTCTCCATTCATTCAAGGTAAGGAAAAAGTAAGAAAAATCATTTTTCCATCATTTTTCCTTCATGACCGAAAATCATCTTCTCATGGGAGCTTGTTTTATCCCTTGTTCTAGCTTGTTTCTATTCTCCAAGGACTTGAGGAGGTCCTTCTTGATTCATATCCAAGCTTACCTTAAGACTTCAAAGGTAATCATTCATTTTAATACCTTAAAACACATTTTTAAACCTAGGAATGATTCCTTAAGGTTGGTGTATTATTTAGCACTCATTAGAGTCATTGTATGTTGATTAGAACATTGACAAGGAAAATTAAGTGGTTGCCGAAAATAAAACAAGGAAAAACTAAGGAGGAAAGTGTGAGAAGCTTGGAAAAGAAACAAGGTAAATGTCTTACCTTAAGGTGTTTTATTTCTTTAAGGGATGGGAATTAGATAGATGATAAGTTTAGGTTAGAGTTTACTATATATAAGGGTTATGAAACCTAAGAATAAGAGCATGATTATATTGAGAACTTGTGACTAATGAGCAAATGGGAAATGAGATAGTAAAACAAACACAAGGTGATTTATCAAAAACACCATTATTGCAATAGGAGCAGTGTTGTTTGTATTTGCAGGTTAAAGGCAATTATTATGTGGGAAATTCAGTGTTTAAGATTTATGCATTTAAGGGCCTAAGTGCCAAGCAATTAAGGTTATGCACTATATTGTGATGTGGTGTAGTTTGGGTGTATATTGTTTGTAGAGAATGTGTATTAAAGATTTGAGTGTTCATGGTGGTTTCATGGTGAAAAAATAAATGGTTGGGTGTAGTAATATACTAGAGAAGCCATGTAAAAATTTGGCTGTGAAACTTAGTGTTTAAGATGTTCTAAGGAGATTTTATGACTAAGGGAGTACTAGTAAACAATAAGGGTTATTTAGGTGAAAGTGAGTAAACTAAGGAGTTCATGAGTATTAGGGTGCCCTAGGGATGTCTAGGAGGAACTAGGGGTTACATTGGTGAAATTAAAGTACCAAGATCACGACAAGAAAAGTTTAGGGGAAATAAGGTATAATGACTTGTGAAGGTGTAAGTGTAGTATGACTTTGGGAATGTTAGGAACTTGAGTAAAGAAGATGAGTGGTAATGCTTGAGGGGTCCTTATATTGATGTGAAGAAAACAACTTGGTTAGTTGAAGTTTTAGGCAAACAAGTTACATGTTGGAAGTGTGAGTGGTTTAGTGTTAAGTGTTAGGAATTTCTTGTAAGAATTTGAGGAAAATGATCAATGGGTTAAATAGAGGGTTTATAAGTGAGTTGATGGTTGATTTAAGAGATTATTAAGTGCCTAAAGGGTGTTAGAACCTTTGAGGGAACTTGTGTCAGAGTTTGGGGTTTATTGAGCACAAAGGGAGAAAATTCTGTAGTGGACCGACCCAGGGGACCGACCCTGTCTGGGTCGGTTGAACCATGTTAAGCCAGCCGGAGTTGTTCTGGAATGGACCAACCCAAAGGGTCTTGGGTCGGTCAGGTTAATCTTGGGTCGGTCGGGGAAAACTTAGTGAACCAGGAAGTATTTGGAATGGACCGACCTGGGAGGTTAGGTCGGTCGGTGGGTCGGTCGGCCCTTATAATAATAAAAAAAAATAGAAATGAATGGGTGGCATTAGTAGTGCACCATTAAGAGGACAATGGTGATTAGAAAGATAAGAGTAAAAGCACTTAAGGGATTAAGTTAAATAAATGGTTTTAAATGTTTAAGGTTAAGTTTGTAAGAACTTAAGAGGGGTTAGATGGGGATCATTAGGGGTTAAGTAAGCTAAGTAACATGGAAGTAATTAACAACCTAAATTGGATCAATGTTTTAGGGTTTGAGAATTGGACTTCGGAAGGAGATTAGACAACCGACACAAAACGACAGTGTACGGTATGGTATTCTTGTAACCTACTTGCTAACGAGGTGTCCCTCGGCTTGTATGCTATTTGTTTATTTGTTCCGACTAAACAAGATAAAGCATGCAACCGATTTATTATATTTGTCGTGTGTTTGTGGTTACAACTAACACACTTGACTTGGTTAATACCCGATAAGGGTTTAACTAACAAGACTTTGCCCTTGAGACTCTTACTAACCGTAACATGGGGGGAGTGAGGAATCCGGAATGGTACCGGCACATGTGTATTAGGGGAGGTCGGCATCTGTATCAGATCAGGCTTCCAAATTAGACTTGTCTACGGACTCTTCGCCTAGAGTCAACAAATAGACTCGACCACCTCGAACTACTGTTTGAGGTGGAAGGCACATTAAGTATGGCGTGAGGGGATCTAGCCTAGATCCCCAACAAACTAGGAAATGTTGTTTATTGTCGGTAAGTGTACTGCTACAGGCTTGGGTTAACCAAGCCCTACCAAAATAAGCAATGAACTAAGGGCTAACCAGTTCTAATAAGAGAACGATTGGCATATATGAAAATAAGAGGAATGTGGACCTAAGGAGTTAAAATCTAACTCACTTACTTAAGGAATGCTTCTAAGCCAGTCATTTTGTTTGAACTGTTATTGTTCATATGTGGTTTGATGTTTATTGCACTTCCTATTTATGTTGTGTATTTAATCAATCTCCATGCTATCGACAATTAGTCGTAGTAGCCCTGTTAGCTTGGGGGCTATAAGAGAATCGTACCAGCAAAGGTGCTGACCCCCTCGGGGGCTGTTGTTTACA
Source organism: Limonium bicolor (assembly GCA_023374045.1). NCBI lineage: Eukaryota > Viridiplantae > Streptophyta > Magnoliopsida > Caryophyllales > Plumbaginaceae > Limonium > Limonium bicolor. The sequence goes on from CM041777.1 coordinate 415,238,874, forward strand.
TTTTGCTGGTAAGCACCCTATGAAGACTCATCACGAGAGTAGGGGTGGTTAGACTTAGAATGAGTTTTATATTTTGAGTACGGGATGCGCATGTGCACCCGTCTGTTAATAGTTGAACTTGTGGAGATTATGTGGATACTTGAGATACTAGCAAACTCGGTTGGTGTGTATTTTGGATTAATGGTTATAAGTATTTAAGTTTGGTATATTCTGTTACTTCAGACCGTGGCAAGGTCCTGGTGTTGGATAAATTCCGCTGCAACGTTTGTTTATGCTTAGTTAAGATGTAATAATCATGATTGGGTTAAGACGGGGTGTCACAATATTACTTGAAGAAATAATGGTATTGCACCTGAAAGTCTTTGATTATGATATATGATAAACAATATCCAATAATGCCGAACTTGTGCTTACGGCCTTGGACAACACTAAGAAGGGCATCACGCCTGAAAGTTTGACATCAATATGCTAAAAAGGCATTGTGCCTGAAAGTTTTATTTGCATATCTTATACAAATGCATCACATTTGAAAGTGCTAATATAATCCACATAAAAGGCAATGTCATATCTTTTTTTAATGCTTTTATACAATATGAGCAAAGAATTTGGCATTGTGTTGGAAACTTTTAAACTTAATATGATATGGTATTAGCATTGAGCTAGAAAATTGACAATATTTTGAAAAATAAATGTATTGATCATATCATTAATCATAAAGTTGGTATAACACCTAGCGAATTCATCTTCTAAAGTATCTATTTTTATGTATAAAAAGAACGTTATTTGACGATTCGTGAAAAATCAATGATGGTATTGCACCAGGAGAAATCTGTTGGGACATCAGAGTGTTGTAGAGATAGCCAATCACCTCGACAGAGTCAATCATCCTTAGCCAGACACAAAGAGCTAGCCACTTCAATGGAGTCCATGCAACTAAGGAGACTTCACAGACTCTCCCGTGCTGTTGCGAATAATAAGGAGTTAACTCGGGAATGCTTCAACGCCTCAACGGTCATAAAGTCCTCCCATCACACCCGAAGTTCGCAGCCCAAGTAAGAAGACCACTTAAAGACGTTGGACGTTGCCCACCAAGTTAGTTCCGGTATTTATGGAACTAACTCCCTCGACCTGCTGGTTGTAATGCTAGTATAAATAGTTTGTGTAATAGCTAGTTTTAAGTCTGCTTTCATTGAGATATATTTCAGAGTGTAGAGAGAGAGAAAGAACTGCTTTGTAAGCCAGAGAGAGAGAATACGTACCAAGCTAGTTAGTGCATCTACATAGACTCTGCCTAGGAAGATCCTAGTTTCGCTACGCTTACCATTGATCTAATCAGAAAGTGTATTGGGTGAGTGAATGAAAAACCGTTAAGTAGATCTCTTCTACTTAGTGGGCATTTGTAAGTTGTTTTATTTGACCAAGAAATGAAATAGCTTATTTGTGTATCTTGCTGAGTTCCACAGAGTCCTTCTATCCTTCTAGCATCTTTTCGTTTCAATTACTTCAAAGTCTTCCGCACCCTTAGTTTAATCAATTCGATTGAGTGCCTCTACATCATAGAGTGTTTCTCACTCACAAAGACTGATTGAGTCAAACCAACTCTTAGAGTCACACCTTAGGTTGGTTTGAGTTAGCCACCCGATCCTACACGTGGTATCAAAGCCTTGCTTAGGCTAACGGTTAATCAACGAAGCAATGGTAGACCTCTTCGCCAATAAAAACATCAAAATGCACTCGAGCACCCCAGACTCACCTCCACCAACTACAACCATTGGAAAAATGAGATCGAGCAACACATTGAGTCTATCAACTCTGAGCTTTTGGAGATAGTCACTGGAGGAGATCTTGTAGTCAATCCAGATCGATCCACATGGACTGCTGCAAATTGTAAAAGGTACGAGCTGAATTGACAAGCATCACATGCAATATACACTTGCCTGTCCGTCCCAGAACAAAGGAGAGTCAATCACTGTAAGTCCGCTAATGAGATATGGACACTCCTTCAAGCTACCCACGAAGGAGTCACTGAACTCAAGAAATACAAAGCTCAAGAACTTCGAATGGACTATGAAAATTCTCTGTAAAAACCCGGTGAGTCTCTAGAAGAAGTGCTTGATCGTTTTTATTTACTAACTACTACTATGCAGGAAGTTAACATCTTACCGGATAGAGAAAGTGTCTTGCACAAACTGCTGGACAGTCTTAGAGAAGAATGGGCAGAAACGGTAATCTCCACCAAAGCATGCAAGGATTTATCCAAATGGAGCTGTCAAGACCTAGGTTCCTATCTACAATCCGTAGATAAATATAAGAAGAACGTTCGAAAGAAGTGTGGTAATACATCTTCTCCTTCCTCTAGTAAGATTACTACTTTGAATGACCAAGCCTTGCAGGTTAATTCGCCTCAGTACACTCAAGAAGGAGCCTATGTCACTGATACTCAAATCAGACAAGCTAAGACTGAGTTGGTGGATATTATTGTTGAAGAAAGTGAGGCTGAGACTATGGAAGACTTTGTCTTCATAGTAAAGAACTTCCGAAAATTTATGCGCAATCAACCAAATCGACAAAGTCGGTCGTTCGCAAACACCTCCAAACAAGTCTTCAACTCTGTCACCTGTTTCAACTACAATAAACCCGGTCACTTCATGAAGGACTGCCCCATACTCAAGAACCAATATGGAAAATCCCAAGGGAGGTCGCTGATGGCAGCTGTTGGTTGGGGTGATTCAGACTCCGATGATCAGGACACAGAGTCTAGCGGCTCGGTGTGTCTCACGGCACATGATACGACGGAATCCATGATTCTTGACAATGAGGTAACCCGTTCTCACCTTGAAACAGACCTTTACCGTATTACCCCTATGGGATTTATGACCTTAATTCCTAAAATCGTCTCCGAGACTAACTCCCTCAAAGGAAGTCTCAGCAGCAAAATAACCGAGTTATCTAAGGAACTTAAAATCTCAAGAGGTCTTATGTATGCCCTAAGAGATGAAGCTGAGAAACACAAGACCATCTCTTGCTCTCTTAGACTAGATCTTCAAGAATCAAGGTGTCATGTTGATTCCCTTCAAAAGGAACTCCATGATACCATAGAACGAAATCAATCTAGCCAAGGCGATCAGAAAGAGTCTCTCACCCTGATCGACTCTCTCAAACAAGACCTCACCATCTTTACTGATAAGTGCTGCTCTCTTCAAAATGATCTAAATGCTTCTGAATCCAAAAACATGTCCCTGAACACCACTATCAAAAACCTCACTCATTAACTGAAAGAAAAGGAGCACGCTCTCTCTCTCAAGCCAGTCACATTTATCAAACAAGTCACCTCCTCCGAACTACCTAAGTGGGCCAACTCCAAGATCAAGGAAGTTAGCTAAGATCGAGATGATCTTCGCTCTAAAGTAGAGCAACTCTCTCAAGAGATTGTGAATTTACAATCCGGAGTTTGATCCACTCAATCAAAGCCCAAGTGGCACAAGGGTAAGTTCGATATCCCCAAAAATATGTCCAAATCCGACAACAGAGCCAAACAATATCAAGAAAAGGAGAAGTTTGACTCCTGGTGGAAAGGACAACAGAAATACGTCAATCTTCCTCCAACCAATATTTGTGGCTACTATGGGAGTCTTGGTCATAGGGACAGTGCATGTGATAAATTGAATAAAGATCTTTCATTTAATGTCAAACATGTTAAATTGATACTTGACACATGAGAAAAATTGAAAAGATCTGGCTCGAAAAGGGAACCCAAGTACATCTGGGTACCCAAATCTAACAAATGATCTGTTATTTTGTAGGTGAATGGAGACAGCTGGTACTTGGACAGTGGGTGCTCCCGTCACATGACTAGAGATCCAAATCAATTCAATTCGCTTTCATCCTACCAAGGAGGTAAGGTTACTTTTGGATACAACAACCAGGGTGAAATCGTGGGAGGTGGCTCTATAGGTAACCCCTCAAAATTTAAAATTGATGGAGTCCATCTGGTCACTGGACTTCAACACAGTTTATTAAGTATCTCTCAAATTTGTGATAGATTCAATTTGGTACTTTTCTCCTCTTCGGATTGTAATGTTTATGATGAGCGTGCAGGTTCCTTAAAAGCTGTGGGACGCAGAGAAGGAAATCTTTACAAAATGTGCTTAAACTCTATTAATCTAGATGATCAAGTCTGTCTCAACGTGCATTCTAATAACTCACTGCTATGGCACTCCAGACTTGGTCACGTAAATCACAGGCTGTTGAATAAACTAAAAAATAAAGACTTGGTGATTGGTTTACCCGACACAAGCTTTGACACTGACTCCGTATGTGAAGCATGTATAAAAGGTAAACACACCCGGTCCTCTTTCAAGAGTAAGTTGACTCTCTCTACAAGCTCTCCGTTAGAATTGCTCCACATGGATCTTGTTGGCCCCATGCGTACACAAAGTAGAAGTGGTAAGAGGTATGTTCTGGTCATAGTCGATGACTATTTTAGGTGGACTTGGGTCATTTTTCTATCTACTAAGGATGAAAGTTTTGCGGAGTTTGTCAAACTCCATAAAATGCTAATCAACAAATTTTCGTTTACATTGAAAACCCTGAGAACCGACCAGGGTACTGAATTTTGCAACAAGTCGTTTGATGAGTTTTGTAGGGACAACAGAGTTGATCACCAAATCTCCTCCGCACGCACTCCGGAACAAAACGAAGTGGTTGAACGAAAGAATAGAACCTTGGTTGAAATGGCATGCACAATGCTCATTGATAGTCAACTAACTCCATCATACTGAGCAGAAGCTGTTAACACAGCATGCTATGTGTTAAATCATGCGTTGATTCATCCATTCCTTCACAAGACACCCTACGAACTACTCTGTCAACATAAACCAAGTTTCATTCATCTCAGACGTTTTGGATGTAAGTGCTTTATCCACAATAATGGTAAGGACAACTTGGGTAAGTTCTCTCCTAAAAGTCGTGAAGGTATTTTTCTTGGCTACTCTTCTAAAAGCAAAGCTTATCGTGTTATTAATCTGAGAACTCAATGTTTAAAAGAGAGTCCCCACGTCATGTTCGAAGAGTCACACAATGTTGGCTCATCTTCTTATCAACTTGACTTTGCTCTAGACGATTTCCTCACTGATCTACACTTCATCACTGTACCCATAGGAAGACTCCACGATTCCCAATCCATCACACCTAATGACTCTCCGGAAAACAAAAACATTGCGTCAGACTCTACTGACTCTGACAATAACCCTGAGACACCTTTACCACAAAACCTGAACTTTGACTCCACTAACAAAGGCACACCCCTCCTGCTTCACGTCGGCAGTTCCAACAAAAATCTGCTTATCCTCCTGACAACATTATATCTGACCCAAACTCTGGTGTTCAAACACGTTTTCAAGCTATGCAAAACCTCTGTGCCTTTGGTGCTTTTCTCTCCAGCACTATACCAAGAAATGTCAAAGAAGCAATCCTTGATAGTGATTGGGTCACTGCAATGCAGGAGGAACTAAATTCTCTCCAAAGACATGTTGTCTGGGAGTTAGTTCCTCGACCCACACATCAACAAACCATTGGTACTCATTGGGTCTTTCGTAATAAACTTGATGATGCAGGACAAGTTTTTAGGAATAAAGCTAGATTGGTCATTCAGGGCTACAATCAAGAAGAAGGGATTGACTATGATGAAACCTTCACACCTGTAGCTCGTCTTGAAGCAATTCGCATGTTAATTGTGTTTGCTGCATTCAAAGGTTTCACATTATATCAAATGGATGTCAAGACAGCCTTCCTCCATGGCTATATTGATAGAGAAGTCTACGTCGAGCAACCCCCAGGGTTCATAGACTCCGTCCATCCCGACTACGTCTACAAACTGTGTAAGGCCCTTTATGGACTAAAATAGGCTCCGCCGCCTGGTATGAAAGACTTTCTACATATCTGTTGCAAAATGGTTTCTCTCGAGTAACGTAGATAAAACACTATTCATTCTACACTCATTGCATGACTTACTCCTAGTACAGATTTATGTTGATGATATCATTTATGGCTCTACAAGTAACACCCTCTGTGACCATTTTGCTAACCTCATGAAGCAAGAGTTTTCCATGAATGAGTTAGGTGAGCTCAAGTTCTTCTAAGGATTACTAATTCAACAGGAAAAGGAACGGATTAAGATCCATCAACAAAAGTACATCAAGGAACTCCTTGACAAGTACAATCTCAAAAATATCAAGAGTATGTCCACACCAAGTTGTACATCTGCCAAACTTCATCTCGATGATGGCGGAGTCGGTGTCAATGCCACAGAATATAGGGGAATGATACAGTCCCTCTTGTACTTGACTGCCAGTCACCCCGACATTCTTCACGCAGTCTCTCTCTGTGCTCGCTTCCAAGCAGCACCAAAGCAGTCTCACCTCAAAGCAGTCAAACGTATCTTCTGATATCTTAGAGGTACAAGTGCACTCTATCTATGGTATCCACGATCTCCTACTTTCACTTTATCTGGATACATTGACTCTGATTGGGCTGGTTCCCTCCAAGATCGAATGAGTACTTCAAGTAATGCGCAGTTCTTGGGTCTTTGCCTTGTTACATGGTCCTACAAAAAACAAAACTCCGTAGCACTCTCTACAGCGGAGGCAGAGTATGTCTCTGCTGCAGCCTGTTGCTCTCAACTTCTTTGGATGAAACAAAAAATTCAAGACTATCATGTCACCCAAGAACAAATCCCAATCTTTTGTGAAAACAAAAGCACAATCAAAATATCAGAAAACCCAATCCAACACTCATGAATCAAACACATTGAAATTCGTTTTCACTTCTTTAAAGACTGTGTTGAGAAAAAGCTTATCCAACTTGAATTTATGCCCACAGAAGATCAACTAGCAGATATCTTTACTAAACCCCTGTCTACAGCACGATTTGAAGCACTGCGATCAGCAATCGGGTTGACTCCGTCTACCTAGACGGTCCCATCTCCTTGCCCCTACCGCAATCTTCAGCAGGTACTCCCTCATGTCTCATTGAGTCTGTTTTGGTTTGCACTTGAATCTGTGAATTGTGTTTTATTGCTTAAAACGTCTCTATAATTCTGGCGCTATACACCCACGTCATCTATCCAAACCAACCCCGCCTAAATCCACGCCGTTAATCTCGCTAGCCCTTGACGTTCCCTTATTTTTCTTGCCTGACACACGAAATCCCTGCAACTTCCACAGACATTTCAGCCTTTATATCCATCATCCGTCTACTCCATCTCTCTCACCTACATCCCCTTTACACCCAAGCATACTACAATCTCTAATCGCAGGCAATAATCTCAACGGTATCAATATACCGGCCGATATTTTCCAAGATCCCATCCGCCTTCAGGCGTACCTACAATCAATGGTCAACCCATCTCCACTCACCACCACCACCACCACTCACTCTCCCACCAAAACCACTGCTACCTCATCCCCCACACACTCCGCCACACCACCACCAACCACCCGTGATACATCACCCCATCAAACGCCACCTCTACCCCAACCTCCACCCTCTCACTCCCCATCACCCATCACGCCAAGACGACATTCTTGAGACAGATGTTGAAGATGCCACACCACTTCAAACACTGCCACCATCTCCACCACATCAACAACCAAACCCTACTACCGAAACCCAACACACTGATCAGCCGCAAGCTCCGCCAAAAAAATCTCCAACCCCAACCCCACAAGCATCCCAAGAGAAATCCGCAACCCCAACCCCTCCAAAATCTCCAAAACCCAAACCGTGAAAACGAAAAGCTCAAACCTCCACTCGACCCACAGCCAAAAGAGTTCTCCGTTCTTCTGTCAAGGCCCAACCAGTGTCCTCTGGTTCTGGCAAATCTTCACCAGTACAAGAATTTCCCACCGTCAGTCACGATACATCTACTGGCGCCACCTCCACCAGGGTCCAGACACCTCCCAAGCCACAACGACGATGTGCGAAGATAGACCCCTTCACCCAACGTTACATGCTCGGTGACCCTGCTTCAGAACGCAACATTGTCAGGGGTAAGTTCCTGGATTTCTCATGGGCTCTGTCTTCAAACCTAGGGGAGTTAGTGACAATGCTAGATGTTCAAGGGTGGAAACACCTTTTCTGTGAGATACCAGAGTGGTACCCCTAAGAGTCTGTCAACTTTTATCAAAATCTCGTTATCCGAAATGGTGCAGCTCAATCTTTTGTCAATTCCACTCCAATTTTCTTTAATCTAGAAAAGTTGTCTCAAGTTCTTGGAGTCCCTCATACCGGTCTGTCTTTTTATGAAAAAAGGAGTTCTTCCAGAAATCCCCGGGGTCCCATAAAATAAGATCTACCGCTTTTTCTCTTCCAAGAAAAAAGTGGGCTCCCCAATACCCCGAGGTGATCTTTAAATTCTCCATCAACTCCTGCACATTCTTGTTATAAAAAACATTGTCCCCCGAAAAGAAGGTAATCTCATGGTCAACTGCTTGGACCTCACTATAATGTACTGCATAATCAACCGTCATTCCGTCAATCTAGCCCACATCATTGTCCATCACTTAGCCCAGTCTGTCGGCACCCTGAAACACTCCCTGGGGTATGTATTCTGGCTGCCTCAAATTCTCAAATTCTTTCAGGTACCCCTTGGAGACATCCACGCCAGAGTCCATCGACGAGGCAGACACCATCAACCTCCGCTATTTGAATCGACAGACGTCTATCGACAAATCCAAGCTGCTGCCCCCTCCATCCACTCCAACGACGGCGGACACTTCCACTTCTCACGAGGCAGTCCCTTAAGATACTCTCCTACCCCTCCTAGAGTAAATGGAACGACTCCTCGCACAGGCAGCAGAGCTGATTCAGGGCCAATCGCGGATGAAGGACAGACTCACTCGGATCGAGACGACTGTGACGGCCTTGCAAGAACAACTCCTTGATATCCAAGCCTCCTTGATCCCACCCACTTAGCCATGACGTGTGTGTGTAGTGTTAGGACTTAGGCTGTTTTTCTGGTTTGTGTGTGAATTTTTGGACTAATTCTTTCGTGACTATGGGCTTCCCTCTAAGGAAAGCAAAAGGGGGAAGCGGTGAATCCCGTCTGGTGTACGGGCTACTCTGTTGTTGCTTTAAACTGCCTTCGGATTTTTGTTGCTGGACCGTGTGGTCTAGTACTATAACTGCTTTATATACTATGCCTTATCATGCCTGTTTCACTGCCTATTCATTATTTGCTTGCCTGGAGTCCCTCTACGATTAAGGGGGAACCTAAATGGAGTCCTTGAACTCAATTACTACTACTGCTATTAAGGGGGAACCTTGACAGGGTCGGTTCCCCTAGTTCTTTGTATTTCTATTTTTCATTTCAGGATTGACTCCATTCGGATTCACGAAGGTTTGCTATCATCAGCAACAAGGGGGAAACTGTTGGGACATCAGAGTGTTGCAGAGATAGCCAATCACCTCGACAGAGTCAATCATCCTTAGCCAGACACAAAGAGCGAGCCACTTCAATGGAGTCCCTGCAAATAAGGAGACTTCACAGGACTTCTCTCCCGGTGCTGTTACGAATAATAAGGAGTTAACTCGAGAATGCTTCAATGCCTCAACGGTCATAAAGTCCTCAGATCACACCCAAAGTTCGCGGCCCAAGTAAGAAGACCACTTAAAGACGTTGGACGTTGCCCACAAAGTTAGTTCCGGTATTTGCGGAACTAACTCCCTCGACCTGCCGGTTGTAATGCTAGTATAAATTGTTTGTGTAATAGCTAGTTTTAAGTGTGCTTTCATTGAGATATATTTTAGAGTTTAGAGAGAGAGAAAGAACTACTTTGTAAGGCAGAGAGAGAGAGAGAGAGAATACGTACCAAGCTAGTTAGTGCATCTAGATAGACTCTGCCTAGGAAGATTCTAGTTTCACTACGCTTACCATTGATCTGATCAGAAAGTGTATTGGGTATGTGAGTAAAAAACCGCTAAGTAGAACTTTTCTACTTAGTGGGCATTTGTAAGTTGTTTTATTTGACCAGGAAATGAAATAGCTTATTTGTGTATCTTGCTGAGTTCCACAGAGTCCTTCTAGCATCTTTTCGTTTCAATTACTTCAAAGTCTTCCGCACCCTTGGTTTAATCAATTCGATTGAGTGCATCTACATCACAGAGTGTTTCTCACTCACAAAAACTGATTGAGTCAAACCAACTCTTAGACTCACACCTTTGGTTGGTTTGAGTTAGCCACCCGATCCTACAAAATCTGTGAAAAATCATTTGAAGTAGTTCTTAGAAAACTATGTATGTGATATACCATGATGATGAATATTCATATTGCAAGTTTGACCTCATTGATGATATTTGTATATATGATCTCATATAAATAATTTGATTCGAATTTGATTTTACAAATGATTCTCAATGAATCATAAGTTCATCTTATTTGAGATAGTGCCAAATCACAAAATGAGTGCCTTTAGCGAATCACCCAAATAAATTGGCATGACAAATGTAGAATTGTTCTTGTCGAATCATTCTTATTCCATGTTTTTTCATGAATAGTCAAAAGTCATGACCAGACTGTGAGAAATGATGAGTAACTATTGACATCACATAAAATATAATAATTATCATAATTGGATGTTATTATGATTGCAAGACTTTCAAGGTCTTTGTGGACATAACTCGACTTATTTAAAAGCTAGCTCAAAAATTGAAGCTATGCAGATTTTTTAATGAGAAGTAATGTTGAGGATGACAAATTTAAATTTCTAAATATTATTCTATGTTTATTTATTTATTCAATATTATTATTGTTCCTTGTATATATATATATATGTATATTCGTTTACATTTATGAGACTTATCCATTTCAGAAGAATTTGTACACCCTAAAAGGGGTCATGAAAGATATGTCCGGGAAGGCGTATGTTATGAATGAGATTTATCCATTTACAAAGAATTTATACACCTTAAAGGGGTCATGAAAGACATATGTCCAGGAAGTCGTATGTCTTGAGAAACATGCTTAAAGACAATACAACTATAAATAATATTTCTTGATGGAGTCAAGAATGAACACTTGCTTGGAATGTAGTGCATTTGTAGCTCGCTACCGTTTCTAAAGGATTATAGTTGACCCATAAGCATGTGTCCTGATGACAAGACATTGGTCTCATGTATGTGAATATTTTCTATTGAAAAATCATAAGATAAGGGTCAATAAGATCTATAAGAGCATGTACAATACCACATAGACAGTGAAATTTTTGTACTAAGAAAGCTTTATAAATAACAAGTTTCCTCAAAAAGTGGTACTGATTTACCTGATGTAGATAACACATTTAGGCTACAAATAAGAGAATATCAATGTATATTCTGGAAACGATATAAGTCATGATTGTAGCTGCTTGTTTTCTCCTTTGATTTGTATCACATGTATGTTGGTACAATAGAGAACTTGAGATATAAGATAAAGAAAAGAATAAGTTTTACAATATTGTTTTGGCATGACCGGGACCATCCCGGTTCTATAATGCAATTGACATCCACTGTATGTGTGGACACTTGCTGAAGAATTATATTCTTCTAGCAAATGATTTGTTGCTTGTTTTAAAAACCTTTTATAAGGCTATCACCAGTTGATATTATATGTAAACATGGACTTTTATACCCGTTAATTCAGGTGAGATATTGGGGACCATATCCTGACCAATTTTGGACTATTAAGATTTGGTTTAAATTGATGCATTAACCAAATGATCATAAAAGCTACATGTTGTAAGATTGAATTATAAAGTCCATAAGATTGGACAATGCTGGTGAAATGTTAACACCTTAATTAAGCTTTTACATGTTCATTGAGATAGATTGATGGTTAAGAAGAACTATAGATCAAAGATCTATAACGAATTGTAAGACCTTTTGGTTTGAGATTCCCAATATGCATTTGGAGACATGTAATTTACATGAAGCAACATTGATTTGCATCAAGATAAAGAGTATTAATGAACTCTCACACTTATAAATGACTTTGAGTCAAATGCTAAATATTTCCTATATAAGGTTTTGTTTGAAAGATTTATATACTATGCTTCAGTGGATCAATCAATTCCTTGAAGATGTTGGGATTCTATGTTGAGTTCTAATTTTAATACCTTGAACTAACAGCTAGGGATACTTTATTACCCGATTATCATTTAGGCAAGTCATTTTTCCCAACATCAGGGGGAGAAAAGAAGCAATTGGAATGTGAGATGATATGATATGAAATATAGAATTGTGTCATCCTCGTCAAAATACTACTCATCTCCAAAAAGTTGGCAACCCAATTGGTTGATGTTGAGTGAAAAATATGTGCCAACGTCTAATACTCCTATATTATAATGTCACGTAAGGACAAGTGCAAACAAGTCTAACCTGAAGCATGGTAGACTATGTGGTTCCAGTGACAAAGCCCTTAAAAGGAGCATAGAATTAAAATGGTCATACTAAAAAGGGTATAGCTCTAGATGAGCCGTCAGACATGACAAATTGCCACTATATAAGGTAATCAGGTACCTGATGATAATAGAGATCTTGAGATATTATGCCTTGTCAATAATACAGTGGAACCGATATGAAATCAATGTTGATTATCTTTATGTATATGCATGCAAATGTATGTAGCGCTACATGTCACAATGATGACGAGGACAATGAATTGATTTGTCAAAAGTACTTGAAAGACGCAAATGAGAAGCAGAACTTCAACACACTCAAGTTGTGAATGTTGCGAACTTGATATCCACATAATGATGTGTAACACCCCTACTGTAAACTTAACGATAAACCGAAACTACAACGGAAATATAGAGCTTAAACGGTAACTAACGAGTTGGTGTTACACGTCGTTAGACACCCACGTGGCTAACAAGGCAGAATACATACATTAGTATCGGTCTGATGCACAGACTCCCGAGCATAGTCCTAACAACCATAAATACAACCAACCTTACTGAGTGTTAATATTTACAACCATCACTGTATAACTGACATTCCAAAATATATCACCACGGGAGCACAGGCGCATCCCGGGTCCAACATCCAAACTAACAAAAGTACTTCATAACACCTAGGATCTAAAGCCACTCCGCTTCCTCGATCCTCATCCTGCAAAATGAAATATGGTGCCCCAGAAGGGGCTTCTCAACCCATGGCTGGTATGGTTAACGTGCAGCCCGTGGGCTACCGGGATACACGCAACCAATTGTCATGATAACATGGCATTCATTTTAATATACAACATAAAAGCATAGCAATAAACTTTGCATAGCAACATCAACATATAACACAACAGGAATGTTCCTCTTTGGGAAACAATCCAAAAATTAGTTAGCCATACATGATAAGCCTAGAGAATGATCCCACTCTCATGTTAAGCTTGTTACGTAACTCGTTACCGTTCTGTTATCGAATGAATAACTTAACCCAAAGATGTGTCGGATATAGTGATCCAAGCACACCGTACATATTTTCCCCCTAGTCCGATCAATAGTCAGGCAGATAAGCCTTGGTTAAGCTTATGGGTGATTGTAATCCAAGAAGGAAAAATAGCCATAACATATAGAGAGGCGAATCTGATTCAGATATCAACTCCCGTACATACACGCATGACCGGAACGACCGGATTCCTCACTCCCCTGTTAATCACTTGTTAGAAGTCCCATTGATGGAACTTAACACATTAAATTACAAATATGTGTTTAGGCCCAGTTAGGCACACAAGGGAGATGGGATACACTTAAACAACACATACCATAACAAGCTCATACATAGTCGTAGTTAGAACGTTCCTTAGGTCGAAACGTTAAATACTGGTACCACTCTCTTACGTATCCTAGTTTAGTTAACTAACGGTGTAGGATCGGGTGGCTAACTCAAACCAACCAAAGGTGTGAGTCTAAGAGTTAGCTTGACTCAATCAGCTTTCGTAAGTGAGAAGCACTCTGTGACGTAGAGGCACTCAATCGAATTGACTAAATTAAGGGTGCGGAAGACTTTTGCGGTAATTGAAGCGAAACGATGAAAAGAAAGAAGAACTCTTTGGAACTCAGCAAAATACACAAATAAGCTATTTCATTTCCTGGTCAAATAAAACAACTTATAAATGTCCACTAAGTAGAAAGGATCTACTTAGCGGTTTTTCACTCACTCACCCAACACACTTTCTAATCAGATCAATGGTAAGCGTAGTGAAACTAGAATCTTCCTAGGCAGAGTCTATCTAAATGCGCTAACTAACTTGGTATGTATTCTCTCTCTCTTTCTGGCTTACAAAGTGATTCTCTTTTTCTCTCTAAGCTCTGAAACAATCCTCAATGAAAGCACACCTGAAACTAACTATTACAAAACTTATTTATACTATTAATACAGCCGGTAGGTCGAAGGAGTTAGTTCCAAAAATACCGGAACTAACTTAGTGGGCAACTTCCAACGGCCTTGAGTAGTCTTCTTACTTGAGCCGTGATCTTCGGGTGTTGAGGGAAGACTTCATCACCGTTTGTGACGTTTAAGGTATTCCCGAGTTAACTCCTTATTATTCACAACAGATCGGGAGAGTCTGTGAAGTCTTCATAGTTGTGTGGACTCTATTGAAGCGCCTCACTCTTTGTGTCTATCTAGGGATGATTGACTCTATTGAGGTGATAGGCTATCTCTGCAACACTCCGATGTCCCAACAGTTTCCCCCTTGTTGCTGATGATAGCAAATCTCCGTGAATCCCGATGAAGTCAATCCTGAAATAGAAACACAAAGGACTAGGGGAACCGACCCTGTCAAATTTCCCCCTTAATAGCAGCAGTAGTAGTTGAGTTCAAAGACTCCATTTAGGTTCCCCCTAAAACGTAGAGGGACTCCAGGCAAGCAATCATTAAATAGGCAGTGTAATAGGCAGGATAAGATGTAGTATATAAAGCAGTTAAAATACTAGACCACACGGTCCAGCAGCAGAAATCCAAGAGCAGTTTAAAAACAACAACAGAGTCACCCGTACACCAGACGGGATTCACCGCTTCCCCCTTTTGCTTTCATCAGAGGGAAGCCCACAGTCACACAGCAAAAAGTGTTTAGAACTTAAAAAAAGCCTAAGTCCTAACACTATACACACACACGTCATGGCTAAGGGGTTGGGGTCAGGGTGGATTGGATGTCAAGGAGTAGTTCTTGCAAGGCCGCCACAGTCATCTCTATCCCAGCGAGTCTGTCCATCATCCGCGTTTGGCCCTGAATCAGCTCTGCTGCCTGCGCAAGGAGTCGCTCCACTTTCTCCAGGAGGGGTAGGAGTGAAGCTTGAGGGACTGCCTCTTGAGAAGTGGAAGTTCCCACCTTCGTTGGAGTTGATGGTGGGGGCAGCAGCTTTGATTTGTTGATAGATGTCAGCCGATTCAGATAGCGCAGGTTGATGGTGTCTGCCTCTTCGATGGACTCTGGCGTCGATGTCACCAGGGGTACCTGAAAGAATTTGAGAATTCGAGGCAGCCAGAACACATACCCCAGGGAGTGTTTCGGGGTGTCGACAGACTAGGCTAAGTGATGGAGAATGATGTGGGCCAGATTAATAGAATGACGGTTGATTATACAGTACATTATGGTGAGGTCCAAGCAGTTGACCATGAGATTTCCTTCTTTTCGTGGGACAATGTTTTTGATGACCAGAATGTGTAGGAGTTGGTATAGAATGGGGAGATCGCCACGGGGTATGGGTGAGCCAATCTTTTTCTTGGTGGAGAAAAAGCGATAGATTTTATTTTGTGGGACCCCAGGGATTTCAGGAAGGACTCCTTTATCATAGAAGGACAGGCCAGTAGCAGGGACTCCAAGGATTTGGGACAGTTTTTCAAGATTGAAGAAGATTGGGGTGGAATTAACAAAAGACTGTGCAGCACCGTTTCTGATAACAAGATTTTAAAAGAAATCGACAGACTCTTGGGGATACCACTCCGTTATCTCACAGAAGAGGTGTTTCCACCCCTGAACATCTAGCATGGTCACTAACTCCCCTAGGTTAGAAGATAGAGCCCATGAAAAATCGAGGAACTTACCCCTAACGATATTTCGTTCTGAGGCAGGGTCCCCGAGCATGTAGCGCTGGCTGAAGGGGTCTATCTTCACACATCTTCGGTGCGGTTTTGGAGGTTTCTGGTCCTTGGTGGAGGTGGCGCCAGTAGAAGTGTCGTGATTGACCGTGGGCAATTCTTGGACTGGTGACGATTCGCCGGAGCTAGAGGAGACTGGTTGGGCCTTGATAGAAGAACGGAGTACTCTTTTGGCTGTGGGTCGGCTGGAGGTTTGAGCTTTTCTTTTATGGGTTTTGGGTTTAGGTTGTTGTGGTGGTGTTGCTGATTTTGCGGGAGATGCGGGTGGGGTTGGGGTAGGAGATTTGTTGGTTGGGGCTTGCGGTTGATCAGTAGGTTGGGTTTCGGCAGTAGGATTTTGATCTTGTAGTGGTGGAGATGGTGGCATGGTTTGTAGTGGGGTAGCTTCTTCAGTATCAGTTTCAATAATGTCAGTTTTTACGGCAGAGGGTGGCGTTTGATGGGGGGATGTATTACGGGTGGTTGGTGGTGGTGTGGCGGAGTGTGTGGGGGACGAGGTAGCAGTGGTTTTAGTGGGAGAGTGAATGGTGGTGGTCGTGGTGAGTGGAGATGGATTCGGAGCCATCGATTGGAGGTACGCCTGAAGGTGGATGGGATCTTGGAAAATATCGGCCAGGATGTTGATACCGTTGAAATTGATGCCTGCCATTTGGAAAGTGTAGGATACTTGGGTGTAAAAGGGATGGAAATGAGAGAGATCGAGTGGACGGATAATGGCTATAAAGGCTGTAACGTCTGCGGAAGATGCAGAGGTAGCTTGTGTCAGGCGAGAAAAATAAGGGGCCGCGGGGTTTTGGCGAGATTAACGGCGAAGATTCAGGCGGGGTGGGTTTGTATCGATGACGTGGGTGGTAGTGCGAGAATAATAGACATGCTAAGCAATAAAACACGTTTCACAGATTCAAGTACAAACATAGACAAACTCGATGAGACATGAGGGAGTACCTGGTGAAGATTACGGTAGGGGCAAGGAGATGCGACCGTCTAGGTAGACGGAGTCAACCCGATTGTCGATCGCAGTGCTTTGAATCGTGCTGTAGACAGGGTTTAGTAAAGATATCTACAAGTTGATCTTCTGTGGGCACAAAGTCAAGTTGGATGAGCTTTTTCTCGACACTGTCTTTCAAGAAGTGAAAGCGAATTTCAATATGTTTGGTTCTTGAGTGTTGGACTAGGTTTTCGGATATTTTGATGGTGCTTTTATTGTCACAGTAAATTGGGATTTGTTCTTGGGTGACATAATAGTCTTGAAGTTGTTGTTTCATCCAAAGGAGTTGGGAGCAACAGGCTGCAGTAGAGACATACTCTGCTTCCACTATAGAGAGTGCTACGGAGTTCTGTTTTTTGGAGGACCATGAAACAAGGCAAAGACCCAAGAACTGTGCATTACCTGAAGTACTCTTTCGATCTTGGACGGAGCCAGCCCAATCAGAGTCACTATATCCAGATAAGGTGACGTATAAGGCGATCAAGGATAACCATAGATAGATGTACTTGTACCTTTTAGATATCTGAAGATGCTTGACTGTTTTGAGGTGAGACTGCTTTGGGCTGCTGGAAGCGAGCGAGAGGCAGACTGCGTGAGAATGTCGGGGCGACTGGCAGTGAGGTACAAGAGGGACCCTATCATTCCTCTATATTCTGTGGCATTGACACCGACTCCGTCATCATCAGGATGAAGTTTTGCAGATGTACAGCTTGGTGTGGACATACTCTTGGCATTTTTGAGGTTGTACTTGTCAAGGAGTTCCTTGATGTACTTTTACTGGTGGATTTTAATCCCTTCCTTCTCCTGTTGAATTTGTAATCCTAGGAAAAACTTGAGCTCACCTAACTCATTCATGGAAAACTTTGCTTCATTAGGTTAGCAAAATGGTCGTAGAGGATGTTACTTGTAGAGCCATAAATGATATCATCAACATAGATTTGTACTAGAAGTAAGTCATGCGATGAGTGAAGAATGAATAGTGTTTTATCTACGTAACCTCGAGAGAAACCATTTTGCAATAGATATGTAGACAGTCTTTCATACCAGGCGCGCGGAGCCTGTTTCAGTCCGTAAAGGGCCTTACATAGTTTGTAGATGTAGTCGGGATGGACGGAGTCTATGAACCCTGGTGGTTGCTCGACGTAGACTTCTCTGTCAATGTAGCCATGAAGGAAGGCTGTCTTGACATCCATTTGATATAATTGGAAACCTTTGAATGCAGCAAACACAATTAACATGCGAATTGCTTCAAGACGAGCTACGGGAGCGAAGGTTTCATCATAGTCAATCCCTTCTTCTTGATTGTAGCCCTGAACGACCAGTCTAGCTTTATTCCTGAAAACTTGTCCTGCATCATCAAGTTTGTTACGAAAGACCCAACGAGTACCAGTGGTTTGCTGATGTGTGGGTCGAGGAACTAGCTCCCAGACAGCATGTCTTTGGAGAGAATTTAGTTCCTCCTGCATTGCAATGACCCAATCACTATCAAGGAGTGCTTCTTTGACATTTCTTGGTTCAGTGCTGGAGAGAAAAGCACCAAAGGCACAGAGGTTTTGCATAGCTTGGAGACGTGTTTATCAGGAGGGTGAGCTGATTTTTGTTGGAACTATCAACGTGAAGCAGGAGGGGGTGTGTCTTGGTCAGAGGAGTCAAAGTTCAAGTTTTGTGGTAAGGGTGTCTCCAGGGTATCGTCAGAGTCAGTAGAGTCTGATGTATTGTTTTTGTTTGCCGGAGAAACATTAGGAGTGATGGATTAGGAATTGGGAAGTCTTCCTATGGGTACAGTGATGAAGTGTGGATCGGTTAGGAAGTCGTGAGGAGCAAACTCAAGTTGAGCAGAAGATGAGCCAACATTGTGGGACTCATCGAACTTGACATGGGGACTCTCTTCTAAACATTGAGTTCTCAGATTGATAACACGATAAGCTTTACTTTTAGAAGAGTAGCCAAGAAAAATACCTTCACCACTTTTAGGAGAGTACTTACCCAAGTTGTCCTTACCATTGTTGTGGATAAAGCACTTACATCCGAAACACCTGAGATGAATAAGACTTGGGTTATGTTGACGGAGTAGTTCATAGGGTGTCTTGTGAAGGAATGGATGAATCAGCGCACAATTTAACACATAACATGCTGTGTTAATAGCTTCTGCCCAGTATGATGGAGTGAGTTGACTGTCAATGAGCATGGTGCGTGCCATTTCTACCAAAGTTCTATTCTTTCATTCAACCACTCCGTTTTGTTCC
Source organism: Limonium bicolor (assembly GCA_023374045.1). Lineage (NCBI taxonomy): Eukaryota > Viridiplantae > Streptophyta > Magnoliopsida > Caryophyllales > Plumbaginaceae > Limonium > Limonium bicolor. The sequence continues at coordinate 415,258,236 of CM041777.1, forward strand.
TGAGTGCGTGCAGATGAGATTTGGTGATCGACTCCGTTGTCCCTGCAAAACTCATCAAACAACTTGTTGCAAAATTCAGTACCCTGGTCCGTTCTCAGGGTTTTCAAAGTGAATGAAAATTTGTTGATAAGAATTTTATGGAGATTGATGAACTCCGTAAAAGTTTCATCCTTAGTAGATAGAAAAATGACCCAAGTCCACCTTGAATAGTCATCGACTATGACTAGAATGTACCTCTTACCACTTCTACTTTGTGTACGCATGGGACTGACAAGATCCATGTGGAGCAATTCTAACGGAGAGCTAGTAGAGAGAGTCGACTTACTTTTAAAGAAGGACCGGGTGTGTTTACCTTTTACGCATGCTTCACAGACAGAGTCTGTGTCGAAGTTTATGTCGGGTAAACCGATCACCTAGTCCTTGCTTTTGAGTTTGTTCAACAGTCTGTGATTTACGTGACCAAGTCTGGAGTGCCACAGCAATGAGTTCTTGGAATGCACGTGGAGACAGACTTGATCGTCTGGATTAATGGAGTTTAAGCACATTTTGTAGAGATTTCCTTCTCTACGTCCCACAGCTTTTAATGAACCTGTACGCTCATCATAAACCTTACAATCCGAAGAGGAGAAAAGTACCAAATTGAATGTATCACAAATTTGAGAAATACTTAGTAAACTATGTTGGAGTCCAGTGACCAGATGGACTCCATCAATTTTAAATTTTGAGGGGTTACCTACGGAGCCAACTCCCATGATTTCACCCTGGTTGTTGTTTCCAAAGGTAACCTTACCTCCTTGGTAGGATGAAAGCGAATTGAATTGATTTGGATCTCCAGTCATGTGACGAGAGCATCCACTGTCCAAGTACCATCTGTCTCCATTCGCCTTCACCTACAAAAGAACAGATCATTTGTTAGATTTGGGAACCCAGATGTACTTGGGTTCTCTTTTCGAGCCAGATCTATTCAATTCTTCTCGTGCTTCAAGTATAAATTTAACACGTTTGACATTAAACGAAAGATCTTTATTCAATTTATCACATGCACTATCTCTATGTCCAAGACTCCCGCAGTAGCCACAAATTTTGGTTGGTGGAAGATTAACGTATTTCTGTTGTCCTTTCCACCAGGAGTCGAATTTTTCCTTTTCTTGATATCGTTTGGCTCTGTTGTCGGATTTGGATATATTCTTTGGGATGTCGAACTTACCCTTATGCCACTTGGGCGTGGATTGAGTGGATCGAACTCCGGATTGTAGATTTACAATCTGTTGAGAGAGTTGTTCTACTTTGGAGCGAAGATCATCTCGATCTTGGCTAATTTCTTTGATCTTGGAGTTCGCCCACTCAGGTAGTTCAGAGGAGGTGACTTGTTTGATAAACTTGACTGGCTTAAGGGAGAGAGTGTGCTCCTTTTCTTTCAGTTTTTGAGTGAGATTTTTGATAGTGGTGTTCAGGGATATATTTTTGGGTTCAGAAGCATTTAGATCATTTTGAAGAGAACAGCACTTGTCAGTAAAGATGGTGAGGTCTTGTTTGAGAGAGTCGATCAGGGTGAGAGACTCTTTCTGGTCACCCTGGCTAAATTGAGTTCGCTCTAAGGTATCATGAAGTTCCTTTTGAAGGGAATCAACATGACGCCTTGATTCATGTAGATCTAACCTGAGAGAACAAGAGAGGGCTTTGTGTTCCTCAGCTTCAACTCTTAGGGCATACATAAGACCTTTTGCGATTTCGAGTTCCTCAGATAGCTCGGTTATTTTGCTGGTAAGACTTGCATTGAAGGAGTTGTTCTCGGAGACAATTTTAGCAATTAAAGTTATAAATCCTATAGGAGAAATACGGTAAAGATCTGTTTCAAGGTGAGAACGAGTTACCTCATTGTCTGGAATTATGGATTTCGTCATGTCGTGTGCCATGAGACATACCAGGCCGCTGGACTCAGCGTCTGGATCGTCAGAGTCTGAATCACCCCAACCAACAGCTGCCATCAGCGATCTACCTTGAGATTTTCCATACTGGTTCTTGAATAAAGGGCAATCCTTCTTGAAGTGACCGGGTTTATTGCAGTTGAAACAAGTGACAGAATTGAAGACTTGTTTGGAGGTGTTTGAGAACGACCGACTATGTCGATTAGGTTGGTTACGTATGAATTTTCGGAAGTTCTTGACTATGAAGACAAAGTCTTCCTGAAATACCCCAAACATAGTTATATTGTTTAAACACTAAAATATGGTATATTAAGACTAAAAAGAGTCTTAGAAACATTAGTAAACAATTTAAACCATAGAGAACACAAATAAATGCCTTAAAGTCAATTAGGGCTAAAATGTGCTCTAAGCTAGGGATAAGTTTGGGTAAGACCTAATGAACTTACCAAGACCTTATTTGTATACTAATGAACATATTAAACCAATTACCAAAGCAAACCAAGCTTAAAAACAAGTTAAAACACAAAATGTGCTTTAAGGAGTCTTAACGCACATTTTAGAAAAATTGTCTTGTAAATGAGTTTTGAATGGCTAAATGTCCATCATTACTCTTTAATTAATATGTGTACTATATAGTATCACATTTGGAAGTCTATATCAATGAGAAATAAAAAATTTCACATCTATGTGCCTTGTTTTTATGAATAGTAACTTTAATAAGTTAGTTTGTAACATATGTTTGTATAAGTAATTAAATTGGCCAACAAAGACTAAAATTCCCTTAGTGGTATTAAGGGGGCCGGTTTTTATGGTGGTGACTCACCATACTTAAACAAAAAAAAAACTAACTAAAGTAGTAAAGTAGAATACTATTTACTTTAACTACTTAATATCTCTTAAAAGGCAAACTTATCTCATTCTCTCATTCCTTCCTCATTTCACACGCCTCCAAGCTCTCTTCTACCTCTTCTTCATTCTCCATTTACGGTTTGCAATAGTACACACCAAACTCCATCTTCCATTGTCATTATCTCCTAGCTCACTTAACCAAATAAAAAACAAACACCACCATTCTCTTCCTCTCATCAAGCTCTTCATTCCTATCTTCTCAAAACTTCAAGACCACCATTTTGGTGCCATGGAGTTCCACCATTGAAGGAGCTTGAGCTTGTATTTCTACATATTATTGATCTCCTTTGCTTCTAGGTAAGGAATCTCAAAGAAAAATGATGTTTCCTTCATGTTTTTGTGTTGTCTGAAAATTACTCTTAATGGTGTCCCTTGTGTTGCCTTGTTCTAGCTTCATTCCAACCTTTCATGGACTAGGTGGAGTCCTCTCTTGATAGATATTCAAACTCTCTTCAAATACCAAGGTAAAACAACTATCTTAATGCTTTTGAAATAATGTGAAACTAGGGTTTACAATGAGATGAAGCTTAAAGCTTGTATACTCATTATGTCATTTGTATAATGTTTAGAAGTTAACAAACAATCAAAAGCCTTGCCGATTTAGTCAAGGAAACAAGAAAGAAGTTTGTGAGGAAAAGAGGTAAATATGCTAACCTAATGTGGTTTAAAGTCTTAGGAGAAATGAGCTTGTATTGCTTATGAAAATGATTTAAGGAGCCAATGGGAAATGACTTAGAAGAATGCTCTCAAGGGCTTAGTAAAAGGCATATGTGTTGTTGAGTGTATTTGCAGGTCAAAGGCAAATATAATGTGGGAAATTCAGTGTCTATGATTTATGCATCTTAAGGGCCTAAGAGCCATGTTATTTAAGGGCCTAAGTGCCATGCAATTTAAATATTGCACTATATTGTGGTGTAGTGCTATATGAGTGAAGTTTTGTGTATAAGAAAGTGTTTGATGGATTTTTAGTGTTCTTGGTTGTTTAATGGTGAAAGCAATGTGTTTTGGGTTACTAATGTTCTAGGAGAGTTCATGTCAAAAATTTGGTAATAAACAAGAAGTTCTAAGGGTTTAAAATGAGTTTGGTAAGTTAGGAAATGTTTAGAATGGTTAAGTGTTCAACTAGTGGAAGAAGCATGCATTAAGGTGTTTAAAGATGTAAAAAGGGCCTAGGTAATGTTCTAGAGGATTTTATAATGCAAATGAATGTTTTGGGATACACCAAAGTCATTTAGACTTGTGTTAAGATTTATGCAAACTTTGGTGAACAAGGAGAAAGTGTAAACTTGAAAAAGGATTTCAAGAATGACATAAGGAGTTAGTTATGAGAATAGATGCTTGAGAGATGATGTTGTTGTGGTGAGGGAGTATTTTGGCATAAGTGATCATCTTAGGTATGAAACACCACTTAGAGACCTAGGAGAAAACATTGTAAGTGTGTTATACCCAAAATTTCAACCCCCCGGAAGAGAGTCTCTACTAATATGCTAGTTTGGTCAAGTAGCGAGGGTTCCCAGTTCGATCGGCACATTTCAGAGTACTAGGGAAAGCTTAATCATCTCCAAGGGCACTTTCATAATTTTTCAAGGCTCCTAAGCCCCCTATAGGCTTTCTCTCTCCTACAAAGAAGGGTCAAATCAATTCAAAATGCTTTGAAATTTTAACCCATGATAGAGGATAACATTTTAAGCATAATGGCATTGGAATTTTGATTTTTCGAATTTCCAATAATTTTCTAGCAATTTCTGACTGAATCTGACGAGAAATTGAATTTAAAAATATTCCAATATCCAAAAAATTCGATTCCACTTTAGAAAAATCAGAAATATCATCCTTTACCCATGTGTAAAATTTCATAATCAAATTCTTTTTGGAAGCCCTTGTGCTAAGACGTCGGTAAATCTCGGTTTTTACCGGATTTTTCTATCTTTAAGGAAGCCTATATAAGGAACCTTATCCCATGCTCAAATCAGAACCTGAAGAACCCTAGACTCTCAAAGAAGGCAGCCGTCTCTCTCTCTCCAGGTTTTTGAACTCCAGAGCCACAATCAAACACCGAAATCTCACCAAAATCAACACCAAAACATGTTTTTCAACTCCCACAACATCATCAATCATCAAACATCAACCAAACCACCTCCAAAATGTGAAGAACAGCAAGAACAACCAACAACCAGAAGCTTGGTTCGAAAACCTTTCGGGTCTGCCATCAACGGAGCACTCGACGAATCCCGATGTGAAGAATCGTTGTGAATCCGAAGGTAAAACAGGTAGAAACTCCACTTCCCTAATTCTCCACGGTATTATCTGTCTTGCCTCAAAATTTGGGCTCAAACTAACCCTTCTACGCTTCTGTATTGCTGTTTGTTTAAGCTTCTGGCCAATAACTTGTTTACCAAGTTTCGTGCTTAATTCGAATTCAAATTGAAAACTTTCAATCACTAACGTCTTGTACATCTTTCAGGCTACACGTCCATAAAATTTGAGCCAAAAACACTTTCGAGAACAGCCTCAAAGCCACCGTCCGAGGGTGGTCCGCACCCACGGACGTCATGTCCGGGGTCCCGGACTCCCTGTCCGTAAGCCCGGACGCCCACGGACGGCGGTGGGATTTTAAAAAATTCAAAATTTAGATTTTCTAATAATGTCCGGGCCCACGGACATCCTGTCCGTGGCCCCGGACTTCGCAATTTTTTGTTTTCCTTTAATTTCGACTCTTCTGTATAACTAAGTTAATCGGGGTCAGTGGTCTCGGACATGGGGTCCGTGGCTACGGACGTAAGCAAAATTCGACCTAATTCTGCCTCCGAAACCCTAGTTAAGGTAGCTTTTAATTTCACTTTATTTTTCTGTCAAAAAATGCTAAAAACACAAAAAAAAACAGAAGCTCGCGCACTTAGGTTAAAACGACTCGTAATAAGCCGTAAATAAACCAAGTAGAGGAAAAACGACCTAGGAAGGGTAATGAAAGTAATTGAACCCTAAACAAGTTGAATACCAAGCCCCCGAATCCGAACTCTACCTTTCCTGATTTACTCTAGGTTAAAATTAGGTGGCGACTCATAATAGGTTCCAGTGAGCTAGCATAGGTTTTAATAATTATTGTTATATGACATAGTTATTTATCTTAGGTTATAAGTGGACCTAAAACCCGGTTAGATCCTAATCAGCTTTAATCAACATATGATAGGGTTTAAAATCGAGGCTCACAGACTGGCGACTCTGCTGGGGACAACTTCTTAACATTAACTTGTTTAATTTTAAGAAAGAGGGCTTAACTCAAAAAATGTTTATTTATGGCTTTATTACTTTCTTTGTTTACTTTGGTGCGCACTTTAATTTTCTGAACCTTTGCATCATATGAGAGCGAGGGTCCACCTAAACCGATTTCACCCCGGGACCCGTTTGAGGGTCCCCTGTCAGGGACTCACACCTTTTAGGTGATGTGAATAAGCGGGGAAAGAGGAGGATGTCGTCTAACCACATCCCCTTAATACCTGGGCCTTAGCCCCAAGCGTTTTCCTGGCAGTGTCCTTACCTAGCCCATTGTTTGGTCAGTCAAAGACCCGGCCGCAGACGCCACTGGTGGAACGCGAGCTTTTAATTACGGTCCAAAACCGTGTTACATTACAGTTCTGGACCGTAATCTACGCGGGCGTCAATAAAGATGGCGACGTCTTTAATTACGGTTTTAAACCGTAATTAATGGCCCTTTTCCGGCCCGCGTGTCATTGACTTTACATTACGGTTATTTGTAAAACCGTGATCTAAAGTCCTTTGGCGCGCGCGAACCAAAGGACTTTAGATCACGGTTTTACAAATAACCTTAATGTAAAGTCGACACTTTAGATTACGGTTCTAACAATAACCGTAATCTAAAGTGTTTTGGCGCGCGCGCCCAAAGGACTTTAGATTACGGTTATTGTTAGAACCGTAATCTAAAGTGTAATTTTTTTTTTATTTTTTTTTTTTTTACAAATCTACACAATTGCAACAGAGACAGAATTGTAACAGATAAGCAACAGAGGGCAGAAACTGCACAATTGAACCACCTGAATCAAATACCAACAACACAAATTCATTCTAATAAAGCACCAGATCGAAAATCTGTAACATATTCAATCTGTTACACAATTGCAACAGAGATAACATCTAATAAAGCACCAGATCGAAAATCTGTAACATATTCAATCTGTTACACAATTGCAACAGAGATAACAATTGCAAATTCATTTCTGCGCACAATTGCAACAGAAATATTCAATACAACAGCTAGAATCTGTTACAGCAGCAGCTAGCATAATTCATTACAAACAGAATCAGAGCAACTAACAAAAAATATAATCTGTTACACAATATATCTGTTGCAGCAGCAACTAACAGAATCAGAGCAGCAACTAAAAAAAAATATGTTACAGCAGCAGCTAGCTAGTCTACCACTCCATTCTCATAAACATGGCTGCCATGCTCTCTCTGACATGCAACAAGTCGGCATGAGCATAAGTCTTGAATCTGGCATAATGCTCTTTAATCTGCAACAAGAAAAGGAATGGAACACATAATGAGATTAAGATAAAGACACAAAAAATCTGCCGAAAGAATTAAATACAAGACAGCGTTCGTATTACCTTGTCAATATCATTCTTAAAACTTGGGAAGTACCCGCAGAACTCGTACATATACCGCATCACGTAGTACCCGCAACTCTTAGAATCCTTTTGGGTAGGGCACTAAATCACCAAAATTCACAAATGTAAAACAATTGTACAAAGATAATAGCAGCACGAATGAAATACATGAATTACCAAACCTTGATGTAATCGACGGTCAAATCACCAAACTCTCCCTGAGGGGTTTTTTTGTAACAACTGTTACATATATTAACAAAAGCGTTTAGCAAAATGAACAAGTACATTAATTTTGGTTCAAAAAACTTACAAACAATTAAATAGTAATAAAAACTTACTCTTTGATTAAGTCTTCAGTGTTGAATTCTTTCCACTGCCCTAGTGGATCTAGAACAAGCAGAGTAGCGGTGGCAGCGCAGAATATAAACAAAGCCCAGTGGTGGCTACAATGTCAAATACAAAATGAAATGAGAAATGAAGGTAACAAAGTTAGCTAATTAGTATGTAATTTTATATTAGAACTCACGTTTGGTGATACGGCATTAGAATGAATAATTTATTCTGTTCAACAACATTGAAGACATGAATCATGTAGTTACAAAACCTCCCAGGGTCCCTAGTGACATTGTCGTACGATAAACGCTCTGGGCACACCGCAGTAACGCATGTCATGTCCTTCTCAACACATCTCTCAAGCAGACATCTATTATATCACATGTACTATAAAAAGTTAGCCAATGCAACTTCATAGATACTTATTCTATATGTTTTTACAGTATGAGGAAAGAACACTTACTTTAGATAAGCTTGAATAATGTTAATGTTCAGATAATCTCCACACATCATCTCTCTGATGTCCTCAAAGTTGATTGCCGTCATCATATCTTCTTCGTAGTGAAACATCGACTTTGGAAGCGTCATCATGAAGTTGTTAGTTTGAGATGACTTCACCATGATCTTGTCGTAGAGATTCATCTGCTTGGCCCCCAAAACATTAACAAGTTTTTGTGGCAGTGCGAGCTTATTTTTAGGCGCCTCAGAAGTCCTGGTGCGACCCCGGACGGGCGCTGGATTCTTACCTTTCGCACCCCGACTCACTAGATTCTTACCCTTCACACACAAACAATAAAGCATAAATGTAAAGATAATTACTAATTGATTATTATAGTAACATTAAACATTTATCTAGAACATACCCTTCTGGCAGGATTCGTCGGCGCGCTGATCTCTTCTTCTCTAGGCCGGGATACGCGGCGAGGAACCTCAGGGATCTCAGGATTCGCCGGCGCGCTGGTCTCTTCTAGTCTGGGCCGGGTTACGCGGCGAGGAAGCTCAGGGATCTATAATAGATTAGATTAGACACTTAATGCTAAATAATGCATTTTATTAGATACTAAATGGTTGTCAAACAGTCTTACCTCATCCAGATTTGGTCCAAATGCAACTACTTTAATCAGTTCAGGCACATTCGTGGACTGATCGGACAACACTCTCTCTTTGAACCATCGGACAAATGTCCTATTCTGCTCATTTTGTAGTCTAACGTCACTCATGTTTGGATATTGTGCTCTTAAAACACACAAGTGTTCATCAAAGTATGGTTCAACATCTTCAAGATGACTTAGCACAACTAAATGAGCTTTGTTAAGAGTGTCTATGTCAATTCTTTTCAGTTTCCTTCCAACCGTGCCAACACCCTTCAATCTGCCCTCGTGTCTAGAACGTGGAAGTCCAATGGTATCGACACCTTCTAGGTAATTGGTGCAGAAGTCTACAACTTCCTCTGTGATAGTGCCCTCTATAATACTACCCTCTGGGTGACGACGGTTCTTCATTTTCTTCTTCAGGACACCCATGTACCTTTCGAACGGATACATGTAGCGAAGGTACAAAGGACCACACATCAGAATCTCTCTTACAAGATGCACGAGGAGATGTATCATTATGTCGAAGAACGATGGAGGAAAATACATCTCCAGCTGGCACATTGTCACAATAAGATCCTTTTGTAATTTAGACAGAGTGTCCACATCAAGAACCTTAGACGAAATGGATTTGAGGAAGACACTGACGTTTGTGATTGTGTGTCTGACAGCATCCGGCAAGATCCCACGTAGTGCAATTGGCAAAAATTCTTGAAGTAGGACATGATAATCGTGAGATTTCATTCCTACTAATTTGAAATCTGTCATGGACACTAGGTTTCTTATGTTTGAGGAGTAACCTGATGGTACCTTGATGTTGTAAAGGGTACTGCATAGACTATGTTTCTCTTCTTTAGACAGAGTGTGACAGGCAGGAGGCAAGAATGTGCGTTTTCCACGTTCTTGCGGGCCAAGCTCTGTGCGTATGCCCAACTCAATTAAATCTTTTCTTCCTTTCAAATGATCCTTTGTCTTTCCTTTTATGTTCAAAAGAGTGCTAGTGACACTTTCACCCACGTTCTTCTCGACATGCATCCCATCGATACAATGTCTAACCTCCAGATGCTGCCAGTACTCTAGTTCCCAAAATATTGATTTCTTTTTCCAGACACTTTTTTCACCACTTTTGGTTGGCGGCCCGAAGTTGTTCACAATATTATCCAACTTTTTGTAAATCTCTGTACCTGTCAAAGGCTGGCGCGCCATGCTGTGATCAGTTTTCCCATCGAACTCTTTCGCCATCTTTCGATACTTATGTCCTTTTGGAAGCATTTTTCGGTGGCCCATATACACGGTTTTCCCACTATGTTTCAAGCGAATGCTACAAGTGTTTTCACCACAAATCGGACACGCCAACGCCCCCTTGATTGAATAGCCTGAAAGATTACCATAGGCGGGGAAATCATTGATTGTGCAGTACAACATGGCACGCAAATTGAAGTCCTCTTTACTGAATGAGTCGTAAACCGTAGCCCCTTCATTCCACAAGAGTTGTAGATCCTCTATCAAAGGTTGTAGGAATACGTCAATTTTGTTGCCCGGTTGCTTTGGACCAGATATTAACAAAGACAACAAGATGTGTCTTGGTTTCATGCATAACCATGGCGGTAGATTGTAAATAACTAAAAGCACAGGCCAGGTACTGTGTATGCTACTCAAAGTACCGTAAGGGTTCATCCCATCCGTGCACAAGCCTAGCCTTAGGTTTCTCGGTTCGTTACCAAACTCAGGAAATTTTACGTCTATGTTTCTCCACTGTGGTGCATCAGCGGGATGTCTTAATCTGCCATCCTTTTTCCTGTGAACTGAATGCCACCGAAGATTCTCTGCGTCTTTCTCAATGGAGAACAAACGTCTGAACCTTGGAATGATGGGCAGGTACCACAGTACCTTAGCTGGTGAACCTTTCTTACTACCGCTGATGTGAGTTTGTTGTTTCTTATACCGTGACGCTCCACATGCTGAACAGCTTTCAGCAAATTCATCCGATTTCCAAAACAGCATGCAACCATTTGGACAAGCATGAATTTTCTGGTACCCCATACCCATTGGGCACATCATTTTTTGGCTGAGTACGTAGTCGTTGGTAAAACGTTGTCCACCGGAAGAACGTATTTCAATAGTTCCAGGAGGTCAGTGAAACTTACGTCGCTCCAGCCATGTTTCGCTTTCAAGTTGAATAGCTTGAGGACGACACTCAACTTGCTTAACTTTGTAGGGTCACACCCGGGGTACAACGGTGTTTTGGATGAATCCAACAAATTTTCATGCTTGTCTGGCGTGTTAGAGTAATGTCGTTCCACATCTTCGAGCATAGTCTCAATGTCATCATCCCAGAAATCTGGCTCAACGTTCCCTGTAACGTCTTCTGGGTCACCAGCAACTGTATCATCTCCAAGTTCTGTTTCTGTGTTTGCCTGACCATTATCCCCTTCGTCAGGCTTAATAACATCGAACGCACTCTGACCATGCCATCGGATTATGTCTTGGAAATCTTTTGTAAAACCGCGGCGGATCAGATGTTCCTTAATTGTTTCAACGCCGCGATATCTCAGATTGTTTTGGCAGTCGATACACGGACAAAATATGTATCCCTTGTCTGTAGGTTTCAGATTGTTCGCCAACACCGTGCATAACTTATCAACTCCTTCTAAAAACTTGTCGTCCAAATTTCCGCTGTAAATCCACGAACGTTCCATCTCCTTCTAGCTATTTATATGAAGGCAGCCATTTCATACCGTCACCCGTGGCAGAGTCTTTACACTTTTGTATCTTATCAACCTAAATCCATCCATGAGTATTAAATCCCACCGGTGAACGTGTTTTTAATATGTAATTTATTGAAAATTTCGGCAGCATCTCCCTACAGTTCTTCAAATGCACGATATTATGATATTAATCAATAATATATGCATTCGAAGAACAATAAAGAGATACTGCTGAAATAATCAATAAAGTACAATTAAAAACACATTCACACCCTAGGTGTGAGATTTAACAATCATGGACAGTCCCGACAGGGACTGCCGAAGATATACCTCTATTAGGTATATCTTGGGCTGGATAACTTGTTTTGGTAGTTTGTCAAATATTATATGTATATATGTAAATCTTACCTCTGGTAGACGATTAGCCGATGCTAGACGGTTGAGGTCGGAAGCCAAAATAAGTCGTAGTCCTGATGCATAAATGAAAAACGACACATTAGAATTCATCAACAAAAAATCAAGGTTAAATGCTAGCTAAACACCGCGGACGAAAAAAAATCGAGCTCATCTCCCCTATATTCTAAACGTCTCCAAATCAGTTTTATCAAGTCAAATTTGCACGCACACCTCTAGAACTAGTAACATACATAAACTTATCTTCTTCTACTATAAATGAAGTTTTTATATGACCTTCTCTGCAGTACTTCAGATTGAAGGACTGAAACTAGTCATTCTAGAACCATTAAAATACCGAAACTCATCTTATTCTTTCTGGTGGTTATAACAATAGCATTGTTGATTCCTGTCACAGATTGTGAATCAAACAGAGAGCATCTGGCATAGCAATTGAGCAGTTGAAAATGAGCTATTTTCAGGAATCGGTAATATACTTGAACTTACTTTCTTTCCTGTGGCAGTTTTAAGTAGTAGCATTTTTAAAACTACACTATTTTATTAATTGTAATACTAAATGCTAAGAATAAAATACAATCAGCAGTTTACAGTTTGCTTTGCAAAATTACCGTTACTAAGCACCGAATGGGCAAGTAGTGTAGAAATCAGCCCACGAACTAGGTTGCAATTAACTGTGAATCTGGGCACAAATATATGAACAAAGTTAGAACTTGCAATCGAAATGCATGTATATGAACAAAGTTAGAAAAAAAAACGACAATCAATCGATCGCATACCCAATACGCGATAGAGAGGTCGACGGTGAGACCAGTGGTAGATGGGTGGTGACCGGCGGCGATGGGAGTGACAAAGGTGGTGGGAGCGATGGTGGCGATGGCCGTTAGCAAGGTGACGGGAGAGAGGAGGCGATTTCAGTGAGGAAGAGCGCGAAAGAGAAGAAGAGTTACTGTAAGTACAGTGTGCAGAGTAAACGGGCAAATGTTGTAGTTAAAAGGACTTTAGATTACGGTTTACATGAAAACCGTAATGTAAAGTCACACTTTACATGACGGTTCCTAAAGAACCGTAATCTAAAGTGTAACGAAATTAATAAAATAGCGCGAAAATTATTTGGCCTATGCTGGGTTTCGAACTCAAGATCGATGGTGTTGACTCATGTACCCACGGCCATTGAGCCATGAGTCTTATTCGATCAAACAAATGTAACACATTAATATAAAGTTATTTTTAATCTAAAATAAGCTGGTAAGACGACGTTGTTCACTGTAATTTAGATTACGCGCGGCGTCGAAAAAATCAAATAATGCGGGAAATATTTGGCGTCAGGTCAAGACGACGTCGTTGACCATCAGTGGGCGGGGACTTTAGATGATGGTTATTAGTAAAACCGTAATCTAAAGTCCGTTGACCGTAAAGCGCGCGTCAACACGGGACTTTAGATTACGGTTTCACAAATACCGTCATCTAAAGTCCGTCCTAAAAAAGGCGCGCCTACCTCCGATCGATTATTGCTTACGGTTAATTTAATAAACGTCATTAATTAACTCCGGCCTTCATATTATTTACGGTTTCTGTTAAAGCCGTGATTAAACCACCGTCATTAAAGGCTTTCGTTCCACCAGTGCGCACACCTTCAGGTGATGTGAAAAAAGTGGGGAAGCCCAAAGAGAATAGCGTGCAAGCCCTATTCCTTTGTGGCGACCTGGGACCAAGCCCCAAGCACCTCTCCGGATCGATCCATACCCAAATTGATTTAACCGTCAAGTGAGGACATGTTGAATTTGTGTGGGCCTTGTTTGCTTGTATGATTGGCTCATTACCCAGCCTAGAGATTGATAGTAACTTCTCCTACATTAACCTAGCCCAACCCGAATTGGCGGCTCTATTTGTTTGTGGCCCACAGGTCCTGTTTGGTTTAATACGTGAATCATTTAGGCTTCGGCCCAAAAGTTTAGACTTAGGTGATTTCTCTCTTTCGGCCCAATTTGAATTATCAATTTAGTTCTAGGCCCATGGAAAACAAATCCACCTGAAGCAATCCATAAAAATCCATCAAGCCTTTCCATTTCAAGGCCCATTCTAGTCCAGGAAGACTTTTCACTCGGGTTTTGACCCACGATCCTAGACACGGGTATCATCTTCAGGCCCAATCATAGTTACTCGGCCCAAATTCCAATTCACATCCAGAACATGGTTTAGAAATCACTTCGGCCCATGCGCTTTACTTTTAACCCAAACACATTCTGGCCCTAGCGCCCAATTCTCAGAACATTTCATCCTAGGCACTAGTTCACAGCTCATGAATCATTCCGGCCCATGTGCCTCTCTTCCAACTCATTTAGGGCCTCAGTGCCAACCCACAATTTTCAAAATATTCCAGCTCATGTGCTTTTCTTGCAGCCCAAACAAGTTTTAGCCTAAAACTTCTTTGCGGCCCAGAATTTTTAGCTCGGGTCACTTTTGTTTTCCAACAGATAAGCCCAAATCTGAAAGAATGGCAGAGGGAGGAAATCCAGTCAACATGGATGCCCAGTTAGCCGAAGAATTCAATGGGATGTTGGAAAAGATTGAGCGCATGGAGAGGGCCAACAAGCCAGCCAGTTTTGACTACTTTTCCACTGGATTATATCCCAAGGTTGATCTCCCTCCAAGGTTGAAATTGCCAACACTTCCTCTATACAAAGGTTCCTCCGACCCACAACTTCATTTGGCAATGTTCGATAGGGAAATGTCCATCCTTTCGCTAAACGACATGCAGAAGGCCAAGGTATTTGCTCACTATCTCGATGAGACCCCTCAGCATTGGTACATAACTCGAAGGATAAATACCAAGACCTACGAGGAGGTATGTGAAGCTTTTTGCATCATTTTGAGTACACTAGAAGTTTTGGGGTCACCAGGGCTGATCTTGCAAGCACACAACAAACAAAAGGTGAATCAATGTCTGATTTTGTTAAGCATTGGAGGATGAAGGCAGCCGCAATGCTCACACAGATGGACGAACAAGAGCAAATCCGAATGGTAATTAAAAATATGCAGAAGCAATACAGTGACGAGCTGAAATTCACATACTTTCCTAGCTTCAACATGCTGATGGGACAAGTTAATGTCCTAGAAGAAATGATTCACCAAGGGGAGTTAAAACTTGGGAACTCAAAAAACACCGGGAATGGCTCAAGGACAGCAGCCTGTATCCTAAGTGGCACCCGAAAGAGAACTAGGCAGCATGAGGTAAACACCGTTCGACAGATAAAAGGACCGGGACAAATCGTTGAGGCAATGGAATCATCCCGAAAGAGCTCCCGTCGGAGAGAGTTCACAAACATCGGTCAACCATTGAGCCAGGCTTTTGAAAGACTCCAGGAACGAAACATGCTGCAACCTCTCACCCCTCGACAAAGAGACCCCCAAAAAGGAAGGAATCTGAACCAGTATTGTCAGTATCACCAGCTTCCCGGTCATGACACCGACAACTGCAAAATTCTGAAGCAGCACATCCAAGATCTTATCTATCAAGGTTTTCAACTCCCCGAGTAGGAATCCTATGTCAAGCACCATCAGAGAATGCTATCTTCAAGTGTTTTCTCCGATTTCTTCTCTTTACTAGTGATTTTTATGTTTTTCCAATGTTTGTAGTAGTTAGTTTCCTTTATCATTTTCGGTAGTTTCTCTAAGTCTGTAATTTCCAACATTATCTCATGATTCATAAATAAAATCATTGTTCCATTTTCACAATTCCTGTACAAACCATTTTCATTCATCGAAAAAACAAAAAAAAACAAAAATGCTTTCCAGGGAAAAGGATCACGGAGCAATCATTTCCCGACTATGGAACAGAACGATTTATCTCTTATTTCTAAAATTTGAACATGTCTCGCTAAGCATCACAACTCACCCCAAAACATCCAAAACAACCCACGAAGCGGTTCTAAATCCACATCTATCGAATTGTTGTCACAAACCCCAAATCAATACTGGGGGCAATCTGAGTTTAGAATCGTTGTCTTCGAATCTTTTGGTTAAGCTTGTGAACAAGTCTCTGAGTGAAGATCTCGCGAGAGTGTCTTGAGTGGTAAAACCATGAGTGAATGAGCGTATCATTCTTACACGACTCCGGTGAGTCCACATTCAAAGGTGAGGTAAACGGTATAACTCCGACCGACGGAGATAATTTGTAAATTTACTCTTAGACCTGGGAAAAGTAACAAAGAACGGATACACAACTATCAGGAATGACGAAGCACCTAGGTACAGCACCACATAGCCAAAAGCTTGTAAACCCTATCATTAAACCCTAGGCACCCCCGTTGAGCCTTTCGTATATCCCTTTTTGATATTATGAACTCCACAAAAATAACCCAGCCAATGATGAATGTCCAGCCCGGTGACCAAAGGGAGCAAGGAGCCAGATTCTCAGATAACATTCTCATCAGTCCAAAGAAGCAACACCGCTATCAGCATGAAGAAGCGATCCGCAAATGGTCCCAGAGTGACACAGGATCAAAAGAGCTCACATCAAAACAGCTCTCGAAGCCCAAAATCGGGAAACACAAGAACCCCGAAGGCAAAGTCAAGAAAGGATAAAACAAAATGGCAAACCCGAAGTGCCTCAAAGAAGTCCAAATCACAAAAAAGAGAAATGGTGTAAAGGACAACTTCAAAGTCCATGTCCAGAAGCTCAAAAACAACATCAACACAAAGCAGGTATATGACTTCAAGACAAGGAAGATGAATCTGAGAGAAGACGCAAAGTGCAGCTTTGGTCACCCCTTTAAGCTCCATACCTCAAACATCCCTCCATGGTCCTGTTGTCTTTCATCACACCCCATGGCCACGTTATAAGCCTCAAAGACTTCCGTCTTGGTAGTTGTGTATCCAATCACGTGAAGTAACAGATCGAATGCGTAAATTCATCAAATATCAAATTCAATGGTCTAGAAGTTGTGACCGTAAGTGAGAAACGAGTGTAAACACCAAACACGTCGAGTGTAGGTTAGGAAGCACCAAATCAGAACATAAGCCTTGACCATGTGAGGACGAGACTCGTTCGCACGTTTGATCAAAGAAAATACTGGGGGTAATTGTTGGTTCCAACAATTGCTATGACAACACCAATTGGAACCCAAAGCTCAAACATCACCACCATCATCCCACCACAGGCACACATAAGCCCTTACCACCACATCAAGCACCTCAGGCCCACACAAGCCCTTACTTTCACTTCATACACCACACTGGCCCACATAAGCCCTTACCTCCACACCTCCACTACACAGGCCCACATAAGCCCTTACCTTCACATCAAACACCACAGACCCACATAAGCCCTTACCTTCACATCATACACCATACCCCACCGGCGAAATGTTCATCTCGTAGGAGATAAATTACAAGTCTGAAGTCTATAGTTAGGAATTGATAATTCACTTTCCTTTTCACTAAACAGAATTTTCTTCAAACACTGCCACGTTTGGCACCTCTTTCAACAATTTCTTGTCTTGAACAACTTTTCTTTAAACACTTCGGTTTCATAAACCTCATCATGGCCGCATTTGGCACAATTTCTAGCAATGTCTTGCTTTGGACAATTTTTGATCCTTAACATTGCCATGTTTGGCACATTTTCCAACGATTTCTTGTTTTGGACAAGTTTCCTACATACACTTTGATTGTATTTTGACATGCACATCATCTTTGCCACGTGTGGCACTTTCATAATCAACTTTCATCATGATCATTTGCATAAAGTTTACCTTGCATCCGTCCATACGAAACTCCTCATTATAGACCAGAGATATAGATTCTCGGCCGAAGGTACAGATTCTTCAGGGATACAGATTCTCACCCGATCAGGGATACAGATTCTCAGCCGAAGGTACAGATTCTTCAGAGATGCAGATTCTCAGCCAAAGATTCAGATTCACCAGAATAGATGAACTCAACCTCAGGCTCGTCATGAACCCAATTTCCTACCATTCCACTTAGGCACCCATAGGTCCTACTTTACATTCGTCAATTTAGGCACACATCACATCGATCTCATTACATCTCTTTTCCAGGTTCCCGACACCTGATAATGCTCGGTGTATCCCATTTAAATTCAGGTTCTTGACACCTTATAATGCTCGGCGTATCCCATTTAAATTCAGGTTCCCGACACCTTATAATGCTCGGTGTATCCCATTCAATCTCAGGTTCCCGACACCTTATAATGCTTGGTGTATCCCATTCAATCTCAGGTTCCCGACACCTTATAATGCTCGGTGTATCCCATTCAATCTCAGGTTCCAGACACCTTATAATGCTCGGCGTATTCTAGGTTCCCGACACCTTATAATGCTCGGTGTATTCCATTCAACTTCAGGTTCCTGACACCTTATAATGCTCGGCGTATTTCATTCGCTTTCGGGTTCCCGACACCTTAGAATGCTTGGCGTACTTCATTCCTTTAAAGGTAGTCAACGCCTTAGAATAGCTTGACATCATTTCATTCATTATAGGTAGTCAACGCCTTAGAATAGCTTGACATCATATCATCCTCATAGGTAGTCAATGCCTTAGAATCACTTGACATCCCTTCCACTTTACTCATATGTGGTCAGCGCCTTAGAACAGCTCGACACAACTTGTCAGATTTCAATTGCATGTGGGGTCTTTTAAGATCCAAAATTTTGGGGGTATCACTCAAGCATCAACTAGCCTTCTCATTTCCATTACAAAGTCTAGTTGACGGGGGGCAATCTGTTATACCCAAAATTTCAACCCCCCGGAAGAGAGTCTCTACTAATATGCTAGTTTGGTCAAGTAGCGAGGGTTCCCAGTTCGATCGGCACAATTTAGAGTACTAGGGAAAGCTTAATCATCTCCAAGGGCACTTTCGTAATTTTTCAAGGCTCCTAAGCCCCGTATAGGCTTTCTCTCTCCTACAAAGAAGGGTCAAATCAATTCAAAATGCTTTGAAATTTTTAACCCATGATAGAGGATGACATTTTAAGCATAATGGCATTGGAATTTTGATTTTTCGAATTTCCAATAATTTTCTAGCAATTTCTGTCTGAATCTGACGAGAAATTGAATTTAAAAATATTCCAATATCCAAAAAATTCGATTCCACTTTAGAAAAATCAGAAATATCATCCTTTACCCATGTGTAAAATTTCATAATCAAATTCTTTTTGGAAGCCCTTGTGCTAAGACGTCGGTAAATCTCGGTTTTTTCCGGATTTTTCTATCTTTAAGGAAGCCTATATAAGGAACCTTATTCCATGATCAAATCAGAACCTGAAGCACCCTAGACTCTCAAAGAAGGCAGCCGTCTCTCTCTCTCCACATTTTTGAACTCCAGAGCCACAATCAAACACCGAAATCTCACCAAAATCAACACCAAAACATATTTTTCAACTCCCACAACATCATCAAACATCAACCAAACCACCTCCAAAACGTGAAGAACAGCAAGAACAACCAACAACCAGAAGCTTGGTTCGAAAACCTTTCGGGTCTGCTATCAACGGAGCACTCGACGAATCCCGGTGTGAAGAATCGCTGTGAATCCGAAGGTAAAACAGGTAGAAACTCCACTTCCCTAATTCTTTACGGTATTATTTGTCTTGCCTCAAAATTTGGGCTCAAACTAACCCTTCTACGCTTCTGTATTGCTGTTTGTTTAAGCTTCTGCCCAATAACTTGTTTACCAAGTTTCGTGCTTAATTCGAATTCAAATTGAAAACTTTCAATCACCAACGTCCTGTACATCTTTCAGGCTACACACCCATAAAATTTGAGCCAAAAACACTTTCGAGAACAGCCTCAAAGCCGCCGTCCGAGGGCGGTCCGCACCCACGGACGTCATGTCCGGGGTCCCGGACTCCCTGTCCGTAAGCCTGGACGCCCACGGACGGCGGCGGGATTTTAAAAAATTCAAAATTTAGATTTTCAAATAATGTCCGGGCCCACGGACATCCTGTCCGTGGCCCCGGACTTCGCAATTTTTTGTTTTCCTTTAATTTCGACTCTTATGTATAACTAAGTTAACTGGGGTCTGTGGTCTCGGACATGGGGTCCGTGGCTACGGACGTAAGCAAAATTCGACCTAATTCTGCCTCTAAAACCCTAGTTTAGGTAGCTTTTAATTTCACTTTATTTTTCTGTCAAAAAATGCTAAAAACACAAAAAAACAGAAGCTCGCGCACTTAGGTTAAAACGACTCGTAATAAGCCGTAAATAAACCAAGTAGAGGAAAAACGACCTAGGAAGGGTAATGAAAGTAATTGAACCCTAAACAAGTCGAATACCAAGCCCCCGAAACCGAACTCCACCTTTCCTGATTTACTCTAGGTTAAAATTAGGTGGCGACTCATAATAGGTTCCAGTGAGCTAGCTTAGGTTTTAATAATTATTGTTATATGACATAGTTATTTATCTTAGGTTATAAGTGGACCTAAAACCCGGTTAGATCCTAATCAGCTTTAATCAACATAGGATAGGGTTTAAAATCGAGGCTCACAAAGTGTTAGGAATTTTGGGAAGAAATGAGTAAAGGCTTAAGGAATTAGAAAATGAGTTTTATGAGTGTTTAAGGAGGTATTAAGGTGTGTTTGAAGTGCCCAAATGAGGTTAGGACATACTAGGATATATGAGGTGAAGTTTGGTGTTAAATGGGCAATGGAAAATAAGGGTCTGGAGCAGACCGACCTTGTGACCGAACTTGCCAAGGTCGGTCGAGCCCAGTTTACCCTGCGAGAATTGGTTTCTGGAATGGACCGACCTTGGGGACCGGACTTGCAAGGTCGGTCGGGCATGGATTTTTAGTACGGATTGAGTCTCTGGAATAGACCGAACATGGGACCGGACTTACAAGTTCGGTCGGGCCTGAATTTTCAAGGGGAAAAACTCTCGGGAATAGACCGACCTTGTGGACCGAACTTGCAAGGTCGGTCGGAGTAGAAAATTTTAGCGGTAATATGTTCTGGAATGGACCGAGCATGGGACCGAGTTTGTATGGTCGGTCGTTGTGTAAATTTTCAAACCCGGAAGTCACTGGAATGTACCGACCTTGTGTAAGGTCGGTCGGACCAAAACTTGTAAAAAAAAACAAACAAACAAAAATGGCTTAAGTAATAAACCCTAGGGGGTGTAATGTGGGTAATCAAGTATAAGTTAAGACATTAAGACATGTCATATAAACATGTTAAACACTTAATAAATTTGAAGTTAAGTAAGTAATTAACCGACATTCTTAAACATGTATAGGAGTGACCTACGGTGGAAATCGATCGAAGCAAGGACCAAGGTATGGTTTTCTTGCAGTCTGTTGCCCACCGGTTTACACCGGCTTGTGTTTTGTTTGTTTTTCTGTGTGTTTATGACGTTGTAGGACTTAAACATGTAATGAGTTTACCGTTGTTCATATTATTGTGATGTTATGATGTGACTCATTTCCCTTGTGTGTGTCTAACATGACTTACCACCTGTTGTGTATTGTTTGTTAAGTTCCACCATGAACTTCTAACAAGTGCTAACTAGGAAGTGAGGAATCCGGTTGTCCGGTCATGCATGTAAGTTAAGAGTAGATATCTGAATCAGATTCGACTCTTATGTTGTTAAGATTGTTCTCCTTAATTTGGCGTTCGATCTCCCGCTAGCTTCCTCCAAGGCTTACCTATTCTGACTTATGATCGGTTTAGTGGGAACATGTGTTTGTGTGGTGTGTTCGGGTCACTATATCCGAACCATCTGTGACTTAAGTTACTCGTTTGAATAACAGAACGGTAATGAGTGTGTGTAACGAGCTTAACATGAGGGTGAATCATCCTCTAGGCTCTTATGTTGTTTAACCTTCTTGGTTTGTTATTGTGGAAAGAGTATCCACTGTGTATGTGATGTTGTGCTATGCAATAATGATGCTATGCCACATATTATGTTATGTTATGTTATGTTATGTTTAAAATGAATGCCATGTTATCATGACAATTAGTTGCGCCTATCCCGGTAGCCGATGGGCTGCGCGTTAACCATACCAGCCAAGGGTTGCTGACCCCCTCGCGGGCTCCATATTTCTTTTACTGAGGATGAGGATTGAAGAAGCGGAATGGCTTTAGATTCTAGGATGCAGGATTACTTTTGATTACTTTTGGATGTTGAGCCCGGGATGCACCTGTGCTCCCGTGGCGTTATATATTATGGTTGTGAACAGTTTACAGTGATGGTTTACAGTGAAGGATGTAAGTAAATACTCGGTATTGTATATGATGTATTTATGGTTTTAGTTCTATGCTCGGGAGTCTGATCATCAGACCGGTACACTTGTATTTATTCTGCCTTGTTAACCACGTGGGTGGTTGACGGCGTTGTAGCACCGAAGCGTTTAGTTATTGTTAGTTATTTATTTTTGTTGCGATTTCAATTAGTTGTGAAGTAAGATGTAGGGGTGTTACACTTCCATAGTCTCAGCCTCACTTTCCTCAACAATAATATCCACCAGCTCAGCCTTGGCTTGTGTGATTTGAGTATCGGCGACATAGGCTCCTTCTTGAGTGTACTGAGTCGAATTAACCTGCAAGGCTTGGTCATTCAAAGTAGTAGTCTTACTAGAAGAAGGAGAAGATGTATTACCACATTTCTTTCGAACATTCTTCTTGTATTTATCTACAGATTGTAGATGGAACCTAGGTCTTGACAACTCCATTTGGATAAATCCTTGCATGCTTTGGTGGAGATTACCGTTTCTGCCCATTCTTCTCGGAGACTGTCCAGCAGCTTGTGCAAGACACTCTCTCTATCCGGTAAGATGTTAACTTCCTGCATAGTAGTAGTTACTAAATAGAAACGATCAAGCACTTCTTCCAGGGACTCACTAGGCTTTTGTAGAAAATTTTCATAGTCCATTCGGAGTTCTTGAGCTTTGCATTTCTTGAGTTTAGTGACTCCTTCGTGGGTAGCTTGAAGGAGTGTCCATATCTCATTTGCGGACTTACAGTGATTGACTCTCCTTTGTTCTGGGATGGACAGCCAAGTGTATATTGCACGTGATGCTTGTCGATTCAGCTCGTATCTTTTGCGATCTACAGCAGTCCATGTTGATCGATCTGGATTAACTGCAAGATCTCCTCCAGTGACTATCTCCCAAAGCTTAGAGTTGACAGACTCAATGTGTTGCTCGATCTCGTTTTTCCAATGGTCGAAGTTGGTGGAGGTGAGTATGGGGGTGCTCGAAGTACATTTTGTTGTTTTGATTGGCGAAGAGATCTGCCATTGCTTCGTTGATTGACCGTTAGCCTAAGCAAGGCTCTGATACCATGTGTAGGATCGGGTGGCTAACTTAAACCAACCAAAGGTGTGAGTCTAAGAGTTAGCTTGACTCAATCAGCTTTCGTAAGTGAGAAGCACTCTGTGACGTAGAGGCACTCAATCGAATTGACTAAATTAAGGGTGCGGAAGACTTTTGCGGTAATTGAAGCGAAACGATGAAAAGAAAGAAGAACTCTGTGGAACTCAGCAAGATACACAAATAAGCTATTTCATTTCCTAGTCAAATAAAACAACTTACAAATGTCCACTAAGTAGAAAGGATCTACTTAGCGGTTTTTCACTCACTCACCCAACACACTATCTAATCAGATCAATGGTAAGCGTAGTGAAACTAGAATCTTCCTAGGCAGAGTCTATCTAAATGCGCTAACTAACTTGGTACGTATTCACTCTCTCTTTTTGGCTTACAAAGCGATTCTCTTTCTCTCTCTAAGCTCTTAAACAATCCTCAATGAAAGCACACCTGAAACTAACTATTACACAGCTTATTTATACTATTAATACAGCCGGTAGGTCGAAGGAGTTAGTTATGAAAATACCGGAACTAACTTAGTGGGCAACTTCCAACGGCTTTTAGTAGTCTTCTTACTTGAGCCGCGATCTTCGGGTGTTGAGGGAAGACTTCATGACCGTTTGTGACGTTTAAGGTATTCCCGAGTTGACTTCTTATTATTCGCAACAGCACGGGAGAGTCTGTAAAGTCTTCTTAGTTGTGTGGACTCTATTGAAGCGCCTTACTCTTTGTGTCTATCTAGGGATGATTGACTCTGTCGAGGTGATAGGCTATCTCTGCAACACTCCGATGTCCCAACAAACGGGTTAGCACGTATTCGAGGTTAACAGTACCGGTACACTCACGTCATAATAATCACAATGACGGTAAACTCATTTCATGATATAAATCTTACAAGGTCATAAACAACCATAAAAAACAAACAACACACAAGCCGGTGTAAACCAGTAGCAAACAGACTGCAAGAAAACCATACCTTGGTCCCTGCTGCGTTTGAGTTCCACCGAATGCAACTCCTATACATAATTAATAATGTCTGTTAATTACCTTATTTAACTTCCAATTTACTAAATGTTCTACATGATTACATGACATGTTTTTTTTACACTTACTTACACTTGATTATCCTCATTATTCCCACTAGGGTTTACTACAATAGCCACATTTCTTTTCTGTTTTTTTAACAGGTATGAACCGACCGACCCCCGACCGACCCAACCCCTGGGTTGGTCCATTCCAGAAACTTTCGCGTTCACTAATTTTTGCCCCACCGACCCAAGCTCACTCCGACCGACCCAAAACCCTCTGGGTCGGTCCGTTCCAGAGACTCACCCGTTGCCTTAATACAGTCCGACCGACCCAGCCAGGGTCGGTCCCCTGGGTTGGTCGACTGCAAAACTTTCCCAAATTTTGTCTAACTTTCTCCAAAGTTTTCCTCATGCCTTCTAATGTGTTTTAACATCACTTCTCACACTTAACCGTCATAAACCATCCTCTAAACTCATTCCCTAGCTCATTCCTAAGTTTCCTTAAACATTTACTCATTTCCTTACAAAATCTCCTAACACTTATAACATTTTCCTTAGGTTTCTAGGTGGTAGTTTTATACGTATTACATGTACTAACCGAAGTGTTCTCCTCAACCATTTTAACCACTCATAAAGCCTTACTTTGCATCCCAATCATTCCTTTTTCATAAACTTCCCAAGTCTTTCTCACATGTTCCTTCTTACTATTTTACAAGGCATTACACTTCTCTTGTTTATCAAAACTTGCACAAGTCTTCAACACACTCCCACCATGACTTTGGTGTGTCTTAAAATCACCCATTTAATATCTAAACATCCTTGAACAATGCCTAAGTCATCTTAACACTTATAAACACTTAAATTCCCCTTTCTTTCACCAAATCAACCCATAACACTTCCAAGTACATCCTAGATCACCAACCTCATTACAACACCTAAAACTTCTTGTTTCCTACTCAAATTTTGACATAGCTTCACTAGCACTTTCTTACACCATAACACATAGCTTTTCACCTTTAAATAATCAAGAACATTCATCCAGACAAGAAATGTTCTTTACACACAACTAAACCTTTAACTACACTACATCACAATATAGTGGATAATTTAAATTGCTTGGTACTTAGGCCCTTTAATAACATGGCTCTTAGGCCATTAAATAACATGGCTCTTAGGCCCTTAAATTGCATAAATCTTAAATAATGAATTTCTTACATAATAATTGCCTTAAACCTGCAAATACATACAACATCACATATGTCTTTAATAACCTCCTTGAGGATAGTTTTCCAGCTCAGTTACCATTGGCTCCTTAGGTAGTTTATTAAGCATTTTAAAGCTCAATTTCCTAAGACACATAAACCACATTAAGTTAGGTTATTTACCTCTCTTCTTCAAGATTTCTTTCTTGTTTTCTTGGATTGAAAATCGGCAAGGCACTTGATCACTTGTCAACCTTCTAACCAATAAACATATAAAGGTAATGAGCTTTAAGCTTCATACTTAAACTCATATATAAACCCTAGATTTACATAAGTGTTTTAAAACATTATAATAGAAGTTTACCTTGGAATTGAATGAGAGTTGGATTAAGTAGCTAGAGAGGACTCCTCCTAGTCCTTTGAAGTTTGTATTAAGCTAAGAAAAAGCAAGAGAAAGCACCATTAAGAGGTGATTCTCGGTCACATAAAAAAATGAGAGGAAATATAGTTTTTCTTTGGTTTTCCTTACCTTAAAGCAAAGGAGAATGACAAGGTAGAAAAATATGAGTTCTTGCTCCTTCAATGGTGAATCTCCATGGCACCGAAATGGAGCTTTTGAAGATTTGGAAAGTCAAAGTTGAAGAGCTTGCTCTAACTAGAAGAATGGTGGTCTTGGAATTAATTTTGGAGCATGGAGCTAGGAGTTATAAGGAATTGAAGTTGGAGAATGATACTAATGCTGTAGCAAAACCAATGGATAGGGAGGAAGAAGGTTGGAGACGGTGGGAAGTGGAGGGAATGAGAGAATGAGGTGAGAGAGTGCACTTTTACAAGATATTTAAGTGTAAAGGTAACTTCCTTTAATTGCTTTTCTTTTCCTCTCTTTAATTAAACTAGCAAAGTGTGGTGATTCACACTTAAAAACTGGCCCCCTTTTTAGTACTAGGATATTTTATGGCTTGGTTGACCATTTAATCACTTATGTTGACTTATGTCTTAAACTAGCACTATTTGAGCACTATTCACAAATTAGTGCACATAATTGTGAAATTTTTGATTCCCATTGATTTAGACTTCCTAATGTGATACTAAGTAGTACACATGTTTATTAAACAGTAATGATGGGCATTTAGCCACTCAAAACCCATTTGTAAGACAATTTTTCAAAAATGTGCTTTAAGACTCCTTAAAGCACATTATGTGTTTTAACTTGTTTTCAAGCTTGGTTTTCTTAAGTAATTGGTTTAACATGTCCATTAGCATGTTAATAAATTCTTGGTAAGCCCTTTGGGTCTTAATCAAGGTTATCCCAAGCTTAGAGCATGTTTTTGCTCTAATTGCCTTTATAGTACTTTATTGTGTTTTCTATGGTTTAAATTGTTCACTAACATTTCTAAGGCACTTTCTAGCCTTAATTTACCATATTTTAATATTTAAACAACATATCGAAGTTTGGGGTATTTAAATCTACCCCCTTTAAAGAACTTTGT
Organism: Limonium bicolor; assembly: GCA_023374045.1. Classification (NCBI taxonomy): domain Eukaryota; kingdom Viridiplantae; phylum Streptophyta; class Magnoliopsida; order Caryophyllales; family Plumbaginaceae; genus Limonium; species Limonium bicolor. Next base: position 415,285,290 of record CM041777.1, read on the forward strand.
CCCCAAAGTTCACACTTCCCACACATCTTAAATTAGAACGTGGGGATCACTCGTAAAACGATACTTCCATAACAAACATACTTTACATAACATCGGACTCAAGGTCACGGTAACATAACATCATTTAGACTCAAAGGTCTATAACATAAGAACATAGACAATGTATTTCAATACATGTCGTATATACATAACCGAAACGGCTCAACCCCCCCCCCCCCCTTAAAAGCCCTATACATACAAAAAATAGTGAGTAAACAATGACGGGTACTTCGCCCTCATTTTATCTTCCAGCTCCCAAGTGGCATCCTTGACTTCCTGGTTAGACTGGAGGACCTTCACCAGTCGAACAGACTTATGGCGAGTGTCTTGAGTCTTGGTATCCAGAATCCATACGGGAGTCTCCACTGATCGCATGGTCGGCTCTAAAGTTGGCCTTTCGGGCTGAAGTACATGAGACGGATGAGACATATATTTCTTCAGCTGTGATACATGAAATACATCATGTACCTTGCCCGGCTCAGTAGGCAGATCCATCCTGTAAGCTACCGGGCCTATCCGCTCCGTCACAACATAAGGCCCCACATATTTCGGGCTTAACTTGCCTTTATGGCCAATACGAAACATACCCTTCATGGGGGAAACTCTCAGAAATACCTGGTCACCCACAGCGAACTCCAGGTCACGTTGGCGCACATCGGCATACGATTTCTGCCTATCTTGAGCTGCCTTCATGTTAGCTCGTACCTAGCGTACTTCTGCTTGTACTTGCTCCAGATATTTAGGAACTATAATGACCGTCTCACTCGACTTATCCCAGCATAAAGGTGTGCGATATGGTCTACCGTAAAAAGCCAGGAAGGGAGACATCTTGATCGAAGCATGGTAACTGTTGTTGTAGCTAAACTCGATCAAGTGCAACTTATCAATCCAGCTGGTCTGAAAGTCAAGTGCACATGCCCGTAACATATCCTCGAGCGTCTGGATGGTGCGCTCACTCTAACCATCTGTCTGAGGGTGGAACGCTGTACTCAGCTTCAGCTCGGTACCAAGCACTTCCTATGTAGATCTTTAGTACCTCGAGAGGAATCTGGTATCCCTATTAGACACAATAGTTTTCGGTACCCCATGATGTCGTACAATCTCTCGGTCGAAGTGTTCTGCAAGCTTTGCCACTTTCCAAGTGTCCTTCATCGGTATGAATCGGGCCACCTTGGTCAGTCGGTCAACAACGACCTATATCATGTTCAGACCTCTCCTCGTAGGCGGAATCCCTACTACGAAGTCCATGGAAATGTCATGGAACTTCCACTTTGGCACTGGCTACACCATACCACCAGGCCGTCGGTGCTCAAACTTGACCTTCTGACAAGTGAGATATCTAACCACATAGTCATTCACATCCTTTTTCATTCCAGTCCACCTAAAATATCGTTTCATGCCCTTATACATCTTTGAAGCTCCGAGGTGAATTTAAGTAGTAGAACAGCGGGATTCACTCAGTATGCGCTCCTTCAGCTCAGCGCTACTTCTCAGAAAACACAGTCGACCATTCAGCCTAATCAGGTCATCATCTTGGAGTAGGAAATCATACTTATGACCCTCGAATGTGCCATCAATAAGCTTCTGCCTGACCTCTTGCATGTACTGATCCGACATCTGAGTACTCCGCACCTCTTCAACCAAGCTAGAATGAGATACTAGCGAATGGAGAGAGTGTGCTCGGCGACTCAGTGCGTCAGCTACAACATTTGCCTTACCCTCTTTGTACTGAAGGTTGATGTAGTAGTCATTCAAGAGCTCGACCCACCTTCTTTGCCTCATGTTCAACTCCTTCTGAGTGAACAAGTTCTTCAAACTCTTGTGGTCAGAATAAATTGTCACGCTTACCCCATACAAATGATGTCACCATATCTTCAAAGCGAAGACGATGGAACCCAATTCTAAATCGTGGGTAGGGTAGTTCTCTTCATGCTTCTTCAACTGTTAGGAGGCGTATGCTACGACCTTCCCGTGTTGCATCAACACATACCCCATACCCCTTCCGGATGCGTCGCAGTAGACCTCAAAACCATCTATACCGTCAGGTATTGTCAGGAATGGTGCAGATGTCAGAGCGTCCTTGAGACTCTGGAAGGAACACTCACAGTCGTCTGTCCACTCAAATGGTGCATCCTTTTTCATTAATGAAGTCATCGGCTTTGAGACACTAGAGAAGTCCTTCATAAATCTCCTATAATATTCTGCCAGACCGAGGAAGCTCCGAATGTCGGTAACCGTCTTCGGTCTAGGCCAGGTGCGCACTGCATCTATCTTGGCCGGATCAAAAGCGATCTCAGCCTCAGAAATAACATAACCAAGTAATGAAACTTGGTTCAACCAGAATTCACACTTAGAAAATTTTGCATACAACTGATTCTCTCTCAACATTTGCAACACACATCTCAAGTGGCTTTCATGCTCACCCCTTGACTTCGAATGTACTAGAATATCGTCGATGAAGACTACCACTGACTTGTCCAACTGATCTCGGAACAAGCGGTTCATTAAGTCCATAAACTTGGCTGGTGCATTGGATAAACCAAACGGCATGACCGTGAACTCGTAGTAACCGTATCTGGTTCTGAATGCGGTCTTCGCAATGTCACTTTCCCGAATAGCGATCTGGAGGTAACCGGATCATAAGTCAATCTTGGAGAATACTGATGCTCCTCTCAACTGGTCGAATAGATCATCAATGCGTGGTAAAGGATAACGGTTCTTCACCGTAACTGCATTCAGCCCTCTGTAGTCGATGTAGAGGCGGAGGCTACAGTCCTTCTTCTTCACGAAGAGGACCGGTGCTCCCCATGGTGAAACGCTCGGGCGTATGAATCCCTTGTCGAGTAGGTCTTGCAGCTACTCTTTGAGCTTTGTCATTTCAGCTGGAGCCATATGATAGGGCGCCTTCGTAATTAGTCCAGTTCCGAGCACCAATTCAATTTCAAACTCCACTGCCCGTGCTGGCAGCATGCCCGACAGTTCCTTAGGGAAAACATTAGGAAACTCCGACACTACCGGCACGTCTTGGCTAAACTCCAGATCTCTCTCTATGTCCTGGACATAGCAGAGGTATACATCACTCTTTCTTCGCAACTCACGATACATAGACATAGCGGAGTTATCTGAGTTGAAGGCTCCCAGGGCATCTGGCGGTATGAAATGGTAACCCCAGTCGGACTCCGAAGAAGTAGTCGATGCTCGGCACATAGGATTCGCCCTTTGTACCGCTCCAACTAGTTCATCCCCACAATTACATCAAATCCGAGTCCCTCGAACTCTATCATGTCGATTGGAAACTCTTCATCCTTGATTCGTACAATAGCATCTCAGTGATAGCGGGTACACTTCATCCGCTCTATCGACGGGAGAGTGACTAAGAAGTCAGGCATCTCTTCACCGTCTAACCACAACCGCTTTCGCAAAAGAAAGAGAGACAAACGTGTGTGAGGCTCCAGAGTCGAACAAGATCGATGCGTCCACTCCATTAACTGGGAAGGTACCGGTGAGGATATTGCCGCTTTTTCCGGCTTCTGCCTCGTTACATACACCCAGAATACCTCCCGTTCCGAGTGCACAACCTAATTCAGTTCACAAACTTTATAAGTACATAGTAACAACACGTCTGACATACTTCAAAACAACGTCGTTTTATTCATTAACATACTCCTTACACCATACGTAGGTTTACATTATGTAGACATAGCTAATTATGAAGCAACCTTAACATACAACTGGTTCCACCCATTACATGATTACACAAGGCTTTAGAATTGCCGAAATATCAAATTTAAACGTCCAGGTTTCATGTATGTGGCATTGATTACTGTCGGAGGTGCGGTATTCAGTTTGATCTTCTTGATACCATGATATAGCATCCTTGACTACCCACCCATGATTAATACATCTCCTGACTTCAACACCAACTTATTTGCGAGGTCTGCACGCTTCTACTCGCCATACACAAACACTGCGGTATCACCAATGGTCCAAGACACCACGAGTACTCCCTTACTTAGACTCGGGTGTTTCGTCCTTATCTTGGTGTAAACCCAACCGTCTACCTTTCTGGTAGAAGTTCACAATACACAAATCTGCCTTAACACAAGGAATTGGATCCGATTCAACTTGCTGAGCAATTCCCACGGTGTGGTTAATGACCGTAAGGAATTCCTCAGGTATCCTCGGTACTGTTGCTCCCTTTTTCGCTCGTTTGTCCTGATATGTCTTGGTGTAAGGATTTAAGTCCTTACCCATGCACATCATCTTCAACTTCATCTTCGATCCACTCGGGTATTCCGGTGTGTAGAAACCTTCAGGTGCTGCTCCCAGTATGTTGCATCATCAGATGATGTGGATTTATGCTTTGGGTGTCAATAATCCATTTAATAATATGATACCTGGCTGGATGACCTGACATTGCTCCATCGGGAATTCGGTGATGCTGATGGTGGTTTCTTCGGGGTTTGGTATGGGAGGGATTGGATAACAAATATTGAAGGTTCCTAAGGTTTAGAATTATCTAGCTTCGGTAAATTATACATTATACTTTAACTCTTCACTTATATAGTTGTACATTTAGACTTGCTAACACTCATGCATGAAATGCGGTAAGCAGTCAATTACTTCACTCAATGGTTTAAGTAGTACCTAATCTAAAGGTTCCAGCAGCCTCTGGCCGGTCTACCACATTCAGGGCGGCCTTGCCAGCTCCCGACCCTTTCCCCTTCTAGGAGTTTGTGTTCCCCTAATTTGAGGGCGGTTGGTTAATTGCCTTCGGGCCTTCAGTGGTCGGGCAGCCTTTCCCTTCCATTGCCCCTTAGGCCTGTAGTTTCTGCCGTTGGGTTTCTAGTAGCACTTGTAGTCATGGTGCCCCATCTTCTTCCAGTAGCGACACTGCACATCATTTCCCTGGCAGTCCTTGTCAGGATGGTCTTCGTTACACCACTTGTAGTAGTAGTAGTAGTGGCGCTCGGATCCAGTGCCCGTACTGGCTGCTAACACATTACACTATTAGTACGTACTTCACAACTTAACAACACACATTTAAACTTTGGTACACGGAATTAGTAATTACCCTTGGGCGGGTGAGAGCGTAGGGGCTTTGCTGCATAGGCATAGGTGAGCTGCAGTGGCTCCTCAGTAGTGGTGTTCTGGGCTTGGCCTTTTCCACCCTAATGCTGGCCTTTCTGAGATTGGGGGTAAGGTTTCTTCTTCTTTCCTCCCCTGTACCCTTGCGTGTTTTGGCCCTCGTTCGAAGCCTTGTGCTTGTGCGCATTCTCCTGGTCCCTAAGTCGGAAGGTGATCTCAACTAGCAGCGGCATGATAGCACACCTGAATTTAGGATGTCAGCCATGCCCCGCCAATCAAACTCACATTCACATTTACTCATTGTATACACTTATTCACATCACACTGTACTTTAATTACCTACAAGGTGGTATATTCAGCTGGCCCCATCCCGTAGCGTAGACGGTGGTTGAGTCCGTTGTAAAAACGGTTTACCAGTACCCGGTTCGAGTATCCCAAGTTTGGTAGCAGGTGGATAAGGTCGGTGAAGGCGGTGTAGTACTCGTCTACTGACATCTTGTCCCCTTGCCTCAGACTATCCAACTCAAGGGGCTTAGCCTCTTGTACATGCACCGGGTAGTACTTGGCTCACAGCAGAGCCGTGTACTCCCTCCATCCAAACTCAGGATCAGCGATCTTGTCATCTCGCACAAGCTTCCACCAACTCCTAGACGAACCCTTCAGGTAGTAAGCGGCAAGGCGAACCTTGGCACCAGCAGGCACATCCAAGGTCTCGTAGGCGGTCTTCAGTTAAGAGGTATACGCCTCCAGCTTACCAGGGTCGGTCTCCCCGTGAAATGATGGGGGTCTCAGATCTGCCAATGCCTTGACTCAGTTGGTCTCGCGTGGCTGTGGCTGAACCTCGGGCTGCTGCCCCTACTGCATCACAGCGACTAGCTGAGGCACTATCTGGGCAACGGTAGCCACTACTGCGTCGTCCATTACTTGTGTCGTCGGTTTATCCCCCGGTTCTCCCGTACCGCGCCCGCGGCCTCCTCCCCGTGGTCGGCCTACCATCTGAATTCACACAAACATACATTAGCATTATGATTGCAAACATATCGGTTCCAACGCTTGTAACGCCTTTCCGACAATAAGGTAAATCCACACTTAATTAGTGGTTAACCTTTCCTTAACTGCTCACTCAGGTAACTAAGGTTAAATTTCCTAACTCGGTATGTTCCTAATCTCAGTATTCCGGTCATCAGAGCAATACTTCACTCTGATACCACTTTTTGTAACACCCCTACTGTAAACATAACGATAAACCAAAACTGCAGTGGAAATATAGAACTTAAACGGTAACTAACGAGTTGGTGTTACACGCCGTTAGCCACCCACGTGGCTAACAAGACATAATACATACATTTGTATCGGTCTGATGCATAGACTCCCGAGCATAGTACTAACAACCATAAATACAACCAACCTTACCGAGTGTTAATATTTACAACCATCACTGTATAACTGACATTCCAAAATATATCACCACGGGAGCACAGGTGCATCCCGGGTTGAACATCCAAACTAACAAAAGTACTTTATAACACCTAGGATCTAAAGGCACTCTACTTCCTCGATCCTCATCCTGCAAAATTAAATATGGTGCCCCCAAAGGGGCTCAGCAACCCATGGCTGGTATGGTTAACGTGCAGCCCGACGGCTACCGGGATACACACAACCAATTGTCATGATAACATGGCATTCATTTTAACATACAACATAAAACCATAGCAATAAACTTTGCATAGCAACATGAACATATAACACAACAGGAATGTTCCTCTTTGGGAAACAATTCAAACATTAGTTAGTCAAACATGGTAAGCCTGGAGAATGATCCCACTCTCATGTTAAGCTTGTTACGTAACTCGTTACCATTTTGTTATCGAACGAATAACTTAACCCAAAGATGTGTCGGATATAGTGATCCAAGCACACCGTACATATTTTCCACCTAGTCCGATCAATAGTCAGGTAGGTAAGCTTGGTTAAGCTTGAGTATGATTGTAATCCAAGAAGGAAAAACAACCATAACATAAAGAGAGGCGAATCTGAATCAGATATCAACTCCCGTACATACACGCATGACCGGAATGACTGGATTCCTCACTCCCCAGTTAATCACTTGTTAGAAGTCCCTTTGATGGAACTTAACACATTAAATCACAAATAATTGTTTAGGCCCAGTTAGGCAGACAAGGGAGATGGGATACACTTAAACAACACATACCACAACTAGCTCATACATAGCCGTAGTTAGAACGTTCCTTAGGTCGAAACGTTAAATACCGGTACCACTCTCTTACGTATCCTAGTTTAGTTAACTAACGGGTTAGCACGTATTCGAGGTTAACGGTACTGGTACACTCACGTCACAATAATGACAATGACGGTAAACTCATTTCATGATTTAAATCTTACAAGGTCATAAACATAAAAAAAAAACAAACATATAAGCCGGAGTAAACCGGTAGGAAACAGACTGCAAGAAAACCATACCTTGGTCCCTGCTGCGTTTTAGTTCCACCGAACGTAACTCCTATACATAATTAATAATGTCGGTTAATTACCTTATTTAACTTCCAATTTACTAAGTGTTCTACATGATTACATGACATGTTTTATTTACACTTACTTACACTTGATTATCCTCATTACACCCAATAGGGTTTACTACATTAGCCACATTTCTTTTCTGTATTTTTTAACAGGTATGGGCCGACCGACCCAACCCCTTAGGTCGGTCCATTCCATAAACTTTCGGGTTCATTGATTTTTGCCCGACCGACCCAAAACCCTATGGGTCGGTCCGTTCCAGAGACTCACCCGTTGCCTTAATACAGTCCGACCAACCCAGCCAGGGTCGGTCCCCTGGGTCGGTCAACTGCAAAACTTTCCTAAATTTTGCCTAACTTTCTCCAAACTTTTCCCCATGCCTTTTAAGGTGTTTTAACATCACTTGGAACACTTAACCATCATAAACCATCCTCTAAACTCATTCCCTAGCTCATTCCCAAGTTTCCTTAAACACTTACACATTTCCTTACAAAATCTCCTAACACTTATAACATTTTCCCTAGGTTTCTAGGTGGTAGTTTTATACCTATTACACCTACTAACCAAAGTGTTCTCCTCAACAATTTTAACCACTCCTAAAGCCTTACTTTGCATCCCAATCATTCCTTTTTCATAAACTTCCCAAGTCTTTCTCACAAGTTCCTTCGTACTCTTTTAGAAGGCATTACACTTCTCTTGTTTATCAAAACTTGCACAAGTCTTCAACACACTCCCACCATGACTATGGTGTATCTTAAAATCACCCATTTAATCTATAAACTTCCTTGAACAATGCCTAAGTCATCTTAACACTTATAAACACTTAAATTCCCCTTTCTTTCACCAAATCAACCCATAACACTTCATAGTACAACCTAGATCACCAACGTCATTACAACACCTAAAACTTCTTGTTTCCTACTCAAATTTTGACATATCTTCACTTGCACTTTCTACACACAACACATAGCTTTTCACCTTTAAACAATCAAGAACATTCATCCACACTAGAAATGTTCTTTACACACAACAAAACCTTTAACTGCACTACATCACAATATAGTGCATAATTTAAATCGCTTGACACTTAGGCCCTTAAATAACATGGCTCTTAGGCCCTTAAACTGCATAAATCTTAAACACTGAATTTCCTACATAATAATTGTCTTTAACCTGCAAATACATACAACATCACATATGTCTTTAATAACCACCTTGAGGATAGTTTTTTAGCTCATTTACCATTGGCTCCTTAGGTAGTTTATTAAGCATTTTAAAGCTCAATTTCCTAAGACACATAAACCACATTAAGTTAGGTTATTTACCTCTTTTCTTCAAGATTTCTTTCTTGTTTTCATGGATTGAAAATCAGCATGGAACTTGATCACTTTTCAACCTTCTAACCAATACACATATAAGGGTAATGAGATTTAAGCTTCATACTTAAAGTCATATATAACCCCTAGATTTACATAAGTGTTTTAAAACCTTATAATAGAAGTTTACCTTGGAATTGAATGTGAGTTGGATTAAGTAGCAAGAGAGGGCTCCTCCTAGTCCTTTGAAGTTTGAATTAAGCTAAGAAAAATCAAGAGAAAGCACCATTAAGAGGTGATTCTCGGTCACATACAAAAATGAGAGGAAATGTAGTTTTTCTTTGGTTTTCCTTAACTTGAAGCAAAGGAGAATGACAAGGTAGAAAAAGATGAGTTCATGCTCCTTCAATGGTGAATCTCCATGGCACCAAAATGGAGCTTTTGAAGATTTGGAAAGACAAAGTTGAAGAGGTTGCTCTAACTAAAAGCATGGTGGTCTTGGAATTAATTTTAGAGCATGGAGCTAGGAGTTACAAGGAATTGAAGATGGAGAATGATACTAATGCTGTAGAAAAACTGATGGAGAGGGATGAAGAAGGTTGGAGACGGTGGGAAATGGAGGGAATGAGAGAATGAGGTGAGAGAGTGCACTTTTACAAGATATTTAAGTGTAAAGGTAACTTCCTTTAATTGCTTTTCTTTTCTTCTCATTAATTAAACTAGCAAAGTGTGGTGACTCACACTTAAAAACTGGCTCCCTCTTTAGTACTAGGATATTTTATGGCTTGGTTGACCATTTAATCACTTATGTTGACTTATGTCTTAAACTAGCACTATTTGAGCACTATTCACAAATTAGTGCACATAATTGTAACATTTTTGATTTCCCATTGATTTAGACTTCCTAATGTGACAATAAGTTGTAAAAATGTTTATTAAAGAGTAACAATGGGCATTTATCCACTCAAAACCCATTTCTAAGACAATTTTTCAAAAATGTGCTTTAAGACTCCTTGAAGCACATTTTGTGTTTTAACTTGTTTTCAAGCTTGGTTTTCTTTAGTAATTGGTTTAACATGTCCATTATCATGTTAATAAAGTCTTTGTGAGCCCTTTGGGTCTTAACCAAGGTTATCCCAAGCTTAGAGCATGTTTTTGCTCTAATTGCCTTTATGGTACTTTATTGTGTTTTCTATGGTTTAAATTATTCACTAACATTTATAAGACACTTTCTAGCCTTAATTTACTATATTTTAATATTTTAACAACATATCAATGTTTGGGGTATTTCATGATGTGAGTCCAACTAGATACGAACGAGAATTTGTATTGCAAAGAGTGTGTTAAAATTCTTTGAAACACCCCGAAATTGAAAATTGTGATTAATTAGGATAATGAAGATTTTATAAGCTTAATTAGGCCTAAATAAATGTGAGGGAATAATTCTTGAAGAAAACGGATCCATAAAATGGGTTAAAAACACAAACGAACCTTAAAGCGTGTTTTTCGAGAAAACCGGGAAAACGTGAATTTAAGCGGGTTAAATAGACCGATAATAATTATACTCAATTAAATATCTATAATTAAACATTAGTGAAGCTCTAGAGCCATTAAAATTAATTAAACCAGAAAATTCTAGAAAACGGGTTCCGATAAGTGAATAGTGCAAAAACGAGAACTAGTGGGGTGTTAACTGTAATAAAGCCAAAATACTCCTCTCCCTTTTGTAAAAAAATAATGGCATCCCATCTTTTATGTGTGGGTTACAAATTATACAGCCCTCTCCCAACTCCTATGTGTATTAGTTAATAAAAGGACAAATTTATAAAGTAAAAAGTAAACAAGTACAAAAGTGTTTTTCATTCTCTCACCTCCCTTACCAGCTCACTCTCCCATGCTTTTCCCCTATTCAGACCTTCTTCTACCTCCCTCTCTTTCATGGCGATTTTAGCAGCACCCTCACCAGCCCTCTATTTTTTATCATTTTTGAAAGCCAAAATCAAGTCCAAATGCAAAAAAAATTACACCACTAAACTCATCTCTCTTTGGGCAACATTTTCCATACTTCAAATCTGAAAATCTCCACTTTCATCTCCATGGCTGAAGCTTGTTTGAAGGTTTGAGAACACCATTGGGAGCTCCTCCATCTGCTTGTTATTATAAGGTAAAAAGAAGCTCAAAAATACCTCTTTTCTAGCTTTTCCTTTGCAAAATAAAAAAATTCAAGTTGAACCCCCTTGTTGTTCCCATTCCAGCCGGTTTTTATCTTCATTCTTGGAGCTGGAATCTTGCCATTGTTTCTGTCCAAAAACTCCATCTAGTTATTGGTAAGGTAATGCCTCTTGTAAGCCTTAAACAAGTGTTAAAGACCTAGGTTAATTAAAGGGTAGTTTCTAAGTTGGTATTGTTGTTGTGGGTGGATATAGCATTACCGATTTTGCTAAGTCAAGAACAAGAAGAAATAAAAGGAGAAAGGAAGAAAGGGAAGAAAACTAGAAAATCCAAGGTAAATGAACTTACCTTTTGAGCTAAAGTTGTATGACTTGTGAAATAGATTTTTGATGCTTAAGAATGAGGAAATTTACATTGTTTTAAGTATTTTTATGCTACTACAATAGTAGTTAAGAAATAGGGGTATATTAGTGTTAGTTATATAATGCTTGAGGGCCTTAGAGCCAAGTTGTTAAGGTGCTGGAAAAATAAGTGTTGTTGTTGTCTTGAATAAACAGGGATGCTAAAATGAATCGAGTGAGCAAAATAATATGGTTGGAATGATAGGATTATAGGAGAACCTCTGTCAAAATTTAGGTAGAAACTAAATGACTTAGGTGCTTGATGAGGAGAAATAACCTAGGGTATAACTAGGTGTGTCTTAGGGTTAAACTTGAGTATTTAATCACCTAGGAAACTAGTTTAAGGTGGATTGTGTCGGTGAGATAAAAATAATGCAAGATGAGTACTAGAATGACACTAGTTGGTGAGCCAATGAGATATAGAAAAGAAAGTGAACCAAAAACTGCTCTTAAGAGCTTCTAGGAAAATTAAGAGAAGAAATTGTGTAAATCAACTAAGAATTTCATATGGGGTTAGTGGATGAATTAGAAAGGTTTTAAGGTGCCCAAAATGATGTTAAAACATGCTAGGATAATTGTGGGAAGGATTAGAGTACACTAAAAGCTTGGAAACTAGTTTTGACTTCGACCGACCCTGGGGACCGACCCATGGTTGGGTCGGTCGAGCCGAAATTTCCAAGCCGCATGCATTCTGACCTCGACCGACCCACGGCTGGGTCGGTCGAGTTAAAATTTCCAGACCCAAGTGCCTTCTGACTTCGACCGACCCAGGGGGACCGACCCATGGTTGGGTCGGTTGAGTTAAAACTTCAGGACCGAACACCTACTGACTTCGACCGACCTAGGGAATTTTGGGTCGGTCGGGTCGGTTGGGTCGGTCGGATAAAAAAAAATGTGGGGTTTAAGTAGTAAACCATTGGGAGAGTAATGATGGTGACAAGAAAATAATATACACATGAGAACCTAAGAAAACAAGCTTTAGAAATAATGAAAAGTACCGGACTTGTGTGATTAAGTATGAGTGGTAAGGAATTAGTAATTGTAAATCGGGAAACATTAATGAAGGAAAGAGTTAGGTTAATAATAGATAATTAACCGTATGATTCTGTGTATGTTATAAGACTTGAATAGTTGAACCTCGAAGGAAAATCGGAATCCGAGTACGACGGTGAACGGTATGATTTTCTCATGCCCTGTATGCTACTGAGGCTACCTCGGGTTGCTTGTTTGTGTGTTTATGTGCAATCACCTATATAAGATAAAAGCATGTAATCGGTTTATTGCACATCTTACTATCTTGTGAATATTGTACCTTGATTGAGTTGTAGCTGAGTTTGAAAGTTGTGATTGAAAGTTGAAGTGTTGATTGATTGATTTTGAAAACCTAGACTTGATTATTGTGGGCCTCTCGCTAACTCCCTAACTTGGTGACCTTGCTAACTTTGAGAATTTGATAAATTGGAGTTTGTGAGAAGCCCGATATAGTTTTGGCCACACGTGAGGATGAGGTAACCAGAGAGATTGTTAACCGAATCCTAGCTTAACCTTCCCATTATGGTCCAAACCCCTTAAATGGGTAGCAACCTGGGTAAGTAAGCCAACCTTAAGCCCGATGGTGGGATAGTCCCCTGCCCGGAGGTCATACCAACTTGATTGGAAAATTATTCAGAGAAGGATAATTGTCTAAGAAAAGATCTTGGCTTGTGTGAGTTATTGACCTTGAGTGAAAGAGATAATAACATCCGATTAACCCGGATGGAAATTGGACTAACTAAGTGTTGAAATTTGATTGAGAAGTGATTATTGATTGTCGCATTGTGAAATATCTCCCATGCTCGTATGGTATGCTTGAATGTTTGTCACTATGCATGCTTATGAAGTTATTTATCTTTGCATGTTGTGTTAAATAAAATGAACTCCATGTAGGCAACCAATTAGTTGGCGTACCCCCGTTAGCACGCGGGGTATGCGAATTTCATACCAGCTTGCTTTTGCTGAGCCCCTTGGGGCACCGTTTTTAATGCAGGTACACAAAAAGGTTGATGGTCGGAAATGACCGGGATGCATACTTGTGATAGATTAGTGATTTTGATTGGTGTACCGAGTTGTACACGGCTGGAAGCTTTTTATTAGCCGGTGTACCATGTGGTACACCCTTTTGGCATTTTGAGAATTGTAAACATTGATAGGCAAGGGTTGCTGTTAAACCCCATGGTATTTTTGTAGACTGTTGAGAAAGGTTGTAACTGAATTAACTCTTAGTACTCGGTAATCTCTTTTGGTAAGTTGTTGTGAAGAACAGGGGTGCAAGTATTGTTGGAGTTATGTTTGTAGTTTGATTAGTGGTAACTCGGTACTTCTTTACTATCAGACCGTTACTAGCTGTTTTGAAGCCTTGTTACTAGTATGGGCGGCTAACGGCGTTGTACCACCCGCCGTTTGGTTTGGTTATTCCGCTGCGATTAGATTAGAGACCGTGATGATTAGGCGATAATTAGGAGATTAGTGGTCGGGGTGTTACAAAAAGTGGTATCAGAGTGTATTATGCTCTGATTAGTTAAGAATTAATGAGTATAGGGATTACCGAGTTAGGATTACAAACCATTTTACAACGGAGAAGTAGAAACCTAACCTTGAATAACCATAATGATTACGGAATCCCTTTAACGTCTAAAAGGATGATACAATTGCTTAAACCCAAGACCACCTGGTCACAGTGCCTAATGTAAATCGTTACTTGTTCAGATGTCAGGACGATGACGAGGCCGATGCCGTGGCCAAAGCCGCAAAGAGTCTACTGATGAGCCACGCACGCAGACGATAGCTGAGATTGTCATGGCCACAGTAGCACAGATGCTACCTCGGGTTATAGCGGCTGTACAGCAGACTCAGTAAAACCAACAAAACCAGCAACAATAACAGCCCGACCCACCTCAACCCCGAGAAGTAAATTGGGTAAAGGTAGTCGCAGATCTCCGACCTCCATGCTTTAGAGGCGAGAGCGACCCCGCCAATCTTGAAGCCTATATCTCCGAGATGGAGACAGCTTTCGAGACTCTCGAGGCTCTTACTGGAGTTCGAGTGAGGACAGCCGCCTACTACCTTAAAGATGCTGCTACGGATTGGTGGAAACTTGTCAAGGCCGAGCACACCGCTGATCCTACCTTTGATTGGGAGCCTTCACTTCACTTCTTCAAACCAAATACTACCCAGAACACGTTAAGACCAAGAAGCGCTTGGAGCTTGACGCTTTGAAGATAATGGACAAGATGACCGTCGATGTATACTACACCACCTTTACTTCTATCCTCCGACTGCTACCCGACCTTGGGTATACCAGACAGGTATTGGTCGACCACTTCATTGTTGTCTAAGCCATCGCCTCCGGTACGGCATGGGTTACACCCGGCTTACCTCTCTCCAGGTAAACAATGGTCCGAACCCTTAATGTCATTATTAATATGAATTCTTATCTTGTTATGCAAAGAATAGCACCTAACACCCTAACCGTTCAGGAGTGTTACCATGCCGCATCTCGTGTTGAGATTACCATCCAGCTGAGGGACGAGGAGAATGCGCTCAAGCGCAAATCCAACACCAAGAATGCTAGCTCAGAGGAGCAGCATCAAAACAAGGGCTGGAAGAAAAAGAAAGGGAAGTACACCCACCCTCCTCAGAAGAGTACCCCCGGAGATAGTAGTGCCCATGCTGAGAAGGGCAAGGTAGCTGAGTCATTGCAGCTTGTCTATCCTTCAGCGGTGGCTGTGAAGCCGTTGAGATCTCAACCGCCTAAGGGTAAGACTCTGAACTAGATTTATACACCTATGAATTAGTACTGCCACACCGAACATTGCTAACTCTAAAGCTACAGGTTCTGGTTCCGGCTATGGCAAGAACAACTTTGAAGGCTGCTACTACAACTGCCAGATCTGCAGAAATAACCACCCCGACACCGATTACCAGAGAAAAGAAGTAAGATGCTACGAGTGTAACCAGATGGGTTACCGTTCCTTCGAGTTCCCAAACAAGTCAAAGCCGAAGGGCAACTACCAAGGCTACAAGTAGAGAGAAGGCAAGGATGTTGCATCAAGTGATGCTCAAGCCCAGCAGACCTCGCAGGGACAGGGGTCCCGAGGTGCTCAAAAGGGCGCACCACAGAGGCTGCCAGCCTTGCACATCATAGACCGAGATGGGACCGGTATCTTGACCGGCTTAGGTATCTCCATATACCTTTAATCCTTGAGAGCATGCCTAAATGATTAATTACCTGTAAGAGTGAATGTTTGATTGACATAGGAATCTTAATATGAATTAAGCACGAATCGAGCTAGTTTAAAACTAGAACTCACGTTAGATAAGTTATAACCTTAGGAACTTTCAATATCTGTTATCCAATACCTTCAACCTAAACCTAGAAGAGACCTACATCTCCTCTTACCGTATCACCAACGAGCAGTGTCAGGTCATCCGTCCAGGTATGATTTTATTTAAAGGATTCCTGACATCCGAAGCCCAAATTGCCATCATCCGACGTTGCAACCAGCTAGGAGCGGGTCCAGGAAGATTTTACACACCCTAATTCCCCGGTGGAGAGAAGATGAAGCTGAAGATGATGTTCTTGGGAAAGGACTGGAATTCTTATACCAAGACATACCAGAAGGCACGAGCAGAAGACAGAGCAACACCACCAGCAACACCCAAGGAATTTCAAGCGGTTAACGCACAAGTCGAGGAGATTGCACAACAACTAGAAGATAATCTAATTCCTACACTTGAAACGGGCCTTTGTATTATTAACTTCTACGAAGAAGGTGGACGACTTGGTTTGCACCAAGATAAGGATTAGACAGCAGAATCTCTTGAACAAGGAGTCCCCGTAGTGTCTTGGTCCATTGGTGACGACGCCGAGTTTTTTTATAGCGAGCAAAAGCTTGTGGACCTCGCCGAGAAACTGGTGCTTAGGTCAGGAGATGTCTTAATCATGGGTGGAAATCAAGGTTGCTGTATCCCGGTATCAAGAAGATCAAGTTGAATATGGCACCACCGGCAATAATCAATGCCACACACATGAAACCAAGACACCTGGACCTTACCTTTAGAAAGTATTAACCTTGTAATGCCAAGTAATGCATTAGCAATGTGTATTAGAGGCACAGTATGTATGATGGATGTTTTATCGATAAAAGCAGTGTTGGTTATCAATTTTTTCACTTGTGTTATACCATCAACTTATTAAGTTTGTGAATCATTAGGTTGTGGACTCAGCATGGATGGTGCCCTAAGTATTCTCACTGAGACTGTAACACCCCTACCGCTAATCCCATCATACCGTCTAATCACCTTGTACTCCCATACTTACACAGCGGATAATCCATACTCATCGGCGGGTGATACAATGCCTTTAGCCACCCACGTGACTAACAAGGCCTACTTCCACTACAGCGTCGGTCTGATGGACCGGAATACCCGAGTACTAAAACAAATACAATCCACACTTCATTTACAAACCGAGTACAACAATTCTCCATTCAATACATTGTTCAATACTTACCATACAATATACCGAGTTTCCTAAGTACAATACCAAAGTACAACATTTTCCACTTGTCTATACATACTCATTAAGAGTCTAGCCTCCAACCCATGTTCTCACTATTCTACATGCTTCCAAGTACATACAGGTGCACTACTGGGTACACCAGCAATTCAAATGGCTTCAAGCCTTATACAAATCAATACATCATTAAAAAAATCCCTAGCTAATACTAGGCATAATAGCCGGTCTCAACTTCGACCAAATCAGCTTCGGGTACCAGGAAAATAAAAACAGCGCCCCAAGGGGCTCAGCAAAAGTTGCGCATAAACTTCGCATACCCTGCGTGCTAACGAGGGTACGCCGACTACTTAGTCGAATACATGAAGTTTGTTTTATGCATGCATACATAGTATTATATACCACATTTCATTCATACAAGACACATACTTACAAGGATACAGTACATACAACCGGAAGGCAATACACAAGCCAAACAGCACAGTAATACACTTCACCAATCCACACTTCATTCTTTGTTAGCCAGTTACCCATCCCGGTTAATCGGATGTTCTTTACTCTTTTACTCGGTACCATACGACTTACATCAGTCTTACTCTTACTCATACAAATACTTACTTACTTCCTTACTTACTTACTTACTTACTTTATACTCAAGTTAAGTCAGTGTGACCTCCGGGCAGGGACTACACCATCCCACCACCGGGCTTTAGGGTGGCTCACTAATCCAGGTTGCTACCCATTGAAGGGGTTTGGACCATGGAAAAGATTAAGGCCAGGATTTGGATCCAACCTCTTGTGTCTCCTCCTCCTCACGCGTGGCCGAAGCTATATCGGACTTTTACTCATTCCAATTTACCAATTTTCCCAATTTTAGAAATGTTAGCTAGTTAGGAATTAGTTAGAAGTCCTCTTGTCATATCACTTGGTCAATACAATACACATCAAGGCACACAAACTTCATTTTCATTCATACATTTCATGACTATACAAACTAAGAGTTTAAGAGGCATCCAACAAGGAGCAATATAATACAAGAACAAGAAAGTGCAATAAACCGATTCGTGTATTTTATCTTGTTTAGGTGATCATATAGCACACAAACACACAAATCGGAGTAACCAAGGTAGCATACAAGACATGAGAAATTCATACCGTTCACCGTTGTCCTTGGACTCACCGACTCTACTTCGGTGTTCAATTCATTCAAATCCTACAACATACATAGAATCGGGTGGTTAACTACCTATAATTAACCTAACCCATTTCATCTTTAGTGTTTCCCGATTTACAGTTACTAATTCTTTACATTTCAATTTCATTCACATAAGTTGCTTACATCTCAAGCTTGCTTACACTCCTAATGACCTTTATATGTCATTAATTAAGTCTTAACAATCTTATAATATCAATATAATTCAATTCCCCACCTTTAACATGCATAAAAACACCATCTGGACACTTTTTAGCCTGGTTCGGGCTTGTGTCCGGGGTTACAAACCCAGACCAAACCCTAGAATGACTTTCTGCCAAGTTTTTATGGTGGTCCGGGTTTGTGTACCAGTTTATAAACCCAGACCATCTCTTCAGGGACGTTTCTGTCAAGTTTTTAAGGTGGTCCGGGTTTGTGTACTTGTTTTTAAACCCGGACCATCCTTCAGCGAGAGTTTCTGTTGCATACTTGTTTTCGTACTTGTTTGTAAACCAGTATGAATTCAGTCTGTTGCAAATTTACAGTTTTTAAGCTCTGTTCTCACTTCAATCATTTGCCTGTTTCTTTGCCAATATTCCCACATGAACTCTAGCATGTTTTAGCACTAAATCAACACATTAAACTCCCTTAATTCATTCCTTAAACTCATCACCCATTCCTTGGTTTCCTTACACCATTTCCCCACTGTAATGCTCCTAAACTCATGCTACTGGTTTATACTCTACTTCATTTCACTAACTCATGGTTCTACAACTACTGCACTACTAATGCTCATTGCATTACCTCCATTTCAGGTCTTACCTAAATACACACTTCTACTCAATCAAATCCCAAGGTGATTAACTACTCAAGTTTTACCTCAAAAGACACTTAGTTAAACTAGGTTCTTTCCTCCTCATCAGCACCCTTAAGTCATCCAATTCCTAGAGCAATTTCGACAGAGTTTCTCCTATAAATTTAGCATTGCCCACATACAAAATTCAGCCCACCAAATCAATTTCCAATATTCACATTATTCTACACACCACAACAAATTACTTCCTACACATACACATTTACTTCCCTTTGGCTTCCAAGCCTTTAACCATCATTAAACCACCCTTAATATACCTCAATCTTTTACTTAAAGTACAGCAACATAATCACTACCTAGACAATGCAATCTCCTCATTTATAAGCCTTAAAATTCTGTTTTCACAATACATACAAAACTAGCTCAAGGTTAGCTCATTTACCTTGAATTGCTAGCTTCCTTTCTTTCCTTCCTTTCTCCTTCTTTACTTGTTCCTTCCTTTTCCCTCTTGTTCTTGTTCTTGGCTCACAAAATCGATAATGCTACAGCCACCACATGCACCATAATGCCAACTTAGAAACTAGCCCTTAAACTAACCTAGAACAAGCACATGTTTAGGTTTTAAGGGAGTCATTGCCTTGCACTTCTAGGTGGGGGTTTTTGGACAGCAAGGTGGCAAGGTTTCCAGCTCCAAAATGGAAGTCAAGAACGGCTGGAATGGGGAAGAAAACAAGAGCTCACGTTGAAGTTTCTGTTTTGCAAGGAGAGGTGAGAAAAAGATGGATTTTTGAACTTTTTCTTACCTTAAAACATCAAGGGGATGGAGGAGACCAAAATGCTCTACTTAAAGCTTCAAAATTTTCTACAGCCATGGTGATGACGTTGGAGCTTTTCAATTGGAAAACGATCTCCAAAACGAGGGGAATTCAACAGTATAATTTTTGTGGCATTTGGACTTTGTCAGCACCTTCAATAGTGAAGAGGAAGAGAGGGTTGAGTGGAAGGCTCCAAATCGCCATTACTGGCTGGAGGAAGACGAAAGAATTCCGAGATGAGGAGTGAGTACGGGTGAGATGAGAGAAATGGGGAGGAGAGAGAGTCAGAGAGTGTTTTTTGCTTTGTTTACTTTTTACTTGTTATTTTGTCTTTTAGTGCATAAGAGAGGGGGAGTATACTGAAGGAAATCATCCCACTCCCAACACATATGGGTTTCTGATTTTTAATTACCCATGGAGAGGTTATTTTCCTCTTATTACAATTTACACCCCACAAGTTTCTAGTTTTTTACACTATTCACTCACCGGAACCCGTTTTCCGGAATTTTCTCGTTTAATTAATTTTATTGGTTTAAGGCCTTCATTAATGTTTAATAACGACTATTTGATTGACCAAAATTATTACGGGTCTATTTAACCAGCCTAAAGTCGCATTTTCCCGGTTTCCTCGAAAAACGCGCTTTAAGGTTCATTTGTGGTTTTAATCCATTTTATGGATCGGTTTTCTTCGGAATTTGTTTATACATATTTATTTAGGCATAATTAAGCTTTAGGAACCCATCTAGGATCCTAGTCTAGGTCACATAACCCCTATGTTTATGTAACGCCCATTTTTTTACATTTCTCGCTTTTTATGCGTTTTCTCTTTTCTTTTGGTTTTATTTTCTTCACCAATATTCCTTACGCACTATTAGGCCGTTAAATACCATATTAGAATGATTTAATCCTCATAGTTAAGTTCGGGGTATTTTAGTCTACCCCCCTTAAGGAACTTTGCCCTCAAAGTTGGTCAAAGTCGGTGAATTAATATCTTTACTCGTTTGATATCTCCATTGTCAAAACCATACATTCACACATCTTTACCAATCCTCTGATCCATTACTCATGGTATTTACATACAACCCAATACAAGTACCGTACATCCCGTGGAACCACTCCACAATCCAATTGCAAGCAATACAATGCAAGCATTACAATCACTACAATCCGTATTCCAACCACCCATCTGGTTCTACAATACACGGTATATGCACACATACAATGCAAAGCTACCCAAAAGCAATGCAAAAATACTCTTTCGTATGATCTCGCTATTCTTGGAAAAATACACTACACATACTGCCACCGTCCTACCGGTCAACTCAGGACCGTTGCTCGTCCGGTGCAGCAGTTTCAAAACTAATCTTCATTCTCAAATTTGAAGGAAAATCCTTTTCGTAAATATTAGTTAGAAATCCTTTTTTTTTTAAACACAATCAACTCCAAGTCCAATTTATACTCATTACATCTATTCTATGCGTGATAACTTGTGACCACTTGAAGGGAGCTTCAAGAATCATTCAACCCTGATGTGATCAGCATCAGTGTTGAACTATCTTTCCACCCCAATTTGTGTTTTGTTTCCCTTGATCTGATCAGGATCAAGTTTGACTTTCCACTTCAGTTTCACACAATCAAATAATTCAATTATTTCCAAGTCCAATTTATACTCATTACATCTATTCTATGCGTGATAACTTGTGACCACTTGAAGGGAGCTTCAAGAATCATTCGACCCTGATGTGATCAGCATCAGTGTTGAACTATCTTTCCACCCCAATTTGTGTTTTGTTTCCCTTGATCTGATCAGGATCAAGTTTGACTTTCCACTTCAGTTTCACACAATCAAATAATTCAATTATTTCCATTTTCTAATCTTTTTACTCTTCCTAGTCATAATCACAAATCCATACATCTCCAAAGAATGGAATTCAGTCCATCAATCATCCTCAATTTACTTCCAAATAATTTACCTGGGAATTCACTACTTATGGGACTCATTTCATCAACTATTACTTCTTTCATCCATTATTCTCAATCAACTCAAATAATCTATCTAAGGAATACAATACTTGTGGAGTTCAGTCCACCAACCATTCTCAATTCTCCTCAAAACAATCACCTAGGGAACTTAACTCCCTCTAGGTTCTACATCGGTTTCATACCGACTCATGCATCGCAATGCCATGTCTAACCTCAAATAGACATATACTCTAGGGATTCTCATTCCCCATGAGTTTCTCTACTCCTTTTTACTAATACTCTCACACTGGAGTTATAAGATAGGTGTATTTCTATCCATGATATTCACATCTCTTATGCGCAATTACCATAATTACGCTATAAGTGGATACTCATGTTTATGTAACATAAGTACCAATCATCAAACCAATTCTCACTTGTGTTATGCACACTGTAGTTTACGTACATACTACACGAAACATATACTAAGCGATTTTTTGCTCTACCCCCCTTAAAAGGGATTACGCCCACGTAATCTACCATATGTTATCATTGAACATTGGTTCACTCAATTCGGGCTTCATGAAGCGTTTTAGCTTCGATACGGTCAATTATACCATGTATTCTGGTCAAAGGGTCTTAAACATACTAACGGTTTAGTCCCTGCACCAGGAATTCCCATTAGAGTTTATTTAACTCATAACCGGTTCAGTACTAGCCTATCCGGCTTCAAGGCATTGATAATTAGCCATTCTCTCATACTTACTGGGTATATTAAACCTCTGATCTAGGGCCCACAAGCTTCTGTCGCGCGACCCTGATAACTTTAGAGCTTAATTCTCCCTTTTTGTTACTCTTAATGTATTACACATTGATTTCTTGTCCCTTTTATCTTGGGATATGCGGTTTCTCAACTGGTGCGTGGTATCTCTTACCGTACACGAACTTATTGTGTTATAGATTTTCTATCTAGTATTCTGGAAATCTATTGTGCATAGTGCTGTATACTTCTGTGTTTATTCACTTAGTTATTCCGACTTGTTGTCGGTTGAGGTTTAGCTACTACCTACTATATAGTGCTTCCTCTGATCATTGGTTCCTGGCTATTCACTCATGTAGTGTTATACCAGTTTTCTTTTATTGCACGATCTTGCATTTATAAGCATCGATCCTCATAGCGCTCATTGTTTTAGTTTCTGCTTTTATTCAAGTGGAATTCACAGGTTGTGATTGTTGGCATCTCCAACGTTCCTCATGCACCTTTGGCCAAAAGGCCGCACGGTTTATTGTTAGATTTACGCTTAAACTTGCTTGCGCCATGTTCGCTGTTGCGTTTATAAGTCTTTCGTACTTAATATGGTTGGTTGTTTGGCAGTTGGGTACTCTTGCCCCAAGCTATTAGTCCTCTGTCGGGTTGATCCACTAGGAGCACACTTTCTGTTTCCTATGCAATTGTAGTAGGAATACACAATGCGTTCCCTGTGAGATCCATGTCGTATGGTTAAGACTGTAGGCTTCCATGCCCAGTCTATCTACCAATTCTTGCATCTCGACCCCGCTGAGTCTAGCTTATGGTCTGTTTCCCATACTATTGACTAACTACATTCTCATAGTGGTCGCTTGTTGTGCACCATGTTCTTACTCGTTATACAACATTGTTTTCACGGCCTCTGTTACTGTGGTAGCTTGCCTTTACTTATTGCCATTGGCACCATTCCTCAACTGTACGCTCCAATATTACATTTTATATTCAATTCCTTTGTGGTGTAGACACACTGGAAGTTTTCTAGATTCGTGTGTATGGCGGTTGTCGTAGCATACCACAATGTCGTTATCTTATTGTGGAGATGTTCTTCATCCATTTTGGGTTCATGTGTAGGTTAGCTTACCTCACATTCTAGCATCACTTATGACATCGTTTACCACGTGACTTGGTCGACCAAGGATGAAGTAATCTATTGGATCACCAGCTCCTTTGAGCATTGGTCATTTGATGTATCAAAATACGCACTCACATTGCTTGTTTTGACGCTCATTGCCTTCTACTTTGGGCATTGGGTGTAAAGTCTTGTCGTGTAGTCTTACTTTTCTATGCACTTCATCGGGACATCCAAGGGAAACTCCAAGGGTTACGGGTTCCATTCCCTAATAAAAGGGTATTCAATCACTGATAAGTGAAAGTTTACATTGAGGGGTTTATTTCACTCACAAGCCTCATGACATGGTCTTACTGTGTTAGCCTCTGCTTAAGAACTTCCACCATTCATACAATGGTTCATCGTTTGCTTGGTTGGCTATAGAGTATACTACTCTTTTAATTCTCCATGCTCTTCGAGCGTTATCATTCTACGATCCACATCGTACACATTCTGTGTTTGCTTCTAAATTGTCTACTCTTTGGTTTTCAACTATTACTATCGAAACTTCCTTACTCATGCTATTCTTGGGATTTCCTTTCCTCATTCAGTTGTCTCTTGGCAATAATTACATGTGCAAGTTTATGCTATAGTAGGTGGAAGCCTTTTCTAAGGGTTCGCATAATTACCACATTGGTGGTCTTCCATTAACGAGAGGCACCTTCCCTCGGATTTCTCGTAGTGTCCAAGTGTGGACTAGTCCAGTGTTACCATAATCACGATTCCTATGCCCCTGCGCTACCATTGCTACAGAAGGCATGAAGGCAATTAAAAGCCTCGTCAACTGTATACTAGGTTAATGCCCTAGTGACCGTGACACTAAGGTAGCCATTACTCCAAGCCACTAATTATATTGAGTTCAAATTGAGCGATTCGATTGTCGTTCTGCTCATTGTAGGAAATAACATTTCTCCACTTGCCATTCTCTACAGTTCTTCTTATCATTTAATGTGGGTTTGCAACCATTTAAATCTACATGATGTAGTTGGTTCATGGCTTTTAAGCCTTATTGCTGCGAGCTATGCTCCTTGCATGCTGTTTATACATGTTTCCACCTCCTTGTATACCATCAAAGGGTTGAAGGTATTACTGGGCTCCATGGCAAGGTCATTCCATTACACTTCCGCCCATGGGAGGCCCCTTAGACAATCTGGCATTAATCAGTGCCCCTTAATGATTTAGGGAATTTTCCGTCAGGTGAAATCCTTTCGGTGTCCTAACCGAGTGTGTTCTAGCACCCGTGTTCTTATCATGACACTTCGTTCAGCTGTTGTTGACTCGGACACCCTTCAAGGATTGCTCCTGGGTGTTGTTAGATTATGCCATTACATCTGGCTAATGTTTATGATCTGTTGTGTTAACTACACCAACTTGCGGTATCGTATTTGGACTATCCCATTTAGAGTTATAGTGTCTCTCATTCTTCGGTAGACTATTAATACTTTCTCATTGTGTTCTAGACCGGGTCAAACATCCTCTTTGGTGCAGAATAATATTGCCGATAGCCATGATGATTGTTCTGGGAATTCTATCCCGTTCATTGAACATTAACGTGTCCGTGTAGGCCTCTTCCTTATCGTGTTTAAGCTGGGTACTCACCCAGCTATCATGTGTTTCCTTCACGAAGCTTGAGACATATCCAATGTCTATACTTACCATTCTATGCTCCTTGCACTATCTAACCCTTATTCGTTCTCCTTAGATGTATTCTCAGATTTCTTTATACTTGTTAGCTTAGCTGCGTCTTTCCTCTTCAATGGTCCGAGGTGTCCAACTGTTATGGTTTGAACTTACTTACGGTCCGTAGAACGGAGTTGACTACCTCACGTGTTCTGTAGACCACTGGTATACATATGTGGGGTACCCTAGTGATACATTGCTACTTACCCGACCAACCTATTAGTAGGCTTGTCAGGCCCGCAAGCTCCTATCGGTGTGCGGTCGTCCCACACCTCATTTTGTACACTCGTAGTGTTTGTCACACGCCTAGGTGAAGTATTCTGTTGTCAACTCCTCTTATATCGTCCTATGATGACTTATTGTTAATCTTCTGGTTTGGTTTTAAAATTTGGGGGTTTAAAAGAATCGTTTGAGTTTTAAAAGAAAATTTTGAGTTTGAAAGCAAAATTTTGTCGCATTTCAATGCCGGGAGGTTCTGACCGAGTCTAGCTTCTCGCTGACTGGTATATCCTTTAATGCAATGGTCAGGCTGTTAGGCCCTTTCAAGGTTTCATTCTTCAAGTCTTTAGAATTTGTGAACCTGTAGTTGCTTCATTGTGATCACGGTACTTTACTGAGTACTTGTGGTTTGTTAAAAGTTAATCTGAATAGTTTTGTTACTATGCACTTGTCGTGGCAAGTGCATGGTACTGGTGGTTTTTAGGTTAACCTATACCGGTCAGGTATTGTTTCCTTGAGTATTCAGTAGCCTTGTTGGCTCTTCCCTAGATCCACTGATCTTTTAGTGGGGTTAATCAACCTTCTGAGTAACTTCTCAGTGATCTTGACATGGTTGTCATTGATCAGGGTACTTCTTCAATCCTTGGAGATCCCTATTTACTTGTTCTGTGTTTTCCTTGTTGCTCGTTCCCACACGTGTACTGTGGTTACCGATCCTTCGCTTGTTTAGGCACTGCTTTTGTGGTCCTATCAAAGTGTATTCCTCATATTCTCTCGTAGTTGTCTGAGCATACCGGCCAGGTACTGTAACCTCTTAAGCGTCATAGTTTTTGGAGTTAACCACTCCCGA
Source organism: Limonium bicolor (assembly GCA_023374045.1). Classification (NCBI taxonomy): domain Eukaryota; kingdom Viridiplantae; phylum Streptophyta; class Magnoliopsida; order Caryophyllales; family Plumbaginaceae; genus Limonium; species Limonium bicolor. Next base: position 415,311,846 of record CM041777.1, read on the forward strand.
CTATGTCCTTAGTCAGTTATTATACCATTAGTGGTATTATCTAGCTCTTGCGGTCCCGTAGACTCGCGTCTCGGGTTTTGTTACCACTCTTTTATCCGTTTCGTTGCACGCTTAGTGCTTCTCTTCCTGCTGCTGGTGGGCTGGTCAGGTTTCGTGACTGCTAAGCATGTTGCACCATGCTGTTGCAAGTTCCAGTCTCCTTATGGTTAGGGTTCTCATTCTACCGCTATTACGTGCGGGTATTATTGTTGTTCGACCGGGAACCATCTCCGGGACTTCCAATTCTTGGAATCTACTATATGTCGGATTCTTGTTTACCATATGATGATTTCACAACTGCCAGATCGGGTTTTCTCGAGTATGAGAGGACTTTCCTTCTCTCTGGCGTTCTTTCCCAAGTTATACAATAGGGATGCGGAGGGCGGGTCTGATATTGTAGGTATCCGGTACACACCGGGAGTTCCTATCTAGCGTATCCCTCACGCTATCGCTCAGCCCTTAGCCCTAAGCTTCTAATTCCTAACTCGGTATTTCCTAAGCTCGGTATTTCTAGTAATCAGAGTGATACTTCGCTCTGATACCACTTTTTGTAACACCACTACCGCTAATCCCATCATTACTGTCTAATCACCGTGTACTTCTATACTTACGCAATGGATAATCCATACTCATCGGCATGTGATACAATGCCGTTAGCCACCCAAGTGACTAACAAGGCCTACTTCCACTACAGCATCGGTCTGATGGACCGGAATACCCGAGTACTAAAACAAATACAATCCACACATCATTTGCAAAATGAGTACAACAATTCTCCATTCAATACACTGCTCAATACTTACCATACAATATACCGAGTTTCCTAAGTACAATACCAAAGTACAACATTTTCCACATGTCTATACATACTCATTAAGAGTCTAGCCTTCTACCCATGTTCTCACAATTCTACATGCTTCCACGTACATACGGGTGTACTACTAGGTACACCAGCAATTCAAATGGCTTCAAGCCTTATACAAATCAATACATCATTAAATAAATCCCTAGCTAATACTAGGCATAACATTCGGTCTCAACTTCGACCAAATCAGCTTTGGGTACCTGGAAAATAAAAATAGCGCCCCAAGGGGCTCAGCAAAAGCTGCGCATAAACTTCGCATACCCTGCGTGCTACGAGGGTACGCCGACTACTTGGTCGAATACATGGAGTTCGTTTTATACATGCATACATGTTATTACATACAACATTTCATTCATACAAGGCACATACTTGCAAGGATACAGTACATACAACTGGAAGGCAATACATAAGCCAACAGCACAGTAATACACTTCACCAATCCACACTTCATTCTTTGTAAGCCAGTTACCCATCCCGGTTAATCGGACGTTCTTTACTCTTTTACATGGTGCCATACAACTTACATCAGTCTTACTCTTACTCATACAAATACTTACTTACTTACTTTATACTCAAGTTAAGTCGGTGAGACCTCCAGACAGGGACTACACCATCCCACCACCGGGCTTTAGGGTGGCTCATTAATCCATGTTGCTACCCATTTAAGGGGTTTGGACCATGGAAAAGATTAAGGCCATGATTTGGATCTAACCTCTTGTGTCTCCTCCTCACGTGTGGCCGAAGCTATATCAGACTTCTACTCATTCCAATTTACCAATTTCTCAATGTTAGAAATGTTAGCTAGTTAGGAATTAGTTAGAAGTCCTCTTGTCACATCACTTGGTCAGTACAATACACATCAAGGCACACACACTTCATTATCATTCATACATTTCATGAATTATACAAACTAAGAGTTTAAGAGGCATCCAACAAGGAGCAATATAATACAAGCACAAGAAAGTGCAATAAACTGATTCGTGCATTTTATCTTGTTTAGGTGATCATATAGCACACAAACACACATATCAGAGTAGCCAATGTAGCATACAAGACATGAGAAATTCATACCGTTCACCATTGTCCTTCGACTCACCAACTCTCCTTCGGTGTTCAATTCATTCAAATCCTATAACATTCATAGAATCAGGCGGTTAATTACATATAATTAACCTAACCCATTTCATCTTTAGTGTTTCCCGATTTTCAGTTACTAATTCTTTACATTTCAATTTCATTCATATAAGTTGTTTACTTCTCACCCTTGTTTACACTCCTAATGACCTTTATATGTCATTAATTAAGTCTTAACAATCTTATAATATCATTACCATTCAATTCCCCACCTTTAACTTGCTTAAAAACACCATCTGGACACTTTTTAACCTGGTCCAGGTTTGAGTCCGGGGTTACAAACCCGGACCAAACCCTAGAATGACTTTCTGCCAAGTTTTATGGTGGTCCGGGTTTGTGTACTAGTTTACAAAGCCAGACCATCTTTTCAGAGACGTTTCTGTCAAGTTTTTAAGTTGGTCCGGGTTTGTGTACTTGTTTGCAAACCCGGACCATCCTTCAGCGAGAGTTTCTGTTGCATACTTGTTTGCGTACTTGTTTGCAAACCAGTACAAATTCAGTCTGTTGCAAATTTACAGTTTTCAAGCTCTGTTCTCACTTCAATCTTTTGCTTGTTTCTTTACCAATATTCCCACATGAACTCTAGCATGTTTTAGCACTAAATCAACACTTCAAACTCCCTTAATTCATTCTTTATGCTCATCACCCATTCCTTGGTTTCCTTACACCATTTCCCCACTGTAATGCTCCTAAACTCATGCTACAAGTTTATGCTCTACTTCTTTTCACTAACTCATGGTTCTACAACTATTGCACTACTAATGCTCATTGCATTACCTCCATTTCAGGTCTTACCTAAATACACACTTCTACTCAATCAAATCCCAAGGTGATTAACTACTCAAGTTTTACCTCAAAAGAGACTTAGTTAAACTAGGTTCTTTCCTCCTCATCAGCACCCTTAAGTCATCCAATTCCTAGAGCAATTTCGACAGAGTTTCCCCTATAAATTTAGTGTTGCCCACATACAAAATTCAGCCCACCAAATCAATTTCCAATATTCACATTATTCTACACACCACATCAAATTACTTCCTGCACATACACATTTACTTCTCTTTGGCTTCCAATCCTTTAACCATCATTAAACCACCCTTAATATACATCAATATCTTACTTAAAGTACAGCAACATAATCACTACCTGGACAGTGTAATCTCCTCATTTATAAGCCTTAAAATTCTGTTTTCACACTACATACAAAACTAGCTCAAGGTTAGCTCATTTACCTTGAATTGCTAGCTTCCTTTCTTTCCTTCCTTTCTCCTTCTTTACTTGTTCCTTCCTTTTCCCTCTTGTTATTATTCTTGGCTCACAAAATTGATAATTCTACAGCCACTACATGCACCATAACGCCAACTTAGAAACTAGCCCTTAAACTAACCTAGAACAAGCACATGTTTAGGTTTTAAGAATGTCATTACCTTGCACTTCTAGGTGGGGGTTTTCTGATAGCAAGGTGGAAAGGTTTCCAGCTCTAAAATGGAAGTCAAGAACGGCTAGAATGGGGAAGAAAACAAGAGCTCACGTTGAAGTTTCTATATTGCAAGGAGAGGTGAGAAAAAGATGGATTTTGGAACTTTTTCTTACCTTAAAACAACAAGGAGATGGAGGAGACCAAAATGCTCTTCTTCAAGCTTCAAAATGTGCTACAGCCATGGTGATGAAGTTGGAGCTTTTTGATTTTCAAAGGGTGGAAAATGATCTCCAAAATGAGGGAAATTCAACGGTATAATTTTTGTGGCATTTGGACTTTGTTTGCACCTTCAACAGTGAAGAGGGAGAGAGGGTTGAGTGGAGGGCACCAAATCACCATTACTGGATGGAGGAAGAAGAAAGAATTCAGAGAGGAGGAGTGAGTATGGGTGGGATGAGAGAAATGGGGAGGAGAGAGAGTCAGAGAGTGCTTTTTGCTTTGTTTACTTTTTACTTGTTATTTTGTCTTTTAGTGCATAAGAGAGGGGGAGTATACTGAAGGAAATCATACCACTCCCAAGACATATGGGTTTATGATTTTTAATTACCCATGGAGAGGTTATTTTCCTCTTATTACAATTTACACCCCACAAGTTTCTAGTTTTTTACACTATTCACTCACCGGAACCCATTTTCTAGAATTTTTTCGTTTAATTAATTTTATTGGTTCTAGACCTTCATTAATGTTTAATAATGACTATTTGATTGACCAAAATTATTACGGGTCTATTTAACCAGCTTAAAGTCGCGTTTTCCAAGTTTCCTTGAAAAACGTGCTTTAAGGTTCATTTGAGGTTTAAATCCATTTTATGGATTCATTTTCTTTGGAATTTGTTTCTACATATTTATTTATGCATAATTAAGCCTTCGAAATTTGTTACTACCGAGCTGCCACTATCCAAATAAAAGGCGAAGGGTTTCCCATTTCCTTCATCGAATGCAATGGCTTGGGATTCGACCTGATAGTCGGGATGAATTGGTTAGAGTGGCATAAGGGGTGAATCCTCTGCACCGAGCATAGATTACTGCTCAGGAGTCCGTCTAGGGTTATAGTTTCATACCGCCAGAGGCCTAAAGAGCCTTAGACTACCATCATCTCCGCCATGTCCAGAAAAGGGCACGAGGTATACCTTTGTTTTGTGCAAAACTTAGAGCGAGACCCTGAATTCAGCACAGACATACCGGTAGTGTCGGAGTTCCCGGATGTGTTTCCAAAGGAACTTCCCGACAGGCCACCTCAGACGGCAGTAGAATTTGAGAATGAGCTTATGCCGGGCACTGGTCCGATTGCTAGGACACCGTACCGTTTGGCACTGACAGAAATGTCTAAGTTGAAAAATCTACTCGATAAAGGGTTTATAAGCCCAAGTGTATCACCCTGGGGAGCACCAGTCCTCTTCGTGCAAAAGAAGGACGGTAGCCTCCGCCTCTACATCGATTACCGCGAGCTTAATGCGGTCACCGTGAAGAAAAAATACTCATTACCCCATATTGAGGATCTGTTCGATCAGTTGAAGGGAGCTTTTGTATTCTCCAAGATTGATCTCAGATCAGGGTATCATCAGATTGCCATCCGAGAATCTGATATTGAGAAGACAACGTTCCAAACGAGATATGGTCACTTTGAGTTTATAGTGATGTCATTCGGACTGTCAAACTCACCATCTAAGTTCATGGACCTGATGAACCATTTATTCAGTGATCAGTTGGATACTTCAGTGGTAGTCTTCATCAAAGATATACTGGTATATTCAAAATCCAGAGATGAGCATTAGAGCCACCTGAGAAGAGTACTTGAGACGCTGCGTGAGAACCAGCTGTATGCAAAGTTCTCCAAGTGCGAGTTCTGGCTTGATCAGGTATCATTCCTCGGTCACGTGATCTCGATCGCGGGTATCTCAGTTGATCCGGCTAAGATAGAAGCAGTACGATCATGGCCTAGCCCTAAGAATTTTTCCGACATTCGGAGCTTTCTTGGTCTAGCTGGTTATTACAGGAGGTTTATGAAAGATTTTTCTAAAGTCTCGAAGCCCATGACATTAATGATGAAGAAAGATGTGCCATTTGTATGGACAAATGATTATGAAGAGTCCTTTCAGAGCTTGAAAGACTCGTTGACCTCAGCGCCCATTCTTACTCTTCCCAAGGGCACCGAGGGATTCGAGGTATATTGTGATGCGTCTGGTAAAGGCATGGGACGCGTATTCATATAGCATGGTAAGGTAGTAGCTTACGCCTCCCGCCAGCTGAAGAAACGTGAGGAGAATTACCCTACTCACGACTTAGAACTAGGATCCATTGTCTTCGCATTGTAGATAAGGCGACATTATCTATATGGGGTTAGCATCACCATATATTCTGATCATAAGAGCCTGTAGTACGTCTTCACACAGAAAGAACTGAATCTGAGACAAAAAAGGTGGATGAAATTCTTATCTGATTACGACATCGACCTTCAGTATAAAGAAGGGTACGCAAACGTTGTAGCCGACGCCCTGAGTCGCCGAGCACACTCACTCCATTCGCTGCTCGCTTCTTCTAGCTTGGTTGATGAGGTACTAGAGGCTCAGTTGAGCAACCCTTATATGAAAGAAATCAGACAGAAAATTATAGAGGGTACATTTTAGTGCCGAAAGTACGACTTCAAACTGCATGAAGATGGTCTGATCCGGCTGAATGGCAGGTTATGCGTTCCCTGAAGCAATGCTGAGCTGAGGGATCGCATTCTGCGAGATTCACATTGTTCTTCGCTATCCGTCCACCCTGGAGCCTCTAAGATGTACAAAGACATGAAGAGATACTTCTGGTGGTCGGGAAAGATATATGGTGTGACTAAATATGTTTTGAGGTGTCTCACTTGCCAAAAAGTGAAGTTCGAGCACCAAAACCAGGGCAGAATGGTACAATCTATGCCAATTCTGGAGTGGAAATTTCACGACATCTCTATGGATTTTATTGTTGGACTCCCACCTGCTAGGGGAGGACTCAACAAGATGTAGGTTTTGGTCGACCACCTTACCAAGGTTTCCAGCTTCATACCGATGAGGGACACCTAGAAGGTAGCGAAGTTTGCTGAGCTATTCGACCGAGAGATTATTCGACACCACGGAGTGCCTAAGATGATAGTTTCTGACCATGATACCATATTTCTTTCGAGATAATGGAGAGCTACATGGGAAGCGCTGGGTACTGAGGTGAAGCTTAGCACTATGTTTCACCCACAGACCGACGGTCAGACAGAAAGGACCATCCAGACACTCGAGGACATACTTAGAGCATGTGCCTTAGACTTTCAAGGGAGCTGGATTGATAAGCTTTATCTGATCGAGTTTTTTTACAACAACAGCTATCACGCTTTGATTAAGATGTCGCCATTCCAATCTTTTTGTGGTAGACCTTGTTGTACCCCTTTGTGCTGGGATAAGCCGAGTGAAGCGGTCATTATTGGACCAGAAAATCTTGAGCAAGTACAAGCTGAAGTTCAGTAGATCCGAGCGAATATGAAAACAGCCCAAGATATACAGAAATCTTATGCTGATGAGAGACGACGCGACCTTGAGTTCACCATGGGTGATCAAGTGTTCTTGCGTGTTTCGCCGATGAAAGGCATGTTTCAATTTGGCCAGAAGGGCAAGCTGAGCCCATAGTTTGTAGGGTCGCACGCGATTACGGAGAGAGTTGGATCTGTAGGCTACAGGTTAGCTTTACTTGAGGAGTTGGAACGTGTTCACGATGTGTTTCACTTTTCAAAACTTAAAAAGTACATTGCCAATCCCTCTCACGTTCTAGAGCCCGAACATCTATCCCCAGAGCCGACAATGAGATATGTCGACTCCATTGCGAATCCTTGATACCAAGACTAGAGACACTCGTCATAAGTCAGTGCAAATGGTGAAAGTATTGTGGTCAAACCACGACTGTGAGCCTCGATTTTAAACCCTACCCTATGTTGATTAAAGTTGATTAGGATCTAAACGGGTTTTAGGTCCACTTATAACCTAAGATTAATAACTATGTCATATAACAATAATTATTAAGACCTAAGCTAGCTCACTGGAACCTATTATGAGTCGCCACCTAATTTTAACCTAGATCAAATTAGGAAAGGAGAGTTCGGGTTCGGGGGCTTGATATTCGACTTAATTAGGGTTCAATTACTTTCATTACCCTTCCTAGGTCGTTTTTCCACTACTTGGTTTATTTACGGCTTATTACAAGTCGTTTTAACCTAAGTGCGCGAGCTTCTGTTTTTTTTGTGTTTTTTAGCATTTTTTGACAGAAAATTAAAATAAAATTAAAGATTCCTAAACTAGGGTTTCGGAGGAAGAATTAGGTCAAATTTTGTTTCCGTCCGTGGCTACGGACCCAATGTCCGAACCCACGGACCCTAGTTAACCTATGTGAACATAAAAGTCGAATTACACAGAAAACACAATTTTGCAAGGTCCAGGGCCACGGACAGGATGTCCGTGGGCCCGGACATTATTTTAGAAAACCTAAATTTTGAATTTTTAAAAAAAAATCCCGCCGCCGTCCGTGGGCGTCCGGGCTTACGGACAGGGAGTCCGGGACCCCGGACATGACATCCGTGGGTGCGGACCGCCCTCGGACGGCGGCGTTGAGGCTGTTCCCGAAGGTGTTTTTGGCTCAAATTTTATGGGTGTGTAGCCTGAAAGATGTACAAGACGTTAGTGATTGAAAGTTGTCAATTTGAAATCGAATTTAATGCGAAACTTAACGAACAAGTTAGAAGGCAGAAACACAAACAAACCTTAATTCAGAAGCAATGAAAAATCAATTTGGTTAGCAATTTCAACCAGAATTGTATTTTGACCAGAAGGGTTAGAGAATTTGGTTTTTACCCTGTTTTGATTTCGAAAACTTGTTGTTCCTTCACGTCGGGAATCTCTGAAAGCTTCGTTGGTGGCCGATCCGGTTCGACTTTGACCCGAGCTTCTGACCTCTTCTTCCTTGTGTTGTTAAGCACGTTTTGGTTCTGTATTTGTGGTGTTTTGATGCTTGGAAGTTCAATGAGAGAAGAAAGAATGTGTTTTTGGTGATTTTGAGATGATTTCGGTAGAGTTTCGGTGTTGGGAGTGTTGAAAACGTGGGAGGCAAGTAGACGGCTGTGTTTTCTGACTATGGGGATCATCTACCTTGCCCTAGGTCGTTTTTTGGAAGGCCTTTTATAGAAAGAGCATGGCCAAGTTGATAGAACAAATTTTTATCTAAAACCTTGATTGTGTGCTCTAAGAGAATCTGATTTTTAAAATATGTTGCAAGCCGATAAAAATTATGAAAATTTAACTGAAGGTAAAGAATGATTTTTAGGAAGTTTGAGAGTTGGAATCGGGTTATTTTGATAAATAACCGATTAGATAAAAATCTCACAATTTGGAATCTCCCAAAATTCATAACTTATTATTGGAAAGTCGAAATTACGAAATTCCAACGGCATTAGTCTCTAATAATCATCCTCTACCCTGTGTAAAATTTCATGACATTTTGTTTTGATTTCGGTATTTTCCAGAGGAGAGAGAAAATTGCAAAAATAATTGAATTTCTCTTTTAAATTTTGGGATAAGGTTCCCAATAAAATAGTTTCAGGTTTATGACTGTATGTAGTCATGGTAACCATGTGACAATTTATTTTAATTTTGGAAACCTTTTAATTTCTATTTTGAGGCTATTTCATGTGTTAATTATTAAAGAAATTAGCTTATAATATGAATTAAAAGCTAAATTTCCAGAATAAATATTATCAGAGAATCATGAAATACCTTTCATAATGACCATGATATTTGGAAGTGTTTGGAGATGATGAACAAGTCATATGAAAATAGAAAATCCCGAGAATGTCCTTGGAAAATCCTGCATCGGTGCATTTTGACCATTTTGCCCTTTGTAACATGTATGCCTTAGAGACTACTCCGAGGGGGTTGAAATTTTGGGTATAACAGATTGCCCCCCATCAACTAGACTTTGTAGTGAATATGAAAAGACTAGTTGATGCTTGAGTGATACCCCAAAATTTTGTCCGATACCGAATAAACTTCTTGTCTTAGATTTCTACCGAGTCTGTTGATTGTGCTGAGCTATTATGAGGCGCTAGCTACCTAGAAGAAAAGTATGAGATTATTGGGCTATTATGAGGTGCCAGCCACCTAAAAGAAAAAGCTAAAAGCGTTGGGCTATTAAGAGGCGCCAACTACCAAAAAGAAAAAGCTAAATGCGTTGGGCTTTTAAGAGGCGCCAACTACCAAAAATGTGAAAAAGTGGACCGAACTAACAGTGAATAATCTAGACCAAGCATCTAAGGTGTCGGGAACCTAAAATTAAATGGAACACACCGAGCATTATAAGGTGTTGGGAACCTGAAGTTTAAATGGGATACGCCGAGCATTATAAGGTGTCGGGAACCTAAAGTTGAATGGAATACGCCGAGCATTATAAGGTGTCGGGAACCTGAAGTTGGATGGGATACGCCGAGCATTATAAGGTGTCGGGAACCTGAAGTTGAATGGGATACGCCGAGCATTATAAGGTGTCGGGAACCTGAAGTTGAATGGGATACGCCGAGAATTATAAGGTGTCGGGAACCTGAAAGCGAATGAAATACGCCGAGCATTATAAGGTGTCGGGAACCTGAGAGCGAATGAAATACGCCGAGCATTATAAGGTGTCGGGAACCTGAGATTCAATGGGACACGCCAAGCATTATAAGGTGTCGGGAACCTGGAAAAGAGATGTAATGAGATCGATGTGATGTGTGCCTAAATTGACGAATGTAAAGTAGGACCTATGGGTGCCTAAGTGGAATGGTAGAAAATTGGGTTCATGACGAGCCTGAGGTTGGGTCCATCTATTCTGGTGAATCTGAATCTTTGGCTGAGAATCTGCATCTCTGAAGAATCTGTACCTTCGGCTGAGAATCTGTATCCTTGAAGAATCTGCATCTTCGGCTGAGAATCTGTATCTCTGATCGGGTGAGAATCCGTATCTCTAAAGAATCTGTATCTTTGGGGCGAGAATCTGTATCTCTGAAGAATCTGTACCTTCGGCTGAGAATCTGTATCTCTGGTTTATGATAAGGAGCTTCGTACGGACGGATGCAAGGTAAACTTTATGCAAATGATCATGATGAAAGTTGATTATGAAAGTGCCAAACGTGGCAAAGATGATGTGCATGTCAAAATACAATCAAAGTGTATGTAGGAAACTTGTCCAAAACAAGAAATCGTTGGAAAATGTGCCAAACATGGCAATGTTATGGATCAAAAATTGTCCAAAGCAAGACATTGCTAGAAAGTGTGCCAAATGTGGCCATGATGAGGTTTATGAAACCGAAGTGGTTGGAGGAAAGTTGTTCAAGACAAGAAATTGTTGAAAGAGGTGCCAAACGTGGTAGTGTTTGAAGAAAATTCTGTTTAGTGAAAAGGAAAGTGAATTATCATTTCCTAACTATAGACTTCGGACTTGTAATTTATCTCTACGAGATGAAAATGCCGCCGGTGGGGTATGGTGTATGATGTGAAGGTAAGGGCTTATGTGGGCCTGTGGTGTTTGATGTGCAGGTAAGGGCTTATGTGTGCCTGTGGTGCGATGATGGTGGTGATGTTTGAGCTTTGGGTTCCAATTGGTGTTGTCATAGCAATTGTTGGAACCAACAATTGCCCCAGTATTTTTCCTTTAAGACAATCTGAGCTAGAGTTCATGGCAATCGATCACTCCGATCGATTGCCCCCAGTATTTTCTTTGATCAAACGTGCGAACGAGTCTCGTCCTCACAGGGTCAAGGCTTATGTTCTGATTTGGTGCTTCCTAACCTACACTCGACGTGTTTGGTGTTTACACTCGTTTCTCACTTACGGTCACAACTTCTAGACCATTGAATTTGATATTTGATGAATTTACGCATTCGATCTGTTACTTTCACGTGATTGGATACACAACTACCAAGTCGGAAGTCTTCGAGGCTTATAACGTGGCCATAGGGTGTGATGAAAGACGACGGGATCATGGAGGGATATTTGAGGTATGTGGAGCTTAAATGGGTGACCAAAGCTGCAACTTGCGTCTTCTCTCGGATTCATCTTCCTTGTCTTGAAGTCGTCTGGCTGCTTCATGTTGACGTTGTTTTGAGCTTCTGGACCTGGACTTTGAAGTTGTCCTTTACACATTTCCTTTTCGTCATTTGGATTTCTTCGAGGCACTTCGGGTTTGCCTTTTGTTTTATCCTTTCTGGTTTTGCCTTCGGGGTTCTTGTGTTTCCCGGTTTTGGGCTTGAGACTGTTTTGATGTGAGCTCTTTGATCCTGTGTCACTCGGACCATTTGCGGATCACTTCGTCATGCTGATAGCGGCTTGCTTCTTTGGACTGATGAGAACGTTATATGAGAGTGCTCCTCGCGTCCTTGGTCACCGGGTCGGACATTCATCATTGGCTGGGTTATTTTGTGGAGTTCATATATCGAAAAGGGATATATGAAAGGCTCAGCGGGGGTGCCTAGGGTTTAATGTCAGGGTTACAAGCTTTTGGCTATGTGGTGTTGTACCTAGGTGCTTCGTCATTCCTGATAGTTGTGTATCCGTTCTTTGTTACTTTTCACAGGTCTAAGTAAATTTACAAATTATCTCCTTCGGTCGGAGTTATACCGTTTACCTCACCTTTGAATGTGGACTCACCGAGTCGTGTAAGAATGATACGCTCGTTCACTCATGGTTTTACCACTCAAGACACTCTCGCGAGATCTTCACTCAGAAACTTGTTCACAAACTTAACCAAGAGATTCGAAGACAACGATTCTAAACTCAGATTGCCCCCAGTATTGATTTGGGGTTTGTGACAACAATTCGATAGACGTGGATTTGGAACCGTTGTGGGTTGTTTTGGATGTTTGGGTGAGTTGTGAGTTGTTAGCGTGGCATGTTCAACTTTTAGAAACAAGAGATAAATCGTTTGTTCCATAGTCGGGAAATGATTACTCCGTGATCCTTTTCCCTGGAAAGCATTTTTGTTTTTTGTTTTTCGATGAATGGAAAATGGTTTGTACAGGAATTATGAAAATGGAACTATGATTTTATTTATGAATCATGAGGTAATGTTGGAAATTACAGACTTAGAAACTACCGAAAATGATAAAGGAAACTAACTACTACAAACATTGGAAAAACATAAAAATGACTAGTAAAGAGAAGAAATCGGAGAAAACACTTGAAGATAGCACTCTCTGATGGTGCTTGACATGGGATTCCTACTCGGGGAGTTGAAAACCTTGATTGATAAGATCTTGGATGTGCTGCTTCAGAATTTTGCAGTTGTCGGTGTCATGACCGGGAAGCTGGTGATACTGACAATACTGGTTCAGATTCCTTCCTTTTTGGGGGTCCCTTTGTCGAGGGGTGAGAGGTTGCAGCATGTTTCGTTCCTGGAGTCTTTCAAAAGCCTGGCTCAATGGTTGACCGATGTTTGTGAACTCTCTTCGACGGGAGCTCTTTCGGGATGATTCCATTGCCCCAACGATTTGTCCTGGTCCTTTTACCTGTCGAACGGTGTTTACCTCATGCTGCCTAGTTCTCTTTCGGGTGCCACTTTGGATACAGGCTGCTGTCCCCGAGCCATTCCCGGTGTTTTTTGAGTTCCCAAGTTTTAACTCCCCTTGGTGAATCATTTCTTCTAGGACATTAACTTGTCCCATCAGCATGTTGAAGCTAGGAAAGTATGTGAATTTCAGCTCGTCACTGTATTGCTTCCGCATATTTTTAATTACCATTCGGATTTGCTCTTGTTCGTCCATCTGTGCGAGCATTGCGGCTGCCTTCATCCTCCAACGCTTAACAAAATCAGACATTGATTCACCTTCTGTTTGTTGTGTGCCTACAAGATCGGCCCTGGTGACTCCAAAACTTCTAGCGTACTCAAAATGATGTAGAAAAGCTTCACATACCTCCTCGTAGGTCTTGGTATTTATCCTTTGAGTTATGTACCAATGCTGAGGGGTCTCATCAAGATAGTGAGCAAATACCTTGGCCTTCTGCATGTCGTTTAGCGAAAGGATGGACATTTCCCTATCGAACATTGCCAAATGAAGTTGTGGGTCGGAGGAACCTTTGTATAGAGGAAGTGTTGGCAATTTCAACCTTGGAGGGAGATCAACCTTGGGATATAATCCAGTGGAAAAGTAGTCAAAACCGGCTGGCTTGTTGGCCCTCTCCATGCGCTAATCTTTTCCAGCATCCCGTTGAATTCTTCGGCTAACTGGGCATCCATGTTGATTGGATTTCCTCCCTCTGCCATTCTTTGAGATTTGGGCTTATCTGTTGGAAAACGAAAAGTGACTTGAGCTAAAAATTCTGGGCCGCAAAGAAGTTTCAGGCCAAAACTTGTTTGGGCTGCAAGAAAAGCACATGAGCTGAAATGTTTTGAAAATTGTGGGATGGCACTGAGGCCCGAAATGAGTTGGAAGAGAGGCACATGGGCCGGAATGATTCATGAGCTGTGAACTGGTACCTAGGCTGAAATGTTCTGAGAATTGGGCGCTTGGGCCAGAATGTGTTTGGGTTAAAAGTAAAGCGCATGGGCTGAAGTGATTTCTAAACCATGTTCTGGATGTGAACTGGAATTTGGGCCGAGTAATTATGATTGGGGCTGAAGATGATACCCGTGTCTAGGATCGTGGGTCAAACCCGAGTGAAAAGTCTTCCTGGACTAGAATGGGCCTTGAAATGGAAAGGCCTGATGGATTTTTATGGATTGCTTCAGGTGGATTTGTTTTCCGTGGGCCTAGAACTAAATTGGTAATTCAAATTGAGCTGAAAGATAAATCACCTAAATCTAAACTTTTGGGCCGAAGCCCGAACAAATAACTCACACATTCAAATCAAGCAGGGTCTTTGGGCCGCAAACAATAAAGCCGCGATATTGGGTTGGGCTGAGTTGATGTAGGAGAAATTCCTATCAATTTCTAGGCTGGGTAGTGGGCCGATCATGCAGGTAAACAAGGCCCACACAAATTCAACATGTCCTCACTAGTGTTAAGATTAAACCAGGTACGGATCGATCCGGAGAGGTGCTTGGGGCATGGGCCCAGGTCGCCACAAAGGAATAGGGCTTGCACGCTATTCTCTTTGGGCTTCCCCACTTTTTTCACATCACCTGAAGGTGTGCGTCTACGGTCGGGTCTTTGACTGACCAAACAATGGGCTAGGTAAGGGCACTGCCAGGAAAACGCTTGGGGCTAAAGCCCAGGTATTAAGGGGATGTGGTTAGACGACATCCTCCTCTTTTCCCCCGCTTATTCACATCACCTAAATGGTGTGAGTCCCTGACAGGGGACCCTCAAACGGGTCCCGGGATGAAATCGGTTTAGGTGGACCCTCGCTCTCATATGATGCAAAGGTGCAGAAAATTAAAGTGCGCACCAAAGTAAACAAACAAAGTAATGAAGCCATAAATAAACATTTTTCGAGTTAAGCCCTCTTTCTTAAAATTAATCAAGTTAATATTAAGAAGTAGTCCCCAGCAGAGTCGCCAGTCTGTGAGCCTCGATTTTAAACCCTACCCTATGTTGATTAAAGTTGATTAGGATCTAAACGGGTTTTAGGTCCACTTATAACCTAAGATTAATAACTATGTCATATAACAATAATTATTAAGACCTAAGCTAGCTCACTGGAACCTATTATGAGTCGCCACCTAATTTTAACCTAGATCAAATTAGGAAAGGAGAGTTCGGGTTCGGGGGCTTGATATTCGACTTAATTAGGGTTCAATTACTTTCATTACCCTTCCTAGGTCGTTTTTCCTCTACTTGGTTTATTTACGGCTTATTACAAGTCGTTTTAACCTAAGTGCGCGAGCTTCTGTTTTTTTTGTGTTTTTTAGCATTTTTTGACAGAAAATTAAAATAAAATTAAAGATTCCTAAACTAGGGTTTCGGAGGCAGAATTAGGTCAAATTTTGTTTCCGTCCGTGGCTACGGACCCAATGTCCGAACCCACGGACCCTAGTTAACCTATGTGAACATAAAAGTCGAATTACACAGAAAACACAATTTTGCAAGGTCCGGGGCCACGGACAGGATGTCCGTGGGCCCGGACATTATTTTAGAAAACCTAAATTTTGAATTTTTTAAAAAAAATCCCGCCGCCGTCCGTGGGCGTCCGGGCTTACGGACAGGGAGTCCGGGACCCCGGACATGACGTCCGTGGGTGCGGACCGCCCTCGGACGGCGGCGTTGAGGCTGCTCCCGAAGGTGTTTTTGGCTCAAATTTTATGGTGTGTAGCCTGAAAGATGTACAAGACGTTACTGATTGAAAGTTTTCAATTTGAAATCGAATTTAATGCGAAACTTAACGAACAAGTTAGAAGGCAGAAACACAAACAAACCTTAATTCAGAAGCAAGGAAAAATCAATTTGGTTAGCAATTTCAACTAGAATTGTATTTTGACCAGAAGGGTTGGAGAATTTGGTTTTTACCCTGTTTTGATTTCGAAAACTTGTTGTTCCTTCACGTCGGGAATCTTTGAAAGCTTCGTTGGTGGCCGATCCGGTTCGACTTTGACCCGAGCTTCTGACCTCTTCTTCCTTGTGTTGTTAAGCACGTTTTGGTTCTGTATTTGTGGTGTTTTGATGCTTGGAAGTTCAATGAGAGAAGAAAGAATGTGTTTTGGTGATTTTGAGATGATTTCGGTAGAGTTTCGGTGTTGGGAGTGTTGAAAACGTGGGAGGCAAGTAGACGGCTGTGTTTTCTGACTATGGGGATCATCTACCTTGCCCTAGGTCGTTTTTTGGAAGGCCTTTTATAGAAAGAGCATGGCCAAGTTGATAGAACAGAATTTTTATCTAAAACCTTGATTGTGTGCTCTAAGAGAATCTGATTTTTTAAAATTTGTTCCAAGCCGATAAAAATTATGAAAATTTAACTGAAGGTAAAGAATAATTTTTAGGAATTTTGAGAGTTGGAATCGGGTTATTTTGATAAATAACCGATTAGATACAAATCTCACAATCTGGAATCTCCCAAAATTCATAACTTATTATTGGAAAGTCGAAATTGCGAAATTCCAACGGCATTAGTCTCTAATAATCATCCTCTACCCTGTGTTAAAATTGCATGACATTTTGTTTTGATTTCGGTATTTTCCAGAGGAGAGAGAAAATTGCAAAAATAATTGAATTTCTCTTTTAAATTTTGGGATAAGGTTCCCAATAAAATAGTTTCAGGTTTATGACTGTATGTAGTCATGGTAACCATGTGACAATTTTATTTTAATTTTGGAAACCTTTTAATTTCTATTTTGAGGCTATTTCATGTGTTAATTATTAAAGAAATTAGCTTATAATATGAATTAAAAGCTAAATTTCCAGAATAAATATTATCAGAGAATCATGAAATACCTTTCATAATGACCATGATATTTGGAAGTGTTTGGAGATGATGAACAAGTCATATGAAAATAGAAAATCCCGAGAATGTCCTTGGAAAATCCTGCATCGGTGCATTTTGACCATTTTGCCCTTTGTAACATGTATGCCTTAGAGACTACTCCTAGGGGGTTGAAATTTTGGGTATAACAACGACGTCGAGGAAGCAACTTTGGAATTAGAGGACGCCATGAAGGCGAAGTACCCACAGCTATTTGTAGACTAGAATGTCTAGTGTTTAGAGGGTACGGGGCGTACCCCTTTTTAAGGGGGGTAGAGCCATTTTGCTTTTGCATTGCTTCGAGATCACATTGCGTTGTATGTAAGTTTATATTATATTTGGTGAGAAAAGCATAACAACCAGAGTGTTGGTTGTAGTGTGTTGGTTGCAATTGTTGAATTGTTGTGCTTGAAGTTGAATGGTAGTACGAATACCTTTGTTTGATGCGAATTTTATTGTGGTATTGCTTACATTGTATTGAGAATTGTGCTTGCATTGTGAGGTGTTAGGGTTGTATGTGAATACCTTTGGTTGAAAGAATTGAAATTCTGTAAGTTGTAGTAATGTGTGATCATTGACAATTGAGGTGTTAGTTGAACAAAGATAATAATTCACCAATCTTGAACAACTTTGAGGGCAAAGTTCCTTATGGGGGTAGATTGAAATACCCCAACATGAAAAATAGTGATTAATTAGGCTAATGAGAATTTTAGAAGCTTAATTAGGCCTAAATAAATATGTGTGAATAATTCCCGAAGAAAACGGATCCATAAAATGGGTTAAAAACACAAATGAACCTTAAAGCGCGTTTTTCAAGGAAACCGGGAAAACGCAACTTTAAGTGGGCTAAATAGACCCGTAATAATTATAGTCAATTAAATGTCTATAATTAAATATTAGTGAAGGTCTAGAGCTATTAAAATTAATTAAACAAGAAAATTACAGAAAATGGGTTCCAATTAGTGAATAATGCAAAAACGAGAACTTGTGGGGTGTTAAGTGTAATAAAACCAAAATACTCCTCTCCCTTTTGTAAATAAAAAACTGCCATCCCCTATTTTATGTGTGGGTTACGAATTATACAGCTCTCCCCCAACTCCTATGTGTATTAGTTAGTAAAAGGACAAATTCATAAAGTAAAAAGCCTACAAGTACAAAAGTGTTTTCTATTCTCTCACCTCCCTTACCAACTCACTCTCCCACATTTTCCCCCATTCAGACCTTCTTCTTCCTCCATCTCTTTCATGGCGATTTGAGCAGCACCCTCACCAGCCCTCTATTGTTTGTCATTTTTGAAAGTCAAAATCAAGTCCAAATGCAAAAAAAAAAATAATACCACTAAACTCCTCTCTCTTTGGGAAAAATTTTCCATCCTTCAAAATCTGAAAAGCTCCACTTCCATCTCCATGGCTGAAGCTCAATTGAAGGTTTGAGCACACCATTGGGAGCTCCTCCATCTCCTTGCTATTCTAAGGTAAAAAGAAGCTCAAAATTACCTCTTTTCTAGCTTTTCCTTTACGAAATAAAAAAATTCAAGTTGAACCCCCTTGTTGTTCCCATTCTAGGCGGTTTTTATTTTCATTCTTGGAGCTGAAATCTTGCCATTGTTGCTGTCCAAAAACTCCATCTAGTTATTGGTAAGGTAATGCCTCTTTTAAGCCTTAAACATGTTTTTAATTCCTAGGTTAATTATGGGGTAGTTTCTAAGTTGGTATTGTTTGTTGTGGTGGCTGTTATGGCATTACCGATTTTGCATGTTAACCAAGAACAGAGAAATAAAAGGAGAAGAAGAAAGGAGAAAGGAAGAAAAGGAAGAATTCCAGAAAATCCAAGGTAAATGAACTTACCTTTTGAGCTAATCTTGTATGACTTGTGAAACAGATTTTTGATGCTTGAGAATGAGGAAATTTACATTGTTTTAAGTATTGTTATGCTACTACAATAGTGTTTAAGAAGTAGGGGTATATTAGTGTTGGTTATATAATGCTTGGGCCCATACAGCCAAGTTGTTAAGGTGCTGAAAAAATAAGTGTTGTTGGTGTCTTGAATAAACAGGGATGCTAAAATGAATTGAGTGAGCAAAATAATGTGGTGAGAATGATAGGATTGTAGGGGAACCTCTGTCAAAATTTAGGTAGAAACTAAATGACTTAGGTGCTTGATGAGTAGAAATAACATAGGGTATAACTAGGTGTGTCTTAGTGTTAAACTTGAGTAGTTAATCACCTCGGAAACTAGGTTAAGGTGGATTGTGTAGGTGAGATAAAAAAATAATGCAAGATAAGTACTAGAATGACAATAGTTGGTGAGCCAATGAGATAGAGAAAAGAAAGTAAACCAAAAAGTGCTCTTAGGAGCTTCTAGGAAAATTAAGGGGAGAAATTGTGTAAATCAACTATGAATTTAATAAGGGGTTAGAGGATGAATTAGGAGGGTTTTAAGGTGCCCAAAATGATGTTAAACATCCTAGGATACTTGTGGGAAGGATTATAGTAAACTAAAAGCTTAGAAACTGGTTCTAACTTCGACCGACCAGGGGACCGACCCATGGTTGAGTCGGTCGAGCCGAAATTTCCAAGCTGCATGCATTCCGACTTCTACCGACCCAGGGTACCGACCCACGGCTAGGTCAGTCAAGTTAAAATTTCCAGACCCAAGTGCTTTCTGACTTCGACCGACCCAGAGGGACCGACCCATGGCTGGGTCAGTCGAGTTAAAACTTTAGGACCGGACACCTACTAAATTTGACCAACCCAGGGAAGTTTGGGTCGGTCGAGTCGGTTGGGTCAGTCGGTCAGATCAAATAAAAAAAATGTGGGGCTTAAGTAGTAAACCATTGGGAGAGTAATGATGGTGAGAAGAAAATAATATACACATGAGAACCTAAGAAAACAAGCTTAAGAAATAATGAGAAGTACAAGACTTGTGTGATTAAGTATCAGTGGTAAGGAATTAGTAATTGTAAATCATGAAACATTAATGAAGGAATGAGTTAGGTTAATAATAGATAATTAACCGTACGATTCCGTGTATGTTATAAGACTTGAATAGTGTAACCTCGAAGGATAATCGGAAGTCCTAGTACGACGGTGAACGGTATGATTTTCTCATGCCCTGTATGCTACCGAGGCTTGCTTGTTTGTGTGTTTATGTGCAATCACTTAAATAAGATAAAAGCATGTAATCGGTTTATTGCACTTCTTACTATCTTGTGAATATTGTACCTTGATTGAGTTGTGGCTAAATTTGAAAGTTGTGATTGAAAGTTGAAGTGTTGATTGATTGGATGTGAAAACCTTAACTTGATGATTGTGGGCTCTCGCTAACTCCTTAACTTGATGACCTTGCTAACTTTGAGAATTTGATAAATTGGAGTTTGTGAGAAGCCCGATATAGTTTCGGCCACGCGTGAGGATGAGGTAACATGAGAGATTGTTAGCCGAATCCTGGCCTAACCTTCCCACTATGGTTCAAACCCCTTAAAAGGGTAGCAACCCGGGGAAGTAAGCCAACCTTAATCCCGGTGGTGGGATAGTCTTGTCCCTGCCCGAAGGTCATACCGACTTGACTGGAAAATTAATCAGAGAAGGATAATTATTTGAGAAAAGATCTTGGCTTGTATGAGTTATTGAGCTTTTTGAAAGAGATAATAACATTCGATTAACCCGGATGGAAATTAGACTAACTAAGTGTTAACATTTGATTGAGAAGTGATTATTGATTGGCTCATTGTGAAATATCTCCCTTGCTCGTATGGTATGCTTGAATGTTTGTCGTTATGCATGCTTATGAAGTTATTTATCTTCTCATGTTGTGTTAAATAAAACGAACTCCATCTAGGTAACCAATTAGTTGGCGTACCCCCATTAGCACGCGGGGTATGCAAATTTCATACCAGCATGTTTTTGCTGAGCCCCTTGGGGCACCGTTTTTATTGCAGGTACACAAAAACGTTGATGGTCGGAAATGACCGGGATGCATACTTGTGATAGATTAGTGATTTTGATTGGTGTACCGAGTTGTACATGGCTGGAAGTTTTTTATTAGCCGGTGTACCGTGTGGTACACCCTTTTGGAATTTTGAGAATTGTAAACATTGATAGACAAAGGTAGCTGTTAAACCCCTTGGTACTTTTGTAGACTGTTGAGAAGGGTTGTAAATGAATTAAATTTTAGTACTCGGTAATCTCTTTTGGTAACTTGTTGTGAAGAGTAGGGGCATAAGTATTGTTGTTGTTATGTTTGTAGTTTGATTAATGGTAACTCGGTACTTCTTTACTATCAGTCAGTTACTAGTTGTTTTGAAGCCTTGTTAGTCGTATGGGCGGCTAACGGCATTGTACCACCCGCCATTTGGTTTGGTTATTCCGATGCGATTAGATTAAAGACCGTGACGATTAGGCGTTAGTTAGGAGATTAGCGGTAGGGGTGTTACATTCTTTTAATATATAACCTGTATTGGTGTATATAGATCTTTCAAAAGCCCTGCAATTGATTGTAAAAGGCTTTATCCCCAGTAGTTGATTATTTTGAAGATATAAGTATGGTTGAAATTATGATTAATTGGTATGGTTATACCTTATACGAGTATATCACTGTTTATATAAAACTCGAAAAGGGATTAACTCTTGGAGGAGTTTAGTGAAGTTCGAAAGGGAATGCCCCTGTGACAATGTTGATAAATCCTTGATGAATCTAAGCGATAATGTTGATTGTGCCATTATTGTCTGAGTGAAAAATATTGGAAAGGTATCACTGAAATGAGTCCAATTTTATTGGATAATTCGTGCTGCTATAGTAGCAGTGAAAGAGTATAATTGGAACTCCTTACGAGTCTCGTGATGATTGTTGAATCAATGATCATGCAGTGCCGATCTTAATGTTGTTGAAGCAGAATGGTTAACAGGGTTATCATATCTATAGATACATCAATGTGAAAACCCCCAAGAGATTAATTGAGGGTATGCTTGATTGAATTGGTGGCTTAATACCTAGATGATATAGATGATTACATCTAAACTGATTAGAAAATGCATACCACCAAAAGCTCTACTCATAAAAGAGTCTTCGATATTAATATAGAGCAAATATGCTAAAGTGCAAAAGTGATGGATGTATTCGACCAAGTGATTTCCAAGTAACTGGGTGCAGAATCAATTAAAGATTGGGGATGCATATAATCAAAGTAATAAAGTGATGTTTTCATCGGGGGGAGCAATGGTGATTGTACTCTTTTTCCTTCACCATGGTGTTTTTCCCATTAGGTTTTTTCCAGGTAAGGTTTTAATGAGGCAATCGATGAAAATCATCCAATGGATTCATTGTCAGAGAATGCTAAGTGAAAATATCTATGATTGATTATTATAGCTATGTAAAGTTACTATACTCTTTTCCTTTGCCCGAGGTTTCTATCCCACGGGGTTTTTCTAGGCGAGGTTATTAATGAGGCAGCATATAACAAGATGTTTCGTCCAAGGGGAGTGTTATAAATAGATATATTTATAATGGACTTCACATCATATGTAATTAGGGTTTCCCCATGTACTCTCTATAAATAGTGGTCTTGTATTCTATTGGAATAAGAAGAATATCAGTTGTCTCTCTATCTCGTGTCTCTCTGCAATCTCTCCTCCTCTCATTCACAACATCCTTCACTTTTTTGGAACATTAGACAATTTTCTCTCTGTTTATGTCTATTAATAGACTTCTTGTAAGGAGGTTAAGATAGACGTTATGGTGAAGACTGAGGTGAAGGGATCTTCCCACTATGAGCTCGGTAGATATCTTCTTCTATAGCAAGGATTTCTAATCTTATGTCATTCATAAACCCTTCAAAAAATAGTTTGATATTATCTTATTTACGAAGGAATTTCAACATTGTGTTTTACCCCAGTTGACTAGATAGACCTTCCTCTACTGAACACTATGAAGAATGTAATCTATTACAAACAACAGTTACTAATCTAGTTGTAGTGCATAATTGAGTTTTTCTATAATTGTAGGTCAAAGTTTAGGAGAAGTTGTTGTTGGCTGAAATAGCAACAATGGCAAAAAGAGATTCATCTGGCTCGGTCGTATTGAACAAGTAACTACATATCAATGTATTTATTGTTGCTTCTGAGTTGCATACATGTAAAATCATCTTGACCACTTGTCATTGAGGCATGTGTTGTATCACAATGATTTGGTTCCAAATCATTTAGTTTGGCTAGATTTGTCATTTTTTTATGTAAAGGTGCAATCGAGCTTTGTATTTGGCTTGTTATGGATGTGGAATGGATACATATGATGTTCAGATCACTATATATGATCTGTATGGGCAGGTCAAAATTGATTCCTTACATTGTGAGATGAAAATTTTTTAATCATAACTATCTGTGTCTGAGCTAGTTATTGCTCTATAACTCATATAATTTACAATTATATGTATTCCTCCATATGCAGTTAGGATTGTAGTTACTACTATACTCTATTGGCTTGCATATTGTTGTTGCTTGGTGGCGCTCTTATTCCTTAACATCCTTTTACCTTGTTAATTTGTACATTCTACGCATGCAGTCTCTACAATTCTAGTGGTATGTCTGCTTTATACAATTTCTTTTCTTATTATTGATTTTGTATATCCCTTATGCAGTTGTTTTGTCGGTAAACTAGACTAAATATTAGGGACATTTTATGCTGAAGAGGTAAGTAGAATACCCTTCTCACACTAGGTGTATCCTTTCGGCTACCCCCACACCCCACAAAATAATACAAATTTCTTTCGTCTACGCATTCTCTCACGAATATATATAATGTTTTTAGCAGGCCAACAATCCATAGTCACTAAGGAGAATTTAATTCTATTAAGATAGTGATCATCAACATCATGGATAGACCCGAAAAAGCTGACTTGAACCTGAAAAACTGAAACAATCCAACTCGATCCAAACCCAATTTTAAACCGACTGGTGTGACCCGAAATGTGACTTGAAAATCCGAACTGAACCAAACCAAAACCGAATCTAACCGAAATTTGGAACAACCTAAATTCACAGGAACCAAATCCACCCAAACCTAACCCACCTGAATACTTACCTAAGTCTACTATAGTTGTTCCGACCATAAAATTAATCTTGAAACCAAAAATACATAATGGAAATTAAGCCATCCAATAAGTATTCATTGCTCTCAAATGATAAATATAATATTGGACATCTTCCGTCTTCAAGCATCTCAAGCCTTGTTGTATTAAAACATTCATAAATTGTGTTATTACCCCTTCCACACATAAATGTTTTGTTATAAACTATAGATGTTTTTCTTTAAAATGTTTTATAGTACAATTAAGTGTGTCTCATTACTATTTTATAATACTCGACAGATTTTGATGTTAATAAACTTTGGGTTTTTTATGTTTAGGACATGAGACTTGGGAATGGTTTAAATGTTGATGATGTTTAATTATAAAACCTAAACTTTTCAGTTGAGACATATATTAACCAAGATTGATGTGTATATGCCTAAAGAAAATTACGCAATAAATGAGGAAAATAAATATTCTCAATGGTAGATTATTATGAAATGTGGGATAGACTAGCTTTTTAGAGGATGAATAATCTTCACCAGATTATTTCATCTACCTTGACAACATAACGAAAAACGTTTTCTAAGACAGAGTAATGTGTATCATTACTACTATTTTAAATTACTCTATCTTTTTATAAACTTAGGTTTCTTAATGTTTAATGAAACCGTAAATTACATCCTAACACAAGCCGATCTAATTTACTATCCTACGTTACCTAGTCGTGATCATAGAATCTCGTAAGAGGAGGGAGAGAGAGAGAGCCTTTAGTTAGAACTAAGTGTAAGTTTGATTGTCAAATGTTATGTGTCTTATTTCATGGGGGTACACCCCTATTTATAGAGTTTTGGGGGCCTGGCCTCATGTTGCTAGCCTGTGACCTGTATTTTACATGTATAAGTACGGTTTTGCCCTCCCTAACATCTTTGACCGACCACAGACGGCCGGCCACACTATACTTCGCCCTGCCTAAGTCCTACTTTCGTCCGGCCGGAGACGGCCGGATGCCTTATATACTCTTACTTCCATCCGGCTAAAAGTGGCCGGATGCTCCATATGTCCTGTTTGGCTTGGTACCATTTCTTCCCTTCTTATCAGTCCCACAAGTTCTATCTTTCAGAATTTTGGTGAAGAAAATAGAACTTCTGTGTCGTGTGTTTTGGTAAAAAATTTTGCGACTGCGACCAATTTTGAGGTTCTTTAGTCTGCTTGTGCTTCGTCTTTTCCTTATCCCAGTCCCACAAGTTCTTTTTCTTCATATTTGGAGAGAAAGAACTTTTTGTCGGCCATGTGCAAAGCTCGTGACCCGAACCCATTCTGTACCGCTTTTTTGAATTTTCCGCCTGTTTTCAGTGTGGAATACGTAGGGTCCTTCTTTTAACTAAACGTCGGAATCGTCTTTAGGAAGCGAGTGGCCCTTTCTTTTTCCCTGCAAAAAGGTGCTTTTTGTTTGCACATGCATACATATATTATTTATTTGAGCGGGAGAAAACTTTCCTTTAAAGCCTGAGTTTTTGAGCTTCTTTCTCTTTCTTCCTCAGTCTTCTCGCTTCGACTGTCTTCTTTTCTCGCCACTCTGTTATCGCGCTCTGTCTTGCCTTTCATTGCCGCTGTACTTCGATTTCGTGCTAGGCTCAACAATGTCTACCTCTACCGCAAAAAAGAGTAAGCTTGCTTCGAATTTTCCGCCTGCTATTGAGGCGATTCAGGGCTCTCGCTCCCCTAATGGCTTTCGCCCCACATACCTGAAATCAACGAAGCCCTTTTTGTCCGGGCGCCAGCCTTTTCCTTTCTCTCTCTATTACTCCTCCCTTTGTGATTGTCTCAGGGGTGTCGAAGCCCCACTTGGTACCCAAATTTACCTATCATCCTCCGAATCTCACCCCTATTACGACTTTGGCCTTGGGTATGTAGTTTACGCCGATTTTTTCCGCTCCGGCTTGACCATACCTCCACACCACTTTATCTTGGGCTTTTTGCTTCGTCGTTGCTGCTCCCTTGCCCAATTACACCCGAAGGCCATTTCGCATCTCCACGCCTTCGTCTCTCTTTGTGAAGAAAACAAGATTCGGCCGGAGGGTACAGATTTTTCCCAATTCTTCACGGTTAGGGTTGATCCTGATAGCCTAACCCTTATTGTGAAGGCCGGATACTCCCTTTTTGATTACAAGAAGGTCCACGGTGGAGTTCGCTGGTTTGTCATCATTCCTCTGTCCGGCCGCTGCCTGGGTGTCCCAAATAGTGCCGAAGTTGCCAAAGGTCAGCTGATTTGCCCCCCTACTCCTCTGGTCGAGCTGCCTATTTCGAAGATTCTGAGGGCACAAAATAAGAAACCACCGACTGTCGAGGTGTTTTTCTCTCGAATGCACGTTTGTCTTCTCTGAAGACCTATCACAGTGAGTATTAATTTTAGCACAAGTTTTGTTGTTCTTTGTTGGTTTTCTTATCACTTTTGTGTTTTGAATGGTAGATTTCTCCAGAAGGGGGATAAGATTGGTCCTTTTCATAGCTGGAACTTCGTCCCTTTCAAGATTGGGGACGAGAAAATCAACTACTATGATACTCTGGATGCGGCTACCGATGCGGCTGAGCAGCTCCTGGAAAATGCTCCCCCTTCTACAAAGCGCTCCAGGCAAGAAGCCAGAGATGACCAAGCTGGTCATTCGAAGAAAAAGAAAAGGCTGGAATCCCCTGAACGTGCCACCGCCGGATTTTCAGGTACTTGGCACGTGATCCCCGAGTCCAGGCATCGTGTCTTTCTTCCCCTCACTCCTGGTTCGGGTTTAGACCTCGATTCTCATCTAGGGCGGGAGTCTGGTCATCCGACCCCGATTTGCGAGCAGTTTCCTGATTTATCGGGTTACTTTTCTTCAGATCCTGTTCAAGGAAATACTTTGAAGGCCACAGGACTCCGCACCGGTCTTCCGGCCAAACAAGGTTTTGATTGATCCCTCGTTTCTCCTCGCTCCTTCCCTTTTTATAGTAACCTTCTATTTTCGGCTTTGTATGCACTTGAACCTTCTGGTATTGACATGATGTCTGCTTTTTTTACTGCGGCAGTCCCTGTTCTTGCCAAGCAAAGGCTAAAAAAGAAAACCACATCAAAGCCGAAGGCTGCACAGCCAGGGACATCAGGAGAGGGACAAACCTCTGACGACCCTGAGGCCTTAACCTCATTCTCCATTGACGTTGCTGTGGCCAAGGATGCAGCGTGGGAAAGAGTGACGGAGTATCGGCAGGTGCCTGAAAATCCCGAGCTCCGGAGTAAGCAAAGAGAGGACATTATGGCCTCTTCTTCTTCCTCGCCTCCTCCTCCTGCTCTAGAGTCCTTCACCGGCCCCTCTCAAAAGGAAGAATGGTTTTATCACTGCGGGCACCCCCTTCCTTTAATATCTTGCGACTCTGCCAAGTATTCCTCCGTCTGGAAGGAGGCAATAAGGAGATCCGGTCATCCAGACGAGATCTTTGCTCCTCCGGCAACCGTTACTGCCACTAAACAAAGGTTGCGGATAGAAGGGGGGGGGCAGATGCTATCATGCGGCATTCCCTCCCAATAAGTGATGTGTTTGACTTGATGTGGGGGGGCATCTTTCAGGTTGGCATACACTCTTCTTCAATATCTTTCTTTGTGTTTCTTTCCTGATTTGTTTTGCTTTTTCCTTAATTTCATAAACTGTGTTGTTTTTAGGTGATGTGCATGGCCCAAAGTGCTGAGGTTCACTTTGGCAACCTCCAGTCCAGGCTCCGTTATGAGGAGAGCCGAGCCAATAATGCTCAAGATGAGCTGAAGCAGAGCAACTCTTCTCATGATGCTTATATTGACCAGATTGAGTATGAGATCGATCTCAAGGTAAAGGAGAGGACTACTGCAATAAACAAGGATCTGCTGTTGTCTCAGCAGGAATGTGTCCGCCAGCGTGACGAATATGAGTCACAACTGAAGAAACTCCGAGAAGAAAATTTTTCTTTTAAAAGCCGGATCCTGGAAGCTGACAATACTTTGATAGAGGTACGAAACCATCTTGTTTCTGAGAAAGATAAGCTGGCTCGGGCCTTTTCTGACCTAGACGTTTTCTGGACCAGGTGCGCTCTGCTCACCGGAATGAGGTAAATTCCCTTCAGGTTGACAAGGCTTTTTTCTATCAGGAGAGGAACTCTTTTAAGCAGGAAGCTGAAACGCTTGAACTGGAAAAGCAAGCTCTTCAACAGGAGAATGAGGCCCTTGTAGAGGAAAAGGGGAAACTCATGCAGGAGCTTAACGGTTTGTCGGAGGAAAAGGCCGCACTGGAAGAGCAGTCAAGGTCTTCCTTCGAACAAGAGAAGCAGTCTTTGCTCCGGGATTGCTCTTCCTTAGAAGAGGAGAGGAAAGCCCTTGCTGAGGACAAAATTGCCTTGACAAATGAGAAAATCAGGCTGGCAGAGAGGGTGAAAGGCTTGGAGGAAGCCATGTCTCGTCTCCAGGTTGAGAGTGCCGAGTCGTCGAGCCAAGGTAAACCTTTAGATCTCGATTTTTCGCTTCTTCTTTTTACTCCCTCTATTTCTCACTTTTCTTGTGTTCCGGTCAGGCTTGAGCTCTGCCAATCTTCTAAAGCATGTCAAGCAGCTGAATGGTCAGGTAATTAATGCTAAAGAGGAGCTGTCTCTAGCCAACGCTCAGCGTGACAAATATCGAGCCCAAGTCCTGACCCTTGAATCCCAGGTGGCCAAGCTTATGTCGTTTTCACGGCAGTCTCAGGAGGAGATACAGAAGCAAGGTACAATTAATGCTCATCTTAAGGAATCCTTCGCTTCCCAGTGCCGCAGGATAGTCGATATCTACCAGTAGATTATTTCGGAATACTTTCTTGAGAAGGGAGAGTTACTGGACGACGATCTGTACAACAGGCTGGAGTTTAAAGTCGTCGCCCAGAAGTCTAACTTCTTCTCGGAGCTCGAGAGATTTGGCCGCAGTCCTGGAGAGACATGCTTTGGTGCTGGCCAGGCTTCCTTTCTTCCGGCTGGAAGCAATGTCCAGCCATCAGCCGGAGGGGTGCAGCGTCTTTCTAAGAGATCCAAGTCTTCTGAAAGCGTGGCCGGTAGCGGTGATAGATTAGCTGCAGAAAAAATAGAATAGAAGTTTCTTTGTTTTTAGAGGGGTTTTTTTGGCATGTATCTTTTTGTGTTTGCCGAATCTTTTGTAATGACTACACTTTTTGTAATTGTTTTTACCCCACTCTTGTGAGGAATATAAGTTATATATTTCATCATCTTTATTCATTTGTCTGCCGGAGTACTCCTTTTTTTTAGCCAATTTGCTTATTACTGTGGCATTCTCCCCCCTTTTCGAATGGTGTACACATGGTCACCTTATACAAGTCATGTTAGTTAAGTGTTCGCCCTTACGACACAAGAAGCTTGCGGCCTATTAACTGAACTTTTGTTTTTTAGTAGCCAAATATTTTTTCTCTTTTTTTTAGGATGGTCGTCTAGCTGGATATTTCTTTCAAGGCATGATAGCCTACGACTCGTTGGCCGGTGCTTACTTTCAAGGCATGATAGCCTGCGGCTCGTTGGCCGAAGCTTACTTTCAAGGCATGATAGCCTGCGGCTCGTTGTCCGGTGCTTACTTTCAAGGCATGATAGCCTGCGGCTCGTTGGCCGGTGCTTACTTTCAAGGCATGATAGCCTACGGCTCGTTGGCTGGTGCTTACTTTCAAGGCATGATAGCCTGCAGCTCGTTGGCCGGTGCCTACTTTCAAGCCATGATAGCCTGCGGCTCGTTGGCCGGTGCCTACTTTCAAGGCATGATAGCCTGCGGCTCGTTGGCAGGTTCCGGTGCTTACTTTCAATGCATGATAGCCTGCGGCTCGTTGGCCGGTGCTTACTTTCAAGGCATGATAGCCTGCGGCTCGTTGGCCGGTGCTTACTTTCAAGGCATGATAGCCTGCGGCTCGTTGGTCGGTGCTTACTTTCAAGGCATGATAGCCTATGGCTCATTGGCCGGTGCTTACTTTCAAGGCATGCTAGCCTGCGGCTCGTTGGCCGGTGCTTACTTTCAAGGCATGATAGCCCGCGGCTCGTTGGCCGGTGCTTTCTTTCAAGGCATGATAGCCTGCGGCTCGTTGGCCGGTGCTTACTTTGAAGGCATGACAGCCTGTGGCTCGTTGGCCAGTGCTTACTTTTGCTCTTTTTCAAAAAATAATACCTCTTTATTAAAGAATCATAGATTTTACACATAGAATTTTTTAAGACATTCTTCATGCCAAGAATGCGGCAATTCGTATCCTTCACCATTTTTTAGGCGGTATGAAGCTCGTCCTGTCCTTTGGTGTATGATGTATGGTCCCTCCCATTGGGCTCTAGCTTCTTAGGTTGCTTGACTTCTCGAAGAACCAATTCTCCTGGAGCAAAACTCCGCTCCTTTATCCTTTGGTTGAAATATCACTCCACCTTGGATTTATCTTTTGCCATCCTCATTGCGGCAGCCACCCTAGTCTCCTCGAGGAGGTCTAGATGATCCTGTATTCCTTGATTGTTGACCTCTTCGTTATATGATTCCTGAAGTGGGATTCCACCGCACGTAGTAACCAAATGGCAAGCGGAGAGCACATGCTGCCTTCGGAGACAGCAGGTGGGACTCTCTCCGACCGAATTCCCTTCCGACTCCAACAGACAGACCCTTGCGACCAGAGAGAGATACTTCCGACAGACTGAGAGTCACTCGTCTCCGAAGCAGAGCAAGACCCTCTCCGAGAGACTAAGGAGTAATTAATCAGGGAAAAGTTGTACGAAAGCCTTGAATGTTTGAGAATATTCTAGAAAGGTGTAGGCCCACAAAAACGGTTATACACTACAGAGGAGCCTATAAATAAGAACCATAAGTTATGTAATTGGAGGCGCTTTTATCAATACAATACTTGGAGTTCTCTTTGCAATCTCGGTCTGAGTGTGAGTTCCTTACAGTTTCATTTGGCGCCGTCTGTGGGAAAGGAACGTCGAAAGACAACCACGATTCGATCCACAAGAGTCACGTTTCTTGTTGGACCATGGCACCACGCTCAAGCAAGGGGAAGGGGAAGATGGCTGTGACTGGGGAAAGCTCGTTCTCAAAGGAAGACCTCACCGATCTGATGAGGAGTTTTGCGCAAGAAGTTAATGAGAAGATAGCTGAGAACAATGAGCGATTCCAACAGGAGCTGGCGGATAGAGATCTGGAGCACCAGAAGAAGATCAGCGAGATGGCGAGTGTAATCGAGAATCTGAAATCAAAAAGCGGATCAAAGAGTGAAGAAAGCCGGAAAGAGAAATCACCACCGAAAGATGTAGAGGAGGACCTCGTCGACATGTCGCTGTATCCCTTCACCGAAAATATCCGGAAAGCGAAGCTTCCACCGTTCTTTGTCGCTCCGGCAATAGAGAAGTATGACGGAACCGGAGATCCCGCTCAACACATCAAGAAGTTCATCTTCGCGATGAACACTCAAGGAATCAGTTCCCAGGCACTCTGCAATTTGTTTCCGGGGACACTTACTAAAAGAGCTCTAAATTGGATCTACTCTCGGAAACCTCAATCCATCTCGAGCTTCAAGCAACTTACAGAGGAATTCCAACTTTACTTTGCAGCAAGTAAAAAGATCCAGAAAGATACGATCGAACTGATGGACGTTAGGCAGAAAAAGGGAGAGACGGTGAAAGAATACAGCGAACGCTTCCATAAGCAAGTGGTTGAAATAGATGATGTGGATGAGAAGATACTGGTGAAAGCTTTCGGGAATGGATTGGCAAATCCAAGGCTGGCAGGGAAAATTGCTACCAAGGCACCACAAACTCACGGAGAGTTAGCAGAAATGCTGCACGATTTCTTGAAATCGGAGATTGTGGAAAATAAGGCGAGAGAGTTGGCCAATAGTTTCAGGCTGCCTAACGAGAAGAAACAGGGAGGAGCGTCGTCTGTTGGCGCGAGTTATGGGGAGACATCTGCTTCGAAGCCTTGGGGAGCAAGGTACAGGTCGTACGGGAAGGATCCAATCGTGCCTTCCCATACTGGAGGTAAGACGACATATGGAGCAAAAGTTATTTCTATCGCTCCAGGAAGGTACGCAGCTGCAGTAAGGGAGGGCTATCTTCCGCCTCCGAAGAAGCCTGCCTCAGGTGAGAGCACATTGGCGGTTTGTGAATTTCACGGACACTACAGCCACAGAACGACTAATTGTGTAACATTATCGAAAGAAATGAACAAAATCGATGTGCAAAAGAGGAAACAAGAAAAGTAGAGACAGGAAGTCCCCAAACAGCAAAAGAATAACAGCGACTACCAAAACCGATCTCGTTACAGGCATAATGGGGGTGGCATGAGGAATGAGGATCACCCCGAGCTAGACCATAGCAAATCTTTCGATTTCGGATTCATAACTGGTTTATTCTCAGAAAAGGGGCCGTTCACGGCAAAAGAAAAGAAAAAACACGTACACGAAGTCCATGAGAAGCTACCGGAGAAGAAAGTCCAAAAAAGGGAACCCTTACCACCTATCTACTTCACGGAGGAAGACGAGGAGGGAGTCTACTACCCCCACAATGATCCCCTCGTCATTCGAGCTCAAATCAATGATAGGATGGTGGGAAACATCCTTGTCGACAGCGGAGCGGGAGCAAACGTGATCTCCTTAGCGGCGTTCCGGAAACTGGAAATCCCGGATGAAAAGGTCAAGCCGTTTACTGCTACTTTCGGAGGGTTCATTGGAGGGATCACGGCTCAAGCCAGCGGGAGTGTCGATGTCAAAATGACATTAGGCCAAAAGGATGATCGGAGAACAGAAAAAATAACCTTATACAATGCGAGACCTGTCCGGGTACAATGTCTACTTGGGGCGACCCGGGATCAATGCTTTCGGAGCTGTCTGTAGCACCTACTATCTCAATCTCAAATACTTGACAAGGGGCGGAAGGCTGGTGTCCATCCCCGGAAGCCAGAAGACAGCAAGGGTGTGCAAAGTTCGGATTACCAAGGACTTTCCGGAGGAGGATGTAGTCAAAGAAGTCGGCTCCAGTCGAGAGTACGAAGAAGGAGAGGCCAGGGCACGGATGCCTGGAGAAGCCTCCGGGAAGGTAGTAGTACCGGCGGAACAGCCAAAAGAGGTACCCCTGAACACCGATCCTTCTAAATTTTTCAAAATTGGAAATGCTTTTGTAACACCCCTACTACGCACATCACATTACTTGAAATCGCAGCGGAATATAAACAACTAAACAGTAACTAAACGAATGGTGCTACAACGCCGTCAACCACCCACGTGGTTAACAAGGCTGAATAAATACAAGCGTACCGGTCTGATGATCAGACTCCCGAGCCTAGAACTAACAACCACATATACATTAACAAAATACCGAGTATTTACTTACATCCTTTACTGTATACTATCACTGTAAACCGTTCACAACCAAAATATATAACGCCACGGGAGCACAGGCGCATCCCGGGCCAACATCCAAAAGTACTCAAAAGTAAACTACATCCTAGGATCTAGAGCCACTCCGCTTCTTCGATCCTCATCCTACGGTAAAAGAAATATGGATCCCCCGAGGGGGTCAGCAACCCTTGGCTGGTATGGTTAACGCGCAGCCCATCGGCTACCGGGATACGCACAACCAATTGTCATGATGACATGGCATTCATTTTGAATCACACAACTTATACATATATAACATAACATGGGTATCGTACGCATCATAACACACATCACACACATACAATTCCTTTTTGGAAGAGAACCAACACTGTTAGTCCCCATAGAGAGCCTAGAGAATGTTGCCATGCTCATGCTAAGCTCGTTACATAACTCGTTACCGTCCTGTTAGATTGAACGGATAACTTAACACAAGGTGCCTCAGATATAGTGATCCAAGCACACCGAACAACACATAGTATGCCCCTGTGGCCCGACGTGAGTCAGTAATAGCCTTGGTTAAGCTAAAGGGAAGGTTGGAAACCAAATTGGAGAACAACCATAACATACGAGAGAATCGAACCGGTTATGGCATCGACTCCCATACTCACACGCGTGGCCGGAACAGACCGGACTCCTCACTTTCCCCCGTTAGCACTTGTTAGTAGTTCATCATTGAACTCAATACACAATTCACAACAACAGGTCAAGTCTTGTTAGACACACACAAGGGAAGAGAGAGTCATACTTATCAACATAATAATATTTAACAACTGTAAACTCTTTACATGCTTTAATCTTACAAAGTCATAAACACACAGAAAAACATACAACACACAAGCGGTGTAAACCGGTAGGCAACAGACTGCAAGAAAACCATACCTTGGTCCTTGCCTCGATTTGTTTCCACCTTGAGAGAATCCTAAACACATTAGTAACGTCGGTTAATTAACGCACTAATCCATTGTTAACTTGTTACTTCACATATCTATTTTATTTTATTTTCATACTTGTTATAACTCTTCACCATTTTAATACCATTATAACACTCCTAACATGTCTTAATTAACCTCATATCATCATTACTAACTAATTACCATTTTTAGATAACATTTCCCATCTTAAAACAACATTTTTGGTCCATATTGTGGCCCGTCCGAACTTGTGTCCGAACCTCCAAGTTCGGACGCAAGCCGTGACTTTAGACAGAAAAACAGACACATGTCCGAACTTATGTCCGGACTTCGGAAGTTCGGACGTGAGCCGAGAAAAATCTAGACAGGAATTCGTGCGCCCGAACATGTGTCCGGACTTCCCAAGTTCGGACACAGTTCGAGGATAATCCTAAGGATGAGTGGGTACGTCCGAACTAGTTTCCGGACTTCCCAAGTTCGGACACTGTTCGCGAGTGAGAATTCTTCAACCCAACAGAGCCTGTCCGAACTTCCATGTCCGGACGGAAGTTCGGACAAGGCAAAATGCTCAACTTCCAAGTCTTCAAACACTTAGCCAAATTCATCAAAGCCTCCAACACTTATAGTATTTACTCCCTAGGTTCCTAAGTGATGTTTCATGCCTATTCAAGCTATTATACCAAGAGCTTTCTCCTTATTTCACCAAAGTTTGCCTAAGTCTTTACCTAAGTCCAAAATGACTTTGGTACATACTAAAACCTCAAGATCATGCCTAAGTCCTTATTATACACTAGAACACTTCCTAGTTCCGCAAAATTCCTTTAAAACATCTTGAATTCCTTATACATTTCCTAAATTTCGACATAGGTTCTCCTAGCATTTTATTACACCAAAGCACATTGATCTCACCATTAAATACACAAGAACACTAAAAATCCATCAAACACTTTATTATACACAAACTTCACTCATAAAGCACTACATCACAATATAGTGCTCAATTTAAATTGCATGGCAATTAGGCCCTTAAAATGCATAATTCTTAAACACTGAATTTCCACAATATATTTGCCTTTGACCTGCAAATACACTCAACACATATATGCCTTTTACTAGTCTCTTGAGAACACTTTACTAAGTCATTCACCATTTGCTCTTTAGGTAGTTTTAACAAGCATTATAAGCTCATTTCTCCTAAGGCATTAAACCACATTAAGTTAGTAGATTTACCTCTTTTCCAAACAACTTCTTTCTTGTTTCCTTACAAAACCGGTAAGGTATTTGATTCCTTGTCAAGTTCTAAACAATATACAAACATTATAATGAGTATTCAAGCTATAAGCTTCATCTCATTGTAAACCCTAATTTTACCTTGTTTCAAAAACATTAATGTAGTTGTTTTACCTTGATCTTTGAAGAGAGTTTGAATATATATCAAGAGAGGACTCCACCTAGTCCATGAAGAGTTGGAATGAAGCTAGAACAAGGTCACACAAAGGGCTTCATCAATGGGTATTTTCGGTCACAACAAAAACATGAAGGAAATGAAGTTTTTATTTGAGATTCCCTACCAAGAAGCAAAGGAGAGTAATAATATGTCAAAATACAAGCTCAAGCTCCTTCAATGGTGGAACTCCATGGCACCGAAATGGGGCTCTTGAAGTTTTGAGAAGATAGGAATGAAGAGCTTGATGAGAGGAAGAGATTGGTGGTGTTTGTTTTTTATTTGAACAAGTGAGCTAGATTTTACAAGAGGTTAAAGAAGAGGTTTAATGGTGGTGGTGATATTACCGTGAGAGAACAGCAAGAAGGGAGGAAGAAGGAGTTAGAACCGTGTGAATGAAGAAGGGAAATGAGAGAATGAGATAGAATTTGCTTTAAGAAGATATTTGTTCTTATAAAGTAAAAAGTAGTTTAATTAGTTTTCTTTATTTACTTATCATATTAACTAGAGAGTGGTGAGTCACCACACTTAGAAAACCGGCCCCCTATAATATAATGAGGGTATTTTAGTCTTTGTTTGTCAATTTAATTACTTAATACAACATATGTTACAAAATAGCTTATAAAATCACTATTCATAAAAACAAGGCACATAGAAGTGAAATTTTTGATTTCCCATTGATATAGAGTTCCAAATATGATACTATATAGTACACATGTTAATTAAAGAGTAGTGATGGACATTTAGCCATTCAAAACTCATTTACAAGACAATTTTTCAAAAATGTGCTTTAAGACTCCTTAAAGCACATTTTGTGTTTAAACTTGTTTTCAAGCTTGGTTTTCTTTGGTAATTGGTTTAATATGTTCATTAGTATATAAATGAGGTCTTGGTAAGTTCATTAGATCTTAACCAAGCTTATCCCAAGCTTAGAGCACATTTTGGCTCTTATTGACTTTAAAGCACATTTTGTGTTTTCTTTTGTTTAAATTTGTTTACTAATGTTTCTAAGACTCTTTTTAGTCTTTATATACCATATTTAGGTATTTAACCACATAAATAGGTTTGGGGTATTTCAATCTACCCCCCTTAAAAGAACTTTGTCCCCAAAGTTCATACTTGCACATATCCTAAATATTAGAACATGAGAACACATATCAACAACACTTCCATATCACATTAACAACATCTTTACATCACATCGGACACATGGTCCAAACAATAAAACATCACAACATCATTCAGACTCAGCGGTCTGTAACATAACATAGACAATGTATACATATACATGTCGCACACAACCATAACCGAAACGGCTCTACCCCCCTTAAATAGGCGTACGCCCCGTACCCTATACATACAAACACTAAGAAGTAAACAATGACGGGTACTTCGCCTTCATCTTATCTTCCAGCTCCCAAGTGGCCTCCTCAACGTCCTGGTTAGACCAGAGAACCTTCACCAGTCTCACAGACTTATGGCGAGTGTCTCGAGTCTTAGTGTCCAGAATCCGTACCGGAGTCTCCACTGATCGCATGGTCGGCTCTAAGGTTAGCCTTTCAGGCTGAAGTACATGAGACGGATGAGACATATATTTCTTCAACTGGGACACATGAAATACATCATGTACCTTGCCCAGCTCAGCGGGTAAATCAAGTCTGTAAGCTACCGGGCCGATCCGCTCCGTCACAACATAAGGCCCACATATTTCGGGCTCAACTTGCCTTTTTGGCCAAAACGAAACACTCCCTTCATGGGGGATACTCTCAAAAATACTTGATCGCCCACGGTGAACTCCAGGTCACGTCGGCGCACATCTGCGTACGACTTCTGTCTATCCTGAGCTGCTTTCATATTAGCCCGGATCTGGCGAACTTCTGCCTGAACTTGCTCAAGATACTCTGGTCCTATAATGACCGTCTCACTCGACTCATCCCAGCATAAAGGCGTGCGGCATGGTCTACCGTACAAGGCCTGGAAGGGAGACATCTTGATCGAAGCATGGTAACTGTTGTTGTAGCTAAACTCAATCAGATGTAACTTATCAATCCAGCTGGTCTGAAAGTCAAGTGCACATGCACGTAGCATATCCTCAAGTGTCTGAATGGTGCGCTCACTCTGACCATCGGTCTGTGGGTGAAACGCTGTACTCAATTTCAGTTCGGTACCCAATGCCTCTCGTGTAGACTTCCAATATCTGGATAAGAACCTGGTATCTCTGTCAGATACAATCGTCTTTGGTACACCATGGTGTCTTACAATTTCTTTATCAAAGAGTTCTGCCAGTCTTGCCACTTTCCAGGTGTCCTTCATCGGAATGAATCAGGCCACCTTGGTCAGTCGGTCAACAACAACCCAAATCATATTCAGACCTCCCCTTGCAGGCGGAAGCCCTACTACAAAGTCCATAGATAT
Source organism: Limonium bicolor (assembly GCA_023374045.1). Lineage (NCBI taxonomy): Eukaryota > Viridiplantae > Streptophyta > Magnoliopsida > Caryophyllales > Plumbaginaceae > Limonium > Limonium bicolor. The sequence continues at coordinate 415,350,048 of CM041777.1, forward strand.
GTCATGAAACTTCCACTCAGGCACTGGCATTGGTTGTACCATACCACCAGGCCGTCGGTGCTCAAACTTGACCTTCTGACAAGTGAGACACCTCAACACATAGTCTTTACATCTTTTTCATTCCAGTCCACCAAAAATATCTTTTCATACCTTTATACATCTTTGAAGCTCCGGGGTGAATCGAAGTAGTAGAACAATGGGATTCACTCAATATGCGCTCCTTCAACTCAGTGCTACTCCTGGGTATACACAATCGGCCATTAAGCCTAATCAGGTTATCATCGTGGAGTCTGAAGTCGTACTTCTGACCCTCGAATATGCCATCAATAAGCTTCTGTCTAATCTCCATCATGTACTGATCCGTCATCTGAGCACTCCGCACCTCTTCAACCAAGCCAGTATGAGAGACTAGCGAATGGAGAGAGTGTGCTCGGGACTCAATGCGTCAGCTACCACATTTGCCTTACCCTCCTTATATTGCAGATTAATATCGTAGTCATTCAGAAATTCAACCCACCTTCTTTGCCTCATGTTCAACTCCTTCTGAGTGAACAAGTACTTTAGACTCTTGTGGTCAGAATAAATCGTCACACTTACCCCATACAAGTGATGTCGCCATATCTTCAGCGCGAAGACAATGGCCCCCAATTCTAAGTCGTGGGTAGGGTAGTTCTCTCATGCTTCTTCAGCTGTCGGGAGGCGTAAGCTACGACCTTCCCGTGTTGCATCAACACACAACCCATACCCCTGCCTGATGCGTCGCAATAGACCTCAAAACCATCTGGGCCGTCTGGTAATGTCAGAACCGGTGCAGATGTCAGAGCATCCTTGAGACTCGCGAAAGAACTCTCACAGTCGACTGTCCACTCGAATGGTGCATCCTTTTTCATCAAGGAAGTCATCGGCTTCGAGACACTGGAGAAGTCCTTCACAAACCTCCTGTAATAACCTGCCAGACCGAGGAAGCTCCTGATGTCGGTAACTGTCTTCGGCCTAGGCCAGGTGCGCACTGCATCAATCTTTGCCAGATCAACAGCGATCCCGGCCTCAGAAATCACATGTCCTAGAAAGGATACTTGGTTCAACCAAAACTCACATTTAGAAAATTTAGCATACAGCTGATTCTTCCTCAACGTTTGTATCACATTTCTCAGGTGGCTTTCGTGCTCACCTCTCGATTTCGAGTACACTAGAATATCATCGATGAAGACTACCACTGACTTGTCCAACTGATCTTGGAACAAGCGGTTCATTAAGTCCATGAACTTAGCTGGTGCATTTGATAAGCCAAACGGCATAACTGTGAACTCATAGTGTCCATACCTAGTTCTGAATGCTGTCTTTTCGATATCACTGTCACGGATGGCAATCTGATGGTATCCGGAACGTAGGTCTATCTTGGAGAATACTGATGCTCCCCTCAGCTGATCAAATAGATCGTCGATGCGTGGTAACGGGTAACGGTTCTTCACCGTAACAGCATTCAGCTCCCGATAGTCAATACACAGGCGGAGGCTACCGTCCTTCTTCTTCACGAAGAGGACCGGCGCTCCCCATGGTGAAACACTAGGGCGGATAAAGCCCTTGTCGAGTAGGTCTCTCAGCTGCTCCTTGAGCTCTGTCATCTCTGCTGGAGCCATACGATAAGGTGCTTTCGCAATGGGTCCGGTGCCCGGAACTAAGTCAATCTCAAACTCAACCTCTCGTGCTGGCGGCATGCCCGGCAGTTCCTTAGGAAATACATCAGGAAACTCCGACACTACCGCCACATCAGAACTAAACTCTGGGTCTCTCTCTATGTCCTGGACATAGCAGAGGTATACATCACTCCCTCGTCGTAGTTCACGATACATAGCCATGGAGGTGATGATCTGAGTTGAAGGATCCCTGGGCCTCTGGCGGTAAGATATAGTAACCCCAGATGGACTCCGAAGAAGCAGTCGATGCTCGGCACATAGGATTCTGCCCTTGTACCGCTCCAACCAGTTCATCCCGACAATCACATCAAAGCCAATTCCGTCGAACTCTATCAAGTCGATCGGAAACCCTTTATCTCTGATTCGTACAACAACACCTCGGTGGTAGCGGGTACACCTGATCCGCTCTTTCGATGGGAGAGTGACCAAGAAGTCTGGCATCTCTTCACCATCTAACCCCAGCCTCTTCGCAAAAGATAGCGAAATAAATGTGTGTGAGACTCCGGAGTCGAACAAGATCGAAGCGTCCACGCCATTGACTGGAAAGGTACCGGTGAGGATTGTGCCGCTCTTGCCGGCTTCTGCCTCATTGCAGACACTCAGTATAGCTCCAGTTCCGAGTGCACAACCTAATTCATTGGCAAACTAATAAGTATTGGGTAACAACACGGTTTATATGCTTCAAACAACTCCACTTTATTCATTAACACACTCTTTTTACAACATTCATTGGCTTACATGTCACCATGATTAACACTTACAACATCCTTAATACACACTGGTTTATCACGTCACATAATTATACAAGGCTTAAAACTGTCTGAAGGTCAAATTCAAACGTCCGGGTTTCATGTGTGTGGCATTGATCACTGCCGACGGTGCGGTATTCAGTTTGATCTTTCTGATGCCATGGTATAGCATCCTTGATTGCCCACCCATGATTAACACATCTCCCGATTTCAACAGTAGCTTCTTTGCGAGGTCAGCACGCTTCTGCTCGCCATACACAAACACTGCGGTATCACCAATGGACCAAGACACCACGGGTACTCCCTTACTTAGAGACTCGGGTGACTCGTCCTTGTCTTGGTGTAAACCTAACCGTCCACCTTTCTGGTAGAAGTTCACAATGCATAGATCTGCTTTCACACTTGGAATTGAATCCGTTTCAACTTGTTGAGCAATTCCTACGGCGTGGTTAACGACCGCAAGGAACTCCTCAGGTATCATCGGTACAGTTGCTCCATCTTCAGCTCGCACTACTTGATATGTCTTGGTGTAAGGGTTCCAGTCCTTACCCATGCACATCATCTTTAATTGCATTCTTGATCCGTTCGGGTATTCGGGTGTGTAGAAACCTCCTGGTTTTGCTCCAAGCTCGTCACATCGTCTGATGATATGGACTTGTGCTTCCGGTGTCAGGTATCCATTCAAGAGTACCATACCTGGTTGGATGACCTGACATTGCTCCATTGGAAAGTCGGTGATGTTGATGGTGGTTTCTTCAGGGTTTGGTGTGGGTGGGATTGGATAACATATATTGAAGGTTCCTTTAAGTTTAGAGTACTCTAATTAGGTGACTTTCACACTATACTTTATTTACTTACTCACATGGTTGTTTACTTAAACTCACTCACACACATGCATGGAATGCGGTATGCAAACACTTATTACATTCAACAGTTTAGGCGGTACCTGGTCTAGAAGAGGGCCCTGGCGCCTCAGACCGGTCCACCACATTCAGGGTGGCCTTGTTGGACCCCGACCCCTTCCCCTTCTGGGACTCTGTGTACCTCTGATCTGGGGGTGGGGTTCGCCGTCTTCTGGCCATCGGTGGTCGCAGTGGCCTTACCCTTCCATTGCCCCTTGGGCCTGTAGCTTCTACTGTTTGGGTTCTGCCAGCATTCGTAATCGCGGTGACCCATCTTCTTACAGTATCGGCACTGCACATCGTTACCCTTGCAGTCCTTGCCGGGGTGGTCTCCGTCACACCACTTGCAGTAATAGTGGCGCTCCGGTACAGAGCCCGTGCTAGCTGCTAACACATCACACACTCAGTACATACTTCACATACTAATAACACACACTAAATTTCGGTATTGAAATTTGTTAATTACCCTTGGGTGGGTAAGAACGTAGGGGCTTGGCCGCATATGCATAAGTGAGCTGCAGAGGCTCCTCAGCAGTGGTGGTCTGGGTCTGGCCCTTGCCACCCTGTTGTTGTCCTTTCTGGGACTGGGGGTATGACTTCTTCTTCTTTCCTCCCCACTGCCCTTGCATGCCTTGGCCCTCATTCATAGCCTTGCGCTTCAGCGCACTCTCCTCGTCCTTCAGACGGACGGTGATCTCCACAATTGCAGCGGCATGATAGCACTCCTATATTTAGGGTGTCAATTATGCCCCGCCAAATAAATCCACATCACATTAACACATTGTACACACTTATTCACATTACACTGTAGTCCCATTACCTGCAAAGTGGTATATCCAGTAGGCCCCATGCCATAGCGTAGGCGGTAGTTCAGTCCGTTGTAGAAACGGTTCACAAGGATCCGGTCTGAGTAACCCAGATCCGGTAGCAGGTGGATAAGTCCGATGAAGGCTGAGTAGTACTCATTACCGTCATCTATCCCCTTGCCTAAACTGTCCAACTCCAGGCGCTTGGCCTCTTGCACATGTATTGGGTAGTACTTGCTCGCAGCAGAGCCGTGTACTCCCTCCATGAAAGTCGGGTCAGCAACTCTGCCCTCTCGCACTAGCTTCCACCAGCTGTGCCGAGCCCTTCAAGTAATAAGCAGCAAGTCGTACCTTGACCTGCTCAGGTACTGCTAGGGTTTCGAAGGCGGTCTCCATTTCGGAGATGTACGCCTCGAGCTTACGGGGATCGGTCTCCCCACTGAATGAGGGTGGCCTCAAATCAGCCAACGCCTTGACCCAGTTGGTCTTCGTGGGCGGTGGCGGTGGTGGTAATTGAACTCGGGCGTCTGCCCTGCTGAATCGCAGCTACAAGCTGGGGTACCATTTGGGCTACGGCGGCTGCTACCGCCTCAGCCATAACCTGAGCCGTAGTGTTCTCGCCCTGGTCACCCGTATCACCAGTACCGCTCCCGCGGCCTCTACCTCGCGGTCTACCTGCCATCTGAATTCACATGAATATTCATTAGCAATATGCTTGCACACTTATCGGTCCAACGGTTGTAACGCTTCCCGATAATAAGGTATCTCCACACTTAGTTAGTGGTTAACCTTTCCATAACTGTTCACTTAGGTAACTGTAGTTAGGTTTCCTAACTCGTATATCCCTAAGCTCGTATTCTAGTCATCAGAGCGATACTTCGCTTGATACCACTTTTTGTAACACCCCTACTACGCACATCACATTACTTGAAATCGCAGCGGAATATAAACAACTAAACAGTAACTAAACGAATGGTGCTACAACGCCGTCAACCACCCACGTGGTTAACAAGGCTGAATAAATACAGCGTACCGGTCTGATGATCAGACTCCCGAGCATAGAACTAACAACCACATATACATTAACAAAATACCGAGTATTTACTTACATCCTTTACTGTATACTGTCACTGTAAACGTTCACAACCAAAATACATAACGCCACGGGAGCACAGGCGCATCCCGGGCCAACATCCAAAAGTAATCAAAAGTAAACCTACATCCTAGAATCTAAAGCCACTCCGCTTCTTCGATCCTCATCCTGCAGTAAAAGAAATATGGAGCCCCCGAGGGGGTCAGAACCCTTGGCTGGTATGGTTAACGCGCAGCCCATCGGCTACCGGGATGCGCGCAAAATTGTCATGATGACGTGACATTCATTTTAAAAACGAAACTTATACATATTTTCAACATCATGGGTATTGTACACATCATCACACACATCACACACACACAATTCCTTTTAGGAAGAGAAACAACACAGTTAGTCCCCATTGAGAGCCTAGAGGTTGCCACGCTCATGCTAAGCTCGTACATAACTCGTTACCGTCCGTTAGATTGAACGGTTAACTTAACACAAGGTGCCTGATATAGTGATCCAAGCCACCGAAAAACATAGTATGCCCCTGTGGCCCGACGTGAGTCAGTAATAGCCTTGGTTAAGCTAAAGGGAAGGTTGGAAACCAAATTGGAAACAACCATAACATACGAGAGAATCGAACCGGTTATGGCATCGACTCCCATACTCACACGCGTGGCCGGAAACAGACCGGACTCCTCACTTTCCCCGTTAGCACTTGTTAGTAGTCATCATTGAACTCAATACACAATCACAAAAAGGTCAAGTCTTGTTAGACACACACAAGGGAAGAGAGAGTCATACTTAACAACATAATAATATTAACAACTGTAAAAACTTTACATGGTTTAATCTTACAAAGTCATAAACACAGAAAAAACAACACACAAGCCGGTGTAAACCGGTAGGCAACAGACTGCAAGAAAACCATACCTGGTCCTTGCCTCGATTCGTTTCCACCTTGAGAGAATCCTAAAACACATTAGTAACGTCGGTTAATTAACGCACTAATCCATTGTTAACTTGTACTTCACATATCTATTTTATTTTATTTTCACACTTGTTATAAGCTCTTCACCATTTAATTAATATATAAACACTCCTAACATGTCTAATTAACTCATATCATCATATAAAACTAATTACCATTTTTAGATAACATTTCCCATCTTAAAACAACATTTTTGGTCCATATTGTGGCCCGTCCGAACTTGTGTCCGAACCTCCAAGTTCGGACCAAGCCGTGACTTTAGACAGAAAAACAGACACACGTCCGAACTTATGTCCGGACTTCGGAAGTTGGACGTGAGCGAGAAAAAATCTAGACAGGAATTCGTGCGTCCGAACATGTGTCCGGACTTCCCAAGTTCGGGACACAGTTCGAGGATAATCCTAAGGATGAGTGGGTACGTCCGAACTAGTGTCGGACTTCCCAAGTTCGGACACTGTTCGCGAGTGAGAATTCTTCTACCCAACAGAGCCTGTCGAACTTCCATGTCCGGACGGAAGTTCGGACAAGGCAAAATGCTCAACTTCCAAGTCTTCAAACACTTAGCCAAATTCATCAAAGCTCCAACACTTATAGTATTTACTCCTAGGTTCCTAAGTGATGTTTCATGCCTATTCAAGCTATTATACCAAGAGCTTTCCTTATTTCACCAAAGTTTGCCTAAGTCTTTACCTAAGTCCAAAATGACTTTGGTACATACTAAAACCTCAAGATCATGCCTAAGTCCTTATTATAACTAGAACACTTCCTAGTTCCCAAAAATCCTTTAAAAACATCTTGAATTCCTTATACATTTCCTAAATTTCGACATAGGTTCTCCTAGCATTTGTTACACCAAAGCACATTGATCACCATTAAAACACAAGAACACTAAAAATCCATCAAACACTTATTATTAACACAAACTTCACTCATAAAGCACTACATCACAATATAGTGCTCAATTTAAATTGCATGGCACTTAGGCCCTTAAAAGCATAATTCTTAAACACTGAATTTCCACAATATATTTGCCTTTGACCTGCAAATACACTCAAACACATATGCCTTTACTAGTCTCTTGAGAACACTTACTAAGTAATTCACCATTGCTCTTTAGGTAGTTTTAACAAGCTATAAGTCATTTCTCTAAGGCATTAAACCACATTAAGTTAGTAGATTTACCTCTTTTCCAAAAACTTCTTTCTTGTTTCCTTACAAAACCGGTAAGGTATTGATCCTTGTCAAGTTCTAAACAATATACAAAACATATAATGAGTTTCAAGCTATAAGCTTCATCTCATTGTAAACCCTAATTTTACCTGTTTCAAAAACATTATGTAGTTGTTTTACCTTGATCTTGAAGAGGAGTTTGAATATATATCAAGAGAGGAATCACCTAGTCCATGAAGAGTTGGAATGAAGCTAGAACAAGGTCACACAAAGGGCTTCATCAATGGGTATTTTCGGTCACACACAAAAACATGAAGGAATGAAGTTTTTTTTGAGATTCCTTACAGAAGCAAAGGAGAGTATAATATGCAAATACAAGCTCAAGCTCCTTCAATGGTGGAACTCCATGGCACCGAAATGGGGCTCTTGAAGTTTTGAGAGATAGGAATGAAGAGCTTGATGAGAGGAAGAGATTGGTGGTGTTTTTTTTATTTGAACAAGTGAGCTAGATTTACAAGAGGTTAAAGAAGAGGTTTAATGGTGGTGGAGATATTACCGTGAGAACAGCAAGAAGGGAGGAAAAGGAAGGGTTAGAACGTGTGAATGAAGAAGGGATGAGAGAATGAGATAGAATTTGCTTAAGAAGATATTGTTCTTATAAGTAAAAAGTAGTTTAATTAGTTTTCTTATTTATTTCATATTAACTAGAGAGTGGTGAGTCACCACACTTAGAAAACGGCCCCCTATAATATAATGAGGGTATTTTTAGTCTTTGTTGTCAATTTAATTACTTAATACAACATATGTTACAAATAGCTTATAAAATCACTATTCATAAAAACAAGGCACATAGAAGTGAAATTTTTGGATTTCATTGATATGAGTTCAAATATGATACCTATAAGACACATGTTAATTAAAGAGTAGTGATGGGACATTTAGCATTCAAAAACACTCATTTACAAGACAATTTTTCAAAAATGTGCTTTAAGACTCCTTAAAGCACATTTTGGTTTAAACTTGTTTCAAGCTGGTTTTCTTGGTAATTGGTTTAATAGTTCATTAGTATATAAATGAGGGTCTTGGTAAGTTCATTAGATCTTAACCAGCTTATCCCAAGCTTAGAGCACATTTTGGCTCTTATTGACTTTAAAGCACATTTTGTGTTTTCTTTTGTTTAAATTTGTTTACTAATGTTTCTAAGACTCTTTTTAGTCTTTATATACCATATTTAGGTATTTAAACAACATAACTAGGTTTGGGTTATTTCAATCTACCCCCCTTAAAAGAACTTTGTCCCCAAAGTTCATACTTGCACATATCCTAAATATTAGAACATGAGAACACATATCAACAACACTTCCATATCACATTAACAACATCTTTACATCACATCGGACACATGGTCCAAACAATAAAACATCACAACATCATTCAGACTCATCGGTCTGTAACATAACATAGACAATGTATACATATACATGTCGCACACAACCATAACCGAAACGGCTCTACCCCCTTAAATAGGGGTACGCCCCGTACCCTATACATACAAACACTAAGAAGTAAACAATGACGGGTACTTCGCCTTCATCTTATCTTCCAGCTCCCAAGTGGCCTCCTCAACGTCCTGGTTAGACCAGAGAACCTTCACCAGTCTCACAGACTTATGGCGAGTGTCTCGAGTCTTAGTGTCCAGAATCCGTACCGGAGTCTCCACTGATCGCATGGTCGGCTCTAAGGTTAGCCTTTCAGGCTGAAGTACATGAGACGGAGGAGACATATATTTCTTCAACTGGGACACATGAAATACATCATGTACCTTGCCCAGCTCGGCGGGTAAATCAAGTTTGTAAGCTACCGGGCCGATCCGCTCCGTCACAACATAAGGCCCCACATATTTCGGGCTCAACTTGCCTTTTTGGCCAAAACGAAACACTCCCTTCATGGGGGATACTCTCAAAAATACTTGATCGCCCACGGCGAACTCCAGGTCACGTCGGCGCACATCTGCGTACGACTTCTGTCTATCCTGAGCTGCTTTCATATTAGCCCGGATCTGGCGAACTTCTGCCTGAACTTGCTCAAGATACTCTGGTCCTATAATGACCGTCTCACTCGACTCATCCCAGCATAAAGGCGTGCGGCATGGTCTACCGTACAAGGCCTGGAAGGGAGACATCTTGATCGAAGCATGGTAACTGTTGTTGTAGCTAAACTCAATCAGATGTAACTTATCAATCCAGCTGGTCTGAAAGTCAAGTGCACATGCACGTAGCATATCCTCAAGTGTCTGAATGGTGCGCTCACTCTGACAATCGGTCTGTGGGTGAAATGCTGTACTCAATTTCAGTTCGGTACCCAATGCCTCTCGTGTAGACTTCCAATATCTGGATAAGAACCTGGTATCTCTGTCAGATACAATCGTCTTTGGTACACCATGGTGTCTTACAATTTCTTTATCAAAGAGTTCTGCCAGTCTTGCCACTTTCCAGGTGTCCTTCATCGGAATGAATCGGGCCACCTTGGTCAGTCGGTCAACAACAACCCAAATCATATTCAGACCTCCCCTTGTAGGCGGAAGCCCTACTACGAAGTCCATAGATATGTCATGGAACTTCCACTCAGGCACTGGCATTGGCTGTACCGTACCACCAGGCCGTCGGTGCTCAAACTTGACCTTCTGACAAGTGAGACACCTCAACACATAGTCATTTACATCTTTTTTCATTCCAGTCCACCAAAAATATCTTTTCATACCTTTATACATCTTTGAAGCTCCGGGGTGAATCGAAGTAGTAGAACAATGGGATTCACTCAATATGCGCTCCTTCAACTCAGCGCTACTCCTGGGTATACAAAATCGGCCATTAAGCCTAATCAGGTCATCATCGTGGAGTCTGAAGTCGTACTTCTGACCCTCGAATGTGCCATCAATAAGCTTCTGTCTAATCTCCATCATGTACTGATCCGTCATCTGAGCACTCCGCACCTCTTCAACCAAGCCAGTATGAGAGACTAGCGAATGGAGAGAGTGTGCTCGGCGACTCAATGCGTCAGCTACCACATTTGCCTTACCCTCCTTATATTGCAGATTAATATCGTAGTCATTCAGAAATTCAACCCACCTTCTTTGCCTCATGTTCAACTCCTTCTGAGTGAACAAGTACTTTAGACTCTTGTGGTCAGAATAAATCGTCACACTTACCCCATACAAGTGATGTCGCCATATCTTCAGCGCGAAGACAATGGCCCCCAATTCTAAGTCGTGGGTAGGGTAGTTCTCTTCATGCTTCTTCAGCTGTCGGGAGGCGTAAGCTACGACCTTCCCGTGTTGCATCAACACACAACCCATACCCCTGCCTGATGCGTCGCAATAGACCTCAAAACCATCTGGACCATCTGGTAATGTCAGAACCGGTGCAGATGTCAGAGCATCCTTGAGACTCGCGAAAGAACTCTCACAGTCGACTGTCCACTCGAATGGTGCATCCTTTTTCATCAAGGAAGTCATCGGCTTCGAGACACTGGAGAAGTCCTTCACAAACCTCCTGTAATAACCTGCCAGACCGAGGAAGCTCCTGATGTCGGTAACTGTCTTCGGCCTAGGCCAGGTGCGCACTGCCATCAATCTTTGCCGGATCAACAGCGATCCCGGCCTCAGAAATCACATGTCCTAGAAAGGATACTTGGTTCAACCAAAACTCACATTTAGAAAATTTAGCATACAGCTGATTCTTCCTCAACGTTTGTAACACATTTCTCAGGTGGCTTTCGTGCTCACCTCTCGATTTCGAGTACACTAGAATATCATCGATGAAGACTACCACTGACTTGTCCAACTGATCTTGGAACAAGCGGTTCATTAAGTCCATGAACTTAGCTGGTGCATTTGATAAGCCAAACGGCATAACTTGAACTCATAGTGCCCATACCTAGTTCTGAATGCTGTCTTTTCGATATCACTGTCACGGATGGCAATTTGATGGTATCTGGAACGTAGGTCTATCTTGGAGAATACTGATGCTCCCCTCAGCTGATCAAATAGATCGTCGATGCGTGGTAAAGGGTAACGGTTCTTCACCGTAACAGCATTCAGCTCCCGATAGTCAATACACAGGCGGAGGCTACCGTCCTTCTTCTTCACGAAGAGGACCGGCGCTCCCCATGGTGAAACACTAGGGCGGATAAAGCCCTTGTGGAGTAGGTCTCTCAGCTGCTCCTTGAGCTCTGTCATCTCTGCTGGAGCCATACGATAAGGTGCTTTCGCAATGGGTCCGGTGCCCGGAACTAAGTCAATCTCAAACTCAACCTCTCGTGCTGGCGGCATGCCCGGCAGTTCCTTAGGAAATACATCAGGAAACTCTGACACTACCGGCACATCAGAACTAAACTCTGGGTCTCTCTATGTCCTGGACATAGCAGAGGTATACATCACTCCCTCGTCGTAGTTCACGATACATAGCCATGGCGGTGATGATCTGAGTCGAAGGCTCCCTGGGCCTCTGGCGGTAAGATATAGTAACCCCAGATGGACTCCGAAGAAGCAGTCGATGCTCGGCACATAGGATTCTGCCCTTGTACCGCTCCAACCAGTTCATCCCGACAATCACATCAAAGCCAAGTCCGTCGAACTCTATCAAGTCGATCGGAAACCCTTCATCTCTGATTCGTACAACAACACCTCGGTGGTAGCGGGTACACCTGATCCGCTCTTTCGATGGGAGAGTGACCAAGAAGTCTGGCATCTCTTCACCATCTAACCCCAGCCTCTTCGCAAAAGATAGCGAAATAAATGTGTGTGAGGCTCCGGAGTCGAACAAGATCGAAGCGTCCACGCCATTGACTGGAAAGGTACCGGTGAGGATTGTGCCGCTCTTGCCGGCTTCTGCCTCATTGCAGACACTCAATATACCTGTTCCGAGTGCACAGCCTAATTCATTGGCAAACTAATAAGTATTGGGTAACAACACGGTTTATATGCTTCAAGCAACTCCACTTTAGTCATTAACACACTCTTTTTACAACATTCATTGGCTTACATGTCGCCATGATTAACACTTACAACATCCTTAATACACACTGGTTTATCACGTCACATAATTATACAAGGCTTAAAACTGTCTGAAGGTCAAATTCAAACGTCCGGGTTTCATGTGTGTGGCATTGATCACTGCCGACGGTGCGGTATTCAGTTTGATCTTTCTGATGCCATGGTATAGCATCCTTGATTGCCCACCCATGATTAACACATCTCCCGATTTCAACAGTAGCTTCTTTGCGAGGTCAGCACGCTTCTGCTCGCCATACACAAACACTGCGGTATCACCAATGGACCAAGACACCACGGGTACTCCCTTACTTAGAGACTCGGGTGACTCGTCCTTGTCTTGGTGTAAACCTAACCGTCCACCTTTCTGGTAGAAGTTCACAATGCATAGATCTGCTTTCACACTTGGAATTGAATCCATTTCAACTTGTTGAGCAATTCCTACGGCGTGGTTAACGACCGCAAGGAACTCCTCAGGTATCATCGGTATAGTTGCTCCATCTTCAGCTCGCACTACTTGATATGTCTTGGTGTAAGGGTTCCAGTCCTTACCCATGCACATCATCTTTAATTGCATTCTTGATCCGTTCGGGTATTCGGGTGTGTAGAAACCTCCTGGTTTTGCTCCAAGCTCGTCGCATCGTCTGATGATATGGACTTGTGCTTCCGGTGTCAGGTATCCATTTAAGAGTATCATACCTGGCTGGATAACCTGACATTGCTCCAATGGAAGGTCGGTGATGTTGATGGTGGTCTCTTCAGGGTTTGGTGTGGGTGGGATTGGATAACATATATTGAAGGTTCCTTTAAATTTAGAGTACTCTGATTAGGTGACTTTCACACTATACTTTATTTATTTACTCACATGGTTGTTTACTTAAACTCACTCACACAAATGCATGGAATGCGGTATGCAAACACTTATTACATACAACAGTTTAGGCGGTACCTGGTCTAGAAGAGGGCCCTGGCGCCTCAGACCGGTCCACCACATTCAGGGTGGCCTTGTTGGACCCCGACCCCTTCCCCTTCTGGGACTCTGTGTACCTCTGATCTGGGGGTGGCTGGTTCGCCGTCTTCTGGCCATCGGTGGTCGCAGTGGCCTTACCCTTCATTGCCCCTTGGGCCTGTAGCTTCTACTGTTTGGGTTCTGCCACATTCGTAATCGCGGTGACCCATCTTCTTACAGTATCGGCACTGCACATCGTTACCCTTGCAGTCCTTGCCGGGGTGGTCTCCGTCACACCACTTGCAGTAATAGTGGCGCTCCGGTACAGAGCCCGTGCTAGCTGCTAACACATCACACACTCAGTACATACTTCACATACTAATAACACACACTAAATTTCGGTATTGAAATTTGTTAATTACCCTTGGGTGGGTAAGAACGTAGGGGCTTGGCCGCATATGCATAGGTGAGCTGCAGAGGCTCCTCAGCAGTGGTGGTCTGGGTCTGGCCCTTGCCACCCTGTTGCTGTCCTTTCTGGGACTGGGGGTATGACTTCTTCTTTCCTCCCCACTGCCCTTGCGTGCCTTGGCCCTCGTTCATAGCCTTGCGCTTGAGCGCACTCTCCTCGTCCCTCAGACGGACGGTGATCTCCACAATTGCAGCGGCATGATAGCACTCCTATATTTAGGGTGTCAATTATGCCCCGCCAAATAAATCCACATCACATTAACACATTGACACACTTATTCACATTACACTGTAGTCCCATTACCTGCAAAGTGGTATATCCAGTAGGCCCCATGCCATAGCGGAGGCGGTAGTTCAGTCCGTTGTAGAAACGGTTCACAAGAATCCGGTCTGAGTAACCCAGATCCGGATCCGGTAGCAGGTGATAAGTCCGATGAAGGCTGAGTAGTACTCATCTACCGTCATCTTATCCCCTTGCCTCAAACTGTCCAGCTCCAGGCGCTTGGCCTCTTGCACATGTATTGGGTAGTACTTGGCTCGCAGCAGAGCCGTGTACTCCCTCCACTGAAAAGTCGGGTCAGCAACTCTGCCCTCCCGCACTAGCTTCCACCAGCTTTGTGCCGAACCCTTCAGGTAATATGCAGCAAGTCGAACCTTGACCTGCTCAGGTACTGCTAAGGTTTCGAAGGCGGTCTCCATTTCGGAGATGTACGCCTCGAGCTTACGGGGATCGGTCTCCCCACTGAATGAGGGTGGCCTCAAATCAGCCAACGCCTTGACCCAGTTGGTCTCTCGTGGCGGTGGCGGTGGTGGTAGTTGAACTCCGGGCGCCTGCCCCTGCTGAATCGCAGCTACAAGCTGGGGTACCATTTGGGCTACGGCGGCTGCTACCGCCTCAGCCATAACCTGAGCCATAGTGTTCTCGCCCTGGTCACCCGTATCACCAGTACCGCTTCCGCGGCCTCTACCTCGCGGTCTACCTGCCATCTGAATTCACATGAATATTCATTAGCAATATGCTTGCACACTTATCGGTCCAATGGTTGTAACGCTTCCCGAAAATAAGGTATCTCCACACTTAGTTAGTGGTTAACCTTTCCATAACGTTCACTGAAGTAACTGTAGTTAGGTTTCCTAACTCGGTATATCCCTAAGCTCGGTATTCTAGTCATCAGAGCGATACTTCGCTCTGATACCACTTTTTGTAACACCCCTACTACGCACATCACATTACTTGAAATCGCAGCGGAATATAAACAACTAAACAGTAACTAAACGAATGGTGCTACAACGCCGTCAACCACCCACGTGGTTAACAAGGCTGAATAAATACAAGCGTATTGGTCTGATGATCAGACTCCCGAGCATAGAACTAACAACCACATATACATTAACAAAATACCGAGTATTTACTTACATCCTTTACTGTATACTGTCACTGTAAACCGTTCACAACCAAAATACATAACGCCACGGGAGCACAGGCGCATCCCGGGCCAACATCCAAAAGTACTCAAAAGTAAACTACATCCTAGGATCTAGAGCCACTCCGCTTCTTCGATCCTCATCCTGCGGTAAAAGAAATATGGATCCCCCGAGGGGGTCAGCAACCCTTGGCTGGTATGGTTAACGCGCAGCCCATCGGCTACCGGGATACGCGCAACCAATTGTCATGATGACATGGCATTCATTTTGAATCACAACTTATACATATATAACATAACATGGGTATGTACGCATCATAACACACATCACACACATACAATTCCTTTTTGGAAGAGAACCAACACAGTTAGTCCCCATAGAGAGCCTAGAGAATGTTGCCATGCTCATGCTAAGCTCGTTACATAACTCGTTACCGTCCTGTTAGATTGAACGGATAACTTAACACAAGGTGCCTCAGATATAGTGATCCAAGCACACCGAACAACACATAGTATGCCCCTGTGGCCCGACGTGAGTCAGTAATAGCCTTGGTTAAGCTAAAGGGAAGGTTGGAAACCAAATTGGAGAACAACCATAACATACGAGAGAATCGAACCGGTTATGGCATCGACTCCCATACTCACACGCGTGGCCGGAACAGACCGGACTCCTCACTTTCCCCCGTTAGCACTTGTTAGTAGTTCATCATTGAACTCAATACACAATTCACAACAACAGGTCAAGTCTTGTTAGACACACACAAGGGAAGAGAGAGTCATACTTATCAACATAATAATATTTAACAACTGTAAACTCTTTACATGCTTTAATCTTACAAAGTCATAAACACACAGAAAAACAAACAACACACAAGCCGGTGTAAACCGGTAGGCAACAGACTAAGAAAACCATACCTTGGTCCTTGCCTCGATTTGTTTCCACCTTGAGAGAATCCTAAACACATTAGTAACGTCGGTTAATTAACGCACTAATCCATTGTTAACTTGTTACTTCACATATCTATTTTATTTTATTTTCATACTTGTTATAACTCTTCACCATTTTAATTACCATTATAACACTCCTAACATGTCTTAATTAACCTCATATCATCATTACTAACTAATTACCATTTTTAGATAACATTTCCCATCTTAAAACAACATTTTGGTCCATATTGTGGCCCGTCCGAACTTATGTCCGAACCTCCAAGTTCGGACGCAAGCCGCGACTTTAGACAGAAAAACAGACACACGTCCTTATACATTTCCTAAATTTCGACATAGGTTCTCCTAGCATTTTGTTACACCAAAGCACATTGATCTCACCATTAAACACACAAGATCAACACTAAAAATCCATCAAACACTTTATTATACACAAACTTCACTCATAAAGCACTACATCACAATATAGTGCTCAATTTAAATTGCATGGCACTTAGGCCCTTAAAATGCATAATTCTTAAACGCTGAATTTCCACAATATATTTGCCTTTGACCTGCAAATACACTCAACACACATATGCCTTTTACTAGTCTCTTGAGAACACTTTACTAAGTCATTCACCATTTGCTCTTTAGGTAGTTTTAACAAGCATTATAAGCTCATTTCTCCTAAGGCATTAAACAACATTAAGTTAGTAGATTTACCTCTTTTCCAAACAACTTCTTTCTTGTTTCCTTACAAAACCGGTAAGGTATTTGATTCCTTGTCAAGTTCTAAACAATATACAAACATTATAATGAGTATTCAAGCTATAAGCTTCATCTCATTGTAAACCCTAATTTTACCTTGTTTCAAAAACATTAATGTAGTTGTTTTACCTTGATCTTTGAAGAGAGTTTGAATATATATCAAGAGAGGACTCCACCTAGTCCATGAAGAGTTGGAATGAAGTTAGGACAAGGTCACACAAGGGCTTCATCAATGGGTATTTTCGGTCACAACAAAAACATGAAGGAAATGAAGTTTTTATTTGAGATTCCTTACCAAGAAGCAAAGGAGAGTAATAATATGTCAAAATACAAGCTCAAGCTCCTTCAATGGTGGAACTCCATGGACCGAAATGGGTCTCTTGAAGTTTTGAGAAGATAGGAATGAAGAGCTTGATGAGAGGAAGAGATTAGTGGTGTTTGTTTTGATTTGAACAAGTGAGCTAGATTTTACAAGAGGTTAAAGAAGAGGTTTAAATGGTGGTGGTGATATTACCGTGAGAGAACAGCAAGAAGGGAGGAAGAAGGAGTTGGAACCGTGTGAATGAAGAAGGGAAATGAGAGAATGAGATAGAATTTGCTTTAAGAAGATATTTGTTCTTATAAAGTAAAAAGTAGTTTAATTAGTTTTCTTTATTTACTTATCATATTAACTAGAGAGTGGTGAGTCACCACACTTAGAAAAACGGCCCCCTATAATATAATGAGGGTATTTTAGTCTTTGTTTGTCAATTTAATTACTTAATACAACATATGTACAAAATAGCTTATAAAATCACTATTCATAAAAACAAGGCACATAGAAGTGAAATTTTTGATTTCCCATTGATATAGACTTCCAAATGTGATACTATATAGTACACATGTTAATTAAAGAGTAATGATGGACATTTAGCCATTCAAAACTCATTTACGAGACAATTTTTCAAAAATGTGCTTTAAGACTCCTTAAAGCACATTTGTGTTTAAACTTGTTTTCAAGCTTGGGTTTTCTTTGGTAATTGGTTTAATATGTTCATTAGTATATAAATGAGGTCTTGGTAAGTTCATTAGGTCTTAACCAAGCTTATCCCAAGCTTAGAGCACATTTTGGCTCTTATTGACTTTAAAGCACATTTTGTGTTTTCTTTTATTTAAATTTGTTTACTAATGTTTCTAAGACTCTTTTTAGTCTTTATATACCATATTTAGGTATTTAAACAACATAACTAGGTTTGGGGTATTTCAGCTTTTCACCATGATGAGCAGATTCGCTTAATGAGATTTTTGGAAAAAGAAGAAAGACATTCGCCTGGAGCCCAAAGGACATGCCCGGGTGGACGCCAGCGTTATCCAGCATAACTTGAACGTCGATCCGAAGTTTCCTGCCATCCGACAGAGGAAGAGGATCATAGGAAGAGAAAGGGACGAGGCTGCACGGACGGAGGTCGAAAGGCTGCTGGAGGTCGAAAGGCTGCTGGAGGCCGGCTTTATTAGAAAAGTTTTCTATCCAAAGTGGCTATCAAATGTAGTTTTGGTTAAAAAAGCAACGGAAAATGGAGGATGTGCGTGGATTTCACGATTTGAATAAAGCTTGTCCAAAAGATTTCTATCCTTTACCTTCCATAGATAAACTTGTAGCGGCAACAGCACAGAGTAGCGTGATGAGCTTTTTAGATGCGTTCTCTGGATATAACCAAATAATGATGAACAAAAATGACCAAGAGAAAACCTTTTTGTCACCTCAACTGGTATTTTTTGCTTCAAGGTCATGCTGTTTGGATTGAAAAATGCGGGAGCAACCTTCCAGCGAATGATTGACGAGGTATTCCGGGATCAGTTGTCTCGAAATGTGGAGGCATATGTGGATGATATAGTAGTAAGAAGTGATTCTATAGCCCAGCACATGAAAGACCTTGAGGAGGAACCTTCAATACCCTGGATAAATACAAAATCAAGTTAAATCCTGAAAAAATGCGTCTTCGGAGTCACTCGAGGAAAGTTTTTGGGATTTATAGTCGGACAGAGAGGGATTGAGGTTGATCTGGAGAAAACCCAAGCAGTCCTAACCTTCCGCAACCAAGAAACATTAAAGACGTACAAGCCCTGAATGGAAGGCTCACTGCTTTAAGTAGATTTGCTCCAAGCTCCAGGAAAAATCTATTCCATTTTTTTAATACTCTCCGAAGAATAAAAAATTCCAGTGGGATACGGAGTGTATAGATGCCTTCGAACAAATCAAGAAAATGCTTCAGGAGCTTCCAAAGCTCGGCGTTCCGACACCAGGACAGGATTTATTCTTATATTTATCGGTCTCGGAATGGGCGGTGGCAGCAGTCTTAGTCATGGAGGAGGAAAAGAAGGAAATCCCAGTCTATTTTACCGGAAAAATCCTAACCGCTGCGGAGACAAGATATTCCAATATCGAGAAGTTTTGTTTGCTCTCGTAATCGCATCCAGAAAACTGAAGCCATACTTCCAGTCGCACCGAATCACCGTCCGAACTAATTGGCCCTTAAAACAAATCACCAATAACCCGAACGCCTCCGGAAGGATGATTACTTGGACGGTGGAGCTTACTCAATTTGAAATCCATTATGTTCCTCGGACAGCAATAAAAGCTCAAGCCCTGGTTGATTTTATCACCGAGGCAAGTTTCTTCTGTCAAGAAGAACGGGAAGTCCCGTATAAGATGTGGGTGGATGGAGCTAGATGTAAAACTGGTGCGGGAGTTGGGGTTGTGATCCAGACTCCTGATGGAAGGAAAATGAATCATGCTATAAGGTTGGAATTCGAAGTAACAAACAATGAAGCAGAATACGAGGCGTTAGTACAAGGACTGGAAATAGCCTGTGCTCTGGGGGTGGTGGAGCTGGAAGTACAATCTGATTCCTTGCTTGTGGCAAGACAAAGTGAGAACATCTTTGAAACAAAGGAGGAAAAATCTAAGGGCAAGGTTTTCAAAATGCAATCTCCGACATATATCCAGAGACCAAAACTCGGAAGCCGATATACTGGCTAAATTAGCAAGTATAGCAGAAGGAATTCCGGAGGAAGTACAGCTACAACTACAGAAACTCCCGAGTATAGGAGAGACGGAGACAATGGCAGTTGAAATAACCGATTTAAGCGAATCATGGATGACTCCCATTATCCGGTATATCCAGCAAGGGACACTTCCAGAGGAAGAAAAAGAAGCCAAAACAATAAAAAGAAGGGCAGCATCGTTCTTTTTCGAAAATGGCCAACTGTATAAGCGATCTTTTGGCAGACCATCGATGAAGTGTTTGACGGAGAGTCAAGGGCTAGAGCTTGTCACCGAAGTCCATGATGGGGTGTGCGGCAACCACCAAGGAGGAAGGGCAATAATGCATAAAATATTAAGGATGGGCTACTTTTGGCCGACAATCCAGAAGATGTGCGGAGACTATGTCAAAAAATGCGTACAGTGCCAGTTACATGGTCCAAAAGTTGGAAACCCGCCTGCGGAGATGAAATCTATCACCTCCCCGATCCCTTTTGCGAAATGGGGATTAGATATCGTCGGTCCATTTCCAGAGGCATCCCCCGGAAGGTATAGATACTTATATGTGGCGGTAGACTACTTCACCAAGTGGGTGGAGGCTCTTCCGGTAGTAAACATAACTGCGCGAAAGACAGAGGAGTTTGTTTGGAAGAACGTTGTGTCGGTTTGGAATACCAAGGGTAATCATAACGGACAACGGTGCGCAGTTCAATTGCAAGAGCTTTAAGGATTTTTGCGAAGAATGGAAGATTGACCTGAGGTTTGCCTCTGTAGCTCATCCACAAGCAAATGGCCAGGTGGAAAATACAAATGGACAAATCGTAAAAGCTCTGAGAAGGAAGTTGGAAGGGAAAAAAGGAAGGTGGGCGGAGGTTCTACCACAGGTCCTATGGGCTAACAGGACGACTGTCAAGGGGCCAACCGGAGAAACCCCTTACAGATTGACGTACGGTCTGGAGGCGGTGGTACCCGCAGAAATCATGATACCGTCGAAAAGGATTGAAGGGTACAAGGAAGAAGAGAACGATGAGGGCATCCGAGATGAGTTGGACATCTTGGATGAAAAACGAATGATCGCCGACCTAAGAAATCAAAATGACAAGTTGAGAATCGAACGACATTTCAATAAAAGGGTAAGGGAACGGTCCTTCTCCGCAGGTGACTTGGTACTACGGGAAGTAAAACAGCCAGCGAAATTGCAACCTCAGTGGGAAGGCCCATACATCGTTCAAGCTAAGACTGGCCGGGCATCTTATAGGCTCCGAAACATGGACGGGGGTGATTTACCACATTCCTGGCACGCAGAATGCCTCAAGAAATTCTATGTTTAATATTTTTTTCAACTGCAGGTTAATGGGTTGTTTGGTAAAAAGCACAGGAATAATTTCATACAGATGTCCGACGATCTCGCAATGGTGGCAATAAATGAGTTGTTTCGTTGCGAATATTCTTTTATCACTCGGAGTTTGCAAAAACTTTTTTCAGAGGATTGATCACCCTTTGGTCTTCAAAAAAATATATTTTAAAACAGTTTCTGATTATTGTTTGGTTTACTTAAAACCAAGACCAGCGAGTCTTGAGAAAAGAAAAGAAAGACAAAGAATGTATCCGACGATCTCACCATTGGCCATGGTAGAGTGTTTTGTATCCGACGATCTACCATCAACGATGGTAGTGTAATTCATCCGACGATCTCACTGTCTTACTGACAGTAGAGTGTTAATCCGACGATCTCACCGACTCAAAGTCGGTAGAGTGATAAACAGACGATCTCACCATGTGTACAGTGGTAGAGTGTGAAAGCGTAAAGGTGTAACTAAAGGGTTACCAAAAGGCAATTTCAACAAAATGAAATAAAAGCAGCTTAAAGATTATACATTAATCAAAATCTCCGACTTTCGGGAAACCGGTCGCTCCGGTCATACCCGAAAGGTCTGGTTGGTCTATTATAAAAAGATAGAAGATGTTATTTACAAACACGAAAGTACTCTGGAGCAAAGTATATGATAACTATAACAAAGATCATGAGCAAAAAAAAAGTTTATGGTGCAGGTCCTGAAGGATCTTCCGCAAGCTTCTCAGATTCTTGCGACCGCTTCCGAGGGGTGGAGGTGCTTCCTCCGGAGTCTTCCTTTTGCTCACCTACCGGAGTAAGGCCGACACCACTTTGACCCCGAGCAGCGGCTGACGCCATAAAAGACGGGACGAAGCATGTGTTCCCCGCGGGCGTGAGAACCTCGCCAATTCTGCGTAGTATCCGGTGGAGCGAGCGAGAGCCTCAAACTCTAAGCTTTCGTAAAGGGCCTCGTCCACGGATTGTTGTTTTTCGGAGAAGAACTCCGACACAATACGCTGACTCTCTCCAGCAAGCTTGCGACATTGAGAAGAAAGTGTCTCTTTAAGACCTGAGACAGTGCGATCCTTCGTTTGAAGTTCCGACTGCGTCTCTTTAAGTTGCCCCTTTGGCTTCGCAACCCGGCTCTCGTAAGAAAGGGTGAGGCTCCGGTATCGTTCCCTTTCTGACTCCGAAGTAATCAGTGAAGCTTAAGTCCAGACACCTTTTTAAGCCAAAAGTCGGAGCTTCTGGTGGCCTCCGACGAAGGACTTGGATTTTCTGCAATAAAATACAGAGGGTTAACAAGAAATAACAAGGAAAAGAAAAAGCTTTCAAAGATAAAAGTTACCGGAAGCCTTTTTCTTCTGAACTTCCACCTCTGCCTCAAGCTCTTCAATTCGAAGAGCGGCTTCCGCAAGCTTCTGCCTCTCCGATTCAAGCTCGGCTTGGAGATCACCCTGTTTGGCTTCGGCTGCTTGCAGGAGTTGGTTCTTTTTTCCCAGCTCAGACTCGAAAGAAGACCGAAGATCCTCGGTGGATTTCTGGATCTCTTCAACAACCTTCCGGAAGTCTTCAGCTTCCTCTTCCAGCACCCGCTTCTGGTCGTCGAAGGAAGCCTGCAGCTTGTTAATAGTATCTTCTTGGTCAATAGATGCAGCTTCTTGAAGTTCCTCCGGAGAGCGGCCTTCTCGGCTTCAAATTGAGCCTCAGCTCGCGCAAAAGTTTCTTGCGCCTTGGCCTTTTCTTCGTCTGCAGCCTTCTTGTATTCTCCGCACGGGCTCCGTGGTAACGGAGGGCTTCGGACGAGTATTGAGCCTGAGTCTCAACACATTGGGCCATCGCCATGGCCTAAAAGGCAAGGGTGTCAGAATAAAAGAAGAAGGTTTTTGCGATAAATATATACAAAAAGACAAACCTGGATTAAAGCTGACCAGAGGCGATCAAAAGCCACTCTCTCCGGAAGGGAGTGGCGGACAATAGCGTCAGAACTACCTTCCCCAACCCGAAGTTTTTGTTTTAAAGGGGTCGGATGGGAGCCAGGGGCAAAGATGCCGTTGTCATTATTGGCTGCCTTCGCAGCGGTGGACCAGAAGGACATGTACGTCATTCCACGAACAAATGGAATGCGAGGAACCGGATTTCCTCGGTGATAGCCCCAGTCCGATTTTGAAGAGGGACCGCAGACCGAAGGATCGCCCCGCGGTGGAGGAGAAGATCTGTCGTCCGCATGCCTGCTCCTAGCTCCGGACGGAGGAGCCTCCTGAGGAGGGCCATCGGACGAATCGGAGGAAGAACCTTCCTCCGCGCTAGCCTCAGCAATCCCCTTACCTTTACCGGCGGGGTCTCGCGGGCTTTCTTTCTCTCCGGAGCACCACCTTCCTTAATCGCAATGCCCTGCACAGGTCGTGCGCCCGTTCGGGCTCTGGGTCAACGGAGGGCGGAACGGTGGCTGCAAAAGACAAAATCATAAGTAATCAAACGGAAAACAAGAAATGGAAGCAAAAGGAAGAACAAAAAGAGGCTGCGGAAAGGTATACCGGTGGAAAAAATGGAATCGGTATTTTGAGTTAAAGCTTCGTCTACGCAAAAAAAGCCGTGCAGGTCAGGGAAGAGGGACGATATGGGAGTTAAATCCACATCTTTCTTAACTCTCCCGGACTACAGGAAGGAGTAGATACGGAAGTACCTGTTTCCGAAGGGACAGTAGCGGAGGGGTCGGTTGAACCCGTTTCGGTAACATGCTTTTCCTTTCGCACTAATTTAATTTTTTGCTGATCAACTTTTCTGGGCCCCTCGGGGGCTTTCCTCTTAGTGCCAGTAGTCTTGCTACCAGTGGGACTCCGAGCTTTTCCACCGGAAGGAGCAGGCGGCCCTCCTCTCTTCTCTTCGGCAGCTCTATAGTCAACGAGCTCCCAGTTGTAGCGGAGAGAAAATTTCCCGCCCGTTTGAACAAAAGCTGTGATAAAAAAGAAGTAAGAAACCAAGCGGAAACTAATAAAGGAAGGAAGAACACAAGGAGATACGTACGGTCGATCTTCGCCCGGGTTTTGTTCAGTCTCTCCTCTGAGAGGAAGAAGGTGATGGGGTGGAGTGCCGATGAACTCAGCTTCTTGAGTATGTCTCCAACCGGAGAGGGTTTGCGGAAGAGGGGAGCGGAGAGGCAAGCTGCCCCTTAGCTATGTCTCCGACATGGGAGACTCCGATAAAAGTCCCCCTCGGAGGGTAGAAAACGAACCAGTTAGAAGACCAGCCGCTCCCAGGCTCACACGTTTAAAAAAGGAGTACCCGGAAACGGCCAAGACGGAGATGTCCTCCTCCGTGGTAGTAGTATTCACCCTGGTGGTGAAGAAATTTACAAACTCCCGCGCATCGGGAGTAATGTCGTTCTCCGCGCAGACAGAGAGGAAGGCGTGGAGACAACCCAGGGCATTGGGGTTCAGATGGGCAAGAGTGCAGCGCCGGCAGGAAAGGAAGCCAAGAACAAAGGGGTGCGGGGGGAAACGCAAGCCGCGGTGAAGATGCTCCCGGTACACCACGAAACCGTCCCCGAAGTAGTTGAAAGGGTGCGCCGTCGGCTCCGGCACGCGAATTTGCGACCCCAGTGGGACTTGCACGCCTCTCATGATCTTTTTTAAGTCTTTCACGGTGAGACTGGAGCCGGAGCCCTGGCGAGGGTAGTCCCCGGCAATGTCTTCAGAGGGAATAGCAGGATCTTCAACAACACACCTTTCGCCGTCAGTGAAAAGTGTCGATCCCGCCGGCGTCGGAGCAGAGGAATTGGGTTTGACAGAGCCATTGCGAATAGAAGAAGCAAAGGAGTACAGCGGGCAAGTAGGAGGAAGAGTACGAAGGAGAAAGCACACAAGAACGAGAACCAGGGAATTAGGAAGCAGGAAAGGAGAAGAAGAAGGGCGGCCGCTGTATAGGCAAGAAGGCAAGAGATTGGAGTCGCGAAGCAAGGAGGAAAATGGGAGACAAATGCGTGAAAAGTCAGGGAAGTTCGAAAGTTTGAAAAGGTAGAAAAGAGTAGAGGGGAAAGAACGGGCTTAAATAGGCGGGAGTAGGGCACGCTCTACCAAAAGTAATCATAGCCTACTCCTGCAAATGTGTCAGAGAAGTAGCTTCAGAAGATGAGGAGGCGGCAGTTGAAGCAAGGCGCGTTGCTAAGCCTCCGCTACGTCTCCAACGGTAGGAAATCTAAGCAGGAAAGAACAACTCCGAAGACCTCTTTCCTTTTTTTTTTTTTTAAAAAAAAGAGGTCTTGTGGGACTAGGAGGAGCGGAGCAGAACACCACAATTTAAAAAAACAAAGAGAAAGCAACAACGAAAAGATCTTTCCTTGTAGAACAAGAAAAGATCTTGTGGGACTGATGAAGTGGGATTCCACCGCACGTAGTAACCAAATGGCAAGCGGAGAACATGCTGCCTTCGGAGACAGCAGGTGGGACTCTCTCCGACCGAATCCCCTTCCGACTCCAACAGACAGACCCTTGCGACCAGAGAGAGATACTTCCGACAGACTGAGAGTCACTCGTCTCCGAAGCAGAGCAAGACCCTCTCCGAGAGACTAAGGAGTAATTAATCAGGGAAAAGTTGTACGAAAGCCTTGAATGTTTGAGAATATTCTAGAAAGGTGTAGGCCCACAAAAATGGTTATACACTACAGAGGAGCCTATAAATAAGAACCATAAGTTATGTAATTGGAGGCGCTTTTATCAATACAATACTTGGAGTTCTCTTTGCAATCTCGGTCTGAGTGTGAGTTCCTTACAGTTTCAATTCCCACCTTATTGATGGTACCACAATTTCTGCCAGAATGACAGCCTCTAGACCATATGTTAGCCTGTAGGGTGTTTCTCCTGTCGGCCCCCTTCTGTTGTTCTGTATGATCAGAGGACCTGGGGTAACAGCTCTGCCCACTTTCCCTTTCTTTCATCGAGTTATTTCTTTATTGTTTTTACTATCTGACCATTCACGTTCTCGACTTGCCCATTTGCTTGAGGGTGTGCCACTGATGCAAACCTTAAGTCGATCTTCCATTCTCCACAGAATTTCTGGAAGCTTTCGCAATTGAATTGAGCTCCGTTATCAGTTATTATTGTCTTCGGTATGCCGAACCTGCATACCACATATTTCCAGATGAATTCTTGTGATTTTCTAGCTGTGATGGAGATAGTGGGCATTGCCTCGACCCATTTTATGAAATAGTCGATGGCGACATATATAAACTTGAACCTCCCTGGTGAAGCTTCTGGAAATGGTCCCACAATATCCAATCCCCACATAGCAAAGGGAATTGGGCAAAGGATAGATTTTCGTTCCGCCGGAGGATTGTGTATTTTGTTTCCGTGTTCTTGACACTTGAGACACTTTCGTATATATTCTTTGCAATGTTCCATCATCTTTGGCCAAAAGTATCCGAGCCTCAAGATTTTGTGCATTGTGGTTCTTTCTCCTTGGTGGTTTCCACAGAGCCCATCATGCACCTCTCTTATTAGTTTTGTCCCTTCGGCTATGGTAACACACTTCAGTGCCGGTCTTGCGAAAGATCGCTTATACAGCTGGGTAACCTCAATGAAAAATGATGCGGCCCGCCTTTTTATTATCGTGGCCTCTTTTTCTTCTTCCGGTAACTTTCCTTGCCGTATGTAATCTATGATTGGAGTCATCCAAGATTCTGCCTCATCATTTGATTCTACTGTAAACACTTGAGCCTCATCTATGCTTGACGTAGTTTTGATTTCTAACCATATTTCATTGGGTACTTTTTCGGCCATACTTGCCAAGGCATCAGCCTCGACATTTTCCTGGCAAGGAAGATGCTTTAGCTCACATCTTTGGAAATTTGCTTTTAGCTCCTGGACTTTGAGCAAGTAACTCCACAGTTTTTCCTCTTTGACTTCATAGATGTTGTCATTTTGTCTTGCTACCAACCTAAAATCTAAGTATACCTCTAACTCTGCGAAAAGTTAAATTTTATAAGCTTTATTTTTAACAGGATTTTATAGGAAGGACAAAATAGAGAGGGTATCTTCCAATGGAACCTGTTGCCCCTAGGGTGGTAGCCACCTCCAAACCCTGGATAAGGGCTTCGTATTCAGCTTCGTTGTTAGTAACGTCAAAATCTAGCCGAAAGGCGTAGTTCAAGTTTTGTCCATCCGGCGCTTGCACTACTATTCCAGCTCCTGCCCCACTTTTGCATCGAGCTCCGTCAACCAAGATGACGTATGGATTCTGGAGTTGCTTTTCTTCCTTTGCAAAGTTTGTTTCTGTTATAAAGTCTGCCAGGGCTTGGGCTATAATCGCCGTTTTGGGCAAGAAGTGAATTTCATATTGTGTCAACTCTACCGTCCAGCTCACCATCCGGCCGGAAGCATTTGGGTTGTTCGCTATTTGCTTGAGTGGCCAGTTGGTCCTAACAAAGATCCGATGTGACTGAAAGTAGGGCCGTAACTTTCTTGATGCCACTACTAATGCGAACAGGATTTTCTCTATATTAGTGTACCGTCCTTCGGCTGGGCTTAAAATTTTGCCGGTGTAGTAAAATGGTACTTCCCTTTTCTCTTCCATGATCAAGACAGCTGCAACTTCCCAATCTGTCGCGGATAAGTAAAGGTAGAGGTCTTGGCCTGGGGCAGGCACGCCTAATTTAGGCAGATCCCGAAGCATCTTCTTGATTTTTTCGAACGCATCTATACATTCTTGTCCCCACTGGAATTTGCTGCTCTTCCTTAGAATATTGAAGAACGGGATTGACTTTTCTTGAAGCTTGGAACAGAACCTGCTTAAAGCCGTGAGTCTACCGTTTAGGGCTTGGACATCCTTGATATTCTTTGGAGGATAAAGGTTGAGAATTGCTTGACTTTTTGTCAGGATCAACTTCGATACCTCTCTGTCCAACAATGAAGCCAAGAAACCTTTCTTTAGTCACACCAAATACACACTTCTCTGGGTTCAACTTGATTTGGTATCTGCCCAAAGTATCGAATGTTTCCTCTAGATCTCTCATGTGCTGCTCCTTTGATGGGCTTTTTACGACTATATCGTCAACATAAGCTTCCACATTTCGGGCGAGTTGTTAATGAAATACCTTGTCAATCATTCGCTGAAAGGTAGCTCCTACGTTTTTCAGGCCAAAAGGCATTACTCTATAACAGAACGATCCAGCTGAAGTGATAAAGGATGTTTTTTCCGAATCTTCTTCTTTCATTTTTATCTGATTATAGCCGGAGAATGCGTCTAAAAAACTAAACACAGAGCTTTAAGCGGTTGAAACCACCAATCTATCTATTGATGGTTGGGGATAGAAATCTTTTGGACATGCCTTATTTAAATCTGTGAAATCCACACACATTCTCCATTTTCCGTTTGCTTTTTTTACCATGACAACGTTGGCTAGCCATCGTGGGTATGCTACTTCCCTGATGAATCCGGCCTTGAGGAGCTTTTGAACCTCGGTTCGTGCAGCCAAATCCCTTTCTTCCCCTATTACCCTTTTCCTTTGCCTGACTGCCAGATGTTTTGGGTCTACCCTGAGCTCATGCGAGGCATTTCGTCTGTGCTCCAAGCGAATGTTGTCCTTCTTTTTTCCAGGAACCTCATTAAGTGAGTTTGCTCTTCACTGTCAAACGCAGTTCCTATTTTAAAAAATTTAGAAGAGTCAGATTTTAAATGTACCTCTGTGGGGAGATCTTGAGTTGTTTGACACCCTTCCCTTTCTTGACTTGACTCCGGGGGAGAAGGTAACTTTCCCTTGAACTCCTTTTGTGACCCTACAGTTTTGACCATCTCCTCACTAGGAAGGCTGTCCATGATGCGGACTTCACACATTCAGGCCATCCTTTGGCTTCCTCTTATCGTAACCACCTTCCCATTTGTGGTTAGATATTTCAATTTTAAGTGATGAGTGTTGTGTATGGCTTTGAAAGCATTGATTCCTGGCCATCCAAGATACATGTTATATCCAGACCGACCTGGCACAATAAAAGCCGTCAGTTTCTCCATTCTCCTCTCATCCCCTTGACCCAGGGTCATTGTGAAATCTATACTGCCGGAAGACGTGGTAGAGACCCCTCCCACAAATACTCCTAGAACTGCTGAATGTGGCTTGATCCGGTCCTCAGGCACTTCCAACCTCCTAACCGCTTCGGCTGATATGACATTCGCTCCAGCCCCACTATTGATCAGGATTCCTTCCATCATTCAATCGTTTACTTGTGCACAAATGACAAGTGGATCGTTGTGTGGGTATAGCACTCCATCTTCATCTTCGTCGGAGAAGAAGATTGGAGGGAAACTTTCTTTTTTGGCGATCTTCTTCTCCGGGAGTTCCTGATGCACTTGATGAATGTGCCTTTTTCTTTCATTAGGGTTTAGCAGTCCTACCTCCGAAAAAAGCCCTGTGAGTTTTCTTAGAGAAAGTTTTGTTAGCTGAAATACCCCAAACTTAGATATGGTGTTTAAATGATAAACCAAGATATAAGAAGGCTAAATAATGCCTTAGAAACATTTCTAATCAAAGAAAACATAAGGAAACACCAAAAAGAGCAGTTTAAGTAAAAACGTGCTCTAAGCTTGGAGAGACATGGGAGAGTACCCAAATATTGTTCTAAGACCTTATTAATATCCTAATGGTCATTTTAAATCGATTACCAAAGAAACCAAGCTTGAAAACAAGTTAAAACACAAAATGTGCTTTAAGGAGTCTTAAAGCACGTTTTTGAAAAATTGTCTTGTAAATGAGTTTTGAATGGCTAAATGTCCATCATTACTCTTTAATTAATATGTGTACTATATAGTATCACATTTGGAGGTCTATATCAATGGGAAATCAAAATTTCACAACAATGTGCCTTGTTTTTGATGAATAGTGAATTTATTAAGCTAGTTTATAACATAAGTCTATATAAGTGAGACATTTGGTCAACAAAGACTAAACTACCCTCATTCACTAAAGGGGGCCGGTTCTTTAAGTGTGACTCACCACACTTATCTAACTAAGTAAAGAGAAAGCAAATAAGTAAGTTATAAAGCATAAAACACTATTCACCTTTTAAGATAAATATCACTTTTGCTTACCTCTCTCCTCACTTCTTCATTCTCTCTTGTTGCCCACGATTTCTTGCTCTCTTTCTCTTCTCCATTGACGTGAAGCTCCTCTCCATGCTAGCTCCACCTTCTCTTGCACACCACGTGCTCATTTAAGCTCCAAATCCAAAACAAAATACATATTCTTCTTAGTTAGCTCAAGCTCCTCCTTTCTATCTTTTCAAAACATCAAGAGCTTCATTTTGGTGCCAAGTCAAACCACCATTAGAGGAGGAAATTCAAGTTTGGAGACTCCATTGACATCTCCATTCTCTTGAGGTAAAGAAAGTGTAAAAAAATCTAGGTTTCCACCATTTTCTTCACTTGACCGAAAATATATACTCATGGGACTCTATGTTTATGCCTTGTTCTAGCTTGTTTTTACTCTTCAAGGAGAGAGGAGGTCCTTCTTGCTTCACATCCAAGTTGTCTTGAGAAACCAAGGTAAAACAATCACATTAATACCTTAAAACATATTTTTAAACCTAGGGTTTGTTCCTTAGGGTTGATGTATTATCTAGTACTCATTGGAGTCATTGGATGTTGGTTAGAACATTGGCAAGGAGAATCACATTGGTGACCGAGATTGAACAAAGAAAACCTAAGGAGAAAAGCTTTTAAGCTTGTGAGAAAACAAGGTAAATTGCTTACCTTAAGGTGTCTTGTTGTTTAAGGAATGAGGTGTGGGTTATATGATGAGTTTAGTGTAGAGTTTATATGGGGAAGGTGCTATAAAACCTAGGAGAAACAATGACTATTCATGTGAACTTGTGACTAAGGAGCAAATGAGAAAAGAGATAGCTTAAGAATATAAAGGTGAAGTACAAGAAGCATTTTATTTCAATGGGAGCCTTGTTGAGTGTATTCGCAGGTTGAAGGCATATATATAAGTGGAAATTCAGTGGTTAAGATTATTGTTATTTAAGGGCCTAAGTGCCAAGCATTTTAAGTTTAAGCATTATATGATGATGTGGTGAAGTTTTGGTGTAAATGGGTGTTAAGCTACCGTGATGAGAATTTTTGTGGTATTGGTTGTTTGGTGGAGAAAAACCATGTGTTAGGAGGTACTATATACTAGAGAACCCATGGCAAAATTTAAAGGAGAGTTTATGTGTTTGAGAAATCCTAAGGGAATTTAATGACTAAGGAAGTACTAGGAATGTTCTATGGGTTGTCTTGATGAAAAGGGTGAAGTTAAGATGTTTTAATGACTTATGATGACTTAGGTATCACCATGGAGTATTTAGGAATCAAAAGAATGTATTTGGGTATTTAGGACTTAGGCAAATGTTGGTGCACATCTAGGAAGGAAATAATGTAATAATGATGGAAGTTTAATCTTGTTAAGGAACCTTAAGTGAATGTTTAAAAGAGTTTAGATAGTGAGAGATGCTTGGGAGATGATGTTATAGTGGTGAAGGAAACATTTGGCATAGGGGTTACACTAGGTATGAACCACCACCTAGAAACCTAGAGGAAAACATTACAAGTGTTAGCATTATCACAAGGAAAATGCATAATGACTAAGATGGATTTTGGTGGATGAATTAAGGTATTTTAAGGAGGGCTTAAGGTGTATTTGAGGTGCCCAAATGAGGTTATGACATATGAGGATATATGAGGAGAAGTTTGGAGTTGAAAAAGAAATTAGAAACAAGTTTTTAGAGCCGACCGGCCTTAGGACCGGACTTGCAAGGTCGGTCGGGCTCTATTACACTACCGGAAAATGTTTCTGGAATCGACCGGACTTGGGGACCGGACTTACAAGTCCAGTCAGGCTTCTGTTTTGTGAGGGAAATTAGTTTCTGGAATAGACCGGACATGGGACCGGACTTGTCAAGTCCGGTCGGCGTGAATTCAGTACGGATTATAAGTCTCTGGAATCGACCGGACATAGGACCGGACATGTAAGTCCGTCGGAGTGAATTTTCCAACGGTAAAAGGTACTGGAATGGACCGGACTTGGCAAGTCCGGTCGGTACGGTCGAGCCTAAAAATAAAAAAAAAAAAAAGAAATTTCAATTTCTAAGAATGGTAATGGGTAATGAGGTATGCCCTTGGTAGGGTAGTAATGATTGGGACCCTAAGAACTTGAGGAATTAAGTTAAGATTAAGTATAAGTTTTAGTGTTTAAAGTTAAGTTTGTAAGACTAATGATAAAGACTTGAGAGGTTATTGAGTGGAAGTCCTTAGGGACTAAGTGAGTTAAGTAAGGA
This sequence comes from Limonium bicolor, assembly GCA_023374045.1. Classification (NCBI taxonomy): domain Eukaryota; kingdom Viridiplantae; phylum Streptophyta; class Magnoliopsida; order Caryophyllales; family Plumbaginaceae; genus Limonium; species Limonium bicolor. The sequence continues at coordinate 415,382,691 of CM041777.1, forward strand.
GCAAATAACTAATAACCTAAAAATGAATGAATGCTTTAGGTTTGTGAATTGGGACCCCGAAGAAGGTTAAACAAACAACGATCGACGGTGAACGGTACAATCCTTTTCGTGACCTGCTTGCTAACGAGGTGTCCCTCGGCTTGTGTGCTACCTGTTTATTTGCTATGACTGAAAACAAGATAAAGCATGCAACCGGTTATATTGCTCTCGTTGCGATTGTGTTACATTTACACTAACCCGCGAGGCTTGAGATTGTTACTAACCAAGGTCAGTACTTACTGAGTTAAGGTTGAGAACTAAGTATCGGTGATTGTTGGTTTTACCCGTCAAGGTTTAACTAACACTTGGTAATTAAGGCTTTCACTAACCATAATTTGGGGTGGGAGTGAGGAATCCGGAATGGTACCGGCACATGTGTATTGGGGGAGGTCGGTATCTGAATCAGATCCGACTTCCAAATAAGACTGGTCATTAGACTCGTCGCCTAGGGTCAACAAATCGACCCGATCACCCGGGCTACTGTTCGAGGTGGGAGGCACATTAAGGAAGGCGTGGAGGGATCAAGCCTACATCCCTAATAAATTAAGGAAGGTAGCTTATCGTCGGATAGTGCACTGCTACCGGCTAGGGTTAACCAAGCCCTACAAAGATAAGCAACCAATTAAGGGCTAACCAATCTAATAGTGGAGAGGTTGGCAAGTATAAGACTAAGATTGAGATTGAGATTAAGATTAAGGTAAGGTAAGGAACTGAGATTAAGGAAATAAGGACTAAGGAGGGGGTTACTAACCCACTTGTTAAGGGAACGCTTGAGTCGTTCATTGCTTGTGAACTATATATGTTCATCTGTGGTTATTGTTATTGCACTTCATATTATGTTTGTGTATGTAATCAATTTCCATGCTATCGACAATTAGTCGTCGTAGCCCCGTTAGCTTGGGGGCCATGAGAGGGTGTACCAGCATTCGTGCTGACCCCCTCGGGGGCTATTTTTACACTTGCAGGTAAGGCCCATGAGGACGCACTACGAGAGTAGGAGCGGTTAGACTTAGCTTGGGATATTCTTTGAGTTCGGGTTGCGCCTGTGCACCCGACTGATATTAAACTGTTGTAAGTTTGAGAATACGTTGAGATACTAGTACTCGGTTGGTTGTGGGATTGTGAATGTTGATGTTTTGAGTGGGATAAGTATTTTGGTTAAGTATTGTAAGTATTTAAGCCGGTATATTCTAACGATCAGACCGTGGCAAGGTCCAGGTGTTGTTTATTTCCGCTGCGACGTTTTCGATTAAGTGTTCAGATTGCGATAACCACGATAGGCTTTGGATGGGGTGTTACAAAAAAGTGGTATCAGAGCGTAGTTACGCTCTGATCAAGAAATACCGGACATGAGTAACCACCGAGTTAGGATATAAGTTAAGGAATGAGTATTGGGTTAAGGGTGTGAGAAGTTAGAGTGAGTAGAGTCAGATGACCACTAATAAGTGTGGATTGTCTTTACGTCTAGGACGTTATAAACTTGCTAACCAAAACAATGGTGAGTACGAATCTAATGTAAGTTATGCTTGTCAGATGGCAGGACGCCCTAGAGGAGGCCGAGGTCGCGGCCGGGGTGAGGATATTCCAGGGATACCTGGAGGGCAGACGATCGCAGAGATCGTAGCGGCCGCTTTAGGGCACATGGGCTATCAGCCTGGTGTGGGTGCACCACCTCCACCGCCACAGCCTAGGGAACCAAACTGGGTGAAGAGTCTTGCTGATCTTCGACCCGCTCACTTCAAGGGGGAGACCGATCCCGCCAAGCTTGAGGCGTACATCTCCGAGCTGGAGACCGCTTCGAGACCCTTGATGTCCCTGCTGGGATCAAGGTGCGCTTAGCTGCTTTCTACCTGAAGAGGGCGGCAGGCGATTGGTGGAAGCTGGTGAGGGCCGAGCATGTGGCCAACCCAGAGTTCGGCTGGGAGCAGTACACCGCCTTGCTACGGGCAAAGTACTACCCGCCATGTCCAGACAAAGAAGCGCTTGCAGTTGGATGCGCTTAAGCAGTCGGACAAGATGACAGTGGACGAGTATTACTCAGAGTTCACTGCCTTGCTCCGTCTTCTGCCAGGTCTAGGGTATTCTGACCAGATCTTGGTGGACCACTTCTATGGCGGCTTAGCCATCGACTCCGCTACGGCAGGGGCCGACGAGTTACACTACCTTGCAGGTAATAAGAATGATTGAGAATTGAGTAAGTGATGAATAAGATTTAGATTATGATGAATAAGTATAACTAATACCATGGAAAAGCAGGAGTGCTATCATGCCGCTGCTAAGGTTGAGATTACCGTCCAGCTGAGGGACGAGGAGAATGCAAAGCGGAGAGTGCTGGGAAGAGCTCGGAGAGTCAAGGGCAAGGAGGGTACAAGAAACAAAAGTACCAGCCTCAAGCCCAGAAAAATCAGAACCCGAAGGGGAAGGAGGGAAAGGAGAAGGCTCCAGAAGAGCCATTGAAGCTGACATATGCTTATGCAGCTACACCTCTGCGCTCTAAGGCGCCGAAGGGTAAGGAATTGGTATTACATAAATTAAGAAACAACTAGTAACCATTTGGGATGTGAATATTGACATTGTGAATGATCAGGATCAGAGACTGAGAAAGGAGCCGGTGGTGGCTACCATCGACGCTTCATCTGTAGATGGTGTCACAAGGACCACCCCGGGCTCGACTGTAAGGGGAACAAAGTAGAGTGCAACTTCTGCGGAGTACTTGGACACCGAGCATATGAGTGCTACGGGAATCCGGAGAGTAAGAATTTCAGACCCAGTTTTAAGGTTAAGGCCAAGGCTGATCAGGGATCTGGATCTGACGGTCAGAGGAGGGGGCAACCAGCTGCAGACAAGAACCCAAGGCGACCAGAAGACGGGGCCCACTCTACACTGGTGGACCGGGACGATGAGCCTGAGCCCTCATCGAGGCCAGGTACCACTATAACCAATTAGTAATAAAACTACCTGCTTACGCATTATCATGCATGTTTGGTGAAATATATGAGGTTAAGTAAAAATAAGATGAGATTAGACTAAGTAAGATATAAACCTACTACCACTTTAGGAAGATTCAACATTTGCTACCTATGCCATTAATCTAACCCGGCGAGCACACCGACATCGAAACCATACACTTTCCAACCGAACAATGTCAGGTTATCCGCCCAGGTATGATTTTATTAAGGGGATACCTGACACCCGACGCACAAATAGCCATCATCAGGAGATGCAATCAACTAGGAATGGGACCGGGAGGTTTTTACACCGGAGTACCCAGGGGGAGCAAGGATGAAATTAAAGATGATGAGCTTGGGCAAGGATTGGAATCCGTATGCCAAGAACTACCAAACCATGAGGGAGCAAGATGGAGTCTCACCACCGGGAATACCCGAAGAGTTCCATCCAGTTATTGCACAAGTCGTGGAAATCGCTCAGCAGTTGGAGGCTGAACCGATTCCAGACATACAAGCGGACATTTGTATTGTAAACTTCTACGAAAAAGATGGGAAACTGGGACTACACCAGGATAAGGACGAGACAACGGAGTCTCTCGAAAGGGGGATACCCGTAGTGTCTTGGTCCATTGGAGATGATGCGGAGTTTTTTATACGGCGAGCAGAAGCGTGCGGACCGTGCAGATAAGATAGTACTTAAGTCAGGTGATGTATTAATTTTTGGGAGGAGAATCAAGGATGTTATACCATGGGATTAAGAGAATCAAGCTGAATACAGCACCGTCAGCAGTAATCAATGCGACGCATATGAGACCAGGAAGATTAAACCTAACCTTTAGGCAATATTAGCCATGTAATGTTAGAATGAAATGAAATGAGATGTAAGATAGAAGCACATGTTGTAAACAGGATGGTCATAAATAAAATAACAGTGTTGTTCATATAAATTGTTACGACTCTTGTTATACCATCAACTCATGGAGCTTGTGAACACAATTAGGTTATGGACTCGGTACGGAAGGTGCACTAAGCATACTCACAGAGGCACAGGCCGACGCTAGCGGTACTATCCTCACCGGCACCTTTCCGATCAATGAGATTGAGGCATCAGTTCTCTTCGACTCAGGGGCCTCGCATACCTTTGTCTCTGCATCATTTGCGAGCAGGTTGGGGCTAGACGCTGAGGAGCTACCCGACTTCACGGTTACGCTCCCGTCTAAGGAGAAGGTTCATTGCACTCGTTACTACCGAGGAGCCACCATCAGCATTAAGGGGAAGACTTCCCAGTCAGTTTCATTGAGTTCAGTAAGCTAGGATTTGATGTTATCTTCGGGATGAACTGGTTGGAGCGGCACAAGGGACGTATCCTCTGCGCCGAGCATAGATTGCTGCTCAGGAGTCCGTCTGGGGTAACAATATCATACCGCCAGAGGCCCAGGGAGCCTTCGACTAAGATCATCACCCCGCCATGGCAATGTATAGAGAATTAAGGAGAAAGGAAGAGTATACCTCTGCTATGTACAGGACATAGAGAGAGACCCTGAGTTCGACCCCGACTTACCGGTAGTGTCGGAGTTCCCCGACTTATTTCCACGGGAACTGCCCGGCATGCCACCCACTCGGGAGGTAGAGTTCACCATTGAGCTGCTACCTGGTACCGGACCGATAGCCAAAGCACCATACCGTATGGCTCCGGCAGAAATGACTGAGTTAAAGGAACAATTGAAAGATTTGTTGGATAAAGGATTTGTTAGACCAAGTGTGTCACCATGGGGAGCGCCAGTCCTCTTCGTGAAGAAGAAGGATGGTAGTCTCCGCCTCTGCATCGACTACAGAGAGCTGAATGCAGTGACAGTGAAGAATAAGTACCCACTACCCCCCATTGAAGATCTGTTCGATCAGTTGAAGGGAGCATCTGTGTTTTCCAAGATTGATCTCAGATCGGGGTATCATCAGATAGCCATTAAGGAGGGGGATATTGAGAAGACGGCATTCCGGACACGATACGGCCACTATGAGTTTACAGTGATGCCGTTCGGTTTGTCGAACGCGCCAGCAAAGTTTATGGATCTGATGCACCGCTTGTTCCGGGAGCAGCTGGACAAGTCGGTTGTGGTTTTCATTGATGATATTCTGATATATTCAAAGTCTAAGGTTGAGCATGAGGAACATTTGAGGAGGGTGTTGGAAATATTAAGGGAGAACCAACTATATGCTAAGTTCTCCAAGTGTGAGTTTTGGCTTGACCAGGTCTCTTTCCTAGGTCATGTCATCTCAGATGCTGGGATCGCAGTGGATCCAGCAAAGATTGATGCCGTACGTACCTGGCCAAGGCCGAAGACTGTTACCGACATCAGGAGCTTTCTCGGTCTGGCAGGCTACTACAGGAGGTTTGTTAGAGATTTCAGCAAGGTCGCAAAGCCGATGACCAGTCTGATGAAGAAAGATGCACCATTTCTATGGACAGTCGACTGTGAGAGATCATTTCAGCGCTTGAAGGACTCACTGACCACTGCACCGGTACTGACCATTCCAGACGGTACAGAGGGCTTTGAGGTGTATTGTGATGCATCCGCAGAGGGCTGGGTTGCGTGCTCATGCAACATGGCAAGGTGGTGGCATATGCCTCACGCCAGTTGAAGAAATGAGGAGAACTACCCCACACATGATTTAGAGCTGGGAGCTGTAGTCTTCGCTTTGAAGATATGGCGCCACTACTTATATGGGGTTAGTGTTACGATCTACACCGATCACAAGAGTTTGAAATACATATTCACTCAGAAGGAGTTAAATCTTCGACAGAGGAGGTGGTTAGAATTTCTGAAAGACTATGACATTGACCTCCAATACAAAGAAGGGAAGGCCAATGTTGTAGCAGATGCCCTGAGCCGTCGAGCACACTCACTCCATTCGCTAGTTTCTTCTCCAGCTTGGTTGATGAGGTGCGAGAGGCTCAGAGGACTGATGAGTATATGAGAGAGGTCAGACAGAAGCTGACAGATGGTACCTTTGAGAGTCAGAAATACGACTTCAGACTTCATGATGATGATCTGATCAGACTTAAGGGCCGGTTATGCATACCACGAGGTAACACGGATCTGAAAGACCGTATACTTAAAGAATCACACTGTTCTTCAGTTTCCATCCATCCGGGAGCCTCTAAAATGTATAAAGACATGAAGAGATACTTCTGGTGGTCGGGAATGAAGACAGATGTTACCGAGTTCGTCTTGAGGTGTCTCACATGCCAGAAGGTGAAATTCGAGCACAGACGACCGGGCGGAATGGTACAGTCGATGCCAGTTCCGGAGTGGAAGTTCCATGATATCTCCATGGACTTCGTAGTTGGGCTTCCACCTGCTAGGGGAGTCTCAACATGATATGGGTGGTGGTGGATCGCCTTACCAAAGTAGCCCGATTCATACCGATGAAGGATCTTGGAAGGTGACCAAATTAGCTGAGTTATTTGAGAAAGAAATCATGAGGCATCACGGCATACCAAAGACCATAGTGTCAGATAGATATACCAGATTCCTTTCGAGGTACTGGAGAGCTACCAGAGAAGCGTTGGGTACAGAACTCAAACTGAGTACCGCGTTCCATCCTCAGACAGATGGCCAGACTGAGCGTACTATCCAGACACTCGAGGACATGCTGAGAGCATGTGCCTTAGACTTCCAGGACAGTTGGATTGACAGATAGCATCTGATCGAGTTTTCATACAACAACAGCTATCACGCTTCGATCAAGATGACACCTTTTCAAGCGTTGTACGGTAGACCATGTCGTACACCGCTCTGCTGGAATGAGTCGAGTGAGACGGTCATCATAGGACCAGAGTACTTGGAACAAGTTAAGGCTGAAGTTCAGCAAATCAGGGAGAACATGAAAGCTGCTCAAGATAGGCAGAAGTCGTATGCTGATGTGCGACGACGAGACCTGGAGTTCGCAGTGGGCGACCGGGTATTTCTGCGAGTATCACCGATGAAGGGTGTATTCAGGTTTGGGCAGAAGGGCAAACTAAGCCCGAAATTTGTTGGTCCTTATGAGATTACGGAGCGGGTGGGCTCGGTTGCTTACAGGTTGAATTTACCTGCTGAGCTGGGTAAAGTGCATGATGTTTTTCATGTTTCACAGCTGAAGAAATACATGCACCACCCCTCCCATGTGTTAGAACCTGAGAGGTTGACTTTAGAACCAAATATGAGATCCGTGGAGACTCCTCAAAGAATCTTGGACAGCAAGACTAGGGACACTTGCCACAAGTCAGTACGACTGGTGAAGGTTCTCTGGTCTAACCAGGATGTCGAAGAGGCCACGTGGGAATTAGAGGATAAGATGAGGGCGAAGTACCCTTCTTTATTTACTGACTAGATCGTCTGTATAGGGTACGGGGCGTACCCCTTTTTAAGGGGGGTAGAGCTTCCTCGCTTTTGAGTTAGGAAACGATCATGTTTGTCGTTTGTTTGGTTGTTTAAGATGTGAAATTGAGTAAGTTGCTACACTTCGGTGTGAGTTTGAGTTATGTATGATACTGTGAGCCTCGATTTTAAACCCTATCCTATGTTGATTAAAGTTGATTAGGATCTAAACGGGTTTTAGGTCCACTTATAACCTAAGATTAATAACTATGTCACATAACAATAATTATTGAAACCTAAGCTAGCTCACTGGAACCTATTATGAGTCGCCACCTAATTTTGACCTAGATTAAATTAGGAAAGGAGAGTTCGGGTTCGGGGGATTGATATTCGACTTATTTAGGGTTCAATTACTTTCATTACCCCTCCTAGGTCGTTTTTCCTCTACTTAGTTTATTTACGGCTTATTACGAGTTTTTAACCTAAGTGCGCGAGCTTCTGTTTTTTTTGTTTTTAACATTTTTTTGACAGAGAATTAAAGTGAAATTAAAAGCTACCTAAACTAGGGTTTCGGAGGCAGAATTAGGTCAAATTTTGCTTACGTCCGTAGCCACGGACCAAACGTCCGAGACCACGGACCCCAGTTAACCTAAATATACAGAAAAGTCGAAATTAAAGGAAAACAAAATTTGCAAGGTCCGGGGCCACGGACAGGATGTCCGTGGGCCCGACATTATTAGAAAAAACCTAAATTTTGAATTTTTAGAATCCCGCCGCCGTCCGTGGGTGTCCGTGGTCTCGGACAACGCGTCCGAGTCCCGGACCATAGTCCGAGTCACGGACCACCCACGGACAGGGGTTTTCAGAAGGTTCCCGAGGGTGTTTTGAGCTCAAATTTTATGGGTGTGTAGCCTGAAAGATGTACAAGACGTTAGTGATTGAAAGTTTTCAATTTGAATTCGAATTAAGCACGAAACTTAGCAAACAAGTTATCTGACAGAGCTTAAATAAACGCAATACAGAAGCCTACGAAGGTTAGTTTGAGCCCAAATTTTGAGGCAAGACAGATAATACCGTGAATCAGGGAAGTGGAGTTTTTCTACCTGTTTTACCTTCGGATTCACACGTTTCTTCACACCGGGATTCGTCGAGTGCTCCGTTGATGGCAGACCCGAGAGGATTTCGACCCAGCTTCTGGTTGTTGTTTGTTGATGTTTCTTCACGTTTGGAGGTGGTTTGGTTGATGTTTGATGATTGTTGATGTGTTAGGAGTTGAAAAGTGTGTTTAGGTGTGATTTCGAGAGATTTTTTGATGTGATTTTGGTGCTTGGATGTGTAAAAAACGTGAGGAGAATGAGACGGCTAGTTTTCTGGTTGCTTAGGGTTCTTGAGGTTCTCCTTTGATCATGGGATAAGGTTCCTTATATAGACTTCCTTAAAGATAGAAAAAATCCGGTAAAAACCGAGATTTACCGACGTTTTAGCTCAAGGGCTTCCAAAAGGAATTTGATTATGAAATTTCACACATGGGTAAAGGATGATAATTCTGATTTTTCTAAAGTGAGATCGAATTTTTGGGTATTGGAATATTTTTAAATTCAATTTCTCGTCAGATTCAATCAGAAATTGCTAGAAAATTATTGGAAATTCGAAAAATCAAAATTCCAACGCCATTATGCTTAAAATGTCATCCTCTATCATGGGTTAAAATATCAAAGCATTTCAAGTTGATTTGACCCTTATTTGGAGGAGAGAGAAAGCCTATAGGGGGCTTAGGAGCCTTGAAAATTACGAAAATGCCCCTGGAGATGACTAAGCTGTCCCTAGTACTCTGAAATGTGCCGATCGAACTGGGAACCCTTGCTACTAGCCTATTAGTAGAGACTCTCCTCCGGGGGGTTGAAATTTTGGGATAACAGATTGCCCCCCGTCAACTAGACTTTGTAATGGAAATGAAAAGGCTAGTTGATGCTTGAGTGATACCCCAAAATTTTGGATCTTAAAAGGCCCTCGTGCAACTGAAATCCGACAAGTTGTGTCGAGCTATTCTAAGGCGCTGACTACCTATGAGTAAAGTGGAAGGGTGTCGAGTGGTTCTAAGGTGTCGACCACCTAAAGGTAATGATGAAGTAATGTCAGACTATTCTAAGGCGTCGACTACCTATAAGGATGATATGATGTCAAGCTATTCTAAGCGTTGACTACCTATAAGGATGATATGTTGTTGAGCTATCTAAGGCGCTGGCTACCTAAAGTGATGATATGCTGTCGAGCTATTCTAAGGCGCTGACTACCTAAAGTGATGAAAATGATGTCAAGCTATTCTAAGGCGTTGACTACCTGAAATGATGATATGCTGTCGAGCTATTCTAAGGCGCTGACTACCTAAAGTGATGAAAATGATGTCAAGCTATTCTAAGGCGTTGACTGCCTAGGATGTGAAAACTGGATGCAAATGCAAGAATGCTGAAATGCTAATGATGCAAATGATGCTGATGCTGATGATAATGCCGATGATGTTGATGATGCTGATGATGCTGATGATGCTGATGATGCTCGGATGCTTCTGGGGGACCGAAACCCGTGCCGATGCTCCTGGCTGGACCCAATGTGGACTTATTGCCATCGCCCCCCAAGCCGGTGTGCAGGGATAACTCCTGGTAAAAACCCTGGGGACTTATTGCCTTTGCCCACCATTCGTTGATCCCGAAAATAAGTTGACATCGCAAAAGGAGGATTTATTGCCATCACCTCGCCAACTTTTCTGTCGCCAGGTCTTGTGACGCGCCTGGATAATGCAACTAGGTCTTATGACGAGCCTATATGAATGTGATGAATGTAATGTGTTTGATGAGAGTGGGTAAGCTAAAGGGTAACGCTAGGTCTTACTACGAGCCTAAGAGAATGCAACTAGGTCTTATGACGAGCCTAAATGATGGTTCTAGGTCTTATGACGAGCCTAAGGGAAGGATCTAGGTCTTATGACGAGCCTAAGGGTTGAAACTAGGTCTTACTACGAGCCTAAGGATGGATCTAGGTCTTATGACGAGCCTAAAGGTTGGATCTAGGTCTTATGACGAGCCTATAGGGATGGAACTAGGTCTTATGACGAGCCTAAAGGTTGGTTCTAGGTCTTATGACGAGCCTATAGGGATGGAACTAGGTCTTATGACGAGCCTAAGGGATGGTTCTAGGTCTTATGACGAGCCTAGAGGTTGTTCTAAGTGAAAGTGGGTAAATGTATGATGGTCTAAGTGGATGTAAGGATTAAGGTTCATGTCGAATCTGGAGATGGTAGTGCTCAAGATGGGCCTACGGATGTTTGGACATGGAGGTAGGGCTTAAGACGGGCCTGTGGGAATTTGACGTGGAAAGGGCTTAGGACAGGCCTGTAAATGTTTGTAAGTGGAGGTAGGGCTTAGGACGGGCCTGTGGGAATTTGACGTGAAGGAAGGGCTTAGGACGGGCCTGTAAATGTTTGTAAGTGGAGGTAGGGCTTAGAACGGGCCTGAGTGGTATGAGAAGGGTTTGAATCCTTTGGGTTTATGACTTTTGGGCCCCAATCGGTGTCGCTGTTGCAATTGTTGGGACCAACAATTGCCCCCAGTATTTTTCCTTAAGGCAATCTGAATTCTTTAGGATTTTTGGCAATCGATCGGAACGATCGATTGCCCCCAGTATTTTCTCTGATTAATTGCGCAAAACAAGTCTCATTCTCACAAGGTCAAGGTTTATCTTGATGTGGTGCTTTCTATCCTACACTCAAAGTGTTTAATGCTTGCAGTCATGCTCTCATTTTGGTCAAAACATCCCAACCATTGAATTTGACATTTGTTAGATTTACGCGTTCAACCTGTTACTTTCACGTGATTGGATACACAACTACTAGGTCGGAAGTCTTTTAAGCTTATATCGTGGTTATGGGGTGTGATGAATGACAACAGGACAATGGAGGAGTGTTTATGATATGTGGAGCTATAAGGGTGACCAAAGCTGCAACTTGCACCGTCTCTCGGACTTGCCTTCTTTGTATTGAAGTCGTTTGGCTACTTCGTGATGACTTCGCTTGTGAACTTGGGACTTGGAACTTTTGGGTTGTTCCTTGCACCTTCTATCTTCTTTCTGATTTTGGATTTCTTCGAGGCTTTTCAGGTTTGCCTTTCTTCGAATCTCCTTTCCTTCGGGGTTCTTGTGTTTCCCGGTTTTGAACTTCGAGAGCTGTTTTTTAATGTTAGCTCATTTGGATCCTGTGTCACTTCGGGACCATTTGCGGATCGTTTCGTCATGCTGGTAGCAGTTTTGCTTCTTTGGACTTGTGAAGTTGCTGTCCGGAAGTCGGGCTCCTTGCTTCCTTTGGTCACCGGGTCGGTTATTCATCATTGGCTGGCTTGTTTGTGGAGTTTGTAGTGTTATAAAAGAGGTCATACATGAAAGGCTCAGCGGGGGTGCCTAGGGTGTAATGTCAGGGTTCACAAGCTTTTGGCTGTGTGGTGCTGTACCTAAGTGCTTCGTCATCCCTGGTAGTCGTGTATCCGTTCTTTGTTACTTTTCATAGGTTTAAGCGTAAATTTACAAATTATCTCCTTCAGTCGGAGTCATGCCGTTTACCTTACCTTTGAATGTGACCTCTCTGGAGTCGTGTAGAAATGACACGCTCTTTCGCTCTTGGTTTTACCGCTCAAGGCACTCTCGCGAAGTGTACACTCGGAGACTTGCTTGCACATTTAAACAAAATAAATATTATTGCTCTTTAACTCAAATTGCCCCCGGTATTATTGTGGGGTTTTCTTGACAAGCCTTTTGAATACCCAGATTATTTGTGGAGGGTGGCTGTATGTGTGGTGGTACATGGCGGTGAGGTCGAGCTGTTTTGGTGGAGTGATGTAGTGATGAAAGTAAAATATGGTAGTGGGATGCTTTCAGTGTACGGTGAAATTTTCCATTGAGAGATGATGAATGGTGGAAGCCAACAAGGTGATGAGATATTCCTTGCGCACATGGGATGTATGTGATGAAGGTAGTGGATGTGGGCGAAATGACGTGATGACTTACTTATTTTGGTGTTCTGGTTTTGTGAAACTATGCTCTAATTCAAGAATGGAAAGACAACATCAAAGATTGTAATCTTAAGAAAACTACCTAAAATAATAAAAAGCTAGCTGCCATAAAAGTTGGAAGAACGACTGGGAAAAGAAAATTACTAAATCTAGAAAACTTCTAAAGTAGTGATGTTGGGCTGTCTGATGCCAACATACTGAAGACTTGAGCTCTGGGCCGTCGGACGCCTTTGGGATGATTGTGATTGCCTTCCTTCTGAACTTCGAATAGGCCTCATAAAATGTTTGAACTAGGAATGCCTGTGGGTTATGTAGGAGGAATCCGGGTCTGAACCTTTTCCAAGCTGCGAGTGAAGTGCAAGAGCTAGAGTGACTCCTAGGATAGAACAGATTTACGGGCCTGAATACCCTTAATCTAGAAGTGAAGCAAACGGGCTGAAGGAGGCCACACGAACTGTGAATGGGCCACTGGGCCGAGAGGGAAAACCTTGAGGCCCTGGGATTCGTTTGACGTTCTTGTTGGGCCTTGAAGCTAGAAACTGGAATGAATGAGTTACGCAACCTATCTTGGATCCAAATGTTTTGTGCTATGGGCTGAACTTCTGGACTGACAGCGAAGCTTATGGGCCAAAACTATGAATTGGTCTATGGGCCCAAAATAGAATGAGTCATGATTGTGGTATTTGAGCCAGAATGATTGCTCTATATGTGAACTAGAATTTGGGCCGAGTGATCATGGTTGGGCCTAAAAGATGACACCTAGATCCAGGGTTTTGGGTTAGGGTCATGATAAGAAGTCTACGTGGACTAGAATGAGCCCTTGGGCCAGAATGTGTTTGGGCCTAAAGTAAAGCACATGAGCTGGAATGGTCCCTAATTCACAAATGGGCCTAACTTTCTTCGGGCCAGAGAAGATGGTTGCTAAGCCAAAAAAGATTTTATTTTCAGGACTTGTGAGTTATTCCAAGTTCAAGTGGATTACTTTTTTATGGGCCAAGAACTAATTGGATAATACAAATTGGGCCAGAAGAGAAATCACCTAAGTCTAGGCTTTTGGGCCGAAGCCCGAATGACTCACATATTAAACCAGACAGGGCCTCTGGGCCGCAAACAAAAGAGCTGTCAATTCATGTTGGGCTAGGTTGATGTAGGAGAAGTTCCTATCAATCTCTAGGCTGGGTAGTGGGCCGATCATACAAGCAAACAAGGCCCACACAAATTCAACATGTCCTCACTAGATGTTTTTACCAAACCGGGTATGGATCGATCCGGAGAGGTGCTTGGGGCATGGGCCCAGGTCACCACAAAGGAATAGGGCTTGCACGCTATTCTCTTTGGGCTTCCCCACTTTTTTCACATCACCTGAAGGTGTGCGTCTACGGTCGGGTCTTTGACCGACCAAACAATGGGCTAGGTAAGGACACTGCCAGGGAAACGCTTGGGGCTAAAGCCCAGGTATTAAAGGGATGTGGTTAGACGACATCCTCCTCTTTTCCCCCGCTTATTCACATCACCTAAAAGGTGTGAGTCCCAGACAGGGGACCCTCAAACGGGTCCCGGGATGAAATCAGTTTAGGTGGACCCTCGCTCTCATATGATGCAGGGGTGCAAAAATTTAAAGTGCGCACGAAAGTAAACAACAAAGTAACAAAGCCATAAATAAACAATTTTTCAAGTTAAACCCTCGTTCTTAAAATTAAACAAGTTAAAATTAAGAATTTATCCCCAGCAGAGTCGCCAGTCTGTGAGCCTCGATTTTAAACCCTATCCTATGTTGATTAAAGCTGATTAGGATCTAACGGGTTTTAGGTCCACTTATACCTAAGATTAATAACTATGTCATAACAATAATTATTAAAACCTAAGCTAGCTCACTGGAACCTATTATGAGTCGCCACCTAATTTTAACCTAGATCAAATTAGGAAAGGAGAGTTCGGGTTCGGGGGCTTGATATTCGACTTAATTAGGGTTCAATTACTTTCATTACCCTCCTAGGTCGTTTTTCCTCTACTTAGTTTATTTACGGCTTATTACGAGTCGTTTTAACCTAAGTGCGCGAGCTTCTGTTTTTTTTGTTTTTAACATTTTTTGACAGAGAATTAAAGTGAAATTAAAAGCTACCTAAACTAGGGTTTCGGAGGCAGAATTAGGTCAAATTTTGCTTACGTCCGTAGCCACGGACCAAACGTCCGAGACCACGGACCCCAGTTAACCTAAATATACAGAAAAGTCGAAATTAAAGGAAAACAAAAATTTGCAAGGTCCGGGGCCACGGACAGGATGTCCGTGGGCCCGGACATTATTAGAAAAAACCTAAATTTTGAATTTTTAGAATCCCGCCGCCGTCCGTGGGTGTCCGTGGTCTCGGACAACGCGTCCGAGGTCCCGGACCATAGGTCCGAGGTCACGGACCACCCACGGACAGGGGTTTTCAGAAGGTTCCCGAGGGTGTTTTGAGCTCAAATTTTATGGGTGTGTAGCCTGAAAGATGTACAAGACGTTAGTGATTGAAAGTTTTCAATTTGAATTCGAATTAAGCACGAAAACTTAGCAAACAAGTTACTGACAGAGGCTTAAATAAACAGCAATACAGAGAAGCCTACGAAGGTTAGTTTGAGCCCAAATTTTGAGGCAAGACAGATAATACCGTGGTGAATCAGGGAAGTGGAGTTTCTACCTGTTTTACCTTCGGATTCACAACGTTTCTTCACACCGGGATTCGTCGAGTGCTCCGTTGATGGCAGACCCGAGAGGATTTCGACCCAAGCTTCTGGTTGTTGGTTGTTGATGATGTTCTTCACGTTTTGGAGGTGGTTTGGTTGATGTTTGATGATTGTTGATGTGTGTAGGAGTTGAAAAGTGTGTTTAGGTGGTGATTTCGAGAGATTTTTGATGTGATTTTGGTGCTTGGATGTGTAAAAACGTGAGGAGAATGAGACGGCTAGGTTTTCTTTGCTTAGGGTTCTTGAGGTTCTCCTTTGATCATGGGATAAGGTTCCTTATATAGACTTCCTTAAAGATAGAAAAAATCCGGTAAAAACCGAGATTTACCGACGTTTTAGCTCAAGGGCTTCCAAAAGGAATTTGATTATGAAATTTCACACATGGGTAAAGGATGATAATTCTGATTTTTCTAAAGTGAGATCGAATTTTTTGGGTATTGGAATATTTTTAAATTCAATTTCTCGTCAGATTCAATCAGAAATTGCTAGAAAATTATTGGAAATTCGAAAAATCAAAATTCCAACGCCATTATGCTTAAAATGTCATCCTCTATCATGGGTTAAAATATCAAAGCATTTCAAGTTGATTTGACCCTTATTTGGAGGAGAGAGAAAGCCTATAGGGGGCTTAGGAGCCTTGAAAAATTACGAAAATGCCCCTGGAGATGACTAAGCTGTCCCTAGTACTCTGAAATGTGCCGATCGAACTGGGAACCCTTGCTACTAGCCTATTAGTAGAGACTCTCCTCCGGGGGGTTGAAATTTTGGGTATAACAGATACTTATGTATTGTATTTGAGATTGACCTTTGAGTCTTGAGATGTATGAATGTGAATATAAGATGTGGTATTAAGATTAAGAGAACTGTGTACCGCGAATGGTTAAACACATGTGTGAACTTTGAGGACAAAGTTCTTTTAAGGGGGGTAGATGAAATACCCCAAACTTAGATATGGTGTTTAAATGATAAACCAAGATATAAGAAGGCTAAATAATGCCTTAGAAACATTTCTAATCAAAGAAAACATAAGGAAACACCAAAAAGAGCAGTTTAAGTAAAAACGTGCTCTAAGCTTGGAGAGACATGGGAGAGTACCCAAATATTGTTCTAAGACCTTAGTAATATCCTAATGGTCATTTTAAATCGATTACCAAAGAAAACCAAGCTTGAAAACAAGTTAAAACACAAAATGTGCTTTAAGGAGTCTTAAAGCACGTTTTTGAAAAATTGTCTTGTAAATGAGTTTTGAATGGCTAAATGTCCATCATTACTCTTTAATTAATATGTGTACTATATAGTATCACATTTGGAGGTCTATATCAATGGGAAATCAAAAATTTCACAACAATGTGCCTTGTTTTTGATGAATAGTGAATTTATTAAGCTAGTTTATAACATAAGTCTATATAAGTGAGACATTTGGTCAACAAAGACTAAACTACCCTCATTCACTAAAGGGGGCCGGTTTCTTTAAGTGTGACTCACCACACTTATCTAACTAAGTAAAGAGAAAGCAAATAAGTAAGTTATAAAGCATAAAACACTATTCACCTTTTAAGATAAATATCACTTTTGCTTACCTCTCTCCTCACTTCTTCATTCTCTCTTGTTGCCCACGATTTCTTGCTCTCTTTCTCTTCTCCATTGACGTGAAGCTCCTCTCCATGCTCTCACCTTCTCTTGCACACCACTTGCTCATTTAAGCTCCAAATCCAAAACAAAATACATATTCTTCTTAGTTAGCTCAAGCTCCTCCTTTCTATCTTTTCAAAACTTCAAGAGCTTCATTTTGGTGCCAAGTCAAACCACCATTAGAGGAGGAAATTCAAGTTTGGAGACTCCATTGACATCTCCATTCTCTTGAGGTAAAGAAAGTGTAAGAAAATCTAGGTTTCCACCATTTTCTTCACTTGACCGAAAATATATACTCATGGGACTCCATGTTTATGCCTTGTTCTAGCTTGTTTTTACTCTTCAAGGAGAGAGGAGGTCCTTCTTGCTTCACATCCAAGTTGTCTTGAGAAACCAAGGTAAAACAATCACATTAATACCTTAAAACATATTTTTAAACCTAGGGTTTGTTCCTTAGGGTTGATGTATTATCTAGTACTCATTGGAGTCATTGGATGTTGGTTAGAACATTGGCAAGGAGAATCACATTGGTGACCGAGATTGAACAAAGAAAACCTAAGGAGAAAAGCTTTTAAGCTTGTGAGAAAACAAGGTAAATTACTTACCTTAAGGTGTCTTGTTGTTTAAGGAATGAGGTGTGGGTTATATGATGAGTTTAGTGTAGAGTTTATATGGGGAAGGTGCTATAAAACCTAGGAGAAACAATGACTATTCTGTGAACTTGTGACTAAGGAGCAAATGAGAAAAGAGATAGCTTAAGAATATAAAGGTGAAGTACAAGAAGCATTTTATTTCAATGGGAGCCTTGTTGAGTGTATTCGCAGGTTGAAGGCATATATATAAGTGGAAATTCAGTGGTTAAGATTATTGTTATTTAAGGGCCTAAGTGCCAAGCATTTTAAGTTTAAGCATTATATGATGATGTGGTGAAGTTTTGGTGTAAATGGGTGTTAAGCTACCGTGATGAGAATTTTTGTGGTATTGGTTGTTTTGGAGAAAAACCATGTGTTAGGAGGTACTATATACTAGAGAACCCATGGCAAAATTTAAAGGAGAGTTTATGTGTTTGAGAAATCCTAAGGGAATTTAATGACTAAGGAAGTACTAGGAATGTTCTATGGGTTGTCTTGATGAAAAGGGTGAAGTTAAGATGTTTTAATGACTTATGATGACTTAGGTATCACCATGGAGTATTTAGGAATCAAAAGAATGTATTTGGGTATTTAGGACTTAGGCAAATGTTGGTGCACATCTAGGAAGGAAATAATGTAATAATGATGGAAGTTTAATCTTGTTAAGGAACCTTAAGTGAATGTTTAAAAGAGTTTAGATAGTGAGAGATGCTTGGGAGATGATGTTATAGTGGTGAAGGAAACATTTGGCATAGGGGTTACACTAGGTATGAACCACCACCTAGAAACCTAGAGGAAAACATTACAAGTGTTAGCATTATCACAAGGAAAATGCATAATGACTAAGATGGATTTTGGTGGATGAATTAAGGTATTTTAAGGAGGGCTTAAGGTGTATTTGAGGTGCCCAAATGAGGTTATACATATGAGGATATATGAGGAGAAGTTTGGAGTTGAAAAAGAAATTAGAAACAAGTTTTTAGAGCCGACCGGCCTTAGGACCGGACTTGCAAGGTCGGTCGGGCTCTGTTACACTACCGGAAAATGTTTCTGGAATCGACCGGACTTGGGGACCGGACTTACAAGTCCGGTCGGGCTTCTGTTTTGTGAGGGAAATTAGTTTCTGGAATAGACCGGACATGGGACCGGACTTGTCAAGTCCGGTCGGCGTGAATTCAGTACGGATTATAAGTCTCTGGAATCGACCGGACATAGGACCGGACATGTAAGTCCGGTCGGAGTGAATTTTCCAACGGTAAAAGGTACTGGAATGGACCGGACTTGGCAAGTCCGGTCGGTAAGTCCGGTCGAGCCTAAAAATAAAAAAAAAGAAATTTCAATTTCTAAGAATGGTAATGGGTAATGAGGTATGCCCTTGGTAGGGTAGTAATGATTGGGACCCTAAGAACTTGAGGAATTAAGTTAAGATTAAGTATAAGTTTTAGTGTTTAAAGTTAAGTTTGTAAGACTAAGTGATAAAGACTTGAGAGGTTATTGAGTGGAAGTCCTTAGGGACTAAGTGAGTTAAGTAAGCAAATAACTAATAACCTAAAAATGAATGAATGTTTAGGTTTGTGAATTGGGACCCCGAAGAAGGTTAAACAAACAACGATCGACGGTGAACGGTACAATCCTTTTCGTGACCTGCTTGCTAACGAGGTGTCCCTCGGCTTGTGTGCTACCTGTTTATTTGCTATGACTAAACAAGATAAAGCATGCAACCGGTTATATTGCTCTCGTTGCGATTGTGTTACATTTACACTAACCCGCGAGGCTTGAGATTACTAACCAAGGTCAGTACTTACTGAGTTAAGGTTGAGAACTAAGTATCGGTGATTGTTGGTTTTACCCGTCAAGGTTTAACTAACACTTGGTAATTAAGGCTTTCACTAACCATAATTTGGGGTGGGAGTGAGGAATCCGGAATGGTACCGGCACATGTGTATTGGGGGAGGTCGGTATCTGAATCAGATCCGACTTCCAAATAAGACTGGTCATTAGACTCGTCGCCTAGGGTCAACAAATCGACCCGATCACCCGGGCTACTGTTCGAGGTGGGAGGCACATTAAGGAAGGCGTGGAGGGATCAAGCCTACATCCCTAATAAATTAAGGAAGGTAGCTTATCGTCGGATAGTGCACTGCTACCGGCTAGGGTTAACCAAGCCCTACAAAGATAAGCAACCAATTAAGGGCTAACCAATCTAATAGTGGAGAGGTTGGCAAGTATAAGACTAAGATTGAGATTGAGATTAAGATTAAGGTAAGGTAAGGAACTGAGATTAAGGAAATAAGGACTAAGGAGGGGGTTACTAACCCACTTGTTAAGGGAACGCTTGAGTCGTTCATTGCTTGTGAACTATATATGTTCATCTGTGGTTATTGTTATTGCACTTCATATTATGTTTGTGTATGTAATCAATTTCCATGCTATCGACAATTAGTCGTCGTAGCCCCGTTAGCTTGGGGGCCATGAGAGGGTGTACCAGCATTCGTGCTGACCCCCTCGGGGGCTATTTTTACACTTGCAGGTAAGAGGCCCATGAGGACGCACTACGAGAGTAGGAGCGGTTAGACTTAGCTTGGGATATTCATTTTGAGTTCGGGTTGCGCCTGTGCACCCGACTGCTTATATTAAACTGTTGTAAGTTTGAGAATACGTTTGAGATACTAGTACTCGGTTGGTTGTGGGATTGTGAATGTTGATGTTTTGAGTGGGATAAGTATTTTGGTTAAGTATTGTAAGTATTTAAGCCGGTATATTCTAACGATCAGACCGTGGCAAGGTCCAGGTGTTGTTTATTTCCGCTGCGACGTTTTCGATTAAGTGTTCAGATTGCGATAACCACGATAGGCTTTGGATGGGGTGTTACAAAAAGTGGTATCAGAGCGTAGTTACGCTCTGATCAAGAAATACCGGACATGAGTAACCACCGAGTTAGGATATAAGTTAAGGAATGAGTATTGGGTTAAGGGTGTGAGAAGTTAGAGTGAGTAGAGTCAGATGACCACTAATAAGTGTGGATTGTCTTTACCGTCTACGGACGTTATAAACTTGCTAACCAAAACAATGGTGAGTACGAATCTAATGTAAGTTATGCTTGTTCAGATGGCAGGACGCCCTAGAGGAGGCCGAGGTCGCGGCCGGGGTGAGGATATTCCAGGGATACCTGGAGGGCAGACGATCGCAGAGATCGTAGCTGCCGCTTTAGGGCACATGGGCTATCAGCCTGGTGTGGGTGCACCACCTCCACCGCCACAGCCTAGGGAACCAAACTGGGTGAAGAGTCTTGCTGATCTTCGACCCGCTCACTTCAAGGGGGACCGATCCCGCCAAGCTTGAGGCGTACATCTCCGAGCTGGAGACCGCTTCGAGACCCTTGATGTCCCTGCTGGGATCAAGGTGCGCTTAGCTGCTTTCTACCTGAAGGGGCGGCGGGCGATTGGTGGAAGCTGGTGAGGGCCGAGCATGTGGCCAACCCAGAGTTCGGCTGGGAGCAGTACACCGCCTTGCTACGGGCAAAGTACTACCCCGCCCATGTCCAGACAAAGAAGCGCTTGCAGTTGGATGCGCTTAAGCAGTCGGACAAGATGACAGTGGACGAGTATTACTCAGAGTTCACTGCCTTGCTCCGTCTTCTGCCAGGTCTAGGGTATTCTGACCAGATCTTGGTGGACCGCTTCTATGGCGGGCTTAGCCATCGACTCCGCTACGGCATGGGGCCGACGAGTTACACTACCTTGCAGGTAATAAGAATGATTGAGAATTGAGTAAGTGATGAATAAGATTTAGATTATGATGAATAAGTATGACTAATACCATGGAAAAGCAGGAGTGCTATCATGCCGCTGCTAAGGTTGAGATTACCGTCCAGCTGAGGGACGAGGAGAATGCAAAGCGGAAGAGTGCTGGGAAGAGCTCGGAGAGTCAAGGGCAAGGAGGGTACAAGAAACAAAAGTACCAGCCTCAAGCCCAGAAAAATCAGAACCCGAAGGGGAAGGA